>OX344817.1:2412500-3894323 GCA_947034925.1 Eudemis profundana | reverse complement strand
ATATATACCTCGCATAGCTCCGGTGGAACGCGTCCAGTCCGACCTACTCAGCCCAGTCCGACCTACTCAGGGTGGTCTGGCTAGCGACCTGGTTCGACCCCAGGGAACGCCACGGCCAACCACCCGGTCCGACAATCGCTACGCCCAGGATGGGTTGCGAGTTCGTCAGTTTCTAAAAAAAAAAAAACGGTGGAACGCAGCTTAAGGACCTCCGTCTATCCGGGTGGGTTGAGGTACCTTGGGCAGAGGCCCACTACACCGTATCATGCCATGACCGTATCAAACACGGTATGACAAATGCTGGTCGGTGACGGAGCGTGCTAGTGGGCATAGTCTCATACTTTTCAATACAAAGAATATTTATTTTGCCTGACTCGTCCATAATACGGTCATGGTAGTTATGATACGAGGCTCCGTCCGGTTATTTATTTTAAGGTCCTTGTCGACACGTGTTTCTCCTCTACGAGGCATCCTCAGGAGATGCTGGAGATGTTGACAGTCCAGCGTCCAGTGATGGAAACGACCCATCAACGGACGCCGGACTGTCGCATATACGCAATATTTTTGTTTTAATTCGGATATTAGTTGATTAGATTTCAATAGGTCCTTGGATTCGTGCAAGATTCACAAACGGGATTATTCCAGCCACACTTTTTCCTGCTTCTTTCCTAATGCCGCGAATGTCGTTTAGCGGCGGAACAGGGGAATCCACTCGGTTTGGGGCGCAAATGTGCAATAATAAATACGTTTGTGGCGTAATGGCGCGAAATGTGATTAGATTAGGTTAGGTTTGGGTTTTTCTTCGCATTATCGCTACACTCCAGACAATACAGTCTGAAATATACCACACTAAAGGAGACATTAATATAAATGGAAAGAAAATGATTAAAACAAGATCATTGAATTATATCCCACTAAACTCACATAAATTGCTACTTACCTCAGTCGGCTAGGTAGTCAGAGGCCAGTGTATTTTTCCTTTTTTTGAACTTTGGAAAAAAATACAATTAGTTAAAGTCATGTCATGACAGAAACTCCAATATTAGGTCCCAGAAACTCGAAAAACGTTCTCAAACGCCGAGAGCTCATTAAGCGGGCGACTTCCGCAAAATGGCGCCGGTTCCGGCGCAGCCGGCTTCCGGTACCACCAGTCTCTTTGTACTTTGAACAAGCGATACCAATCGACGATATTGACTTTTCATGTGATACCTACTGAGCCTATGGATTCAGTTTTATTAATACCTACTCAAGAAGTCGCCCCCGACTTCACTCGTCCGCAAATAAGTAATAAAAAAGTAATTTCAAAAAATTAAACCGACTTCAAAAAAAAGGAAGAAGTAACAGTTTTATGCCAACTATTTTTTGAGGTCGGTGCCAGTCTCCAGAGAGAGTATAGAGAGGGAGAGCTAGACCGCCAACTACCTGGATGACAAATGTCTAGAGGGACATGAAGGAACTTGGCCTAACTGTTGACGATGCTCATCAGCGGAGCAAATGGCACCTCATGATTAAAAAAGCCGACCCCGCGTAACGGGAAAAGGCGATGCAAAAGAAGAAGATGCATGTATCCAAGGACCTTAAAATAAATATGCCAGACGGAGGCTCGCCAACAGAGAACTGAAGCCATTTCTAATGCGCCGACTGCTTGTACTTACGAGCCGCACGCACACATTGACTAATTTTTTCCCATTGCGAGCAGCATGCACACATAGGTAGCCGGCGGATTAGACATGCTTCAGTTCTTTGTTAGCGATGCTCCGTCCGGCTATTTATTTTAAGGTCCTTGCATGTATCGTTATATTTTAAAGATAAGAAATAAAATCTAACATTGGCCGCCTTAAAGCAAACGTGAAAAAACATCACATGCTTGCTTATCTTACTTAACACGGCCGGCAATGCCGACAAGTTCATTGTAGGTAATGCAATGCAACCCGGGTACCCGAAACCCGGGTAACTGACTTTATTTAGAGTCGGGTAATACCCGCGTTTCATAATAAAAAATTAATTAGGGCAACAAAAAAATATTACTGTTTTGTTGAGCTATGTACTCCGTGTACTTCATTTTTCCGATGTCGTAATTAGTCGTATAATCCCGTCACTTATGGTAAACAGGATCTTCGTCGCCGGGATAATTAGCCACAGTAATTAATTACAGTAATTACAAGCCCGAGTGCTCCAGCAGCCATTTTGTGGAGCCGCGAAATGGCGCCCGCAGTAATGGAGCTTCTTATTAATTGCGGTGTTTAATTACTTTGACTTCTTGAGATTTAATGCACTATTTTTAAGGAATCATCATATTTACTATTTACTGGAAATATTTTGCATCCTCATAGCTTAATGTGGAAACACCACAATTTTATTATAATTATAGATACATTGAGCAAATGAGATTCTTGAGATTTGTCCAGACTCTACTCATTTCATAATTATTTTATTGGAAATTTCATAACTGAAATGGATTTTCTGTTTAGTTTAATCTGTGAGGATGATACAATATCATGTTTTATTATTTTTTTTATAGATTTTAATTCTCAACAGAGATACCGAGATAAAGTATCCTACCGACTGCGCCATGTTACCATGTATTAAGTTAAACGAAATAGCAACCATTTTAGATTTGGATTGCTTTGAAAATCATATTTTTTTCCACTGATAATACAATTAACATACATATGGTTAGGGCGTGCAGAACCGGGAGATTTATATTCAGTTTCACTTTTAAGATATCCACTATCTAACAGACTCTTGTGCCACAATCCTTACAATAATATTATGTCACTTAAACTCACCAGAAAACACAATATTATTTCACTTACACTGAGCTTTAAACACAGCTACTTTACAAAAATCCCACTCAGCCGGAACGGTTTAAAACAAAACCGGCGGCTGAAAGCCGCGCCGTGGTCTCTAATCCGCCATTTTGTGCTCTCAAACGAACAACATGGCTAGTGTTGCCTGACGTCCCAATCCCCTAGATTTTTTGGTACGAAAGTGGTGTTGTTGAGAATGAATCTCTTCATTAATAAGCAAAACGCTTTGACACTTCTGATAACTAACTAGGTACCGCTCATAATTAAATGGTAGGGCTATTGTACCGGATACTTAATGACATGTAAATATAAATAAGTTTAGTTATAAGCAAATAAATAATAATCATTTTCTATTTCTATTAGGTTTAGGTAAAATAATTGTATCAGCTAGCTTAGGTTTGTCCAATCATTTAATAACGTGTCTTTAACCCTTTACTATAGGTAGGAATCAGGCCTTCAGCCAAAAGTGCATATTGCACTCAAAGTGCATACTGCACTAAATGTACTATGCACAAACACTAATAGGCCCTAAGCCTACAAGTGCATACTGCACACATAAAGCTGAGTGCATCATGTACAAAGCTACAACAGGCCCTAAGCCTCAGATGCATGTGCAACAATGCACATGCACACCAGCAAGTACATGATGCACCAGCAAGTGCATAGTACATACCCAGGCCCTAAGCCAAGTACACAATGTACACCCACTAGCACACAATGTGCAACAATATGGGCCATCAGCCAAGTGCATACTGCACACACATGCACAAAGTGCATTCATGTAACCTAGATAAGTTTTCCCGCTTTTAATAAACTATGGCAAAAATGGAGGGAAAACCGACCAATCAGAAACGTCGGCCAATCACAGGCACGACCAATAGTAGGCCTCCCGTTTCTCCAACCACACTAACTGTGGACTACCGCGACAGCCGATTTACACCCACGCAATCGGCTAGCCGCCAGTTTGTATCCAGCCGTCGACGCCAAAGGTCGCCTTCCTCTCCATTTAGCCAGTATTGTAAAATCAGTGTTTCTTCTCATTTCCTACCACCCATTAGGTACCCTGCTATCGAAGGTGTGTGGTCGCTTACAGTCCCGTCCCGCACATTGGTCCATTCTCCGCGGATTTCAAGAACCCAGAAGACTCAAGGCTCAAGAAACCAGAAAAAAAGCTTCAAGAAACCAGAAGACTCAAGAAACCAGAAGTCTCAAGGCTCAAGAAACCAGAAAAAAGCTTCAAGAAACCAGAAGAAACCAGAAGGCTCAAGAAACCAGAAGTCTCAAGGCTCAAGAAACCAGAAGTCTCAAGGCTCAAAAAAGAATAAAGAAACTCATCATGCCGGTCACAAGGTCGGTAGAGAGGAGGCGACCCCCGTCGTCCGTCCACACAGCCTCCACACCAGGAGGCATCACCGATTCATCGGAGCAGACGACGACGACGGGCACCACAACCACAACAGGAGCGTCGGCGGAATCTGGAAGAAACTCACCACGTATCACAAGACAAGCAAGGTACGATTCATTACGGTCACTCTCGGAGCCTCCCCAGGCCCGTGATACCGCCCCGGCCGCAGGCACCATGCCCGCCGCGGCCGAGACTGCTGGCACTGCATATGCCGCAACCGTGGGCGCGCCGCCCCAGCCCGCACCGCCGCAAGGCAACGCCGGCCAGGCCGCGCCCGCCCCCACCACCGAACCCCCCGCTTCAGCCGTACCCCCTCTCCCGCGCCCGGGAGAGGGGAGCGCCGCGGGGACCTCCGCTGGGCTACAGGCGCCTATACGAGAGGCGCTCCCAGCGCCTGTGTTAGCGTCCGCTACAAGAGCGCGCTCGCAGGCAACATCGAAGAAATCGAAGCAACATCGCATCAAACTGGCGAAGGCGCAGGCAGAGCTAGCCGCGGCAAGGCTAGCTATCGTCCAGGCAGAAGCATCGTCGGATGAAGAGTTCGAGGACGACGTGAGCACCGGAACAAAAGTGAACACGTCGCGACAGGTCGAAACCTGGCTCGACCGGCATCAACAAGTTCCTGCAATCGACATGCATCCGCACATCCCAACACCGCAGCACGACACTCAGGTACTGTCTCACTCGGCGGGAGCCCGCGCTGGGCCCCCGCCCCCGCTACCCGCGGCGATCCAGTACCCGGACCGGCGCCAGGAAGCTGATCCTAGCACAACAAACCCGGTCCCCCAGTCGATGCTGTTCTCTCAGGAGCGGGCAATGGCGATGCAACAGTATTCACCGAATGCAGACATGAACAACTTCGCTGACGCCATACGTGCCGCCATCGTCGCAAGCAAGCAAGAACCGTCCTTCAGGAAGCCGGCCGACCTCCCGGCGTTCACCGGCTCCCGACGGCAGTGGCTGTCCTTCAAAAGGGTATATGAAGACACAGCACCATTTTTTACAACAGGAGAAAATACAGCGCGACTGCAGACGGCGACAAGCGGGCTACGAAACGCCGCTATCGCCGACTTCATCATTTCGGGCGCACGGCCTGAAATCATCATGGAAAAATTAGAAGAATGCTACGGGAACACAGCGACGCTTGCAGCCCTCGAGTACAAGAATCTGCGAGAGCTGCCGAAGCTGACCGACAACGCGCAAGACATCTGTACATTTTCGCTGCGCCTCGGCACCATCATGACTACGCTACAGCTGGTCGACAAACATGCAAGTAGGTACAACTCCGAGATACTACGCTCGCTTCATGACAAATTAACAGTGAATTTACAGTCGAAGTGGTACACCTACTCTGCGGACAAGCAACGTCGTGAAAGTGACGTCATGCTGATGGTCGACTTCCTGAGAGCCGAGGCGAAGCTGCGCGAACCATACACAATAATGACGGACACGCAACAAAATTATCAAAGGTACCCCCCCCGCCCTACCTCATACAACACCTATGCACCCCGCCCCGCCCAGAGCGCGCGCTACCCGCCCGCGGCAGCACCACGCTGGCAGCCGCCGGTCGCATCGAGCTCGCAGCCGCGCCCACAGAAAACGCTGACAGTCGCTGAGAAAAAATGTCCGATATGCGCAAGTACAAATCACAGCGGGGCCGGAGAATGCGCAACTTTTCTTAACATGTGCATAGATAAGCGGCGGGAGGTGGCAAAAACGCAGCAACTGTGTTTCAAGTGTCTTCATTATCGTGCCCGCAGGCATTTGTGTAAAAAGATGTTGTGTACAGCTGAAAATTGTGGAAAAAATCATAATGTTCTTGTGCATAAAGATTATAATGAGATTTCAGAAGCTGTCAAACCTGAAAAGGTCTCCTGCGCATGGGCGCGCAAGGCGCGCTCGTTCCTGAAGATACTACCAGTGCAAGTGAAGGGCCCGCTCGGAACAAGGGAGGCCTACGCCCTCCTCGACGACGGTAGCAGCGTCAGCCTGATCTCCGAAGAATTGGCCGCTGCAATCGGAGCCCCCGGGCCGGTCGACCCCCTGCACATCGAGGCGCTATCGGATAGCGCAATAAGCAACGACTCGTCGCGCCGCGTCAAAATTGAACTACAGGGAGCGGGTAACACTGAAAAAATTGAAGCTAGAACCGTGAGTAAACTTTCATTATCTCCTCAAAGTGTGACAGAGACAGCGATATCTGACTGCGAACATTTGAGTGATATCAAAGATAAATTAAAATATGATAATGCTTCCCCCACCATTTTAATAGGACAAGATAACTGGCCTCTCCTTCTAGCGCAGTGTGTTAGAAAGGGACGATGCGATCAGCTGATTGCAAGCCAAGTTTCCTTAGGATGGGTACTGCACGGTTCATCCACACGCGCCATAGGACATCGAGTGAATTTTGTGAACAATTTAGATGAAAAAATTGAAGAAAAACTCGATTATTTTTTCAGTGTCGACTCACTCGCAATAGAGCCCGCCCGCCCTGCGACCGACCCGGAGCACCGAGCCAGCCGCATATTGGAGGAAACAACGCACCGCATTTCACCCGCAGAGTATGAAGTTGGTCTATTATGGAAGAAAAATGAGGTATGTTTACCTTTCAATTATAACTCAGCTCTGCGGAGGCTCCATGGCGTTGAAAAGCGGCTAGACAAACACCCGGAACTGCGAGCCAAGTACGAGACAGAAATGGCCGCGTTCATCGAGAAAGGGTATGCAGAGATAGCCCCATCAACGAGGACGCCCGGCAAGACATTTTTTCTCCCGCATTTTCCGGTTATAAACCCTATGAAACCGGGTAAGGTACGAATAGTGCATGATGCAGCGGTAAAAGGCGCAGACGGCAGGAGTCTCAACGATAACCTCCTGAGCGGGCCCTCCCTCATACAGAGCCTCCCCGGGGTACTCAGCAAATTTAGACAACACGCAATTGGAGTCACTGCGGACATTAAAGAAATGTTCATGAGAGTAAGTGTTCGCGAACAAGATCGCGACGCGCTGAGGTACCTCTGGCGGGGCGGGGAGCGCGGGGATACCCCCCCCACTGAATACAGAATGACAAAACTGATATTCGGGGCAACGTGTTCACCAACATGTGCAATTTATGTGAAAAATAAAAATGCACTAAGGCACATAGACCGAGAGCCGACTGCAGTAAGGGCCATTATTGAAAAACATTATGTTGATGATTATCTCGACTCTTTCAGGACTTCAGACGAGGCGATTGAAATAGCATCAAAGGTGCGCGACATCCACGCGGAGGGCAATTTCGAGCTACGCGGATGGACATCAAACTCGCCCGACCTCCTCGCCGCCCTGGGAGTCGAAGAAAATGCCGCCAACACTGCAGTCGCGCTCAGCGACGGCGGCGCCGCCCCCGTCGAGCGCGTCCTCGGGCTCATCTGGAAGCCGACGACGGACGAGATGACGTTCAACCTGGACCTCGCCCGCGTGCCTGCCGACGTGCTACACAACGGACAGCCTACGAAGAGAGAAGCCCTGAAAATCACGATGTCGCTCTACGACCCTATGGGTTACGCCGCACCGGTAACGGTAAGAGCAAAGTCGATATTACAGGAAGTGTGGAGGCGCGGCACGGCGTGGGACGAGCGTCTGCCTGAGGACTTGGCAGAACAATGGAGGCGCTGGATGGGTCATCTGAGGAACCTACATCGTGTCACGATACCCCGCGCCTACCTCGGCTACAGCGACGCAACGAGACTCGAGCTACACGTATTTGCCGACTCATCTGAAACAGCGTTCGCGGCCGTCCTCTACTGGCGCGCTACGACCCCATCTAACGAGGTAAAAGTATCTCTCATCATGGCGAAAGCCAAAGTCTGCCCGCTGAAAGTAACCAGTGTACCGCGCCTCGAGTTAATGGCTGCGGTCGTGGCGGCACGGATGGCCGACGTCGTGAAAAGCGAGCACGAAAGAAAACCCGATGCAGTTACGTTCTGGACAGACAGTAAAGTCGTCTTACAATGGGTACGTAACGGAGCTCGCTCATACAAGCCGTTCGTCGCACACAGAGTAGCCGCCATCCAGGAACACTCGAAACCCAACGACTGGCGCTACGTCCCGACCAAGCTCAACGTAGCAGATGACGCCACCCGAGACGTTCCTGAAGACTTCAATTCGAATCATCGGTGGTATAAAGGGCCCGATTTTCTATACAAAGATCCGTCCACGTGGCCGCAGGAGTCTCCAGCCAATGAGAGCGAAGCCACGCCCACCGGTGAAGAACGCACGTGCTACGCTACAAGCGGACAGAAAATGGACGTAAGGCACGCGCTACCAGATGCTACGAGATTTTCATGCTGGGAAAAGTACCTGAGGGCGACCGCACGAGTACTACAGTTCGTTCAACAATGCAAACGTAAGCATGAATCAGTTAACTATAAACGAACCCGTGCCAACGCCAGCAAGGACCCTGATTGGAGGACCACTTCTGCGTCTCGAAAAGCTGCGAAACGCCCGCCCGCCCGACCGCTACGACACGTAGAGTGCTACGCCCCAGTCAGCGTAGACCTTCTACGACGCGCCGAGCAACTCATATGGAGGGCCGCCCAGCGAGACGATTTCCCAGAGGACCTCGCAGCTCTCGAACGAAACGAGAACCCACACCGCAGTAGCAAACTAAGTAAGCTCGCCGTAGAGATGAAAGATGACCTCATCATACTACGAAGCCGCATCGACGCAGCGACGGGAGTAACCTGCGTGAGGGACCCGCCCATCGTAGACGGCCGCCACGCAGCTACACGCCTCTACATCGACTACGTGCACAGGCGACTCAATCACGGGCGAGTGGAGCTAGTAGTCAACGAAATAAAACAACGAATATGGGTAATACATTTGCGTCAATCAACACGTCACGTGCTACATAAATGCCGGCCGTGTATCATAAGGAGAGCGACGCCATCAAGACCGCCTACTGGTAACCACCCATATACCCGTCTAGCTCACCACCAGAGGCCCTTCAGCTACGTGGGTTACGATCTCATGGGCCCCCTCACTGTGACGGTGGGTCGTTCCACACAAAAGAGATACGTAGCCCTCTTTACATGCCTAACAACTCGTGCCGTTCATTTAGAAATTGCAGGTTCACTGACGACAGACTCCGCCATCATGGCGCTCAGGCGCCTAATCGCGCGCCGAGGATGTCCGGCCGAAATTTGGTCCGACAATGGGACAAACCTGCGGGGCGCCGACAAGGAGCTGCGCCGCGCCGTCGACCCGGGCCTCAATGCAGAGGCCACGACCCGTGGCATCAGCTGGCGCTTCGTGCCGCCGGCAGCACCATTCATGGGAGGCGCCTGGGAGCGGATCGTGGGCTTAACGAAAAAAGCCCTCCTGGCCGTCATGCACGAGCGGCACCCCAGCGAGGAAGTCCTCGCCACCTTCTTGGCAGAGGCCGAGTTCACCGTCAACAGCCGGCCGCTCACCCACGTCTCAACGGACCCCGACGACCCCGAGGCACTCACACCAAACCACTTCTTGCTCGGGGGCTCCGCCTGGAACCCGGCCCCGGGCACCTTCAACGAAAAGGACACCGTGGGGCGCTCTACCTGGCGCACAGCTCAGCGCCTGGCTGACATGTTCTGGGCGAGATGGCTGCGCGAGTACCTGCCACACTTACAAGACCGGCGGGAGCCCACACACAAGGGCCCCGCCATCGCCGTAGATGACATCGTGCTGGTCGTCGACAACACGCTTCCCCGCAACACATGGCCGCGGGGACGCGTCATCGCCACCTACCCGGGCCCTGACAACACCACTCGGGTCGTCGACATCAAGACCAAGGGCGGCGTGCTACGACGAGCAACAAAACGACTCGTCATCCTGCCGAGCAAGCCGGACACGCCAACCACCGCCGCGGGCGCCAACCAGCCCGCCGGCCCCAGCGCCGAGCCAGCAC
The DNA here is from genome assembly GCA_947034925.1 of Eudemis profundana. Lineage (NCBI taxonomy): Eukaryota > Metazoa > Arthropoda > Insecta > Lepidoptera > Tortricidae > Eudemis > Eudemis profundana. Next base: position 3,884,182 of record OX344817.1, on the reverse strand, counting down.
CACCCAGCGCGGCACCCACACAGCCCGCTGGCCCGAGCAACACACAGCTCGCTGGCTCGAGCAACACACAGCTCACTGGCACCATCACCGGCGCGGCACCCACAACGCCCGCCGGCCCGAGCAACACACAGCTCGCCTGCCATGCCGTCGGCGCGGCAACCTCACCGCCCGCCGACACGAGCAAAACACAGACTGTTGACCGAACGAGGAAGAACCAGCCCGCCAACCAGAGCATCGAGACACCGAGCGCCGGCCTGAGCACCGAGTTCCTGAGCATCGAGCCCCCGAGCAACGGCCTGAGCAACGAGACACCGAGCCAGAGCATCGCGTCATCCGGCACCAGCGAGTCTATCTATGTCCAATGACATAGCGGCGGGAGAAATGTACCGGATACTTAATGACATGTAAATATAAATAAGTTTAGTTATAAGCAAATAAATAATAATCATTTTCTATTTCTATTAGGTTTAGGTAAAATAATTGTATCAGCTAGCTTAGGTTTGTCCAATCATTTAATAACGTGTCTTTAACCCTTTACTATAGGTAGGAATCAGGCCTTCAGCCAAAAGTGCATATTGCACTCAAAGTGCATACTGCACTAAATGTACTATGCACAAACACTAATAGGCCCTAAGCCTACAAGTGCATACTGCACACATAAAGCTGAGTGCATCATGTACAAAGCTACAACAGGCCCTAAGCCTCAGATGCATGTGCAACAATGCACATGCACACCAGCAAGTACATGATGCACCAGCAAGTGCATAGTACATACCCAGGCCCTAAGCCAAGTACACAATGTACACCCACTAGCACACAATGTGCAACAATATGGGCCATCAGCCAAGTGCATACTGCACACACATGCACAAAGTGCATTCATGTAACCTAGATAAGTTTTCCCGCTTTTAATAAACTATGGCAAAAATGGAGGGAAAACCGACCAATCAGAAACGTCGGCCAATCACAGGCACGACCAATAGTAGGCCTCCCGTTTCTCCAACCACACTAACTGTGGACTACCGCGACAGCCGATTTACACCCACGCAATCGGCTAGCCGCCAGTTTGTATCCAGCCGTCGACGCCAAAGGTCGCCTTCCTCTCCATTTAGCCAGTATTGTAAAATCAGTGTTTCTTCTCATTTCCTACCACCCATTAGGTACCCTGCTATCGAAGGTGTGTGGTCGCTTACAGTCCCGTCCCGCACAGCTATACATACTTAAAGATGAACTGTTCACTTTCAACCCAAAAACACGCCCTCCTGGATTCGCCGAACCGCGCAAGGTGTGGTGTCTACGTACTCAACCACATCAGAACTCCCAAATCAGACGATCAAGCAAATCGTACTGGAAATTCACAGGAGGAAAAAAGACAACCTCATGAAAAATGCCATAGAGTCTGTGCGGAAAGAGAATAGGATTTAGGTTTGGGGGTGCTGTAATGCTTTTCTACCGTATTTGCCTTATTTGCCATACTGGTTAGGTTAGTTCCGTTTTTCGCCACGCCTATTCTCTTCCCGCACAGACTGTACTCGTAAATTACTTGATGAAGGCTGACTTCAACTTTTAGATGTAACAATTTTATATATATAACTATATCAGTGACTGAAATGTCATACGATAAATAAAGTACAGTGTCAACAAGATGTGCCACAATTTATAGAAGAAATTAAACAGGAACTCAGAGCACAGCATTTTCAATCATTATAACTTAATAAGTGCTTATTTTGTTACACAAAGCTATTTTTAGGGTTCCGTACCCAACGGGTGCCAACGGAACCCTATTACTAAGCCTCCACTGTCCGTCCGTCTGTCCGTCCGTCACAGGTCTCTAGCTTTCTATCCATAACAGGTAGGTATAGACATGAAATTTTCACAGAATATGTATTTCTATTCTATTCTATTGCCGCTATAATAACAAATAATAAAAATAAAGTAAAAAATTAAAGGAGGTCATTATACAAGAAACGTGTTTTTTGGCTACTTTTTGCTTGATTTGAATGATGGTAATAGGTAGATGCTTGATATGTTCACAGAATGTGTATTTCTATTGCCACTATAACAACAAATAATAAAAATAAAATAAAGTTTATAAAAAAAGGGGTCTTCATACAATAAACGTGCTTTTTGGTGTTTTTTGCTCGACAGTGGTAAGGAACCATTCGTTTGCGAATCCGACTCGCACTATCTTTTCTATAAAAATCGGTCATTTTTTGTTTAAGTTGTTACTTATTGTATCGTATACGAAATGTCGTATAAGAAAAACACGTATACATACTTTTCTTATTGTATCGTTTTTTTTTGATTGCATTTTATGCTATTCTGGTTTGAACATTATGTCCCAATTTTTATTAAACTCGACCTGGCAACACTAAACATGGCGGCAATGGCTAATGGCGCGAGAAGTGGCTCCAAGCAAAAGGTTTTGGTTTTTATGTTGCGATGGCTTTTTGAGTTGCGATGTGATTTTGACGGTGTTTTGAAAACGAAGGTTTTTCTTAACTCGGCCTCGATTTACATCTTTCGGCCATTTTTGGTGGCATACCTACTCGTACAATTTATGATGTTCCCTTGCATCAATGCACCGGAAGCGCCACTAGTTTCTAAGGTTAGGGTAGTAAAGTAAGCCCTTCTGGCATGTGTGTGAACGTCTTTACACATTAGGCCTGGCAACACACATTTTTTAATTTCCATTTTTTAAAGTGAAATGATTTGTACAACGGTAATTTTGACACGGAAAATTTATGATTTTCTCAGTCTACCCACAGATTATATAATAGTTCTTGTCTACCCACGACGAAGGGTTACTAAATGTCTGGACGTAAAAAAATTAGTAATATAAGTACGCGATTAAATCCGTTTTTATTACAATGTGTGATATCACAGAAACCGAAGACAGTATTAGGTAGTTTTAGCTTAAATCTTAGGTTTAGTTTAGTATAATTTTTGTGTGTGTATTCAGACACTGTCACAACTACATATAAAGACCTGCCGTAGGCGATTTATCAATACCTAGTGAAAGCTATTAACTTTGAGTTAATATTCAAAAGCTACAATTGGATATCAGTTTAAACGGGCCTCAAACAATTCGCTGAAGCCGCATAAAGTATTAACGGCCTTTGGATATTGTAATAGCCGGCAGACAAAGGGTTACGGAGGTACGAAAGGGTTGGAGTACTCAAATTCAAATACAGAATATTTATTACTACTAGACATGGGCCGACTACGGATTTTGCCGACTAGCTAAGCTAGTCGTTGACTAATCGGTTCTCAATATGCCGATTAATCGGCCGACTAGTCGGCATTGCCGATCATAGTTATTAGCTATGTTCGGGTGCAATCGGAAACGCTCGGTTCGCTTCGTCTCCCCGCCATTTGTTGTCACGCGTTCGTGTTTTGATCAGTTTTTAATTGAGTTGATTATTTTTTTTTGTAAGTGAGTAAAGTACGTAAAAATATAAAATGATTAAGAAAAATGTGGTTGAATTTCTTCTGTATCCTATATTCTCCGTGAGGCAATAGTGCCGAATATTCGGCATTTTTTGCCGACTAGTCGCCGACTAATCGGCCGACTACAAATGGTGCCGAATAGTCGGCGTTTCCGACTAGTCGGCCCATCTCTAATTACTACCCTTTTTACCCGACTGCGGCGAAGCCCAAAAGGAGGGTTATGTGTATGTATGTATATGTATATCCCTTCCTATGTCCGCTCGTAACTGCTCAACGGCACAACCGATTTTGATAAATGATACATCATTAGATTCGTCTTGATGGCGCGAGTGTCACGAAGCGGGTATGAAGTTCGTCAAAATAAATGAAATGGCGGATTTTATGCACTTTTAAAGAGCACCGCGGTCGGGTTTTTTTTTTCAGTAAAAATGTGGTTATTGTCGTTTTCATCTGCATACAAAAGTGCAAAAGAGAGGCCCCTATACTAGTTCGTTATCCTGAACAAGGTATATAATAGTTTTTATGCCACACCTGGCTATAAAGTGGCTTTTTCCGCACGCTGCGCGTACGGAAAAAGCCGCTTTCTGGCCAAGTGTAGACATAAAATGATGTACACAACACGGGAGGTAATAAAGAAAGCCCTCGATCTCACATTTACGTCCCTCGCTTTCAGCTCGGGCCGCAAACTTCTGTGATCTCGGCCTTTCTTTGTATTACCACCCTAGTTATGTAATGTACCATTTAACACGCCTTTTTTATAACACGCATTCTTTAACACCTATTATGTTATCTTCCATTCGCCACAGTCGTAAAGAAGTTCGTTAAAAATGTATGTCAGATATTAACGCCTCCTCCACACGCCCCGACTCGGTGCCCAATTCGGGGTTTATCAATTATGTATGGTAACGGATACTAGCGTTTTGGCAACCCTGCTGGAGGGAGTAGTGTGGACACGATCTTATAAGTTATGTTTTTTTTTTACGTGCAATTGTATGTATGTTTGTAGCTACTGAATTTTATGGCAGTTATCTTTAACCGATTGAACTGAAATTTTGCACACCTATGTAAATTGGCTATTTATCAACTTTTTTCTGTTAAATATTATAGATAGACCTCTCGATAATAGAAATATTAGTGAAAAAAATACTTCAATTTTATAAAAATTCACCTAGATATTTTATTTTAACATTGTTCAAATTTTACAGGTTATTCAATGGTAGAGACTGTGCGGAAAGAGAATAGGAATAAAATTGGGGGGCGCTGTAATGCTTTTCTACCGAAGAAAAAAATATTTGCCGTATTTGCCATACTGGGTAGATTAGTTCCGTTTTTCGCCACGCCTATTCTCTTTCCGCACAGACTCTATTAATAGCTTTTACGTCATACCTGGCCATAAAGTGGCAATAACCGCCCGCTAAGCGTGCGGAAAATCCCACTTCATGGCCTGGGGGAGACGTAAAATTTTCTACTTACCACGGGCGGTTAAAGATAGCCTCAGATCGCATATTTATCACCCTTGCCTTCGGCTCAGGCGTCAAATACCTGCGATCTGAGACATTCTTTGTTTTACCGCCCTAGGTACCTAAGTAATATACTATTAATATTTTCATACTTTTAAAACGGACTTTTCCACCCAGCTATGCAGCCATACTCGTATTTGCAGACTCATTTTATTCATATAGGCATGCCTACATTTCCAAGCTCAATGCCTAGGTATCTACGTAACTAAATGTCAATGTCAAATTATTTCGTGAAAGTAGGACAGACAAACATTAAGTTTATGGCTATATGAGTATAACAGCCTAAAGCTTGCTAGGAATTCCAAGTGAGTCATTGTTTATCAGGTATGCGGTTAGGGTTGCCAGATGGTCGGGAATTGGCTGGATTCTCCCGATTTTTTGTGTGTCCTCCCGACTCCCGACAAAGAAGAAAATCTCTCGGCAAACGAATTCATTTAAAACTTAGTCCGATCCACTCAGGTTGTCCGGCCAGCGAAAATTCTGCTCGCCTGCTCTGCTTGTTTCAGACTAAAAAAAAGCTCGAGCGTCGACCAAATTCGGCATCTCCCGACCAAAATCTCAAAATCCCGACATATTGTTTCCTGCTCCCGATAATACGGTAATTCAATCTGGCAACCCTATATGCGGTACAGACAGACTTGCAATGTTTTATTAATATGTACACAGTCATCGCCAGTAAGTTATGACAATACCGGACATGCAAAATATCTGACACCACTCTACTGTTAATGACATCGTGTCAGATACTTTTGCATGTTATGCAGGGAAAATCAGAGAGTTCATTCCAGATCCCTATTGTATGCGCTAGAGGGGTTCTTGAAAACCTACTCGTTAGTAATAGTACATTACTCACCTAGGTCGGTAAAACAAAGAATGTCTCAGATCACAGGAAGGCAAGGGCGATAAATATGCGGTCTGAGGCTTTCTTTATTACCGCCCGTGGTAAGTATTAGTACATTGTGTATCTAGGGCGGTAAGTAAGGAATTACAAACGAGTGTTTGTTATAAGCCCGAGGTGAGACCGAGGGCTTTAATAACACGAGTTTGGAATTCCTTTACCGCCCGTGGCACACACAATGTTTTTCATCGCACTTGTGAGGAAATCTTAATAAAATAACCTTACTTTTCGACCCAGTATGACAAGAAAATATTAAAACAGACAGTGACATTTGTCACATATGTCCATAGACAATGCGAACGTCAAGTCACGTTCGGAAACCATAGCGGTAACGGCCATTTTAGTTGATTTTATATTTGCAAAATAAAGAAATACATTATTTAAACATTTAATAAATGTTACCGAAATATGTGTTTACATGTATTTGCAATAACAGTTATCTTTAAATAAATATTTCAGTGTAAAAGTTAAAAAGTAGGTTGGCGTTTCCTTTGAACATGACAAATAAGAGTAAAACGGAACCAGCGTTTCAAATTTAAAAAGAAAACCATTACGGTCTAGGGCGTAATAGGCCATTTACGGCCCGCAGAACCTACGTGTAATGACATCATTTTCGAGCAAGTGTGATGAAAAAAATTTTACGTGCTCTCCGGGTCAGGAATTGGGGTTTTCGCACGCTTAGCGGGCGGTAATTGCCACTTTATCGCCAGGTATGACGTAAAAGTATTTTTTGTCTCATTGGCATTGTAAAAGCCCGCAATTTTAAATAGAAATGAAATAAAATGTGCAGAATATGGCACATTAAAAAAAAGTGGTAATTTTTTTAAAAATTGCGCATTATACTTTCTTTTTACATTCGGACAGATGAAATTTGGTATGAGGCCCTGAAATCATACTTTAAGTGGGTGAAAAAAGGGGTGGAACCGGAAGTTTGCATGGAAATCAAGTATTTCTCAAGTCAAAGTCATAGGCATTTTCAAAGACATAATTTCTCTGGCCACAAATATTTAAAAGATTCCTCCTCATTAGACTGGCATTCGTTGGTTACTTGGTAGAGCTTGACAGACTCTACATTGTAACCAAAAGTGCCAAATCTAGTAAGGCAGAATCTTCTCAGTATTCGCCAATATGTCCTGACAGCGAAATGACGTTTTTTGAAAATACACCCAGGGTGTATTTTCGCTTGCGTAATTTCTCTGGCCACCAATATTTAAAAGATTCCTCCATACTGGACTGGCATTCGTTGGTTACTTGTCAGAACTTGACTGATTCTACATTGTAACCAAAGTCCAATTCTAATAAGGGGCCATTCATTTATTACGTAAGACGATTTTTGCCAGCTTTTGACCCCCTCCCCCTTATGTAAGTAAAAATAAGAATCGGCTGACGCCCTCCCCCCTATTTAATATTTATTACGTAAACGATACGTAAATTACGTAAGAATCTAAAGGAAAAATGATTTTACGTTTGGGCTGTTTTAATTTTTATTTTTCATAGAATCATTTTTGTAGGGACGTTTATTTGCAGATACTAATAGTTTTTAATTTTTTAGTAAAATACCTATGCGCCACCGAGCACGCGTCTACGCTCTCGCGAGGATTTGCGCGCTTTTTCAAAAGTTAAGATTATTTTGCGCATTTTTATGATCTTACGTAAGAACAATCAGAACTCCCCCCCACCCCCCTGTAAGAAAAAATAAGACATGGTTGACCCCCCTCCCCCCATAAATCGTCTTACGTAATAAATGAATGGCCCCTAAGGCAGAATCTTCTCAGTATTCGCCAATGTGTCATGACAGCGAAATTACGTTTTTGAAAATACACCCCTCTAATTTTACGCCGGCAAAGTCGCAGGTGAAAGCTAGTTTTATATAAATGTGAACTGTACGAGAGAGATACATAAAAGATTGCAAAAAGTATAAAAGTCCACAATATTCTCGAGTGGCGCCGCGGGGCGGCGTTAAAATTTAATATTTAATTACTTGTTCGCGTGCAACGCGATACTCGTCCGCGTACTAGGTACAAATACTTGGGAATTTATCTATATAAATCTGTATATCGTCGTCTAGTATTGCTTAGTTTGGAACTAGGTCGATATTTGTAAGACTGTCTCCACAATGGGCTAGACGACAAAAAAAAACAGTTTAGTCCGTCAATTAGATTATTAAAAAATATTGTACACGTATTTTTTCTTTTGTTTGACAAACAAAAAATGACGAATATAGATTGTTTAGAAGTTTCGAGTGACGTCACTCCTAGGTACTATTTTCACCTAGGAGTGACGTCACAAGCCCCCACTCCAGAAGTTTGATGATCTATAACTTTGTCGATTTTTAATATTTTGATAAACCAAAAAATACGTGTCCCATATTTTTCCATAATCTAACTGACGGACTAAATAGAATTATATACGTATTTTTAACCCAGTCGTCATCCCCATTGTTTTTTTATATTTATTTAGTTCATTATCTCTTTACAGTAAAAGTTCGGTTTATTGATAGCGTGGTATAATGATACAAAATACTCATATAGTAAAAATAATACCAATATACAATAAACTGCTAGGTTTTATTGTAAGTACACCAAAAGAAAATTACAAATTAAATTTGAAACTAAACATCAAATTGACTGCAAATACTTTTAAGGGTTATTCTTCAGAAACATGTCTGCGACTTATTCCTCTGTCTCCATACATTTAGTATGAAAAAGTGCCAGAGGAATAAGGTGACCGCAGACATATTTCTGAAGAATAACCCTTAAGCACCTAGTTTATAGAAGGAAGTTTGATTGGCATAGTAACCAGAATCACACAGGCGGAGCAGCAGGTAAACACTAGTTTATGAAATAAAGTCCCTAGTATTTTTACCTGTTCCGCATTAAACGCTAGTTTAATGCGGAACAGGTAAAAATACTAGGGATAGTAGTATTTTTCCCTGTTACACATTACTTACTATCAGTCCAAATATCAAATTTTGCATATTGTACTCTATAACTTGGTGATAAGTTTGAAATCCGATTTAGTTACGCAACTTAGCCAAGGCGGAATTCCGAAGAAGCGATTATAAAGACATTAGCAATTCACTAAATCGATAGGTACCTTGTTACTATTTTGTAATTTAGGAACTCTTAGCGAAACCACAGAATAACTTATAATAGTACTAAGTACAGAAGTTTATCTTTCTAACAAAACTGACGTTCGGCTCCGACGACCGGACGGAACGCACCGGATCCGACCGTCTCTATCGCATAGTTCGTGCTCTTTCTGGTCGTTGGCTAAGGCCCTCTGGAGGTGCAAAATGTGGTGCTATAGCTTGGCAACTTCGTTGGTGACACTCACCTGACAGTTACCGCCAACACGAACGGCGACCGACGGAGGCTGCCTCCGGAGGCTCCGTTATAGTCCAAAATGTGTGTGGTAGCCGCGCGGCGAAATCGCGGACTGAGTCACTCCTGGCTAAACTTACATTTAGTAATATTGATCCATCCCTTATCAATTTGATAATACAATTTTTCAAGACTTATACAGGGTGTCGGAGGCAAGACTCGCTTTGGGTCGGTGTGCCACTAAGTTAGTTATACAGGGTGGCTTTTCGGAGGTGTGCCAGAGTTTGGATTTGGTTGCATTTTCTTTGATAATGATAAGAAATGTTTTGTTAATTATTTATTTTTAACAAAATTACAATTTTTAAGATGAACGTGTCTATTGTTATCAAAAAAATTGTATTTGTAATTAACATACGTAATTTAAAATACGCTACTTAAATATCATGACGTATTGTAATAAAACAATTTAAACGGATTAAATCTTATAGGCTGTCACAGTTGGCTAGACCCCCCCCCCCCCCCCATCCACATGGGTGTGACGTATTATATGGATGACCCCAAACGTTAGTATGAGAGAACCGGGAATTCCCGGTACTGCCATACTAAAATTCTGCACGCCTAATTCTGACCGACTGTACGCAGCTTTATCTGTCAATAACATCATATTTTTGTAAATAACAGCTTAAAATTGTCTGTAATTGCAATAACCAATTTAATACTGATAAGAGAAAAAAAATATACAAACAATTTATACAGCGTGGGAGGGACTATACCGACAAACTTTAACTATAGATTCTAACAACTATTAGGAGTAAAAAATGTTATGTGATGTATAGTCGAAAAACGCTTACTTTCCGAGATATTCATTATTTTGTAAATGAAAACTCCCAAGTGTGTAACAAGCCCTAATAAATGTGACTAAGATACCTTTACTATTTTTTAAAATCCTTTAACTAAACAGGAATTAACCTTCGCAGTATTTGATGGTAAGCGACTACGAGGCCAAAAAATTTACCTTTCGTTTCCATTTTAGCTTTTTTTTCTTTTTGATAACTTTTCAGCCAGTAAGGACATGTTTATAACGAGGGGCTTAATTTACTGATTTATTTTGTTCCATAAGACTATTAATGTAAAATGACAATATTCGACCCATGTTGATATAACATTTTTTACTCGTCACACCACCAGGAATTCATGGCTAAAGTATGTCGGTATAGTCCCTCCCACCCTGTATATTTTCATAACCGATGAAAACATTTAAAGTGTTAATGCTTTGTTGTACCTATTAATATTAATATCATATCAGTAATATTTATATTTTTTTTACAAACTACTGACATTTATATTTTTTTAGTCAGTTTTTAAATTGTATGCCGTAATTTTTTTTCTGGCAGAATTTTGAAGAATATAATACTTTCTTCTCAGAATCGAGAACCATGGCAGTAATATAAAAATAATCCAAAACGGAAACGTAGTAACCGCCATTGTTTTCTTTGGCGGTTACTACGTTTCCGCATTTTGCCATGTATACATTTTTGCGATATACAGGGTATCAACGCCAGTCTGGGGACGTATATTATTTTTCCAATAAATAAGACTATAATTATTTATTGTAAATAAAAAAAATGATTCTGAGCCGAACGAGACCCGAAATATTCACTGTAACAGAAAACCTCGTTTTATGTCACACCTGGCCATAAAGCCGCTTGAAGACATAAAATGATGTACACAACACGGGAGGTAATAAAGAAAGCCCTCGATCGCATATTTACGTCCCTCGCTTGGAGCTCGAGCCGCAAATATCTGCGAACTCGTCATTTCTTTGTATTACCACCCTAGTTGTGTAATGTACTATTTGTGCCCTTTCTCCCATCAGAACTTCACAATATAGAACTAAGACTTAGCTAACATCTGCCACCATTCCAGAGACCTAAGCCGCAACGAGCTGACCGCCATCAGCCGGCGCACCTTCCGAGGACTATCAGCTCTGAAGAGTCTCCACCTGGACGGGAACCAGCTCAAGTGCATCGATGAGAAGGCTCTGGAGAACCTGAAGAGCTTGGAAGTGCTGTAAGTATCTTGTCATCACACTTGCTCGAAAATGGTGTCATTACGCGTAGTTTTGCGGGCCGTAAATGACCTATTACGCCCTAGGCCTTCTTTTTAAATTTGACACGCTGGTTCTGTTTTACTCTTATTTGTCATGGTCAAAGGAAACGCCAACTTACTTTTTTAACTTTTATAACTGAAATATTTATTTAAAGATATCTGTTATTGCAAATACATGTAAACACATATTTCGGTAACATTAATTAAAAATTAAATAAAATAAATAAATAAATATTAGGGGGACAATCTTACACAAATCGAACTAGCCCCATAGTAAGCTCAATAAGGCTTGTGTTATGGATACTAGACGACGATATATTTAATAGATACAAATACATAAATACATAGAAAACATCCATGACTCAGGAACAAATATTCGTGCTCATCAAACAAATTAATGCCCTTACCGGGATTCGAACCCAGGACCTCGTGCTTCGTAGGCTTTAAATGTTTAAATAGTGTATTTCAGTATTTTGCAAATATAAAATCAACCATTTTAGGTCTTTACCGCTATGGTTTCCGAACGTGACTTGACTTTCGCATTGTCTATGACATATGTCACTAATGTCACTTTGATGTTTTAATATTTTCTTGTCATACTGGGACGACTAGTAAGGTTATATTATTAAGATTTCCTCACAAGTGTGATGAAAAACATTGTGTGTGCCACGGGCGGTAAAGGAATTACAAACTCGTGTTATTAAAGCCCTCGGTTTCACCTCGGGCTTATAACAAACAATCGTTTGTAATTCCTTACTTACCGCCCTAGATACACAATGTACTATTTCGTCACCCTCCTTTTTCATTCGTCACCCCACTAAATAAATATTAGTAGGTGGGTGAATCAACTTTTTTTTGCTTTATGTAAAGATTGTCTTTTCTCCTTATTTGTTCACTTTTTGCATGTTTTAATATGATTTAAATGAAACAAGATCTTACATCTAGAGATAGACTAGGTAAAATATAAATTAAAACTCGTTTTTAACAAATAAATAGCGTCACCCAGCGCACGAAACCTTATTTTCATACAAAAGTGGGGGACAGCTATGTCCGCTGGGTCACTGCTTATAAACAAGTTATAATAAACAAATATTTGCATAACGTAGCTTTATTGTCTGTCTTTTAAATGAGCGTACATTTTATTCAAAAAATACACGAATAAAGATTTTGTTTCAATTTGAGTCGGAGAAGGTGAAATTTTGTTGACAAAGAAAAGTTGATTCACCCAGGTTTGTACTACATACAGAAGCTTCTCTAACAAAACGCTCGTTCGGGTCCGACCACCGGACCGAACGCACCACATCCGACCGTCTCTCTCTAAGAAAGTTGCATTTTCCACGCACGGTTGAGTCGATACCGCTTCCTGGCCAAGGGAAGACGTAAAATTGTGGACACACCGCGGGCGGTAATCACTAATCAGTAAAGCCGTACGCACAGTCACTTAACATCAGGTGCGATCGGAGTCAAATGCTTGTCAAAAAAAATTAAAAAAAAAAAAGATCGCATATTTATGGCACAAACACCTGTGATTTGGGCCATAACTAATTATTCCGCCCTAAGTGTAGAATATAGGTACTAGTTCGTCACCGTAGGCCGTAAGGATTGTTTTCCACCCGCGGCACGGCGATTGGGCATAGCGATTGTATGACCGGTTGAACCAGGTCGCTAGCCGGACCACCCTGAGTGGAATCGGACTGGGTGGGGGCCGGGGGCGCCTGGGGTCGAACCAGGTCGCCAGGTCGGTCCACCTCGATTTGGTCGGGCTAGGTGGGGGTCTGAACGCCTGGGGTCGAACCAGGACGTTTGGCCAGGGCCACCTTAAAGTTACACTGATTGCTCAAAGTGAGCAGCGGACCAGCGGGAAGGATGAAGCGGATCAACCTGTCCTTATGTGAGCGTGTGTATCGAACGAATGGGAGTTTTAGTTGCCGGTTCGCTAAACCTAACCCAGCTAAGAAGACTCCGGCAAGAAACTTAGCTGAGCCCGAGCGAGGTCTGAGTGAAGTAAAAAAAAAACTTACGTCCTGATGTGACGTAATAATACGAACCACGCCTAGAACAGTAATAACGAAAGCCCCGAAGCGTTCACTTGAAACTCGTGCTTCGAATAACAGCAATCTGAATTATTTTTACCTATTTAAAACATAAAGCTGGCATAATGTTTTAGATGGGTCCTGTTTCGCTTAGATAAGTATTAATGTTAGCAATTCACGACTAAAATTTCTCCCTGTATAACCAGAACAAAGTTTAATGATTATATCTCAAGTACTTGAATGTTAAGATGTCTCCCGTGTACTTCTATTTAAGGCGCCGGCTCACGGCAGATGATTTAGTGGTTTAGATAGCCCTAACATTTTACTGAGACAGATAATCTTTTGTAAAATTCAAAATGTAAATCGTGCTTTTGTTTTGCACTTTTTCTACAAGGTGTTTCATTGAACGTAATACAACTTATGTTTTTTTAAATTCTTCTCCCTGGTGCTAAAACCCTGTGCTAGAGTTGAGAGAAAAAAGATTGAATCTAATTTTCTAGAAAAAGCTTACCTTTTTGCTTATTTAGGTCGATAATTTAATTTATGAATAAAATGCATGCATTCTGACACATTATTGAAGTTATTGGTCATAACAAACAAACAAACAGGTCACGTAAGCGTGACGTTAAGAGGGGTGCCTACTCTAATTCTGTTAGCAATCTAGGAACAGTTAATTATGACGTATTTTAATAAATCAATTTGTGCATTTTGTTCTCGGTCGTTAACTACCTAGGGCGGTAAAACAAAGAATGGCTCAGCATATTGCAGGTATATGATTTGATCGATAAATATGCGATCTGAGGCTTTCTTTATTACCATGGCCAGGTGTGACGTAAAATAAATAATATAACAGGGTTTCTGACCTATGAATTCAAACACCCGTGTAGGCCGCCCCCTAAATTGATGACACCGACGGGATTACCTAAACAAAACTTGTTTAAGAACAATGATAATGATAAACAATAGGCCGTATTATCGTTAAAGAGCTACACCTAAAATAAAAGCCTAAATTAAAAATTAAAACGTAACTACCTAAAACTAAAATATATCTAAAAAATTCGGCCCCTTCGGCATGGTGGTACTCGGCGCCGAGACCCCTGTATTTATGTGTTTTAAGCTTTTCGGCCGCTATTTCTTATTATTTTTAAGGGTAAATGATATTAAAGTATTTTCCAAATATAATTCACAAAGATAATAAAAATAAAAATATAACACACACAAACATAATCAAAACAGTAAAAAAGTACCTACTTATATCTACTACTACTAATCGATTTTTACACTATTCTAATTAGATTCTCTCCTGTGTGATCTATTTATTTACAATAATAAGGGCTGATTAATTATTAGAGTGTGATTGACCTTTTAAATCAGGTAGGTATAATCATATGTGTAGAGCTATTTCCGACATTAACTTTTTTTTCAGAACTCTCAACAACAACAATCTAACCTACCTGTCTCTGGAGCCGGCGGCGGTGGCGCGACTGCACACGCTGCGACTGACCGACAACCCGGTCGTGTGCGATTGTCGCGTCGCACGGCTAGCTAGTGCTGTCAAGAGTACCGGAATCTTGGGAGTTGGAGCGAGGTGTGTGTTTCAAGTCATTTTCTTGGTTTTTCGGAACTTATGTCAAGTGCAAAGACATAAAAGGGTCAATCGTCGCCTTCGCTTCGATCCCAGTAGGCTTATGATGCTACGCGTTGTCGCGCGATAAATAAATGATAAAGCATCCGTCACTCTCACTCACTATGTATTTGTCAGAACGTGACGGATGCTTTATCATTTATTTATCAAGCGACAAAGCGTAGCATCATAAGCCTACTGTATCGGTAGTTCAAAGTTTATCACTAACTTAGTTATATGGATGTTTGGGCACTTCGATTCGACGTAGTTTATGAAAATGAAGAAGACAAAAACCATATTTTTCGTTAAAATAGCAACAGATATTTTTTTTTCCTATATAAACGAGCTGTTTGGGAAAAATACGGATATTTTTCGGTTTTTTTCACCGCCAGGCATGCCTACCACGCACTCCGATACATTTGATAACATTTGTTCAAGCACAATAAAACCTCATTGTCGTGTCGTTACAGATGCCAAGCCCCCGCTACCTTGAGAGGGGCTCTGCTGACGGACCTGGAGACCCACGAACTGATATGCAGCGGTAAGTGAATCTTAAAAAAGTTACTGGTGCATAATGAGGGCCCTAAAACATGAGTGTGGTTCATAATAACTTCACACGAGAGGGGTGTGCGCGGTGCACAAGCGTGGGCGAGCATTTCTCCAGAAATATGTCTGCGACTCATTCATCTGTCTCCATACATTTAGTATGAAAAAGGGCCAGATGAATGAGGTGACCGCAGACATATTTCTGGAGAAATGACATTTGACGCGGCAAACGGCGGCGGCGGCGGCGGGTGTGGTGGGAACAGGCGCGCGCGGGAGATGCGCAGTTCGTGCTCGGTTCGTGCGCGGGGTACGTCCATGCTTGCCGCGAACATGCAATGAAAGGCAAAATGTTGCACCAGTCTGGACGCGACAATAACATATCGATATTAAATTTATTTCCAGGCCCAACGACCGCGATCCCGGGCGAGTGCTCCGCGGAGCCCCGCTGCCCGCCCCCCTGCCGCTGCACCCCCGAGGGCACCGTCGACTGCCGCGAGAAGCTGTTGTCGGAGCTGCCCGCCACCATCCCGCACAGAGCTACCGAGATGTAAGTGACCATCATACAACATTCCCGCCTATCATTGACCCCACCATGCGACAGCGATGCACGCGACTATCATCGTCCCCACCATAGCGACAGCGATGCACGCGACTGTCATCGCCCCCACCATAGTGACTGAGACATAAGCGACCATCACACACCATCTCGCACAGAACCACCGAGATTCAACAACATAGAGTACCTGAGATGTAAGTGACCATCATCGTCCCCACCCTAGTGACTGAGATGTAAGTGACCATCATCGTCTCCATAGAGCCACCGAGATGTAACCGACCATCATACCTCCCCCCCTGCCTCTGCACCCCCGACCGAGGGCACCGTTGGTCGACTGCCGCGAGAAGCTGCTCTCCGAGCTGCCCGCCCCATCCCGCACAGAGCCACTGAGATGTAAGCGACCATCATCGTCCCCCCATGAGACCTCTTTTTGCTTCCATCCACTTCCGGAGACCTTAACCAGGTCGTCAGCGGGCCGACCCACGTTGCCTTTTCCAATTCGTGGTTTACCTTTACCACAGAATAAAAAACAGAAGTTTCGTTTCTAACAAAACTAACGTTTGGGTCTGACCACCGGACGGAACGCACTGCATCCGATCGTCCCTCTCTACCGCATAGCGCGAGCTCTTTGTGGTTGCTGGCGAAGCCCCTCCGGAGAGACAAAATTTTTCAAAAAGCCAGGGTCCTAGCTTTACACACCATCGGTTTACTACTAGCTATTTGTAATCTTCTTATAATTGTTTTACGTTCTGTATTTTGAGTTGTACAATAACTTGATTGTATTATCATTAGGGCATTTGCCGGATTAAGAGGAAACAGTAAGGTCGAGAGAATTGAAAATTAGGTATTTGTAAAATGTGTCGCTGTCCCGCACTGCCCACCTCTCCCGCGTAGAGCGCGATAGAGACAACTGCAGCTTGGACCGAAAATACCTATTAAAATTTCATGAAAACAACGTTTCGTAGTCCCCTGATTTCTTCCCCAAAACTTAACCTATTTAACTAATTTTTTCATTAAACATTAAAGAAAGGCTTTGGCCGTGTTCCTATGTTTTCCTTTTTTTTTAATAATCTAGTCAAATTTGTTTTCCGGATGTGTGAACACAGCGGAAAATCTAGCATATTTTTTTTAGGTTTTTGAAGGTTAATATCTCTTTTGAGAATCAATTTATCGTAAAAAGGAAAACATAGGAACATATCAATAGTAGCCATAGATTTTTGGACAAAATATTATTGCTCTACTGGCATTATCCAGGGAGGAAACAGGGGACTACGTTTGTATGGAAAAACTGCCCTCCTGTTTCCTCTTAAGGCATTTCATCTTCGGGACCAGTCACGCTATCGCTGAATGCACCCCCCCCCCCCCCTCTCCGGTTGCAAAACCGGCTTATGGGGTGGCAAAATAAATAAATCAGGCGTCGCTTATCATAATATTTCATTATAATATTGTAGAATATTTCAGGTTGGTAAAGGTTAAAAAGTTATTCCGGGACAATCCCGGATTTCCCGGACATCTGGCAACCCTAATTATCAAAGAGCTTTTCTCTCTTTCTAGCCGCCTAGAACAGAACGAGATAACCGAAGTCGGCGCGGGCGCATTCGCGGCTGTGAAGCGGATCGCGCGCATCGACCTCAGCAACAACAAGATCACGAAGTTGGCCGCGGATGCCTTCACTGGCCTTACCCACCTCACTTCACTGTGAGTACCACTGAGCTTCTGTCACCCTAGTAATTTTAGATGACCAGGGGCCCGTTTCACGACGCTACAAGTTACAAATTACAAGCGGAAGTCTCTTTTCAATACCTTTTGATAGAAAGAGACTTCCGCTTATAATGTGTAACTTGTAGCTTCGTGAAACGGGCCCCTGCTAGTCATGAGGCGAAAAGAATATGAAGTTAGCTACAAACGCGTTCACCGGGTTTACTCATCTCACTTCACTGTGAGTACCACTGAGCTTCTGTTACGGCAAAGTGTCGAAGTTAGGAACGGACGCTTTGACGGGACTCAAGCAGTTCACTTCACCTTGACTTCACCAATGAGCTTCAACAGAAGCGGTCAAAAATAAAAAATAATACTACATTATCAAGCTTTCACTCAAAGAAAGTTGGCCATCTTGGTTTTCTTCAAAAACACAGAAAAATTATTCCCTATTTCAATGTTTTATACGTTCGTATGCCTAAATGATCTAATCTGTGCGATCGTCTATGAAGGTAAAAGATGGAAAACACAACAAATTCCCACTTGATTTTTTTCACATTTGATTAGTTGATACATTTTATTTTTCAGGGTTTTATACGGGAATAAAATCAAGGAGTTGCCTTCAGGAATATTCCACGGACTGTCATCTCTACAGTTGCTGTAAGTATAATAGTATTTTATGCAACAGTTGTATAAGAAGGTTCAAAAAATGCGAATTGCGTGAGTTGCGATACGAGCCGCGAATGCGGCGAGTATCGCAAATAGAGACGCAATGAGCGTTTTTTGACTTAATTATACAACGTTGCATACAATACTTTTTCTACGACTAGGTTAAAATATAAAATACATGGACGTCACGCGTGTCTCGTCCGGTCTCTCCGAGTGTGTACAGCCGGCATGACAGTTGTGTCTATGGTAAACTTTTTTTTGATATGGCTGGTGACACGATGTGACGATAATTAAAATACTTTTTTTTTATGTTGGCATCAATTAATTTAATTCGGAAAGTTTTGTTTTTCTTATGAATCGTAGGAATTTAATTGTTTGTTAAGTTGGTAGTTGTGAATTTTTATCGTGAAGTTAGAATTGAGCGCTTAATCCTTGACCTAAGTTTAACCTAGATTTAGAAGTCTGTGGATGCTAGTAATAACGTAAAGTGACTATAACGACACTAGTGCTGTTATGGGGAATAGAGTATAGACTTCTCTGAACTCATATTATGTATGTTCTTATATTAGTGTTCGTGACCAAGTAAAAGACAGATAACAGTACAGGAGTAGAAAAAACTATTACCTTCCACCTAACGAGCAATATTTTATAATAAATACAGTTAAAATATGATGCGACCCGCTATGCAAAACGGTGTATTTTCAAAGACGTAAAATAAAATAAAAAAAATAAAATAATTTTATTTCTCTAAGTAGGCCCTCAAGGGCTCTTTTACAAGTCTGATTCTAAATATGTATTATTTCTTTTCTTTTGGCGCTTCGGGTACTGACCTTCTGGTGAGAAGAAGCGCCGGAAGAAACTCACCAGTTTCTCTTTTTAACCAAAAAGTGTTACAACAATATGGCGTTAATATAAGATTTCATTAATACATTACATTAAACTTAAAACTACATTTATAGAGATATAAAGGGTCTCTCTATGCGTCCAAACAAGACAAATAAAAAATAAATAGATACTAAAATTAATGAAATGAAATAAGTAAATTCGCTGTCATGACATATTGGCGAATACTGAGAAGATTCTGCCTTACTAGAATTGGCACTTTCGTCGCAATGTAGAATCTGTCAAGTTCTACCAAGTAACGAACGAATGCCAGTCTAGTGAGGAGGAATCTCTTAAATATTTGTGGTGAGAGAAATTGTGTCTTCGAAAATACACCCAAAAGACAATCATTCTTGGCCCTTGATTTAGAAAAGGTTGAAGACTCCTGAGCTACGTTAAATGACCCCTTGCATAATAAATGAATTAAATTGAAAATACTTAGTTGATCTTGATTCTTCCAGATTGCTGAACTCGAACGAAATAACCTGCGTACGAAAAGACACGTTCAGGGATCTACAGAATTTGAAACTATTGTAAGTATTTTGTTTTGTCAACGCTAACTATGTCGTTTTCAAAAAGTTAAGGGCCTAATAAAAACAAAATCACGATCGCTTCCTTTGTGTAACGAAAGTTAGGCATAAAAACTATATGGGTAACTTTCGTTACACAAAGGAATAAATTAAGTTTTGTTTTAATTAAATCCCTTAATTGTGTAATTTTTTTTTGAAAATGACTCAACTATTATTCTGTGGACCGGTCCAGTGGAAAAGGGCGAAGGGAAGAAAGAAAAAATGGACGAAGGAAAGGGAAGGAAATCACGACTTAAAACCTCACCTTTATTCATTTCTTTGTTTTACACGAAATGAACTAATACCTATGCAATTTACATGTTGACCATGTTGTGTCGTGCCTAATAAAACTTATTTGTTCCAGATCTCTGTACGATAACAACATCAGATCCCTGCCCAACGGCACGTTTGCGGCGCTGACTGGCATTCAAACATTGTAAGTTAATTCGTAACGAACCTGAGAAAAAAACTCTCAGTTTCGTTACGATTTTCCCCTATATTTAGTTTGGGCGTAACGAAACTGAGAAATTAAAAATATCTATGGAAAAGTTGGACCATTTTGGACCACATTTTTTTATTTCATAAATCACAAGTGCTCATGATTCTGAGTAAAATGGTATAAGACACACCATGATCAGACAAAAAAGTAATAGATAGGTACATTTATTCTGCAATTGACCCTGAAACGTATGAGAAACGAGCACGTCTTTTTTTGACAACCACCTGTAAAATCGGCTATAGTTGTGACACTGCTACTAGCGCCACCAAGGGGGAAGTAGACGCAAACAATTCTGACTGACAATAGATGGCGTGCACGTCAACGCCCATACTAACCGCACTTTTAGTACGGCGACATCACTTACACTTTCGATTAACTTCGTTCTATGTGTCCGCGTTCGATGAGTTAACGCAGGGGTTCCCAAAGTGTGCGCCGTGGCGCCCTGGTGCGCCGTAGAAAGTAAAGAGGGGCGCCGTGAGTCGATCCTCTATCATTATCTAAATAAAACCACAAATATTCGCGGGTACCTATAATGCAACAATACCTATTTAGAGCGAACTAGGGTAGGGCGCCGTGACGAAGTACTGAACTTGTAAGTGCGCCACGGGCTGAAAAAGATAGGGAAACCCCGAGTTAAAGTTTAATTAAACATTTTTTATCTGGAGTGATCTAGTCATTTATTTCTTCTATTGCACAACTATCGATATCAATAAATAAATGTTCCAGACACTAGTATGATTGCGACTGTTTTGTTTTGCCGTGGCAATTTCGACCTCTGCATATGAATTGTTGCTTAGCTAAATTGAACCTTATTTTCCAGGCACTTAGGTCGCAACCCGTTCTCCTGCGACTGCTCGCTCCGCTGGCTGGGGGCGTACCTGCGCCGCAACCCGAGCCTCGAGACCTCGGGCGCTAAATGCGACTCGCCCAAGCGCATGAGTCGCAAGCGCATCGACGCGCTAAGGGAGGACAGCTTCAAATGCAAGCGTGAGTAACTTGTAAGGTCCGACCGAGATCACAGTCAGTCAGAAGTACCGTCGCTCGTTACTAAGAGCGGCCGCACATCGAGCCACTAGTGGTGGACACTAAACGCGACCACAATGACTCAGAGCGGCCGCACATCGAGCCACTAGTGGTGGACACTAAACGCGACCACAATGACTCAGAGCGGCCGCACATCGAGCCACTAGTGGTGGACACTAAACGCGACCACAATGACTCAGAGCGGCCGCACATCGAGCCACTAGTGGTGGACACTAAACGCGACCACAATGATTCAGAGCGGCCGCACATCGAGCCACTAGTGGTGGACACTAAACGCGACCACAATGACTCAGAGCGGCCGCACATCGAGCCACTAGTGGTGGACACTAAACGCGACCACAATGACTCAGAGCGGCCGCACATCGAGCCACTAGTGGTGGACACTAAACGCGACCACAATGACTCAGAGCGGCCGCACATCGAGCCACTAGTGGTGGACACTAAACGCGACCACAATGACTCAGAGCGGCCGCACATCGAGCCACTAGTGGTGGACACTAAACGCGACCACAATGACTCAGAGCGGCCGCACATCGAGCCACTAGTGGTGGACACTAAACGCGACCACAATGACTCAGAGCGGCCGCACATCGAGCCACTAGTGGTGGACACTAAACGCGACCACAATGACTCAGAGCGGCCGCACATCGAGCCACTAGTGGTGGACACTAAACGCGACCACAATGACTCAGAGCGGCCGCACATCGAGCCACTAGTGGTGGACACTAAACGCGACCACAATGACTCAGAGCGGCCGCACATCGAGCCACTAGTGGTGGACACTAAACGCGACCACAATGACTCAGAGCGGCCGCACATCGAGCCACTAGTGGTGGACACTAAACGCGACCACAATGATTCAGAGCGGCCGCACATCGAGCCACTAGTGGTGGACACTAAACGCGACCACAATGACTCAGAGCGGCCGCACATCGAGCCACTAGTGGTGGACACTAAACGCGACCACAATGACTCAGAGCGGCCGCACATCGAGCCACTAGTGGTGGACACTAAACGCGACCACAATGACTCAGAGCGGCCGCACATCGAGCCACTAGTGGTGGACACTAAACGCGACCACAATGACTCAGAGCGGCCGCACATCGAGCCACTAGTGGTGGACACTAAACGCGACCACAATGACTCAGAGCGGCCGCACATCGAGCCACTAGTGGTGGACACTAAACGTGACCACAATGACTCAGAGCGGCCGCACATCGAGCCACTAGTGGTGGACACTAAACGCGACCACAATGACTCAGAGCGGCCGCACATCGAGCCACTAGTGGTGGACCCTAAACGCGACCACAATGACTCAGAGCGGCCGCACATCGAGCCACTAGTGGTGGACCCTAAACGCGACCACAATGATTCAGAGCGGCCGCACATTGGGCCACTGAACGCGGCCACAAGTAGCGAGCGCGTGTCATTCACCCAATGCTGCCATTCTAACGCCCAGTATGCGCCGGTGCTGTACAAAATGTATGAGAAATCTCACACGCAGCCCACCAGTGGCCGGTCTGTGGACTGTGGTCTAATGTGTGAAGGCCATGCTTGAGTCGAGTCTCGAAACCTCGGCCGCCAAGCGCATGAGCCGCAAGCGCAGCGCGCTGCGGGAGGATAGCTTCAAGTGCAAACGTGAGTAGCTTGTAGCGGGCCAGGGAAAAAAAGACTTTTGACTTGAGAACATCACATCATGTAGGTAGTGACTGTGTCCTGTGTGACATGACTTACCTACAGTAATTATCAAAAGGTGTAGGACTGTAGGTACTAAGTAGTCAACAAGTTTCTTATAGCATACGTCAGCGTCTTATCGCGACGGACGGACCAATGCAATCCCCTCGCTCGTCGTCTCGTCCTCATCGCCTCGAAAAACGCTGTCGTGAGGTCTCTAAGTTCGAATTTCATGTCTAATTTTTGTTCCTCTTTCCAGCCGGCGAGGAGTCAACCAACGTGTGCGGGGACGCCGCGGCGTGCCCGGCGGCGTGCTCGTGCGAGTACGCCGCGCGCGCTGTCAGCGTGGCGTGCGCGCGCCAAAGCCTCAGTGAAGTGCCGAGGGATCTGCCACTGAACACTGATGCCCTGTGAGTAGACCCTGTAGCATCCTTGTGTGAGAAGCCCATATTCACAGTGAACCTCTAGAGATCATGTCATTCTGATGACATTTAGAGGAGTGCGAGTTTACCGCGCGCGTCGCTTATCATTATCTTTCAGCGTCTGATCTATACATATGATTGTTTTTATTTCAGACTGATGCCTGATAACAGTCTGGGACAGATCAAGTCCGACGGACTGTTCGGTCGGCTGCCTGACCTGGTTAAGCTGGACTTCAGGAACAACGGTAAGTGCTGTACATCATCAGGTAGTCACATTTAGGGTACAATACAATACTCTTTATTGTACACCAATTTTTTTCAGATGCTCGTAATAATGACGTTTTATCGCCAAAAAGACGATTTTTTTCTAGACAACCTTTGGGTGACGAAGATGAAAAAGTACACACGACTTTTCAGACTTCTAGACTTCCTATTCCTACTCCGACTAATCACAGTCGTAGTCATAGTCATATATTAATAACAACATGTGTTGTGTTTGAAACATAAGTTAACATGCATTCATCACGCCCTTAAGCCCCTTAACCCGTCCTAGAAGTTATCACTACCTTCATTCCACCGGTTTTTGTGCAGGCATAACAGTGATCGAGGACAACGCGTTCGACGGCGCTGCCAACATCCAGGAGTTGCTGCTGGACGGTAATCTGCTGCAGACCGTCACCGACAAGATGTTCTTCGGCCTGCATAGCCTGGGCACACTGTGAGTGGGATCTATCGCCGTGGCCCATCGTGTAGAGGGCGTAGTGGGAGAAATTATTGCCTTTTTAGTGGTTTCCGGGTGCAGAGCGGTCATTAAGGATACGCTTCTAAGACTGGGACCGTGGGTGTATATAGGGATATCATGGAGCGACCCATTTAACCTGCATTTAACACTGTGACATAGTTACATACTTATCCTGTTACGTCTGAAGACCTAAGTAGGTACCAAGAGTGTGTTTGATTTGAAATGTATAAGTTCCGTTCAACACTTGAACATAGTGACCACTTAGAGTATTATGCCTATCGTCACTGTGAGAAAATGTGGTTTTCCTGCTTCATTTAATAGATGTCGCTAGTCAATCCAAAAAAATGTGTAAGAACTTAACGCAAGACGCCATCTATTAGAGATTATGGGAAACGAGTTTAGTCTTCCTATTACACTGTGTAATAGGAAGACTAAACGTCGACTCGTACGTGGAATTTACACGTAACAAATGGCGCTAGTCAATGCAGGAGATTAGGAGTGTAGTAATAAAATAAAAATGTGTGTTTTTTTACAGATCCCTGACTGACAACAAGATCAAATGCATCACCCCCGCAGCTTTCGATCACCTGACTATGCTCTCTACTCTGTGAGTATTTTTATAGCAGACTGCTGCTAACAATTAAAACTTTTATACATATAAAAACTTATCAGACTTATATGTATGTGGAGGCATTTTGTTATCATTTACTTAAAAGCATTTAATTTTATAAAGTACTTTGTAATTTTTTTTGTTAAGTAGGTAGCTAAAATTAATTTACTTTTGATACACCATTTGACTTGAAAGCCTTTTTCAATTTTTTCTTATTCTAAAACTGACCTGGTTGGCCAAATATGTAGTAATACGCTATTCACTCGTGTTTTAAATAGTTCTAAGTTATATTTGTCGGAAAATATAAACGCCGGGAGCGAATTCCACTACTTGGATTAAAAATAATTTAAAAATATTCTCCATAATGTATCTACCCGATTTACTTTAAACGTTAATGCGCTTATGCATAACAATGATTCAGTACGGATCGCACTGTCTACGGCTCGACCTTGAATACGTATCACACGCTCTTTAGCCGCAGTTTGACTACTTGTCTGTCTTTATACTTTAGTACCTATAGATGACGTGCTTGTATACCAGGAACCTGGAGAGCAATCCGCTAGAGTGCAACTGCCACACCGCGTGGCTCGCGAGCTGGCTGCGCGCGCGCCGCCTCGCGCCCGGCGCCGCCTGCGCCGCCCCGCCCGCGCTGCGCCACGCCCAGCTACACGCCCTCGATCAGACGGACTTCAAATGCGAGCGTGAGTACACACACACATACACCCAAAGCTGTCACAAAATCAATGTTTGCAAAAAGGCAATATGCTGCACAAGCCGCCCACCTATACAATATTATTAATGCGAAAATTAATATTTACCCCCTTCCGCTTTTCGAATGCAAAAAGGCAATCAGAGAATGGTTAAAAAATCTAAACTACAATGAAATAGAGATCATTTTATCTCGCACATACTAACTTGTCTTGTAGTATGCTAAATTTGATATTCGTACCACCACACATTTAATTTTAATAATATTTCCAAATTTGTGTTCAGTAATATATATGTATATATATATATATATATAAATATATATACTATGAATAATTTATAAGTAAGCTAAGTTAATATTTTAAACATGTTTCCGATGTGTTTTCAACCATACTAAGAATGTTTGTTTACATGTATAAACCTCACTGTCATATATATGCACACATACATAGGTATTTAAATTAATCTTAGGTTTTTCTTTTAAATAGTTTTATATAACATTATTATATGAAGACCACTAAGCTATGATACTAGCTTAAACTTAACACGTATGTTGTGTTAAGTTTTAATTAAACTTAAGAAATTAAGAATTTATTTAGGTTTTACATTTTACACTTAATTTAACGCTTATTGGTTATACCTTTAATTTATATTGCTGGAAGAGCGGGATCTCCTGCCACAAGTATATTTTTATGCTTACTAGGAGGTTCCAACCTTAAATTGTATGTAATAAGAAACAGTAACCAATAAACAATTTTTCATTTTTTCATTTTTCATACACCGATTAGCTTGCCCGCGCTGGCCACGCCCAGTTCAGGCCCTCGACCAGACAGACTTCAAGTGCGAGCCTGAGTACATATACACTGGTCCTGTGGTATCATTGCCACCTAGCGACATGTTGCAAGAAGAAAACAGCCAGCAGACACAACGATAGATGGCGCTTACATCAACGCCAATACAACTGGCACCATTTCCCCAGTAGGCTGCATTGCGATCCCTAGCCTATACCTATATGATATCTAATTTTTCTATGAATGAGCAATGCCCTTCATCCATATTATTTTGGCTTTCTTTTTCATAATAAACCATAAATA
The DNA here is from genome assembly GCA_947034925.1 of Eudemis profundana. Lineage (NCBI taxonomy): Eukaryota > Metazoa > Arthropoda > Insecta > Lepidoptera > Tortricidae > Eudemis > Eudemis profundana. The sequence goes on along the minus strand of OX344817.1, from coordinate 3,857,512 downwards.
TTCATTTTAGAATTTTATTTACGTAAATTTTAGGTTGCAACTTAGACTTACTTAAATTTGAGTGTTATTTGTTCCAGCGGAAGACAAGGGCTGCCTGGCGGCGGACTACTGTCCCGCGCAGTGCTCGTGCACCGGCACTGTAGTGCGTTGTGCGCGCGCGCAGTTAACGGCGCTACCCAGTAACATACCACGGCAGACCACCGAGCTGTGGGTATACTTGATAGTCCTCAGGTTTCAGCAGGCAGGGGTTTATGCCCGGCGCAGTTCATATGAATTTTAATTAAAGCACAAACTTCTGACCATATCTAAGTGTTTCTAATGAAGCGAAAATTGATAAGTTAAATACCTCGAGATAGACTCGAATCCGCATTTACACAACTTTAACTTACAGTTTTCTAAATTATAAATTACTAAATAGCCTTTTCATTTCAGGTACTTGGAGTCAAACGAGATCACCAGTATCTCACCGGAACAGATCCAGCATTTAACGCAACTGACTCGTTTGGACTTGTCGAACAACAAGATAGGCGTACTTGCCAACAACACCTTCCAGGGGCTCACGAAACTGTCCACGCTTATTGTCAGCTACAACAAGCTGCGATGTGTCCAGGTGAGCATGGAGTCCAATAACAATACAACAGACTCACCAAAAACAATGTCACCTTATCACTAGGGATTTAACGATACCGATACCGATATATCGGCCGATATATCGGTATCGCTGATATATCGGTATCGCCGATAATATACAACCGACATTTGAAGAACGCGAAAAGAATTTGCTGTATGTAAAAAAATCTGCAAAGAGTAATTTCAATTACTGACTTATTTTATGTATTGGTCTATTACCTTGTGCAATGACAATTGCTATGCTAATTAAATCTTTGGTTCTTTTTAAAAAATAAATTTGAATTTTGAGTTGACAACCTATATTTTTCTAATATTTTTACTTTACACTTTCAAGGTTGACTCTCTGTTAAATGTAGCCAAGTTTTAGGTATAATAAGGATATACAAATATCTGAGGTTCATACTTCATTATTAAGCTAAGATATCGGTATCGGTATCGCCGATATTTACTACAATATATCGGTATCGGTATCGTATCGGCAAAACTATGTATCGTTACATCCCTACTTATCACCAACAGAATAGGCTCACTAAAAACACCTTTCAAGGGCTCACCAAACTGTCCACGCTTATTATCAGCTACAACAAGCTGAGTTGTATCCAGGTGAGCATAGTCCAACAACAAGATCTCGTCAACAACACGATAATCTTGTCAACAATAGTATAGGCCAAGATCGACAACAACTCGAGAACCTTGTCAACAACATAGTACCTACAGGCTCACCAAAAACACTCACCAAGCTATCAGCGCTGATTCTTAGTAAGAAAAACCTTCGCTAAAAAGGCAAGCTTGCCCGGTGGACGCAGCTTGTCAGCAACCTTGGCTTTGATCCACAAGAAAATGGGCTTTTACCACAACAATATAAAATGAATAATCTTGGTAGCGACAAAAGGTTATCCTTCAGAAATATGACTGAGACTTATTCCTCTTATCTCCATACATTTAGTATGAAAAAAGGCCATAGGAATAAGGTGGTCACCTTACAGACATATTTCTGAAGAAAAACTCAAAATATTATCATTCAAAACCGTTTTACTGTCAATAAAACCTTCCAGACTCGTTAGCAAACATTTTATAACAGCAGGTTTACGGCAATAGATACTCCCATGCCTTCTGACAATGATATTGGATTTGACCCTAATTTGTTTCTTAACTTTACTCTAGATGGCGGTATTTTCAATTCAGAACAACCACAGCTTATGCAGATTACATTTTTACCAATTTAAATTATATCTTCGTTTCCAGAGGGACGCTCTCAAAGGTTTGACGCAGCTCCGAGTCCTGTCCCTCCACGGGAACAACATCTCCATGCTGGCTGACGGAGTCTTCAGGGATTTGGAGTCTATTTCACATGTGTAAGCATCTGCTGCCACAGAATAAGTAATAGTACTAAGTACAGAAGTTCCTCTTTCTAACAAAACTGACGGATCTGACCACCCGACGGAACGCACCGGATCCAACCATCTCTCTCTATCGCATAACGCGTGCGCTTTTTGGCCCCTGGCCAAGCCCCTCCGGGGAGGCAATAATTATAATAGGCATAGGGTTCAACTCTCTGATTGTACCTATATCTTAGTTTTTAGTGGTCATTATTCTTATTATTTTTTAGTTTTTTATGTTTTTACACATGGTAACTTTTCTCCAGCGCCCTAGGCTCCAACCCACTCTACTGCGACTGCTCGACCCGCTGGCTCTCGGAATGGGCTAAAAGTGCGGGCGAATACGTGGAGCCAGGCATCGCTCGCTGCGCCGACCCGCCGGCCATGCGAGACAAGCTCATACTGAGCACGCAGTCTACTGCATTCTTATGTAAAGGTACGTAGAGTAGACAAGCTATGGTTATCACTTATCATAGCTTGGAGGCAGTCTACTTATTGTGACAACTTCCCGCTAGGTGGCGCTGTTATCAATGACACAAAACATGCTTTATCTTGGCGTGTCGAATGTATTAAAGCATAGGTTTGCGTTAAGTCCACGCCGCCAACCTTCGTGTGACTCGTAAATCGCATGATAAATAAATTACACAGCGTGCGTGCATCACTACCGCACTTAGATATTTGTCAGAGCGTGACGGCTGTTTTATCACTTATTTATGGTGCGACTATAGTGGCTAAAATGCAATAGAATCATAGTATCTTCATTCATCATAAGGACAATAAAGATGTGGAATGCCCGCGTGAGTTTTTATGACTAACTTTGACATTAAACGGACTGGTAAGTTCAGAAAATATGGGCATTTTTTGGATGGTAGACGCCATCACTGTTTAACCTGTAGGCTTTATTGTAGGCAATTAATGAGATTGCATGTTCAATAAAAAAAATAGAAAGTAAGGGAAAGAACAATACGTTAACTTAATTATGATATCATGCCAGGCAAGCCCCCATCCGACATCGTGTCGAAATGCGACCGCTGCTACAACAACCCATGCCGCAACGGCGGCGCGTGCGCGGCCACGGCCTCGGGCGGCTTCAAGTGCGCGTGCGCGCGCGGCTTCCACGGCGCCACCTGCGCCGCGCAGATCGACGCGTGCTACGGGGAGCCCTGCGCGCACGGCGTCTGTCAGTTACTCGAAGAAGGCAGATTCCAGTAAGTAACTGTATAATTTTGGTCCCAGTATTTCATCTAGCCACTAAGTGGCAGTATTGTCAATCGATTCCATGACAGGAATACAGGAAGATTTTCGCGTTCTATGGAAAGCCTGGTGCAAATTACGTTTGTCAGCTGTTAGAAGGCCACTTCCGATGACTGACTACACACATTTCATTGTGTTTTTTCTACTAGACGCTAGATGGTAGTGTTGTCAATCTCTCCAATGACGAGAGTGTAGCAAGATCGATCGACAAGATCGGCAATCCTCGCGCACACGGCATCTGTCAGCTGCTGGCAGAAGGACGCGTCCAGTAAAGAACTGTGCAAGCTGCATTCTAATGTTTCATCAAGCCGCTAGATGGCAGTGTTATCAATCTCTCCAACGACAAGAGTATAGCAAGATCAACGCGTGCTACGAAGAGCTCTGCGCGCATCAACTGTTGGAAGAAGAACGCTTTTAGAGAGTAGCAATGAATGAATGAATAATATTTATTTCAGACTAGCTATTTCCCGCGGCTTCGCCCGCGTTGTTCCCGTTATTGTCCCAAAGAAACTCTTTACCGGGATATAAAGTATCCTTTGTTTCAATCCAGGACTTGGTCTACTTACATGCCAAATTTCTGCTTGATCCATCCAGTTGTTACCCCGTTATTTAGTAACAAACATCTTCACAAACTTTCACATTTAAGTATAATATTAGTGTGAAGATTTTCGAATGTTAAAAGTTTAAATATACAATTTAATATAACCAGAGATCGGAATAGGGAGAGTATATTTACCTAAACTTCGAAGAACATAGTCGAAAAGTGGAGAGTCCCTTACAACAACATTTTTATCCGGGACTTAAGTCTCGGAATCTTACTAAAAAAATATATTATTGGTATTCTTTAGCACATTTCTCGAACATTCTCAGTAGGCATAGCTGTCTCTTTCTAATAGTGCTGTCTCTTTCACTCCTTCGAGAAATTTCGCCATATACTGAAGTGTAGTTCAAAGGCCCATAAGAGGTCCTGAAAACGGATTTTCAGGTTATTGCACCATGTGATAGAGGGTGTCCTGGCAACAACAAACAACGGCAACTTGGGTGAATTTTCAATCTTCTACTATGTGAAAGAGCCACCTCTGAAACGGCCTGAAATCACCTTTCAGCCTGCTGACAACGCTTCTAAAGCACGGAAAATCACGTTTGAAGTTTTAACCTATACCATCGGCGCAACACACATACACACATTACTTTTGCGCCGGTGGCTCTTTCACATAGTAGAAGATCGAAAATTCACCTAAGTTGCCGTTTTTTTCAGGCGCCTGAAACATGTTATCAGTCCGTTTCAGAACACCCTCTATAAGATGGCGTAATAACCTGAAAACCCGTTTTCAGGCGTTTTCAGGACCCCTTATGGGCCTTTGAACTACACTTCAGTATAGTTATGGCGAAATTTTCGAAGGAGTGAAAGAGACAGCACTATTAGAAACAGACAGCTATACAGAGAATGCTCGAGAAATGTGCGAAAGAATACCAATAATATATTTTTTTTGTAAAATTCCGGGGCCCAGAAAAAAATGTAATTGTAAGGGAGTCTCCCGTTTTCGACTTTGTTCTTCGAAGTTTAGGTAAATATACTCTACCTATTCCGATCTCTCTATATAAACTTTCAACCCCTATTTAAACCCCTCAGAGGATGAATTTCGAAAAACGGTGATATCACTTTTCTTGTAATCTAATAAAAAGTCTAAACATAAAGTTTCAAACCTCTTACTTCTAAAATCTTAGACTCCATACAAACTTTGAACCCCTATTTGAACCCCTTAGGGGATGAATTTTGAAAAATCCTTTCTTAGTGAACCCCTAGACCTTATAAGGAACCTACATGCTAAATTTGGAATTCTTAGGACCAGTGGTTTGGGATGTGCGTTGATAAATAAACTTTCAACCCCCATTTAAACCGCTTAGGGGATGAATTTTGAAAAATCTTTTTTTCGTGCACCTCTAGACCTTATAAGGAACCTACGTGCTAAATTTGGAATTCCTAGGACCAGCGGCTTGGGCTGTGCGTTGATAAACAAATTTTCAACCCCCATTTAAACCCCTTAGGGGATGAATTTTGAAAAATCCTTTTTTCGTGCACCTCTAGACCTTATAAGGAACCTACGTGTTAAATTTGGAATTCCTAGGACCAGCGGTTTGGGCTGTGCATTGATAAACAAACTTTCAACCCCCATTTAAACCCCTTAGGGGATGAATTTCGAAAAACGGTGAAATTACTTTTTTTGTAATCTAATAAAGAGTCTAAACATGAAGTTTCAAATCTCTTACTTCTAAAATCGTAGACTCTCCATACAAACTTTGAACCCCTATTTGAACCCCTTAGGGGGTAAATTTTGAAAAATCCTTTCTTAGTGCACCTCTAGACCTTATAAGGAACCTACATGCTAAATTTGGAATTCCTAGGACCAGCGGTTTGGGCTGTGCGTTGATATGTCAGTCAGTCAGTCAGTCAGTCAATCAGTCAGTTTCTTCTTTTATATATTTAGATTTAAATCCATATTTTTAATCACCACCATAGTAGCAATAACACCTTCATCTAGCCGCTTGATTTTTAGTGTTTTCAATTGCTTCAATTACAAGTGTAGCGAGTTTAACGTGGGATACTTTTTACCTGATTAATCGACTGAGCTGAAGTAAAAAAGAAACATTTAACTTATTCCACCTCCGTGAACGAAGTGGCAGGCATCTTCTAATAAAAAGAGTTTCTTGCAGCTGCTCCTGCCAACCCGGCTACACCGGCGTGCGCTGCGAGGTGAACATCGACGACTGTGCCGCGCACCGCTGCCAGAACAACGCCACCTGCATCGATCAGCTCGAGGGGTACTCCTGTGACTGCGCTCCAGGCTACATGGGTGAGTATAACAACTATAAGGACGTACTTATGCAAACGGGAACCAACCCACATATAAAAGTCATTGAAATTTCAACTTAAAAGTTAAAGCTTTAAGGAATAGAATATGTTGTGTGGGTTGGTTCCCGTTTGCAAAAGTACGTCCATTACTCTTCTTCGTTGGTATTACTTTTTACAAAGTGGATATCATTTCAGATGTTGGTAGCACGCTTTACAATGCGTCACCATTCTTCTTTAAGAGCTGTTTTCCTGGCGCATACGTGCGTGGGGACTGGGGAGCATCTACTAAAACTTTAGCCTGCTCAGATCATACTATAACTAGTGTGTTTAGTTTCAACCAGCCCACTAGCCAGTAAACTATTCCAATTAGCTAGACAACTATTTAGCCAGGAAACTACCCAGCCCTCCAGCGAGCCAACATCGAGCCTGAAAGCTCTCATTCGACTAAAGGGGTACTAGTACTCTTGGGATTGCACCAACGGTTACAATTTGTAAGGCGTAATATAGCACTCAATTTTGCAACCTACCAACAAGCTACCTATTTAGCCAGAAAGCCGTTCATTAAGAGATAAATCAACGTTTCCTTATGTCCTCTCATTTATCCCTCAGGCGACTTCTGCGAAAAGAAAATCCCCTTCTGCACGTCGGAGTTCAACCCGTGCGCCAACGGGGCGACGTGCAACGACCACGGCAGCCACTACTCGTGCACCTGCCCGCGGGGCTACTCGGGCCAGAACTGCACCACCAACGCCGACGACTGCGTCAACCATATGTGCCAGGTCACTCTTAAAGACTCTATTACCTTAACACACCCCCATTTCTTTACATTCAGTAGACTGCGAGAGAGACGGGAGATGATCGTACGAAAAGTATATTTTGAACTCCTTGCACTTGCTTAATGAAATGGTCCTTGATTGACATTTACATGGGCATCTTTATCGTTGAGTACCCAGAAGACTCATAACGTGAATTTATTTGTTGACTGAGCAAATCGGCTTCTTTTTATGGAGTGTCAAAACGCTCTGATGGTATGCAGTGCCCAATAGACTGACTTGTGACGTCACTGCTCAACATGGTCAAATTGGTGACATATTTAGTTTTTGTCATTTTAAAATCGTTGATGTTACAAAAATTTGTTATAGCTCGATTTTTCGAGCAGTTTTGGAAACAAAATTAGATAATTAGCGTTACTTAAAAACCACCCTATTAAAAGCCTAAAAAGAGTCCCTAACCTACTTCCATTTGTGAACAGAACGGCGCAACGTGCCTGGACGGTCTCGACGAGTACAAGTGCGTGTGCGCCGCGGGCTACGCCGGGCGCTACTGCGAGGCGGCGCCGCACGCCGCGCTCGGCACCTCCCCGTGCGCGCACCACGACTGCGTACACGGCGTGTGCTATCTACCCGCACTCGCGCTGCAGGTAGTGTAACTAATTTATGCTAGATGGCGCTGTTGTCAATGTTTACTTGAGTGCGCTCGCGCTGCAAATAGTTTAACTACTTGTCAGTAGGTGGCGCTGTTGTCAATGTTTATCTGAGCGCGCTCAAACTGCAGATCATGCAGCCGCTTGACGCGAGATCACACTGTTATCAATGTTTATCTTAACGCATTCTTATTACAAGTAGTTTAGCCACTTGACATGAGATGGCGCATTCATTCATTATCTAAGCGTTTTTTTTACTAAAAGTACTGAATAAGCTCTTCTAGCGCTTAAATTTATATGCAACAGCTTGTGTGCTTATTACAGAGTTAGATAATTGCGTACACGGTAGTATAATTAACCCGCAGTGGCTGTTCTACAGGACGACATTATGATGGAGCGGCCGCTGCACGCCGCGCCCGGAGACTACCTCTGCAAGTGCGCCCCTGGATACTCTGGTACGCCACAATAGTCACTTAAAGTGATTCGATTTAGTTGGCTTTTCATACAACCATAAAAAGATTATTTGCTTCTCCGGTGCAAAATATGTTTACAAATTAAAATTTTATAGTTTGATATAAAGGGCAGTCGAAAAACCCCGAAATTTACGTGTAATTAGGCCTTTAAGGTCAGCGTCATCTATCAGCATAATATGAATCTATGAAACTAAAGCTTTTTGTTAAAACCGTAGGTATTTTTTTGCTTTTTGAGAGCAAATTAAATATATAATGCTTAAAATGCATCATAAAACACATTCCAAACGTAATAGATGCAGTAGAAGAAAACAATGACCCTCTTTTGGTTTGTATAAATAACCGTCCGACTCAAATCACCTTAAAATAAGGTTTGTAAAAAATAACTTTTTATAAATACAACGTTCCGTTCACATTACCTCCTCTGAAAATCATTTGGTTGAAATATACCTAGACGTAAATAAATGAGGTGACGTTTAAATTATTATGTATTTATTTGCAGGTCGCCTCTGCGAGTACCTCACGTCGCTCACCTTCAGCCACAACGACTCCCTGGTGGAGCTCGAGCCGCTCCGCACCGCTCCGCAGGCCAACGTCACTCTTGGTAACTGCCCTATAGTACATTACACAACTAGGGTGGTAATACAAAGAAAGGCCGAGATCGCAGAAGTTTGCGGCCCGAGCTGCAAGCGAGGGACGTAAATATGCGATCGAGGGCTTTCGTACGCGCAGCGTGCGGCAAAAGCCACTTTATGGTCAGGTGTGGCATAATAGTACTTTTCGACATAAGTGCGGAAAGTACGTCATTTCTCACTAGTCTCGTGGTGTCTTGGCCCGAGCCGTCAGGCTAGCGACAAGTCTCGGGACGAGTGGAAATGACAATTCCACGTTTTATAATACTTTTGGGAAACCAAAACATGGCATCGGTCGCGTCACGATTCAGCCAAATCAAAAGAAACTATTTTGGGAAGTAACAAACCTCATAATTATAATTTAATTAAATTGAAACATGAAAAGCAATAACTATTTTTTTTTGTCTTTATAGTTGATTTGTTTACAATAAATTCTTTAGTGTACGAAAGCTAGCGGAAAAGTAAGAAACAGGCTACGAAAAGTGCCGCTTTTTGAGTAAGTGTATTAAAAAATACCATGTTTTTTTTTCAGTATTCAGCACAACCCAGCACCACGGCGTGTTGATGTATTTCGGCGACAACGAGCACCTCGCCGTGGAGCTGTTCAACGGCCGCATCCGCATCAGCTACGACGTGGGCAACCATCCCACTTCCACCATGTACAGGTATCCCTTCTCTTTCTATACCATCCCACGTCTGAGATTTTGTCATCCCACTTCTGACTTTATGTGCCATAACACTTCTAAGAGGTACTTGTCATCCCACTTCTGAGATGTTGTCATCCCACTTATGAGATTTATGTGCCATAATAACACTTCTGAGAGGTGCTTGTCATCCCACTTCTGAGATTTACGTGTCATCCCACTTCTGAGATGTACTTGTCATCCAGAAGTGAAATGGTCGCTCGAATTTAACCGTCTCCCTCCCTGAACTGAGCAATGATGTGCGTAAGTCACTCCACGCAATGGGTTTGTTTACGTACCTATGCCAGCGTTAATCAGTTGAGTGTCATTATAGCAACTTTATGCCACACCTGGCCATAAAATGGCTTTTTCCGCACGCTGCGGGTACGGAAAAAGCCGCTTTCTGGCCAAGTGTCGACATAAAATGATGTACACAACACGGGAGGTAATAAAGAAAGCCCTCGATCGCATATTTACGTCCCTCGCTTGCAGCTCGGGCCGCAAACTTCTACGATCTCGGCCTTTCCTTGTATTACCACCCTAGTTGTGTAATGTACTATTTGTTGCAATAATATTTCACCATCAGCGTGTTCGTATGTATCACCCCTCGGTGCTTGGTACCCGGGCCGGGGGCTAGCTCTCCTGATCATGTTCCGTTTTCAGCTTCGAGATGGTGTCAGACGGCGCGTACCACAAGGCGGAGCTGCTGGCGGTCAAGAAGAACTTCACGCTGCGTGTCGACGACGGCCCCGCGCGCTCCATCATCAACGAGGGTGAGCCTGTTTTCTAGTAGAACTGTGGAGGAGAGTGGATAGAGTTCCTCAAGAGGGGAGCGAATAGGTTCTTAAAGGGTCGGTAACGCGCACGTAATGCCCCTGGTGTTGCAAGCGTCTATAGGCTGCGGAGACTGCTTACCATCAGGCAGGCCGTACGCTTGTTTGCCACCGGGTGTTGTGCCTGAGGACCGAAGTCCGAAGGAAGATGGTTGGAAATCTTATAGGTATATTGAAAGTGTGTTACAACACTTCGATAGTGTGATGTAGACAGTATGGAGATGACGCTATTTGTATGGACGTTGATGTAAGCGCCATCTGTCCATTGTCGATGTTGATGTCCACTGCTTCCAGCGTATGTCACTAGCTGGCGGTGTCGCCACAGAACTATTTGTGAACTCATTAAAAGTATACAGGGAGATTGGTTATTCAATACATTCTTCAACTTTTAGGAGGTTATAGTACAATACGCTGTCCAAAAATTATGAGTTTCTAAGATTTAGAGTTTTATTCCAAAATATCGTTGAAAATAATGAAATAAAAATCTTTTTTTTTTGTAAAGTGTATGCTATATACTTTACAATATTATTAGAAAGATAGGAGTTACTCAAGAATGTTTTTATAGTATTTTTTTACGCTGGGTGTCCTAATTTTTTTTGACAAGAACACTGGTCCGTATTTAGAGATGGGGCTTTGGTATTAAAAAGGCAAGCCATGCTTTTGGGTTTATATGAAGGGTCCACCGCTGGGGCCTCTTTAGGCTGGCCTGGCCTGGCCAGCTTGCCTTATAGAACTAGACGGAAATCCGAAGCTATAACAACCAAGTATTACTTAATGCCGTTGACATAACGCTGTATTTTGCAGGTAACAAGGAATACCTCCGCCTCGAGCGACCCATGTACATCGGCGGAGTTCCCGAGGATGTCGCGCGGGACGCCTTCAGCAAGTGGCACCTCCGGAACATCACCAGCTTCAAGGGTAAGCCTAGCCCCGGCTTACCTTGTCACTCCGTCACATCACTAACATCAAATCCTGCCACCGTGGTGCTTCCTTCAGACTCGTTTGTACCTCCGTCACAGATTAAATAATATAAACAGATATTTCACTGTTGCGCGTTTCCATACAAAAAACAATAATTCCCACGCTAGCATCGAAACAATAGACCCCCACCACAACCACAGCACGGTAAACTTCGCACAGTACAGTAAGTTCTCGCACAGTTTTCAGCGGTGGCGTCGGCCAGCATCAACGGCGTCTGCGTACTGTCAGGATGTTATAGTTAATTCTATTTTGCTTAGTTTATTTTGTGGACATTGTATTTAATTTGATTGTTATTAATTTGAATTATAATTATTTTTGCTTCTGACGACCATAATACGCATTCATATAAATTGTCATGTATAATTTATCATGTAATTTTGTATTATGAAATAAATAAATCTATCTATCTATCTATCTATATTGTGCCATGCTGTGACGTTTCTGTCGCCGGCGTCCGGATCGGCTACGCCCACCGCGCGGGAAGCCAAAATCGAGTGTAGTGCACCCGCCTCCGTCTGGAGGTCTGTACTTCGGTGGCGTACCCCAGGGTCTCACGTGGGGCGCCGGTTAAGAAGTCAGTGGCGATTCGGTATAAGGTGCATTAGGGTAAATCCGAATGTGGGCTAAATTCCGAAAATTTGGTATTTCTACTACCTAAACCATGCAAGATTTTTGAGGTGTACTTATATCGTATTAGCATGTTACAGTAAATATGTGTTGCGTGGATTATAGGGTTTGCAGTACCGGGATTGTATTGTATGAGAGAACCGGGAATTCCCGGTGCTCACATAGTAAAATTTCCCGGTACTGCAAACGCTAGAGGATTAGTAGTGTAGTAATCGGTAATTTTGTGAATTTCCCCACCTACTGCAACCTAAAGACATTTGAAAATGGGATCCAAGGTCTGCATTTCGAAATCGGATAGAAAAATAACTCGTTATTTTCCAGGATGCGTGAAGGAAGCCTGGATCAACCACAAACGCGTGGACTTCGTGAACGCGGCGCGCATGTCGCGTACATCCGCCGGCTGCGGGGACGATGACCCCGCGCCCCCCGCCCCGCAGGCCGCGCTGCAGGACCCCCACCACTCCCCGGTACGTGCACACACACACACACATGCACACCGCGGGGACGACGACCCCGCGCCCCCCGCCCCGCAGGCCGCGCTGCAGGACCCCCACCACTCCCCGGTACGTGCACACACACACACACATGCACACCGCGGGGACGACGACCCCGCGCCCCCCGCCCCGCAGGCCGCGCTGCAGGACCCCCACCACTCCCCGGTACGTGCACACACACACACACACGCACACCGCGGGGACGACGACCCCGCGCCCCCCGCCCCGCAGGCCGCGCTGCAGGACCCCCACCACTCCCCGGTACGTGCACACACACACACACACGCACACCGCGGGGACGACGACCCCGCGCCCCCCGCCCCGCAGGCCGCGCTGCAGGACCCCCACCACTCCTCGGTACGTGCACACACACACACACACGCACACCGCGGGGACGACGACCCCGCGCCCCCCGCCCCGCAGGCCGCGCTGCAGGACCCCCACCACTCCCCGGTACGTGCACACACACACACACACGCACACCGCGGGGACGACGACCCCGCGCCCCCCGCCCCGCAGGCCGCGCTGCAGGACCCCCACCACTCCTCGGTACGTGCACACACACACACACACGCACACCGCGGGGACGACGACCCCGCGCCCCCCGCCCCGCAGGCCGCGCTGCAGGACCCCCACCACTCCTCGGTACGTGCACACACACACACACGCACACCGCGGGGACGACGACCCCGCGCCCCCCGCCCCGCAGGCCGCCTTGCAGGACCCCCACCACTCCCCGGTACGTGCACACACACACACACACGCACACCGCGGGGACGACGACCCCGCGCCCCCCGCCCCGCAGGCCGCGCTGCAGGACCCCCACCACTCCCCGGTACGTGCACACACACACACACACGCACACCGCGGGGACGACGACCCCGCGCCCCCCGCCCCGCAGGCCGCGCTGCAGGACCCCCACCACTCCCCGGTACGTGCACACACACACACACACACGCACACCGCGGGAACGACGACCCCGCGCCCCCCGCCCCGCAGGCCGCGCTGCAGGACCCCCACCACTCCCCGGTACGTGCACACACACACACACACACGCACACCGCGGGGACGACGACCCCGCGCCCCCCGCCCCGCAGGCCGCGCTGCAGGACCCCCACCACTCCCCAGTATCTATACTCTGTTTTCTCTGTTCAGTCAGTGATACGTTCAGTAGCGGAACGACCCGAGTTGGGTGATTTTTTTTATTTGTCCTTTTTTAAATAACTGATTGAATGAGGCATTACTTTGCGGAAATCCATGTTAATTAAGACAAAAATATTGCCTTTTTTAAATACCTAAAAGAACAGACTGTAACAAGCAGTAATGTCCGCAGGATCCATGCGTGCCGAACCCGTGCGCGCGCGGCGGCCGCTGCGTGCGCGAGGACGGCCCGGCCGACTACTCGTGCCGCTGCCGCGCGGGCACCGCCGGCGCGCAGTGCGAGCTGCGCACCTCCATAGGTAACTATACTATACACCCGCGCTGCGGGCGCGAGGACGGCCCGGCCGACTACTCGTGCCGCTGCCGCGCGGGCACCGCCGGCGCGCAGTGCGAGCTGCGCACCTCCATAGGTAACTATACTATACACCCGCGCTGCGGGCGCGAGGACGGCCCGGCCGACTACTCGTGCCGCTGTCGCGCGGGCACCGCCGGCGCGCAGTGCGAGCTGCGCACCTCCATAGGTAACTATACTATACACCCGCGCTGCGGGCGCGAGGACGGCCCGGCCGACTACTCGTGCCGCTGTCGCGCGGGCACCGCCGGCGCGCAGTGCGAGCTGCGCACCTCCATAGGTAACTATACTATACACCCGCGCTGCGGGCGCGAGGACGGCCCGGCCGACTACTCGTGCCGCTGCCGCGCGGGCACCGCCGGCGCGCAGTGCGAGCTGCGCACCTCCATAGGTAACTATACTATACACCCGCGCTGCGGGCGCGAGGACGGCCCGGCCGACTACTCGTGCCGCTGTCGCGCGGGCACCGCCGGCGCGCAGTGCGAGCTGCGCACCTCCATAGGTAACTATACTATACACCCGCGCTGCGGGCGCGAGGACGGCCCGGCCGACTACTCGTGCCGCTGCCGCGCGGGCACCGCCGGCGCGCAGTGCGAGCTGCGCACCTCCATAGGTAACTATACTATACACCCGCGCTGCGGGCGCGAGGACGGCCCGGCCGACTACTCGTGCCGCTGCCGCGCGGGCACCGCCGGCGCGCAGTGCGAGCTGCGCACCTCCATAGGTAACTATACTATACACCCGCGCTGCGGGCGCGAGGACGGCCCGGCCGACTACTCGTGCCGCTGCCGCGCGGGCACCGCCGGCGCGCAGTGCGAGCTGCGCACCTCCATAGGTAACTATACTATACACCCGCGCTGCGGGCGCGAGGACGGCCCGGCCGACTACTCGTGCCGCTGCCGCGCGGGCACCGCCGGCGCGCAGTGCGAGCTGCGCACCTCCATAGGTAACTATACTATACACCCGCGCTGCGGGCGCGAGGACGGCCCGGCCGACTACTCGTGCCGCTGTCGCGCGGGCACCGCCGGCGCGCAGTGCGAGCTGCGCACCTCCATAGGTAACTATACTATACACCCGCGCTGCGGGCGCGAGGACGGCCCGGCCGACTACTCGTGCCGCTGCCGCGCGGGCACCGCCGGCGCGCAGTGCGAGCTGCGCACCTCCATAGGTAACTATACTATACACCCGCGCTGCGGGCGCGAGGACGGCCCGGCCGACTACTCGTGCCGCTGCCGCGCGGGCACCGCCGGCGCGCAGTGCGAGCTGCGCACCTCCATAGGTAACTATACTATACACCCGCGCTTCGGGCGCGAGGACGGCCCGGCCGACTACTCGTGCCGCTGCCGCGCGGGCACCGCCGGCGCGCAGTGCGAGCTGCGCACCTCCATAGGTAACTATACTATACACCCGCGCTGCGGGCGCGAGGACGGCCCGGCCGACTACTCGTGCCGCTGCCGCGCGGGCACCGCCGGCGCGCAGTGCGAGCTGCGCACCTCCATAGGTAACTATACTATACACCCGCGCTGCGGGCGCGAGGACGGCCCGGCCGACTACTCGTGCCGCTGCCGCGCGGGCACCGCCGGCGCGCAGTGCGAGCTGCGCACCTCCATAGGTAACTATACTATACACCCGCGCTTCGGGCGCGAGGACGGCCCGGCCGACTACTCGTGCCGCTGCCGCGCGGGCACCGCCGGCGCGCAGTGCGAGCTGCGCACCTCCATAGGTAACTATACTATACACCCGCGCTGCGGGCGCGAGGACGGCCCGGCCGACTACTCGTGCCGCTGCCGCGCGGGCACCGCCGGCGCGCAGTGCGAGCTGCGCACCTCCATAGGTAACTATACTATACACCCGCGCTGCGGGCGCGAGGACGGCCCGGCCGACTACTCGTGCCGCTGCCGCGCGGGCACCGCCGGCGCGCAGTGCGAGCTGCGCACCTCCATAGGTAACTATACTATACACCCGCGCTGCGGGCGCGAGGACGGCCCGGCCGACTACTCGTGCCGCTGCCGCGCGGGCACCGCCGGCGCGCAGTGCGAGCTGCGCACCTCCATAGGTAACTATACTATACACCCGCGCTGCGGGCGCGAGGACGGCCCGGCCGACTACTCGTGCCGCTGCCGCGCGGGCACCGCCGGCGCGCAGTGCGAGCTGCGCACCTCCATAGGTAACTATACTATACACCCGCGCTGCGGGCGCGAGGACGGCCCGGCCGACTACTCGTGCCGCTGCCGCGCGGGCACCGCCGGCGCGCAGTGCGAGCTGCGCACCTCCATAGGTAACTATACTATACACCCGCGCTTCGGGCGCGAGGACGGCCCGGCCGACTACTCGTGCCGCTGCCGCGCGGGCACCGCCGGCGCGCAGTGCGAGCTGCGCACCTCCATAGGTAACTATACTATACACCCGCGCTGCGGGCGCGAGGACGGCCCGGCCGACTACTCGTGCCGCTGCCGCGCGGGCACCGCCGGCGCGCAGTGCGAGCTGCGCACCTCCATAGGTAACTATACTATACACCCGCGCTGCGGGCGCGAGGACGGCCCGGCCGACTACTCGTGCCGCTGCCGCGCGGGCACCGCCGGCGCGCAGTGCGAGCTGCGCACCTCCATAGGTAACTATACTATACACCCGCGCTGCGGGCGCGAGGACGGCCCGGCCGACTACTCGTGCCGCTGCCGCGCGGGCACCGCCGGCGCGCAGTGCGAGCTGCGCACCTCCATAGGTAACTATACTATACACCCGCGCTGCGGGCGCGAGGACGGCCCGGCCGACTACTCGTGCCGCTGCCGCGCGGGCACCGCCGGCGCGTAGTGCGAGCTGCGCACCTCCATAGGTAACTATACTATACACCCGCGCTGCGGGCGCGAGGACGGCCCGGCCGACTACTCGTGCCGCTGCCGCGCGGGCACCGCCGGCGCGCAGTGCGAGCTGCGCACCTCCATAGGTAACTATACTATACACCCGCGCTGCGGGCGCGAGGACGGCCCGGCCGACTACTCGTGCCGCTGCCGCGCGGGCACCGCCGGCGCGCAGTGCGAGCTGCGCACCTCCATAGGTAACTATACTATACACCCGCGCTGCGGGCGCGAGGACGGCCCGGCCGACTACTCGTGCCGCTGTCGCGCGGGCACCGCCGGCGCGCAGTGCGAGCTGCGCACCTCCATAGGTAACTATACTATACACCCGCGCTGCGGGCGCGAGGACGGCCCGGCCGACTACTCGTGCCGCTGCCGCGCGGGCACCGCCGGCGCGCAGTGCGAGCTCTTCTTCTTCGTCGTATCCTCATGGCTGAGGGACGTGACGGCTGCGGGAACTCTTCACCAACGCTCTCCAAGCTGCACGATTTTGGGCTTGATGAATGCTAGCCTGCAATGTGGCTCCAGTTGCAGATGTAATTGTGTCCGTCCATCGCATAGGCATACGGCCCCTACTCCTTTTTCCTGCCATGCGACCAGTAATTAGGAGCTTCTCGAGACTATCTGGACCTGATCTGACCAGATGCCCGAAAAAGCTTTGGACACGTTGTGTACAGATTGTGGAGAGTCTCGTTTTGATGTTGAGCTCGTCGAGAATAGACTCATTCGTGCGTCGCTCAGTCCATGATACTCGGAGCATTCTGCGCCAGCACCACATCTCAAATGCATCTATCCTGCGACGAGTACGAGCTTTCAAGGTCCAGGTTTCAGATGCGTACAAAAAGATCGAGAAGACAAGGGTCCGCATGAGTCTTATCTTTGTTTTGCGGTTGATGCCTCTGTTCCTCCATATCCTCTCGAGTCTTTTCACTGCCGATTTGGCCATCTGCGATCTTCTGATCACCTCTTGGTCGCAGTCGCTGTCGTCACTTATTTGAGATCCCAAATACACAAATTTGTGCACTACCTCCAGATCGCGCAACTCATGGGATCTCAACATGGTACCAGCACGATCAACAAACATCAGCTTTGTCTTGCTCCGGTTAATTTTGAGGCCGTATTCAGCGCTGATGAGCTCAATCCTTTTCAGAAGGCCCGCTAGCTCTTCCTCAGAGGCGCCTATTATCGTGGTGTCGTCAGCGAAGCGGAGGTTAGTAATCAGGTGGCCACCTATACGAATACCACCTTCCCAGTCATCCAGTACTCTTCGCATTATGTGTTCACCGATAAGATTGAACAGCTGCGGTGACAAAATGCACCCTTGACGCACTCCTCTTTGGGCTTTAAAGGATTGTGACATAGAGTCTTCTATCCGCACTTTCGATGTGCCGCTCAAGTATAGGTTCTGCACAAGAAAGATTAGGTGTTGCGGTATCCCCATCTCGCTCATAACCCTGAACATTCTACTCCAATTGATGCAATCAAAAGCTTTTGCGTAGTCAATGAAGCACATTGCCATAGACACATTGTGCACTCTGCATTTCTCTATTAATTGCCTCACATTGAGAATTTGCTCCCGGGTACCTCTACCTCTCACAAATCCTGCCTGCTCTTTGGGTATCTGTTTGACGACATAACTCTCCAACCGCTTGTTCAGGATTCGCAAAAACACTTTGCTGGCATGCGATATGATCGAGATTGTGCGATAATTTTCACACTTACGTGTAGAACCTTTCTTGTGCAGGGGCACCACAGTAGATTCGGTCCAGTCCTCTGGCCATTCGCCTGTTCTCCAGACCTTCATGCAGATCATGTGCATGATTTTCCGCCCTTCCTCACCTATACTTTTTAGCATCTGCGCAGTAATGCCGTCGCTGCCGCAAGCATTGAATTTCAGCAACTCAATGGCCGATTCGACTTCCCTTAGAAGGATGTCAGGCTCCCTTTCCACGTAGTCTATTGGGTCTGTGTCTTCGCCTACATCACTGTATAGCTGCTGACAGTACTGCCTCCATCTTTCTAGGACTGCGCTTTTATCGATTAATGTGACACCCTTCTCGTCCTCTATTGTCCATTGCTTGGGTTTGGATTCGCAGGCGAGTAATTTAACCTTCTGGAACAAGTCCCGAGTGTGTGCCGTCTGTGAAGCCTTCTCCAAGTCATCGCATATCCTATCGATATAATCGTCTCTGTCCTTCCTGCAACGTCTCTGGATATCTTTATGGAGCTCTGAAAATCGGCACCTATCATCTTCGGAACGCAAACCATTCTCTTTGCAAGCTTTCCTTTCACCGATCTTATCCCAAGTTTCATTGCTCATCCAGTTTGCTTTGGGTAGTGCAGTTTTGTGAGCAGCCCCAGCTTGTTCAGCTGTTTCGAGGGAAATGGCTTTGAAATGATCCCAGGAAGATCCAGCAGACTCAAATGGGTCGCGTGCTATGTCTTGGAGTTTTAATTGGAGCTTATTCTGGAACTCAATTCGCGCACATGCGTTGAGCTGGACCGGTTTGTTCAGACTCGCTCGCTTAGTGTTCTTCAGACGGATCCTAAGCTTTGCGACGAGGAGCTGGTGGTCGCTTCCGCAGTCAGCACCCGGTCGAGTTTTTGTGGCAAATATCGCTGACCGCCATCTTTGGCACATTAACACGAAGTCAATTTGGTTCCTGTACTGACCGTTGGGTGAGGTCCAAGTGTATAATCGTCTGGGATGTTGTTGGAACCAGGTGTTCATGACGGTTAATTGGTTCTCCGCACAAAAGTCCAGAAGCATTTCACCTCTCTCGTTTCGTGTGCCTAGGCCATATTTTCCAACTATACCTCGAATGTGGTCATCGTTGACGGTTGTCCCAATCTTGGCATTAAAATCTCCAAGTATAATCACCGGTTCTTTTTTCGGTATAACCCGTACTGTCGCTTCTAGGTTGTCGTAGAATTCCTTAATGTCTTCTTCGGGGGAAGCCGATGTGGGAGCATATACGGCGATTAAGTTCATCGGGTATGGACGTGCTTCAAGTTTGACCCTCAGTATTCTGTCGTTGATGCAGTCATACCCAGCTACTTTTTCCTTGAGGGATTTGGAGACTATGATCGCCACACCACTGAAGCTGTTCTCAGGTTTTCCCGACACTATGGCCAGTCTCCCTGTAGATGTCGTGTAGTGGCCGGTCTCCTTAATGTGAGTCTCGCTTACCGCCAGTATGTCCAGCTTGTACCTGTCCATCTCTCTCTCAACCGTTTCCGATGTTCCAGGTTTGGAGAGCCCGCGTACATTCCAGGTAGCGAGAGTGAGCGTGTGGTGATCCTTGATTTGTTTTTCCTTACTGCGAGCAGCAGTAGTCCATTGTCCGCAAGCGGCCTGCTGTGTCACCAGCTTGTGGCCGGTAGCATATTTCACACCAGATGGCCCGGACCCAAACTGGCGCCGGGCGTCAGCCGGGTCGCACGACAAATCATTGTTTTTCGGAGCCCACATCGTTATCTTGGGAAAATTTAGCTGCGGTAGTATCCCTAACCTTTCCGCACCAGACTTTTAGAGGTTATTTAATCCTCACGGCCACTGAAGCCGTTCACTGGAAGCCAGTGGTCGGGTTATCATATCCGCCGCCCGATGCTCGGCGTTGATACTCGTTTAGCACCACCCGGGAGGCACGTACAGGGTGGTGAAAGGTAGCTCCTGCGGACGCGAGTATCATCACCTCCCTGCGCGCAGTGCGAGCTGCGCACCTCCATAGGTAACTATACTATACACCCGCGCTTCGGGCGCGAGGACGGCCCGGCCGACTACTCGTGCCGCTGCCGCGCGGGCACCGCCGGCGCGCAGTGCGAGCTGCGCACCTCCATAGGTAACTATACTATACACCCGCGCTGCGGGCGCGAGGACGGCCCGGCCGACTACTCGTGCCGCTGCCGCGCGGGCACCGCCGGCGCGCAGTGCGAGCTGCGCACCTCCATAGGTAACTATACTATACACCCGCGCTGCGGGCGCGAGGACGGCCCGGCCGACTACTCGTGCCGCTGCCGCGCGGGCACCGCCGGCGCGCAGTGCGAGCTGCGCACCTCCATAGGTAACTATACTATACACCCGCGCTGCGGGCGCGAGGACGGCCCGGCCGACTACTCGTGCCGCTGCCGCGCGGGCACCGCCGGCGCGCAGTGCGAGCTGCGCACCTCCATAGGTAACTATACTATACACCCGCGCTGCGGGCGCGAGGACGGCCCGGCCGACTACTCGTGCCGCTGCCGCGCGGGCACCGCCGGCGCGCAGTGCGAGCTGCGCACCTCCATAGGTAACTATACTATACACCCGCGCTGCGGGCGCGAGGACGGCCCGGCCGACTACTCGTGCCGCTGCCGCGCGGGCACCGCCGGCGCGCAGTGCGAGCTGCGCACCTCCATAGGTAACTATACTATACACCCGCGCTGCGGGCGCGAGGACGGCCCGGCCGACTACTCGTGCCGCTGCCGCGCGGGCACCGCCGGCGCGCAGTGCGAGCTGCGCACCTCCATAGGTAACTATACTATACACCCGCGCTGCGGGCGCGAGGACGGCCCGGCCGACTACTCGTGCCGCTGTCGCGCGGGCACCGCCGGCGCGCAGTGCGAGCTGCGCACCTCCATAGGTAACTATACTATACACCCGCGCTGCGGGCGCGAGGACGGCCCGGCCGACTACTCGTGCCGCTGCCGCGCGGGCACCGCCGGCGCGCAGTGCGAGCTGCGCACCTCCATAGGTAACTATACTATACACCCGCGCTGCGGGCGCGAGGACGGCCCGGCCGACTACTCGTGCCGCTGCCGCGCGGGCACCGCCGGCGCGCAGTGCGAGCTGCGCACCTCCATAGGTAACTATACTATACACCCGCGCTGCGGGCGCGAGGACGGCCCGGCCGACTACTCGTGCCGCTGCCGCGCGGGCACCGCCGGCGCGCAGTGCGAGCTGCGCACCTCCATAGGTAACTATACTATACACCCGCGCTGCGGGCGCGAGGACGGCCCGGCCGACTACTCGTGCCGCTGCCGCGCGGGCACCGCCGGCGCGCAGTGCGAGCTGCGCACCTCCATAGGTAACTATACTATACACCCGCGCTGCGGGCGCGAGGACGGCCCGGCCGACTACTCGTGCCGCTGTCGCGCGGGCACCGCCGGCGCGCAGTGCGAGCTGCGCACCTCCATAGGTAACTATACTATACACCCGCGCTGCGGGCGCGAGGACGGCCCGGCCGACTACTCGTGCCGCTGCCGCGCGGGCACCGCCGGCGCGCAGTGCGAGCTGCGCACCTCCATAGGTAACTATACTATACACCCGCGCTGCGGGCGCGAGGACGGCCCGGCCGACTACTCGTGCCGCTGCCGCGCGGGCACCGCCGGCGCGCAGTGCGAGCTGCGCACCTCCATAGGTAACTATACTATACACCCGCGCTGCGGGCGCGAGGACGGCCCGGCCGACTACTCGTGCCGCTGCCGCGCGGGCACCGCCGGCGCGCAGTGCGAGCTGCGCACCTCCATAGGTAACTATACTATACACCCGCGCTGCGGGCGCGAGGACGGCCCGGCCGACTACTCGTGCCGCTGCCGCGCGGGCACCGCCGGCGCGCAGTGCGAGCTGCGCACCTCCATAGGTAACCACAATATAAAGGCGGAAAAGTTGTCATTAGTTCGATATAAACACTCTACACTACATATCTAATGTAAATACATACAAAAACAATAAACAGATCACGTTTTTTCAACAGGTGGCGCTGCGGTGATCACGCAGAAGGCGCCGCCGCGCAAAATGGCCGTCAATAACGTCCAGGCTTCACCAGGTATGTTGCTTCTTTTCAGTGGCATAACAATAGGCATACAAGCCGCGCGATATACATTTTGTAGGAGGAAAATTTACTGAGCGTAATTACGAAACGTCAAGTAGTGTCATCTGTCATAACAGCGCTTAGGAGTGGCCTGTGCTTGGTCTTTGGCGGGTAGTTATTAAACGTCAAATCAAGTATGACAGAAGGCCTGTAAACGTCAAGTTGAGAATAAATACGCGAGCAGCCCAGTGGCAAGGGCATTGTGAGATCTAGCTATCGCACATCGCATCGCATTTAGTATAACATTGCCTTTAGGCAAAACTGTTGACATGCATTATACTAGATAATTTACGTAATATAATTCAGTGCATTAAAGGCTCTCATCAACACCTTACGCGGACTGCTTATTTTTGACATTATTCCTGACATCTTGCAAGCTATCCTGCAGCATCTGACATACCTATTGACCGCTTGACATTACGGGCGTCAGCTCGTACAGGCATTCTGGTTTCGGAGATTAGACCGATGGTTGCCGGACGCAAGCTCAGAACTCTCCGCGTTTCGTAATTAGTTTTTATCTCGCGAGTGCTAGTTTATTTCTCCTGTTTGATTGTGGAAATTGATTAAAGGACTAGGTCTTGTGTATTTATTTTTGAGAACTACGACTATCAACGAACCAGGCTCAGAGCCATCCACCTCGGCCCTAGTTCCTACATGTAGATATAACAACGCATTAAAACTTTGACAACATTACATTCGTCTGTTGCAGCTGCGCCGTCGCACAAGCAGCAGGCCGAGCACGCGCCGGCCGCGGCCGCGCCAAACGGAGCTTGCAGGAAGGTACGTGGACATAGGTACTATCATTCTATTATAGGGAACGTGCACGACGAAAGCGCTGCCAACTGCTGCCGCCAATCTAAGTCTTGTACCCTCTCATGCTGGGGCCAAATTGACGGAAACGCCGTTAATTTATCGCGATGAAGGACGATTAACGTCAGTGTAGCTACGACTTTAGTAAGTTTGACATTGACACTTACGTATTGTCAGTGGGGTCATCTATTTTTGGCATAATTTTATTTGTCCGAATGTTCTATTTGCCCGAATACTATTTACGCATAATTGTTATTTTACAGATAATATTGACTTTTCAGAATAACTATAAAAAAACCTAACCTAACCTAATATGTTCTAAATGGCTGATGTAAAAGATTTTGCATAATATTTTCCGTTAAAGCTAGAGAAAAATTATGCGAAATAAAATTCGGGCTAATTAATACATTCGGACAAATAAAATTATGCCAAATAAAGGGCACCCTTGTCAGTGACATTGACAGCTTGATTTGACAGGGGCGATAGTTTTCTTTATTGTCCGCCCGTGTCTCTTGTCGTTTAGTGCTGCCACCTATAGTTCGTGCACGTTCCCTATTAGCTTTATAGGGAACGTGCACGAACTATAGATGGCAGCACTAAACGACAAGAGACACGGGCGGACAATAAAGGAAACTATCATGGCTGTCAAATCAAGCTGTCAATTCAAATTAACTCTTCAAGTGTCATTGTCAAATATAGTACCTAAGCCGTAGCTACACTGACGTTAATCGTCCTTCATCGCGATAAATTAACGGCGTTTCCGTCAATGTAGCCCCAGCATGAGAGGGTACAAGACTTAGATTGGCGGCACCAGTTGGCAGCACCTTCGTCGTGCACGTTCCCTATACACAGTATATGGAAAAAAGGGTGCCGTACGGTAGGGGTACTTTTATTCTATAAGGTTACTTTGTCTACACCATTAAACTCGTTTTTATTGAATAAACCTTGCGGTAACACAATAGGAAAAAATGTTGGAACAATTTTTAGGCCCATTGGGATTGCAAGAATCCGTAATTGTATGTAGAAACAACATAAAATTAGCAGAAAATTGCGCAATAAAAAAATTGTAGGTTTGGTAGTTCGGTCAAAGTATAAAAACAACTAAGTAATACGACTTCGGCCGTTTAGGAGTGCGCGACACGTATTAACACAGACGCACGTGCGTCTGTGTGAGTGAACGCCATACTGTGGCATGCTCAAATCAAATCCTTGCCCACAGACTACCTCCACTAGACGGAGCATGTTGGGCGGCGCGCGCTCACATCAGATATGGTCAATCGTATAGCATTACGACATTACGCGACCAGCCGCTCGTTCAGTTGCGACCATGTTTCTGACTTGTGTGTGCACCAAACGTGAAATAAATATTTCTGTTCAATCCGACGACAATCTCAAAACATAAAATGATAAAAAAGATGTGAAACACGCGTTGTACTAGTAATATCTACCGATATTTAATCGCACATATGCGTGGTGAGCTCATGTCGTATGGCATGCTCCGTCTAGTGGAGGTGGTCTGTGTCCTTGCCTGTGGTGCGTCCGTACACGGCGCGCACACATGCGCGCTCCCGATGCATCTTTTGTAGAAAGAAAAACTACCGTATACCATGGTTTGCTGTAATCTGCAGTGAGCTATTGGTAGTTTTTAACCACATTACTAGCCCGGTCGTGTGTTTCAGGAGGCGACCCGCGAGTACATAGTGGAGGGCAACTGCCGCAGCCGGCGCGCGGTGCGGTCGGCGCGCTGCGCGGGCGCCCGCGCCGCGTGCGGCAAGCAGCACTGCTGCGCGCCGCGCAAGACCAAGAAGAGGAAGGTACGCCATCATCAGTTATTAGCAGTGGGCACTATTGCTGCAAAATTTCAATTTTTTTTTTTTTTTTTGGTTGGGCTGTGTCCCGTTTGGTCAATGTTGCTGACCACTTTGGGAAATCTATGAGAGGGGCACAGACTTCAATCAAACTTGCCAAGCGGCAGTAATAAAGTGCTAACAGCCATGAAAATCTTAATACACTTACTTATTGACTGCTACCGACTGAACTAACCGCGACCTATGTCGGTGTATGGGGACAACAGTTTTTCAATAGCAAAGTTAAGTTTGTCCCGCTTTACAATTTTTCTTGATCTGTTCACGTATTTTCGACGACCGATTTAGCTTAGTTGGTAGTGACCCTGCCTACGAAGCAAGAGGTCCTGGGTTCGAATCCCGGTAAGGGCATTTATTTGTGTGATGAGCACGAATATTTGTTCCTGAGTCATGGATGTTTTCTATGTATTTAAGTATTTGTATCTATTAAATATGTCGTCGTCTAGTATCCATAACACAATACTTATTGAGCTTACTATGGGGCTAGTTCGATTTGTGTAAGATTGTCCCCTAATATTTATTTATTTATTAAAAAAAAAATACTTACGAGTTTGTAAGGAAACCTCGTTGCGCGAGTCCGACTCTCACTTGACCGGTTTTTTTTAAGCCTGACTTTGCCCACGAGTTCTAGTGACTTTTAGCATCTTTTAGATAGGATCAAAGCATCCGTCACTCTCGCACACTACCTATTTGTCAGAACGTGACGGATGCTTTATCATTTATTTATCACGTGACAAAACGTAGCATCATACGCCTACAGGTGGGAGCTTACAGAGGTTGCTATAATAGCACCGATCACTATTTCTTACCGTGCAATGTGTTCAATAAATAAATAAAAAAAATGTCAACACACTTGCTCATAAAGTCGCTCTTATTTCATGGTTCTTATGCGCGGAACGCAGCTTATTACACACGTGTTTTTTACTTGACATTACCGCACAAGTGCTGTAATTACCACCAATTGGCCAATGAGAGCACGCCGCGTCGTGGGACTCGGCGCGCGGATATTAAGAGGAAACAGGAGGGCAGTTTTTCCATACAAACGTAGTCCCCTGTTTCCTCCCTGGATAATGCCAGTAGAGCAATAATTTTTTATCCAAAAATCTATGGCTACTATTGATATGTTCCTATGTTTTCCTTTTTACGATAAATTGATTCTCAAAAGAGATATTAACCTTCAAAAACCTAAAAAAAATCCAGATTTTCCGCTGTGTTCACACATCCAGAAAACAAATTTGACTAGATTATTAAAAAAAAGGAAAACATAGGAACACGGCCAAAGCCTTTCTTTAATGTTTAATGAAAAAAATAGTTAAATAGGTTAAGTTTTGGGGAAGAAATCAGAGGACTACGAAACGTTGTTATCGTGAAATTTTAAAAGGTATTTTCGGTCCAAGCTGCAGTTGCGTCTATCGCGCTCTGCGGGGGAGAGGCGGGCAGTGCGGGACAGCGACACATTTTACAAATACCTAATTTTCAATTCTCTCGGCCTTACTGTTTCCTCTTAACCCCGCGCAGCGTGTTCATGAGCGCGCCCGCACTACACCGACTCCACACGACGGGGTGACGATAGACGAGGATAGATAAACCACTAAATAAATATGTACAAAAACAGAAATTCTAAATTATAAGTATTATTTTTTATTCGCAAGTGTGTTGAAAAACGTCGTATGACACTCGTGGACATTGGTCATTGTAGTCTCGGCTATACAGCCTCGACTGTAATGACCAATTTCGCCCACTCGTATCATAATGGGTTATGTGTCTTTAGATCCGGCTGGTGTGTCCGGACGGTTCGCGCGTGACGAAGGACGTGGACATCGTGCGCAAGTGTGCGTGCGGCAAGAAGTGTGCGCGCGCGCCGCCACACTGAACACGACGGTTGGTGATGGTCGCGTTTGTCGGAGGAGACAGCTTTCAACACTAATCCCATCACAAAATAGTCCCGTGTAGCCCCCCACAAACAGTGACATTTGACGGAGACCTCGCGCTATACTCGCGCCTCTAGCGGCTTTTTTTTTTGGTTGGTCTGTGTCCCATTTGGTCAACATTTTGACCACTTTGGGCAATCTGTGTCTGTGCCCCTCTCCTTCGGAGACGCCTCTAGCGGCGAAATTCATTCGCGGTAAAAAGCAACGCGGTGGTAGAAACAATAAAATCGAACTTGCATAATTATGTTTTTTTTTATCTTATCTACAATGATAAACGCGATCATCGGATAAATTTGACAAGTTAACATCATAAAACTCAGTTTTTAGTTCTTAATTATCATCACTGCCCTTTCAATACGCACTGACTTAATTATTGCAAAAAGTCCCATAATGGTAGTTATTTTTGCAAGCTGGCGACATTATTGTGACAGGACTGAAGCGACGCGCCATAGACAATAATTTTGAGCGGGAAACTTCTTATTATTCTTATAGCGTAGGTTACCTCGTGGGTAGACTTGGAATATAACGAATTTACCAAAATGTACATGTACGAACGTAGTGGCGGCCTAAAAACGTAAAATGTAAAAGTTTTTCGATTATATAAACATTTAGAAATATCTCTATTTAGAGGTACCAGTATTAAAAGAGTGTCAGACGCCTTAATTTGTCTGTTAAAAAAAATTATACTAAGTTTTGATTCTTCAATATACGAATGGATACGAATGAATTTTGCAACTGATAAGCTTTTTAGAATTACGTTTTTTGAGAATACAAAATTGGAAAAAAAAACTGAAATAAATAGAAAAATTTAGTGTTTACCCACACTGAAAACAAAGCAGGTAACGGTATGTTTCTATCACGTGAAAATACTAGTAAATAAAAATTATAGGTAGTTTTTGTCAGACAAATTAAGGCCTTTGTTTTCGAACGGTACCACAAATATCGTATAAGAACGTAACCTCACTTTTTATAAAGTATTTAGTAATATGTGTAGTTTTAATATACCTAGCACGACAGATTAAAGTTGTACTAAGCAAAGAAAAGGATATTTCCCCCATTTTTATTACGATTTCTAGACCGAAAACTTGTTCATTCAAATAATAGCAATGAAATTAAATTATGTGTTCATTTAATGTAATTATAAATAATATTTATTATTTTCAAGTTGTCTAATTAGTATTCATTAGTATTAAGTTACTTAATAATGTTAGCTTTAATTAGGTTCGATCAGTTATATGCAGAAGTATCTCAAGTCAAAAGAGTCTTGCCAGCTCTCTTTCAAGATTGTCGTAATTTTCCCAAACTCTACTTAAAAAGCATTTCATTTGGCCTAAAGTAAGGTCTTTAAATAAGTATTTCGTATCACAAAGTTAAGATATAACTTATAAGCCATGATAAAGTAGTCATAGTTATTATTAGAATTGTATTCATATCTGTTTGTGACTGAAGTTTTTTTGTAAAATAAAAATATATAAAATTTATATTTATTGCCATTTTGTTGCTAATGTAGGCTTATTCATTGTAAATTTAATAGATTTTAAGATTATGTAAATCGTACTGTTTTAGTGTATCGTGTATTGCATTCCGTATTTATTTTCTATCGTTATGGTAGTTTTCTTTTACATATAGTATCCCTGGCGACTGTAAAGCTACCATGAATTAGATTATAGCAACACAAACTTATGAAATAACCTCGAAAAAATATTACAAAATCCAATCCAATCTCTGTTTTTGTCATTTATAGTAAGAAAGACATCGGACTTGACTTAACTGGTTATTCCATTCAGACAACTGAAAATAAGCTTGTGGTGTCATAATTCTCGCATTATAAGTCGATATAAGTGCAAATCTTGAACTGTTAAATATTTTTCTCTTTACAACGCATTTAACGACCTAAAATATATTATATCAGTATTAAAAACTAACGACAATCAATAGACAAATCTGTCAAAACTACAGTGTTGCTATTGGAAAAACATGCCAACGTTCATGTTGCCATTTGAAAATAATCTTGCCATGTGATATTTCGAAAAACTACCATAAAATTGGGATTTTACGGGTTTTGATGGATTTATCTATTTTAGTTTAAGTAGGTAAGAGTTTTAATTTAGTAGTTCGATGTGATGCTTGTAACACTCATTTCGTCACTATTCTGAAACGACTTTTCATATAATAATGTTATAGACTCAAAAAAATACTTGAGTAATTTGCTAAAGAAACTATTCCATTGTCAAGATTTGTTTTAAATTCAGTACCTCCCATGGCCCGTTTGACGAAGCTACAAGTTACAATTTAACAAACCTAAACTGGCAACCTTGTTCAAAAACTACTAAAATCATTCGTTAGTTTGTATAATGTTGCTAGATTAGAGTTGAAAAATTGTAACGTGAAACGGGCCAATATAAACAACCCTAAAAAGGAATCAGTCACATAAGCAAAATGCAGAAGAACGTTAAACTTATTAAGATACTTCTGCCCTTTTACAGCTAATTTAAATGTGACTTATTTACTGTGTACACCGACTCGAGGCAGTAAAAAATCTTATTTTATTCTCAATATTTGTTATAATATAAATACGATTAATATATTGCAGTTAGAATACCAGAGATTCTTTGCATATCGCCATTTCCAAGGTCATTTCGGTTTAAGACCATTAATTTGACTGGTTTGGTATTAATTAATTATTTAACCTTTCGAAAGGAATATTTAGAAGACAGTTTAGTATGGGGATGAGTGGCTTGATCGAGTGATGACGTCATCGTCGCATGCGCTTTTTAATAATTAAAAATAATAATTATTGTCTATGAACTTTATAATTTATTTGATGTAATAAAAGAGGATGTTAGATATATATGTGCATTTTATTTTTTCCCGCAGTTTAGTCCAGAGTCAAAATCTTAACACGTTCCCTGTTCCGGTGCCTCCAATGTGGGGTCATGAAGGTTTTTCTCAGAAGTCTGTGCTTCCACTATGGCAGAGTTGCTTAAACTTTTTTTTTGTCACGGACCCCCTACATTATTTCGAAAACCTTACGGACCCTATCCGAATATAATCAGAGAAAAAGAAAACCAAAGGCACATGAAAGTTTGTGTTGAAGGCATAGCCCCGGACCCCTGGCTCTCGTATCACGGACCCCTAAGGGATCCATGGACCGAAGTTTAAGAAACCCTGCACTATGGGGTCACTTCTAGGGATTGCAATCCGGTCCGACGGATCCGGTAATCCGGCCGGATCCGGTACTTTTTGACGGCTACCGTATCCGGTAAATAATCGCCAAATACTGAAGATACACAACAACAGACTTATATACGGAAAGAATAACCACATTTTTACTAAAAAACACCCGACCGCGGTGCACTTTGAAACTGCATAAAATCCGCCATTTTGTTTATTTTAACGAACTTCATACCCAGTGACACTCGCACCATCAAGACGAATCTAATGATGTATCATTTATCAAAATCGGATGTGCCGTTGAGTAGTTACGAGTAGACACAGGAACGTACATACATACATACATACAGGTCAAACACATAACCCTCCTTTGGGCTTCGCCGCAGTCGGGTAAAAATAAACATTCCCATACATAGATGAACAATTGGACACATTCACTTCCCCATACTGATTGCACAGTTGAGACTTGTGACATTGTCCGATAGTTCTGTATGGGGACTCTGGACGTGTTAAAGTGGCCATACTTTGGGCCACTAAACGCGACCACACGTAAAGTCGCCGTCAATAGAATTTGCTAACTATGTAAACAAAAGGCGTAACTTTGTTTTGTCACTGTTTCTCCTTGAATTTTCACACCACCTCATCAAACACCACTGAAACCATACACTATTTAAACGGTCGTTGCCGTAAAATACAAAACCATACAATAAATAATTGAATCTTGGATATTTCATTAAAAGTTTAAAATTTAATTATACATAGGTTATTATGACATAATGGAATGACGTTTTTGTTTCTTTTAAATTCTACAATTGTCTATGATGATAGCGTTGTGACTAAAGTTGGTGATATTGTAAAGCTGCTACACACTACCTAACTTTCGCTCTGTACCTAAGAAAATAAAATGAAATATTTAGACGGCTTCATCGATAGAGCTACGGATGAAATAACGGCACCTTTTGTGATAAATACTGGTGGATACATAATCTTCAAGTAACGATTCGTCTTCTGATTAAGCAAATTAAAAATACCTGTTTCATTCGTTCGATACGTACTTTAATAGTCCATATGTTTTGACATAAAAGAGTAAAGTAAGAGTGTTAGAATAAAGAGGTTTTATTCCTATGTAATTTCAAAAACTTCTAAATCCTTGTTTGTGACGCTGACACATTCTGCTCTGTCCATTGTTTTACTTTTACTCGTTTTGTCAATATACTATTTTTCTTGAATAAAATAAATATATTTATTTTATGCGCCTACTCTGCTGTACTTATTAGTGTCGGCCGACGAGCGGCAAGGCAAGCACTAAGAGGTTATGGGCCCAGCACGCTTCCACTACTGGGCCCATAACCTCTTAGTGCTTGCCTTGCCGCTCGTCGGTTTGCGCGCTCTGCGACGCCATTTTGTTCCGGCGTGTAATCAATTGTCAGCTGATGTTGAATCCCGAATTTTCTCATATAGTCATCCATACGATTATTGACGAATTCCGTGCCGTTATCAGTGCGTAGAACCTTCAGTTTCTTACCACTTTGGTTTTCGGCAAACTCCTTAAACTCTATAAATTTTTCAAAGACTTCACTTTTTTGTTTCAAAAAATATACGAAAGTTTTCCTAGTAAAATCATCAATAAAAGTTAAAAAATATCGGGCCTTGCTGACAGACGGCACCTCCATAGGTCCGGACACGTCAGAATGTACCAATCTGCGAGAAAGCGCGAAGCATGCTTCAAGATTCTGGTTTGGCTAAGCGGTTTTGGGCGGAAGCTGTCCATCACGCCGTATTTTTGAAAAATCGGTCACCAACGCTAGCGGTGAAGAACATGACACCTGAAGAGAAGTGGTCACGGAGGAAATGTGACCTCAGCAGTGTGAAGATTTTTGGATGCAAAGCGTTTATGCACATTCCTCAACAAAAGAGGCGTAAGTGGGATCCCAAAAGCAGAGAACTTGTCTACACTGGCTTCTGTGACAACTCCAAAGCCTACAGACTAGTCAATCCCACTACTGGTGAAGTGTTCAAGGCCAGGAATGTGATATTCTTTGAAAACCAAAAATATCATCAGAGTTTGGAAACAGAAGAACTCCCGGTACCGGAGGAGATACTGACACTTTCCGATGAAAGTGAGAAGCCACGCCAGAACACTGCAGAGCCTGTGGTTAGGCCACCGCCGCCACCTACCCGTGACGAAATTGAAATTCGACTGGATCTGGAACTAAATGAAGAAGATATCCCTAGAGTAGACGATGAGGTACTTAGTCCCAGAATGGAAGATCGTATTGAGCCTAACATTGACTCAGATGTAGCAGACTTTGAAGACTGTGAATCCGTTTCAACTGTCGACGAAGAACCTGAGGAGGAACCGGAAAGGGAACGGAGGTACCCTACTAGGATCAGGAAACCTACTCAGCGTCCGGATTATCTGCTATATCAAGCCACTGAATCGGAAGAAGATCCCAATTCGATTCGTGAGGCACTGTCAAGGACTGATAGCAAGGAGTGGAAAGCCGCCATTCAGGAGGAACTGAGCGCAATAAAGAAAAACAAGACATGGGTCTTAGTCAAACGACCAGACAGGTGCAACGTCGTTGATTCAAAATGGATCTTTAAAATCAAAGACGAGGGGGAGGGAAGAAAAAGATATAAAGCTCGACTAGTGGCTCGTGGCTTCAGCCAACGATATGGAGTTGACTATGACGAGACATTTTCCCCGGTCGTAAGACATAGCTCGCTAAGAACACTCTTAGCATTAGCAGCTGATTATCGCCTCAATATAGATCAAATGGACGTGAAGACGGCATTCCTAAATGGAGATTTATCAGAGACAGTGTACATGAAGCAACCAGAAGGGTTTGAGGAAAAGGGATCAGACTACGTATGTTTGCTCAAACGCTCGCTTTACGGATTGAAACAGGCCCCTAGAGCATGGAACACAAAGTTGAACAATGAGCTGTTACAACTTGGGTTTATAAGGTCCAAGAATGAGCCATGCGTGTATATAAAACCAAATGGAAAGAAGATCATTATACTCGCAGTGTATGTTGATGACATTCTCATTCTATGGAATGATCAAGAGGAATTGAAAAGTGTCAAAAGAGATCTCATGAAGAAATTTGAGATGAAAGATCTCGGTCGTGCGAAATTTATCCTTGGAATCCGCATTACCCAAAGTGACACATCAATCAAGATCGACCAAGAGAGCTACGTAGACAAAGTTCTGAAGACCTTTGGTATGGTTGACTGCAAGGTCGCGTCAACGCCATCAGTGCCTGGTCAGACACTTGAGAAACCAGGACCAACACACAAGCCAGATCCTGGCATACCATACCAAAATTTGATAGGATCTCTAATGTACTTGTCTGTGTGTACGAGGCCAGACATTGCACAAACCGTGAACCAACTGAGCCAGTTCAACACAAGTTTTACAGAGGACCATTGGACAGCTGCAAAACGAGTGCTCAGATTCCTGAAAGGTACGAAGAGTCATGGACTCAGGTACAGAAAAACTGACAAGAATAGAGGAGTAACGGGTTATGCAGATGCAAGCCATGGTACCTGTTATGACAGAAAGTCATTCACTGGGTTGGTTTTCCTATGGAAAGGGGGAGCTATTTGCTGGGAAAGCAGGAAACAGAGAACTATAGCTCTCTCGACAGCGGAAGCTGAATATGTTGCCATCTCGGAGGCAGCCAGAGAGGCAATATTTTTAAAGAGATTTGTTGCTGAGATTACTAGAGAGCAGGAGAGGTCACTGACTATTTTCAGTGATAGCCAATCAGCAATTGCGATTGCACAGAACCCTGTGCATCACCAACGCACGAAACACATTGATGTGCGCCACCACTTTGTAAGAGAAGCAGTTGAGAATGGGCATGTCCGGTTAGAGTACGTGGAGACTGAGCGAATGGTGGCGGATGTACTAACGAAACCCTTGCTGAAGGGCAAGTTCGTGTGGTGCGCGAGAGGTATGGGTCTAGAAGAGTGAAATTAAGGAGGAGTGTTAGAATAAAGAGGTTTTATTCCTATGTAATTTCAAAAACTTCTAAATCCTTGTTTGTGACGCTGACACATTCTGCTCTGTCCATTGTTTTACTTTTACTCGTTTTGTCAATATACTATTTTTCTTGAATAAAATAAATATATTTATTTTATGCGCCTACTCTGCTGTACTTATTAGTGTCGGCCGACGAGCGGCAAGGCAAGCACTAAGAAAGAGTCTTCCCCATCACTAGTAAATTCATAATTCAGAGACAATTTCAATATGGCGGTTTATTTACAAAGTTAGCAAATTCTATTGACGGCGACTTTAGGCCTAGCTCGGCGCGCCACTCCCGCAGCTTGAGGCCCGAACGTGGCATCGAGCACCAAAGTATAGGGAACGTGCACGAATATAGATGGCAGCACTAAACGACAAAAGAGATACGGGCGGACAATAAAGGAAACTATCGCCCCTGTAATATGTAAGTGTCAATGTCAAATATAGTAAGTCGTAGCTACACTGACGTTAATCGTCCTTCAACGCGATAAATTAACGTTATTAACGGCGTTTTCGTCAATGTGGCCCCAGCAAGAGAGGGTATATGATTTAGATTGGCGGCACCAGTTGGCAGCACCTTCGTCGTGCACGTTCCCTATAAAAGCGAACTAGTAGTCCAACTTCGGCAGTTTAGGAGCGCGCGACACGTATTCACCCAGGCGCAC
This sequence comes from Eudemis profundana, assembly GCA_947034925.1. Classification (NCBI taxonomy): domain Eukaryota; kingdom Metazoa; phylum Arthropoda; class Insecta; order Lepidoptera; family Tortricidae; genus Eudemis; species Eudemis profundana. Next base: position 3,822,557 of record OX344817.1, on the reverse strand, counting down.
GATCAAAGACTACAATATTATACTAGGTTATAGACAGGCAACTCGGCCAAATTTGTAATCATCGTACTTGTGCTGCCATCTATCCTTCATTTCACGTCAACAAATCTACACACACATATACACCCACTATATTTTTATATTCACACGATTTTTGTATGTATTATCTGGTATATATTTTGTTTATTTAATTACATTCACATCATTACGTATATTAAAAGAAGCCCAAGTGGTACGTGTAATGTAAGGTAGATGGCAATCAAAGCAAAGCGGTTCACTTTTTTTCTATTGAGTTACCGGGGCATGCGCACGATGGCACGTCTGTGTGAGCGCGATCTATACTGGAGCATTCTTACGCATTCTTAAAACTGCTTGTAGTGCGTTCGTACACGGCGCGCACACATTCAAGCGCGCGACCTCTTGTAGGAAGAAACATTACACTAACAGGTCGGCCGTATGTTAATCATGTTCCAAAATAACTTACTTTTACGTCAAACCTGACGTAACCGCACGAGCCGAAGGCAAGGGCGATAAATATGCTATCTGAGGCAAAATTTTACGTCTCCCTCAGCCCAGGAAGTGGGATTTTCGCGTGGGGGTGCGGTAATTGCCACTTTATGGCCAGTTGTGACGTACGTGTACGTGGTAATACAAAGAAAGGCCGAGATCGCAGAAGTTTGCGGCCCGAGCTGCAAGCGAGGGACGTAAATATGCGAGGGCTTTCTTTATTACCTCCCGTGTTGTGTACATCATTTTATGTCTACACTTGGCCAGAAAGCGGCTTTTTCCGTACGCACAGCGTGCGGAAAAAGCCACTTTATGGCCAGGTGTGGCATAAAGAATATTTATTTTGCCTGAAACATTCATAGTACGGTCGTGGTATAATACGGTGTATGATTGGACAGAGACCTTAACTTGCAGTTTCGTCAGGTCACAGATAGTTTTTTAATTACTTCTCATTACAATGTAAAGAAAAAATGCACATTGAGGGTAGAAACTTGTTTATTACCCATTAAAACAAGAGGACTGTCATTCTCCATACTTTGGATTGTAACCCGACCGATTTCCGGGCAAAACCTAGATGGCGCTAAAAAACTAAACATTTAACGATGTTATAATTGAACAAAGAAACATAGTATAGTAACAATTAGCTCGTAAACAGCTAATAATAAATAAATTCTAACATTTAAATACTGTGTCACGTTTGAAAAGTTGAATAATTGTAAATAATATAATGCTTTTTTCTACTCCTGTACTGTTATCTGTCTTTTACTTGGTCACGAACACTAATATAAGAACATACATAATATGAGTTCAGAGAAGTCTATACTCTATTCCCCATAACAGCACTAGTGTCGTTATAGTCACTTTACGTTATTGCTAGCATCCACAGACTTCTAAATCTAGGTTAAACTTAGGTCAAGGATTAAGCGCTCAATTCTAACTTCACGATAAAAATTCACAACTACCAACTTAACAAACAATTAAATTCCTACGATTCATAAGAAAAACAAAACTTTCCGAATTAAATTAATTGATGCCAACATAAAAAAAAAGTATTTTAATTATCGTCACATCGTGTCACCAGCCATATCAAAAAAAAGTTTACCATAGACACAACTGTCATGCCGGCTGTACACACTCGGAGAGACCGGACGAGACACGCGTGACGTCCATGTATTTTATATTTTAACCTAGTCGTAGAAAAAGTATTGTATGCAACGTTGTATAATTAAGTCAAAAAACGCTCATTGCGTCTCTATTTGCGATACTCGCCGCATTCGCGGCTCGTATCGCAACTCACGCAATTCGCATTTTTTGAACCTTCTTATACAACTGTTGCATAAAATACTATTACCAAGCTTATACATAGATGGCGTTGTAAATTCGGGGAACAGCTTTTTGTATGGAGAATGACAGTCCTCTTGTTTTAATGGTCCTTGTTATTACTTAGTCCAGGCTATCTACTTGATTCAGATTCATATTCATTTATTTCATAGTACATTATATGATTAATTATACATTTCAATTTATATGAATCCGTAAAGATCGTCAAAACAAATATAATTAATAACAACACAATTAAATACAATGCAATGTCCACATATATAGACTCAAAGGGTGTAAACGCCGCAGGTTCTAATGGCGTTTACGCTCTTTGAGTCTAAAGGTATCGATATAGGTAAGTTAAGCCAAACGCAATAATAGTACATTACACAACTAGGGAGGTAATACAAAGAAAGGCCGAGATCGCAGAAGTTTGCGGCCCGAGCTGCAAGCGAGGGACGTAAATATGCGTTCGAGGGCTTTCTTTATTACCTCCCGTGTTGTGTACATAATTTTCCCATACGCGCAGCGTGCGGAAAAAGTCACTTTATGGCCAGGTGTGGCATAAATAATAGAATTTTTAATACACTACACAATTTTAGTTACTACCGCTTTTATTTACGAAATAGTAATTAACAATTTACAAAGCCAAACATAATTACTTGTTCCTAGCTGGTTACAAAACTTGGTTACGAACGTGGACGATGGGACAGTTTTTTACTTACCATGTGATAATAAAGAAAGCCTCAGATCGCACTTTTATCGCACTTGCCTTCGGCTCGGCAAAATACCTGCGATCTGAGACATTCCTTGTTTTACCGACCTAGGTAATGGTCTTGTCCCCAATATTGGATCGTCAGTCGTCTTCATCATCGGATATAGCCGTACTGTATTTACTTGATGCATCACGGAATTGAGATCGTCGTACGGAAAAACATATCCTGTCTTTACCCACCGATTTTACATAGTCCGCGCATTCTTTTTCGTCTGGTAAATTATCAGGCGCATCACATAATTTCCCGTTGATGTATGCCTCGCAATTCTCAGAGAGTAGTTGAGCGCTCAGTAGACCAATCTAAACAAACAAAAAAACCGGTCAAATGCAAGTCGAACTCGCTCACCGAGGGTTCCGTACAAACTCATAAGTAGATACATGAATACTTCAAGAAAAACTCTATGGCGATTAGTTTAGTAGGAGCAAATAAGTATGTATTACGATTTTTGCAAATTTCTCAAAAACGGTGCAAGTTAGGAAAACCGTTATATTTTTCCTGTAATATTTAGGATGACATTAATAATTAGTAATTATTACAGATTTTTCTGTTTAGTAACTTCGAAGATAATAGCGGGGAATGGTATTTTTTTGACGTTTTACGTCATAAATCAAAAACTACTAATTTAAGAAACAAAATAAAAAGGGCATTTTAATCTACAAATCAAGCCCTTTCATTTGATACCCCACTCGATATAATAGCTCCACTTTTGAATTTCGTCATCCCACTTCGGTCCCCTTAAAAAAAAAGTAAAAAAGGTATAAGATTTTTTTCTGTCCAATAGGCTCGAGTTAGCGATTTTTATTCCAAATTTCAAGTCGATAGCATCAGTTGATCCTGAGATCTTTTTTTTTTAGATATCTTGCTGTGACAGACGGATAGACAGACAGACAGACCGAGTCGCACCATAAGGGTTCCTTTTTTACCATTTTGGTACGTAACCCTAAAAATCACATATTGTAGCGCAGTGGGAAAATTTTAGCAGGAGGAAATTCATTCCAGATTCTACTGTTAGAGTCTGTGCGGAAAGAGAATGGGATTTAGAGGGGGGGGGGGGGGGGGGCTGTAATGTTTTTCTACCGTATTTGACTCTATATTGATGAATGATGAGTCATGAATGTTTTCTATCTATTACGTTTTTATTTATCTATGTATATGAGTATGTGTCGATTTGTATAAGATTGTGCCCCAATATTTATTTATTTTGTATTTAGATAACTTTCCTACAAAACTGACCTCAACCACTGAATCCATGACACAGTGAATTCACGAGGTAGATCTTGGCTGAAATTGAGGGATACATAGCAGAATGTGCAAGTCGCAAAATGTGCACTAGTGCAAATCGTAAAATGTGCATGTCGCAATATGAGCAAATCGTACAATGTGCATGCCGCAATATGAGCAAATCGTAAAATGTGCAGGCCGCAGTATGAGCAAATCGTAAAATGTGCAGGCCGCAGTATGAGCAAATCGTAAAATGTGCAGGCCGCAGTATCAAATCGTAACTACTGGGAGAGCTACGAGTGAGAAATTAAGAATGAATATACATCTTTAAATTTCTCTTCACCCAGGCGGATCGACGGATGTTTAATACGGACCCGAACTTAACTCCGGGCCGTAACCGTTTTTTGGAGGAAAAAATCTTGGTGGCTCGGTGTACTTCGGGTTGTTAGTACTAGTTAGTACCACCGGTGTTAAGAACATACCTTACAAGAAAGAAGGACGCAAACGTGTAATGAGGTTTTATAATTAAGTCGGTCATAGTCCGTTATCTGTTAAGGGGATACTATTAATTTGAAGTAGGTACAGGTACCGTTAGAAAATTTAATACTATTTACAGTTGACTGAATTTGCTCTATTTCAAAATCTACACATTATGCGACCTGCTCATAATAAGATCTGCTTGCACATTTTGCGATCTACTCATTCTGAGATCTGCACATTTGGCGATCTACTCATTGTGAGATCTGCACATTTTGCGATCTGTTTATTATGAGATTTGCACTTTTTGCGATTTGCTCATTTTACGTAGCCTGCACATTTTGCGACTTGCACATTCTGGTACCTAACTACTTACTAACTCTTCGAATAATAAATAGTATTGCGCTAATTCTTATACAAAGTTGTGTTAGTTACCTTACACCATTTATAACTCGAGAACGGATGGACCGATTTTAATGATCGTTGATTTTTTTTTTGGTTTATCTCTGCCCCGAATAACAGAATAACTACATATTAAAACAACTAAAAAAAAAAATTTCTGAGGTGGAACGAAGTTCGCCGGGAAAGCTAGTTAAATATAATTTATAAAATTATTATTGCTTACCAGGCTGATGAAAATGATGAGTTTGAAGGAGACCATGTTGACTGTCTTCCGTGTTCACCTTGTTTTTGGGACGTGATGGCCCTAGGCCGGGTATTTATACCAGTTAGGAGCTAATAATAAGTATCTTTAATAAAACAGGCGGCCGTTTTTATACGATTGCGTCATTTCATTTCTAAGCCAAAAACATGGGTGATTCTCCTTATTACTGTGTTAGATTTTTTTTCTACTCCCTGTCTTTTACTTGGTCACGAACACTAATATAAGAACATACATAATATGAGTTCAGAGAAGTCTATACTCTATTCCCCATAACAGCACTAGTGTCGTTATAGTCACTTTACGTTATTGCTAGCCACAGACTTCTAAATCTAGGTTAAACGTAGGACAAGGAAAAAGCGCTCAATTTTAACTTTACGGTGAAAATGCACAACTATCAACATAACAAACATTTAAATTCCTACAGTTTTTAAGAAAAATAAAACTTTCCGAACTAAATTCATTGATGCCAACATAAAAAAGTATTTTTAATTTAAGTATATTTTAAATTAAAAAAAAAGTTTACATATTTGCCTTGATTCCAGGTTATGATTAATTTTGTATTTTATAATTTAAAACCTAGTCGTAGAAAAAGTACTGTATGCAACGTTGTATAATTAAGTCAAAAAACGCTCATTGCGTCTCTATTTGCGATACTCGCCGCATTCGCGTCTCGTATCGCAACTCAAGCAATTCGCATTTTTTGAACCCACTTATACAACTGTTGCATAAAATACTATTAAAGATTTGTGTAAATTTTAAAAATTGCACGTTTTGCTTGATTATCCTCCTAAGGCCCAAGGACCTGTATAGGACTATAGTACACTAGTTTAGTAACTAATTAAGTTTTCTAATATTGTATAATAGATAGACTCACGGATCCCACAGTCAAACTGTGAAAACAGTTTTGTGGGACGATGTACCTATTATTATGTATTTACCATTTGAATTAATATAGCTATAATAACAAATATAGTGTGTGAGAGTGACGGATGCTTTATCACTTATTTATCGCGTGACAAAGCGTAGCATTATAAGCCTATGGACCTTTGGGAGGCGTGCGCGGAGCCGAAGCCAACCAAAAGCCAACGCGTAAAATCCCTTTCGACAATTTAATGAAAGGCAATGTCTGTCTACACCCAGCGAATGCTATCTCTGTCGATATCATAGACGCACACAGAGACAGCCCGCGCTAGTTGCAAGTAGGTACTATTGTGAATTGATGGGAATGAAATCTACTGGTGGTGACTTATGGTGACTGAAAATGTGTGAGTCTAAACTCATTTATGACAAATATTAGTATTAAGCATGTATTCATTTTGAGAAGCAGTGCCGTAAATAGCCTTTTCTGCGCCCTGTGCGAGCTTCTATAACTGCGCACTTGTTTTTTTTGTTGTCCTGCCTGGTCTGGCCATTCTTGCGCCCCCCAGAGTCTACGCCCTGCGCCTGGGCACCGGTGCCATCGCCCTATTTACGGCACTGTTGAGAAGTCTTCACTTTTTGATAGGTTGCATATCGTTTAAAAGACAAAAATGTGTGATTAATTACAAAGCATTTCATTTGCTGCTACAGTTTTTTCGATTTGTTAGTGTTTTACCTCAAAAGCAAAAAAATCTTGCAGTTTTACACCTTATCGCACTTTAATCCGGTAGAACAAAATCCATGTAGATTTTTTTACTTGAAGCAATTTTTCCCGTAGCTTTTTACATTAGTATAATAAATTTATTGTATTGTAGCTAGCTTCGCCCCGTATGTTTCAATCCAGGACTTGGTTTACTTGCATGCCAAATTTCAGCTGTATCTATCCAGTTGTTACCCCGTTATTAGGTACCTAACAAACATCCAAACATCCAAATATCCAAACATCTTCACAAACTTTCGCATTTATAATATTAGTGGGATTCCCCATAATAGCACTAGTGTCGTTATAGTCACTTTACGTTATTGCTAGCAGCCACAGACTTCTAAATCTAGGTTAAACTTAGGTCAAGGATTAAGCGCTCAATTTTAACTTTACGGTAAAAATGCACAACTACCAACTTAACAAACAATTAAGACCGTGTACAGGTAAACGCAGTGTGGGACGCCCCCCGGCTAGATGGAGCGACGATCTGCGCAGGGCGGCTGGCAGCAACTGCATGAGTATAGCTGATGATCGAGCAAAGTGGCGCGTCTTGGGAGAGGCCTACGTCCAGCAGTGGACTGCCTCAGGCTGATGATGAACGGGGTAACAACTAGACGGATTGAGCTGAACATTGGCACGCCAGTAGACCAAGCCCGGGAAAGAAACATAGGCTAGGATACTTTATATTGTATGTACTACGCGGGCGCAGACACGGGTAAATGCTAGTATACACCGTGGGCCCGAGTAACCCGACAAACTTTAACTATAGATTTTAACAACTTAAAAATCATAAAACTATTATTAAAAAAGTTATATGATGTATAGTCGAAAAACGCTACTTTCCGAGATAGTTATTATTTTTTAAATGAAATGTCCCAAGAGTGTAACAAGCCCTAATAAATGTGACTAGAGTCTGGCTAATGAAAGATGAGACCAGAAAATAGCGGCAAATTTAAAAAAACAACGGGTTGCAACACTGTTTATAGGGTGACAAAAACGGTAATGATACTTGGGCCGATTTTTGTTTTGGTGTCACTTTATTAATTCTTCCGATTTTAGTGAAAATTGGTAAGTACATAGTGTCTATTATTAAAGTGTTAGTGTTTATTTATGATATATTTACTCCCCACATTAGCCGCGGAAAGAAAAGCAAAAACAATTCAGTAAGTGTTTTCGGAAACTGTTACTTTCTTATGTTGCATATTGAGGATCAATATCACCACGGCATACTATACTCAGAAATCTAATGACGTTTGACACATTTGACGTTTGTATAATGTCGCCATTTAAAAAGTTTTGAATAAATGTCAGTCTCATCTTTCATTAGCCAGACTCTAAGATAGGTACTTTTACTATTTTTTTTAATCCTTTAACTAAACAGCAATTAACCTTCGCAGTATTTGATGGTAAGCGACTAGATACAAGGCCAAAAAGTTGACCTTTTGTTTCCATTCTAGTTTTTTTTTCCTTTTTGATATCTTTTCTTTAAGTAAGGACATGTTTATAAGGAGGGGCTGAATTTCCTGATTTATTTTGTTCCATAACACTACTAATGTAAAATGACAGAATTCGACCTATGTTGATTACTTGTAATACCATCAGGGTCGGGTTGTTCGGGCCCACGGTAAAGACGCGGTATCACGGTATCTTTCTATGTACCTTATCGCTCAAAATGTTTGTAAAGTTGACTGAATTTAAAATATTATAATATGTTTTCATAAAAATGCAAAAGGGACACGACAGAGTACTAAGAATAATGGATTTAATTTTTTTTTATAAATAAAATTGTTAGGTATATAGTTTACACAATAACGGTTCCGTTCTTTCCTTTTGAGTTACGGAACTCTAAAAACCAACCGATGTCCCAGCTGACTACAAATATAAGCCACCCCGGAAAGAAACCGGTCAAGTGCGAGCTGGACTCGCGCACCGAGGGTTTGATACCCCACTTGATATAGGTAATAGCCCTACTTTGAATTTTCGACCTCCCAAGGGGGCCTTTAAAAAAAGTAATAAGATTTTTATTATGTTGAGATCGGACAAATTTGCGTGATCGCTCGTAAATACTGATTATTTTCTTTAATAAGTGTACATTGTAACAAACCTGTGTATTTTTTGAGTATCAAAATTAAATCTCGGGTAAGAAAATAATTAAATTATTAATTATTTGATTATATTTTTGAATCATGTCCACATTTTTTAGGAGCCATGACGCAACTTTTTGTCCAATCTCTATGTCCAATAAAGTCGGCTGAGCGATTTTTAAAACTATTCCAAATTTCAAATCTATATCTGGCTGTGACGGACGGAAAGACAGACAGAGTAGCACCACAAGGGTTCCTTTTTTACCATTTTGGTAGGAGACTCTAAAAACAGGCTTTTAAACTAAAGATTTCATTGAAATAAGCCCCCGGACATCGAAAATTTGGGTCTTGGAGAATCACCCTTTGGCGGATTAGACAAACAAATATATTTATAGCCCACTTTGTATTGCCCTCGAGGTCGCCAACTGGTACAGGAAGGATTCCCTTGGTACAGTTGTATATTGGGTCAATCAGGAAAGAAAACTGCCTCCGAAGCATGGAATGCTTTTCCATCTGTAACCTCTGGTTGCCACATGCTTGCAGATGGAAATTTTGAAGACGCCGAACCATTGATTCAGTAATGTATCATTTCATTACAATGTATAAGAGTAGTAAACGAAATCAGCATCGCTTGAATTGCAACTATGTATTTAGACGTAAATTACATAAAAAATCTTCAGATTCAGCCATTGTTGTATACATACTAATTGTGTACCTACAAAATTTTGCTACCGAGAATAATTCAAAAATACAAATTTAAGCTCCATGGCCGTACGGAACGTACTCGCCCTGTACCGACCAACTTGAAATGAGAATCAACAACGACTGGATCTTATTTTTTAAGTGTTGCATTCAAACCTGAAGGTACATTTTGAGTACAATTTTTACATCGACGTCTGTTACTTGAATTTGCATATTTGGCTGCTGGTCAGTACGGAACGAGTACGTTCTGTACGGACCAGTTTAAACTTCGTATATTAGGATAAGTACAATTATTCTATGTTAGGTACTAAATAGTATAATTTGAGTACTTATGCAATGATTTAATCTCAAAAATAAAATATGGTCCGTACGCAACATATCACACATTATTTCACAGCTTCAAGGAACCGTAGACCGTTTCCCGAGATAAAGGGTCTTGACAGACAGACAGACGGACAACAAAGTGATCTTGTAAGGGTTCCGTTTCTTTCCTTTTGAGGTACGGAATCCTAAAAAGCGATTAGAGAATCTCCTTGTGAAGTCTGTTAATAAAAAAAAACAACAAAAAACGAGGTAGATCACATTTAATTGCTTAATCACAACAAGTCATAAGATAAAATGTAACTAGATATCAATAAAAATAAACTATTTCGCTATCGCATCGTTAAATCAAATGGACGTTTACATAATACTATGAAGACTTGTAAAGCAAATAATAAAATAATCATCTGGATTTATTACATAAAAAATATATAATTAACTCAAGACTTTATTTATTTCCTAGTTCAAATCACAATTTTACTATATTATACCAACAAGAACTTTTTTTAAACTAGCAACACTATCTCTATTAGTGTTGCCGTTAATCACAAACTTTAGATATAGTCAGATCTAACAGCTGACACGACGTCTTTTTATTAAAGGACTATACGTCAAAATGGACCAAAAACCAACAGAGCTGAGAGTTGTGTCATTAACTAGGTATTTTCATTTATTTCATTATATGGGCACCGAGTTCAATTCCATTGCAAAACTGAGATATTCAAATTCAAAATATTATGAACAGCGCTAAGGAAACGGGCGCGAGTGCCATATTTTTGCCGCCGCGTGCACCCGCGTCCGCTAACGTAGGCGTAGGCGTTTTTCATAGATACTAAAATATGAATATCTCAGTTTTGCAATGTAATTGAACTTGGTGCCCATATAATTAAATTAAGTACATGAAAATACCTTTTTAACTGAATTTGTTGCTTTGACATTGTATTACCTAGGATGACCTAGATCATAATATATAGGTACATTATATTTAGATTAGATATTAGTTATTTTTTCGAATTGACATTTTGATTTTAATTTTTGATTGTAATTTATTTTGTAATTATTTCATTTTATTTTGACGATCTTTTTGTGAATTCATTTTAGTTTTAATATCTAAAACACTATGTAATTTCCAATAAGAAATAAATGAATCTAATCTAATCTAATGACACAACTCTCAGCTCTGTTGGTTTTTGGTCCACCTCCCATACAAAGTTGGCCATGGTCCTTTACTTTTATTTCGAAACTATTTTGTTATTTAGGTTCTTAATAAACTGAAAGCTACTTTTCTGCCCTCCGGCCGGAAAGCGTCACCTTGCCGGACGCTGCGCTAAACGAAGATGCCGCTTTCTAGCTCCGCCGAACAGAAAAATAGTATACAAACCTTGGCCAGTAAATAAGAAAGCCTCAGATCACATGTTTCACATTCCATGTGATCGGAGACATTTCTTACTTTACTGGCCTCGGCATGTAATGTACTATTATGCCACACCTGGCCATAAAGTGACTATTTCCGCACGCTGCGCATACGGAAAAAGCCGCTTTCTGGCCAAGTGTAGACATAAAATGATGTACACAACACGGGAGGTAATCAAGAAAGCCCTCGATCGCATATTTACGTCCCTCGCTTGAAGCTCGGGCCTTTCTCGGGGCTTTGTATTACCACCCTAGTTGTGTAATGTACTATAACGAAAGACAAATACTTGGCTGATGTGATGACATGACTTTAACTGGCCAGCTTTAATTAAAAACGAAGAACAATATCGTCGGGTGATAACCAAAACTCACTAACAATAACAACATTAAAATTATTGGAATATAAACCACATACATTTTCTATTTCGAGTTAGAAGGAAAAAGCGTATGTACCTCGCATGCTAAAAAGTAGGGATGTAACGATACCGATATATCGGTATCGCCGATTATATACAACCGATATTTGAAGAGCGCGAAAAGAATTTGCTGTATGAAAAAAATCTGCAAAAATTAATTTCAATTACTGACTTAATTTATGTATTGGTCTATTAACTTGTGCAATGATAATTACTATGTTAATTAAATCTCTGGTTCTTAATGAAAAAAAAATTGAATTTTGAGTTGACATTTTATTTATTTTTACTTTACACTTTCAAGGTTGACCCTGTTAAATATAGCCAAGTTTTAGGTATAATAAGGACATACAAATATCTGAAGTTCATACTTCATTATTTAGCTAAGATATCGGTGTCGGTATCACCGATTATTTACTACAATATATCGGTATCGGTATCGTATCGGCAAATCTATGTATCGTTACATCACTACTAAAAAGAAGTGGCGACGACCTACTTTGCACGCCGTTAACTTCAGTTTTCGTCAATATTATCATCGGATTTAAAAAACTGATAATAATGGTATAGGTAATTAATTGTTCAAATACCACCAAATGGAATGGAAAATTTATGTTTTCCATCACTAAATTACACTTTTGGCGTAAAAGGCCAAGCGAAAAACGTTACACGCTTGATTCCCATGCAAATCGACGAACTATTTATTATTTATTGAATTGATATTATTGTAATTATTTGATGTGTACTCTTAATGGTACAAAATTGTTTATTTGTTAATTTATTTCTTTTTGTAGGTATACGTATACTATTGTATACGTATACCCTCCAACCGTTAGAAAGTATTTAAATTATGATTATTATTGGATAGATATTTAATTAACGATCACGCGTTTTTAGTTTAATAAGGTGTAAAATGTTAGTTTATTTTTTGAATGTAATTAATGAGTTTCGGTTGTCACCCGACGATATAGAAAATTCTTTTCAATTCCTGCTTGTCTCATTTAGTAAAGAAAGTAGGGATGTAACGATACCGATACCGATACCGATATATCGGTATCGCCGATAATATACAACCGATATTTCAACTATTTCAAGAACGTGAAAAGAATTTGTTGTATGAAAAAAAATCAGCAAAAAGTAATTTCAATTACTGACTTAATTTATATATTGGTCCATTACCTTGTGAATAATAATTACTATGTTAATTATATATTTGGTTCATAATAAAAAAAAAAGTTCTGTGTTGACAATTTATTTATTTTTACTTTACACCTTCAAGGTTGACTCTCTGCTAAATATAGCCAAGTTTTAGGTATAATAAGGACATACAAATAATAAATCTGAAATTCATACTTCATTGGTTAGCTAAGGATATCGGTATCGGTATCGGTATCGCCGATAATTTACTACAAATATCGGTATCGGTATCGTATCGGCAAAAGTGTGTATCGTTACATCCCTAAAAGAAAGGGAAATTTATTTATGTCTATATTTTGTTTGTTCCATCTATGTGTAACATTTTTTCTCTTAAAATGTCACATAACTAGGCTTAATTCCCTATTAGTACAGAATGTAGTGGGCAAGGCTATTCTGAGCAAAATATTTGCGATAATACTGTTGATAGCTTCGTAGTTTGTTTACTAAATAAGACAAGTGAGTTTCAGTGAACTTTAGCCACAATAACCACATTATTTATGAACGTGTATCTTAGCATCTTTCGCCATTTTCTACTATTATTTTATACTAAAACATTAACATTAAAACTCTGATACGATATTTAGTCCACATGTGTATTTTTAGGCAGCTAACAATACCAAAACATCAAGGATTGTTAGAATAGTCGCAGTCAAATAGCAGTAAATTTTAGTGCAAAATTTTCACGTTCTAAAACTGCTCAGTTCACGGCGAGCACACATACAAGGAAGAAAAATTACTGCTACGATTATACTGTGTGATGTGTGTGATTACATCGTCACGATGCCGCACCGTTTTGCGGTTAACCTGGCAGCACAATTTTCTTTATTTTGCATGAAATTAATTGGAAATTTGCATTAGTTTTATTTAACTTATGCCACGGCTGCGCACGCTACGTACGGAAAAAGCCGCTCTCTGGCCAAGTGTTGACATAAAATGGTGTACACAACACGGGAGGTAATAAAGAAAGCCTTTCTTTGTTTTAACACCCTAGTTGTGTGATACTATTTTCTCCTTATGGTTTTTTTTTATGTTTACCGTAATAAATAAATACTGATTCTTTGTTTTATATAAAAAAAATCGTACCAGAGTGTAATGTAAGTATAGTCTAGGCCGAGAGGAGCTCCTCCAGGATGGTATCACAGCTGTCCCAAGGTACCACCTTGGCTTTTATGTGGGGCGCGGATGACGCCATGGTCTTCTTTATTAAATCGTCCAGGGGATAACCGCGGCGGGGGAAGACTGTGGCCTGTGGAAAGCAAAAAAACGTCAACAACATCTATACATATAATAACCACGCTCTGCTACCATATTGGAGATTAAGTGGATCAGGAAATAAAAACCGTTCCAAATATCGATACCTTTAGACTCAAAGGGCGTAAACGCCGTAGCTTCTTATGGCGTTTACGCCCTTTGAGTCTAAAGGTATCGATATATTGGCCACTTCGTGCTTGAGCGATCGAAACAGAATAGACAATGTATAGGGAACGTGCACGACGTAGGTGCTGCCAACTGGTGCCTCCAAACTAAATCAAGTACCCTGTCATGCTGGGGCAACATTGACGGAAACGCCGTAATGCGATGAAGGACGATTAACGTTAGTGTAGCTACGACTTACTATATTTGACATTGACACTTACATATTATCATTGACATTGACAGCTTGATTTGACTTTTATTGTCTACCCGTGTCTCTTTTGTCGTTTAGTGCTGCCATCTATAGTTCGTGCATGTTCCCTATTGTTGTGACAAATGCCTTACGCTAGAACTTATTTCAAACCAGCTGTCTAGCTTATATTGGTCTATAACCGAACTCTATGTTCCAACAATAAAATCGTAGAATGACTGTGTTTGGGGCATTCCACGAAAAAACTACCAAACCGACAAACCAAAGCGATTAGCATGGAATTTGGCATACAGGTAGATTATGACCCCGGTTAACACATAGGATACTTTTTATTCGAGATGGGCCGACTAGTCGCCGACTAGTCGGGAACGCCGATTATTCGGCATCATTCGTAGTCGGCCGATTAGTCGGCGACTAGTCGGCAAAAAATGCCGAATATACGGCACTATTGCCTCACGGAGAATATAGGATACAGAAGAAATTCAACCACATTTTTCTTAATCATTTTAAATTTTTACGTACTTTACTCAAATACAAAAAAAAATAATCAACTCAATTAAAAACTGATCAAAACACGAACGCGTGACAACAAATGGCGGGGAGACGAAGCGAACCGGGCGTTTCCGATTGCACCCGAACATAGCTAATAACTATGAACCGATTAGTCGGCCGACTAGCTAGTCGGCAAAATCCGTAGTCGGCCCATCTCTACTTATCCGACTAAGCCGAAGCAAAAAAGAAACATTTACTTATTTCACCTGCGCGAATGCAGTCGCGAGCGGGTTCCGCGGTTACAGTCGAGTTCATTTACATCAGCGGTTCCGAACCTGGGGGTAATTACCACTTTAGGGGTAAAATTAAGTTTTCTCAGGGGTAATACTCATATTAAGTCGTTTTTCTTTGTGTACTTTCATATATGTAGACAACTGTATTACCTGTTTTTGGAGGGGTAATGATACAAATCTAGAGGGGGCCTGTGAGTGATGTGGTAATAAAGGTTTAAAACCACTGATTTACATCTACGCATATAAGAGAACAAAAATATCTGAACACGCTTTTATGCTCCTGACAATAGCATCGTGTTCAGATATTTTTGTTCCCGTAAGTGTGTACTAAATGAACTCGACTGTACAAATGCTTTAAATAAAGACTTTGATTTGTTCAGTTTCAAGGGAACGTAGATCTGATGATTTAAATTTCATCTCGATATCTCCACGCGTTCCTGAGATAAAGGGTCTTGACTTGACAGACGGACGGACAGACAGACGGACGGACGGACGGACGGATAGACGGACAAAAAAGTGATCTTATAAGGGTTCCGTTATTTCCTTTTGAGGTACGAAACCCTGAAAACTGATCAAACATTCAATTTATGATGACTTTGATGGAACACAAAACCTCAGCCTATAGGCTCATTCGAAATTTAAAATATGACACACAAAGCCACGACCGAACTAAAAAGACCTCACTTGTATTTGGAACACAAAACTTAATCCTAACAGACGCGTTCGAACTTTTAAACTTGGAAAACCAAACCTCTATCAAACAAAAACGTTCTAAATTCGAAATTTGACGCCCGAAAGCGCTTCAAGGCCGATTTTAACTGCGCAAGCTTCAGCGACTTGCACAGGTTGGTGGGACAGCGCGAACACGCTGTCTGCCGCATGCACGGCTCGATGTACAACCGCCCTTGGCCCCAGAAGGGCTACTATACGGAGACGACTTTGATGGAACACAAAACCTCAGCCTATACCACAGACGCATTCGAAATTTAAGATTTGACACTTAAAACCTCTACACTCTATTATTGGGACACAAAACCTCACCCTGATTTACAAATACGTTCAAAAAATAAAGTTTGAAACCCAAAACCTCGACCTAATTATAATATTATAGAACACACAACCTTCTTATCAAACGTGTTCGAAATTTAAATTTTGAGACTCAAAACCTCGACCAAAACAAAAGACCTCCCTAATATTTTGGAACACAAAACCTAATCCTAACAGACGCGTTCGAAATTTTAAACTTGGAACACAAAACCTCCACTCAACAAAAGAGTTCTCGAGAGCGCTCGAAAGCGCTTCATAACCAATTTTCAGGCTATCTACTCACATGCGCGGGTAGGTTGGTGGCGGGGCAGTAGTCGTTCCTGCCGTCGCCGGCGTAGCAGACGGCGGCGTACTGGCGGCGCGCGCACCACTGCGCGAGCGCGAGCGACTTGCACAGGTTGGTGGGACAGCGCGAGCACGCCGTCTGCCGCATGCACGGCTCGATGTACAACCGCCCTTGGTCCCAGAAGGCACGGTTGGTGATCACTGACGTTACGCAGTCCTGGAACGTAAACATTAGTATATTACACAACTATGCGATCGAGGGCTTTCTTTAATAGTCGTACTGAGCGTTTTCCAAAAAAAAATACCGGGGTAGCTACTTTCTCAAAATATGGACTTTTGAGGTTTTTCTGGCTCAGAATCGTTTGTACATTCGAACCTTATACGTAAAAAAAAGTGTCCCAAAATTTGTATGGGATTTTTGTCTTTCCACTACGTCACGTTCATACAAACACTATGCAAAAAAAATGGTGACATAATGGAAAAAAAAATTGGGACACTTTTTTTACGTATAAGGTTCGAAAGTACTAACGATTCTGAGCCAAAAAAACCTCACAAGTCCATATTTTGAGAAAGTAGCTACCCTGGTATTTTTTTTTGAAAACGCTCGACTACGCTAAGTTTGCAGAGGTTGAAAAAAGGTTTTATTAAAAAATATATACATGGCAACATGAAGAAACTACAGTAAGAAGATTATTTCATCTTGGTACTTGGTTATATTTTTTCCTTTATTACTAATAAATGTGTCTACATAGCTACTGAAATAGATATCTGGGGTCAGTCTTGCACACATCCATCTAGTTCCAACGAAACTAAGCGATTTGTTCCAGGGTCTTGGATAATTTCTATGTATTTCAGTATTATATTTATATAATATGTACAAGCATTGCTTAGTTTGGTTGGAACTAGATTGATTGTGCAAGACTGTCTTGAATATTTATTTCAGTAGATATGTAGATACATTACATACTTATTAAACGGAAAGATATTTCCCAAGTATCAAAATGAATTAATCTTCTTGCTTGTGATGTTGCCATGTTTGTTTTTTTAAATAAAACCTTTTATGGATGTAAAGTGACTTTTTCCGCACGCTGCGCGTACGGGAAAAGCCGCTTTCTGGCCAAGTGTAGACATAAAATGATGTAAACAACACGGGAAGTAATAAAGAAAGCCCTCGATCGCATATTTACGTCCCTCGCTTGCAGCTCGGGCCGCAAACTTCTGCGATCTCGGCCTTTCTTCCTCCAAAAGGTACATCGCGCGCTTGAATGTGTGCGCACCGTGTACGAACGCACTACAAGCAAAGTTTTAAGAATGCGTAAGAATGCTCCAGTATGGATCGCACTCACACAGACGTGCTACCGCGCATCTGTGTAAATACGTGTAGGGCACTCCTAAACGGCCGGAGTTGGACTATTCTTCGTCTTTATACTTTGCCTCAAGGGGCCACACACAATCATGACATTGAACTACCTTGACGATCACGCGTCGTCACGTGACATGTCGTGACGTCACGGCGTCGAAACAAAGGCTCTAACGCAATTAGAGTACTCTCGGGAAATGTAAGTAACCTTACACTGACGCTCCACTCAGATAATGTCCTTTGTATGTGGAAGATTGTTGCGCTTGCGTCATTTTGATGTTAAGTGACAGATGTGCTAGTAAAATGCCCTATGTGACGTCACAGTTGCAATTAAGCAGTAGTACAGCTTCTTATGATTCGAGTGGGCTGGCTCGGGTAAGTATCTAGGTATACTAGTTCATCAAGTTCTATAAAAAAACGGAGATTACCTACTAATCCTACTATATAGAATTGTAGTAGGTACTGTGAGGTTCGTTTGTACTACATACCTATACAAACCTCACCGTCTGCGTGATAGACTGGCAGCTTTTGGAACTAGGTGTTCAAATATATTCGAATTCAGTCTGTCTCGCTCTAATTTAAGAACAGATGTTTTAGTTTCTTTCATGGATCCCATCAGGATTATTCTTGAAAATGTTCGTTCCCCTATGCACTTTTTTTTATATATCGGTCGACAATCTTACACAGATCGACCTACTCCCAAACTAAGCAATGCTTGTACTATGTGTACTAGACGACGATAGACATACTTATATAGGTAAATACATACTTAAATAGATAGAAAACATCCATGACCAGGAACAAATACTCGTGCTCATCACACAAATATTTGCCCTTACCAGGATTTGAACCCGGGACCTCTAGCTTCGTACGGGGTGGCACTCCCACTGAGCTAAACGTGTCGTCCCACGCATATATTTGCAAATATTCAAAAGTTCCCGCCTCTTTATTAATATTTGGATTGATATTCGAGTATTTGGTAGGCAACCTGGACATGTACCAGATATAACAAAAGATCATGTGAATCCCCCAGGACTTCGACATTAATGATGCCACCGAAGTCAAGGCCACTGAAATCACCGGAGAAATACCCTTACCACCACCACCACCAGATGTCCAGGAAATCCCGGATAGTCCCGGATTTCCTACGCCTAGTTTTTTTTCAGTATGTTACTAGTAGGTAAGATATGATGCGTGTTTGTAAAACAACAAGTAAAGTGATTTACTGAAATAACTATTTTCTTATATTTCCCTTTAGGCGTAGCGACAATGAATGACACCCGGGGATATCTATGTTGGCACCCCATAAGCCGTTTTTAGGGTTCCGTACCAAAATGGTAAAAAAGGAACCCTTATTAGGGCTCCGTACCAAAATGGTAAAAACGGAACCATTATGGTGCGACTCTGTCTGTCTGTCCGTCTGTCACAGCAAGATATCTCAGGATCTACTGATGCTATCGACTTGAAATTTGGAATAGTGTTAAAAACCGCTAACCAGAGCCTATTGGACGGAAAAAAATCTTATGCTATTTTACTTTTTTTTAAAGGAGTCCGTAATGGGACTCTGAAAATTGAAAGTAGGGCTATTATATCGAGTGGGGTATCAAATGAAACGGCTTAATTTGTAGATTAAAATTACGTTCTTATTTTTTTTCTTAAATAAGTAGTTTTTGATTTATGACGAAAAACGTAAAAAAAAATACCATTCCCCCCTATTATCTTCGAAGTTACTGAACAGACAAATCTGTAATAATTACCAATTATTAATGTCATTCACATGTTTTTGAGAAATTTGCAAAAATCGTAATACATACTTATTTATTTTGCTCCTACTAAACTAATCGCCTTAGAGTTTTTCTTGAACTATTCATGTATCTACTTATGAGTTTTTTTCCCTGAAAAAAAAATGCCTGAATTTGTCAACCATAGCCCTAAGTGTTACACTCGCAAGAAAGCGTAGCGCGACGCACAGTTACGCATATACATTTGGCCATTACGTTTCAATATGAGTGATATTAGCAAGAAATTATTTCGTACTTACCGTTTACTAATGTGTATGTACCATACTCTAACATATGTATGAAATAATGACATAAAGACATTTTAATGTTTCGCGGAAAGAGTCATCTGCATACATTACTCCTAGTAATGTAGATAATTAAGTTTGTATTACTACTAACAAGGACCTGTCATTCTCCCTCCATACAAAAAGCTGTTCCCCGATATTTACAACGCCATCTATGTACAAGCTTGGTATAAGAATTATATTATTTACAATTAATCAACTTTGCAAGCGTGACACAGTATTTAAATGTTAGAATTTATTTATTATTAGCTGTTTACGAACTAATTGTTACTATACTATGTTTTTTTGTTCAATTATAACATCGTCAAATGTTTAGTTTTCTAGCGCCATCTAGTTTTTGCTGGATATCCCCTTGCGGTCAGGGCACGATCCAAAGTATGGAGAATGACAATCCTCTTGTTTTAATGGTCCTTGGTCATAACTAATCATAAGGTTATTGATCGTCGAGACGAACAAATCATGTATTTAAGCGATTATATACCGTTTTGTTATAAGTCTTATAACATGATAATTCCTTATACAGGGTGGGAGGGACTATACCGACATACTTTAGCCATGAATTCCAGGGGCCCGTTTCACGAAGCTACAAGTTACAAATTACAAGCGGAAGTCTCTTTTCAATACCTTTTGATAGAAAGAGACTTCCGCTAATTTGTAACTTGTAGCTTCGTGAAACGGGCCCCTGGTGGTGTGACGAGTAAATAATGTTATATCAACATGGGTCGAATATTGTCATTTTACATTAATAGTCTTATGGAACAAAATAAATCAGTAAATTCAGCCCCTCGTTATAAACATGTCCTTACTGGAGGAAAAGTTATCAAAAAGAAAAAATAAAGCTAGAATGGAAACGAAAGGTCAATTTTTTGGCCTCGTAGTCGCTTATCATCAAATACTGCGAAGGTTAATTGCTGTTTAGTTAAAGGATTTAAAAAAAATAGTAAATGTCATATTTATTAGGGCTTGTTACACACTTGGGATTTTTCATTTACAAAATAATGAATATCTCGGAAAGTAAGCGTTTTTCGACTATACATCACATAACATTTTTTACTCCTAATAGTTGTTAGAATCTATAGTTAAAGTTTGTGTTATAGTCCCTCCCACCCTGTATATACGCAGTTCTAGACTAGATTTATTTATTATTAGCTGTTTACGAACTAATTGTTACTATACTATGTTTCTTTGTTCAATTATAACATCGTTAAATGTTTAGTTTTCTAGCGCCATCTAGTTTTTGCCTGGATATCCCCTTGCGGTCGGGGCACGATCCAAAGTATGGAGAATGACAGTCCTCTTGTTTTAATGGTCCTTGCTACTAGTATGGCGTAGTTTATTCCATACTTTGTAACTTTAGAATAGGGATGATGACTGGGTTAAAAATATGTAATTCTATTTAGTCCGTCAGTTAGATTATGGAATATATGGGACACGTATTTTTTGGTTTATCAAAATATTAAAAATCGACAAAGTTATAGATCATCAAACTTCTGGAGTGGGGGCTTGTGACGTCACTCTTGAGTACAATTTGTACTCAAGAGTGACGTCACTCGAAACTTCTAAGCACTCTATCCTCGTCAGTTTTTGTTTGTCAAACAAAACAAAAAATACGTGTACAATATTTTTTCATAATGTAACAGACGGACTAAACAGTTTTTTTTAGTCATCTAGCCTATTTAGAATCACGTGCACGTCCTCAGAAGTGGCGTGGCTCACTCCGCGATCTCGCCGCGCGGCTACTAGCACCAAATGTTGCCCCTCCGGAGGGTCTTAGCCAGCGGCCAGAAAGAGCACGCGTTATGCGATAGAGAGACGGTCGGATGCGGTGCTTTCCGTCCGGTGGTCGGACCCGAACGTCAGTGTTGTT
Source organism: Eudemis profundana (assembly GCA_947034925.1). Taxonomy (NCBI): domain Eukaryota; kingdom Metazoa; phylum Arthropoda; class Insecta; order Lepidoptera; family Tortricidae; genus Eudemis; species Eudemis profundana. The sequence continues at coordinate 3,800,790 of OX344817.1, read as the reverse complement.
AGAAAGAGAAACTTCTGGGGTGATATCAGAGCGTTTCAACCGCGGCGGTTTTTTCATTCGTGTTACTGCAAATATAAGTAGCAAGCGATCACAGTTAACTTTTATTACGATAGACGGTATTGAGGCTACACATGATTGAATCAAACGTTCTCGTCACTCGATAGTCCTATAAATATCGAGGAACACAAGTAAAATAAAAAAAGCGCTGGAAAACGCATGAAATCGACCCTCTGATAGTTACGACAGCTCTAAGAGACAAGCATAATTAAAAAAAACACGACTGCGGTAAAAATCCGCGCGTTAGGCTGCGTTTCCACCAGAGCTGAGCGAGATAGCGGAGCGGTGTGCGACGAAAAAATCTGCGTTTCCAGCCTTAAAGTGTACATTTTTTTATTGTTTATACCCATCTCTACCGTACGCCGTGAACCTGACAACTTGGAGGAACTTGTGGTTGTTGGGAAGATAGACGGCAAGCGGCGACGTGGCAGGTCTCCTACCCGATGGTCATATCAGGTTTCCGCTCTCACAGGCCTCACAGTGACGACCGCCTTGAAGAAGGCCGAGGACAGGATAGGATGGAAGCGATTTGTGACAGAGGTCATCAGAAAATTTCAAGACGGACACGACCTTCAGCAATGCAGTCAACGACTAGAAAGAGAGACCCATATCTAATGGTGTATCATTTATCAAAATCGGGTGTATCGTTGAGGAGTTACGAGCGGCTATAGGAACGGACGTACATGCATACAGACATACAGGTCAAACACATAACCCTCCTTTTGGGCTTCGCTGCAGTCGGGTAAAAAGAACTTCTGTCTTTCATAACTTACTCGCATGTAATAACAATGCTGGTACAAATACCTTTGTTTAGTCCTGAACACAATTACAATTGTTTAAAAGCCCTTGTGGTTTCTATGACAATGGCACGTCCTTTGCTATTTCTAAAATTTTCTTGGGTAATAATAATAAGTACCATCCGCAGCACAGAATAAGTACATAATAGTACTACCTACTACGTACAAAAGTTTCTATCTTTTATATACGTTACCGGCCAAACCCGATTTCAGGCCAAACTAGTTTGTCCTAGGCCAAACCGGTTTATCCTGAGCGTGTCAGGTTACACTACTAGTTTCTCCTAGGACAAACTAGTTTGGCCTGAAATCAGGATCGATTAAACCGGCCAAATAGTTCGGCCTTAGGCCGAACTAGTTAAGCCTAAAGTATTTAGGCCAAACTAGTGCGTCCTAGGATAAACTAGTATATCCTCAGCGTGTCAGGATAAACTAGTTTGGCCTAGGACAAACTAGTTTATCCTGACACGCTCCGGATAAACCGGTTTGGCCTAGGACAAACTAGTTTGGCCTGAAATCGGGTTTGGCCTGAAATCGGGTTTGGCCGGTAACATATAGATACAAGAAATCAAAGTACATAGAAAAACGAATTATCGAAAACCATATATGTACTGGACTTTCACTTCTTGTTTTACGCGGTGGTCGTGTGACGACCCACGCCAGGGCAAACGCCTCTTACACATCCCCACAGAATCACTCACACTGAACGATACAACTAACTATTCACATTACTTAAGAATAATAAACTATAACAGGAACAACAGCTCCGGTCAACGAGCAGAACTAAATGTGCCTCTACCCTCCATAGCTAAACGTTTCTTTCTTGAGTGTTGCTTATGTCTGGCTCTTTGGATATTTTATAAGGACACTTTTTTTATTATTTATCAATTCTGAGGTAAAAAGTAGCAAACAGTATTGGTGAATAAATTAGACGAAAGTATTGATATCATCAATATTTTATTTTTGAGCATCTACTTAAGAGATGTTATTTAATGAACGTCAGCCTAAAACTGACAGTATAAAGTACCTTTCTTTTCTTCTGTCTATTCATATGCGGAACAGATTGTAGTGATGTAGACAGTTCATATTCTTACGACTTATAAGCCCTGTAAGGTATTATTCTGCTCGGTGGAGCGTTGCTAGGGATCCTCTCGCCCTTGTAATCTCAGCTGCGCAATGTAATTTTCCATCGAATAAGCATTCCCGTTATAAATAACCCTATTCTCACTCGAGTTCACTTAGTCACTGTTCAGACTAGGCTACATCTGCTTTACATCAAGACATGTTTACAAAGTGCGCAGAGAAGGTAGCACAAAACAACGCAAGAGATGAAGGTAAGGTCCGACCGAGATCTCGGTCTCACAGCTAATCTTGAGAAAATTCGGGCCGAGATTCTCGGTCTGGATTTCGGCCAAACAAAATTTTGTATAGCATCGGCAATTCGGCACACACCGGGCGTTCGAGGGTTATTCTTCAGAAATATGTCTGCGGTCACCTTATTCCTCTGGCCCTAATTCATACTAAATGTATGGAGACTGAGGAATAAGTCGCACACATATTTCTAAAGAATAACCCTCAAGTGGACAGTTCAGGCCACAAGCCGCGGCAGTGGCGCGCGCTCGCTACTCCTGGCCGCGTTTAGTGGCTCGAATTAGGTACGCGCACACTCGGCCACAGTCGCCGCCACGGCGTCCCTCGTAAGCCACGAGTAACCGCCTCCAGTAGCGGCGTGTAGTGGCCTGACTGAGCCACTAGTGGTCGCGTTTTGTAGCCGCGACTAGTGGCCGTAATGTCCGGGTGCACTAAGTGTTGTATAACCCCTATGACCTGGAGTGACTCGCAACTGCCAATGGTATTATGTCACACATATAAAACATTAGTTTGATTGGCTGAACGACCCAAGTCACGTGTTTTTTTTTAAGCACCTAAAAGTACAGACTATAACTGCCTCCAATGTCCCACAGCTTACCTCCAATTGGTGCGTAGAGACCCAGTGATGTACGAAGACAGAGTCTGACTGCCACAGTCTATACACGCGTGTTGTATAACGCATTTGACCTGGCGTGAGTTACTGACTGCCTCCAATGTCCCAGAACATACCTCCAACTGGTGTGTAGCGAGCCAGTGGTGCACGAAGACAGAGTCTGACTCCCACAGTCTAGTAGAGCACGGATGTTGTATAATGCATTTGACATGGCGTGAGTTACTAACTGCCTCCAATGTCCCAGACCAGAACATACCTCCAACTGGTGCGTAGCGAGCCTGTGGTGCACGAAGACAGAGTCTGACTCCCACAGTCTAGTAGAGCACGCGTGTTGTATAACGCATTTGACCTGGCTTGAGTTACTCCAATGTCCCAGAATATAGCTCCAACTGGTGTGTAGCGAGCCAGTGGTGCACGAAAACAGAGTCTGACTCCCACAGTCTAGCAGAGCACGCATGTTGTATAACGCATTTGACATGGCGTGAGTTACTAACTGCCTCCAATGTCCCAGAACATACCTCCAACTGGTGTGTAGCGAGCCAGTGGTGCACGAAGACAGAGTTGGCGTCTGTGAGCAGCACGACGTCCCAGCCGGCCTGGTGCAGCGTCCGCAGCATATGCTCGGCGCCCGGCGTCGCCCGCATCGACGCTATGGCGCTGAGCACGTCTGACTCCCGCAGTCCAGCGGAGTACGCGTGCTCGAATATCTGAGGAAGATATAGATTGTGAGATTTGTAGGAACACACAGAAATTCCGAAAAATTACTCTATCGAAAGTTATTATTATTAATGGCAAAAGTTATTCGTCAAGTCATATTTTAAGCCAAATGTGACAGCCAGTGTTAAAATTATGGAATAAAGCGGCGCCTGTCCCGCTGGTCCGTAAAATTGTGATTATTATTATTTTGACTACCGCTTTAGCTTAGTTGGTAGTGACCCTGCCTACGAAGCGGGAGGTCCTGGGTTCGAATCCCACTAAGGGCATTTATTTGTGTGATGAGCACGAATATTTGTTCCTGAGTCATGGATGTTTTCTATGTATTTAAAATTAAATAAATTAAATAAATATTTGTGTAAGATTGTCCCCTAATATTTATTATTATTAAATGATATTCATATAAAAGTGGTTTTAATACAAAGTGTAGTCGTTTTTATTGAAAAAATAACAAATTCCAACGAAGTCTCATCGAACTTAAGTATCGACAGAGTTTTTGAAGACTTGTCCCGAAAGTACCGAAAACACCGGGATATCCCGGCTCTATTATCGACCAGTACCGGTCCCGGTTCTTTAGAACGGTACCGGTACTGCATACCCTAGTGCGGAGGCTCTAAATCTGAAAAGTCGTGTGAGGGAATATTTTGATGACCCCGAATAACTCGTCTGCATGCGTATTACCCTTGAACAAGAGACGAATAAACAAAGACAATGTATGTGTTAATTTTTAGAGCACGACCAATTTTATTTCTGCTCAAAACAAGGTGGGTTTTTGATGGATCACACAAAACATTGACCATGACATGACATTTAGTCAATGTGCCAACCATTTTTCTACGCGTTTCACGGAAAATGAAAAGGTTTGCAAGGATATGACTTATAAAATTTAATCCACATTTGAGAAAAAATGCGACTCAATTCTCATGGATATAATCATCAGCACTTCAAAATCGGCAAATTTAAAAATCTTCGTAGTAGTTTATTAGATACGGGCCTTAGTAGTGTGAAAAAGTACCTCCGCGTTTCTTCTCCCTTAGTGCCACCAAAATAAGAAAAGTATCAAAATCGTTTATTCTTACTTTGATCGGTAAAGTAAAACTATGTGAAGGTTGTTGAATTTGCCGCTTTTTAACATGTGCAGTTTTCATTATAATAATAATAATAACCTAAGCAGCTTGTGGCGAGCTGTTGGGGAGTAGCGACCCCACGTACCCGAGTGCTCCGGGGGGTCCTTAGGGAGGGTCATGGGATTTAGTGAAAGGACCTCCGCCTCTGGCTTGCCTTAACCGGCCGTCCAGAGTGGAGTCGCGAGAGCTATATGCTCCAGGCGTGGAAGTGATAAAAGGCATAACGCCGCGAGTACCCTCGGAGAAAGCGCGGCACACCTCTCGACACCCTGCAGCCCTCGGCAGCGGTGTTGCCCCTGGGCCATTGCTCATAATGTCGCTATTTAACAGGGGCCCACCAGCGGAGGGCAAGTCACGGTCTGGCAGTGCCGCGAAAGCCATGAGACACTTTTCCTGACAGGCGCCGTCATGTCTCAATCCATAGCCCAGTATCTAGTCCATAATTCCACCACCATAACCCAGTAAATTTAGATTCCATCAATCAACAATAGTCCTTGCATCTGGCGGGGGCTGTCTCTGCGTGCGTCCCGTGACACGGGCAGGGACAGCATCCGCTGGGTGTACACGTTGCCTTTCATTAAATTGTCGAAAGGGCCTCTACGCGTTGGCTTCGGCTCCGCGCACGCCTCCCAAAGGGCCGGGACACTATTGTCTCGTGTACGGGAAAGACATATAATAATAACCTAACTTAAGTAAATAAAGATATACGGAATAATAATAATATATAATTTATTTCTAGTAATTACACTCATATTTTGTTAGTAACTTAGAATCTATGTATGTGTTAGTAATACTAAGACTAAGATTAGACAAACTCTAAAAATAGTCGTACCTAAAGTCGCCGTCAGTAGAATTTGCTAACTATGTAAACAAAAGGCGTAACTTTGTTTTGTCACTGTTTCTCCTTGAATTTTCACACCACCTCATCAAACACCACTGAAACCATACACAATTTAAACGGTCGTTGCCGTAAAATACAAAACCATACAATAAATAATTGAATCTTGGATATGTCATTAAAAGTTTAAAATTTAATTATACATAGGTTATTATGACATAATGGAATGACATTTTTGTTTCTTTTAAATTCTATAATTGTCTATGATGATAGCGTTGTGACTAAAGTTGGTGATATTGTAAAGCTGATACACACTACGTAACTTTCGCTTTGTACCTAAGAAAATAGCATGAAATATTTAGACGGCATCATCGATAGAGCTACGGATGAAATAACGGCACCCTTTGTGATAAATACTGGTGGATACAAATAATCTTCAAGTAACGATTCGTCTTCTGATTAAGCAAATTTAAAATACCTGTTGCTTGCGTTCGATACTTTAATATATGTTTTGACAGAAAAGAGTAAAGTAAGAGTTTTCCCCATCACTAGTAAATTCATCATTCAGAGACAATTTCAATATGTCGGTTTATTTACAAAGTTAGCAAATTCTATTGACGGCGACTTTAAGTAGGCTAGAACTATTTTTGCTTCAGCATCATGAGCAAACTGTCCACGCCTCCGCGCCGAGGCAACGCACTTTTGATGTGTCTACGAAAAGAAATACAAGTCTGGGCTAAAGAGACTTCGATCGTATAGAAATTCTATGTATGTGGGTTTATAGTAAAGTTGGTCCAGCCATGATTCAAAGTACCCTTATGTGCTGCTGAATGCGGGCCTGAAACTAACCTTCCAATTAATGGGAAATCAGTTTAGGCAAAATATAAACAACGGCTATTTTATTTAATGATTCACAAGCATATGTATATTGATATGTATATGTATATTACTATTACTGTAGTAGAATTGTCCGTGAAGCAGTTCAAATCAAAACACACCGCAATTTCAACCGGGAAGACGGTTTTAAGCTTTCTTCATCGTGGAATCCAGTCATCAGCATGTGTAAACATCAGTGGCGTGGTGTAAGCCGGCATCCTTGGGCAAGCCGGTGCAGATTTGGCGTAGATTTTCCTTAAGAGCTGTAGAATAACGTGGTCAAATGCCTGATATTAGCCAAGCAAGCCAAGCCAAGCAAGCAAGGCAAGCCGGTAGGAATCGAGTTCTTTGGACGCCACGCCACTGGTAAACATCATCAAATGTCTTCCGGCAAATCGCCTGATAGTGTTGTTGTGTGCCGGTCGAGTGACAACCCTAATATGCAAAGTAATAATCAAGACCAAGTGCAGGTAGTTCGGACAACCCGCGCGGCTAGATGTTGACACCCGCCACTCCAGTCCCTTCGCGACCATGGACGTCACGGCACGTCCGAATCGTCGAGGTAATAGCATGTTTTTACGCGATTAACTCCCATTTTATTATAATAATGATATGTATATTGTCAGATCTTACATTATTATAATAAACATTGTTTTCCACGTGACACAATATATTTAGCCTGTACCATTTATGAAAGTTTAAGTGGAAAGATGACTATGACTCAAAGCAGAGACCGAGGTGATATAATGACGCTCCATCGCATAGTATCTAGAATCTAGATAGTCTAAAATGGGAGATATGTAAGGCACGCCAAGTTTTCAGGAAAGAGCTCTGAATAATATGCGCTATTGCGTTAAAGTTACGTCAGAATGCGGTGCGAGGTACAGGAGAAACGCGACAAGCGATAGCGGGTATTGCCAAAGTATAAACACAAACAAGTAGTCCAACATCGGAGCGCTGTTTAGGAGCGCGCGACACGTATTCACACAGACGCGCGATCCTGCGTCTGTGTGAGTGCGATCCATACTGGAGCATTCTTACTCTGTTACATTAAGTTGTAAACTCTGGAGCCCATATGTAATGAGTTCCAGTGCTTCCAGAACGAGCAAGCAGGATTCTTCCAGATCAGCCGAAGAAGGCTGTTAAGACTGTCACGCAAACGACGCATCAGGGATGCGGTCCGTTTGCGAAGTATTTCACCGAAGCTGTCGGTTCGCGCCTCCGTAAACATTCCTGAAGCGCTGCAGAAACGTGGCAGTCCCATCAGCATCCTGAAGCCATTGTTATATTGGACCCGGGCATTTAGCGTCTTACGCAGTGCTAAATGTTTGCTTGTGGTGCGTTCGTAAACGGCGCGCACACATACTAGCGCGCGATGTACCTTTTGTATTAAGAAAAAATACTGCTATTATACTGTACTGTAGTATTGCTGTCACGCATTGCTTAGAGTGGTGGGAAAACTTTCTCGTGAGGCCAGAAAACTTCAGAAATTTCAGAGGAGTCAGAATAAAATTATAGTACATTTATGTAGGTCTACGTTACTAGTCTAGCTAGTCTTTACCTATGCATATATTATTCAATTTTGTACTGATAGTCCGTCAGTGGCGTGCACTTCATAAAAACAAAAAGGTATCAGCGTTATTCGTCCCATTAGCTTTTCGTTCAATTCGTATTTCGTCTCATTCTATATTCGTCACACATTCTTTATTCGTCTTGTTCGCTATATGTCTCTATCTTCCTAAGTCTAATTCTGTAACTTGTCTCATTCTTAATAAGCCTTAATCGTATTTCGTCACGGTCTTCCTAGGACTATGTCTTTGTTTGTCTCTCTCGTTTTTGGTATCATTCGCATTTTATCTTTAGTCACATTCGTTATTGGTCTCTCTCTTGTTTTGTCGTTATTAGCAACTCGTCTCGTTCTTTTTTGGGAACGTTCGCTACGCGTCCCGTACGACTTACGTCTTAGTCGCTATTTCCATATCTTTTTGGCCGGATCGTCTATTCATAGCTTAATAAATATTATTTCCTCATGAAAATGCTCTGTTTCTCCCTTATTTCGGTCTACTTCCAGTCACAAATCACAACGTCTGGCACCTCGGAGTGGTTGCGTTTGCCCAGCGGAGACCCGTAAACTGGGGTGTGTAGAGTGGTGTATGTATATGTGTATAGCTGTGGAGGGTTTCGTGTGTGTGCAGTAGTGCGGGTAGCGGACTGATTGCACTGCGGACTGCTAGTGAGCGAGGGGGTTGCCATGTTCCTACACTGGGAATAGACGTATTTAGGGCATAATCGTGTCCAACATATGACCGCTATTTTTAGAACTCTTATGCTATAAAAATATTTTATAATGATAATTTAAGATTGACGGGAAAAGATAGCTACAAATAGCAACCGAGACGCAAAACGAATGAAACGAACTTAGAATTGGACTTAAAACGAATGAGACTAATTACGAATGTGACCAACATCGAACGTATGCAAAAAATTTAGGCGAATAATGGAATGAGACCAAAATCGAAATGGAATAATGAAGAATGAGTCCTAGGAAGATCGTGACGAAATACGATTAAGACTTATTAAGAATAAGACAAGTTACAGAATTAGACCTAGGAAGATAGAGACATATAGCGAACAAGACGAATAAAGAATGTGTGACGAATATAGAATGAGACGAAATACGAACTGAACGAAAAGCTAATGGGACGAATAACGCTGATACCAACAAAAAACCGGTCAAGTGACAGTCGGAATCGCACACCGAGGGTTCCGTACAAACTGGTAAGTAGATACGTTAATAGTTCAAGAAAAACTGTATCGCGATTAGTTTAGTAGGAGCGAAATTCTAAAAAACGGTGCAAGTTAGGAAAACATACATTTTCCAATTAATTTGGTCGTATTTGAACAGTTAATTATACCATTAATAAGATTTTCTAAATCTGATAATAATGCTGACGGCGACTGAAGTTGACGGCGAGCAAAGTTCCCTGGCCTTTTTAGCACGCACGGTACATACACTCTTTCCTCCACTCAGGGAGGTCCGGCGAGCGACCTAGTTCGACCCCAGGGTTGAAAAATTGGGGGGCATTGATGCTATCAAGGGGGGCGCGAACGCTTTTGAAAATAAAAAAACTAGCCATTTCTGGCGATGGTACTATCCCTAAATGAATCGTCGCGCCGGCAGGGGCTTCTCCAGGCGGCCCGATTGCACCTCCCCCCGTCGTCGATTGCACCTCCCCCCCCCCCCCTCGTTGTCGAAAAAAAATTCACTACAATAACAATATGGTTGTTTATTGTTATGGGAGGCGCTGAAAGTTTTTATCATGTCTAAGTGGGCGGCAAGTCAAAAAAGCTTGGGAACTTATGCGCTAGCGCCTGTGCCGTGCACCGGAGCCCTAGAGTCATTGCCAGCGCGACCGCAGCAAGGCCGGGCGAGTTGGGACACCGCCAACGGGCTTTCCTATCGCGAAAACGAAATCGCTTGTGATTTTACAATGTCACAGGACAGGTATAGAATTAGATCACGTGTAAGTGTGACTGTCACGTATGTGATTGTCACATGCAATATAAGAAATTAGTTATATAATACAGTAATACCCGGGTTTAAGTAATCCGTGTAGAGTCTGTGCGGAAAGAGAATAGGATTAAATTTGGGGGGCGCTGTAATGCTTTTCTACCGAAGAAAAAAATATTTGCCGTATTTGCCATACTGGGTAGGTTAGTTCCGTTTTTCGCCACGCTTATTCTCTTTCCGCACTGACTCTAAAGCGTTACACGGATTCGCTATACGCGCCCTTAAAATTTTCGCGCCATAGTGCCCCGCTTTACGCGCTCGCCCGGATTGGTCAAATTTAAAAACAGCATGGCGGGGTGGCGTGAGCTATTTAGGCAAATCACTGCGATTTATGTCGTGTCAAAGTTAATTATTCAAAATTTTCTTCCTTTTTCTTAGACCCCGTTATACGCGAATTTCGCATAACGCGATATTCTCCAACACGCATCGCATCCCTCGCGTAAAGCGGGGTATTACTGTATAAGGTGAACACAAGTACAAACAGCAACACAGTTAACTATACACTTCAAAAATGGGAAATACTGCAAGAAAGAGAATCACACTTGAAGGCGTCGTGTTATGCATGTGTGCGTGTGTTTATGAGTATAAATTGGCTATTATTCAAAAGAGTTTTGAAACAATAATTTTTCTTTTATGGCTGATCCAACGTCATTATTGACATTAATGCCATATTATTGAATTCATGGAAAATAATGTATGAATAATAAATATAAATTACATTATATTGGTGCAGCATATCAAAAATATGAAGCACCAATCAAAGCATTAGCAATATAATTAGTTTATTTCATCCCAACGTTCGTCTGAAAGCTAAATCATAATTTTGACAAATTCACCCTTGTTGAAATAAAACCTTTATTTACAGTATGGAAAAAAAACTTTGCCCAAACAACTACAATGACAAAGCTCAAATGCACATAACACATACGCAAACGTTATTTGATTTGAAGTTGACATAATACAAATATATATATCTCTTTCAATCGTTATCATTTTCTCTCTGCTCTGTCTTTAATGGGCAGTTAAGTGTGTTGCTGTTTGTACAAGAAAACCAGGTAGGTACTTTCTTCCCGAAATCTAACATGCTGATGACATGTTAATATTGCCATTGTTTAAGATCTTCCATAATTTAATAAAATTTAACACAACCATAATCGGGGTGCGGTAAATGCCAGCACTCTTCAATTATGTCAGAACTTCTTTTGGATTTTACCTGTTTAACACTTTGGCAACTCAAAACTAGAGGCATGCGTCAGCGTTCTAAGAAAAATTATCCAACAATATGACGTCACGGCGATGATGACACTGCGAGAAACTAATTCAGGTGGTTGTTTAGCGCGGCTAAGTTAATTGGGGCTAAAGTGGCCGGTATAGAACTGTGGTCAATGTCAACAATGACGAGTACTAGGTAGGTATATGTGACTCCGAATACGGATTGCACTGGTTATCTTTCAAAGACACATCCAAGGCTTGATAAGTTTTGTAGCTCGATTATATACTCGATAGAGTCCGTGCGGAAAGAGAATAGGATTTAGATTTGGGGGCGCTGCAATGCTTTTCTACCGTATTTGCCATACTGGTTAGGTTAGTTCCGTTTTTCGCCACTCCTATTCTCTTTCCGCACAGACTCTATAGCTAGTGGCGGTGCTAGATGAAACTAGGACGTTGGCGACATCAGCTTAGGGCAGCCCTTTAAATTTTTCATAAAATGGTTTTCAGAAACTAGAAAAAAATTTACACACCCCTAAGAAAACGGTAAGTATGTTCTTCCTGAAATCAGATATGCTGATGTCACGTTAATGTTGCCATTGTTTAAGAACTCCATAATTTAAGAACGTACGAAATGTAGATACCAGCCATAATCGATTATGAAATAAATTATATCAAATCATAATAACTACTATTAACGACGGGATATTTACCATGTAATGTTTGTTTTTGTGAGTTCCCGATATTTCGGCACTGTTGCAAGCGACGTCATCACGGAGATGATGATGGTGCCCACGAACAACACTAAACAACACCAAACAACAAAAGAGACAAGGGTCGACAATAAAGGAAACTATCACCCCCGTCAAATCAAGCTGTCAATGTCAATGACAATATCTAAGTGTCAATGTCAAATATAGTAAGTCGTAGCTACACTGACATTAATCGTCCTTCATCGCGATAAATTAACGGGGTTTTCGTCAATGTGGCCCCAGCATGAGAGGGTACATGATTTAGATTGGCGGCACCAGTTGGCAGCACCTTCGTCGTGCACGTTCCCTATAGGGTCGGACTAGGTGGGGGCCTGAACGCCTGGAGTCGAACCAGGTCGTTCGGCCAGGGCCACCTTGACTTTTCGCTAATTGCTCAAAGTGAGCAGCGGACCAGCGGGAAGGATGAAGCGGATCAACCTGTCCTTACGAGTATGTGAACGTGTGTATCGAACTAAAGTGTACCATGAGATAGATCAGAGTCAAAGTATAAAGACAAAGTAGTCAATCTTTGGCCATTTAGAAGCGCGATACGTATTCGAGGCCGAGGCACAGACAGTACGATTCGTGCTGGAGCATTCTTACGCATTCTTAAAACTTTGCTTGTAGTGCGTTCGTACACGGCGCGCAATACAAGCGCGCGATGTACCTTTTGTATGAATAAACATTACTACTATCAAGGACCATTAAAACAAGAGGACTGTCATTCTCCATACTTTGAATCGTAACGTAACCCGACCGCTAGGGGATTTCCGGGCAAAAACTAGATGGCGCTAAAAAACTTAACATTTAACGATGTTATAATTGAACAAAGAAACATAGTATAGTAACAATTAGTTCGTAAACAGCTAATAATAGATAAATATAACATTTAAATACTGTGTCACGTTTGCAAAGTTGAATAATTGTAAATAATATAATTCTTATACCAAGCTTATACATAGATGGCGATGTAAATATCGGGGAACAGCTTTTTGTTTGGAGAATGACAGTCCTCATGTTTTAATGGTCCTTGGTACAAGCATTGCTTAGTTTGGGAGTAGCTGAATTTATGTAGGATTGTCCCCCGATATTTATTTAATTATTTAACTGCCTATAGTACAAACAGCAACACACTTAACTGCCCATTAAAGACAGAGCAGAGAGAAAATGATAACGATTGAAAGAGATATATATATTTGTATTATGTCAACTTCAACAAATCAAATAACGTTTGCGTATGTGTAATGTGCCTTTGAGCTTTGTCATTGTAGTTGTTTGGGCAAAGTTTTTTTTTCCATACTGTAAATAAAGGTTTTATTTCAACAAGACAGGTGAATTTGTCAAAATTATGATTTAGCTTTCAGACGAACGTTGAGATGAAATAAACTAAATATATTGCAAATGTTTTTATTGGTGCTTCATATTTTTGATATGATGCACCAATATAATGTAATTTATACTTATTATTCATTCATTATTTTCCACGAATTCAATAATATGGCATTAATGTCAATAATGACGTTGGATCAGCCATAAAAGAAAAATTATTGTTTCAAAACTCTTTTGAATAATAGCCAATTTATACTCATAAACACACGCACACATGCATAACACGACGCCTTCAAGTGTGATTCTCTTTCTTGCAGTATTTCCCATTTTTGAAGTGTATAGTTAACTGTGTTGCCGTTTGTACCATTACTTATTCTATGATAACCAAGGACCTTAAAATAAATAGCCGGACGGAGCCTCGCCAACACAGAACTGAAGCCATTTTTAATAAGCCGGCTGCTTGTACTTACGAGCCGCACGCTCACATCAACTAGTTCTTTCCTATTGCGAGCAGCACGCACACATACGTAGCCGGGTTATTGGACATGCTTCAGTTCTATGTTAGCGAGGCTCCGTCCGGCTATTTATTTTAAGGTCCTTGGTGATAACGGTAACAAAACCAGTAGGCGTATGATGCTACGTTTTGTCGCGTGATAAATAAATGATAAAGCATCCGTCACGTTCTAACAAATAGTGTGTGAGAGTGACGGAAGCTTTATCACTTATTTATCGCGTGACAAAACGAGGCATCATAAGTTTACAGGGAGTGATCAGAGTGTCCTTGATACTATATTGATCATGGTCGTATTAAGTGCTAGTTAATCTCCCAGCTTCCGTAATCCATTACCCGTTATCCTTATCACGAATGATCTTACTGATAAGAAGATAATGTTTGCCGTAACGTGGGCAAACACGTTTATTGCGTGTATGGTCATTTGACTTTCGTAAATGCATATGTATGCAACACAGAAATACATATTTGTAACTCTAGTGAAAAGGGCTACACGTCGCATTTAACCTAGGAGCAAAAGGGCTTAAGTCATACAATAGAGTTGTGACCTTTTGGTCCTGGTATAAATTTGACTTGTAGCCCTTTTCACTAGACCCACAGATAGAAGAAAATAGTTCGTCGATTTGTATGGGAACCAGGCGTGTAACGTTTTTCATTTGGCGTTTGACGCCAAAAGCGTAATTGAGCGGTGGAAAACATTTGAACAATCAATTATATAATTATTATAAGATTTTCAAATCTGATAATAAAATTGACGGCAACTGAAGTTAACGGCGTGCAAAGTAGGTCGTCGCCACTTCTTTTTAGCACACAAAGTACATAAACTATTTTCCTTGTACCTCGATATATTTCTGTAGTACCTAAGCATGCAATAGGCTACTTGACAGTGTGAAAAATAATGGAAGAATTATGGATATATGTATTAATTATCTATCAAAAACTCTCAACATCCACTTCGAAGCCCGACCTTGGTCCCAAGCGGTTCTCCCCATTAGATTCGGCGGCCTGGGCATTCGCACTACAACCAGCGTGGCACTACCGGCCTTCCTGTCCTCCTCATACAGCTCACTATCTCTAGTCGGTTTCATTCTAAACCAACCTAGGTTACTCGACGACGAGATAGTGGGCCTGAAGGAGGCCCGGGAATCCTGGTGTGTTTCATGCCCCGGTGTGGATATACCAGTAACAACAATCAGACATGTACAAAAAGCATGGGACGTCCCACGTCTCAAAGCAACCCACGCCTCGATGTTACTCAACAGTCCGGACGACTCAGACCGAGCCCGTATCCTAGCCGTTTCCACGCCCGAGTCGGGCCACTGGCTTTGCGCTCTCCCTTCGAGGCAGATAGGCACAGTTCTGGACCCGAGCTGCTTAAGGATAGCAAAATGCTTGAGACTCGGATCCAGAATCTGTGTCCCCCACACGTGTGCCTGCGGCAAGAACGTCGATCAGTTGGGTCGACATGGCCTCTCCTGCATAAGAAGCGCCGGCCGTTTATACCGCCACGGTGCCATCAACGACTTGGTTCGTCGCTCGCTTGCCACCGCCTCTGTACCTGCCATCCTGGAACCATCGGGTATGGCAAGGGACGATGGCAAGCGCCCTGACGGAGCCACGCTGGTGCCGTGGAAACTGGGCAGGGCATTGGTTTGGGACGCAACGTGTGACGACACGTTTGCGCAGTCCCATATCCAAGCAACCCGCGCACAGGCCGGCGCTGCAGCTGACCAGGCTCAAGTCATCAAGCGCCGCAAATACTCGTCGTTGCTTAACGACTATGAGTTTGCGGCGCTTGCAGTAGAGACACTGGGCCCCTGGTCAGCTGACATGAAACCTTTATGAGGGCCCTGTCGAAACGACTGATCGACGCCTCGGGGGACCCCAGGGCTGGCGCTTACCTCTCTCAAAAAATCGCTCTCGCGATACAGAGAGGTAACGCCGCCAGCGTAATGGGGACTATGCCGCAGGCAGACCTGCTGGACGGGGTATTCTTTTTATAATTGTTTTTTTTTATGTTTATTTAGTTTTAGGTTTTGATTACATTTTTACTTTCTATATTTTTTACATTTCCTATTTGTGTAACTCTTATAGAAATAAATTATTTTATTATTAAAAAAAAATAATAATAATTATAAGTATTAAAACCAATTTACGTCAATATTACTAAAAATAAATGGATAATTTATTTATAAAACTCGGATGGAAATTGATTATTTTTTATCTGTCGCCATTTTATCGAAAACGGTTTGGATTGGCCGATGACGTCACACCATAGTAAACAGCATCGACAGCATCTATCAATCCTATTTTTAAAGGTAGAACGTTATGCGATCCTCGTTGACATTTGTCGGTTTACTATTATGTGTCGTCATCGTCATAGACGCCATATTGTCCGAGAAACCGTTTTGGCGGCTAATTTTAAAAGTGCATTTTTATTTGCTTTTTTCGGAAAAAATACACAAAAGAATTAAAAATTACCACTTTCTGAGTGCTCAATAGACATCATTAAACAATCGAAACAATCGGATTTTCAGAAACCTGTCAAGTAGCCTATTTATTGCATAAATATATGATGTTATATATTTTTTTTTTAGTTAATGTATAATAATAGCAATTGCAATTGTTCCAGTATTATTTATATAAAAATGTAATATCTTTATTTAATTTTCCTTTTTAGAGTTCCGTACCTCGAAGGAAAAATTGAAACGTTATAGGATCACTTGCGTGTTCTGTCTGGCCATATGTCAAGACTATATGCTCCGAAACTATTAAACCGATTCAGTTATAATTTGGTACACATACAATGTCGTTTCACATAGCATAGGTATCAAACCAAAGGGCTTATTATGAAAATCTCAAATATATGTTTTTTATCATTTTTACACGTGCACTGTCCCCATATTACACTATCGGACAATGTCACAAGTCCCAACTGTGCAATCAGTATGGCGAAGTGACCCCATAGTGCAGGGTTTCTTAAACTGTGGTCCATGGACCCCTTAGGGGTCCGTGATACGAGAGCCGGGGGTCCGTGGCTATGCATAAAACACAAATGTTCATGTACCCTTGATTTTCTTTTTCTCTAATTGTATTCGGAAAGGGTCCGTAAGGTTTTCGAAATAACGTAGGGGGTCCGTGACCAAAAAAAGTTTAAGAACCTCTGCCATAGTGGAAGCACGGACTCGTGAAAAAAACCTTCATGACCCACATTGGGGGCACCGGGACATGGAACGTGTTAAGATAGGTACATAGATTTGGAAAATAACCATTGCCCTTTATCTCCAAAACTATTGGGCTTAAAATTTTGAAAAAAAATAACAACTGAAAATAGTTATTTAAATACCTAATTACAGGTAAACATATAAGAAGTACGGAACTCTCTCTACGCGAGGTCAACTTGCACTTGTTTTATTTTTTCGGTCTTCGAGTAATCTAACATACATAAATAAATACAGCGTGTAAGTCTAATACGGGCGAACAATTAAACCAGATATAGCGTTTAGTAGTGTTATCATTAATTAATATGATTTTTTAAATTACACTGAATAGTGACCTCGTAATTAATTTTTGAAAATTTACCGAGCAGCAATGTACCGCATACATGCTTGTTATGACATTGCGAGATACGAGCTTTTTTAAAGTAACTGTCAACTAGCGTGTTTGTCAACTTGAATGTGTTGCGTTACATTGCGGCCCGAATTATTTTGTATGGTAAATATTTTCATTGTGGTTTTAAGCAATAGTTATCTAAATATGCTTCTAAGGTCCTATGCTGACCACCGTTTCAATATTCGCCCGTATTAGATTTACAGGCTGTATACTGGCAATAGAAATACACATACTGTGAAAATTTAAAGTATCTAACTATTACGGTTCAAAAGATAGAACCCTGTGACAGACGGACAGACGGACGCACAGCGGAGGCTTAGTAATAAGGTTCCATTGGCACTCTTTGGGTACGGAACTCTAAAAAGATTGCAACGCACTGAGGAACTCTTTTTTGAAGTTGGTTATAGTACATTACACAACTGGGGTGGTAATACAAAGAAAAGCCGAGATCGCAGAAGTTTGCGGCCCGAGCTGCAAGCGAGGGAAGTAAATATACGATCGAGGGCTTTCTTAATTACCTCCCGTGTTGTGTACATCATTTTATACGCATCATATTGTACGCGCAGCGTGCGGAAAAAGCCACTTTATGGCCAGGTGTGGCATAAAAAAATTAAGAACTATGGCGGTTATGATTACAATACAATACAATACAATCATACTTTATTGCACACCAAAAGAAAATTACATTGCAAACTTATATAAAAATAGTGGTAAACAATAGGATAGGATTACCTATGACTTGCCTCGCCTCTGACACATAAAGAACTTTTTATTCGTTCTGGCTCGTGGTAAGTTTCCGCAATGGCCCGATATCGATATTTTAACGACCGTCTGGACGTTTAGGTCGCCATTTTACTACCATATCCAAGTCAGTAGGCAGTTGCAGAGACACAACATATTAGTTCGATACACACGTTCACATAAGGACAGGTTGATCCGCTTCATCCTTCCCGCTGGTCCACTGCTCACTCTGAGCAATCAGCGAAAAGTCAAGGTGGCACTGGCCAACGACCTGGTTTGACCCCAGGCGTTCAGGCCCCACCTAGTCCGATACTATCGAGGTAGGCCGGGCCAGGTGACCTGGTTCGACTCCAGGCACCCCCGGTACTCACCCAGGCCGACCTGCGTGTCGACTGTGTGTGTCACACAGTCGGACTCCCGAGGGTGGTCTGGCCAGCGACCTGGTTCGACCCCAGGGAACGCCACGGCCAACCACCAGGTCCGACAATCGCTATGCCCGGGAATGAGTTGCGAGTTTGTTTTGCTGGTCAGTTTAAAAAAAAAAGAGACACAACATGTTCAATACCAGTGGACCCGCCCGCAACTTCGTTTGTTGTGTTAACCCGGGTCGTAATCTACCTTTATACCAAATTTCATGGAAATCGATTCGGTAGTTTATACGTGATGCGCAAACAATTTTACGATACACGGCCATCACAGGCCTTGGTTTGAATGTCTAAATTACCTGTGTGAACCAAAACTGACTACCTATATATTGTTTAAGGAAATCATTAGGTATTCAATATATGTCACAATAGAATATATTTAGGTATTACAATACCTCATATTTAATTTAAAAGAACTTTACCTTAATTTGTAACGGGACAAAACCATGGGCTTCATGCATTGCTAACACATACATGACATCATTGATTACCAAACAAGGCTGACATGATTGAAATGGCAACTGAACAGGAAATCTGTGGTAAGGTAACAAGCAAATAAAAAAAATCCCTGGTATTTTGAATTCGCTAATTTGATCTTCAATTGCGTTGAGAAACTGTTTTTTCCGGGATTCTTTGAAATATTCGTTTTTTTCGTAAGAATAAAACCATGTAATGATCATTTATTAATGCTTCAAATAGGCATACAGCTATGTGTCAGCCAAGCTCTTAAAACAAAACTGGTAAGACACCCACAGGGGGTAATATTACACTAATATTTCGGCCCTCTTTCGACCCCTGTAGTTCAAAGTTTATCACTAGAGACCGGATTTGAAGTAGCGATCTCAATATTAATATGGATATGACTAGTGCAATTTGTTAAATACAAGTCATGTTGGTTATATAATAACGTCTTAATTTTTACTGTGCATTGTGCAGAAGAAATATTAAAGAAGAAGAACTTAAAAAAATTAACTATTTCAAAAATTAACAAACAATGTTTTTATTTATTATCACCATAATTTTTGCCCAATATTTACAAAAGCTTCCAAATAGGTTTTTACTTTTTTGTTCTGACAAGTTACATTATTTTTGTGTGTAGAAAAAATTATAAATTATACCAGTCATATCCATATTCATATTGAGATCGCTACTTCAAATCCAGTCTCTATTTATCACTAACTTGGTTATAAGAATGTTTGGGTACTTTGAGGTGGTTTATGATTGATGATGACAGTACCGGACGGCAGTACCGGGAATTCCTGGATCTCACATACTAAAATTTTCCAGTTCCGTATGCTCTTTTTTTTGACTGTGAAGTGGCAGGGATTCAGTCCCCACAATGGATACGGGTGATACTGAAATAAGTCTGTCTGTCTGTTACCTTTACAAGTTCACATGTTTTAGTTTGTTACAGCTGAACGAATTTAGATAAAATTTGGTATGATAGTTTGAAACCTCAAGAGGACATAGCATACTTTTTATCCAGGAAATCATCCTTGCAAAGGGTGAAAAGGGGGTGGAAGTTTGAATGGGGAATCAGATATGTCTCAAATCAGGAAGATAAATTAAACTATATTTCTACCCAGATTTTATCTATTAGCTCTCGTGGGCCGCGAGTGGCAAACCCGGACTACAAATGAAACCCTGCCCGGACATTCCCCGGATGTTCTCTAAACTATGACATTAAATGAAAGGGCTCATTATGAGAATCTCAAACACATTTTTTTATAATTTTTAAATTAATCGTTTTGAAGTTATTTAGGAAAATAGGCAAAAATTTACCATTCCGCCCCCCCTTAACTCCAAAACTGTTAAAAATAGAATTTTGAAAAAAATATAGGAAATAGTCCGGCACCTATAGATTACGGGAAAACCTGTAAGAAGTCTGTGCAGTAAAGTATAATTGTGTTAT
Organism: Eudemis profundana; assembly: GCA_947034925.1. Classification (NCBI taxonomy): domain Eukaryota; kingdom Metazoa; phylum Arthropoda; class Insecta; order Lepidoptera; family Tortricidae; genus Eudemis; species Eudemis profundana. Next base: position 3,780,338 of record OX344817.1, on the reverse strand, counting down.
ATTGACTTTTTAATCTTTAAAGCCAAACCTGCTGTCTTGTGTGAAACATTGGATCCAAACTTTCCTTCAACAATATTGAATGATATTAATCACTTACATCACTCATGTACGGCGTCCAGTCACGGTTCTCAGCCTCCCACTCAGGAGGGGGTTGTTTTTCCCTCAATTTCTCTATCACAACGGCATCAGAGTCATTATCAACTATAGTACGGTCGAAATCAAACACAGCAAGAGACGCCATTTTTTATCACGTTCACACACTGCCGCGGGCGCGTGGAAACTGTGGAGGAAACCAAGGCCCCGGCTTATATAAAGCGCGCGCAGCTTTTCACGCCATGAACGGAATTTATCTATTTTTTGAGTTTGGCCTGAGTTAGACGACGTAATGCTTTTAATAGTACACAACAAAGTAACTACAGCCAAGGCCAAGGTTTCGTTTTTCTGATTACACATTTCTTAATGGTTCTACATGGCTGAAAATTGGCTGAAAATAATTTTATTGTTCAAAACCAAAACATTTAGATTTGACGTTGACGTTACCTGTTGTCAGAAACAGCTGTTATGTTAAACAGGCGTTATGCAGATTTAAATAAAAGACGACGTGTATGAGGAAGAATTATTAATTCATTAGGCGAAGAGGCATAAGCACAGAATCAATAATTGGATTTAATACATTATTTTATTTTTAATTTTTTACTATTTAATATATTTTTTTTAATAATGAATATTTAGTGTCAAAAGAGTGTTGGAGTTTTAGAAAAAAAAACTTGACAGTCCAGTCTGACAGATAAGAATTTTGACATAACCTCTCATGCTCTTTTTTGCTAGAAAAATTAACAGAAAATTGTACATTTCGTGACACAAATGGCTTCAATTACAGCGTATTCTGTGGGTCGATTGGCAAAATACGTGACAGAGTCGACATTCCGTAATTTACGCTCAAATGTTTACAGGTATAGTTGCGCAATCAAATAATACATAACCTAGAAACTAATGCTTTTTTCATGAGCTTTATACTTATAATAAGCCTTAAAACAACTAAATATGAAGCAACTATCAACCCGTCTATCTTCTCTATACTCTATTTCATGCAGTAAAGTAGAAATTAGTAAAAATTTCAAGGAATCTAGTCTCTGATAAAAATTGCAATTTTTACTGTTATTTTGCAAAGTATTCGGTAAATCATGTATAATTTGTGATTAAATCACAAGTAGCGGTACGGGAAAATAACTAAGCTCAAGAATTTCGATATTAATTATTGTTTAAATATTGCATCAGACTAGATGTACTTCTGAGTTCTATTAAAACCCTACGTATTTGTCAAATGTTATTTCTGTTTAGTTATTTTTAATCTACTTTGATTGTTATATTTCCGAATGTGAAATTTGCTCCTGTAAACTCGCAAACACTCAAGATTTGATAAGTTCCTATTGCACAAGTCTTAAAATTTTTCTGTTCTTTATTTTAGGAGCACAGCTCGTGGGTACAGCACAGAAGAGAAAGCGGCAGAGGAAGGTAGCGACAAGTTACCCACAACCGTGGAAGAGTGCCATAAGCAGATAGAGACTCTCGCCGGGGAGCTCAACACCGTTAAAGCACAAGTTAAGGATTATGAGGTAACACTCAATATCCATAGGAGATTTTGAATTTAAAATTTGTTTAAATAAATAAAATATTTTTATTTCAGACCTTCATGTTCCATATTGTGCTAGTTACAAAAAGACTTAAAAAAAATTACATTAGTGACAATTACGATACAAAGAACAAAATAATAGCTCTTGGGGTTCGGCTCTGGTACACCTCCGCCGTGCACATGTCCGGTATGCGGTGCAGTAGGTCTCCTTGCAGGTCCTTTCTGCACGTGTCCCTTCTTCACACCTTGGGGTAAAGTTGGGACAGTACTTTTGATGTGGACAGCTCCTGTATGTCCTCGTATCCCGTATTTAATCAATAGTTTGCCGGCAGAATAGAGACGTGAGCCTAACAAAAATCGATTTAAAAGACTGTTAAAAAAACACTATTTAAGCACATTAACTTAGTATACTAAGTAGTTTATATAGAGACTCCTCATCCCACAGACAAACCTTTATAAGTTTTGTGGGACACTGTTCATAAATGTATGTTAAACTATGTTTTAATAAATAAATAAATAAAAAAAAAATCTGCTGCCACCCATCATGCCCGAACTTTTGCCCGCGGCCATCTGACTGGACAAGACAGCGATTGATCATGCCTGGCTAGTACACAACTGCCCGTGTAAGATGAATCCCGAACCAAAGTGGTGTGTTGTCTTCCAAGATAACGACTCCGACCCCTGTCAGACTCAGCCTACCAGGTCTTCGTTCTCCACCCGTACGGGTCCCCGCGCACAGCACAAACACTGAGTGGCATTCTACCGCTAGCCATCCTGCTTAGTGGATGGCAAGGCCGCCGCGACATGCCACGTCATCGCTTGCAGCTGACTGTGCAGGATAGGGAGGGTTGGGATTTCTGGAGGCTCAGCTGGTTGTTTTTCTACCTGTTACAGCGGTTGCACCAGGTAGTTAGCAGGCAGTAACCACGGGAAATAGAACAACCAGCTTTGCCTCGAGGATCAAGGCAACTGTGTGCTCCCCATGCTAACTACTGGGCACGCCGTTAACATAGGGACAGACCCAATGCGAGATAGCAAACCGGTCGCAAATTCTGGCTTGCATAGGACCCGCCCCCGCCCAAGCGATGCACCTTTTCTAGGAAGAAAAATTGGATCACTCTCTATAGATCCAGTCGATAGATCCACGGTAGATCTAGTGAGACATTTTTTTCTCTTTAGATCCAATTTCGGGGCGATGTATCTAATAGTGCTATTACATTGTGCCTGCAGTTTGGGGACTTCCCATACACCTTTAAATTTCTTTATGCCACACCTGGCCATAAAGTGACTTTTTCCGCACGCTGCGCGTACGGAAAAAGCCGCTTTTTGGCCAAGCGTAGACATAAAATGATGTACACAACACGGGAGGTAATAAAGAAAGCCCTCGATCGCATATTTACGTCCCTCGCTTGCAGCTCGGGCCGCAAACTTCTGCGATCTCGGCCTTTCTTTGTATTACCACCCTAGTTGTGTAATGTACTATTGCCCGTGTATCCAAGTTCCTCACAATGTTTTTGTACGTACCAGATATGACAGTTCAATAACAAGAACTGATTTTTCTTTTTTTCACAGGACAAATACAAGCGCGCACTAGCCGAGGGCGAGAACGTGCGCCGGCGCATGGTGAAGCAGGTGGAAGATGCCAAGTCCTTTGCTATACAGAGTTTCTGCAAGGACCTGCTTGATGTAAGTTGTTGTTACTAATATCAGGTGCACTTCACTCGAGGCGGTGACCGCTTTCCATCAGGTGGGCCGTCTGCCTGTTTGCCAGTCTAAGGCAGTAAAAAACAGAAGTGTTTTGGAAAACCTTGGAGAAATCTGTTCGGAAGGACCGTTAGCGGGACAGTCATACAGAGTTTAAAACAATGTTATTTTTGTACTTTATTATATTTTTTTCTACTCCTGTACTTTTATCTGTCTTTTACTTGGTCACGAACACTAATATAAGAATTAATTAATATGAGTTCAGAGAAGTCTATACTCTATTCCCCATAGTAGTTATAGTCGCAAAATTATACTGCTAGCAGCAACAGACTTTTAGATCTAGGTTAAAGATCAAGCTTAGGTCAAGGATCAAGCGCTGAATTCTAACTCTACGATAAAAATGCACAACTACCAACTTGACAAACAATTAAATTCCTACGGTTTTTAAGAAAAACAAAACTTTCCGAACTAAATTCATTGATGCCAACATAAAAAAAGTATTTTTAATATCGTCACTGCGTGTCACTCACTAGCGAGTATACGTTAAATTAAAAAAAAGTTTACCATAGACACATACTGTCAGTCATATATCATACTCATACTCATACTCATTTATTCGTAAAATGTTTTTCGATTTCACATGTCAAAAAAATATTACAATAAGATTAATTAAATTAAATTACAATAATAAAAAGATAATAATTATGTTCCAATTAATTTCTTGCACTGACAGTTACTTACACTTATAATATTTAAATAATCATTCGACAATAATAATTGGTTTCAGGATGTGGAATCATAGAATTCTGAAATGTCATAAAATGCCTTTCGGACAAGCCATTTTTTTAATTCATTAAAAAAAGTTTGGTCATTAGCATATTGCTTAATGCAATCAGGAATTGCATTATATATTTTTGGGCCGATTATATGGGTTATCTTGGTAGACTTGGCTAGTTTACACCAGGTTGTTTTGAGTTTTCCGCTATGGTTACTCCTTAGATATCGTTGGTTTTCAGGTCGTTGGGGAAATAAGTTAATATTACATCTTATGAACTTCGCGATGTTGAAGATGTATTGAGACGTTACAGTCATAATCCCCAGCGATATGAAGAGCTGTCGAGCCGGTGTACCGGGAGGGACACGAGCTATGATCCTTACAGCTCGCTTCTGCATTATAAAAACACGGCGCCATTCAGCAGCAGTTCCCCAAAATTCAATACTGTAATTTATCACCGAGTGGAAGAGAGCGAAATAACTATTTCGAACTTGTGACTGCGGAAGTACGAAAGCTAGTCTTTTAAGGGCAAAACAGGTTCCTGACAGTTTACTACAAATCGTTTCGATATGATTGTGCCACTTCAGTGCTGAGTCAAGTGTTACGCCCAAGAACTTGGCAGAGTGAACTTGTGGGACAGATGTGTCTTCGACGACGACAGAGAGAGGTCTTGGTGGACGGCCGCCTAGGTTGAAGTGCAATATTTGTGTTTTAGCTACGTTAAGGACGAGACCATTAGCAGAAAACCAGACAAGGAGTTTCTGGATGTCAGAGGTGATTTTTTTCTCCAAGTGGTCTATGTTTGGGGCTGTTATTATATCGCAGGCATCATCGGCAAAAACATACTGTTACGTCCGTGGGGTAGGTAACGTGATAGAAAAATGCACTAATTAACCACTAATTAAAAATGCAAACTTTATTACAGAATTACTAATTAACAAGTCTTACTTACTTAATAAATCACTGTACTAAATCACTTCACTATATCGCACTTATTTACTTGTCACACTATCCGCTTCGGGATTCGCACTGTATCGCTGTTAGTTCAAAACTGACTGTGGCGTCGGTGACGCGCGGCTTATATATCCGGAGACCCTTGCTCTCGAATTTTCCGGAGAAATCCTACCTCGAATGTTCGGTCCAAAGTCCAAGGCCGGTCGGCGACCCCCCGGTCAATGACGCACCGCGAGTGTTCTTTCTAGACAATCCAGATGGTTCGATGTACGATTCGGCTGGAACATTCCCGACTATTGCTGTCCCTTTCTAGTTCTGTCTCTTTCACACACTTCTCGAACCTTCTCGATATAGCTGTCTCTCTCTAATAGTGCTATCTCTTTCACTCCTTCGTGAAATTTCGCCATATACTGAAGTGTACTTCAAAGGCCCATAAGGGGTCCTGAAAACGCCTGAAAACGGGTTTTCAGGTTATTGCGCCATCTGATAGAGGGTGCCCTGAAACGGACTGAAAACATGTTTCAGGCGCCTGAAAACAACGGCAACTAGGGTGAATTTTCAATCTTCTAGTATGTGAAAGAGCCACCTCTGAAACGGCCTGAAATCACTTTTCAGCCTGCTGAAAACGCTTCTAAAGCACGGAAAATCACGTTTAAAGTTTTGACCTATACCACCGGCGCAACAATACATATTACCATCGACTGCATCCGGCAAATCGTTAACCTGCATTAAAAAACATAAATTGGCCAGGGAAGATCCTTGGGGTACACCAATATCGACACTAACACACGACATATTTGCGAGCTATGTTTAATTTTGTATTTTATATTTTAAAACCTAGTTGTAGAAAAAGTATTGTATGCAACGTTGTATAATTAAGTCAAAAAACGCTCATGGCGTCTCTATTTGCGATACTCGCCGCCGCGGCGGCTCGTATTGCAACTCGCGCAATTCGCATTTTTTGAGCCTTCTTATAACACTGTTGCATAAAATACTATTATTACTTAGAGGTCATGCACATTTTATATTACAGGAATTTCGTTTTGACTTCCACTCCTCCTTGTCACACCATTCCACAATTTGTGAACCCCCTACTCCACCTTTAGCGAGTGACGCATTTTTGACAGCTATTTTTGTTACATTGCATATCAGGTGGCAGATACACTGTCGGTTGCGGCAGAGAGTGTCCCAGAGAGCGCTCTCGGCGAGGCGGGCACAGAGGGCGCCTCCGCCGCGCTGCGCTCCCTCCACGACGGAGTCCGGCTGACGCGCGCGCAGCTCACGCAGGTATGTCAGCTGGCAGTTACATGTCAGTACACAGAGGGCTCCGCCGTGCGGGGCTCCTTGCACGACGGGGTGCGGCTGACTCGCAGCTCACGCAGGTATGTCAGCTGGCAGTTACATGTCAGTACACAGAGGGCTCCGCCGTGCGGGGCTCCTTGCACGACGGGGTGCGGCTGACTCGCAGCTCACGCAGGTATGTCAGCTGGCAGTTACATGTCAGTACACAGAGGGCTCCGCCGTGCGGGGCTCCTTGCACGACGGGGTGCGGCTGACTCGCAGCTCACGCAGGTATGTCAGCTGGCAGTTACATGTCAGTACACAGAGGGCTCCGCCGTGCGGGGCTCCTTGCACGACGGGGTGCGGCTGACTCGCAGCTCACGCAGGTATGTCAGCTGGCAGTTACATGTCAGTACACAGAGGGCTCCGCCGTGCGGGGCTCCTTGCACGACGGGGTGCGGCTGACTCGCAGCTCACGCAGGTATGTCAGCTGGCAGTTACATGTCAGTACACAGAGGGCTCCGCCGTGCGGGGCTCCTTGCACGACGGGGTGCGGCTGACTCGCAGCTCACGCAGGTATGTCAGCTGGCAGTTACATGTCAGTACACAGAGGGCTCCGCCGTGCGGGGCTCCTTGCTCGACGGGGTGCGGCTGACTCGCAGCTCACGCAGGTATGTCAGCTGGCAGTTACATGTCAGTACACAGAGGGCTCCGCCGTGCGGGGCTCCTTGCACGACGGGGTGCGGCTGACTCGCAGCTCACGCAGGTATGTCAGCTGGCAGTTACATGTCAGTACACAGAGGGCTCCGCCGTGCGGGGCTCCTTGCACGACGGGGTGCGGCTGACTCGCAGCTCACGCAGGTATGTCAGCTGGCAGTTACATGTCAGTACACAGAGGGCTCCGCCGTGCGGGGCTCCTTGCACGACGGGGTGCGGCTGACTCGCAGCTCACGCAGGTATGTCAGCTGGCAGTTACATGTCAGTACACAGAGGGCTCCGCCGTGCGGGGCTCCTTGCACGACGGGGTGCGGCTGACTCGCAGCTCACGCAGGTATGTCAGCTGGCAGTTACATGTCAGTACACAGAGGGCTCCGCCGTGCGGGGCTCCTTGCACGACGGGGTGCGGCTGACTCGCAGCTCACGCAGGTATGTCAGCTGGCAGTTACATGTCAGTACACAGAGGGCTCCGCCGTGCGGGGCTCCTTGCACGACGGGGTGCGGCTGACTCGCAGCCCACGCAGGTATGTCAGCTGGCAGTTACATGTCAGTACACAGAGGGCTCCGCCGTGCGGGGCTCCTTGCACGACGGGGTGCGGCTGACTCGCAGCTCACGCAGGTATGTCAGCTGGCAGTTACATGTCAGTACACAGAGGGCTCCGCCGTGCGGGGCTCCTTGCACGACGGGGTGCGGCTGACTCGCAGCTCACGCAGGTATGTCAGCTGGCAGTTACATGTCAGTACACAGAGGGCTCCGCCGTGCGGGGCTCCTTGCACGACGGGGTGCGGCTGACTCGCAGCTCACGCAGGTATGTCAGCTGGCAGTTACATGTCAGTACACAGAGGGCTCCGCCGTGCGGGGCTCCTTGCACGACGGGGTGCGGCTGACTCGCAGCTCACGCAGGTATGTCAGCTGGCAGTTACATGTCAGTACACAGAGGGCTCCGCCGTGCGGGGCTCCTTGCACGACGGGGTGCGGCTGACTCGCAGCTCACGCAGGTATGTCAGCTGGCAGTTACATGTCAGTACACAGAGGGCTGCGCCGTGCGGGGCTCCTTGCACGACGGGGTGCGGCTGACTCGCAGCTCACGCAAGTATGTCAGCTGGCAGTTACATGTCAGTACACAGAGGGCTGCGCCGTGCGGGGCTCCTTGCGCGACAGGGTGCGGCTGACTCGCAGCATTGTACAAAGTGACAAAAAAAACACCACTAAAAAAACCAGTTAAACGCCCCTTACGATACGACGCCTCATGACATGACGTGAAAATATGGCTATTATATTGCACATTGAGCGTTTAAGCTGCGTGTTTATTTTTTTTTCAATATTCCGTAAACTCTTTAGAATCTCTGCTTCTGTGACCTTCTAGAGTCTGATATTATATTATATGAAGAAGTTTCCAAGTATGAATGTGTGTATTGTTCGGCAGGTGTTCACGCGGCACGGGCTGGTGGCCGTGTCGCCGCTGCGGGAGAAGTTCGACCCCAACCTCCACGAAGCCCTCTTCCAACAGGTATGGCCTACTTCATATCAGCGTGACGATTGTTTCCCGTAGGTGACACGTGACCCTCCGCAGTCACTAAGGGGAAGGGGGGGAAGGCTTAGTGATGTTTGGTGAGGTTTTGAAGAGACATTGAAATTCTGCGAGATTAGTACATTACACAACTAGGTTGGTAATACAAAGAAAGCCCGAGATCGCAGATTTTTGCGTCCCGAGCTGCAAGCGAGGGACGTAAATATGCGATCGAGGGCTTTCTTTATTGCCTCCCGTGTTGTGTACATCGTTTTATGTCTACACTTGGCCAGAAAGCGGTTTTTTCCGTACGCGCAGCGTGCGGAAAAAGCCACTTTATGACCAGGTGTGGCATTAAGATAATTTTCAGTTATTTTGTAGAAAGCCCTCTGGAGCCATTTTTTTTAAAGTTGTACACTAACTTTTTTTCCAGATCTGACAAATTTAACATCATTTCTACTCAGTATCACGCGTACTGTTGTCTCTGATAGAAGAAAAAAGGTGTCCCAAATTTTTCATACAAACATCGCTCGTCCGTTCCGTTACCGCCATACATGTGTGTATGGAAAAGTAACGGCAAAATTTGGAACACTTTTCTTCTTCTATCAGAGACAATAGTATGTATGTACGCCTGATTCTGAGTAGAAATGATGTGAAATTTCACAGATCTTAAAAGAAAAGTTAGTGTACAATTTTAAAATAAAATGGCCCCCTAACGTCTATTCTTAATTGTACTGTCCGAATCTGATCATAAAATAAAAATAAAATAAAATAATTTATTTCTGTAAGTAGGCCCTCAAGGGCTCTTTTACATGTCTTACATTCTTTGTCTTCTTTTCTTTTTGTTTTTTTTGGCGCTTCGGGTAATGACCTTCTGGTGAGAAGAAGCGCCGGAAGAAACTCACCAGTTTCTCTTTTAATAATTTAATATACATTACATTACCTTAAAAACTACATTTATAGAGATGTAAAGGGTCTCTCTATGCGTCCAAACAAGACAAATAAAAAATAGAAAATAAATTGATACTAGAATTAATGGAGATGTAAAGAGTCTCCGTTGTCAAAATATTATGTTTTGGAGGTGTAAAGGATCTCCAAACGTCAAAATACAAATTGAAAATACTTATTTACTAAATTAAGTCCATTTTTTCTTAGAGATGTAAATGGTCTCTAAGTCTCAAAACAATTGGCAAGTACAAAAACAGAAAAAGACAACTAATCAAACATTGTTTTTAAAATATATCTATTTCCAGTCGCAGTTAATCCCACGGTGTTTCATCATTCATGTAGTCTTGTGTGCTGTAATAAGCCTTAGACATGAATTTACGCTTTACACAATTCTTAAATTTGTTAATAGATAATTCAGTTACAGTAAGCGGCCATAAAGAATGCACATCGGCAATCATCGCATTTCCGAATACAAACGAATGCTAATTTCCATGTACATCAATTATTAGATTAATCGTTCATCAGAATTTGAATTTAGAACTAAGTACTTTTGTGCGGAACGGGACTGTAAGCGCTCACACACCTTCGATAGCAGGGTACCTAATGGGTGGTAGGAAATGAGAAGAAACACTGATTTCACAATACTGGCTAAGTGGAGGGGAAGGCGACCTTTGGCGTCGGCGGCTGGATACAAACTGGCGGCTAGCCGATTGCGTGGGTGTAAATCGGCTGTCGCGGTAGTCCACAGTTAGTGTGGTTGGAGAAACGGGAGGCCTACTATTGGTCGTGCCTGTGATTGGCCGACGTTTCTGATTGGTCGGTTTTCCCTCCATTTTGCCATAGTTTATTTATTAAAAGCGGGAAAACTTATCTAGGTTACATGAATGCACTTTGTGCATGTGTGTGCAGTATGCACTTGGCTGATGGCCCATATTGTTGCACATTGTGTGCTAGTGGGTGTACATTGTGTACTTGGCTTAGGGCCTGGGTATGTACTATGCACTTGCTGGTGCATCATGTACTTGCCGGTGTGCATGTGCATTGTTGCACATGCATCTGAGGCTTAGGGCCTGTTGTAGCTTTGTACATGATGCACTCAGCTTTATGTGTGCAGTATGCACTTGTAGGCTTAGGGCCTATTAGTGTTTGTGCATAGTACATTTAGTGCAGTATGCACTTTGAGTGCAATATGCACTTTTGGCTGAAGGCCTGACTCCTACCTATAGTAAAGGGTTAAAGACACGTTATTAAATGATTGGACAAACCTAAGCTAGCTGATACAATTATTTTACCTAAACCTAATAGAAATAGAAAATGATTATTATTTATTTGCTTATAACTAAACTTATTTATATTTACATGTCATTAAGTATCCGGTACATTTCTCCCGCCGCTATGTCATTGGACATAGATAGACTCGCTGGTGCCGGATGACGCGATGCTCTGGCTCGGTGTCTCGTTGCTCAGGCCGTTGCTCGGGGGCTCGATGCTCAGGAACTCGGTGCTCAGGCCGGTTCTTCCTCGTTCGGTCAACAGTCTGTGTTTTGCTCGTGTCGGCGGGCGGTGAGGTTGCCGCGCCGACGGCATGGCAGGCGAGCTGTGTGTTGCTCGGGCCGGCGGGCGTTGTGGGTGCCGCGCCGGTGATGGTGCCAGTGAGCTGTGTGTTGCTCGAGCCAGCGAGCTGTGTGTTGCTCGGGCCAGCGGGCTGTGTGGGTGCCGCGCTGGGTGGTGCTGGCTCGGCGCTGGGGCCGGCGGGCTGGTTGGCGCCCGCGGCGGTGGTTGGCGTGTCCGGCTTGCTCGGCAGGATGACGAGTCGTTTTGTTGCTCGTCGTAGCACGCCGCCCTTGGTCTTGATGTCGACGACCCGAGTGGTGTTGTCAGGGCCCGGGTAGGTGGCGATGACGCGTCCCCGCGGCCATGTGTTGCGGGGAAGCGTGTTGTCGACGACCAGCACGATGTCATCTACGGCGATGGCGGGGCCCTTGTGTGTGGGCTCCCGCCGGTCTTGTAAGTGTGGCAGGTACTCGCGCAGCCATCTCGCCCAGAACATGTCAGCCAGGCGCTGAGCTGTGCGCCAGGTAGAGCGCCCCACGGTGTCCTTTTCGTTGAAGGTGCCCGGGGCCGGGTTCCAGGCGGAGCCCCCGAGCAAGAAGTGGTTTGGTGTGAGTGCCTCGGGGTCGTCGGGGTCCGTTGAGACGTGGGTGAGCGGCCGGCTGTTGACGGTGAACTCGGCCTCTGCCAAGAAGGTGGCGAGGACTTCCTCGCTGGGGTGCCGCTCGTGCATGACGGCCAGGAGGGCTTTTTTCGTTAAGCCCACGATCCGCTCCCAGGCGCCTCCCATGAATGGTGCTGCCGGCGGCACGAAGCGCCAGCTGATGCCACGGGTCGTGGCCTCTGCATTGAGGCCCGGGTCGACGGCGCGGCGCAGCTCCTTGTCGGCGCCCCGCAGGTTTGTTCCATTGTCGGACCAAATTTCGGCCGGACATCCTCGGCGCGCGATTAGGCGCCTGAGCGCCATGATGGCGGAGTCTGTCGTCAGTGAACCTGCAATTTCTAAATGAACGGCACGAGTTGTTAGGCATGTAAAGAGGGCTACGTATCTCTTTTGTGTGGAACGACCCACCGTCACAGTGAGGGGGCCCATGAGATCGTAACCCACGTAGCTGAAGGGCCTCTGGTGGTGAGCTAGACGGGTATATGGGTGGTTACCAGTAGGCGGTCTTGATGGCGTCGCTCTCCTTATGATACACGGCCGGCATTTATGTAGCACGTGACGTGTTGATTGACGCAAATGTATTACCCATATTCGTTGTTTTATTTCGTTGACTACTAGCTCCACTCGCCCGTGATTGAGTCGCCTGTGCACGTAGTCGATGTAGAGGCGTGTAGCTGCGTGGCGGCCGTCTACGATGGGCGGGTCCCTCACGCAGGTTACTCCCGTCGCTGCGTCGATGCGGCTTCGTAGTATGATGAGGTCATCTTTCATCTCTACGGCGAGCTTACTTAGTTTGCTACTGCGGTGTGGGTTCTCGTTTCGTTCGAGAGCTGCGAGGTCCTCTGGGAAATCGTCTCGCTGGGCGGCCCTCCATATGAGTTGCTCGGCGCGTCGTAGAAGGTCTACGCTGACTGGGGCGTAGCACTCTACGTGTCGTAGCGGTCGGGCGGGCGGGCGTTTCGCAGCTTTTCGAGACGCAGAAGTGGTCCTCCAATCAGGGTCCTTGCTGGCGTTGGCACGGGTTCGTTTATAGTTAACTGATTCATGCTTACGTTTGCATTGTTGAACGAACTGTAGTACTCGTGCGGTCGCCCTCAGGTACTTTTCCCAGCGTGAAAATCTCGTAGCATCTGGTAGCGCGTGCCTTACGTCCATTTTCTGTCCGCTTGTAGCGTAGCACGTGCGTTCTTCACCGGTGGGCGTGGCTTCGCTCTCATTGGCTGGAGACTCCTGCGGCCACGTGGACGGATCTTTGTATAGAAAATCGGGCCCTTTATACCACCGATGATTCGAATTGAAGTCTTCAGGAACGTCTCGGGTGGCGTCATCTGCTACGTTGAGCTTGGTCGGGACGTAGCGCCAGTCGTTGGGTTTCGAGTGTTCCTGGATGGCGGCTACTCTGTGTGCGACAAACGGCTTGTATGAGCGAGCTCCGTTACGTACCCATTGTAAGACAACTTTACTGTCGGTCCAGAACGTAACTGCATCGGGTTTTCTTTCGTGCTCGCTTTTCACGACGTCGGCCATCCGTGCCGCCACGACCGCAGCCATTAACTCGAGGCGCGGTACACTGGTTACTTTCAGCGGGCAGACTTTGGCTTTCGCCATGATGAGAGATACTTTTACCTCGTTAGATGGGGTCGTAGCGCGCCAGTAGAGGACGGCCGCGAACGCTGTTTCAGATGAGTCGGCAAATACGTGTAGCTCGAGTCTCGTTGCGTCGCTGTAGCCGAGGTAGGCGCGGGGTATCGTGACACGATGTAGGTTCCTCAGATGACCCATCCAGCGCCTCCATTGTTCTGCCAAGTCCTCAGGCAGACGCTCGTCCCACGCCGTGCCGCGCCTCCACACTTCCTGTAATATCGACTTTGCTCTTACCGTTACCGGTGCGGCGTAACCCATAGGGTCGTAGAGCGACATCGTGATTTTCAGGGCTTCTCTCTTCGTAGGCTGTCCGTTGTGTAGCACGTCGGCAGGCACGCGGGCGAGGTCCAGGTTGAACGTCATCTCGTCCGTCGTCGGCTTCCAGATGAGCCCGAGGACGCGCTCGACGGGGGCGGCGCCGCCGTCGCTGAGCGCGACTGCAGTGTTGGCGGCATTTTCTTCGACTCCCAGGGCGGCGAGGAGGTCGGGCGAGTTTGATGTCCATCCGCGTAGCTCGAAATTGCCCTCCGCGTGGATGTCGCGCACCTTTGATGCTATTTCAATCGCCTCGTCTGAAGTCCTGAAAGAGTCGAGATAATCAACATAATGTTTTTCAATAATGGCCCTTACTGCAGTCGGCTCTCGGTCTATGTGCCTTAGTGCATTTTTATTTTTCACATAAATTGCACATGTTGGTGAACACGTTGCCCCGAATATCAGTTTTGTCATTCTGTATTCAGTGGGGGGGGTATCCCCGCGCTCCCCGCCCCGCCAGAGGTACCTCAGCGCGTCGCGATCTTGTTCGCGAACACTTACTCTCATGAACATTTCTTTAATGTCCGCAGTGACTCCGATTGCGTGTTGTCTAAATTTGCTGAGTACCCCGGGGAGGCTCTGTATGAGGGAGGGCCCGCTCAGGAGGTTATCGTTGAGACTCCTGCCGTCTGCGCCTTTTACCGCTGCATCATGCACTATTCGTACCTTACCCGGTTTCATAGGGTTTATAACCGGAAAATGCGGGAGAAAAAATGTCTTGCCGGGCGTCCTCGTTGATGGGGCTATCTCTGCATACCCTTTCTCGATGAACGCGGCCATTTCTGTCTCGTACTTGGCTCGCAGTTCCGGGTGTTTGTCTAGCCGCTTTTCAACGCCATGGAGCCTCCGCAGAGCTGAGTTATAATTGAAAGGTAAACATACCTCATTTTTCTTCCATAATAGACCAACTTCATACTCTGCGGGTGAAATGCGGTGCGTTGTTTCCTCCAATATGCGGCTGGCTCGGTGCTCCGGGTCGGTCGCAGGGCGGGCGGGCTCTATTGCGAGTGAGTCGACACTGAAAAAATAATCGAGTTTTTCTTCAATTTTTTCATCTAAATTGTTCACAAAATTCACTCGATGTCCTATGGCGCGTGTGGATGAACCGTGCAGTACCCATCCTAAGGAAACTTGGCTTGCAATCAGCTGATCGCATCGTCCCTTTCTAACACACTGCGCTAGAAGGAGAGGCCAGTTATCTTGTCCTATTAAAATGGTGGGGGAAGCATTATCATATTTTATCTTTGATATCACTCAAATGTTCGCAGTCGGATATCGCTGTCTCTGTCACACTTTGAGGAGATAATGAAAGTTTACTCACGGTTCTAGCTTCAATTTTTTCAGTGTTACCCGCTCCCTGTAGTTCAATTTTGACGCGGCGCGACGAGTCGTTGCTTATTGCGCTATCCGATAGCGCCTCGATGTGCAGGGGGTCGACCGGCCCGGGGGCTCCGATTGCAGCGGCCAATTCTTCGGAGATCAGGCTGACGCTGCTACCGTCGTCGAGGAGGGCGTAGGCCTCCCTTGTTCCGAGCGGGCCCTTCACTTGCACTGGTAATATTTTCAGGAACGAGCGCGCCTTGCGCGCCCATGCGCAGGAGACCTTTTCAGGTTTGACAGCTTCTGAAATCTCATTATAATCTTTATGCACAAGAACATTATGATTTTTTCCACAATTTTCAGCTGTACACAACATCTTTTTACACAAATGCCTGCGGGCACGATAATGAAGACACTTGAAACACAGTTGCTGCGTTTTTGCCACCTCCCGCCGCTTATCTATGCACATGTTAAGAAAAGTTGCGCATTCTCCGGCCCCGCTGTGATTTGTACTTGCGCATATCGGACATTTTTTCTCAGCGACTGTCAGCGTTTTCTGTGGGCGCGGCTGCGAGCTCGATGCGACCGGCGGCTGCCAGCGTGGTGCTGCCGCGGGCGGGTAGCGCGCGCTCTGGGCGGGGCGGGGTGCATAGGTGTTGTATGAGGTAGGGCGGGGGGGGTACCTTTGATAATTTTGTTGCGTGTCCGTCATTATTGTGTATGGTTCGCGCAGTTTCGCCTCGGCTCTCAGGAAGTCGACCATCAGCATGACGTCACTTTCACGACGTTGCTTGTCCGCAGAGTAGGTGTACCACTTCGACTGTAAATTCACTGTTAATTTGTCATGAAGCGAGCGTAGTATCTCGGAGTTGTACCTACTTGCATGTGGGTCGACCAGCTGTAGCGTAGTCATGATGGTGCCGAGGCGCAGCGAAAATGTACAGATGTCTTGCGCGTTGTCGGTCAGCTTCGGCAGCTCTCGCAGATTCTTGTACTCGAGGGCTGCAAGCGTCGCTGTGTTCCCGTAGCATTCTTCTAATTTTTCCATGATGATTTCAGGCCGTGCGCCCGAAATGATGAAGTCGGCGATAGCGGCGTTTCGTAGCCCGCTTGTCGCCGTCTGCAGTCGCGCTGTATTTTCTCCTGTTGTAAAAAATGGTGCTGTGTCTTCATATACCCTTTTGAAGGACAGCCACTGCCGTCGGGAGCCGGTGAACGCCGGGAGGTCGGCCGGCTTCCTGAAGGACGGTTCTTGTTTGCTTGCGACGATGGCGGCACGTATGGCGTCAGCGAAGTTGTTCATGTCTGCATTCGGTGAATACTGTTGCATCGCCATTGCCCGCTCCTGAGAGAACAGCATCGACTGGGGGACCGGGTTTGTTGTGCTAGGATCAGCTTCCTGGCGCCGGTCCGGGTACTGGATCGCCGCGGGTAGCGGGGGCGGGGGCCCAGCGCGGGCTCCCGCCGAGTGAGACAGTACCTGAGTGTCGTGCTGCGGTGTTGGGATGTGCGGATGCATGTCGATTGCAGGAACTTGTTGATGCCGGTCGAGCCAGGTTTCGACCTGTCGCGACGTGTTCACTTTTGTTCCGGTGCTCACGTCGTCCTCGAACTCTTCATCCGACGATGCTTCTGCCTGGACGATAGCTAGCCTTGCCGCGGCTAGCTCTGCCTGCGCCTTCGCCAGTTTGATGCGATGTTGCTTCGATTTCTTCGATGTTGCCTGCGAGCGCGCTCTTGTAGCGGACGCTAACACAGGCGCTGGGAGCGCCTCTCGTATAGGCGCCTGTAGCCCAGCGGAGGTCCCCGCGGCGCTCCCCTCTCCCGGGCGCGGGAGAGGGGGTACGGCTGAAGCGGGGGGCTCGGTGGTGGGGGCGGGCGCGGCCTGGCCGGCGTTGCCTTTCGGCGGTGCGGGCTGGGGCGGCGCGCCCACGGTTGCGGCATATGCAGTGCCAGCAGTCTCGGCCGCGGCGGGCATGGTGCCTGCGGCCGGGGCGGTATCACGGGCCTGGGGAGGCTCCGAGAGTGACCGTAATGAATCGTACCTTGCTTGTCTTGTGATACGTGGTGAGTTTCTTCCAGATTCCGCCGACGCTCCTGTTGTGGTTGTGGTGCCCGTCGTCGTCGTCTGCTCCGATGAATCGGTGATGCCTCCTGGTGTGGAGGCTGTGTGGACGGACGACGGGGGTCGCCTCCTCTCTACCGACCTTGTGACCGGCATGATGAGTTTCTTTATTCTTTTTTGAGCCTTGAGACTTCTGGTTTCTTGAGCCTTGAGACTTCTGGTTTCTTGAGCCTTCTGGTTTCTTCTGGTTTCTTGAAGCTTTTTTCTGGTTTCTTGAGCCTTGAGACTTCTGGGTTCTTGAGTCTTCTGGGTTCTTGAAATCCGCGGAGAATGGACCAATGTGCGGAACGGGACTGTAAGCGCTCACACACCTTCGATAGCAGGGTACCTAATGGGTGGTAGGAAATGAGAAGAAACACTGATTTTACAATACTGGCTAAGTGGAGGGGAAGGCGACCTTTGGCGTCGGCGGCTGGATACAAACTGGCGGCTAGCCGATTGCGTGGGTGTAAATCGGCTGTCGCGGTAGTCCACAGTTAGTGTGGTTGGAGAAACGGGAGGCCTACTATTGGTCGTGCCTGTGATTGGCCGACGTTTCTGATTGGTCGGTTTTCCCTCCATTTTGCCATAGTTTATTTATTAAAAGCGGGAAAACTTATCTAGGTTACATGAATGCACTTTGTGCATGTGTGTGCAGTATGCACTTGGCTGATGGCCCATATTGTTGCACATTGTGTGCTAGTGGGTGTACATTGTGTACTTGGCTTAGGGCCTGGGTATGTACTATGCACTTGCTGGTGCATCATGTACTTGCCGGTGTGCATGTGCATTGTTGCACATGCATCTGAGGCTTAGGGCCTGTTGTAGCTTTGTACATGATGCACTCAGCTTTATGTGTGCAGTATGCACTTGTAGGCTTAGGGCCTATTAGTGTTTGTGCATAGTACATTTAGTGCAGTATGCACTTTGAGTGCAATATGCACTTTTGGCTGAAGGCCTGACTCCTACCTATAGTAAAGGGTTAAAGACACGTTATTAAATGATTGGACAAACCTAAGCTAGCTGATACAATTATTTTACCTAAACCTAATAGAAATAGAAAATGATTATTATTTATTTGCTTATAACTAAACTTATTTATATTTACATGTCATTAAGTATCCGGTACAACTTTATTGTTGTTTTGTTTTGATTTCTCGTGGAATATATAGAGCTGTAAAACAGATAATTTAGCTTTTAATGATTTTACTGTCGGCAGTTCTTTGTAACGCAGAAGAAAATCGTACACCGTTCTTCGAACAACATCATAATCAAAATCGTCCATATCTAAACGAAATTGTTTTTTTGGTCACCCATTTTCCGGAGAGCTGAACTTTGTTCCACTAGAATGTATATCAGTGCCAGTGCCGACTTCGTTTAATAAATTGTTCAAAGTTCTTCTTGAAATTCCAGTGGCATCTGCAACTCTCCGTTAAACCTTCTTAAAATAATTACTTAGGTACATTAACATCCTCATGTTTTTTAAATTGGTCGGCTTCAGTTACAAAATACATATTTATAAATATTGTAGATAATTTCGCGTGACTGGCAAAGTAACGGCTTACTTTCTTTTCTTATAGATGCCATAGTACAAATTTAATTTTGTAAAAGTTTTAGCAACTCTATATATATATTGACTTGGATATGCGACTGCACTCTCTCGCATTTGTACCACGACTGACAAAACAAACGTCATGGTGTGTGCGACACAGATATCGCTATACGAAGTCGAAATTAGCCGATTGTCTCTTTCCAAAGATCGATGTGCATTCTTTATGGCCGTTTACTGTATATTCCTTGGCAGCTTATTATAAAACCTTACACAATTACCCATGAATGATGTTTTTAGGGTTCCGTACCAATATGGTAAAAAAGGAACCCTTATGGTGCGACTCTGTCTGTCTGTCTGTCTGTCTGTCTGTCTGTCCGTCTGTCACAGCAAGATATCTCAGGATCTACTGATGCTATCGACTTGAAACTTGGAATAGTGTTAAAAGTCGCTGACTCAAGCCTATTAGATAGAAAAAAAATCTTATACCTTTTTTACTTTTTTTTTAAAGGGGTCCGAAATGGGATGTGGAAAAACAAAAGTAGAGCTGTTATATCGAGTGGGATATCAAATGAAAGGGCTTAATTTGTAGATTCCAAAACCATTTTTGTTTTTTTTCTTAATTTTGTACTTTTTGATTTATGACCAAAAACGTTCAAAAAAATACCATTCCCCCCTATTATCTTCGAAGTTACTGAACAGAAAAATCTGTAATAATTACCGATTATTAATATCATCCTAAATATTACAGGAAAAATAAAACGGTTTTCCTAAATTGCATCGTTTTTTAGAAATTTTCAAAAATCGTACACATACTTATTTGCTCCTACTAAGCTAACGGCCATACAGTTTTTGTTGAACATTCACGTATCTACTTACGAGTTTGTACGGAACCCTCGGTGAGCGAGTCCGACTCGCACTTGACCGGTTTTTTTATTTTATGGAGCCGAGTGGTGGGCACTGCGAGCTTATGTTTATTCCTAGTATTAATATTATGTATGTCACAGTTCTTCTTAAAATTCATGATATTTTTATGTACATACATAATATTCTCATAGATGTATTGACAATGCAATGTCATTACATTAATGTCCTTAAACTTATCTCTAAGTGAGTCTCGATAATTCATCTTATATATCGCTCGAATAGCCCTCTTCTGCAGAACAAATATAGTATTAAGCTCTGAAGCACTAGCACTGCCCCACAGCAGAATACCATACGACATAATACTGTGGAAGTAACTAAAATATACTAATCGAGCTGTTTTTATGTCTGTTAATTGTCGGATCTTGTTGACTGCAAACGCTGCAGAACTTAGTCTATTCGAGAGATTACCAATATGGGGACCCCACTGGAGTTTAGAATCCAATGTTATACCAAGAAAGACTGTACTATCAACTAGTTCCAATTCCTCATCCTTCACAATGACACTTGCTTGCTCGCGATTTACGTTACGCGTGACAAAGTTTATACATTTAGTCTTTCTTTCATTTAACAGTAAATTGTTAACATATGGTTTATGAAATAAGTTTTTAGGGTTCCGTACCAAAATGGTAAAAAAGGAACCCTTATGGTGCGACTCTATCTGTCTGTCACAGCAAGATATCTCAGGATCTACTGATGCTATCGACTTGAAATTTGGAATAGTGTTAAAAACCGCTAACTCGAACCTATTGGACGGAAAAAAAATCTTATGCCTTATTTACTTTTTTTTAAAGGGGTCCGTAATGGGACTCTGAAAATTGAAAGTAGGGCTATTATATTGAGTGGGGTATCAAATGAAAGGGCTTGATTTGTAGATTAAAATGCCGTTTTCATTTTTTTCTTAAATACGTAGTTTTTGATTTATAACGAAAAACGTCAAAAAAATACCATTCCCCCCTATTATCTTCGAAGTTACTGGACAGAAAAATCTGTAATAATTACCAATTATTAATGTCATCCTAAATATTACAGAAAAAATATAATGGTTTTCCTAACTTGCACCGTTTTTGAGAAATTTGCAAAAATCGTAATACATACTTATTTGCTCCTACTAAACTAATCGCCATAGAGTTGTTCTTGAACTATTCATGTATCTACTTATGAGTTTGTACGGAACCCTCGGTGCGCGAGTTCGACTCGCACTTGATCGGTTTATTTTAACGTTGACTGTTATTCCACCCCCAGGAGGTGGAGGGTGCGGAGCCTGGCACGGTGGTGACAGTCTCCAAAGTCGGCTACAAGCTACATGAGCGCTGCGTGCGTCCCGCGCTCGTTGGCGTCGCCAAGGGCTCCTCCTAGTGTGAGTACTGCTGTACAAGGGCTCCTCCTAGTGCGAGTACTGCTGTACAAGGGCTCCTCCTAGTGCGAGTACTGCTATACAAGGGCTCCTCCTAGTGCGAGTACTGCTATACAAGGGCTCCTCCTAGTGCGAGTACTGCTATACAAGGGCTCCTCCTAGTGCGAGTACTGCTATACAAGGGCTCCTCCTAGTGTGAGTACTGCTGTACAAGGGCTCCTCCTAGTGCGAGTACTGCTGTACAAGGGCTCCTCCTAGTGCGAGTACTGCTATACAAGGGCTCCTCCTAGTGCGAGTACTGCTATACAAGGGCTCCTCCTAGTGCGAGTACTGCTGTACAAGGGCTCCTCCTAGTGCGAGTACTGCTGTACAAGGGCTCCTCCTAGTGCGAGTACTGCTAAACAAGGGCTCCTCCTAGTGCGAGTACTGCTGTACAAGGGCTCCTCCTAGTGTGAGTACTACTATACAAGGGCTCCTCCTAGTGTAATTACTGTCTGTGTGTCTGTAATAAAATCTTGCAAGTTAAATTTGACACACTTCTCGGTATCCGATTGAGCTGAAATTTTGCAAGTATATGTAAACCAGGTGATAATGCAATATTATTATGACATGGAGCTGATCTGCCGGATGGTAGCTATAGGATCATCTAAATGACATAAAATAAATGCACCGTATTTGGGGTCCGCGTATTTGGATTAGTGTTGACGTGTATTTTGCGATTATATTAATAAAAGTACAGTCTGCAATAAAATCTTGTCTCAAAAATAAGTGTATTTTTTGGCAGAAGCTTATTTATTTAACATTATATTTTCTTCGATAGGTGTCACAAGGAATAAAAGATGACGCCCCGTGAATCACCAAATGAATTGAACCAGCGTTAGCTCCGTGCTGGTCTATTGTCAAACACACTATAATCAGTAATCTAACTGCGAGCGTTTAGGAGAATCACGCAAGCACTATCTATGAAGTTAAACTACTGGTTGTACTGTGCCAACAGTGACTTAATTGGCGATACAGTAAAACCAAATTTGCATTTACTTATATTTTACCTGAAATGCACGATTTTTTATTTACAACTATAAAATACTTTACCCAATAAAAATAGATCATCATCATCATAATTTAAGAGCGTTGCTCTAGTCGGCGGAGTAGACGCCATTTTGTGTGGTGCTCAGCCATGCATTTTAGGTCCTGGTTACGACACGACATTGACCTTTTCTTTGACTTGTTGCACAAAGTTTCTCCGAGGTCTGCCTCTACTCTTTCCTTAAATTTTTCCTTCTAGGATTGTCTTAAAGAACATATCGTGTCGAACCAGGCGGCCTATCATTTTGCGAAAAATAGATATGGATTTAAAATTGTATCTGTGTTGTAATCAGGCAAAAAGTACCATTTCTAATTGCATCTTCATAAGAATAGCCTATTAAGCTTAAGACAGGGGTCCTCAAGCCGGCGGGTTTCATTGGCGGCCCGCCAACAATTTTGCGGCTAAGCTGTTGGCGGGCCATTTTTTTTATTTATTAGCGCATTTTTATTTTAAAATCTACGTTTAGGCGAAACTTAAGCTATGTTCAAATACCGTCTAACCTGTCAGTCCGTGACGAAATGTATGGAGTTTGACACTAACCGTCAGTTCTGTGACGACCTGCTAACTGTCAGTTAAGAACGCACTTTAAATAAAAAAGCCCATTAACGAAATTGATGCAGCGGCCTGCATCTTTGTTAATAATTTGTGACTTTATACGATTCTGAATATAACTACCCTTACTTACAAAATAGCCAGTGAGGCTCGCGGGCCGCAGGTTGCCGACCGCTGCTCTAAATTACATAACGACGGTCTATGCGCCTATCGGACTCACTGGCGCTTAGATTAAATAGCCTTTCATGCGTCGATAAGATAAACTCAACTTGTTAGTGTTCATTTGCTATGTTCGAACTTGCAACTTACGATTATACTAACAAAAAATGGTAAGTCGGCAATAAAATTCCTTTCGCAGTTTTTTTACAGAAACTTATTATCCATTAGAGTCTGGCTAATGAAAGATGAGACTGACATTTATTCAAAACTTTTTAAATGGCGACATTATACAAACGTCAAATGTGTCAAACGTCATTAGATTTCTGAGTATAGTATGCCGTGGTGATATTGATCCTCAATATGCAACATAAGAAAGTAACAGTTTCCGAAAACACTTACTGAATTGTTTTTGCTTTTCTTTCCGCGGCTAATGTGGGGAGTAAATATATCATAAATAAACACTAACACTTTAATAATAGACACTATGTACTTACCAATTTTCACTAAAATCGGAAGAATTAATAAAGTGACACCAAAACAAAAATCGGCCCAAGTATCATTACCGTTTTTGTCACCCTATAAACAGTGTTGCAACCCGTTGTTTTTTTAAATTTGCCGCTATTTTCTGGTCTCATCTTTCATTAGCCAGACTCTACATAATGCTCATTTGAAGTTTGTTGTTGTAAAAGGGTCAATTGCAGAAAAAATGCACCTTTTACTTTTTTTGTCTGATCATGGTGTCTTATTTTACTCAGAATCATGAGTAATTTTCATTTATGAAATAAAAAAAGCTGTCCAAAATGTCCAAAATTTCCGTACAAATTTTGAATCTGTTTCGTTACGCCGCCCAAACTAAATATAGGAGAAAATAGTCACGAAACAAATTCACAATTTGTACGAAAATTTTGGACATTTTGGACAGCTTTTTTATTTCATAAATGAAAAGTGCTCATGACTCGTGAATAAAAATGGTCATCACTTCATCAGACAAAAAAAGTAAAAGGTATTTCTTTTCTGCAATTGATCCAAATTTGTTATTTTTTTAGTGATCAACTATTGGGTAGAGTACTTTCAGTATGATTGGTTTATGTGTCGGTCCCGGGCAAAAGGTATCATCATTTGTCAATAAAGATCAAATTTGTTTGTTTTTTTTTCATATCTGTAACTTATAAGTCCATAGTCCATATAATAAACGACAGAGTGATGCCTTTATTTGGGAATGTCACATGTGTATATAGTTAATAAAATAAAAGGGACTGATCATTTTTGTTCATTTAGATTTGACCAAATCGTCACAACAACATTGAAATTATTGGAATATAAACCGTACTGTTAGTATAATAAAGTAGATTGTTACTTTAATTTTTTGAACGTAATTAGTCAGTTGGTTGGCACCCCACGAAATATACGATGTTACTGAAATAAATTTGGATCACATTTTGGCCGAAATTCGTGACCGTGTCCTAAGGTACTTACTAAATCCTACATAAATGTACAGTCGAGGTAATTTACATCTATACGCTTACGGGAACAAAAAACATCTGAACAAGACCCTATTGTCAGGAGCATAAAAGCGTGTTCAGATATTTTTGTTCTCTTATGTGTAGATGTAAATGAACTCGACTGTGCCGGACCGCACACACACATGTAAAATGTTTCCTTAAGGTGGATTTAGACCAAACGAATTCTAACACATTCTAACCCCACTCTACCAAATTCTTTGTGAAAATTCTTTGTGTTTGTAGAGTGGGGTTAGAATGTGTTAGAATTCGTTTGGTCTAAATCCACCTTAACTCGAAGCACAAACAATTCCACCCAGACGACTACAGATGTCGCTTTGATAAATGACTCGTGACACAATCTTGTTCGACTTCATTTTATTTCAACAAGTTCCCTGTCCCGGTACCCCAATGTGGGGTCATGAAGGTTTTTTTTAGGAGTCCGTGCTTCCACTATGGGGTCACTTCCCCATACTGATTGCACAGTTGGGACTTGTGACATTGTGCGATAGTTTTGTAATGTGTAATGTTGAAATTTAATGAAATTGATCATAAGTCCCTCTTGTTTTTGATTTGCGACGAGTTTGTGTATGAATATTTTTGTTTTTTAGACATAGAATATAATTCCATGATGTATGTTCGAGGTGGTAGTTGTTAAATAAATGGATTATATTGTTATAGCTTGGTTTTATTGCTCCTTACACATCATCATCGTCATCAATTTAACCCTTTGAACGCCAAGACCATCTAAAGGTGGAGAATTGTTTAACACTCAACTAGGGATGTAACGATACAAACACTCAACTAGGGATGTAACGAAACATAGTTTTGCCGATACGATACCGATATATTGTAGTAAATAACCGGCGATATCGATATCTTAGCTAAATAATGAAGTATGAACTTCAGATATTTGTATGTCCTTATCCAATTAATAAGTTCTTTATTGTAAACGCAAATAAAATATAACTCTTAATAAACTAAACTTAGGTGAAAATTAAACTAAACCTTAATAGGTTATAATAACTAAAACTTGGCTATGAGGAGAGTCAACCTTGACAGTGTAAAGTAAAAATAAATAAATTGTCAACTCTTTTTTTTTAATAAGAACCAAAGAGATAATTAATATAGTAATTATCATTGCACAAGGTAAAACACAAATTAAGTCAGAAATTGAAATTACTTTTTGCAGATTTTTTTCATACAGCAAATTCTTTTCACGCTCTTCAAATATCCGTTTTATATAATCGGCGACACCGATATATCGGTATCGTTACATCCCTACTTTCAACACTGGAAAGCCGCTCCACGGGCGCTATTTACCTAGCGAATTTTCGATACGTGCCTACCTACTTCCCTATGTTACCGGCCACTGCGTAGGACTAAATATTACTGGGGAATTAATAAAACCACAATAGACTTACATATAACGTATATTTTGATCCTCCTCACATCAGTACTAAATACAGCTTCTAATACCAAATATAACGAGCGAGTGTCAGATATTTGTCTACTTTCGACAATACGGCGGAATGAAATATTGGAACATTAAAAAGTTAAATTAAAAAAATAAGGGCCCTTTTATACAGCTATCCTGCATAAACATACAGATCAGTAACTTTTCTCAGTCATTCATTTTATTCGTTTAACATCATTCATTCACTTGTTTAAAACTACTTTTATTTGTAGATCCAGATATTTTCGTTACCGTTTTAACATTTTATGATACCGGTAAAAAATATACAGGTAGTTACTGTTAAATATAGATGTTCTAGGTACCGAAAACATACTAAATTTATTTCGGTAAGTAGATTTTACCGGTCCGGTAAAGATACCGGTAATAAAGAGTTGCTACCGTAAACGGGTATTCCGATACCGCTTTCCTGTTTGGATCTACTATTAACAAAAAAAAATAATACAAGTAAATAATTATAATACTAGGTATCTGGTTCCCGTATATTTATTAAAACAGAAAACTCCAAACTCGTCATAACATGTAATAACAGCAGACGAATATCTGTCATTTGCTCTCTCTAGCGTGATATACACAAAAAGACACCTTACGAGTGGTATTTTTTTATATATTTACTCACTTTAGCATTCAATAAGCTAAAAGAGCTTATTTACATTAGTTATAC
The DNA here is from genome assembly GCA_947034925.1 of Eudemis profundana. Taxonomy (NCBI): domain Eukaryota; kingdom Metazoa; phylum Arthropoda; class Insecta; order Lepidoptera; family Tortricidae; genus Eudemis; species Eudemis profundana. The sequence goes on along the minus strand of OX344817.1, from coordinate 3,753,952 downwards.
TGTAAAATCAAGGCATAATTTCAGAATCTCTGCAGTTATATCTCCACCAATACTCTGATATATTAAATGCGTTATTCCATATTCAATCTTCGAAAAATCCCAAAAAGAAAGTTACAAAATACATATAATTTGCGAAACTCATACAGACAATCATACAACTTTCGAAACAAAATGCAATACGTGAACGTCAGTAAAATTGTCATAATTTTAAATGAATAATGTACGCATACAATACATTGATAGTGTTAGAGGTGATAAGTAACAAAAATATTCAAAAACATTTCTCACCATAATATCAAATAAGTATATTCAAGTGAATTGAAGCATTTTGAAAACGAAAGTGCGTCTCGTAGTTCTTTACAATTCTATATTGTAACGCAAAACTTATTACTCTTTATTTTTAATGCGCAAACCGAGATTTAATTACCGGTTTTTTTGCATACAAAATTACCGGTAAATTACTGTCAATATAAATTTTATATAGCCGACGACAAATAAGATAAATAGAAAGTAAATTATATCAAATCAATACCGGTACCGGTAACTATTACCAAAATTCCCGGTAATTAACAAAAAAATTGTTTTCACAGACTGACTTCTATTTATCAACAGTTTGTTGCATTTTTTATTTTTTTTCCTCCTTTACAATACTTTGCATAATCAGTGTGTAACCACATGTGACCACTCGCTCGGCCGCTAGACGCTGGTACATTAGAAGCCCTCCTGGTACGGCTTGGAGTCGAGCCGCGCCTGCAGCAGCTCCAGCTGCCGCCGAGCCTCGCACACCGGGAAGTTGTTTAGCTCGTAGTACTGGGGGGCTATCTTTAGGAGCCACTCCGCTGGAAATAAAGGACAATTTTAATTAATACATTGTTATGATTAGCTACTCTGACGATGGAGCCAAGAGAAGGCCATAGATTATATAAGATAAACCCAACGCGTTTGGGCTTAATTCATTAGTTTTGACATACAATTTGTGAATATACACCTTGTTTTTTTTGGTATATCGCTTTTTGTTAAATTCGAAAAAAAAAATTTTTACCTCATGTCAACTATGACAGTGTTGGAATAGGGTATTTGACAACAATCAAAATAAATTCATTAACTCTAACCAGCAAATTACGCTTCCAAAACAGCCGGGATAAAATCATTCAAACTTATTTTCGTGCCATCAACGATTTTACAATGACGAAAACTAAAAACAAGGCACCATGTTGAGCATGACGTCACAAGATAGTATTTCATACTAAACTGCATACTTTCGGAGCGTTTTGACACTTCATAAAAAGAAGCTGATTTGAACTGTCATCAAGTAGCCTATTGTGACGCGCGATAGCATGTCTGTGTGAATGCTCCAGGCATTCTTGCGTATTCTTAAAACTTTGCTTGTAGTGCGTTCGCACACGGCGCGCACACATTCAAGCGCGCGATGTAACTTTTGTACCTTTAGCTATTAAACAGTGACTGAACTACATGCGTACAACTTAAATTTCCTACCGCGCACAATCCGAATGTGGAATGAGCTCCCTGCCGCGGTTTTCCCGGAAGGCTACAGCATGGAGTTCTTCAAGAGGGGAGTGAATAGGTTCTTAAATTGTCGGCAACGCGCACGTAATGCCCCTGGTGTTGCAAGCGTCCATAGGCTGCGGTGACTGCTTACCATCAGGCAGGCCGTACGCTTGTTTGCCACCCTAGTTGTATAAACTTAATTCAGAGTAATATCACAGTAGCAGTAATTTTTCTTCCTACCAAACGTACATCGCGCGTTTGTGTGTGCGCGCCGTGTACGATCGCACAAGCAAAGTTTTATGAATGCGTAAAGGTGGGTTTAGACCAAACGAGCGAATGCTCATTCTACCCCCACTCTACCAAATTCGTTGTGTGTAAACAGACACAGAGCATTCTTTCGTTGTTCTTCCTTATTTTGCGAAGATTCTAAGAATGCTCGTGGAATGCTCGCTCGCTTGATGTAAACGACGGACGAGCGTTCGAGGACCTGCTCGCTTCGGGGAGCGGTCTCATCAAAGCGTTCTAGTGCTCGAGGAACTTGACCTAACGTTGTAATTATAAATTGGTCTCAAGAAAAATGTCTTCTAATGATAGAAGCTTACCAAAATGCCAGGTGTCTGTGGGATTCGACTTTTGTAAATTATAAAAACACAATTGAGTCAGGATGATAAATGAAAAACTTGCAATTACAATATCAGTCTCAGAGTCAGACATAGTGCACATTGTCCACAGACACCCGACGAATGAGCAACGGGCACTCGTTCGCCTGATCTAAACATCTCTAGAGCATATGCTCTCGAATCCTAGTTCTTGGGTTGCATTCTTGCTCGCTGATGTTCGTGTGGTGTAAACGCTGAGAACGAACTTTTGTTTACACTAAAAGATCAAGAATGAATGCTCTACCATAGTTCTAGCTCTATGTTCGTTTGATCTAAATCCACCTTAAGAATGCCCCAGTACGGATCGCACTGTCCACGCATCGACCTTAAATACGTATCACGTGCTCCTAAACGGCTGAAATTTGGGTACTTGTCAGTCTGTCAGTCAGATACTTTGCCTGGGTGGGGTGCGGCATAACTCAACTAGACACTGTCGCCGTCTTCCCGTCTCACTCATACTGCGGCTCTTACTTGGTTACACCCTATAGTGCCGTCTCTGTCTGACGGATACTCACGTTTGATATCAGTGACGGTACGGATGTAGTTCTTGGTGGTGAGTACGAACTCGTTGTATATGACCCAGTCGGGTTTGTGGTCGAGGCACGTGGATGGATGCAGCTGGACTATCTGGTTGTCTTTCACTGTGAGGTAGTGTCCCGTGCGCTCTAAGTGGGCCACCTGGAATTTTATAAGTCAAAATAAATATTGAATTAGTGAACAAACAGAACACACTTAAGTTGGGAATGTAGGAACGCAAATAAAATAATTGAGTATAATAATGAGGCCCGGGGCGGAGACGCTCGTTATCTCAACTATGCACAATGCTACTCGGGCATGTTTTTGAGGCTAATAATGCATATATGCATTATTAGCATGCTTGTGACTATTAGCCAAATTGGCACAAAGACGGGAACATAACGACTTACAATTTATTAGATTATTCTTCTGGATAACTTTTAGTACGTAACGCTTTGAAAAAAAAGAAAATACATGGCAATAGTCTTTTCTCAAACATGCAATGAAATGTTGACATTACGTGCCTAATAGTACCTAGTTTCCGATGCGGCTTGTTTTTCGTAACACAAAGGTGATATTTATGGCAGTTTGTAAACTTACTTGCATGAAGAATCCGTTGACGAGTGCTTTCCTTATATTAATGTAGTAATCTTTGCTAGTGAACTCTGTGCTTGTCCGCTTCAAATTAAACCTGGAAATATACAGCAAGTTTTGTATTATTAGATTACAGAAACGGTCGAAATCTTCTTACGTAATTAATATAATAATGACCCTCTATAAACATAAGTAATATGACTGGTAACTACAGTTACCAAAAGCAAAGTGTAGCTACAGTGACACCTGAAAAGCTTGTCATTGTTTGCCCTCATTTGATGATATCCATATTCATTTATTGCATTTACCATGTTTACAATAAGGTGTTACAAATATTTTATGTACAATTATTAGGATTACTAAGATAAATGAGTAATTTTTGATATGAGGCACGTGTATCAAACGACGTTTTTTAATACATTTGAGAAAAAAATTAAACAAAAACATGGAATCGGTTGTGACAATTCAGCCAAATCAAAAGAAACTATTTTGGGGAGAGACACAGTCATATGATAATTTTATTAAATTTATTAAAAAATGGCATCGCAATCAATATATTCATTTACTACTTTATACATTTATTTGCAAATAAATGTATCCTTGAGTGTACGAAAACTAGCTGCAAATAATTAAAACTTTCCGTGCGTTAAGGTGATGGCACCAATCATGGACATGTTAAGCACAGTAGTGGACCCAGTAATGGACAGCAAAGATTTAATGCCTTTTGGCCGACCATTCATCGACTTTACCATTAGATAACGTTGTTAGTTTAAAAATATAGTGTCCGTTACTTAAAATGTGGGTTATACGGGACGAAATTGTCCATAATTGATTCTTGTCCGTTACTAGCGCCGTCACCCTATGCAGCTACGAAAAGTACCGCTTTTTACCCACTGCGGCGAAGCCCAAAGGAGGTTTATGTGTTTGACCTGTATGTATATCCGTTCCTATGTCCGCTCGTAACTACTCAACGGCACAACCGATTGATAAATGATACATCATTAGATTCGTCTTGATGGTGTGAGTGTCACTGGGTATGAAGTTTAATAAAATAAACAAAATGGCGGATTTTATGCGCTTTTTTCTACTCCTGTACTGTTATCTGTCTTTTACTTGGTCACGGACACTAACATAAGAACATACATAATATGAGTTCAGAGAAGTCTATACTCTATTCCCCATAACAGCACTAGTGTCGTTATAGTCACTTTACGTTATTGCTAGCAGCCACAGACTTCTAAATCTAGGTTAAACTTAGGTCAAGGATTAAGCGCTCAATTTTAACTTTACGGTAAAAATGCACAACTACCAACTTAACAAACAATTAAATTCCTACGGTTTTTAAGAAAAACATAACTTTCCGAACTAAATTCATTGATGTCAAAATAAAAAAAGTACTTTTAATTTAAGTATATTTTAAATTAAAAAAAAAGTTTACCATAGACACATACTGTCAGTCAAACGTCGTATTTGCCTTGTTTCCAGGTTATGATTAATTTTGTATTTTATAATTTAAAACCTCGTCGTAGAAAAAGTATTGTATGCAACGTTGTATAATTAAGTCAAAAAACGCTCATTGCGTCTCTATTTGCGATACTCGCCGCATTCGCGGCTCGTATCGCAACTCACGCAATTCGCATTTTTGAAAATACTATTAAAGTGCACCGCGGTCGGGTTTTTTAAAGTAAAAATGTGGTTATTGAGCAAGTGTATTAAAGATAATTTTCGTACCTATCCATGATCCTTGAGAGTTGCTGACGCACGTTGTCGCCGGATTTGAGGGAGCGGTAGTTGATGAAATTGTCGTAACACCAGTGCGGGTCTTCCATGTCTGAAAACAATATTGATGCGTATTAACGGATTGAATAAGTCAATGTTTCCGTTGCGCTATGAAATGGGGATGGACAAAAATTGAATGTAATTTGACAACATGCATATGAGAGTACGCAATACTACAGAATCACACAAATATTATAAATGTGAAAGTTTGTGAAGGTGTTTGGATGTTTGTTGCTAAATAACGGGGAAACAACTGGATGGATTGAGCTGAAATTTGTTATACAAGTAGAAAAAGTCCTAGATTGGAACATAGGGTACTTTATATCCCGGTAAATTGTTCCCTTGGGACAGTCACGGCAACAACGCGGGTGAAGTCGCGGGTAAATGCTAGTAATAGGGTATTTGACAACAATCAAAATAAATTCATTAACTCTAACCAGCAAATTACGCTTCCAAAACAGCCTGGATAAAATCATTCAAACTTATTTTCGTGCCATCAACGATTTTACAATGACGAAAACTAAAAATAAGGCACCATGTTGAGCATGACGTCACAAGATAGTTTTTCATACTAAACTGCATACTTTCGGAGCGTTTTGACACTTCATAAAAAGAAGCTGATTTGAACTGTCATCAAGTAGCCTATAGTACAACAAAAAAGTGTAGTTCGGGTCCGACCACTGAACGCACTGCATCCGATCGTCTCTCTCTATCGCATAACGCGCGCTCTTTCTGGTCGCTGGCTAAGCCCCTCCACGTGGGCAAAATTTGGTACAAGTAGCCGCACGAGAGCGTGGAATAGGGAATATGCATGATTTTTTTTTAACTGATTTCTTAACGAAATATGAAAATACCGCAAAGAAGATGACGTAAAGTCAAAATAAAATTAAAATCGACCGAGAAATACGAAACTTATACACATTTTAAAGCACTACTCAGGCAGCGATTAGACAAAGAGATCCGATATGGACTATGACAACATAGTACACGGCCGCCATACAATCTCTATACTATATTCTGTTTTGCTAGAAAGAGATAGAGATAAATATTTGCTGTCTTATATCTTGGTTATTTTTATAGTTATTCGAAAAATATTTTTTTCCTACTATTTCTTATATGAATGAGCTTTTATTAAAGTAAATAAAAAATATCATGCATATTCCCTATTTGTAAGATTGATTAGTGGTTGTGTGCATGTACTGTGCGTGCGTACGTACACGCGTACGCACACACAGTCTGTGTCTGTGTGTGTGTCTCTCTCTCTCTGTCTGTTAGTTTCTTTGTCTGTCTCTGTCTTTCTGTTTGTCTCTCTCTCTATCTGTTCTGTCTCTCTCTCTCCATCTGTTCTGTCTCTCTCTCTCTATCTGTTCTCTCTCTCTCTCTTCATATGTTCTGTCTATCTCTCTAATCTGTCTATCAGTGTCTCTCTCTCTCTCTATCTGTATCTGTCTATCTGTGTCTATCTTTCTCCCTGTCTCTCTCTCTCTCTCTGTCTGGACGTGTGCGTGCGTGTGTGTGTGTGTGTGTGTGTGTATACTGACTCTGCTTGAACGCGTGGTACACGTTGAGGAGCGTGAGGTGGTCCCCGTCGATGTGAGCGAAGCGCATCTTCGCCTCGTCGGCCGCTTTGCGCGCCTCGTTCGGCCGCACGAAGCACTGGGGAACTGAAACCGACATACCAAAAAGTTTATAATAATATTATCAAGCTGTGAACTGAACTGGTTGATATATATAAAGAAGCTATGATACAATAAAACAAGGTATGTGTAAGATTTCGAGTGCATTTGAAAATAAAAACCGGTCAAGTGCGAGTCGGACTCGCGCACCGAGGGTTCCGTACAAAATCGTCAGTAGATACGTGAATAATTCAAGAAAAATTGTATGGTGGGACAAACTTAACTTTGCTCTTGTAAAACTGTTGTCCCCATACATCGACATATGCCGCGGTTAGTTTAGTAGGAGCAAATAAGGTTGTCTTACGATTTTTGCGAATTTCTAAAAAACGCTGCAAGTTAGAAAAACTGTTTTATTTTTCCTGTAATATTTAGGATAATATTAATAATCGATAATTATTACAGATTTTTCTGTTCAGTAACTTCGGAGATAATAGGGGGGGAATGGTATTTTTTTAAACGTTTTAGGTCTTTAATCAAAAACTACACGTCTAAGAAAAAAAATAAAAACGGTTTTGAAATCTTCAAATTAAGCCCTTTCATTTGATATCCCACTCGATATATTAGCTCAACTTTTGATTTTCGACATCCCATTTCGGTCCCCTTTAAAAAAAAAGTAAAAAAGGTATAGGATTTTTTGTCTGTTCCATAGGCTCAAATTAGCGGTTTTCAACTCTATTCCAAATTTCAAGTTGATAGCATCAGTAGATCCTGAGATATCGTGCTGTGACAGACGGACAGACAGACAGAGTCGCACCATAAGGGTTCCTTTTTTACCATTTTGGTACGGAACCCTAAAAATCGGGAATATACCGTCTTCTTTCGGCCTAGGGGCCCGGGCAGCCTTGAAACCCTTCATACTCGTATAAGCCCAAAAGCATGGCTCTTGCCTTCTGAATACCAAGTGTACGGCCATCGTGGTGCCTTGAATTTGCACTGTTATTATCGCTGAGCGATAATAGAACACTGTTGTTTTAAAAGGAAGCAAAACATGTATTTTTTGAATCCCAGAGCGAAGCTAACGTTTCTACAGTAGAATCATAGAACATTAAATGTTATAGCCATCATTCTTACACATTGTTTACTAAAAAAAATGTATCATGCCTATTAATTGACAATGACTTTTCATGCAATATAACCTTCATAATGATTGACAGTGTGCTCATTTTGAGACCTGTTGGCTACGTCACTTTCTGTGTGGCAGAGATATGTCTTCTGATGTTGTAAGATGAAGTGCTGCACTGAGGCAAGAAATGGATCGTTTTTGAGAACTGGCATCGGTGTCTTCTAATATTGCAGGATGTTACTGACTCAGCACAGCACTGAGGCAGGAGTTTGGTAGAGACTTACCATCCATAGAAGACGCGCGAGGCGTCCATCGAGTTATGTTGTATGTCGTTTCCATTCCAGCCACGGCGTCTAGTGTTTGTAGAACATGCAGTGGAGTGACCAGTTTAACAATGGTTGGATGGCATAGTGAGGGTGAGTTTTTCTGTTTATGCGTCCCATTGTTATGGTATATATGTATAGACATATTAAAAATAAAACATGGAGATGAATATCCTTTACCAATCTTAGATGAATTTGATTAATGGCCATGCCAATTAAAAGCATAAATATTTAGTTAAATATACAGTATTTGGCTATCACTACGGACTGTATGAGTTTCTAGAAGCGCCATTTGGGTTATCGCTGTGTCCTAAAGTGATTAGTCAATTCCATACATTTTCTTTAAGAATCTGATTAAACAAGGAATATGTTCTTGGTCTTTAATTATTCCGTTCCACTCAGGTCCTGTCAAATAACTAACAGTCCGATCGAATGCAGATAGATGGACGAAATTTGAAACACATGCTCCTTATAACGTAGAAATGCACAATATTGTAGAGATATATCGAACTATGGTCAGGTGCACTTCATCCGGTCGCCGGCAACCAAAACGTCACAATTTCACAATATAATTATCGTGACAGCACGCAAACGCCGTTGATGCCGGCCGAACGCCGCTAGCGAAAACTATGCGAGAACGTATTGTAGTTTCCATGCTGTGGCTGTGGCGGTGGGAATAGGCTAGATGACTAAAAAACTGTTTAGTCCATCTATTACATTATGAAAAAATATTGTACACGTATTTTTTGTTTTGTTTGACAAACAAAAACTGACGAGGATAGAGTGCTTAGAAGTTTCGAGTGACGTCACTCTTGAGTACAAATTGTACTCAAGAGTGACGTCACAAGCCCCCACTCCAGAAGTTTGATGATCTATAACTTTGTCGATTTTTAATATTTTGATAAACCAAAAAATACGTGTCCCATATTTTTCCATAATCTAACTGACGGACTAAATAGAATTACATATTTTTAACCCAGTCATCATCCCTATTCCCATGCTCGCGTCAAAACAATAGGGGTCGACACGAGCGTGGGAATTCGGAAATATCCGTTTATATTCTCTAATCTGTTCTATGGTCACGTAGGTAGGCCACTTACCAAGCTAATTAAAAACGTGTGTTTGTATAGTACGTGAATAATGTTTTTTTTGGTCAGTTCTTATGTCAGGTCAGAGTTGTTAAAACAACAGTAATTAGTGTAATCTCAGTGATATCGTCACATTGATAATTAAGGCGAGGTGAGACCAGAATCGGGCACGGAAGCCTAGTTTCCAAATCATTTTTAGAGCACTTATTTGACTCTTAGGTCACTGTAAAACATATATAACAATATTCAGAACTGTATCTAGGGCTTCCTCTCACTTAGAACACGATAGCGAACACTTCGCTCGATAGAAAAGTAGCGCGAAAACACTATAAAATAAAGTATTTTTTTCATTTTTTTTCATTTTGTTCATCACCAGTTACCTTTTCTGACAAAATTAATACCCGACAATCATGATTTCACAGTCATGCAGGGCATCCTCTCATGTTTGGGTTGATAACGTATACTTTTATGTTAGAAATCGAAGATAATCTGCAATAATCTGCATTCCGCCCGACCCTAGTTTGTATGTGAAATGCGAGCCAGGTCCTACCGCGCCTTAAAATATATTATTTATGCCACACCTGGCCAAAAAGTAGCTTTTACCGCACGCTACACGTACGGAAAAAGCCGCTTTCTGGCCAAGTGTAGACATAAAATGATGTACACAACACGGGAGGTAATAAAAAAACACTCGATCGCATATTTACATCCCTCGCCTGCGGCTCAGGCCGCAAACATCTGCGATCTTGGCCTTTCTTTGTTTTACCACCCTAGTTGTGTAATGTACTATATGTTAATTACTACAACTGACACATTTTATTTTTATGTTAACTGATCAGTGATGATACCTCGTTAGAATGTCGTATAATATAGCTGTAAAGCTTAGTTTTCATTATTAGCGGTATTCCCGAGGTCAAGCATGTATGTAGGGCAATGTGTGCGACTGCAGAGACCCCTGGCGCTCAAAACTAGATCGGACTATCAACCGTGAAGAAATGTCAAAGTAATTTAGACAATCACCATATCAAAGGCTACAAACGTCTTCGTTCGAAGTTCGTCTGGTGCCATCTCTCTCACTCTCTCCTTTTAGATCATTTGAGAGAGCGAGGTGGAAGAATACAAACTACTAACTCCTTTAGTTACATTGTTTTACCACGGCGTGCGCTACGATCGTTTACTATACAGTAAGAATTATCTAAGGTGTCCGAATGTTTGTTCATTCTCTTTAAGAAAATTCGAACACTCTAGATAATTCTTACTAGAGTCAGACTACGCTAAGTCTGCAGAGGTCGAAAAAAGGTTTTATTGCAAAAAACACAAATGGCAACATCATAAGCAAGATGATTAATTAGTTTTGATACTTGGCAAATATCTTTCCGTTGAATAAGTATATAATGTGATTAATGTGTCTACATACCTACTGAAATAATTATTCGGGACAGTCTGCACAAATTGATCTAGTTCCAACCAAACTAAGCAACCAAATATAATATTTAAATACATTGGAATTATCTAATACCCTGAAACAAACCGCTTAGTTTGGTTGAAACTAGATCGATGTGTGAAAAATTTACTCAGATATTTATTTCAGTAGGTATGTAGACACATTTTGCAAGAAACGGAAGAATTATTACCAAGGATGAAGATTAAATAATCCTCATGCTGTAGCTTCCGCATGTTGCCATATATATAATTTTGATAAAACCTTTTTTCGACCTCTGCAAACTTAGCGTAGTCCGACTATATACCACTATGCACTTCGCACATATCCAATACATCATGGTTGACGGTACGAACGAATGGAATTGTTAGGCCCGTTTAGTCGGGTAAAACAGCACATATGAGCGAGATATGTATGTCTGCGTATAGCTCGAATATTTACTTGATCCTGTAAAAAATATTTAAAAACAGCTATTTAGAATCTATATTTTAAATCTAAATTAGGCATTTAATTCGTGTGAAGTTTCCTCATACGGATTCTACATATAGAATATGGTGATCCAAAAAGAGAACTCCGCGAGGTTTCCTTTATACGATTCGACTTTAGACGTCCCTCCCCAAAATTTGAGCGAAATTTAATATTTGGGTAGATCAACTTTTTCTTGTACTTCGTTGCCATGGTTACGTCCCCTGGACAACTCTTAAAAACTTGGTTTTCTATAAGTTTTCTACAGATAAAATTCATCAAACGCACATTTGTGTTGTAGTTATAAGCCTATTATTTTATGGACTATCCCTCTATATACATTAGTAGCATATACTATAATTTTTTTAAGAAACTCTGGCACTGTTGTCCCTTGGACAACGGGACAGAACAACAAACACAAAAAAGTTGATTGACCCATTTAGAGGTTGCTTAGATCCGGAAATAATTGTATGGAATTCCGAGAAATATCCATGTATTTGGATAACGTTTGAAGTCATATACCTCAAATAGCACCCAAGATCCGAACACTGGTAATCGCCGAATGGTCAAAATTGAATTGAACTTAGATGAAATTTGGCATGCAAGTAGACCAGGTAAGGCCATAAGGAGCTGGTCACTCACCGGACAGCATAGCAGTGATGGAGAGGATCTCGTTGGAGCAGTTGTGGTTGCAGCTGGCTATCAGCATCTTGGCCAGCTGCGGGTCCAGGGGGAATTCTGCCATTACCGCGCCCAGGTCCGTCAGGTTGCCGTCGTCATCTGAAACGCAAATTAACATATTATTGTTTTATCTTCAGATAAATTCCTGTGGTGGAAGATGTCTGCTTCAAAATCAAGTGGCAAGATTCCACCCGAACAAACATTGCAAGTTAAATAAAAGCTGGTAAATCATCCGTCGATTGAGGTGAAATTCTCGAACATTGTTGCGAAGTCGCTAGGTTATCTGTCTTCTATCGCATACATTATGGGAAGTGTGCGCAGGATTTAATCGACTTGATTCAACCATCGCCGTTTCATCAAAACATCCAGGCGTGGGGAGCGACTTCAGCCTTTTGTAGTCGATATATACCAAAAGAAAAGAATTGACAACCTTTCATTTTTTTGAGCCTTTAATTTTATTGGTTCTCTGTATTTGGTTTGAAAAGACGAATACGCTGATAGTTTATTTGTTTCACCAGGATTTGTAATTAATTTATTAATATTTACTTATTCTAAAAGGGCGTAACTACAGTTCTACGGTAGAATAAACCATTACTTTAGTCTTATCGCGATCGAAAAAAAGTAAGCGATCTGACAGTATGCATTGACAATGTCAAATTCAAAATTATGACAGCTTCTTTTTTCTGTGGCAAAAGGCCATCTATTGTGCCGTAGAACTGGTAAAATGAGAACATATTTTTTATTAATTTGTATTTTTAGGGTTCCGTACCAAAATGGTAAAAAAGGAACCCTTATGGTGCGACTCTGTCTGTCTGTCTGTCTGTCTGTCCGTCTGTCACAGCAAGATATCTCAGGATCTACTGATGCTATCGACTTGAAATTTGGAAGTGTTAAGAACCGCTAACCCGAGCTTATAGGATGTAAAAAAAATCTTGTAACTTTTTTACTTTTTTTTTAAAGGGGTCCGTAATGAGACTTTGCAAATTGAAAGTAGGGCTATTATATCGAGTGAGGTATCAAATGAAAGGGCTTAATTTGTAGATTAAAACACTATTTTTGTATTTTTTTTTAAATAAGTAGTTTTTGATTTATGGCGAAAAACGTTAAAAAAATACCGTTCCCCCCCTATTATCTTCGAAGTTACTGAACAGAAAAATCTGTAATAATTACCAATTATTAATGTCATCCTATATATTACAGGAAAAATATAACGGTTTTCCTAACTTGCACTGTTTTTGAGAAATTTGCAAAAATCTTAACACATACTTATTTGCTCCTACTAAACTAATCGCCATATAGTTTTTCTTGAACTATTCATGTATCTACTTATGAGTTTGTACGGAACCCTCGGTGCGCGAGTCCGACTCGCACTTGGCCGGTTTTTTTATATTAAGCGATATAAAAAAATTATAAAAATAGTGTAGTGTTCAGGAGACAAAATGCTTTCGAATCGTATATACATTTTAAAGTGTTCTTAAAATGAAATGTTGTCAATTAGAGATGAGACATGTAAAAGAGCCCTTGAGGGCCTACTTGCAGAAATAAATTATTTTATTTTATTTTTATTTATTTATATTCCATTTATTCGCACGAAGCGATTTGCTTCAACGTTTTTAATGTGTACCGCCAAGGAATGGAATTTGCTCCCGGCGTTCTTTCCTGACAAATACAACTTAGGACTCTTCAAGACACGAGTAAATAAATACGCCTCTATTGAACCGAGGAGCTACATCTTCGAGCTCGTAGTCGCTTACCATCAGGTGTACAGGTCGATTCACAAGAGCTGGCACGAATGGAATTAACGTAGTATAGGTTGTTTCACGAAAGTTGAGGCCACGCACACAAAAACACTGTCATGTAATGACAGCGGGATTTTGAAATTACTGTTCTTTTTTCGTACCGATAGCAGGTTCAACAGTGAATTGCAAGATAGACCAAAAAGTTTGTTTCAACTATAGTCTTGTGTTTATTACTCACTCATTCATTTCATTCATTCACTTTTTTTGCAATGAGTACTGCATGTAGCTGTGTGTGTAATCGTTCACCTCAACTTTCGTGATATTACCTATAATGTCATTTGTCATTGGTGAGCGACGTTCTTATACGGGAGGCTCCAAATATTTTGTGAACAAGTATATAACACTTCTTCATTATTCAAGAAAAAAATATAAAAAAAATACATATAATCTGCACATTTTTAAGACTATATGCAGGTAAAAGATATCGCAGAAAAGTAAATTTGACAGTTCGCTACAAATAGTTTACTATCATGGAGTTTTGATCTAATTTATATGTTTACGCCGCAATCTACGAAATCATGTCGAATGTATGCGAAAATCATACGAAATTTAGCTATTTCACTGCAGTTTTCGCGCTTGACGGCGTCAGTGAGTGTGCAAACAAAGTTGCGATTGTTCATAAAATGCAGACTGAGTTACGAAGTTGTGAGACGAGATTTCTAAACACGATTATCGCTTATTGAATCAACCTGTATTTAATCATTTTGTTACTCGCACATAAACATTATCATTCACTCATTCAATCCATTCGTGCCAGCTCTTGTGAATCGACCTGCAACTGAGTACAATCGCAGGTCAATTTTTTTATTTAAAAAAAAGGTCACTTACCCAACGCGGCCAGATAGTTGAGGAGCTCCAGGGCCCGCATGAGCGTCTCGGGCGCCGGCGGGTCCATGAAGTCAAAGTGCACCAGGTCGTCTATGCCCAGCTTTTTCAACTGCAAAACTACAGACCCTAAGTTCGATCTGCAACGGGCAATGCGGGGGGCATTAGTGCGCTGCACACTGTACGCTATATTTGTACCGAAAAGAGTAGAATTCGGAAATTATAGTTTGTATAAAAATGAGTAATTAGTATGAATTTTTTTTTTGACAGTCAATTTTATTATTGCGGGAAAGAGTAACTAAAATTTCTACTCTTTTTGGTTTAGCTATACTTTATATACCTAAGAAAATTGTAACTATATATGAAAAGGATGTCTGTGTCAAATACAGTCACTTAAATAATATGTAGAGACCGGATTTGAAGTAGCGATCTCAATATGAATATGGATATGACTAGTGCAATTTGTTAAATACATGTCATGTTGGTTATATAAGGTCTTAATTTTTACTGTGCATTGTGCAGAAGAAATCAAAAACTACTAAATCATAAAAGCTACTTTAAATCCGGTCTCTAATAATATGTATAAATTTTATACCTTGTTCCAATAATTTAAAATTATGTAAAATTGTGTTTTTTCTTATAGCATGAATGTCTGCCAATGAATTTAAATATTTTAATCGAAGAGAAAAATATATATTCCTAGGGCAGGATTCGAACCTGCATCTCCAACGGCAACGGCCAATACGTCCTAGGCTGTCCCAGAAAGCAAATCTCCATACAAACTTTGAAGCCAAGTCGGCACGGGTTTCCAACGTCACAGAGAGCTGAAATTTTATACACCTGAAGACTCCTGAAGAAAAAGTAATCCAATTCTGCTCCGGCTTAACTAAGAATATATTTGACGACACGCCACTGCCGGGTACATTCCCTAGTTCCAAGACAATCGTCTAAAATCGTTAAAAAAAATCGTCAAAATATGAAACGCCCTACTGAATACGGTATACTAGTGGCGGCATCCCCCTCCTAGCCCGACCAAATCGAGGTGGACCGGGATAAGCGACCTGGTTCGACCCCAGGCGCCCCCGGCCACCACCCAGTCCGATTCACTCAGGGTGGGCCGGCTAGCGACCTGGTTCGACCCCAGGGAACGCCACGGCCAACCACCCGGTCATACAATCG
Source organism: Eudemis profundana (assembly GCA_947034925.1). Classification (NCBI taxonomy): domain Eukaryota; kingdom Metazoa; phylum Arthropoda; class Insecta; order Lepidoptera; family Tortricidae; genus Eudemis; species Eudemis profundana. The sequence continues at coordinate 3,738,355 of OX344817.1, read as the reverse complement.
CTATACCCAGCAAGGGTAGCGAGTTATTCAGGCTTTATAAAAAAAAAATAACAATAAAAAATTACAAAAAAATACCCGACCGCGGTGCACTTTAAAAGTGCATAAAATCCGCCATTTCGTTTATTTTAACGAACTTCATACCCAGTGACACTCGCGCCATCAAGACGAATTTAATGATGTATCATTTATCAAAATCGGTTGCGCCGTTGAGTAGTTACGAGCGGACATAGGAACGGACATACATACAAGTCAAACACATAACCCTCCTTTGGGCTTCGCCGCAGTCGGGTAAAAAGCCACTTATCGCATTTAGTGTCCTTGCCACGTGAATCCTAAGTTTCGGGTACGGTTCCCGGGTCACCAGTTACCAAGTCACCTCAATATCTCCGGATACGTGTTGTCTTGCATCTCGTTTTTGTAGGCCTTCTCTGTGTACAGTCGGAAGCATTTGCCGGGGCGCGTGCGGCCGGCGCGGCCCGCCCGCTGCTGTGCTGACGCCTGAAAACAAGGTTATTACGTGAGAATATTATTCAAAATCGAAAAAAAAATCACAAAAAAGACAATATTTACTTTACACTTTCAAGGTTGACTCTCCGTTAAATATAGCCAAGTTTTATGGGTAATAAGGACATGCAAATATGGAGTTCATACTTTATTATTTAGCTAAGATATCGGTATCGGTATCGCCGAGTATTTTCTACAATAATCGGTATCGGTATCGGCAAAATTATGTATCGTTACATCCCTAATAAGAACTTTTGATACTTTCAAATGCCAAGGTACTTTTGATGTTGACTGTTCCCTTAGCCGCGGTATGTCACATAACATCGTCTAGCAGTGGCGTGGCGTCCAAAGAAATCAAATCCTACCGGCTTGCCTCATATCAGCCTTTTGACCACCTTAGGACGGCCACGAAAAAAAGAAAAAAAAAATTAATAAATAAAAAATAAAAAAAAATGCTTGAGACTAGATTGATTTGTGTAAGACAGGGGTCTCCAAACTACGGCCCGAAGGCTAGAGGTCGAGAAAAAAGATTACCGAATTTCGTGGTTTGCCATGTCGTGTGGCCCTTTTCTAAAAAAAGTTTACTTAAGTGAAGACAAGATCAAAAATAAATAAATATTGGGGGCCTAACTGCTAACTAAATTTGAATAATAGAAAACGTCTTACCTTACTGATTGGAGACACCAGTAGAGACTCCACTCTGATCCGAGGATTATACACCTTCTGTTTAGCAAACCCTGGATCAATCACGAAGACAACCCCATCAATGGTCAGGGAGGTTTCAGCAATGTTGGTCGACACCACAACTTTCCTCCCAATCGCTCCGTTAGACCTGTTCGGAGGAGCAGGCTCAAAAATCCTCTGCTGAAGGTTCGGTGGCAATGTGGAATACAGCGGAATGCATTTCAGCTCACCAGCATCTGGCCCTAAATTGTCTATCTCCCGTTTAATCCGCTTACAAGCATCTTCTATCTCTTCCTGACCGGTTAAGAATAGAAGTATGTCGCCAGCGATCTCCTCACATATATGAATCTGGACTACTGTACGGATAGCTGCTTCTAGATAGTCTCGCTCTGGTTGCGGTGTGTAGAATATCTCTACCGGATGAGTACGACCCGGGACGTTCATAAGCGGAGCATTATCAAAGTATTGCTGGAACTTGCCAGCGTCTAGTGTAGCAGACATGATAACTAGCTTCAGATCCGTGCGTTGCTTAATCACTTCTTTCAGTACACCCATCAGGATATCCGTGGCCAGTGTTCTTTCGTGAGCTTCGTCAAGAAGTATCACCCGGTACTGGTCTAACATGGGATCTGACATCGCTTCTCTAAGCAACATACCGTCTGTCATATATTTAAGTAAGGTATGGGGTCCGGAGCAGTCTTCGAAACGGATACTGTAACCGACCTGCTGTCCTAAAACTACATCCATTTCTTCAGCGACTCTCTGAGCCACGGACATAGCGGCTACTCTTCTCGGTTGCGTGCAAGCGACTCCTTTGGATTTGCCAGCGGTGACCGCTGCAAACTCCACACTCCATTGGGGGATTTGTGTTGTTTTGCCGGAGCCAGTTTCACCGACCAGGACGACGCATTGGTGGTTGTTCAGGAGACGCATGAAGTCGTTCTTGTACTCCCAGACGGGGAGGCCGAGGCGTCGCCGCAGCAGCTCGTGGTAGCGTGTGGAGTGAGGGAGACCTGAGAATAAGATGTTATTTGTTAATTCTTCAAATCAGTAACCAACTAAAATCTTATTAGAGTAAAATTCGGTCTGAGAGTGACACATTTTTCTTCTGATTGCATGTCATGATGAAAATGCCAAGAAAGTTATGAAATACGCAATAGTCAGTAATGCTGAGCAATAAAAGTCTAAATAAATGAATCAAGGGTTATCAAATATGGTGCAATTCCTGACCAGATAAATGATTATAAACAATTCTCAAACAGTGTTGCAACACATTGCTCAAACAATTAAACTTTACATAATCCTGAGTTGTTTTTTTTTCAAACCCTCTTTCTACCTCGTTTCCTCATGACTGAGGGTTTCTATGAAAACCATAGAGAAATAAGCCCTTTTGAAAAGACAAATCTCAAACAGTGTTGCAACACATTGCCCAAACAATTAAACTTTACATAATCCTGAGTCGTTTTTTTTTTCAAACCCTCTTTCTACCTCGTTTCCTCATGACTGAGGGTTACTATGAAAACCATCGAGAAATAAGCCCTTTTGAAAAGACAAATCTCAAACAGTGTTGCAACACATTGCTCGAACAATTAAACTTTACATAATTCTGAGTTGTTTTATTTTCAAACCCTCTTTCTACCTCGTTTCCTCATGACTGAGGGTTATGATTATGACCACATGTTGCTCTTTTTATGGGGTTATGATTATGACCAATGCTTTGACTACAGTTTTCTTTCTTCCTTATCGATGCCTGTAATTGTTAGCGTTGCCAGGCGTCTGGATAAAGCTGGACACAGTTAGGCTTTTTAATTGCGTGTCCGGCCAAAAGAAACGGTCTGGTATTTTTTTTTGTCATACCTATTAATACTAAGACACAAGATCCTCAATAATGTAGGGTGTCCGGCCTTTTTACCCAAATGCCTGGCCAAACTGGCTGGTCTGTCCGGCTATTAGGTATAACAACCTGGCAACCCTACCTACTTTGACGACCGCTTTAGCTTAGTTGGTAGTGACCCTGCCTACGAAGCAGGAGGTCCTGGGTTCGAATCCCAGGGCATTTATTTGTGTGATGAGCACGAATATTTGTTCCTGAGTCATGGATGTTTTCTATGTATTTAAGTATTTGTATCTATTAAATATATCGTCGTCTAGTATCCATAAGACAAGCCTTATTGAGCTTACTATGGGGCTAGTTCGATTTGTGTAAGATTGTCCCCTAAGATTTATTTATTTATTTACTGTAGAGTCCCCTGACATACTTCCTTTACGGCATCGGCCCATCAGGTTTCTTTCAAAGGGTAGAGTCTGTGCGGAAAGAGAATGGGCGTGGCGAAAAGCGGAACTAACCTAACCAGTATGGCCACAGAACAGAAAATACGGCACATACGGTAGAAAAGCATTACAGCGCCCCCCAAAATTAATCCTATTCTCTTTCCGCACAGACTCTAGTTGTTATTTTTACCATGACTATTTGATTGCTGACTGTGATTATGACTGTTATATTTTTGGGATGGATCTATTTACCTGTGAGGGGGTTGACACCAGGGGTGCTAGTGGCAGTCGGTGGCATGGACGAGCCAAGCGTCGCTGCACTTTCAGAGCTCTCACCGCTACTGCCTCCCTTCAATGCAGCTGCAGCCGCCTTCTCTTCTCTGGAAAATTTTAAAATCAATTGAGAATACAATCCCACACAGGTTTTTTTTATACTAGGCTAGAAAACGAGCATATGCCCTGAATTACAGCTGAATGTTGCTTAAATTGTCAACACGGGATATGACATAGGATCCCAATACTATATGAGATGGTAATAGCTGTTCTGGAACCACAGAGTAAATGGGATCAGGTTAAATGCATATTGGATGACTTCTGTATGCAGAAATTATCTATTTTTTGATCCAATGGACATGAAGCCTAATACTTTTATGTCAAGTAAAGGGAAATTAATGAATGCAAATGAGTGTTTTTCAAAAAAGTATGTGTTTTTTTCTGAGAAGATTGACTTTTTGGGTATTTCTTACTGAAAATCATTTGTACTTTCAAACCTAATACAAGAAAATCGTGTCCTAAAATTTCCTTTCGAGATTTTTAGGTCTTTGTATGGAAGATTTTTTTATTTATATGGATGTGTGCACTGCAAACATAATTTTCCATACAAAAATTTGGGACATAATTTTTTGTGTATTAGATGCTAGCTAGCTACCTAGTGTTGGTGAATCTACTGTACAGATTTTGGTGATAATTTAGTGTCAAACTCCCAAATTTTCATACAAAATGAACTCAAATAGTTGGGTCCTTGGCATTGAATGTGTTAATATGTAGGAAGGCTCCATCATCGCAAAATAGTACGCTTGGCTTAATTTAACCGTAAAACCGTATGATTGATTAATGCAAGGTATGTTTTAATATTAAATCTAACTTTTAATGACTCTTTCATACGTTATGCAGAATGATAGAGAAATAACTTATTACCAAAGAGATCTTCAAGAGCTCTAGAAAAAGGCGTTTAACGTTTAAAGAGCTGACGATCGATTTGGAGATCCAAAACAAACCGGTGTAAAAAAAAAAGAAGCTGCGAGCAAAAGACACGCCAAACAAGTTAGGTATGGCCGTGACAAATGTAGGTGGTTTACAAAAGTCTATAATCGATATAATTCAATAAAATTCGTTGGTAATAAGCTATTGAAAGACAGTGCACTTTAATTATGCGAAAAAACACAGAGATAAATCGAGCATGGCACTGTAAAATAAACGTGCTACTAACCTTTTCTTCTTAATAAACGGATCCATTACTTCAATACGTCTTTTAGACATTTTACACCATGCACTTTTAACACTGGCTCTAAAATGAGAAAGTAATCTTTTTTCGCCACTCAATAATATATGGAGCCAACAAAATGGCGACGCATGGAACGACTTTTTTTTTTAAAGAAAGACTTTTATAGTGTTACCAGGTGAAGAAATAAAAAATGCGAAAGTAGCAATTTAAGAACACTTATTTTAAAACAAAGGGCGAAAAATGTGCTTACCCCGGTGTGAGGCTTGCATTTGCAAGCGTACTCGTTTATTACTATTATAAGTTAAGGAGTATAGCATGATTTAGAAGCTTCGTGAACTGTTTTATTCAAAGAGCATTCTCACAAGAATGAAAAGTACAACTTTCTTGTAGCTGACTTCAACTTGAAGTAGTCTTTCTTCTCTCTTTAATGTTTTTGGCTTAGAATAGAATAGGTACTGGCAGGTATATGCACTAATGATCCAAAAAATGTTATTGGATTAGATCAGGGGTCTCCAAATTTTTTTCCCAGAGGGCCATATAGTACAACACCTTTGAAAATGTCGCTCGGCCCATATGACATGGTTGTCGCGAAGGCAGCTTCGCGATTTGTACATGGCAACATGTACCGATGATTTTGTATATAGCAACACTTACCGAGAAACTCTATTCTGTCAATGGTAAGTGACGTCACAAGAGGATCTTATTTTGAATAAGTTTTAAGGTGTCATAGTAAGTCGCAAAACTCGCAAATCGCATATGCAACAACGTCATAGTATATCATACACGGTTGTAATAGTACTGTGCTAATCTCAAAGTTAAGTGTTAAGTGATTATGAGGAGGTGTCAGCGCCGCGTCGAGGGATCGACTCTACGCACCAAACAAAAGCTAAGTAGATGGGCAAGCCGCCATTTATCGATGTTTCTTTGTAGTTATATTAATATCCTTGTTGTAAACTACGTTGAGGTGTTGTTGGTCGCGAAACTCGCTGAGCTGATGAACTAGCAATTTTTCAAGTAGTCACTGGTTCAAGGGGTAGAACGGATCCATTCTATTTACCTAAAGGCTTGATTAGGAGAGGTAATTCTATGCGCGCGATTGTCTCTCTTGTGAAGACAATCAAATGGTGCCGGCTCCCTGTGAGTACGTAACGGCAAATTGACGGGCTCTGCGTCCTAATACATGCATGTGGTGGTTCTTCAGAACCCGTGCTTGTATGTCAGGTTATGCATGTGGTGGTTCTTCAGAACCCGTGCTTCCCTGACTGTGGTTATTTGTATGACAGGATATGTATGCATGTGGTGGTTCTTCAGAACCCGTGCTTCCTTGTCTGTGGATATGGCCAACCTCTCCAATGATCACGAGTGCTTGACGAAGCCTCACGCCACTCACACCCTTGTGTGCAATTGGAGGACTTGTATTAGTCCACCAATACTGGCTGAACCATATTTCTATTCTATTCACATGGCAAGTAAATTTTAGTGTTTACAAATTACTATGTTTCATTGTGTACAAGGGAAGCATCGATACACACATAAAAGATGCGGTAACTTAGTGATTCCAATTGGAATCAATTGTCAAATTTCTTTTAACAGATGGCTGGTGTCAGCAATAGAAATAGCACAATGGCGCGTATCGACTGAGCCTGCCAAATTATTCACCGAGTCGATTCTTGCTGTGGCCGCTGACACTTCGTTCAAGGTATGATTCATGAACAATTAATCTACTTGATATGCTTTCTAAGGGTTGAGTTGTGTGTCGCAAAGGGGAGTAACTAAATAATAAAAGCGAAGCAGATAAACATATTTATATAATTAACTCATTAACTTTAACTAGAATTGAACCTAGGCAATTAATTTGTTGAGGGCCGGTTGTTAAACAATCCCCATAAATGAGTCTCTATGGTTTAATATAATATCCATAATAAGACTCATACAAGGTCCCAACAATGGTCGAACCTAAATTTACGTATAATCTTTTTTCGTCCTGGGAATGCACTGTGTCTGTACCAAACTGTACACTAAATACATCACACATCATCTCTAGGTACTTTACTGTCGGTAAATATCGCTCATCGTATTCTTCCCGCGGGTGGGACTGGCTCACTCCGCGTTTCGTGGTAATTATGATTAAATCTCGCCACTCTACAGTGGAAAAAAGAGCACGCGTTACGCTAAACAGAGAGACGGTCGGATGCGGGTCAGCTCCATCCGAGAGAGGCTTCTGCAATTCTGTGCCGCGGGCCGGATTAGAATACCTCGCGGGCCGGATCATAGGCCCTCCCACGAATCGTAGTTTGGAGACCCCTGGATTAGATTGACAAAAATGAATCCACATTTAATATCGAATCGCACAGTGCAAAATCTAGAAAATGTAGAAAAGCTGTATACTTGGCAACACTGTACCTTTATAACATAGTGTTGGCATTATAAATAAAATAGAAGGAGGTATTACCACAAACAATAAACTTGACGCTTGTTTTCACGCAGAGTAATTAAAGCAAAAAAATTATAAAAATTAAAATTTATGACGTTTGATATTCCGTAGTCTGATTATATTTTATAGTGTTAAATTAAATAATAAACAAATAATTAAGTGTATATCGATATAACTACATAAGAACTTAGCCTTAACGTACAACGAAACGTTTCATAACAAAAATGTTAGACGTGAGCAGTGTTTCCAGATCTACTGATAAAGCAGTAGATCTACCTGATTTTTGATAAATCTAGAAATCTACTGATCTACTAAATTATTTCTAAAAATTCAAGAAATCGATCTGTTTGTCTAATATGGATAAAAATCCACACTACTAAATACACAAAATGAAACAAAACCTACTCTGTGGTAGTGTCACTGGTACCAATGCCACTACTTCTTACATTAAAAATTGGTACTACTACAACATTACTTCTTTTTGAGGGGCCCTATCTCTTTTTACCCGACTGCGGCGAAGCCCAAAGGAGGGTTATGTGTTTGGCCAGTATGTATGTATGTATGTCCGTTCCGGTGTCCGCTCGTAACTACTCAACGATACATCCGATTTTGATAAATGATACATCATTAGATTCGTCTTGATGGTGCGAGTGTCACTGGGCATGAAGTTCGTTAAAATAAACAAAATGGTGGATTTAATGCAGTTTCAAAGTGCACCGTGGTCGGGTTTTTTTTTATAATTGACGAATAGTTACACTTACATCCCTATCTCTTTTTAGCCAACGAGCCGATTGTTTCGATTCGATCGTTTGAAACGTGTATAAAGAAGATGATTAATATATATTTTTTTTATTTAAACAAAAGTATTTGCACGAGACTTGTCTATTGGGCAAAGCCTGCTCACAAAGCTGAAGACCGCTGATGGCAGAGTGGTATCGTCGATGCCCGAGCTTTTGGGAGAGATCGAAAAGTTCTACGGACAGTTATACACGACAACACAATTACTTGTTGTTAGCAATCTAGCAAAAGACCCAAGAGCTAGATTAACCCGGCACTATACCGAAGATATCCCGGACGTCAGCCTGTATGAGATTAGTATGGCTCTGAAACAGCTTAAAAATAACAAGGCACCGGGTGAGGACGGCATTACGGCAGAGCTTCTCAAGGCAGGCGGAGCTACAGTTTCCAGAGCCCTCCAGAAGCTATTTAATGCCGTCATACTCGAGGGAAAAACGCCACAGGCATGGCACAGAGGCGTGGTGGTGTTGTTCTTCAAAAAGGGTGACAACGCTCTTCTGAAGAATTATAGACCCATCACGCTGCTGAGTCATGTCTATAAGCTGTTTTCCAGAGTCATCACAAACCGTCTCTCAAACAGGTTTGACGACTTCCAGCCTACCGAACAAGCCGGTTTCCGAAAAGGCTTTAGTACCATAGACCACATCCATACGCTGCGGCAGGTTATACAGAAAACAGAGGAGTATAACCAGCCACTATGCTTAGCGTTTGTGGACTATGAGAAGGCCTTCGATTCGATCGAAACCTGGGCGGTGCTACAGTCTCTCCAGCGGTGCCAGATTGACTATCGGTACATCGAAGTGCTGAAGTGTCTGTACGAAAACGCCACCATGTCAGTTCGCCTCCAGGATCAGATCTCGAAACCTATGGCGAAAACAATGGCGAGTACCTCACTCACCTCCGATTTGCCGATGATATTGTAGTAATGGCTGAGACCCTGGAGGACCTTGGCACAATGCTCGAAGACCTCAGTAGAGTTTCCCAACAAGTGGGTCTTAAAATGAACATGGACAAGACGAAAATGATGTCAAACGTCCATGTCGCACCCACTCCTCTTAAAGTTGGGAACTCGAATCTCGAAGTTGTCGACGAATATGTCTACCTGGGACAAACAATCCAACTAGGCAGGTCCAACTTCCAGAAAGAGGTCAATCGTCGAATTCAACTCGGCAGGGCAGCGTTCGGTAAGCTACGCAACATCTTTTCGTCCCAAATTCCGCAGTGTCTCAAGACGAAAGTTTTTGACCAGTGTGTGTTGCCAGTGATGACTTATGGAACAGAGACGTGGTCGTTTACAATGGGCCTCATAAGAAGGCTCAAGGTCGCTCAAAGGGCAAAATGGAAAGAGCTATGCTCGGGGTTTCTCCTCGAGATCGAATCAGGAACGAGGAGATCCGTAGAAGAACTAAGGTTACCGATATAGCTCAACGCATTGCAAACCTTAAGTGGCAATGGGCAGGGCACATTGCTCGCAGAACTGATGGCCGTTGGGGTGGTAAGGTTCTCGAGTGGCGACCACGTACCGGAAGATGAAGTGTTGGCAGGCCTCCCACAAGGTGGACCGACGATCTGGTGAAAACCACGGGAAGCCGCTGGATAATAGCAGCACAAAGCCGACAATCGTGGAGATCCTTGGGGAAGGCCTATGTCCAGCAGTGGACGTCTTTTGGCTGAAATGATGATGAGGATGATGAAGTTGGTAACTTAAGTGTATGTGAGCGGCGTTTCATGCTTCTCCGTAAATTTTACAACTTACGAGTGACAAAAAAGTGTGGGAATTGCTTAAAACCAGCTCAGATAACCAGGGCCGTCTTTAACCTATTGGAGGCCCTGGGCATATTAGGATAATGGGGCCCCTATGACTTTGTATTTGATCTGAGGGGGGCCCCTAGCGATCGCGGGGCCCTGGGCACTTGCCCAAAGTGCCCACTGGGAAAGAGGGGTCTGCAGATAACGATATTTGACACCTTTGTTTAAGCTACTGATTTTTTTTCTCAATCTACTGGTTTTTTTTTTGGCAAATTTCTTCTGCTTCTATCGAATTTCAACTGGCAACTCTGGACTGGACGTCAGTCACAAAACTGCGTATTTTGAGTGTGTGCATATAAATTGTTTATAAATTCTTGTAAATAAATAATATTATCATGGTGTTAATTGTATAAATGCGACAAACATGATTTAATAAGTGTACAGTTTAGTGTGTTCCCTCAAAATGGACTATTTATAAGAAGAAACGAACGACCATTTCAACCAGCGAATTAATTGAATAAACTGTATTAATTAATAATTCGAAAACGACATCACAATAGATCCCCCCGTCTTATTAGAGGTACGTATTTGAACGATTAAGTGAATTTTGTCAACTAACTTTGTAATCGTGCTAAGTACATTTAAAATCAAGATGGCGGCCACACATTTCTTTGATTTGTTTATCTATTTATAGTCTAATTTTGGACCTTTATTACGGTATTTATGACATTTGCGCTCGCTGAAATGTATCTCTTATGTCCTGGAACACAAAGGAATTCTTTGAAGTTGTAAGTCTGAGGTTATTGAACTTGTCAAAACTTGTATTTTGTTGGAAAAAGTTTCGAGTGGTGTAGTGGTGTGTGCGAATTTTTAAAACTTTTATAAAACATCGAGCCATCTATCTTGATTTACTATTATACATTTTCAGTAGAAATAAGAGCAAGTACGTATATTAGTCAATTATAATTAGAAAACCTTTATAGAAAAAGTTAGAATTATTAATTAGAGCTGTGTGTGTCATCTTGTGCTTCACCAGGCAAGTAAATTGTAGTAATCTGAATAGTAAAATATGCTGTTCTTCAGCCACTTACATCTCCAACACATCTCCGGTGCCCGACAACAATTTAGAGGCCCGTACCACCGACTCAAGGATAGAGTGGAATGGTCGCCCTAGGTGCAAGGTTATAAGGGGCACCAAAATCACAGTATAATAGCAATAATTTTTCTGCCTACAAGAGGTACATCACGCGCTGGAATGTGTGCGCGCCGTGTGCAAACGCACAACAAGCAAAGATTTATCAGCGCACCAATACTCCAGCCTGGAGTGCACTCACATAGTGCGACTAAGTCGACCTACTTGTTTGTCTCTATACTTTGCCAAAACAATCCATAATTGTTTCAAAAAAGCAGGGTTCCGAAATTATCAGCGTATTATTGTGGTAGAAGTAGTAGAACCCACCATTTTGCTGGATTTTCTTGGATATTCATCCATAGCCGCATTGTTGCATCTTAGGCGAAGGCTAGAAGTACAATAAATACTGTGATTTACTGATATTTATCAAATATTGTGATATTTATTGATAGTCTAGTCTAGTATATTGATGGATTACGTGAACATCGTGTGATCCATCAGTATTTACCATATTGATGGATCAAAGTATGTATTGTACGTCTAGCCTTCGCCTTAGGAAGTGGCTTGAGTTGAAGACAATGAGGTCAAATTATGTTATGTACCCTAATGTTGATTTTAATCTTTGTTGTGTCTTTCATTCTAAACAAGCAAATTACACGAAATAATACTAGATTTTTTTTTCACATTTAATATGATTAAATGTTTAAAACACTTTTTGCTAGGATCTCAGAATCGTCTTAAGTGGGTTCTACTGTAAATTGACGGCTAAAAGTTTACTACGTTTCTGTTTTTAGAAACGTAGTAAACTTTTTGTCATCATCAAAATGAAACTACTCTGTTCCCCCGAGACTGGCCATCATTCCTTTGATCAGGTATTTTTAGCATCCATGTTTGAACCCCATAGCTGAATATGGAGAACATGAGGGTACTGCCCAGCTTGATTTTGGTTTTGAAAGAAATGTTGCAATCCATCATACTTAACAAATACAATGCTATGACATCCTGTTACCAAAAGAAATGGTTTGACCTATTTTAATTAGGTAGTTTTGTATGACTGTTAATTGGTAACACTCCAATTAACTGGAGGTTGATTTGAGTCACTAGTGACTCATTTGCTTATACAAACTTTGACGTGAACAACTTGGAAAAGGTTAAACAGTTCTGTTATGCTAAATCGGTAAGGAGTGAAAGCCGTTAATTAACAGAAAAGCTAACACTTCTAACACTGGGAACTCTAGAATACCAGCCTATTCTAAAAACAATTAATTCCGATGAAACGCGATTTATGGTTTGTGCCTAAGGACAGTGCAACAGAATTTTAGTGTCCAACCTCATCAACAGAAGAGGAAATAGGCATTTAGCTTGTGATGCTGACCAATTGTGTCAATTAACATCCATTACTTAGCAACCGTTTGGGATTAGTGCATTTTAGCTTACCGTTTCAGCTGTTCGCTTATATCGAAGTGAAACTATAAAATTATTTCTATGATCATTGTTTGCAAGTTCTATATGTTTTCTTTATATTGTTGTTTAACAATTTGCTGACTACATCTCTGAGAGATATCTATAGATACAGTCAGAGTCAAATAGTCCGTTTCATCCAAAGCGCCATATAATAAAAATGTGTTACGATATATATGGCGCTTTGGATGTTACAGACTGTTTGGTACTGACTGTTCATGTTGACATCACAACGGCAAAGTATAATTTAGGAGCGCGCGATACCTATTTAAGATCGAGATGCAGTCAGTGCTATCTGTACTGGGGCAATCTAAAACTTTGCTTGTACTTGCGGGCTCAAGCCGCGCGATGTACAGTCAACCGATTTGATTCCTAGGCCACTATAGAACTTTGTCGCATTAACTAATAGAGAGTTACAACGGCAGTGCGGGTCAAACGATTGATTGATTCATTGTGACATGGTTCTATAGTGGCCTAGGAATCAAATTGGTTGACTGTACCTCTTGTAGAAAGAAAAATTACTGCCATTATACTCTGGTAACAGTGCCGTTTGTTTACATAATCCAGCTATTTGAAATTGTCAACAGTGGCGACACCTGCAGTGAGCAATATACATAGGCCAATTGTTAATACCAGCCGGACTTGCGTAACCAGCGTCGGACTGGCCATATACAGGGTGAAATATTATTGACTGTCCAAATTTTTCCTAGGCATTAGGTATCAATAAAATATGCCATTCCTGAAGAAAACAGCCCGAAACTGCCTTAAATCCTTAAGTTAGTTAGGGGTGGCATAACCGCCAAGAGAATAGGATTTAAATGGACAGGCGCTGAAATGCTTTTCTACCATATTTGCAAAAAAAAGAATGCCATACTGTTTAGGTTAGTTCCGTTTTTCGCCACGCCTATTCTCTTTCCGCACAGACTCTAGGGGTGGCATAACCGCCCCTGGTCGGTTGCATTTTGTTTTGGCGCCATTCAACTAACTTTTACTTCTTCGGGGCAGTGAAACTTGTTGGCCCGGGGCGCCAAATATCAAAATACGTCCCTGTATGGTTGCAATGCGACTCCCTCAAAGCCTTTCAAACAAAAAGAATTTTCCAAATCGGTGTAGCCGTCTACGAGGAATCGCGTAACAAATCCTTGGCTGAGGAACAAATACTCATGCTCATCTCGCAAATATTTGCCCTTACTAGGATTTGAACCCGGGACCTTTAGCTTCGTAAGCGGTCACAAACCATGTATTAAAAAAGTAAGTAAGTTCGAGTCCTGCTAATGAGCTATTTTGTTGGTTACAGATGATAGTTCGCTGGCCGAACCTCCCATCGTGAAAATAGGACACAGCTATGGGACAGCAAACTTCCAGGAAGAGTGAGTATCCGTTTTAAATTAATTTAAATTAAGTTTTAAATAAAAAAAAAAGTTTTAAGTAATTGATCGAATCAGGCGTTATTTTGCGGATATCCATATTGATTGAAACAAAAATATTGCTTTGCTAATCCGCGATATGATAACGTGTTAGTCAATAAGTGCTAGCCTGTTATAATTACTTGCGATGTTTTCTTGTATTAACAGCAAAATTAAAATAACTGGCCAAGAGCATGTCGGACCATGCTCAGTGTAGGGTTCCATAGCCGTAACTATAAGGTAAAAAATACGATGTAAAAAAAGTACAACAACAAAAGAGCGTATCTTCATAGCAATTACGTCCTTTTGTCCACACGTTGATATTTAATACTGTCTTTAACATGTATGGAGTCCCCCCCCTAAAAATATTTATTTTAATTATTTATATACCAAACTAAGTAGCGGCTCATAAAAGACACCTATATTCCAAATTTCATCAATATCCATCATGTAGTTTTTGAGTAAAATGCCTGTGACATACGGACAGACAGACAGACAGACAGACGGACGGACATGACGAAACTATAAGGGTTCCGTTTTTGCCATTTTGGCTACGGAACCCTAAAAACATGCAAATAAATATACCAAACCACCACCAAAAATACAAAGCTCGACACGCGTTTCGCCTCTCTAGGAGGCATCCTCAGAAGAGGCTGGGAATAGTAGGGATGTTGACCGTCCGGTGTCCGTTGATGGAATGAGCTCATTTCTGCGGTTCTAGTGAAAAGCTGTACAAGTCGCATTTAACCTAGGAGCAAAAGAGCTCAAGACATACAATAGAGTTGTGACTTTTTGGTCCTGGTATAAATGTGACTTGTACGCCTTTTCACGGGTAAGTAATAAAAGATATAAGAACTAATACTATAATATTCATATTATATACGCTCATATTGTATAAGCTTGTTTTGTATACGGTTCAAGGTGTATAACGAACGTTTTGTATAATATCAAATTATCTATTTTTTATTAAGCATAACGTTTGTTAAGTATAATATCATTGTATATAACCATCATTATGCATAACGTTCATAATATCTCAGCTTTATAATGTATATTCTACAATACATCTAACACCATAATGCATAATGCTCGTATAAAATAACCATTGTATATAACCATCATTATGCATAACCTACTATTTCTTTTAGCAGTTTATTTTTGTAAGGGGATGCAGTTCAAACCTAACCTAAACCTAACTTAACCTAACCTAGTTTTCAGCCAGCAGTTCGTTTTTGCTGGGGGACGCAGTTTCAAACCTAACCTAAACCTAACCTACTTTTTCTGTCTGCTTTTTTCCATGCGGGGGGCTTCGCCCCCCGAGCCCCCCTCGAGGGGGGCTTCGCCCCCCCGTCCCCCCTTTTTAAGCCTTTTCGTAGTTAAGAACTCGTGCATAACTCTAGTTGCTTAAATGTTCTGACCTAATATAAGCCTACCTACTGTTCTGCCAACCTCTTGTTTTCTACAGGAGTAGCAGTTATAACTAATTTTGTATATCATACGCTATTATATTTTATAATCATTATACTAAAAGATAGTATATACTATGATCGATATACGTTATGCATGTTATATAAACTGAATTTAGAGTATTTGAATGTTATATAAAAAAACTTTATACAAAATGAGTATTAGTTTAATTAACTGTTATTCCTAATAAAAATATTGATTTTGATGTTATAGCAAACGTTCATTATACCTTGTGAACGTTATTAATATGAAATTATATATTATGTAGTTATATCTCGTGGGACGCACCCCCCTTTTCACTAGACCCACAGGCTTATTGTTATTAAACTTATTTCGTTATTTTGGTAGCGTTTATTTGAATTTAACACGCTAAACGCGTTAACACTTCAATCCCTCATTACGTTCTGATTCTACAATAGAATCCCTGGCTAAGCTAAGGATTAGAGATGTGCCGTTCCCGGAATACTCCCCGTTTGTATGGGGAATATTCCCACCGGGAGTATTCCCTATACAAGTGGGAAATGGCATATCTCTACTTGTATTTTCGCTTCGTTCAGGATACAAGGTACGCCCTCGCCGTAAATACATCATTTTGTTCCCTTGTGACATAAGCATGATGTCAACAGTTGCTATGGAGACACGATCCCAAAAAGATTTTGTTTATCAAAGAAAAAATCTTCACCATCGAAGAAAAGTTTAATCAATCAACTAATGCGATTCGTGCCTCTATTGACGAATGGCTCACACGATTGAAGGCCTGTGTTCAGCACAATGGCGACCATTTTTAATAATTTATATTTTATTTTTACCGTAATATAATGATTTTTCTTCTGTCTAGATTTCGTTTAAATACGTTAAA
This sequence comes from Eudemis profundana, assembly GCA_947034925.1. NCBI lineage: Eukaryota > Metazoa > Arthropoda > Insecta > Lepidoptera > Tortricidae > Eudemis > Eudemis profundana. The sequence continues at coordinate 3,722,086 of OX344817.1, read as the reverse complement.
GCGTGATCGAGAAAAACATGATTTTGTTCGTCTCAAAACTTTTTTTTTTTTTATGTGTGATAGATGTGTGTGTGAAACTTATGAACATAGGAGGTAAAATTAGGTATAAGAATAAGAACGGTTAACTTCTTTAGTGTATCTCGATTTCTATCGCTGAGGAGTATCGAGTGACGACAACTTTTGATTAAATCATGTGTAATCTCGGTACCGTTTATCGTTTATAGTATTAGTAGGAACACGAATGAGAAAAAAAACGAGCCAAATGTTGTTTCAGGCGGCGAGTGCTCTTGCGGGTGCGGCTTCGAGCGGCGCCGCTACGCGGAGTCCCCGAGCAGCGTGCAGCGCTACGTCAGCGCGGTCACCGACAGGTTAGCAATTAGGTCAACTGTGTAACAGGTACCATCGAACACACTGTTAACTAGGGATGTAACGATACATAGTTTTGCCGATACGATACCGATATAATGTACCTAGTAAATAATCGGCGATACCGATATCTTAGCTAAATAATGAAGTATGAACTTCAGATATTTTGTATGTCGTTATTATACCTAAAACTTGGCAATATTTAACGGAGAGTCAACCTAAAGTAATAAATAAAATTGTCAACTCAAAATAAAAAAATATTATGAACCAAAGCTATAATTATCATTGCACAAGGTAATAGACCAATACATAAATAAAGTCAGTAATAGGGAATATGCATGAATTTTTTTTAACAGCTTTCTTAACAAAATATGAAAATACTGTAAAAAAGATGACATACAGTCAAAATAAAATTGAAATCGACCGAGAAACACGGAAGATATAAACATTTTAAAGCACTAATCAGATAGCGATTAGAGAGAGAGAGATCCGATATGGACTATGACGTCATAGTACACAGCCGCCATACAATCTCCATACTATATTTTGTTTTGCGAGAAAGAGATAGAGATAAATCTTTGTTATGTAATATCTTGGTTATTTTTATAGTAGAAAAATATTTTTTTCCTACTGTTTCTTATATGGATGAGCTTTTATTAAAGTAAATAAAAAATATCATGCATATTCCCTATTGAAATGACTTTTTGCAGATGGTCGACGCGCGAGTGCTCGTGCCGGCGCCGGCGCGGGCGCCGCCCCGCGTGCGTGTGCACGGCCTACCGGAGAGTCAGCGTCGGGGACGCCATGGCTGATGACAGGTGAGGACATGTTAACGTTTAGGTAGATATTTGCAGATGGTCGACGCGCGAGTGCTCGTGCCGGCGCCGGCGCGGGCGCCGCCCCGCGTGCGTGTGCACGGCCTACCGGAGAGTCAGCGTCGGGGACGCCATGGCTGATGACAGGTGAGGACACGGGACTAAGTGACCTGGTTCGCGGGACTAAGTGACCTGGTTCGACCCCAGGCATTCCCGGCTCCCACCCAGTCCGACCAACTCAGAAAAAAAAAAAAAAAAAAAGAACAAGTGAGGACATGTTAACCTTTAGGGCTCGTCCAGAAATCCTGTCATCAAATTTGAACTATTTTTGAAATGTATTTTCTTTCTTTCTAAGGTTTGTTTGTGTTTTCAGGTTGGCCGCCGTCATAACTCTCGGCGCGAGGGATCTACGCAGAGAGCTTGACACAATCGTCTTGAACAGAGGTACTATTTACAATTATGACAAGAAAGTACAGCAGAAGACAGCTCAGAATCATAGCGGGGGTGTTTACAGGTCACTTCGGGGTCAAAGGACTCCTGACCAAGATGGGACTAGACAATGCTGAATGCAGATTGGGCGGCGAGGAAACAGAGACAATGAAACACATACTGTGCGAATGTCATGCCCTCGCCAGAACTAGAATGAAGGAATTTGGCACTGGCTACCCAGAGCCAGATGAATTCCAGGCACTACCAATGGGGTCCATCATCCGATTTATGGAGATTGTGGAACAGGCCATGGCGTAGATGCGGTAAGGGGTAATTACACAAAAGATCCCATTGGGTCGAAGTGTATCCGCAAGGACCCCTATTACCAAGATAAGATAAGATAAGATACATTTATGACTCATAATAGTACATTACACCAGGGCTCGAAACCGGTATTTTGCAAAAACCCCGAAATAGCCCAATATTTTGAATTATTTTTATGCTTTTTATGCCACACCTGGCCATAAAGTGACTTTTTTTTTACGTACGGAAAAGGCCGCTTTCTGGCCAAGTGTAGACATAAAATGATGTTTTTTTTTTGGGTGCGTCCCACGAGATATAACTACATAATATATAATGTCATATTAATAACGTTCACAAGATATAATGAACGTTTGCTATAACATCAAATTCAATATTTTTATTAGGAATAACAGTTAATTAAACTAATACTCATTTTGTATAATTTTTTTTTTATATAACGTTCAAATATTCTAAATTTAGTTTATATAACATGCATAACGTATATCGATCATAGTATATACTATCTTTTAGTATAATGATTATAAAATATAATAGCGTATGATATACAAAATTAGTTATAACTGCTGCTCCTGTAGAAAACAAGAGGTTACCAGAACAGTAGGTAGGCTTATATTAGGTCAGAACATTTAAGCTCTCTAGAGTTATGCACGAGTTCTTAGCTACGAAAAGGCTTAAAAAGGGGGGACGGTGGGGCGAAGCCCCCCACGAGGGGGGCTCGCGGGGCGAAGCCCCCCGCATGGAAAAACGCAGACAGAAAAAGTAGGTTAGGTTGAGTTAGGTTTAGGTTAGGTTTGAAACTGCGTCCCCCAACGAAAACTAACTGCTGGCAGAAAAACTAGGTTAGGTTAAGTTAGGTTTAGGTTAGGTTTGAAACTGCGTCCCCCAGCAAAAACGAACTGCTGGCTGAAAACTAGGTTAGGTTAAGTTAGGTTTAGGTTAGGTTTGGAATTGCGTCCCCTAACAAAAACGAACTGTTGGCAGAAAAACTATACTTATAGACTTTTATTTTCAACAACATTATGTATGTACTAGGTATACATTTTTATTGTTATTATGCATTATGGTGTTAGATGTATTGTAGAATATACATTATAAAGCTGAGATATTATGAACGTTATGCATAATGATGGTTATTATACAATGATATTATACTTAACAAACGTTATGCTTAATAAAAATAGATAATTTGATATTATACAAAACGTTCGTTATACACCTTGAACCGTATACAAAACAAGCTTATACAATATGAGCGTATATAATATGAATATTATAGTATTAGTTCTTATATCTTTTATTACTTAACCTTTTTTTTTTGGTTGGTCTGTGTCCCGTGGTCAATACTGCTGACCACTTTGGGCAATCTGTATTTGTGCCCCTTCGGAGAGGGGCACAGACATAAAATGATGTAAACAACACGGGAGGTAATAAAGAAAGCCCTCGATCGCATATTTACGTCCCTCGCTTTCAGCTCGGGCCACAAACTTCTGCGATCTCGGCCTTTCTTTGTATTACCACCCTAGTTATGTAACGTACTATTATGTAGAGCTCAGTAATGTATTTAAGTCATGAATTCGTATTATTAGATTGTCTGGTTAAAAAACGAAATAATAAACCAAAGAATGAAAAGAATACCGGTATTTTTGTATGGATCAAATACCGGTTTCCGAGCCCTGAATTACACAACTAGGGCGGTAAAACAGAAAGGCCGAGATCGCAGATGTTTGCGGCCCGAGCTGCAAGCGAGGGACGTAAATATGCGATCGAGGGCTTTCTTTATTACCTCCCGTGTTGTGTACATCATTTTATGTCTAGACTTGGCCAGAAAGCGGCTTTTTCCGTACGCGTAGCGTGCGGTAAAAGCCACTTTATGTCCGGGTGGGGCATAAATCCATTAATTAATTTTATAAGGCATAATAGTCTTAAATCAATTAGTCATTGTGCAACTACAGCATTTTGTTATAATGACGTTCGTGCAACTAAGACATATTGCTCACCAGGTCATTGTTTAAAACAGTCATTTTGTTTATTGAGACGTGATGCAATTAGGACGCTTTGTTTACTTAGTCTATATCAGAGGTTCTTAAACTTTTTTTGGTCACCGGGACCCCCTATTTCGAAAACCTTACGGACCCTTTCCGAATACAATCAGAGAAAAAAAAATCAGGGGCACATGACAGTTTGTGTTGTATAGCCACGGACCCCCAGCTCTCGTATTACGGACCCCCAGCTCTCGTATTACGGACCCCTAAGGGGCTCATGGACCACAGTTTAAGAAACCCTGGTCTATATCTAATTAGGACGTAAAATTGGCTACTTGACAACTTTTTTTTGTGATATGTTATAGAAACACCTTTCAATAATAGAAATATTAGTGAAAAAACCACTTCAATATCATAAAAACTCACCGAGATACTACAATGTTAAAATCACATTTTTAGACTTTCCCAAATACGTGCCGAAACGCTCCCTACTGAAGCCCGTTATACAGTGACGTCACTACTCATACGTTGTTTGGGGAAATCAATAACTTTGTTCTGCAACTATGTTAAAACTTGCGTTTATCGTAACGGTTTTATCACAAAAGTTACTATAAATGTTATAGGTTATTTAATGGTATTAATAGTTTTTAATAATTTTATACTTTTAAAGTGGACTTTCCCACCCAACTTTGGAGGCTCATAAAAAAAGTTACACGTTATGTATCAAACTGAAAACTTGAACATGTTTCCTTATTATGTTTATTTTAACAGGATCTTATATAAATTTTACAAATTTCAGTTACAGTCGAGTAGCCAATTGTTCACATATGATTTTGACGACCGGTGGTTAGTGACTCTGCATACGAAGCTGACGGTCCTGGGTTCGAATCCCGGTAAGAGCAAATATTATTTGTGTGATGATATTTGTTTCTGAGTCTTGGATGTTTTCTATGTATTTAAGTATTTGTATTTATTAAATATATCGTCGTCTAGTATCCATAACACAAGCCTTATTGGCGACATGACACCTAGTGACACTCATTGGACGAAGAGGACAGTTACAGCAATTCCACGACAGATGGCGCTTACATCAACGTCCGTACAAACGGCACAATTCCCATACAGTTCTGCATCGCACTATAGAAGTGTTTATAACGCTAACACTACACATACCACTTCCAACCAACTTCCTTCGTCACCCCAGGTCCCCAGGCACAACACCTGCCTGGAGAGGTGTCCGTCAAGATAGCGTACACCGTAAAGATATTCAGAATCTGATGCAGCCAATAAATAGTACCCAAATAGTACCGACGAAATACCTAGGTGAAAAAAATAGTACCCAAATAGTACCCTAGGGCCCTTCAATTTCATTTCTCTAGCTATCGTAGAAGCTGAGATATAGTGAGCTCTTTCTATAAGAAATTTCCGGGTACGCCAGCTTGACGGTGTGAAATTTTCAACACCGTTAAGTCATGGAATATCTCGGCTTCTACGATAGCTAGAGAAATTAAATTGAAGGGCCCTAGGGTACTATTTGGGTACTATTTTTTGAGATATAAAGCGTTTCCAAAAACAAAGCCGTTCCAGAGATACAAACGGTGTACGCCAGCTTGACGCCCGGTAGCGTACACCGTGAACAGGCCTTATATTTCGAAAAGTTTAAGGGTACTATTTTTTTCACCTAGGTATTTCGTCGGTACTATTTGGGTACTATTTATTGGCTGCATCAGATTCTGAATATCTTTACGGTGTACGCTATCTTGACGGACACCCTGGAGAGAGATCTCTCTATTGTCCTCTCTTTCACAAGCTTACTAAAAAAAAAATAAAAAAAAAGATTTATTTCAGGTAATTGAAACCCAATATTACACAAATTAGATTATTGCATGTTAAATTAAATTAAATGAAATTGCTATGAAATAAATGAATGAAAATTACAATGACTACACGACAAAAAAAAAGGTGTGCGATACTTTTTTACTATGGGATTAGTTCGATTTGTGTAAGATAGTCCCCTAATATTTATTATTTATTTATGATTGTTGGTCTGCAGAGGGCGACACCGCAACAGACAACTCGACGGCCGAAGTCTACGTTCTCTCCGTGGCTCCCAGATCGTGAGTACATTTTATTATTTATACCACACCCGGCCATAAAGTGGCTTTTACGCTACGCGTACGGAAAGCCGCTTTCTGGCCAAGTGTAGACATAAAATGATGTACACAACACGGGAGGTAATAAAGAAAACCCTCGATTGCATATTTACGTCCCTCGCTTGCAGCTCGGGCCGCGAACATCTGCGATCTCGGCCTTTCTTTGTATTACCACCCTAGTTATGTAATGTACTAATAGGCTACTTGACAGTGTGAAAAATAATGGAAGAATGATGGATATATGTATTAATTGTAAGTATTAAAACCAATTTACACGAATATTACTAAAAATAAATGGGTAATTTATTTATAAAACCCGGATGAAAATTGATTATTTTTTATCTGTCGCCATTTTATCGAAAACGGTTTGGATTGGCCGATGACGTCACATCATTGTAAACGGCATCGACAGCATCTGTCAATCCTATTCGTTCGTAATTCTGTCATTCAGAACGTTATGCGATCCTCGTTGACGTTTGTCGATTTACTATCGTGTTACGTCATAGACGCCATATTGTCCGAGAAAGCGTTTTGGCGCCTAATTTTAAAAGAGCATTTTTATTTGCTTTTTTCAGAAAAAATACACAAAAGAATTAAAAATAACCACTTTCTGAGTGCTCAATAGACATCATTAAACAATCTGAGTTACTTTTCAGAAACCTGTCAAGTAGCCTATTACAGAAGCCTCGCCTCATGATCCGGCCCGGCCGTCTAACTTTTCAGTCCATAAGTCTAACCATGTATAACTTTCCACAGGGACTCGGAGTCATCACAAGAGGGCAGAAGGAGCGAGTTAACACAATCCAGTGATGGCTCGATACGGTTGCATCCCCACTTCCAGGTACGATATAACCCTACAAGCACCACTATACAGGATGGAAAGTTTAAACGGGTCAGTAACCCCAATATATAAGTCTACACTTTCAAAAGAAGTACGGTTCTTAATTCGTCTGTATATTTTTTTATGCCACACCTGGCCAGAAAGTGGCTTTTACCACACGCTACGCGTACGGAAAAAGCCGCTTTCTGGCCAAATGTAGACATAAAATGATGTACACAATACGGGAGGTAATAAAGAAAGCCCTCGATCGCATATTTACGTCCCTCGCCTACGGCTCGGGCCGCAAACGTCTGCGATCTCGGCCTTTCTTTGTTTTACCACCCTAGTTGTGTAATGTACTATTTTGTGTTTGTTACGCGATTACTGAAAGACTGCTAAACAATTTGGAAACATCTTTTTTAGTTTGAAAGGGAATACCTCCGAGGTGGTCCCATTGCAACCAAATCTGATGATAGGATCTTGGTTGTCCGTCAAGATAGCGTACACCGTAAAGATATTCAGAATCTGATGCAGCCAATAAATAGTACCCAAATAGTACCGACGAAATATCTAGGTGAAAAAAAATAGTACCCTTAAACTTTCTGAAATATAAGGCCTGTTCACGGTGTACGCTACCGGGCGTCAAGCTGGCGTACACCGCTTGTGTCTCTGGAACGGCTTTGTTTTTGGAAACACTTTATATCTCAAAAAATAGTACCCAAATAGTACCCTAGGACCCTAAATTTCATTTCTCTAGCTGCCGTGCCTTTGTTTTGCCCCCAGATCTCCAAGGAACGAGTGTTTTTATCGGTATTACTAAACATTTTTACTATTTTCAGGTGGTATGCGGAGGCGAGCTCCGCGCGCTGCTGCTCCGGGCTCCGCTGCCGTCCCAGCCGCAGATACCGCCTCTGCCCACTAAAGTCCACACGCAGGTAAATAGTGTAAAAAAATTGATTTCCCATACTAAAGCGAACAGCAAAGATCGGCAATCGGATAGATCATAGGTTCCCAAAGTGGTCCGTACCGCCCCCCAGAGGGCGCTGGGGACTCCCAGGGGGAGGTAGGGGCCTTGAAAGAAATTGGTGGGCGTTGATGGGTTGAAGCTCACTCTGAGCAATCAGCGCAAAGTCAAGGTGGCCCTGGCCAAACGACCTGGTTCGACTCCAGGCGTTCAGCCCCCACCTAGCCCGATCATATCGAGGTGGACCGGACAAGGTGACCTGGTTCGACCCCAGGCACCCCCGGCACCCACCCAGTCTGACCAACTCATGGTGGTCCGGCTAGCGACCTGGTTCGACCCCAGGGAACGCCACGGCCGACCACCCGGTCCGACAATCGCTACGCCCGGGTATGGGTTGCGAGTTTGTCAGTAGCTAAAAAAAAAAAAAAAAAAACTGGTATGTTCACGGCCCAACTCGTACAACTGCGTACGCACGCAGCGCCCCCTGTCTGTACTTCTGTTTCAGCAGTGTCAATGCGCTTTTTAATCAATGTGTTTAGAAATAAAGTGTTGTTACAGGTGGATTATATACATTGCCTGGTGCCGGATTTGCAGCAGATCACAGCGTGCTCTTTCTACTGGGGCAAGATGGACCGCTATGAAGCGGAGCGGTTACTAGACAACAAACCCGAAGGTATTAACAGGGTATTTGCCTGTAGTCAATAAAAATAAAATAAAAAAATATTAGGGGACAAGCGGTCTTACACAAATCGAACTAGCCCCATAGTAAGCTCAATAAGGCTTGTGTTATGGATACTAGACGACGATATATTTAATAGATACAAATATTTAAATACATCGGAAAAAATATTCGTGCTCATCACACAAATAAATGCCCTTACCGGGATTCGAACCCAGGACCTCTTGCTTCGTAGGCAGGGTCACTACCAACTAAGCTAAAGCGGTCGTCAAGTCAATGTAAATTACTACACGCTAACCATTAAATGAGCTTTCGAAAATTTGCATAACTCTGCAAAAATGAACTAAACATCACCTATTTAACGTTTTAAACGATTTTTAAAAGATCAAAACCTATAAATAAGAAGATGATTTGATGTTTGAGTAAAATTACGTCATTTCACTTTTATTCCATACAAACTTCATACTGTCTGAGCGTTTTGACACTTTATAAAAAGTAACTGATTTGATCTGTCAGGAAAGTAGCCTATTATTTCGGTCGATCCATATTTTTGCCAGTGATATTTTGTGATATATAGGATATTTGAGGGCACGGCAGTGCCCCCGCCAAGTCGAGCAAAACAAAAGCACAGCCGTAACATCCTTTTCTCAAACACGCAATGAAATGTTGACATTACATAGCGTGACGCTTGGCATTTAATGGAATTTCATACAACATTGCCGGCCTAGGCGTGGAATGTGTTTTTTTTTTAATTTCTACTCCACATTTATTTGCGACAGCATCACGGCGTTCAGCCATTAAAAAAAACAAGAAACGATTTTTGCTATATTTTGCAGTCAGTTTGCATACCTCTATCAGCTTAATTTAAAAGAGTGTCAAATTCAAAAGAAACACTATATAGTCTCCTCATTTTCCAGGAACATTCCTCCTCCGCGACTCGGCTCAAGAGGACCATCTGTTCTCCGTATCGTTCCGCAAATATGGCCGCTCGCTCCACGCCCGCATTGAACACTACCAGCATCGGTTCAGCTTCGATTCCCACGACCCGGCCGTGTTCGCCGCGACCACAGTCACGAGGCTCATAGAGCACTACAAGGTACACATTTTATATTAATTTATTTAAAAAAAAATGGCCGATCCACCCCGCATGGAGCACTCCAAGGTACAAAAATGGCCGCTCCACCCCGCATGGAGCACTAAAAGGTACAAATATGGCCGCTTCACTCCGCATGGAGCACTACAAGGTACAAATATGGCAGCTCCGCGCATAGAGCACTCCAAGGTACATTATGGTGGCTCCACGCATAGAGGACTCCAAGGTACAAATATGGCCGTTGCACGCATAGAGCACTACAAGATACAAATATGGCCACCTTATCATAGAGCACTGGCACGGTAAAAAAATGGCCACTCCACGCATAGAGCACTACAAGATACAAATATGGCCATCCTACCATAGGGCACTAGTACGGTACAAATATGGCGGCTCGCTGCACGCCCGCATTGACCACTACCGGCATCGATTCAGCTTCGATTCCCACGACCCGGCCGTGTTCGCCGCGACCACAGTCACGAGGCTCATAGAGCACTACAAGGTACACATTTTATATTAAATTATTTAAAAAAAATGGCCGGTTCACCCCGCATGGAGCACTCCAAGGTACAAAAATGGCCGCTCCACCCCGCATGGAGCACTAAAATGTACAAATATGGCCGCTCCACTCCGCATGGAGCACTACAAGGTACAAATATGGCAGCTCCGCGCATAGAGCACTCCAAGGTACATTATGGTGGCTCCACGCATAGAGGACTCCAAGGTACAAATATGGCCATTGCACGCATAGAGCACTACAAGATACAAATATGGCAACCTTATCATAGAACACTGGCACGGTAAAAAAAATGGCCGCTCCACGCATAGAGCACTACAAGATACAAATATGGCCATCCTACCATAGGGCACTAGTACGGTACAAATATGGCCGCTCGCTGCACGCCCGCATTGAACACTACCGGCATCGATTCAGCTTCGATTTCCACGACCCGCCCGTGTTCGCCGCGACCACAGTCACGAGGCTCATAGAGCACTACAAGGTACACATTTTATATTAAATTATTTAAAAAAATGGCCGGTCCACCCCGCATGGAGCACTCCAAGGTACAAAAATGGCCGCTCCACCCCGCATGGAGCACTAAAAGGTACAAATATGGCCGCTCCACTCCGCATGGAGCACTACAAGGTACAAATATGGCAGCTCCGCGCATAGAGCACTCCAAGGTACATTATGGCCGTTGCACGCATAGAGCACTACAAGATACAAATATGGCCACCTTACCATAGAGCACTGGCACGGTAAAAAAATGGCCGCTCCACGCATAGAGCACTACAAGATACAAATATGGCCATCCTACCATTTATTTATTTATTTATTTATTTAATTTAGATAATTACACAGTATAACAGTATACACCAAGGCACTGTGAAATTCAGACAACACATATAAAAAGGACTAACTATAACATGTAGCACAACAAGTAATAAAAATCACAATTATTAACAATTAACAGAATCTTGCCTCACATAACTTCAAACATTCATCACCTACCGTCCTCCAGCTACTTGCAAAAATATCGCATTCGGGTGCTGATGCGAGAAGCGCGTTCACATATTGTAATGCGCGAACAAGAGGTGAATGCCTGTATGACACAGTACGCGCTTTGGGAACTGCCAGCAGATCGCGGTTAGAGGTGTGCGCTGACCGGCGCGGCGTACGCCGCCGGCCATTTTTACCACGCCGCCGCCGCCGATCATTGCACCGGCGTGAAATCGGCGTGAACTAATACTATGATGACCATGATCCAATTTATCTATCTTCTCCATTATTGGAAGAAAAACTATCTTTGGTTGTACATTAGAGCACAATAAAAGCATAAATAACACCCCTTTTACAGTGAGATATCATAATAGCTCATAATATTTGTAAGTCATCTACATCGAAAGGTATAAGCTATTGGCAATACTTCCAGTGAAGCGAAAGAACAGATTTCAGCTTTTTATGGCACAGGAATAGTTTGGAGCCCTCCATTATAAGGCCTGGAAGAAGTACCGCAATTTAGGTATCTAGGAAGTCACTTTCAACGTGACTTTGACATCCAAGATAGTTTCCCACAAAGCCAAATCAGTTGCAGCCTGAGGAAAACTTAGACGGCGGATTTGGCAGAGTTAACTTGAGATTATGAGTTTATCTTAACCTAACTGGGTTAACGTGGGTTAATATACTACAAAAACATGGTGCTACTACAAAGCAGAAGACCCCTTCGATCTCCGTTATCTATTCTGCTCATTAAGTGTCAAGATCAAGCACCAAGTAAGAAAGTTTTACTTTGCGTCAAGATGCCTGGTGTTGAGGCTCTCATAATGAAACATCAGTTGTGGTGTATGGTCACATCGTACGCATGAAAAATAGCAGGCTGCTTAAAGCAGTGTTCTACACAAATTCGGACTCTTTCAGTTTCAGAATGGGCGTCAGACAAGGATGCATTCTGTCACCCATACTATTCAATACCTATGGAGAGTACGTAATCAGAAGAGTCTGCGAAAACTGGGAGAGAGGAGTAACTATTGGTGACACCACAATCAATTTTAAATTTGAATCCTAGGTAGAATGAAGCGCAGCAGTCTGTAAATGTGCATCAAGATCATTTAAAGCAAAACTAAGATTAAGGTAGAGGATCGTAGCAGAAAGCTACAGCTCACGGTGCTCTTGTGCTTGGGCTTGGGCGCGAACATCAGCAATACCAGGTCTTGTGAAGTGGAAATTAGGAGGCGCATCGGAATGGCCAAAAGTGCAATGTCCGTGCTGCAAGATATATGAAAGAATTGCAACATCTCACGCTAAACTAAAACTAATTTAGTTTTTAGTCTTCTCCATATTTAGCTACGGAGCTGAGACTTGGACTCTGACAAAGACTGATCGTGATCGCATTGATGTTTCCAGATGTGGTCTGGAGGAAAATGCTTCAATTTTCTTGGACAGCTTTTCGCACAACACAATTGCATCTATATTATGCAAATTGAACATCAAGATCAACCATCAACCATCTGTCTACGCAGAATACTAGAGTTTTTCGGTCACATAGCCAGGAAAGAAGGCCACAATCTTGAACAACTTATCGTTACTGGCAAGATTTATGGCAAACAATCTAGAGGCGGCAGATGCACTACACGATGCCAAGAACAGGCACAGACGCTGAGACACCGTCAGAAAGAAGCGGAAGTCACAGGAATTTCAGAACCCTCAGCAATGAGGGACTATTATCTTAACTTTAAAAAAAATTGCAATTCCCCCAAAAACATTGAATATAAAATGGGTAGTAAAATACTGCTACTTCCATGTTCGCAGTGAAAAAGTTACCAGATCTCATAAAGACAAGCTTAAGGCGCTAACTCATTAAGCCCTATATTTTGGTCAATAAGTATGACTTGGCCATTTTATGGAACTACTGCTTTAAAAAAAAAGACCAGTTATAATTTTTCTTACTATTTGAAACGAACGACCGAATGATGCTCATATAGCCCGACCGTTTCACTATATGTGTAAAAATGTACTGTAATATATGCATAATTACTTATTTTGTTTACCACGCCGATCACGCCGATTACGCCGCCGCCGCCGGTCAATTTTTGACCGGCGTCCGCCGCCGACGATTTAGCCATCGGCGCACACCTCTAATCGCGGTCCCGTGGACGAAAATTAAATTTCGACTGAGACGGTGAGGGTACGCAAAGACGTACCAGTTGCCTCACCAACTCCGGGCAATCTGAATCACCCCGCAGAATTTGACATGCCCCGTTTAAGAGCGCATAATTACGCCTCACTTCTAGAGAATTAAATCCCAAGGTGCCGAGTAAAAACTTGGTTGGGTAAAGAAAAGGATAGTACCCGTACGTTTTTTTATATAGAAATCGCAAAAACGCCTTTTGAATTTTCTCCAAAAGCAAAACGTAAGTGACCTCATGGGGGTTCCACACGACCGACGCTGCCTCAAGTTTGCTTCTCACCAGAGCGGTATATACAAGTTTAATTACTCCGGGATTGTCAAAATCACGGGTATTGCGGGTAACGAATCCCAACCTTCGGTAGCAGTCGGACGCTAGAGTCTGCATATGGGCATGAAAGTTGAGGCGCGTATCGAAGATGACACCTAAGTCTCTGACTGTGTCCACGCGTATAATTTGGTCTGTCCCTAAAAAATAACTAGCAGACAAAAGACTATGAGCGCGGCTAAAAGACATCACGGAGCACTTTTCATAGTTGAATAGAAGTTTGTTTTCAATGCTCCATTGATAGATCCGGTGTATATCCTCTTGGAGCGATGAGCAATCAGAGAGTTGTTGTATTCCATAGATGAGCTTTAAGTCATCAGCATAGAGTAGGCACCTGGCATATTTAGGGACCCAGGCCAAGTCGTTTATCATAATGCCGAATAGAAACGGGCCTAAAATCGAACCCTGGCTGACTCCTGAGCGGATGTGGTAAGAATCGGAAACAAAGCATCCGTGTTGAACGTACTGCTGCCTGTCACGCAGATAACTGGCAAAAAACCGAAGCAGTTTTGGCGAAAAGCCGATGTTGCATAACTTGCTTAATAATATGTCATTATCCACGCGATCAAAGGCTTTCTTAAAGTCAAAGTACAACACATCAACTTGTATTCCTTTGTCCAAATGTTCAGAGATACAGTCAACCAGGGTCAAGAGATTACTTTCAACTGATCGCCTCGGCCTAAAACCATGTTGAGAGTCACACAGGTAGGGTTTTATTTGAGAGGCTAATAGTTTGTTTATGATCGATTCAAACAACTTCGCGATCGAAGAGAGAATGGCTATGGGACGATAATTTCCTACACTAGCTGCGTCACCGGATTTGGGTATAGGGCGCACTCGTGAGACCTTCCACTGGTTAGGATACTCTCCAGTACTTAGTGCTAAGTTGAAAATATGAGCTAATGGAAGTAGTAGACAATCCCTACAGCCCTTTAAGATATATGCCGGAAAACTATCCGGTCCTGGAGAGGTATTGGGTTTTAGACGTGCTATGCCCATTTCTACGTCCTGAGGGGATATTGTGTCTATGTGAACATAATTAGCAGAGCTTGACGTATCTTTTTGCATAATCTTGGTATGATCGAGAACGGGTACGCGGGGAAGAAAGACGCTTGAGAAAAAGTCTGCAAAAGCCTGAGCAGCCTCTGCGCCTTTGTGTAACTCTCCATTGTGTGATACCTGATTCTCGAATCCGCCTTTGGATTTTAAACTGCTTATATGTTGCCAAAAGGCCCGGGGATTACTTGCTATTTTGGTCTGAATACATCTAATGTAATTATCGTAGGCTTCAGATGATCTTAACTTAATATCTGCCCGGAGCTTAGAAAAATTTGCATATATATCCCTGTCATCGGATCGCTTCCACTCACGATGAAGGGAAGCTTTCCTTTTAATATCTTTAATAAGATCCGCTGTAAACCAAACCGGATAACATCTGCAGGGCTTACTAAACCGTCTCTTTTTTGGTATGCACGTGTCGAAAAAACCATATATTATATTATAAAAGTGGTCTACAGCGACATTGACATTACGGGCCTCAAAAACTTTGCTTAAAAAAGAATTTTGTTGTTGCATGCGTAGTGATATAACTTCCCGCAGTTTTCCACCATGCATTGCAAATACTCAGAGCCCACTGACAAGTCCAGTCGGCAAGCACCGCATGTCATACTGTCGTCCAGTGCTGATGCCATTTTGTAATATAGCGAAAAAGTACCCGGATTCCAGAAGCGTAGCGTAGCTTGCAGCACAGTACGAAGCAGATGGCACGTGAAAAGATGATGACGTACTCGCACTCACACCTTGAAGCTGTTATAGCTGCACCGGTACCAGGATCACATAGATGCAGAGCAGGTCGTAGCACTTGGCGGCGCAGCGTAGCAGATGGGGCGTGTGACGTCGTAGCAGCGTAGCACTCACCCGCGGTCCGTGGAGTAGGCAAGATGTACCAGGGTGCTAGGAGCTCGAGCAGAGCAAGTTGTTGAACTCGGCGCGGCGTTATCTTGTATCGTCGAGTTTATGCGCTCCTATTTTCCCTCGCGAATTAAATGAGGCTAAATCTTTATTTATTGATTTAATTAATCAAAATTTTGCAAAAAAAAAATTAGCGCGGGGACTTATGCACGTCAACACCTTGCGGAGGTCCGGGAGGGAGAGGCACCATAGGGCACTAGCACGGTACAAATATGGCCGCTCGCTCCACGCCCGTATTGAACACTACCAGCATCGGTTCAGCTTCGATTCCCACGACCCGGCCGTGTTCGCCGCGACCACAGTCACGAGGCTCATAGAGCACTACAAGGTACACATTTTATATTAAATTATTTAAAAAAAATGGCCGGTCCACCCCGCATGGAGCACTCCAAGGTACAAAAATGGCCGCTCCACCCCGCATGGAGCACTAAAAGGTACAAATATGGCCGCTCCACTCCGCATGGAGCACTACAAGGTACAAATATGGCAGCTCCGCGCATAGAGCACTCCAAGGTACATTATGGTGGCTCCACGCATAGAGGACTCCATGGTACAAATATGGCCATTGCACGCATAGAGCACTACAAGATACAAATATGGCAACCTTATCATAGAGCACTGGCACGGTAAAAAAAATGGCCGCTCCACGCATAGAGCACTACAAGATACAAATATGGCCTTCCTACCATAGGGCACTAGTACGGTACAAATATGGCCGCTCGCTGCACGCCCGCATTGAACACTACCAGCATCGGTTCAGCTTCGATTCCCACGACCCGGCCGTGTTCGCTGCGACCACCGTCACAAGGCTCATAGAGCACTACAAGGTACACATTTTGTATTAATTTATTAAAAAGAATTAACTTTATACCCCGCATGGAGTACAATGTACAAATATGGCCGCTCCACGCATAAAGCACTAAAGGTACAAATATGGCCGCTCCATGCATGAGAGCACTACAAGATACAAATATGACCACCTTACCATAGAGCACTAGCACGGTACAAATATGGCCGCTCCACGCATAGAGCACTCCAAGGTACAAATATGGCCACCTTACCATAGAGCACTAGCAAGGTACAAATATGGACGCTCCACGCATAGAGCACTACATGATACAAATATGGCCACACTACCATAGGGCACTAGCACGGTACAAATATGGCCGCTCGCTCCACGCCCGCATTGAACACTACCAACACCGGTTCAGTTTCGATTCCCACGACCCGGCCGTGTTCGCCGCGACCACCGTCACCAGGCTCATAGAGCACTACAAGGTACGCATTTTGTTTCTATTTATTAAAAAAAAAATTAACATTCCACCCCGCATGGAGTACAATGTACAAATATGGCCGCTCCACGCCTAGAGTACTGCAAGATACAAATATGGCCACCTTACCATAGAGCACTAGCACGGTACAAATATGACCGCTCCACGCATAGAGCACTACAATATACAAATATGACCACCCTATCATGATCACTAGCACGGTACAAATATGGACGCTCCACGCATAGAGCACTACATGATACAAATATGGCCACCCTACCATAGAGCACTAGCACGGTACAAATATGGCCGCTCCACGCATAGAGTACTGCAAGATACAAATATGGCCACCTTACCATAGAGCACTAGCACGGTACAAATATGGCCGCTCCACGCATAGAGCACTACATGATACGAATATGGCCACCCTACCATAGAGCACTAGCACGGTACAAATATGGACGCTCCACGCATAGAGCACTACATGATACAAATATGGCCACCCTACCATAGAGCACTAGCACGGTACATATATGGCCGCTTGCTCCACGCCCGCATTGAACACTACCAATACCGGTTCAGTTTCGATTCCCACGACCCGGCCGTGTTCGCCGCGACCACCGTCACTAGGCTCATAGAGCACTACAAGGTACAAATAGGACCGGTCCATAACAGCATTCGTTTTTACCGATTTTTGGTAAATGTCTAAGGACTGCTGTCTGCTCATATATCAATGACTGGTAAGCGAAAATATTATAAAGAGGCCTGTAGATTCAGGAACCTGTGTCGAATGGGTTATAGATGTGCGACGACAGGTGGCCGTCGCTTCAAAGGCCCGAGCTTTAAAAATATAGGAGCATAAAAAGCGTAGCCTAGGATCGGCCGTACATTATGTCACCACAAGTAGCTCGGCGCGCCACTCCCGCAGCTTATGGCCCGTAAAATGTTACTCGAACGCCCGGTGTACGCCGGTGCCATATTATTCAGTAATTCTATGTAATCAATGTATGGGAAAGACAAACAAATTAATAAAGTTTTCAAACTTGTGTGGCATGATACCTTTGGGTGTGGTGTTCAAAACTCACAACTCTCCCCTCCCCTCCACCTGACGCAACACCCCCCCTCGCAGTGAAATGTGTCCCTTTTATCGGTTTTATCACATTTTCTCGAAAACTATAATGGATACAAAAAAAGTGTCAAAAGTAAAAATGATCCTCATTAAATTGTAAACAAAATTTGTCCTATTTCTTATTTTGATAGGCTGGACGGTTTTCAAGCTGTAGGTATTTAAAAATACTAAAATGAAATTTTTCATCAGATTAACGACAATATAGTCATTATTTATTGGAATGAAGTAAATAAAAAGCTGTAGGTGGAATCATTAGGGGTGCACTAAGAAAGGATTTTTCAAAATTTACCCCCTAAGGGGTCAAATAGGGGTTCAAAGTTTGTATGGAGAGTCTACGATTTTAGAAGTAAGAGATTTTAAACTTCATGTTTAGACTCTTTATTAGATTACAAGAAAAGTAATTTCACCGTTTTTCGAAATTAATCCCGTAAGGGGTTTAAATGGGGGTTGAAAGTTTGTTTATCAACGCACAGCCCAAAGCGCTGGTCCTAGGAATTCCAAATTTAGCACGTAGGTTCCTTATAAGGTCTAGGAGTGCACTAAGAAAGGATTTTTCAAAATTCATCCCCTAAGGGGTTTAAATGGGGGTTGAAAGTTTGTATATCAACGTACCGCCCAAACCGCTGGTCCTAGGAATTCCAAATTTAGCACGTAGGTTCCTTATAAGGTCTAGGGGTGCACTAAGAAAGGATTGTCCCAAAGAAACTCTACAAACTACATATACAAATTTTCAACCCCCATTTAAACCCCTTAGGGGATGAATTTTGAAAAATCCTTTCTTAGTGCACCCCTAGACCTTATAAGGAACCTACGTGCTAAATTTGGAATTCCTAGGACCAGCGGTTTGGGTGGTGCGTTGATATCTAAACTTTCAACCCACATTTAAACCCTTTAGAGGATGAATTTCGAAAAACGGTGAAATTACTTTTCTTGTAATCTAATAAAAAGTCTAAACATGAGGTTTCAAACCTCTTTACTTCTAAAATCGTAGACTCTCCATACAAACTTTGAACCCCTATTTGAACCCCTTAGGGGGTAAATTTTGAAAAATCCTTTCTTAGTGCACCCCTAATGATTCCACCTACAGCTTTTTATTTACTTCATTACAATAAATAATGACTATATTGTCGTTAATCTGATGAAAAATTTCATTTTAGTTTTTTAACTACCTACAGCTTGAAAACCGTCCAGCCTATCAAAATAAGATATAGGACAAATTTTGTTTACAATTTAATGAGGATCATTTTTACTTTTGACACTTTTTTTGTATCCATTATAGTTTTCGAGAAAATGTGATAAAACCGATAAAAGGGACACATTTCACTGCGAGGGGGGGTGTTGCGTCAGGTGGAGGGGAGGGGAGAGTTGTGAGTTTTGAACACCACACCCAAAGGTATCATGCCACACAAGTTTGAAAACTTTATTAATTTGTTTGTCTGAAAAACACATAATTACCACACTAATAGGGAACGTGCACGACGAAGGTGCTGCCAACTGGTGCCGCCAATCTAAATCAAGTACCCGCTCATGCTGGGGCCACATTGACGGAAACGCCGTAAATTTATTGCGTTGAAGGACGATTAACGCCAGTGTAGCTACGACTTACCATATTTTTTTTTTCTTTGGCGCACACGCCCTGGATGTGGGGTGTATTTGCCAATGTCGAAGTTTGGAATCAGACGCGCAAGGAGTGTTCGTTCGTAGTAATAATTTTGATTTTTATGAATGGATCGGACGGGAATCCTAAAACAAAAAACATTTATGTTAGGGACAACACAGACACTACAGGACGAAAACATTTTTTTTTTTTTAAAGGAGCGGATGACAGTTTATTTGACAGAGGATAGAGGAAAGTACACTTTATAAATATGTCAGTCAGTATATAGGTAGAGAGATAATAGACGTAGAAAATCGAGTTGTTTATAACTTAATAACATGCTCCTGAACATATTTTAAAAGAACAGCAGTAACAGCTCTGTTCATATAAGACAGTACCACCGGAATATTAGCAGGGCGCGGAATAGTCTTGGGGAGAACATCATACAGAGATATATTTGACATTGACACTCACATATTGTCATTGACATTGACAGCTTTATTTGACAGGGGTGATAGTTTCCTTTATTGTCCACCCGTGACTCTTTTGTCGTTTAGTGCTGCCACCTATAGGTCGTGCACGTTCCCTATGCCGGTTAAGGGCTACGTCCGCATAGTGCTTTTGTCGTTTTAGTGTTGCCACCAGTTCTTGCACGTTTCCTCTACTAATGTTTTAATTGGTATTTGTTAGGACCCGGCGTGCGTGATGTTCTTCGAGCCGATGCTGACGGCGCCGCTGCCGCGCACCTGCCCCTTCAGCCTGCAGCAGCTCGCCCGCGCCGTCATCGTCTCCCACACCAGCTACGACGGTACACACACGCCACATGTGGCTCCCCATTACAGACGGCGCCGCTGCCGCGCACCTGCCCCTTCAGCCTGCAGCAGCTCGCCCGCGCCGTCATCGTCTCCCACACCAGCTACGACGGTACACACACGCCACATGTGGCTCCCCATTACAGACGGCGCCGCTGCCGCGCACCTGCCCCTTCAGCCTGCAGCAGCTCGCCCGCGCCGTCATCGTCTCCCACACCAGCTACGACGGTACACACACGCCACATGTGGCTCCCCATTACAGACGGCGCCGCTGCCGCGCACCTGCCCCTTCAGCCTGCAGCAGCTCGCCCGCGCCGTCATCGTCTCCCACACCAGCTACGACGGTACACACACGCCACATGTGGCTCCCCATTACAGACGGCGCCGCTGCCGCGCACCTGCCCCTTCAGCCTGCAGCAGCTCGCCCGCGCCGTCATCGTCTCCCACACCAGCTACGACGGTACACACACGCCACATGTGGCTCCCCATTACAGACGGCGCCGCTGCCGCGCACCTGCCCCTTCAGCCTGCAGCAGCTCGCCCGCGCCGTCATCGTCTCCCACACCAGCTACGACGGTACACACACGCCACATGTGGCTCCCCATTACAGACGGCGCCGCTGCCGCGCACCTGCCCCTTCAGCCTGCAGCAGCTCGCCCGCGCCGTCATCGTCTCCCACACCAGCTACGACGGTACACACACGCCACATGTGGCTCCCCATTACAGACGGCGCCGCTGCCGCGCACCTGCCCCTTCAGCCTGCAGCAGCTCGCCCGCGCCGTCATCGTCTCCCACACCAGCTACGACGGTACACACACGCCACATGTGGCTCCCCATTACAGACGGCGCCGCTGCCGCGCACCTGCCCCTTCAGCCTGCAGCAGCTCGCCCGCGCCGTCATCGTCTCCCACACCAGCTACGACGGTACACACACGCCACATGTGGCTCCCCATCACATATTAGCGCCGCAACAAATTGAGGCTTGCTTTCTCGCTCGCACCCGTAGCCCGCCCGCGTTTACTCGATCAGTCGCGTCGAGTATTTAGTTCAGTGAACGTTTGTTCATTTATTCGACAATTGCTGCTTACAACGCAAGTAAAAGATATTCACATAACTAACAACATCCTGTAGTGTATAGATCTAACTATGTACCATTCAAATCGGTTTATGAACGACGGAAAAATCAAAAGAAGACTAAGAGACCTTTTTGCTACGTAGGTTAAAAACTCCGAACGACGGCCTAGCTTCCATTTTTGAAGTCTGTTAAAATGCCTAAAGTATAATCTCTGTGTGCAGGTGTGGAGAAACTGCCGCTGCCGCCGCGCATGCGCGCATACCTCAAGGAATACCACTACCGGCAGCGCGTGCGCGTGCGCCGCCTCGAGCCCGAATTGTTCCCGCATCTCTCCTAGCGCGACTACTTCTACTGGTGACTCTATACGGTTGGTAGACTAATAAATATAGTGGAATTAAAAACTACCAATAGGGTACATAACATAACCAGTGATCGGAATAGGTAGAGCATATTTACCTAAACTTTGAAGAACATAGTCGAAAAGTGGAGACTCCCATACAACCAAATTTTTTTCCGGGACTCTTGCTAAAAAAATAATAAGTAAGTTTTAACCTATTGGCAGAGTGCAAAGCGGGTGGAGGGGGTAGCCTAAACGATCACAGCGCTCGCTACGGCTAAAATTGTCATTTTTGTCGCTGACTTTTCTCACTGAAAACAACAATTTTAATATTATTGGCAATCATGTTACTGACTACCATTGTCCAAAATTGTGTAATATAGTAAAATAACACAAGATTTCATTAATATTTTTCACAATATTTACTTACTTCTTGTTTGACAGCGGTGACAATATTGTCCATAATGGCCGCCTATCACGTGGCGCTGTCGTCGCGCTCGGTCCCAATACCATCATCTGTCATATTACTATTTTTCATTGAAACTACTGTCTGAGTACTTTATATATGAGGAAACATTTTTTGTCTCTTCATTGGTTTTAATGTGGGCAATTTACACCACACTTTATGTTACATATATAGATACAGGAAATCAAAGTACACAGAAAAACTAAATGGCACTCGCCTGTGTACAGACCGAGAATCGAACCCGGTACCTCTGGATTTCCGGCCCAGTGACTCAACCATTCGTCCACCGTACACTCAGAAAATGCCTAGGTTAATTGTTTAGGTTAATTCCTATTAAAAAACAAAGATACGGAAGTCAAGGTAGATAGCAGAATTGAAGGCATTTTCTGAGTGTACGGTGGACGAATGGTTGAGTCACTGGGCCGGAAATCCAGAGGTACCGGGTTCGATTCTCGGTCTGTACACAGGCGAGTGCCATTTAGTTTTTCTATGTACTTTGATTTCCTGTATCTATATATGTACTGTCTAAGTGTTTTGCTTTTGACACTTCATAAAAAGTGACTGATTACATCTGTATAAAACACTTGAGAGTGTTCATAGATAATTTTTTTTTACTTCATAATTACATTTTTTTTCATCGCAATTATGCACAAGTTGACAATTCTGTTTGTTTACTTTAGGTACTTCAACCCGTGGCGCCATCTGCAATCAACTTCGTGGTTTTTACCTCTATACATTTTTTTCTATAGTCGTCATTGAAGGTCTTTAAAGTATTCTTACGTTTTTATCTCTACAAAGTTTATTGATTTTTTTTTAACTTGATGGCAGTTGAGTTTTTCATATGGCTGACTGGTGCAGCACCGTGCGTTCAATAAAAAAAAACGGATGACAGCCGTTTGACGTTATCAAACAAATTTGATTTTCTGTTGGCTTTCTTTTTGACATTGACAACTGCAACAGCTGTCAACGACTGTCATCTGTTTTCTTTTTTATTAAATACTAAGACACTAAGACAGTCAGCCATAACGTAACTGCCAACGTGATAAATAAAAATATTCCAACAAGTGTTTTAGTTTCCAAATAGGGTACTTTCCTGACAGATCAAATCAGTTACTTTTTATGAATTGTCAAAACGCTCGGATAGTATGAAGTTTCTACGAGAAAAAGCATAATGACGTCATTGTGCTCAAACATCAAATCATCTCCTCATTTATAGCTTTTGGTCTTTTAAAAATCGTTTAAAACGTTAAATAGGTGAATTTTAGTTGATTTTTGCAAATTTTCGAAAGCAAATTTCAAGGCTAGCGTGAAGTAATTTATATCGACTACAGGCAAGTACCCTATTACGAGGACGGGTAGGTTTCGGCCTAGTTTCGGCAAAAAAGTTTAGTTTCGGTTTCGGTTGCCATCCGGTCGAAACCGCAACCGAAACTGAATTTGAGGGGTTTCGTGCTGCGATCGGACAGTCTTTATTTCAAAAAAAAAGCACAGATAATTTATTTGAAATAAGAAGTTATAATACGCTATAACTAATGATTACTCTAAATATCAGAAACTAAATGATTAATGAGCGTTTTCCAAAAAAAATACCGGTGTAGCTCCTTTCGCAAAATTTGGACTTTTGAGGTTTTTCTGACTCAGAATCGTTAGTACATTCGAACCTTATACGTAAAAAAAAGTGTCCCAAAATTTGTATGGGATTTTTGTCTTTCCACTACGTCACGTTCATACAAACACTATGCAAAATAGTGACGTAATGAAAAAAAAAATTGGGACACTTTTTTTACGTATAAGGTTCGAAAGTACTAACGATTCTGAGCCAAAAAAAACCTCACAAGGCCATATTTTGAGAAAGTAGCTACCCCGGTATTTTTTTTGGAAAACGCTCTAATATGTTATTTAAAAATGAAGACTGACTGATTATGATTCACATTTTTTTTCTTTCCACGTAAACATGACCTTATATGGAAGTTTCGGTCGGACACTAAAACTATGTAATTAGCACGAGTGTGAACCCTGGTTCTGTTTACATATCGATACCCTGGTATCGATATGTAAACAGAAATTTAGAAACATGTCACACTGGTTTCGAAATAATAGGGTATTTGACAACAATCAAAATAAATTCATTAACTCTAACCAGCAAATTGCGCTTCCAAAACAGCCCGGATAAAATCATTCGAACTTATTTTCGTGCCATCAACGATTTTACAATGACGAAAACTAAAAATAAGGCACCATGTTGAGCATGACGTCACAAGATAGTATTTCATACTAAACTGCATACTTTCGGGAGCGTTTTGACACTTCATAAAAAGAAGCTGATTTGAACTGTCATCAAGTAGCCTATTTATGTTTATTTTCTTATAGTCTTAATTGTTTAGTTTCGACTATTTGATCGAATCAACAGTGCTATAAAAAGTATTGAATAAAAAAATGTAAATATTGTTTAATTATTGAATAAGTAAAAGTAAATATGATTAGTTTTAAAGAGACGTCGAATAACGTTACTTAAAATGAGCCGCATGCTTATTTACCACCGTAGAGTCACTCAACGTTTCTCTAATACTAAGTTTTTTTGTTTACCTATTATAAAGGGAATAATCGTCTCTACTTTGAAAAAATCTCGTATCTAAAAATGTCTTAGTGAAAAACGTCATAAGTTACATACGAACGTTTATACACTTACTGCGTTTTTTATCTAGAGTCAGTGTTAGATACGTGTTTTTTAAAGTAACCAAGTAATGTAATATAAGATATTAATATTTACTTGTATAGTATAAATGTAACTTAGATATAAAAATGTTCTTTTTTAATTTACTTCCATTATACAGGACCATAAAGGAAAAGTGCATTAAATATGGCTATTGTTTTTAGTAAAATTTGCTATCACCCATATTTAACTTATTTTCTCTATGTTTAATGGTTTTTTTACTCTGTATAGTGGGGATAGATTTTGAAACTTTTTATTTAATAATCATGGTTTGCGGCATTTTTAGTTTAACGGAATGTCCATACTTAACTGTAAAATTTACGCGCTAGCGATTGTTTCGGCGATTTCCTGTTTTGATTTTCAATGTCCAATGAAATTATGCAATTGCCGATTTCACTGTACAGGGTGTCCCATAAATGACACGTCACAGGGACACTGGAGGTAGACCAGGTCAAGAGGTACCAAACCAACTTAACATGACCCGCTGACCGATATTTTTTTTTCACTACTGGTGGTTAAAGTCGAAATTAATGTTTCGCTGTGAATTAATTCAAGATCAAACTAGTATTTTTTTTAATTTTACTTAGTTTTTGGATAAAATGCCATTTCTGTAACCTTAATTAACAATTCATGTTACCGTACACATAAAAAAAACTAACCTTGACACCTTTCCGAGTGCACACTGGCTCTAATAATGTTAAAAACGGTCAAAATTCACGAAAAACTTTAATTCGACAATAACCCAAAATCCGTACCACTTTTACTGGGGTCATGTTAAGTTGGTTTGGTACCTCTTGACCTGGTCTACCTCCAGTGTCACTGTGACGTGTCATTTATGGGACACCCTGTATATGGAGGGTAAAGGTAAGGTTTAATATTTTTGGTGACTGAAGTAGGTATACGTTCGTGGAGTAGGTAACGTAATAGGAAAAAGCACTAATTAAAAACGCACACTTTATTACAAAATTACTAATTAATAAAACTTACTTACCTAATAACACACTGTACTAAATCACTTCACTTTATTCACTATTAACTTAGGTTCGAGATCTTCACTGTATCGCGGCTTAGTTAAAACTGTTCGCATTGTTTTTTTTCTTTTTTTTTAAAGCCTAACTTGCAACCCTAGTGGGCATAGCAATCATATGACCGGGTGGTCGGCCGTGGCGTTCCCTGGGGTCGAACCAGGTCGCTAGCCGGACCACCCCGAGTGAATCGGACTGGGTGGGTGCCGGCGGCGCCTAGGGTCGAACCAGGTCGCCTTGTTCCGGTCCACCTCGGGTTCCGGTCAATCTCGTGTTCGCATTGGCGTCGGAACGCGGAGATCTACTACTTACCCGGAGATCTTTAGTCTAGAACATTCCAGAGAAATCCTATCTCGAATGTTCAGTCCGATTCCAGAAAAGCCCATTTCTCCTGTACGCGACGCATCGCGAGTGTTCTAAACAATCTAGATTATTCGATGCACGACTAGAACATACTCGACTATTGCTATTCCTTTCTAGAAATGTTCTATATCTTTCACACACTTCTCGAACATTCTCAGTATAGCTGTCTCTTTTTAATAGTGCTGTCTCTTTCACTCCTTCGAGAAATTTCGCCATATACTGAAGTATAGTTCAAAGGCCCATAAGGGGTCCTGAATACGCCTGAAAACAGGTTTTCAGGTTCTTGCGCCATCTGATAGAGGGTGCCCTGAAACGGATTGAAAACATGTTCTAGGCGCCTGAAAACAACTGCAACTTGGGTGAATTTTCGATCTTCTAGTATGTGAAAGAGCCACCTTTGAAAAGGCCTGAAATCACTTTTCAGCCTACTGAAAACGCTTCTAAAGCACGAAAAATCACGTTTGAAGTTTTGACCAATGGGCTTTTTTATTTAAAGTGCGTTCTTAAGTGACAGTTAGCAGGTCGTCACAGACTGAGGATTAGTGTCAAACTCTATACATTTCGTCACGGACTGACAGGTTAGACGGTATTTGAACACAGCTTAAGTTTAGCCTAGCCGTAGATTTTAAAATAAAAATGCCCCTATACCACCGGCGCATCAGTATTTAATAAAGCGGCAGTAATTTTACCGAATACTAGTGCCACCACTATTTAGCAGATTTTGACGGACACTTTGCGATACGCAGAGACGGTTCTCCTTACATCTACCCTCCATAAACACAATAGAATAACATAGTATGGCGATTGAGTCTTCAATTTTTTTTCTACCCAATACAATAATTTACAACATAGAAAATGCCCGTATATTTTTTTATTTATCAGCAGTATGGATATTCTATAATCTAGTTTGTAATATTGTGACCATTTAGGTTTTCCACATATTTATTATCGAACTGTGATGATTTTTTGTACCGATACATCACTTGGTTAGGTCTCAAATATTCGTTTAGTTCACTATTTTAACTACTCTTTCGTAACCAATGGCAAAATAGTACATTACATAACTAGGGTGGTAATACAAAGAAAGGCCGAGATCGCAGAAGTTTGCGGCCCGAGCTGCAAGCATAATAGTACATTGTGTATCAAGGGCGGTAGGTAAGGAATTACAAACGAGTGTTTGTTACAAGGCCGAGGCGAAGCCGAGGGCTTTAATAACACGAGTTTGTAATTCCTTTACCGCCCGTGGCACACACAATGTTTTTCATCACACTTGTGAGGAAATCTAATTAAAATTAACCTTACTTAACCTAAATAAAATTGTAAAACTGACAGTGACATTAGTGACATATCCATAGACAATGCGCAACGTTCGGAAACCATAGCGGTACAGACCTAAAACGGTTGATTTTATACATGCAAAATACTGAAATACACTATTGAAACATTTAATTAATGTTACAGAAATATGTGTTTACATGTATTTGCAATACCAGTTCTCTTTAAATAAATATTTCAGTGATAAAAGTTAAAAAAGTAAGTTGGCGTTTCCTTTGAACATGACAAATAAGAGTAAAACAGAATCAGCGTTTCAAATTTAAAAAGAAAACCATTACGCCCTAGGGCGTAATAGCTCATTTACGGCCCGCAAAACCTACGTGTAATGCACCATTTTCGAGCAAGTGTGATGAAAAAATATTTATGACACACCTGGCCATAAAGTGGCTTTTTCCGCACGCTACGCGTACGGAAAAAGCCGCTTTCTGGCCAAATGTAGACATAAAATGATGTACACAACACGGGAGGTAATAAAGGAAGCCCTCGATCGCATATTTACGTCCCTCGCTTGCAGCTCGGGCCGCAAACTTCTGCGATCTCGGCCTTTCTTTGTTTTACCACCCTAGTTATGTAATGTACTATTACGTCACACCTGGCCATATAGTGGCAATAACCGTCCGCTACGCGTGCGGAAAATCCCACTTCATGGCCTGGGGGAGACGTAAAATTTTTTACTTACCACGGGTGGTATTCAAGAAAGCCTCAGATCGCATATTTTTCGCCCTTGCCTTCGGCTCCATTCTTTGTTCTCCCGCTCTAGGTAAGTAATGTACTACATTGTTTAGTTTTTGCGTGCCGACTGTGTGCGTGGCACACGGTCGGACGCCCTTGGGTGGTCTGGCCAGCGACCTGGTTCGAGCCCAGGGACCGCAACGGCCAACCACCCGGCCCGACAATCACTATGCCCGGTTATGGGTTGTGAGTTTGTCAGGTTTAAAAAAAAAAAAAACATTGTTTAGTAACTAGTATCGGAATGGAATTATCAAAGTCATAACTAGTCGTACAGGAACTCGTGTTTTCTTAAACCCTAATTTCGAATCCATGGGCTAATGGGCTGAAATTTTTTTATTGACACTGATTCGAATATTGTAAACTTACAAATTAATCAATAGGCCAGAAAGCCCGCCCAAACACACCCTGTGGTTTAAAATTAGGGCTACATCACAATATTTCTTATTTCGTAACTGTGTAATTACGAAACAATGTATAAAACATTTTTCGCAACTGATCACGAGGCGACAGTTGCGATAGTGGACTAAATGGTTCTGGATTGGCGTTTCGAATTAAGTATTATTTAAATTATTTTCGTCTCTACTTTTAAATCCACATACAGCTGCAGATACACCGAAGTAGAGTTCATCAAAACATCTGCACGTGGTTATTGTTTATAAAAGCGATTTGTTCCTGACTCGTCATATTCCTTATTCGACACTTTCCTAACCGGTCATATTCCTAACTCGTCATATTCCGGATTCGACATATTCCTAACTCGTCATATCACGTACATTTGCCTGGACAAATTTACTGTAGAAATCCTCTGTGGTAAATGATAAGAACCACTTTAGACGATTTCATTTGACTGTACAATGACGAGTTAGGAATATGACCAGTTAGGAAAGTGTCGAATAAGGAATATGACCAATTAGGAATATGACGAATCAGGAACAAATCATAAAAGCGTTTAAGTTATAGATTACGAAATTAAATTAATTGCCAGTCCAGAATATGTATGGAGCTTAGTGTACGGATCTTTTATTTATAATGAAAGATGGTTTATAAGTAAATTTTCGCCTATTAGTTTGGTCTCTGTAAGAATTGTACATTATATGTATATTGTATAGTATAAGTATGTATAGATCGAAGTCTGCGTCTACTTATTATACTACACAAAACTAGATTGTGGTATCAATTTTTTTCAACCTCAAAATTTTATAATTGACAACATTTCATTTTAAGAACACTTTAAAATGTATATACGATTCGAAAGCGTTTTGTCTCCTGAACACTACACTATTTTTATATTTTTTTTATATCGCTTAATATAAAAAATACAAATTAATAA
Organism: Eudemis profundana; assembly: GCA_947034925.1. Classification (NCBI taxonomy): domain Eukaryota; kingdom Metazoa; phylum Arthropoda; class Insecta; order Lepidoptera; family Tortricidae; genus Eudemis; species Eudemis profundana. The sequence goes on along the minus strand of OX344817.1, from coordinate 3,692,291 downwards.
AAAATATGTTCTCATTTTACCAGTTCTACGGCACAAAAGATGAAATGCCAGTGCCTTTTGCCACAGAAAAAATAAGCTGTCATAATTTTGAATTTGATATTGTCAATGCATACTGTGAGATCGCTTACATTTTTTCGATCGCGATAAGACTAAAGTAATGGTTTATTCTACCGTAGAACTGTAGTTACGGCCTTTTAGAATAAGTAAATATTAATAAATTAATTATAAATTAATTACAAATCCTGGTGAAACAAATAAACTATCAGCGTATTCGTCTTTTCAAACCAAATACAGAGAACCAATAAAATTAAAGGCTCAAAAAAATGAAAGGTTGTCAATAAAAATAGAACGAGTCCTACGACGTTACATTTATGATGGAAATAATGACTGCTGACTCTGGGGTAGAAGGTCGATTCCAGTTTTTTTTTCAGAGGTATTTCTGCCGTGCTTACGCAGTATAATAGTAGTAATTTTTCTTCCTGCAAAAGCTACATCGCGCGCTTGAATGTGTGCGCGCCGCGAACGAACGCACTACAAGCAAAGATTTAATAATGCTCCAGTATGGATCGCACTCACAGACGCGCGATAGCGATGTGTATACGTGTCGCGCGCTCTTAAACGGCCGAAGTTGGATTACTTGTTTGTCTTTTTACTTAGATGCTTACGATATCGACAGTAACTCCTTTGTAAAAGTCTAGGAAATGTTATCCTTATTGCAATGTAATAAGGTTGACATTTCTTAGACTCCTAAAAACGAGCTACTGCTGATATCCTTAGCACGGCAGCATTATTCCGATCATTGTCATAGAATATCTTTAGTTCAAAATGTTTTGTGAATTATAATAAGTAGATGTACTTATAGTGCATATTAGCACTTCACGCAAAGCGTACAAATTATTGAAAAATAAATAAATACATTTATTTTAAAGGAGGTTCTGTTGTTTAATTTCATACTGATTCGACGCCTGTTTTACTTTGACTAGTTTACCCTTGGTATATATTTTAATCTGTGATTTTAATGGGTTGGGTCCTGATCGCCTTACTTGCATTTAGCCTTGGTATTCCAAACGTCTCAGTTGTACACTGGCCAAGTATGCAAAATGATTTGTTTATCTAATCCCATGATTACAAAATGGTCCAAGTTTCAAGAAGACTTAGGGAGCAAAACGCCTAGGTCGTGAAATGCACAAATAGGCAGAATGTCTCAATTGTATAAATTCTTGGTTGTGATAAGGACTACGTAATCAGATCTTGTTTGTTTAATGTCTTGGTCATAAAATGAGGAAGTGGATGCAACGTCATTATTGCTAAATGACTACGTTATATTTATGTAAGATGCGTAACTGCAGATTAACATTAATATCTGCTTAATTATCAATATAAGTGGCCTGTAATCGAATTTGAAGTACCTACTATGAAGGTGATAATAAAATACTGGTAAACCGGGGTTACTTTAAAATGCAGGGGCGACTTTGCAAAAGCAGTTTTTCTTTTACATAATCGATTTTTCCATTGCTAAACTCAATATACAAAATACTTTGGTTGGTCTTGCAGCTGATTATCAAATTGCAACCAGCTTATGAAGTGTAAAAACCATGTTATAACCATATTAAATCTACCAAAGTAGCCCCATTTTTTCCTAAAGCCACCCCGTTTTACGGTAATGTTATGTCATTATACAACCTGGACAAATTGCTACTTAAGAAATTTTTTTATACTTTACGCTTTAACTTCATAGTCTTTATACTTACTATAAAGACATTCTACAATATTGGACGTAAAGATTATTCAGACCATATACCTATTAAAACATTATGACGTTAAGCGGTTTTGCAGTCAAGTCATTCAGTCTACTATGTCTTATAACAGTGAGGGCGTTTTACAGACCAAGACATTTTACTCCCCGGACAAAAATACAACTAAGGCGTTCAGGACCCAACCCATTTTAATGTATACACAATTTTAACCCTTTGACCGCCACAGACGGCCACAGCCGTCAACGGAAAATCGTGCTGTCACGCCAGTGACGGCCCTGGCTGTCAGTCAACTTTTTTAAATGAAAACCTATTGAAAAACAGCCCATTTTTATGTAGGCTTTATATTTTTACCAATCTTTATTTTACCCCTGTGGCGTCAGTGGCACAGCGTTTTCCTTCGCCATTGGGCGTCCTAAAGATTTAATAAATATTTTGAACTAAAACTAATCACAAAATTAAACACTAGTTTAACAATTACCGGGGTGTAATATAAAATCGCTTCTGATGTTTTTGAAAAATTCTGTAGTTACTGATTAGCGATTACTCAATTTAAAATACTGATTATTTATTTTATGCCACACCTGGCCAAGTGTAGACATAAAATGATGTACACAACACGCGAGGTAATAAAGAAAGCCCTCGATCGCATATTTACGTCCCTCGCTTGCAGCTCAGGCCGCAAACATCTGCGATCTCGGCCTTTCTTTGTATTACTACCCTAGTTGTGTAATGTACTATTATACCACACCTGGCCATGAAGTGACTTTCCGCACGCTGCGCGTACGGAAAAAGCCGCTTTATGGCCAAGTGTAGACATAAAATGATGTACACAACACGGGAGGTAATAAAGCCCTCGATCGCATATTTACGTCCCTCGCTTGCAGCTCTTTCTTTGTATTCAATTCAATTCAAATCGTTTATTTCAGAACATGTCCATAGTGTTAATTATAAATGACTTATATGCTATGTTAGTAGAAATTGACTCAGTTAAAAACATTCTTAATAAATCTTAAAAAAACTTATATACACAGCCTCTTGAGCCCATGTGGATATCATCCCAATGTCACCCACCACCCACCCTAGTTGCCACCCTAGTTGTGTAATATACTATAATAGTAAAATGGACAAAATAGAACAGATAATAGTACACTAGAGTCTGTGCGGAAAGAGAATAGGCGTGGCGAAAAACGGAACAAACCTAACCAGTATGGCCACAGAACAGAAAATACGGCACATACGGTTGAAAAGCATTACAGCGCCCCCCAAAATTAATCCTGTTCTCTTTCCGCACACAGGGCCGCGCCGTCCCTGTGTGCGAAGTGTGCAACGCACACAGGCGCCAAGGCAATAGAGGCGCCGGAATTCGAAACACGACGACAATAAAGAGGTTGCTTCATAGGTTTGCACACAGGCGCTGCCGGGGGTCGGCGCGGGCCTGTCCGCACAGACTCTAACTATAAACAATGCACGGGCTCCAGGTCGGTGCGGTCAAGTGCGGTGCCACGGGGGAGGCTGGCCGCATTACCTCGTGTTGGCATAAATATGAGCCCGGACTTCTGATCACCCGTCGCCTCAATGAGGCGCTTCGTAATATAACTAAAATATTTTAATTGATTTAAGTGACTGACTACGTGAAAATTAATATTTCGTAACTAGTTATGAAACTGGAAAACAAGTTTACGTCACTTATTACTCAGACTCCGATGTCTGTCCGTCAGTCAGGGCTGTGTATGTTATAGGTAGACTTGACATTTTTATACAATGTGTATTTGCTATTGACACTAACAAATAACAAGAATAATAGGGGACTTACAAGAAACGTATTTTTTTGAGTTTTTTGCTCGACAATGGTACGGAACTGTTCGTGTGCGAATGGGACTCGCACTTGACCGGTTTTCACTTCAGTTAGATTTGGCCAGAATTGGTTTAGTCGTTTATAAGATCGTATTTTGAGTCAGGGTTGATTTAGGGTTCTATTGAAGGCTGTCACTTGTCTAGATTCTCGATACATCATATTCTCCGTATACCAGATTCCTAAAATAATACATCAACAAAGTTATTTAGATACTTGTGTAACTTACGATTTTCTAATGTAGTGTAAAGGGAATGTGGTAAGACAGGAATCTGATAAATCGAGAATCTGGTATTTTGAAAAATCTGGTATTTCAGGAATGCGGTATTTTGAGCACGAGCGGCTGATGCCTTATGTCTCGAATGAAAAAGAGTAATGCACCATAAAAAATGTTTATTTTCATATTTACACAAAAATTACTGCGTTACTTATCGCAAATACAACATATGTGTATACACTTATAAATTATAATCAGAGCCCGGAATTTCCTTGGTAAACAATTTTTTTTCATCACACTTGCTCGAAAATGGTGTCATTACACGTAGGTTTTGCGGGCCGTAAATGACCTATTACCCCCTAGGGCGTAATGGTTTTCTTTTTAAATTTGAAACGCTGGTTCTGTTTTACTCTTATTTGTCATGTTCAAAGGAAACGCCAACGTACTTTTTTAACTTTTATTACTGAAATATTTATTTAAATAGAACTGTTATTGCAAATACATGTAAACACATATTTCTGTAACATTAATTAAATGTTTGAATAATGTATTTCTTTATTTTGCAAATATAAAATCAACCATTTTAAGTCTTTACCGCTATGATTTCCGAACGTGACTTGTCGTCTTGATATATGTCACTAATGTCACTGTCAGTTTTACAATTTATTTAGCTTAAGTAAGGTTATTTTAATTAGATTTCCTCACAAGTGTGATGAAAAACATTGTGTGTGCCACGGGCGGTAAAGGAATTACAAACTCGTGTTATTAAAGCCCTCAGCTTCGCCTCGGCCTTGTAACAAACACTCGTTTGTAATTCCTTACTTACCGCCCTTGATACACAATGTACTATTATCGATATTGATAGTTGTATAATAGAAAAAAAATCCTTCAAATAAAAAAAAACCAATACAAAATAGGTATTATCTGTCAAAATCTTGCCAAACCTAAAACCTTACTACACATACGAGAAAACAACGATTAATCTTTCAACGCTAGGAAGGATACTTTCTGGCGGGCGCTATCTACTTGACGTTGCCGTCGAGTTTTCGACTTTCTTATGAATCAGTAAAAATGTACGAGAAATGTACTAAATTGTGCGCTAGTATTGTAAGAAAGTCGAAAACTCGACGGCAACATAGTCTAATGGATAGCGCCCGTCAGAAATCTCGTATGTGTAGTACATTTTTTTTAATTAACGTATAATTTAGTATTTTTTCATACATTTTTTTGATGCTATTTTGAATTCGGTACGATACCATGTCACCGCCAGAAAGTATGACACGACTGATCAGTGCGACAGGAACATACTTACATAGGCCATAATATAATACATTTATAATTAAATTCTATCACTTTTTAATTTGATATAACACTCAAAAGGTTAATCACATCTATTACTATAGACTTTTAATTTTTAGCAACATTTTGCGTGTGACTTATGTATAATTTAAAAAACCCGAGTTTTGAAATAAAATAATTTCAATATAAAAAAAACATTTAAATTAGGGCAACTTTTTGTATTTTTTATTTTTTTCCTACCTATCTAGAGTCTATACTTATACATTACCCGTCTTATTTAGTAAACAACTTAGTCCCCAGATTGATCTGCCTAAATAAATCAATATACGAGTCATTTTCAAAAAAATTGTACACAATTATTAATTATTCCTCGGTGTTACGAAAGTTACCCATATAGTTTGTATGCCTAACTTTCGTAACACAGAGGAAGCGATCGTGATTTTGTTTTTATTAGGCCCTTAACTATGTACAATTTTTTGAAAATGACTCATATTAGGTTGCTTTCACAATTAAGGATCCTGATGTATTTACAAGAAAATATTCAGCTGGTTAAGGTAAGGGCATTCCGGAAGTTGTTTACTGAAAAAGACAACAACGGATAGCTAAGGTATACCGAATTACCGACGGTATTATTACTTGCGTAAAATCACAACAGACCTTATTTATATAACACTAAAACTATTTCAATAATTAAGAAGAGTAGATGAACAATCTTATAATAGGTAAAGAAAGACTGACATATTTTATAGAAAAGGAATAAAATGTTAGGACAAATGTTCTCCTATCTGTAATCCAGCTTACTATCAATATCAGTTCGAGAATGTGCGGAAAGAGAATAGGATTTAGATTTGGGGGCGCTGTAATGCTTTTCTACCGTATTTGCAAAAAAAAAAGCCATACTGGTTAGGTTAGTTCCGTTTGTCGCCACGCCTATTCTCTTTCCGCACAGACTATAGAACTGGGCATAAAAGTGCTTCATTGCTAGTTAATATAGATATTGGCAGTAAGCTGGATTTGGTTTAAGGCCGGCTTTACACCTGTAAGTTTTACTTACGTAAGTAAGGACGCAGCTATACGTTAGACTGAGATAGCTGACTGACTATCTCAGTCTAACGTATAGCTGCGTCCTTACTTACGTAAGTAAAACTTACAGGTGTAAAGCCGGCCTAAAAATAACTTCATGAATATCATGATAATGACCAACATGAAAAAGAACAAAAAATCGGGAAATTATGATGATGAAAAGATTTTAGCGTTATTATAAAAAAAAAACAGTTACTCTGTTACCAGTCTTTGCAAACCGATAGTTATACTATCCGACATAAAATACCTAAAACTAAGTACATTATTATTTACATAATAGTAACATTGCCGGCACCCTAGGTTAGGTTTTTTATAATGTGTTTATATTTTGTATTTGCATTTTGTATTTTACTTTTCATATGGGTGAATCAACTTTTCTTTGCTTCATGCAAAGATTGCTCTTCCTCCTTATTTGTTCAGCTTTTGCATGTTTTAACATGATTTAAATGGAACTAGATCTTACATCTAGATAGATTAGGTAAAAATAAAACTCGTTTTTAACAAATAAATAGGGTGACCCAGCGAACAACCCCTTATTTTCATACAAAAGTGGGGGACAGCTATGTCCGCTGGGTCACTGCTTATATGGTTTATAAGCAGTGACCGTTATAATAAACAAATTATAATAAAAAATATTTGCATTACGTAGCTTTATTATATGTCTTTTAAATGAGCATACACTTTATTCAAAGAATATCCGAATAAAGATTTCCTTTCAATTTTAGTCGGAGAAGGTGAAATTTTGTTGACAAAGAAAAGTTGATTCACCCGTATTATATCTATTGTAAAAAACCTAACTTAAGAGAATAAAGACATGTGCAATAAACAACATGAAAGCTCGAGTTTGAAATAGCAGTTTATGCAACTGATACATAATGAGGAGCGTTAAGACACGAGTGTGGTTTCCAATTATATACCTCGTTTCATAGATAGATAATGCCGCAATGACAAGTTGAGCACAGATATCATAAAGAACAAATGCATAGAAAACATTGGCAGTTTTGTTCTGTAGTTTATATAATTAATAGCTAGGCAGCGTATAAAATGTCGTACTTTACATAGATCTACAATTTGAGAATAGTGGTTATGATTATCAACAAATATGGTTGGTTGCTCGCTTCATAACAACCTAAAAACAAAGGCTTCCAAGTTTTATTTGAAAAGCGCTTGAATAATAAAACTTCAACTTTTAATTTGTGGAACACACTTGAAACGCAAAACCTCAGCTTTTCATTTGGAACATACATGAAACACAAAACCTCAACTTTTTATTTGGAACGCGCTTGAAACACAAAACCTCAGTTTTGAACTTGGAAGCCTCTTGAAACACATAACCTCAACTTTTTATTTGGAACGTGTTTGAAACACGAAACCTCAACTTTTTATTTGGAACGCGCTTGAAACACAAAACCTCAGTTTTGTACCTGGAAGCCGCTTGAAACACAAAACCTCAACTTTTCATTTGGAACGCGCTTGAAACACAAAACCACAGCTTTTCATTTGGAACACAAAACTTCACTATTAAAGTCGTCTTCACTGTCACTGTCCGCCTAACCGTACTCGTAGTAGTTGTGGTTGTTCTGGCTCTTGGCTCAGAACACGCGGTCCTGGTAGCCGGAGTCCTGCACCGAGGGCTGCGGCTTGGGCGGCGCGCCGGCCACGTGGTGGTGGTGGCGCAGGTGGCCGGGGCGGCGCGGCGGCGCGAGGTACTCGAACATGCTCTGCGTGTGCTGGGCGAGCATGTTGGCGAGCTCGCACGGCATCGGGTCCGTCCAGAAGAAGTCGTGGTTCAGGGCGGTGTCGGCGTCGTATCTGGTACAAAATAACATAAGTCTATAAGTACGAAAACAAAAAAACCGGTCAAGTGCGAGTCGGACTCGCGCACCGAGGGTTCCGTATAAACTAATAAGTAGACCAACCTTACGACTAACAGCAACCCTGCCTTAAACCCGCTTTAGCTCTATTCAACCTGGAAAAATCTTAACAGCGCGATGCAGCGTATGCTACAGCGACATCTATTGATACTAAATAGCGCGTAAATTTTACTTGTAATTTAAATTTAAGGGTGGATTTCACAGCGTTTCAAATGCCGTCATCACCAATCCCGAAATTTCGACGATTCACTTTAAGAATGTATCCCATTCTTTTGATAAAATCAGAAAATAGTACCTACTATTTTTACGTTTTGATCAAAAATTATGTAATTTTTAAAAAGATGTCATCATAATATCGGGATTGGTGATGACGGCGGTTGAAACGCTCTGAAATCCACCCTTAAACGTTACTTTTTGTTATTGGCTGATTGAAATAATTGTTTGTCAACTAAGTTAGTTCTCATGTATCATTTTTAGCCACAAGCTACCTTATTTTAGATTTGTGTCCCTAGATGGCGCTAGTGGTATTTCATTTTTATACTCCTATTATAGAGTTTTTAATAATTATTGTTACTTTATGTTTTTTTCCCGATGCCTGATGAGTGATCATTGTATTTAATAGACATTTTTTATATAATCTGAAATAAATCATCGCTTAGTTTTGCTACTCTCCGCTAGATGGCTCTCGTAGGGAGGGTAGAACTAATATGTTAAGATTTTTGTAAATTTTTAAAAAGTATTCAAGTTAGGAAGAGAAAATATAACGGTCTTCCTAATAATAATAATAATCCTAATAAGTAGATACATGAATAGTTCAAGAAAAACTGTATGGCGATTAGTTTAGTAGGAGCAAATAAGTATGTGTTATGATTTTTGCAAATTTCTCAAAAACGGTGCAAGTGAGGAAAACCGTTATATTTTTCCTGTAATATTTAAGACGACATTAATAATTGGTAATTATGACACATTTTTCTGATCAGTAACTTCGGAGATAATAGGGGGGGAATGGTATTTTCTTAAACTTTTTTCGCCATAAATCAAAAACTATTTATTTAAAAAATAAAATAAAAATGGTATTTTAATCTACAAATTGAGCTCTTTCATTTGATACCCCACTCGATATATAAGCCCTACTTTCAATTTTGAAAATCCCATTACGGAGCCCTTTAAAAAAAAAGTAAAAAAGGTACAAGATTTTTTTTATGTCCAATAAGCTCGGGTTAGCGACTTTTAACACTATTCCAAATTTCAAACCGATAGCAGCAGTAGTTCCTGAGATATCTGGCTGTGACAGACGGACAGACAGACAGACAGACAGACAGACAGACAGACAGACAGACAGACAGACAGACAGACAGACAGAGTCGCACCATAAGGGTTCCTTTTTTACCATTTTGGTACGGAACCCTAAAAAGCAGCGACCAGTGGCGGTTTAAAGTGGTCCCGACCACTTTAAACCGCCACTGTACCCCCCGGTCCGGTGTAAATAAAAAGGTGTATGCCATACATATATACTAACACGGCAAGTAAATAAAATATAAGCTTGTAATAACTAAATATTTTTACTAAAAAAAACCCGGCCGCGGTGCACTTTAAAAGTGCATAAAATCCGCCATTTTGTTTATTTTAACGAACTTCATACCCAGTGACACTCGCGCTAGCAACACGAATCTAATGATGTACCATTTATCAAAATCGGCTGTGCCGGTGAGTAGTTACGAGCGAACATAGGAACGGACATACATATAGGTCAAACACATAACCCGCCTTTGGGCTTCGCCGCAGTCAGGTAAAAATGCAGCACTTGCAAGTCAATCGTTAAATTGCAAACTCGTTAATAGGGAATATGCATGATATTTTTTATTTACTTAAATAAAACCTCATTCATGTAAAAAACAGTAGGAAAAAATATTTTTCGAATAACTATAAAAATAACCAAGATATAACACAACAAAGATTTATCTCTATCTCTTTCGCGCAAAACAGAATATAGTATGGAGATTGTATGGCGGCCGTGTACTATGACGTCATAGTCCATATCGGATCTCTCTCTCCAATCGCTGTCTGATTAGTGCTTTAAAATGTTTATATCTTCCGTATTTCTCGGTCGATTTCAATTTTATTTTGACTGTATGTCATCTTTTTTACAGTATTTTAAAATTTTGTTAAGAAATCTGTTAAAAAAAATTCATGCATATTCCCTATTATCTCTCTCTCTCTCTCTGTGCGCGTTGTGTAGGGTAGTCTGCAATATTAGACTAACCTCTTAGCCGGGTCCAGCTGCAGTAGCTTATCCAGCAGATCGCAGCCGTACGGGTCCTTCACGTATGGCTTCAGCCTTTCCTGTAATGGAGACCATGGTTTGTCACTATAAGAAGGAAATCCAACCTTTTAGGTTGATGCCTACCGCATCATTCTACCACTGCACCACTCGAAATCATTCGTTCGATCCATACATCCACATAAGGACAGGTTGATACGCTTCAACCTTCCCGCTGGTCGGCTGCTCACTTGGAGCAATCAGCACTTAAAGATGGCCCTGGCCTAGTCCTGGTTCGATCCCAGGCGCTTAGGCCCCCAACCTAAAACCATGCTTCAGCCAGCCTGTGGGATTGAGGTACAATACAGATATCGATGTAAAGCCAGCTGTAAAAAGATACACGGGTGCCATCTATTTCGCATATTTTTTTTTGTCCGAATGTTCTATTTGCCCGAATACTATTTACGCATAATTTTTTTACGGAAAATATTTTGCAAAATCTTTTACATCAGCCATTTAGAACATATTAGGTTAGGTTAGGTTTCTTTTATAGTTATTCTGAAAAGTCTATATTATCTGTAAAATAACAATTATGCGTAAATAGTATTCGGGCAAATAGAACATTCGGCCAAATAAAATTATGCCAAAAATAGGCGACCCAAGATACACAGATCTTTTTACAGCTTCTTCTTCTTACAGGCGGTCCGCGGTACATCGACATCGATGGAAAACCGACCTACTCGAATCACTTTAATACTAGATGTCACTGTTGTTAATGTTGTAATCCACCGCAAGTAGTGCAATTATTACGGAATTTAGTTACGTTGGATCGCGATTTTCAGAATATGTGTTTGTCACAGCTATTTCACGTTGTATTTTGCACTGTAAATTAAGTACGTTAGAATTTATTTTAATTTCTACAAATGCGGTCTATTAATCTGTATCAATATTGTAAAATTGTACCAAGTTGTTGTTGAGGTTACTGACCACCGGAAGTGATTCTTTTTTATACAGAGACCGAAAGTCTAACATTATTCAGGCACCGTTGTGACACTTCCGGTTAATACTTATTCAAGATTTTCTTGGAAATTAGTAGGTATTAGCAAGAAAAATCCCAAAATTACATTATTCAATCCCGGCAGCATATTTACAGAAATAGTTTTCAATTTAAACCACCTTACACATTATTATAACAAAACGGGACTTAATCGCGTAAAAACATGCTATTACCTCGACGTTTCGGACGTGCTGTGACGTCCACGGTCGCGAAGGGACTCCCGTTCCGTTCGGGGGTCCCGTTTTGTTATAATAGTGAGTGAAAATCGTGAAAGTTTAAATCAACACCTTACACATTTTGGAAAGTTGTCAATTTATGCTGCCTCTGTAACACGTATTTTGCGCTGGGCTCACCTTGACCTTCCGCTTCTGGCCCTTGGGCAGTTCCATCTTGTTGTACAGGTCCAGGGCTTCAACGCCAGGCCAGACGTCCGGGGTGCAGGAGCCACACAGCTGCGAGATCAGGATCAGTTGCTGCTGCTCTGTGGCGCCCTGGAGGTTAACATTCAGCTATAGCTATAGGCATTTGGAAAAAGAAAAAGAGGAAAGCAAAAGAAAAGATGGGTCGACGACATCGTAAAAATAGCGGGAAAAAACTAGATGAGCACCGCACAAAATAGACAAACATGCTGCCGTCCTAGTCTAAAAGGCGACTTTTTGCTATGGAAGTTCATAGTAAAAAGTCGCCTTTTAGACTAGGATGGCAGCATGGGAGAAGATGGAGGAGGCTTTTACCCTTAAAGGGGCCATACAATGACCAATACTGTATATTTATTTATAATAATTGTATCTAAATATAGTATGGATAATAAAGCTATAATAATAATAATAGGCATTTTATCAGACGAAGTTAAGCAGTGGCATACTAAGCCAGTTGAGTATTTAGGTAGGTATATATATATTTTTATTGCGTGGTTTTCAGCCAATGTTATGTTATTTTCACTTAGAATTACGGGCTCTTACAATCCTAATGGGCTAAAGATTTGTCGCATTTTTTTTCTATTGCGCTATTTTTTTTTCATATTACTTTGTATTGTATTGTATAACATTAACACAAAGGAATGTATCATTAATGTACCTATGGAAAATTTGGGACACTTTTTTCATCTATTGGGCTGGCTGCAGATTAACACTTCTGATTCCAAAGTGGACCCTTCTAGTTATGCTAAGGATGTCTTAGAATTCTTAGATGACAAATAGTAAAACGTGGGTAGTTTTAACTTTTCTATATGCAGAGCACCACAACATTTTAATTAGCATTTTAGGAACACACTAAACATCTTGACTCTAGACTAGCAAAGTCTATCTAGACTTCCAGCCCAGTCTTTGCCCAGCAATGGGACACTTAACAGGCTATAAAAAAATACATTTCTTTTAATAAACTGCCTAGCAGCATGCACTCGTCATCATAATGCTTGTAAACGTGTCCAGTGCTTGGCTTGTAGCCAAACTATTCTTGGGTTATTCTTCAGAAATATGTCTGCGAGTCATTCCTCTGTCTCCATACATTTAGTATGAAAAAGGGCCAGAGGAATGAGGTGACCGCAGACATATTTCTGAAGAATAACCCTCTTTCATATACCTGCATGATGGGTGACCGCGTCCACATCTCGGCCATGATGCAGCCGGCGCCCCACATGTCCACTGGTGGGCCATAGTTGCGGTCACCTTAGAAACATGATGGTATTTCTTATATCACATTTGTATAAGATTATACACTCATTCATTGCTTGTTCATTAGGGTCGATCAACTTTTTCTTGTCCCGCATTACCATGGTTATGTCCCCTGGACAATTGTTTAAAAACATGATTTTCTACAAGTTTTCTATAGTTAAAATTCATCAAACATATATTTTTGTCGTAGTTAATAAGCCCATTATTTTAGTAGCATATATACTCGCGGTCAAAAATTTCGGGTCAGTGAAATATATTTCCTAAAACTACTAGAGTTGTGAAATTATTGAACCCTGTTTTGATCTTTAATTAATTTTAGATATTAACTGCAAAAAGTAACACTGGAAATAATAGCAATTTCAAGTTTAGATTGAACTCGTAAAAACCCATGAAAAATAAAAATCACCATTTTTGGATAACAATATTTTCATGATGGGTTTGCAGATATTGCTAATACACCCAGGTATTATGAAGAATAGTATATCATGAAACAAGTGTCAAATATTGAAACACACCTATTTCTATTATTTAAATTATGGTGACCTGAAACATTTACTCTTGAGTGTATTGTAACAGTGTTTTTAATAAACTCACACAACACTGTTGTCTCTTGGACAACGGGACAAAATAGCAAACAAGAAAAAGTTGACTGACCCATTAACTGTTAGTTAACTGTTATCTATCACAATTGACTACAAAGAGATATGGTTTGAATTACTAAAATATGTATAAAATGTCAAGAGTTGTTTGTGCACAATTTGTAATGTTGGCTGTAATCTCTTGGTAATCAACTGTAACTTATAGCACAAAACATAGTCTGTCCTTTTAAAAAAGGTAAACAAAAAACCCACTGCGTTCGTTCAGCCATGTTCAGCCAATCAAAGTAATGTTTTGTATCTGTGGCACAATACCACTGGCTGAACGACCCAAGTGGTTTTTTGTTTACCTTTTTTTAAATACCTAAAGGGACAGACTATAATACAATATACAGACATCAATTGCAGCGTCACTTTGATTAAACAATCACATGGTATTTTTAAACACTTAGTGTCTGCCTATGGCATTTTCATTAGGGATAGTAAATAAAACTATGTAACAAACTGCAATTGCTTATTTCCAAAGCTATGGTAGCCGTTCATACATGCGCCTTTCAAGCAGAGGTTGTGGGTTTGAATCCTGGTTCGTAGCAACAAGTGTTTCGGAGTTTACATACAATTTTTTTTAGATATTTACTATTATCTTTTCAGTGAAGGAAAAACATTGTGAGGGAACCTGCATACATGTGCAAAGAAATTTAAAGGTGTATGGGAAGTCCCCACACTGCAGGGGGCCAGCCCATTCACTCTTGTGTGAGTAGTGGGAAATATATAGGCTGATGGTGTGTGATGTGATAGTACACTCGGCATCATGTAAATAGTCATGCTAAAAATAAAAACCACCTTTTGATAGAAAAACAACTTAAATCACGCCGCGACTCGCCCGTCGGCGCGGCGTCTGGCGATTTCAGTGTGTTCTTCGCCTTAGTCCGTCAGTGACATTATGGAAAAATATGGGACACATATTTTTTGGTTTATTAAAAATCAACACAGTTATAGATCATCAAACTTCTGGAGTGGGGGCTAGTGACGTTGACGTCACTACTAGGTGAAAATTGTACCTAGGAGTGACATCACTTGAAACTTCTAAGCGCTATATCCTCATCATTTTGATTGTCAAACACAAGAAAAAATACGTGTACAATATTTTTTAATAATCTAACTGACGGACTAAACAGTTTTTTTTGTCATCTAGCCCATTTCCTAAGCATTTCTATTATCACTCACCTAATAGTAGTTCCGGAGGCCTATACCACAGCGTGACCACTCTATTTGTGTATTTATTGACCTGCCCCGACTTGGCCACACTGAAGGCTCGCGCTAGACCGAAATCAGCCAGCTTCAGTATACCATTCTTCGTGATCAACACGTTGGCAGCTTTCATATCTCTATGCAAAATCTTATTGCTGTGTATGTAGTATAAGCCATTTAGTAATTGCTGCATGACCTTTTTAACCTCCCCCAAGCTGAATTTAACATTCATATTCGATAATAAACCAGCCAAATCGTGTTCGCAGAAGTCAAATACGAGGTAAAAAGTCGACCTATATTTATTATGCAATGTCGCTTTGGTTCGGCAGATTTCAATCAAATTAACCACGTTTTCGTGTTTTAGAAGCTGTAGAATCTTGATTTCTCGCAAAGCAGTGATCGGGAAGCCTTCTTTCTCGTTGTCCATGAGAACTTTTTTCATCGCAACGAATTTTTTCGATGAGTTCCGTGCGCGGGCTTTGAAGACTTCTCCGAAGGTACCCTGGCCGATTTTAGCGACTTTTTCATATTTAGAAGACTCGTCACAAAAAGGGAAGTCGAAATCTTCTATGTATTTCTCTTTTTCCCTCATGTTCAGGATGGTAGAGCTCGTGCTTATAACTGGCGGAGGCTGCTCACGAACAGCGCTCACGCCCTGCATTTTCGCACTAATCTTGGTAGCTTTTTGTAAACTTCTCGGTGAAATAACGTTTAGAAGCGTGTAGGTAATGTGTATCGCAACATTTATAATATTAACGATTGTTCAATGATTATAAACAAATACCATTTGCCACATTTACGAATTTCACAAGAAAGACAAATTAACAGTGTTGCCAGGGCCATTGAGTCATAAGTAACGTTTTGTTTCTCGAAAAGTAACATTTTTGCTGCGAATGTAACATTCTGGTGAAAAAGAATAAAAAAAAAAATTCAGCTTTGACAGCTGTCAAGATTAAGGGTAATAAAGAAAGAACAAAGACTTCTACATACCTTTTATACAACAAAGCATATAATGTACAAGTATCGAAATATTAGAATATTCAGAATTTACATCTTCATCGTTTTGAGAGTTTCCATGCAAACAAAATAAAATTGTTTACGAAATCATTTACTAATTTTACGCTTTTTTTCTAAAAACATGATTCACTGGTCAATTTCTAAATTGAATAAACCAATATACTATGGCATACCGATAATAAGTACATAAAAATTGGCAAATTGATACCCACCGAATATGATTGGATACACAGGTACTTTATTTCTGCTCATTTAAATTTTGAAGCATCCACACACTGTCTTCACTAATCAAATCACAGTCAATGAACAAAAACCAATATGGCCATTATAGCGGGCGAGCGCGGCCGGAAATTTGGCGAAATTTAAACTTCGTAAGCTGACATCGCTTACTCAAACATAAGTTGACATAAGAGCGAGAAGAACGGAAAAACACGATCTACGAATTTCGGACAGATACGACTATACTATACTTAGTACTCGTAGTATTGAAACCTTTTTTGGGTGCGTTCAGAAATTAAGAATAATTTTTTTTTGTTTACAAAACAATATTATTAACAAAAAAGTTACGATCTAGAAAAGTAACGAAATTTGCTTAGGAATCAAAAATTACTAACATGTAACGTGAGAAGGTCAAAAGTAACGCAAAATGTTACAAATGTTACCAAACGGCAACACTGCAAATTAAACAAATTTCTCCTGTCAAATAATGAAAAAAAAAAACTGTATGACTTTTTGAGTAATACTTATAAACGCTTGAAACGTGTCTGTCATGAATGGTAGCTTTATAACGTTCCTATTTACGTACTGAACGCCACATTATCGATCCAAAATGACGGCCAACGTAAACACCGTATAAAGAAACGGGATGTCTCCTGTCATAATTTCAAGACCACTTTATTTGTTATTCAAATTATAAGATAACTGTATTGTTTGTTATACAGTGATAAAAGGTGAGCATAAATAAACAATGATTATCACTACCGAAAGGTTCCCAAATTAAATTTCATACAAGTGCAATTTGTAAACAATCTTTGCAACGTATTATCGACCCATACTTTAAGTAGGGCAGAATGTTTGTGTCTGTTTTTATAAATTTTGCGTTATCATTAGGTCATACTCGTACTGCAATTAAATTACCGGAAACGCCCTATATGCCATTGTTAGCTACATACAGTGCTGTGCAGTAATCATTAAAATATATGAAATAGTCGCTCGCACAAACGAGTCAGCGTTTTTTTGACAATTAGTAAAATTAATTAATTTAATTCTCCCAATTAGTTCATTCAGCAGCATTGATTAGTCAGTTGTGAACTTTAGCCGAGACGGCAGCGCGTTTCAAACACAAAAATACATAAAAGTGGGCGGACAGTGACAGTGACTCCAGGAATCTAAAAATAATGTTTTTGTTTCATTCATTTCCACAGAAAAAAACAAAGCCGTTATTTTTTTAATACTAATGCAATGTTCTCTTCTGCCAGCTACCAATTTTCAAAAAAAGTAAATATTGAATTGTGAAAAAAAGTAATAAATGAAAATAGGAATAAAGTATATACTTTAAAAAGGAAAAATGTTCCATAAAGGACAGTAGCAGCACTGGCTCCTACGCCTGCATGTAATCTTCCATTCAACAATTTAGCTTATTGTCTAGTGTCCAATTGCTGATAAACAAGGAAAAAAATATATTTCCCTGTTTATTTTTTCATTGCAGCTATTCTCAAACTATTGGCAATTGGCTGGGCGATTCCATTTTAGCGGGTGCAACATTTTGACTCATTCAAGGCTTCCTCCTAATAAAACGGAAAACATTTTTTATAAAAATATTATTTTAAGGATTACATTTTAACCTCTTTTCTATAGATTTGTGTATAAGAATTTAAAATAAATGTTTAAATAGTCACAAAAGAGGGTTAAAGTGCTATTGCGGGTGCAACCAAATCGGCCCACCTCTCCGGATCATAGAATAAAGACAGAAATTTCTTTTAATTGTCAAATATTTAAAATGTTTTGCCTATTTATATTGAAAGATAATAAACAATCAACTATAGAAATATAAAAAAGTATTAAAAACAAAAACTGTCAATGAATTATTCAGTGTTAAAACAATCACTGGTGCAACATCGTATGATTCGCACTTGGTCCTAAACCTTAGAATGCTAAGTTTTTCAAGCGCATTAACATCCTTAATATAAATAAATAAAAATAAATAAATAAATAAATATTAGGGGACAATCTTACACAAATCGAACTAGCCCCATAGTAAGCTCAATAAGGCTTGTGTTATGGATACTAGACGACGACACATTTAATAGATATAGATACAAATACTTAAATACATAGAAAACATCCATGACTCAGGAACAAATATTCGTGCTCATCACACAAA
The DNA here is from genome assembly GCA_947034925.1 of Eudemis profundana. Lineage (NCBI taxonomy): Eukaryota > Metazoa > Arthropoda > Insecta > Lepidoptera > Tortricidae > Eudemis > Eudemis profundana. The sequence continues at coordinate 3,673,972 of OX344817.1, read as the reverse complement.
TAATTGCCCTTACCGGGATTCGAACCCAGGACCTCCTGCTTCGTAGGTAAGGTCACTACCAACTAAGCTAAAGCGGTCGTCAAATGAAGTTAAGTCCATAACAATTAATTTAAGACCTCACCCTACACGATGGTATATAAAAAAGTAACAAATATTGGGACTTGCAAATTGATGTCAAGGTTTGTCTCTAGCGGAATCGCCCAGCTACTATGTAGTAGTAAATTCTTACTAAGTCCTTTTCATTTGTAAACAGTAGATTGATCATTGACACATCTTATGTTAGCAAGTTGAAGTGGAAATGGGCTTTGCATATAGGTCGCAGAACTGATGGCCGATGGGGCGTAAAGGTTTTCGAGGGGAGGCCACAAACCGGAAGTGACAGTGTATGTCAGTCCCCCACAAGATCGTGTGATGACCTGGTTAGGGTCGCCGCAAGGGGTCGCTGTTCAGCAGTGGACATATCAAGGTAAAATGATGATGATGATGATGCTTATGTTTCCAGGCAGTCAGTAAAATGGCTAGCGAGAGCAGCTCAGCAGTGCTGGACCTCAACGATGACCCCACAGAGGACACAGATGCACCGAGCGTTACCGAGTGCACCCAGGATGGATCTCCGCTCATTATGGAGCATGGATATGATATTGCCGTTAAGGTATGAGGAAAAATATGCTTGTTATTAGTGTTATTACATACTTTTCTTGCTGGCACACTGGTGGATCCAGGGGGCTACAGACTGAAGACTAGGGATGTAACAATACATAATTTTGCCGATACGATACCGATACCGATATTTGTAGTAAAATATCGGCGATACCGATACCGATATCTTAGCTAACTAATGAAGTATGAACTTCAGATTTATTATTTGTATGTCCTTATTATACCTAAAACTTGACTATATTTAATAGAGAGTCAACCTTGAAAAGTCGAAGTCAAAATTTTATTTGCTGTAAAACAAAAATTAATTAACTGGGTCAACATTTTATTTGATTGTAATTGGAAGGTGTAAAGTAAAAATTAATAAATTGTCAACACAATTTTTTTTTTCATTATGATTCAAATATATAATTAACATAGTAATTATTATTGCACAAGGTAATAGACTAATATATAAATTAAGTCAGTAATTGAAATTAGTTTTTGCAGATTTTTTTTCATACAACAAATTTTTTTCGCGCTCTTCAAATATCGGTTGTATGTAATCGGCGATACCGATATATCGGTATCGGTATCGTTACATCGCTACTGACGACCCCTCAAAAATCATCTTGAGTCCATCTGTAATCAACCTTGACCTTGGTCAAAGTAGAAAAGCGCACATAGTCGGGCATCTTCTCCAGAAATATGACTCATTCATCTGTCTCCATACATTTAGTATAAAAAAGGGCCAGATGAATGAGGTGACCGCAAACATATTTCTGGAGAAATGCCCAGTCACTCTTTTGCCGTTTAGGAGCGCGCCGATATATATGCAAGGTCGAGGCGCATACACTGCGAACCATACTGGCGCATCCTTACGCATTCGTAAATCTTTGCTTGTAGTGCGTTCGTTAACGGCGCGCACAAATACAAGCCGCGCGATGTACCTTTTGTAGGGAGAAGAATTATTGCCATTATACTGTGCCTTAGTATAACCGAGTGGGGTTGAACCCCTCCCAAACTATCGTCCTGAATCTGGTTATATATTTAAGGTACTTTTAAACCGGTTAACAAGTGTCGAAATTTGCCGACCTGGCGTCGTGGGCACGAAATTCCACTGTCAGCCGACTGTGGCGTTCAAATGGTTAAAAAAAAAGTGGCGCAACCAATAGCTCGAAGCTCTATCCTGGTCGCGGCACCATATTGTAACGACCCCCCTCTAAACAGGTGGATGCACCGATGAAGCAGCTGTCGACGCTGGAGACGTTCGTGACGTACCGCGTGCGCTGCGTGTGCGCGCGCTGGCCCACGCCGCCACACGTGCGACGCCGGTACAACCATTTTAAGGTAATCACTTTAAAGGAACTATATACATCTCTTGGTAAAAAACTGTGCCCAGTTATACGCTTGTTGCATTTTATTAACGACATTTCAGGTAATCATGTCACAACTGTTGTAATGCTTAATGTTTTGAAAAGAGAAACTGGTGGGTTTCTTCCGGCGCTTTTCCTCGCCAGGTCATTTTCCGGAGCGCTAAAAGAATCAGACCTGTAAAAATTAATTATTATATGTATAAATAAATACTTTTCTTGTCTAGTAGCGAAAGTGTTGATGTGGTGCAAGAGGTGACCAAAAATGTACAGTTGCATTATTGTAGGTGCTCCACCGCCGGCTCTCCAACGCGCACTTGTGGCTCGCGCCGCCGCCATTGCCGCCGCTGCACTCCGCGCGGCAGCAGCTCGATCGCTACGAGCCCTCATTCGTGTTGCTGCGCGCGCTCGCACTTGACGCATTCCTCAGTAAGTAGGGTGTTGGCTCGTGGACGGAGCAGGGGCTATGGGAGTTGATGACGGTGAGAAAACTGCGTGATCAACTCCCAAGAACCCCTGCTCCGTCCACGAGCTAACATAGGGATGTAACGATTCCGATACCGATATATCGGTATCGCCGATTATACATATACAGCCGATATTCGGAAGCGCACGAAACTTGCTTTCTGAACAAAACTCAGATAAAAATGATTTGATTTACTGACTGAATTTGTGTATGGGTTTGTTACGTTTTGTAAAGATTCTTAATTATCTCTTTGATTCAGAATAAATATTTTCTTTGAATTTTGAGTTGATAATTTATTAATTTTTATTTTACACTCTTAAGGTCTCTGTCTCTGTTAAATATAGCTAAGTTTAAGGTATAATAAAGACATACATATGCCTGACGTGTATACTTTATTATTTAGCTATCGATATCGCCGATTATTTACTACGAAAACCGGTATCGGTATCGTATCGGCAAAATTATGTATCGTTACATCCCTATCAGTAAGATTGTAGCTTACATTTCATAAGCTTGGGTGTAGCAATTTATTACCCATTGTTATAAACTAGCATTTGCTTCGGTCGCTTTATACCGGTTGTTACCCCAAAGGAATCGTTTTCTGGGATATAATAGGAGTATCCTATATTTCTATCCAGTGCTTTGTCTATTTGCATGCCAAATTTCAACTCAATCGAGTCAGTTGTTACTGCATTATTTATTATAGTAACAAACATCCAAACGTCGATAAGTCGAGGAATAAGTTCGCCTTTGTACATATACCTTTATTTTGTAACCCTGTACTTTGCTTATTTTGTGCAATAAAGTGTTTACATACATACGTCGTCACAAACAGTCACTTTCTTGGTCACATTTATAATATTATAGTGGAATGTGAAAGTTTTTGAAGACGTTTAACACTTTTCTCAGCGACTATACTGTCTTTAATCACTAAAGTTAAATATTTACTCCAAAAAGTAATTCTAAATCGAAAATAAGCCATTCTTTCTTTACAGATCGCGTCGCGAAGCATCCAATTCTGACCCACAGCGAGGACTTTAGACTCTTTCTCACCACACCGGACGAGGAATTAGACAAGGTAACTCAAAATATCCGAGTGGCATATACCGCCGTGCCACAGCAAATTTTTCTTCCAACAAACGACACACCGCGCGGCTTCTACGATAGTTAGAGAAATGAAATTTTAGAGCGCTAGGGTACTATTTTTTGATATTTAAAGCGTTTTCAAAAACAAAGCCGTTCCAGAAATACAAGCGGCTCGACGCCCGGTAGCGTACACCGTGAACAGGCTTTATATTTGAAAATTTTCTCTCAATATTTATTTTTATTTTTGACAGGTGTTCAAAAGTGAGAGCAGCGCGCTCAACCTGTGGGGTCTCAGTTCACTGTACAGCGGGGGTGAAGCCAAACCGGCCAATGGGGCCAGGTGAGTCCAGACATATTGGTCTGTCATAGGATAAACACACTGACACTGATTGCTATTGGGTAAGTTACTCTGTTGGTCGTAGGGTAAACTACACTATTTCTCATAGGATAATTAAGTATACAATTTTGTCATAGGGTAAAATATACCGTTTTTTATTGGTTAAATTTATACTTTTTGCCACAAGTAAATTACACTATTTGTCATTGGTTGAATTCATACTTTTTGGCACATGTATACACGGTTTGTTATTGATTCAATTTATAATTTTTGTCACAAGTATATTATACTGTTTGTCATAGGGTAAATTAAATTGTTTAATAATTACATTACACTTTTTGCTGTAGGAAATTGTTCTGTTTATCATTGGTTTAATTACGCCTTTTGCCGGAGGGCAAAATACACTGTTACATCAAAATCTTTGGGTAAAATACGCATTTTTGCGTATAGATAATTACACTTTAGGGCATAAGGTAAATTATACGGTGTTTCATTGGGTAAATTACGCTTTTTCGCGTCGGTTAAATTACGTATTTTTTTTGTATGGGGAGAATTACACTGTTGGGCATGTGAGGTAAATTACATTTTTGGCGTAAGGTAAATTACGCATTTTGGCGTCAGGGAGAACCATAAGGGGACTGTTGATTACGCTGATTCATTGGATAAATTCCAGTTTTGGCGTAGGGTAAATTACACTGTATTGAGGTAAATTATACTGTTTGTCATAGGGTAAATTATACAGTTTTTCATCGTTTGTCATAGAGTAAAAGACCCGGAGTTCAGCTCGGCGGGCGACTATCTGCAGTCCCTACAACAGAAACTGACTTCCCTATGTGCCCTCACCACGAAACTGTACAAGGGGTCCACTTCGCTCGGCACAGAACTCGTCGGGTGAGCAATTGAAAAATGTTTCGTTATAAACTTAGTTACCAATAGAGTCCGACCGAAATTTCGGATTCCGTCGAGTTTCGGTTACTGCTACCATGTGGCCGAAACTACGTTCGAAACCGAAACTGAGTTTGAGGGGTAACGTGCTACGATCAGACAGTCTTTATTTCAAAAACCACCGATAATTTATGTGAAATAAGAAATTATAATATGATATACAAGGTGATTTTTTTTTACCGTTCAAATTTCGACAGTGGATTCTTAAGCGAAAAATAGAAAATACGTGTTTTTTCAGTTGGTATCTTTTAGTACTAAAATATTGAGAAACAGCAGCTGAAAAAAAAACATACGTTTGTGGATAGCGCGGTAGCGCGTTGCGCGGGAGACGGCAACGGTCCCCTCCCCGCGACCCCTACCCCGCTCCCGCGTTGCGTCGCCCAGGCATTTTACGCGTTGATACGCGTAATCCTCACGTTACTTTTTCGGACAGCACATTTTATGGTGAAAATTTTACCTACATTTTTTTCTTCCAAAATGGCATCTTTTATTGATACCTAATGCCTAGGCAAAATTTGAACGGTCAATAAAAAATCACCCTGTATTATTTTTTGTTTTTTAGTTTAAGTTTTTGGAAGTCGGTTTTTATGTTTCGTTTTAAAAAATGACGAATGTATAGATTGAAGCGCGCATGCGACGCGTGGTCGGTCCGCGAGCGCGGGCCCGTGGCGGCGGCCGCGGCCGCGTGCGGCGCGGGGGGCGGGGCCGCCGGCGCCGCGCGGGGGCGGGGCGCGCTCGCGCACCGCGCCGCGCTCCCCTCGCTAGCTGCCTACGCCGCTGCGCATGCGGACAAGATACGACAACGGGACGCGTTACACGGTGAGTCATCATCATTTCAGCATTAAGTGCTCTGTTAAATATAAAGGTAATTTTACACAGGGTCAGTAACTGACGTCAGTCGACTGCCGAGTCAGTGCTGACCTGGCACTGCCATCGTATAAATTGATTTCAAGTCAGTACAGTACTGTCGCGTCAGCACTGACTTCAATATTCCCGCTTCATATTTTCGGCGTCAGTCCGCTCCCCCCGCCACCCGCGCCAGCGTAATTGACGCCGTGTAAATGTCGAAGTCAGTCGCTGGTCAGTCACTGCCACTGTATTGTACGGGGACCACGCTGCGTCGCACCACTCTCACCGCATCACAAAATGGCGCGAAAACTGAGCGACACGGAAAACTTGAAGCTTATTCAACTATACCGCGATAATGAATGCCTGTGGGATAATTCATCACAAAATTATAGAAATAAAGAAATGCGTGCAACATCATTACAGAATATTGCTCGAGTTTTGAATTTAGAAGGGTTTGGTCCTACAGAGGTCAAAAATAAAATTAAAAACTTGAGGGCAACTTACTACTTGGAACTTGTTTGACGTCATTCTCAAAGCCAGTTTATATTCCCGAGGATCTTCAATTCTCAACTGGTTTAGCAACATAGCAGAACCTCCATGTTTATCTCTGTCATCTATCCATTTTCTCACCCAAATTCTTTTCTGTTTGGATAATTCTTCTTCTAACATATCAGTTACTTCTTACATCATAACAAACGTAAATTTTCTCAACAAATTATTTCGTTTTATTTTTTGCTGTTTTCGAGAATTCATTTTTCCGCACTGACTTTACAAACGTGTGTACACCGAAAGAAATATCCTCGACTACTGACGAAATACTGACTACGTCTAAATAGCATGAGTCAGTTTTCGGCGCCAGCACTGACAACAGTTACTGACCCTGTGTAAAATTACCTTAAGTCTCTCCCAAAGACATCCACAACGAACAGTCGTACGGCTTCAAGTTACGCCAGCGAGGCACGTTGCACGGTAATTTATATATTATAATTTCAACCTTGAGACGTCCACGTAGGTTTCTCTCGTAGACTTCCCCAACGACCGGTCGTACGGCTCCAAAATAAGCCAGCGGGACGCCTTACACTAGTGTTTCTTAAACTTTTTTTGGTCACGGACCCCCTCCCTATATTATTTCGAAAACCTCACAGACCATTTCCGTATATAATCGGTGAAAAAGAAAATCAAAGGCACATGAATGAAATAATATATTCTACCAACAAAACTTGATTGAAATGTGACTTTTGTTTCAGCAACGTTTGTGGCGGGCAACAACTCTGATGAACTGCATAATAGGTAAGTAATTAAGAGGAAAGAGTAAGGTGGAGAGAATTGAAAATTAGGTATTTAAAAAATGTGTCGCTGTCCCGCACTGCCCGCCTCTCCCGCGCAGAGCGCGATAGAGACAACTGCAGCTTGGACCGAAAATACCTTTTAAAATTTCATGAAAACAACGTTTCGTAGTCCCCTGATTTTTTCCCCAAAACTTAACCTATTTAACTAATTTTTACATTAAACATTAAAGAAAGGCTTTGGCCGTGTTCCTATGTTTTCCTTTTTTTTAATAATCTAGTCAATTTTGTTTTCTGGATGTGTGAACACAGCGGAAAATCTGGCATTTTTTTTAGGTTTTTGAAGGTTAATATCTCTTTTGAGAATCAATTTATCGTAAAAAGGAAAACATAGGAACATATCAATAGTAGCCATAGATTTTTGGACAAAAAATTATTGCTCTACTGGCATTATCCAGGGAGGAAACAGGGGACTACGTTTGTATGGAAAAACTGCCCTCCTGTTTCCTCTTAATCCTTCACTAGCATTTCGTCGGGTTACAACCAAAAGTTATTGATTGCCAAGAACATCTCAAAGGAAAATCAATCGTGTTGGAAGGGTAATAAGGTTGAATATCCCTGTGATTTGTTTTGTGTATTTAGTGAGTTTTGGATGTCGCCGGACGATTTAAAAAAAAATGCCATTTTCTTTATTGTGAAGTATCCTGCCAATTTTATTCTCTATTCAGAATTACGAGCTCTTTCCATCCGAATAGAGCAGCGGTCGGCAACCTGCGGCCCGTGAACCGCTACCTTGCGGCCCACGAGCCTCCCTGGCTATTTTTTATGTAAAGTTCGCTATATCGATCCCTTTAGACTCAAAGGGTAGCCGTAGGTTCTAATGGCGTTTACGCCCTTTGAGTCGAAAGGTATCGATATTCCGAATTGTATAAAATCATAAATTATTAACAAAGTGCAGCCCGCGTTTATTTCGTTAGCTACTATGTGGCCCTTGGCTGCTAAAAGGTTGCTGACCGCTGCAATAGAGGAATAAAGTTGTCCCAAAATTTCCATATATTAATGACATGAAACTTTCCTTATGGAAAAATGGTAACATATAGAATAAATGTTGGAATGTCCGCGAAAAAACTGGGGGCATCTTCTAGTTGTTCATATGTAATTGTTTTCCAGGTTAGAACAGGCCTCTGAAGCCATCCGGTCAGAGTTGTCCGACTGGATCCCCAAAACCCACGCCGAGATCAAAGCTCTCCTTCTAGACCTGGCCGACCGACAGGTAGCCATCTCTATTTTATTTTGTTACTATATAATTATCTTCTGGTGGTTTCAATGGGTATACTCAATTAGTAGGTGCATCAGCCACTACATTGTGAGACAATCAATGAGACCAGAACCAGTAGAGCTTAAATTACCGGTATTTTCGAGTAACGTTACCTTCCATAACGTTATCTTTAAGAGAAACGTTATGAAAACTACATATTGCCTATCAAAACTAGCGTTACATATTGCCTATCAATACTAGCGTTACATATTGCCTATCAAAACTAGCGTTACATATTGCCTATCAAAACTAGCGTTACATATTGCCTATTAAAACTAGCGTTACATATTGCCTATCAAAATTAGCGTTACATATTGCCTATCCAAACTAGCGTTACATATTGCCTATCAAAACTAGCGTTACATATTGCCTATCAAAACTAGCGTTACATATTGCCTATCAAAACTAGCGTTACATATTGCCTATCAAAATTAGCGTTACATATTGCCTATCCCAACTAGCGTTACATATTGCCTATCAAAACTAGCGTTACATATTGCCTATCAAAACTTACTACTTACTACGTTGGCTCAGTGACCCAAAAAGGATCTTGGCCTCAGACACAAGAACTCGCCACTCTTCTCTATTTTGTCCACCTCACGCCAGTCGGGTACTTTGAGGGCACTTAGGTCTTTCTGGACTTCATCACTCCAGCGGTATCTAGGCGGTATCAAAACTAGCGTTACATATTGCCTATCAAAACTAGCGTTACATATTGCCTATCAAAACTAGCGTTACATATTGTGTATCAAAACTAGCGTTACATATTGCCTATCAAAACTATCGTTACATATTGCCTATCAAAACTAGCGTTACATATTGTGTATCAAAACTAGCGTTACATATTGCCTATCAAAACTAGCGTTACATATTGCCTATCAATACTAGCGTTACATATTGCCTATCAAAACTAGCGTTACATATTGCCTATCAAAACTAGCGTTACATATTGCCTATCAAAACTAGCGTTACATATTGTGTATCAAAACATTCAAAACTAGCGTTACATATTGCCTATCAAAACTAGCGTTACATAGTGCCTATCAAAACTAGCGTTACATATTGTGTATCAAAACTAGCGTTACATATTGCCTATCAAAACTAGCGTTACATATTGTGTATCAAAACTAGCGTTACATATTGTGTATCAAAACTAGCGTTACATATTGCCTATCAAAACTAGCGTTACATATTGTGTATCAAGACTAGCGTTACATATTGCCTATCAAAACTAGCGTTACATATTGCCTATCAAAACTAGCGTTACATATTGCCTATCAAAACTAGCGTTACATATTGTGTATCAAAACTAGCGTTACATATTGTGTATCAAAACTAGCGTTACATATTGCCTATCAAAACTAGCGTTACATATTGTGTATCAAAACTAGCGTTACATATTGCCTATCTAAACTAGCGTTACATATTGCCTATCAAAACTAGCGTTACATATTGTGTATCAAAACTCGCGTTACATATTGTGTATCAAAACTAGCGTTACATATTGCCTAACAAAACTAGCGTTACATATTGCCTATCAAAACTAGCGTTACATATTGTGTATCAAAACTAGCGTTACATATTGCCTATCAAAACTAGCGTTACATATTGCCTATCAAAACTAGCGTTACATATTGTGTATCAAAACTAGCGTTACATATTGCCTATCTAAACTAGCGTTACATATTGCCTATCAAAACTAGCGTTACATATTGTGTATCAAAACTCGCGTTACATATTGCCTATCAAAACTAGCGTTACATATTGCCTATCAAAACTAGCGTTACATATTGTGTATCAAAACTAGCGTTACATATTGCCTATCAAAACTAGCGTTACATATTGCCTATCAAAACTAGCGTTACATATTGCCTATCAAAACTAGCGTTACATATTGCCTATCAAAATTAGCGTTACATATTGCCTATCCAAACTAGCGTTACATATTGCCTATCAAAACTAGCGTTACATATTGCCTATCAAAACTAGCGTTACATATTGCCTATCAAAACTAGCGTTACATATTGCCTATCAAAACTAGCGTTACATATTGCCTATCAAAACTAGCGTTACATATTGCCTATCAAAACTAGCGTTACATATTGCCTATCAAAACTAGCGTTACATATTGCCTATCAAAACTAGCGTTACATATTGTGTAGGGATGTAACGATACCGATACCGATACCGATATATCGGCCGATATATCGGTATCGCCGATATATCGGTATCGCCGATATTATACAACCGATATTTGAAGAATTTGCTGTATGAAAAAAATCTGCAAAATATAATTTCAATTTCTGACTTAATTTATGTACTGGTCTATTCTATTACCTTGTGCAATGATAATTACTATGTTAATTAAATCTTTGGTTCTTAATAAACTTAACTTAAAAATAAAAAATTGACAATTAATTATTTTTACTTTACACTTTCAAGGTTGACTCTCTGGTAAATATAGCCAGTAGTCATTGCCATTAGTTATAATAAGGACATAAAAATATCTGAAGTTCATACTTCATTATTAAGCTAAGATATCGGTATCGGTATCGGTATCGCCGATATTAACTACTATATATCGGTATCGGTATCGTATCGGCAAAACTGTGTATCGTTACATCCCTAATATTGTGTATCAAAACTAGCGTTACATATTGCCTATCAAAACTAGCGTTACATATTGCCTATCAAAACTAGCGTTACATATTTTGTATCAAAACTAGCGTTACATATTGTGTATCAAAACTAGCGTTACATATTGCCTATCAAAACTAGCGTTACATATTGTCTATCAAAACTAGCGTTACATATTGCCTATCAAAACTAGCGTTATATATTGTCTAGCAACATTATTCTTTATAACGTTACTTCATCAAGTGAAATAAAAACGTTATAGGCCATCTCTTTCCTTCACTCAATCTCGTCCGCTCCTGTGCCCTGTGCTGCGGCTCGCTCATGATAGTGAGTTCAAAACGATATTATACCGGTATCTTTATACAGTTATGATATGGTTTAATTGCGTTATGTTATGATATAACGATATTTAATAATATCGTTGTTTTGAACAAAATTAGAAAACAGAACGAAATATAACGATATTATATAGTTTTTTAGGGATCCGTACCTCAAAAGGAAAAAACTGAAACCTTATAGGATCACTTCGTCCGTCTGTCTGCCTGTCAAGACCCTTTATTTTTCTTCATAACGTTACCAAAGATAGGTCTAGCTATCCGGCAAACATACCTGTCTGTCAAAGTCAAAGTGAAATAATTTTTTGATTTCTAGATTTTTTTAGGTTTGAGATGTGTTGCTATATTTTCAGGTAACCCTCCACTCCCAAACCCTGCAAGGCTGGGAGAACGCCCTGAAACTCTCAACGGAGACCAACCTCGAGCAACTATTCAAGACCGTCTCAAAAACCGCAGTCCAGAACCTCAGTCCGTCCAAGTGTCGGTCTGTCACACCAAATGAGACAGAGAAAGACTTTGATGATATAGATATAGAGAATTTAAGCAATGATTCTAATGATAAACAGGAGAATATTGTTGTCGAGTCAGCGGAGAGCTCCAAGTCGGATGAGAGGAGCGACCCGCTTCAAGAGTTTTCAGAGGTGAATCTGTCTTTGTGATATGATTCCTTATTTTTTCATGTTGTTAAGGACATGCATTAGGGTTTTGATATAGTGCAGGGTTTCTTAAACTGTGGTCCATGGACCTCTTAGGGGTCCGTGGTACGAGCCGGGGGTCCGTGGCTATGCATATAACACAAACTTTCAAGTGCCCTTGATTATATTCGGAATGGGTCTGTAAGGTTTTCAAAATAATGTAGGGCAGTGTTTTTTCTAATTATTTCATGGAACGACCCCCCTATGATTTCTAACCTGAGTTTTATTCCGTTACACTTTTAAGCTTTTCTTTCTTTTTGCTTGAGTTTTCTCGACCTCCTTCTAGAAGCTCGGTGACGCCCCAGGGGGTCGCGACCCACTCTTTGAAAAACACTGATATAGGGGGTCCGTGACCAAAAAAAGATTAAGAAACTCTGGTATAGTCGGATCAAGTCTATAGGGAACGTGCATAACGAACGAAGGTGCTGCCAACTGGTACCGCCAAACCGAATCTTGTACTCTATCATGCTGGGGTTAAATTAAAGGAAACGCCGTTATTAACGTGATGAACAACTCTGATAGAAGAAAAAGTGTCCCAAATTTTTTCCGTTACTTTTTCATACACACTTGTATCGGAACGGAAGAGCGATATTTGTATGAAAAATTTGGGACACGTTTTTCTTCTATCAGAGACGATAGTACGCGTGATTTTGTGTAAAAATGACGTAAAAATTCTCAGATCTAAAAAAAAGTTAGTGTACAACTTTAAGAAAAATGGCCCTGACATTGACATTTATAACCAGCATGAAATTTTTCAGGCCTTATTAGTTTCCTTTAATGTCCGCATACTCTTTCGTCGATTTAGTTCTGCCACCTATGTCCCTGCACGTTCCCTATAGTCAGAAATGGTGGGTGTCCGTCAAGATAGCGTACACCGTAAAGATATTCAGAATCTGATGCAGCCAATAAATAGTACCCAAATAGTACCGACGAAATACCTAGGTGAAAAAAATAGTACCCTTAAACTTTTCGAAATATAAGGCCTGTTCACGGTGTACGCTACCGGCGTCAAGCTGGCGTACACCGTTTGTATCTCTGGAACGGCTTTGTTTTTGGAAACGCTTTATATCTCAAAAAATAGTACCCAAATAGTACCCTAGGGCCCTAAAATTTTATTTCTCTAGCTATCGTAGAAGCCGAGATATAGTGAGCTCTTTCTATAAGGAATTCCCGGGTACGCCAGCTTGACGGTGTGAAATTTTGTACACCGTTAAGTTATGGAATATCTCGGCTTCTACGATAGCTAGAGAAATAAAATTTTAGGGCCCTAGGGTACTATTTGGGTACTATTTTTTGAGATATAAATCGTTTCCAAAAACAAAGCCGTTCCAGAGATACAAACGGTGTACGCCAGCTTGACGCCCGGTAGCGTACACCGTGAACAGGCCTTATATTTCGAAAAGTTTAAGGGTACTATTTTTTTCACCTAGGTATTTCGTCGGTACTATTTGGGTACTATTTATTGGCAGCATCAGATTCTGAATATCTTTACGGTGTACGCTATCTTGACGGACACAATGGTGGGGCGGCAAATTCTCAATAGGCCAAGCTGAATTAAAGGTATAGAGGTTCAATGTTCTAATAGTGGGACTAAATCCTTCCAATAAATTTTTAATCTTTTCAACCGTCAAGATAGCGTACACCGTAAAGATATTCAGAATCTGATGCAGCCAATACATAGTACCCAAATAGTACCGACGAAATACCTAGGTGAAAAAAATAGTACCCTTAAACTTTCTGAAATATAAGGCCGGTTCACGGTGTACGCTACCGGGCGTCAAGCTGGCGTACACCGCTTGTATCTCTGGAACGGCTTTGTTTTCGAAAACGCTTTATATCTAAAAAAATATTACTACAAGCATGACGTTATTTTTACTTCAAGAGCATTTTGGAAATTCAAATTCAACAGTGTTTCTCGTTATTTTACTTACCTGTTATAATTTCATGTTTTCAATCACTATGGACAACTATGGAACGTAATTATTAAACTTATACGATTCGCTCAGTATTATAACAAAATGGGACTTAATCCCGTGAAAAAATATTTACCTCAACGTTTCGGACGTGTCGTAACTCGTAATCGCGAAGGATCCTTTTTGTTGTAATAATGACTTATGGATTCTGCTGATGTTTTTACCTACCTACCTACTAAGCTTTTGCAATATGAAACTAAAATACCTGTTACGCATAATAGTATTATATATATCGTATTATTAAATTGTTAATAATTCCTTGCATGCAGCTATAGCCATCAAATTCCCCAATATTTGAACTAAATATGGTATATGCATATGCCTATATAGTGAGGTCCGATAGAAATGAACAAAAATGTAAACAAATATGGCTGACTGACAATTGCATCTATTGTCTATAGATTTATCATGAAATAGTGGTGGGAATAGTATTAACATTAATGAATCAATCCATTTGACATTCGCGAAATTATTATTAATTACAACTAATTTACAGTTCTTAATCAACTCCATTTATCATATTTATATTCGTTGCTATAATTTGCGCTTATAAACTCCATGATAGCAAAAAAGAAGAAATGGGTAAAGACAATAATAATATCAGTTATACCCGAAGTGCCAAAAGAAAAGAATAGAATCAGACATGTAAAAGAACCCTTGAGGGCCTACTTGCAGAAATAAATGTTTTTTTTTACACTTTGTCTTTAATAACCAGATATGGTGCTCGAAAAGGGGAAATATACAAATTAATATCAAAATAGAATTGTTTGTTAATTAAAAGTAATTAATCTTTAAGAACTAATGTTACTATCACTACCAATTCAAAGACAATATAGATTTAAATGAGTAAAAAATTTTGATTAGTACTTGACATATCACCAACTATTAAAGAAGTTTGTTTTTACTGAATTAAGAAAGATTAATAGACACTTCAACTAAATATGAATGTAAGTACAAGGTTTATGTATATAAATTGTTGATAAGACTATATTCGTTCTTGAAAAGTGAGTGATTACGAAGTAACGAAGGTAAATCCGTTTGTTTACATAATTGTTCATTTCTAAAAAATCCCACTATACATACTCTAGATTTATTATCTGTGGTGTGGCGTAAAAGATATCGTTGGGCAAGCCGGTGCAGATTTGGCGTACATTTTCCTTAATTGCAGAATAAGGTGCTCAAATGCCTGATATTAGGCAAGCCGGTAGGAATCGAGTTCAATGGACGCCACGCTACTGTTATTTATACACAATGGGAACGACATATCACCTATCTTAAGGATTGACCACACCTGTGACTCGTCGGTGGCGTTACGTTATCATCTATATAAATTTTTTCGTAAGCGCACCGTCAGCGTATTTTAAGCATCAGTGTGGTCACTCCTTTATTGAAAAAAAAAAAAATGTTTTAAAGACCAATTTATGTCCGTCACGTATTTGTATATGTTTTTAGTTGTCAGACCGCCTAGTGTACAGTCGACCAGAGATAAGTAACCTCCTTCTATACAGATTTGTATATCGGTGTACATAGTTTTCTATGACTGACTGTACATAAAGGTCAAACAGTGCTATAATCACCAAAAAACTCACTATGTAATCAATATAACATGTTAATAGTAGAATTGTAATCCAAACCAAGGACCATTAAAACAAGAGGACTGTCATTCTCCATACAAAAAGCTGTTCCCCGAATTTGCAACGCCATCTATGTATAAGCTTGGTAAAAGAATTATATTATTTACAATTATTCAACTTTGCATACGTGACACAGTATTTAAATGTTAGAATTTATTTATTATTAGCTGTTTACGAACTAATTGTTACTGTACTGTTTCTTGTTCAATTCATCGTTAAATGTTTAGTTTTTTAGCGCCATCTAGTTTTTGCCCGGAAACTCCTTTGCGGTCAGGTTACAATCCAAAGTATGGAGAATGACAGCCCTCTTGTATTAATGGTCCTTGTCCAAACCATTTTTTTTTGTATCATGATCAATCTCAAAGGTACAAAGACATAATTCAGACGTCCCCGTGAGCGGGCTGAGAGTACATCAAAACTCCCCCACCCCCTAGTAAGAATATCCACATTTTTACTAAAAAAAAAAACCGATTGCGGTAAAAAATACCGCGCATTAAAATGCATTCCGCCATTTTGTTTTTGTACGATTTTTTTGTACACTCGCGCCATGAAGACAAATCTAATGATTAGAGACCGGATCTGAAGTAGCGACCCCAATATTAATATGGATATGACTAGTGCAATTTGATAAATAGAATAGAAATATGTCGTCATAATATCGGGATTGGTGATGACGGCGTTTGAAACGCTGTGAAATCCACCCGCCTACCCAATCCGCGCAGTCACCGCGGGTGACGTTTGAGTTATATAATTTAACTTTCAATAAACAAATCAACTGGCATTTTATACTAAAAAAATTGTCCATGAATACTTACATACTTAGTTATATTCCTGAAATAAGTTTGTAAACTAAATATTACGATATTTAGTGGATGTAAATAATGCAATAAGTAGTATGTATATCAGAACTAGTGTAATTATTTATTTAAATTAATTCAGTAAAGATTTTATAGTGAAGTTGTATTTTATTTATTTCATTCCAATAAAGAAAACTGGCATAGTTTTTATATAATCCCAGGCAAAGTATAAAGACGAAGAAGTACCTAGTCCAACGTCGGCCGTTAGGAGCGCGCTATACGTGCTATCGCGCGTCTGTGTGAGTTTGCTTATAGTGCGTTGGGACACGGCGCGCACACATTCAAGCGCGCGGTGTACCTTTTGTAGGAAGAAAAATTACTGCTATTATACTGTGCCAAAGTGGCGGTATACCAAATTTTACCCATCTGCAAGTAGCGACACCACTATTTAGCACATTTTTGACGGACACTTTTCGATACACAGAGAAACATCTATGACAGAGAAGGTTTCCTTACCTCTACCGTGCCTCTACCCTCCATAACAATTATTTTTTAAACAGTATGTTTAAGCTACACGTTTAAACGCTCGCTGTCACTGCGACACGTCATGGCTGTATGCAATTTTCATCGACTCAATAGCAATGGCGGATTAAAAAAAAATAAACCAAGCTGTCAAAGTTGTCGGAGCAAGCGCTTGGAATAAATATTTTTATTTTGCAAAAATCACGTATTATATAATCATTTTGTGTGTGTAACTACACAGAAAAATAACTAATAAGTTTATAATGTAATTTAATCGTGTTTACTGACTGTAGATATTAGAAATCCTTAGTAAGTATCGTTTTTTGATCAACGTTTTCAACCATTGTTTTGACGGTTTTCGCGCGTAAATCCGCTATTCAATCCTTTATTTTGCTGCGGTTGTTCATTTTAGCGGTATCCCTGTACAATTCAATCGATAATTCAATCTTTGTCTGTATTAATTAATGCGTCTTATTCGGAAAATAGCATCGCATCTTTCGATTTTGGTGTAGCGGTTTGTTGTTGCATTTTGGACCTTATTTACATATGTTCGAAGGTCGAAAATGTGAAGCGGCAGTGTTCGCAGCAGTTGCGATTCGGCGATTCCGGAATAAGGACGCCGGACAACTTATTGCTTTGCTGCTGCGTTCATTTAAAAGTTGTGTTTTCATTTTTTAAATTACAGTTACATTAATTTTAAATGAATGTTTGCAGTGTTTTTTGATAATTTGACTATAGTCGATCATGTTCATGTTTTTTATTATTGAGGGTTTCCTATGCCAATTTTAAGTGACAGGATCTTGGGGCAAACCGGGCCACATGCTCCTCGCGGCAGTTTCATGGGGATAAAAGCCGGACTATGGAAAATTTGTACTTTTCGATTTGTAGTTCAGTGGCGATACAACCGGACCAAGTTACAGTGTAAAGATGTACAACCAAGCAAACAGTATCGCCGCCAAACAATCGAAAAAGAAATTATTCACAGTCCGCCTGGCCGGACTACACAACCGTACCACGGTTAACAAGGGATTAATATTACTATACATGACTAATTCATTATGGATACAGGACGTCAAAATAAATCATTTAATTTAATTTCATCATTAATATAAATAAAAAAAGCCCTTATCATCCAAATGCTGATTTATTGCAGATGTGTTAGCAGTAACCATGGGCAAGTCTTGTTGCATAGTGGGCTGTGAAGTATCTAGTCCAGATGCTGAATATTTCAAGTGAGTAATTATTTTAGTGTCAATTCGTCGGGGATAGTGCAATACCGCGTAAGTAGCATATGTAGATAAGGTTCAGTTTCAAGCAAATTTGTTAGAAATTGAAACCTTATCTACATGTGCTACTTACGCGGTATTGCACTATCCCCGACGAATTGTAACTATTGTAAGGCAACTATACGGTTGATTTAGCGTGACGTCACGCGGAACTTTAACGGGCTATATCTTCATTATTTTATGTTTATATAAAAAAATATATATATGTCGGCGTCAGGTGGTAGGGGTCGTCAGGATGTCCATCAGATTACCAATAATCCGTAGTCGAGTGTAGGTTTCCATCGGATAGAATTCGATAATATCGCTAACTAGCCCTAATAAACGAAGAAATGCAGTGAGGTTGGTTGCGGGATGTTTCCCTTCGCCCAAAAGGCTCAGGGCAACCATCACTGACTCCAATTCCTTGTCCAGCACAATTCACCATTTTTCCGAAATGCAAAAGATTAACAACCATGACAGGACTAAGTCAATTTTGAATAAACGTCATTGTACCGCAACCAAAGACACGCAAGCATAAACAAACTTGACATTCATTCGTGGGGAGAACTCCGATACTGTGTCAATCAGTGACAATATATATTTTTTTTTCGGGCTCCCCTTGTTTCATAAAGTAATAAGTCATACTGTATTGTTACCTAATCATAATTATCGAAAGTCATAAACTATTTGTTTCTCTAAACCAAATATTTTAAAACGTTAGCAATTAGCATATAGAAAACAATAGGTTTGGTTAGGTTTGTTTTATAACAATTCTGAAAATTTAACGGTTTCGTAGAAAATAGGTTGTATGAATTTTGATAATTATCACTAACAATACAGTATGACTATTAAAAACCATAGGAGACAATATAGACCCTTTGTTTTCTTGTAAATTTTTCGTCGTTACCGTTGAGTTTAAGACTATTTATTTATTTAAACTTTATTGGACAATAATAAAAAGATACAATCGGCGGACTTAATCCCTTAATAAGGCATTCTCTACCAGTCAACCATCGGTTAAAACGGAGACTTTAGTTGGTGCAGGATTGTTTAAAGCCGAAAGGACATTTGAGACACAAATCAATAAAGACAGGTTGTTTAATAGCATTAATTTGACGTGTGTTTTATTTTTTACGTCACACCTGGCCATAGAGTGGCAATTACCGCCCGCTACGCGTGCGGAAAATCCCACTTCCTGGTCTGGGGGAGATGTAAGATTTTGTACTTGCTAGTGACGTGGCGTCCATAGAACCCGATTCCCACCGGCTTACCTATTTTAAAGCATATGACCGGAGTACCTATTACTCCTGAAGAAAAAGTAATCCAAATCTGCTCCGGCTTTACTATTAAGAATATATTTGACGCCACGCCACTGATACTTCGGGTGGTAATAAAAAAAGCCTCAGATCGCATATTTATCGCCGTTGCCTTCGCCTCGGGCGCAAATACCTGCGACCGAGACATTCTTAATTCGTAAGTAATGTACTATGACGTCCCAGGTTCCCTCGCAGCGGGTCCCTGCTCGCCTCCTGGGTGGAGGCGACGGGCGCGGGCGGCGGGGACGTCTGCTCCGCGCACTTCACGGACAACGACTACAAGTGTATGCGCGGGCAGCGCCGGCTGCTAGGCACGGCTGTGCCCAGCGTGTTCCCCCGGGTGAGTCCTCGGCACAGATTAGAGAGAACATAACCACATTTATTCTTTTTGCGTACACACATTATATCTATTATTCATGTTTACTGTTTTATAACCATTGTGTGTGTTTCTGCAAATAAATTATCATTCTATTCTATTCAATTCAATAGGGTAGTTTCCTGTAGTAAAAATAAAATTATTTTACACTAATTGTCTTATTCAGCTCTCAAAACTGATCCCAAATAAACCCAGATTCACTTATTTTCTTGCCTTTAACGATTTTAAAATGACAATAGATTAAAATAAGGAGACAATTATACTATAGTAGCGTTTTGACACTTCATAAAAAGAAGCTGATTTGATCTGTTAGGAAACTAGCCTATTCAATTCATTTATTGCATATCACATTAGAAACATATATGGGTGGATTTATAAATAAGCAGATATACATGTGACATCCTGCAAGGGCACAGCAATAACGGAGGTCTAATTAATTTACATTAACGGCACATTTTCATTGAATAATTACCTAACTGACGCGACTAGATCTTAACATAAACAAAGACACACGGTAACTTTCTTGTTCACTTGCTAACATCATTAAAGTATTTATTCAAATTATAAAAACATTTATTAATTAAAAACAATTTTAACTATAGTTCACTCTCGCGAGTTGTCATACCAAAAAACAAGAATTCGCACACTCTCTGCGAAACAATAGACCCCTTGAGGCGCGCGCCGAGGCCACGCACACAGCCACAGTACGGTTAACTTCGCGCAGTACAGAACTGTTATAATCGGTGACATTTGTAAATTTCCATGAAAATTAAAAGATTGTTTTTTTTTTGACGATGCATGAAGCTCAATCGCTTCTGTGACTT
Source organism: Eudemis profundana (assembly GCA_947034925.1). Classification (NCBI taxonomy): domain Eukaryota; kingdom Metazoa; phylum Arthropoda; class Insecta; order Lepidoptera; family Tortricidae; genus Eudemis; species Eudemis profundana. Next base: position 3,653,302 of record OX344817.1, on the reverse strand, counting down.
GTTAAACTGTTATAATGTGTTTTTAATTTGAATGCATAATAAGAATTATTTAAGGTGTCCGAATGTTTGTTCATTCTCATTACGAACATTCGGACACCTTAGATAATTCTTGCTATACCTACTGTTTTTGTACTAAAATGTAGCCTATGACGATGCAGTAGTTCCCTAAAAATCCTACTGGACTAAATGAGTTCTCACTCTTATTCTAATATAAAATTCCTTATATTTACAGAAACCGCCGTCCACAACCGAAAATGGTGAAATCGCGTCCACAAACACAAAAATCAAAAACGTCAAGGCGAAATCAAGAAACAAAAAAGTTAAAGAGAAAAAGAGTATAGAAATACAAAAACCGGATTCCACCACAGATAATGACACGGGCGACACCACACGTAGCAGTAAGAGTTCCAGAGATAAAATAGAAGAGACCATAGACAAAAATAAAGCAGGCATAGACAAGAATAGTGGAGTTACAGAGATAGAAAAAAGTGGTGATCGAGAGAGTTCACAAGACTCTGTAGATACAGGCACAGATGGAGTCAGTGAGAAAATTCCATATAAGTAAGTACTTTTGGTTTTATTGAAGCGAAAATTGCAAAATTCTCTAATTTTTCCAATTAGTCGCTCCATCTTCTTATATGCATTGCCGGGAGGCGTGTATAGTCTGTATTTTTAGGTATTAAAAAAAGGTAAACAAAAAAACCACGTGACACGCGTCGTTCAGCCAATCAAAGCAACGTTTTGTATCTGTGGCACTATACCATTGGCTGAACGACCCGAGTCACGTGGTTTTTTGTTAGCCTTTTTGATAGCCTTAGAGCTCTTTCAAATTATACGACACGATATCGTTATCGGACACCGATACGATATCGGGGCAAGTAAAATGTCCCTTTTAGGAGTGCCTGGGCCAATATTCAGCGTTTTATTTTCGTCATTATTGTCTCAGTAAATATTGTTCAAAAAAACGATGCCTAGAGTCAACTTTTTATGAAACCGAAAGACAGTCCCGAGCTTAAGTCTAGTTTTATCAAAATTGTCACGATTTGTCCTTTCGTTAAGTAAATAATCGTCGGACAATAATGATTGTCAAACCGCGCGGTAAAAACGCTCGGAGAATCGCCCGCCTGGTGTCTTAAAGCGCTCGTGGCAATCAGGTTTCTTCAAATTCTTTTATATTTTTTCAGTGCTCCAACGGAAGTAAACGATATAGAAGACATGATAACCAACTATCAAATCAAACAGACGAAGACCTTAGCAGATAGACTGAACCCTGAACCTTTGGAGGATCTCATCCCGACCATCATGGCCCAAGAGTCGACCGCACTGAGAGTCAACCAACCACCCCAGCCAACGGCCAACCAGCCCGTAAGTAACCAATACTGTCTTCAAGGTGGCCCTGGCCTTAAGGTGGCCCTGGCCCTAAGGTGGCCCTGGCCTTCAAGGTGGCCATGATGGTTATGATGCTACTCTTTGTCACGCGATAAATAAATGATAAAGTATCCGTTACGTTCTGACAATATGTGTGTGAGAGTGACGTGAAGCGTAGCATCATAAGCTTACTGGCCTTAAGGTGGCCCTGGCCTTAATGTGGCCCTGGCCTTAAGGTGGCCCTGGCCTTAAGGTGGCCCTGGCCATCAAGGTGGCCCTGGACTTCAAGGTGGCCCTGGCCTTAAGGTGGCCCTGGCCTTCAAGGTGGTCCTGGACTTCAAGGTGGCCCTGGCCTCCAACTCAAACTGATTTATTTCTGCAAGGGCCTCAAGGGCTCTTTGGGTGCACCTCATGTTGCAGAATCTTTTTTGGTCGAATCATCATTTGGCAGAATTCATCATTTGGCATAATGCATTTTATTCTGAAACTGTAGAATTTTCAGGACTCTTTAAGGCATTATCCTGTTAAATAGGTTAGGTTAGGTTTGTTTTATGACAATCCCGAAAAGTTTAAAGTTTCAGAATAAAATGCATTATGCCAAATGATGAATTCTGCCAAATGATGGTTCGACCAAAAAAGATTATGCAACATAACCCCACCAGTTCCCTCACTACGCTCCGGATTCTATTTTAGAATCCTTCGCTTCATTCAAGATTCAATGCGCGCCCTCACCATAGAATAGAATAGAATATGTTTATTTCTGCGAATATGGTACAATTGGTAACACATAACTTACATTAGCTCAGCATATCCTGCCGATGTCGGCGTAGAAATATTATTTGGTTTTACATTTTAATTAATACATATTGGAATTAGAATTATCCTGTCATGCAATTATTATTTAAATAAATAAATCATAATGATCATAAATACATCATTTAGCTGTCTTGTGACACAATCTATGAATCTACTATTCTATTGTTCCCGAGGCGTGGCCCTGACCCTTTTCGGATATATCCGCGCTGCGAACGACGGATTAATCCGTCACAGAGCGCAAAGCGATATACCCCTTCATGAACCAGCACAGTGGCGTAACTACAGGGTGGCAGGGCTGGCAAAATGCCACGGGCCCCCGACCCAAGAGGGCCCCGGCGTAAGTATAACGTTAAAATAATAAAGCTTAATAGTGTCCGACCGAAACATGTTTTTTTGCCGAAACCGAAACCGAAGGTTCGGTTTGATTTTAGTTTCGGCCGAAACCGAAACTTTTATAAACGTGATTAAAACGTTGAATAAAAATGTCAGTGGGCCGTTCTTTCCAAATACTAGATTAATGAAACATCTCGCTGGCCTAATATTACGTTCAAATTTATTCGAATGAAATTTCAACATTGCTATAGTGACACTGGGTTAAAATTTAACTTCCCTAAAAAGTGAAAATTTTTAAATGTTACTTTAACTGTAATACTGAGACAGCGAATTGGTAATAGTAAATGGTATATAATAAAAAAAAGTTTATTATTAAAATATGATAATCATAATATCATACATGTCTATATTAAATTAAAAGAAATGCTATAATGGCAAATCGACTACGGTGGTATGGACATGTTATGCGGAGGGATGATAACCATGTGACTAGAAGGGTATAAAGTATGAATGTGGATGGACTGCGTGAGAGACGATATGAATAGAAAGGAAGTGAGTGACGAGATGACGGGTGATAGAGAGGTATGGAAGGAAAAAAACATGCTGCGGCGACCCCAATTAAATGGGATAAGGGCAGGAGGATGATTATTCGGGGAACAAACACAAGCGTCACTATCACTACACGAGCAAAGAGCACTGATTCAGTGGCCGGCGGAGTTAGGCGAGCGACGCCATATTGTCAGCCGTGCCGAGCGCACCCTACGTTACCCGAATGCGACCCGAAAGTACGATGTTGTAAGTTTCGGCCCGGCCGAAAGGTTCGGCTGCTTTTTGGCCGAAACCGAAACTCTGGCCGAAACATGATTTTTGGCCGAAACTGGCCGAAACCGAAACCGAATCTTCGGTCGGACACTAAAGCTTAATGATAGGGCCCCCATTAAAGGAATTTGCCACGGGCCCCAGATGATATAATTACGCCACTGCACCAGCATAAAGTTCAATTTCGGTATTGACACTAACTAATATGACATGGCGTCTGATTTGCAACTATGTTTGATGTAGCGTCGAAAAGGTTAATCTATGACGAAATGCAATAGGCGAAAATATCTGACATATACCTAACTGCTAGAGTCTGCGCGGAAAGAGAATAGGATTTAGATTTGGGGGCGCTGTAATGCTTTTGTACCGTAGAAACATTTATTTGCCGTATTTGCCATACTGGTTAGTTTTTTTTTTCTTTTTTTTATGAGTGATAGACAAGCATTTGACTCCGATCGCACCTGATGTTAAGTGACGATGAAGCCTAAGATGTAGCATGCTTGTCTAGAAGATGTCTATTCACTCTCAACTTGAAGAGATCCAAGTCATATTTTTCTGGGAAAAGATGGGCGGGAAGAGTTAGTTCCGTTTTCGCCACGCCTATTCTCTTTGGGGCCATTCATTTATTACGTAAGACGATTGTGGGGGGAGAGGGGTCAATCATGTCTTATTTTTTCTTACAGGGTGGGAGGGAGTTTTAATCGTTCTTACGTAAGATCATAAAGATGCGCAAAATAATCTTAAAAAAGCGCGCAAACCCGCGCGAGAGCGTAGGTGCGTGCCTGGTTGGGTGTAAAAATTTTACTAAAAAAATAAAAACTATTAGTATCCGCAAACTCCCTACAAAAATGATTCTTTGAAAAATAAAAATTAAAGCAGCGCAAACGTAAAATCATTTTCCCTTTAGATTCTTACGTAATAAATATTAAATAGGGGGGGGGGGGGTCAGCCGATTCATATTTTTTCTTACATAAGGGGGGAGGGGGTCAAAAACTGGCAAAAATCGTCTTACGTAATAAATGAATGGCCCCTTTCCGCACAGACTCTATTGGAATATAGTGTCAGATATGAAGAAATAGCTAAGAATAAAACCTATCATTAACAAAATCATAAATTCTAATCTATACTACAGAGTCAGACCAGCCAAATTACCCCGAACAAGTTGGACGTGAGTCAGTTGGCCAGCCATCTGTCGAGCAAGTTGGACCACAAGCTCGCCGAGATCATGGCCGCCGCGCCGGTGTTCATCGAAGTGGCTGTTGACCAGGGTGAGTCTCATTACGCCACCCTAGCACGGAGTATACCTTACCCAGTTTGAAGCGAGCTCTTCTACTTGAGACTACAATACCATTGAGTGGTTAACCACAAATTATTATAATGAGCTTGTAGTAAAAGAAGATAATAAACGCCTTGGAAGGTTAATATAATTTTTCTACTTTATTTTTTTTGGACAATAAACTACAAAATACACTAACAGAATAATGGCGATCATAACATTTGTTGCATTTCATTTCCATTTCAAACCTACTCGACAAGAAATAAGGTTGAAAATTCGATATACATACAGTGTAATTCTAACCTTTTTTTTTGTAAGTATTTGGTTGGCGGTTCGAGAACAAAAGTAGATAATAGCATTGTATAGATACAATGCTATTGTAAGTACAGGTAAGTGGATGAGCTCTCTTCAAACTGGCTAAGGTATACCTCGTGTGTTCATAAGTTTTGAGACGATTTTTTGATAGGCCAAAAAAATTGATTTTGTTCGTCTCAAAACTTGAACGTACGAGGTAAATAATAGTACTACGTATAGAAGTCTCTCTTTCTAACAAAACTGTTGTTGGGGTCCAACCACGGACGGAACGCAACGGATCCGACCGTCTCTTTCTATCGCATAACGCACCTGGCACACACCTGGCCATAAATTGGCTTTACCCGCACGCTGCGCGTACGGAAAAAGCCGCTTTCTAGCCAAGTGTAGACATAAAATGATGTTACACTACACGGGAGGTAATAAAGAAAGCCCTCGATCGCATATTTACGTCCCTCGCTTGCAGCTCGGGCCGCAAACATCTGCGATCTCGGCCTTTCTTAGTTTTACCACCCTAGTTGTGTAATGTACTATTTTCTACTCCTGTACTGTTATCTGTCTTTTACTTGGTCACGAACACTAATATAAGAACATACATAATATGAGTTCAGAGAAGTCTATACTCTATTCCCCATAACAGCACTAGTGTCGTTATAGCCACTTTACGTTATTGCTAGCAACCACAGACTTCTAAATCTAGGTTAAACTTAGGTCAAGGATTAAGCGCTCAATTTTAACTTTACGGTAAAAATGCACAACTACCAACTTAACAAACAATTAAAATCCTACGGCTTTTAAGAAAAACGAAACTTTCTGAACTAAATTCATTGATGCCAACATAAAAACAAAAGTATTTTTAATATATTCACTGCGTGTCAACTTCATTTAAAAAATAAAAAGTTTACTATAGACATATACTGACAGTCATACGTCATATTTGCCTTCTTTGCAGGTTATGCCTTGTTTGTATTTTATATTTTAAAACCTGTCGTAGAAAAAGTATTGTATGCAACGTTGTATAATTAAGTCAAAAAACGCTCATTGCGTCTCTATTTGCGATACTCGCCGCATTCGCGGCTCGTATCGCAACTCACGCAATTCGCATTTTTTGAACCTTCTTATACAACTGTTGCATAAAATACTATTATCACTACTTTTTTTCCTAAAGAACGTGTGTTTTGATTTTTTTCGTTCCGCTATCTGGGGTGGTCACTGATCAGGCCTTGCGTTGTCTGTTGTCTGTCAGTAGCATACTCCTAGCACAAACTGAGTAATGGTTGTACTACGTACAGAAGTCTCTCTTTCCAACAAAGCCGACGTTCGGGTCCGACGGCCGGACGGAACGCACCGCATCCGATCGTCTCTATCGCATAACGCGTAGTCGCTGGCTGAGCCCAGGGGCAAAGTTTGGTTCTAGTAGCATAGTAGCCGCGCGGCGATATCGCGGAGTGAGCCAGTCCTGGTCCTAGCACTGTTTTATGTCATCATCATCATTTCGACCTCTAGACGTCCGCAGCAATATAATAAAATGAAATAAAAAAAATTAAAGAGGCCTTTATTCTATTACAAAAAATTACACTAAATTAAATTCCACATTAATAATTATGTAGTAGTCGCCTCTTTGAGGTAGGCCTCCCCCAATTCCTTCCACAGCTCTCTGTCTCTACCTTTGACGATCCAATGCGGCCCCAATCTTTTTATAAATATATCTGCCCACCTTTTTTTTTAGCGAACCTTGCCTTTTGTTTTGTTAGTTTTGTCCATCTGCTATTACTCTGCCTGCCCAATTCCATTTAACTAACCTCCGCAATATACGTACGTTCCCCCAAAGACAACAAGCGGCCGCCCGCCTCCCCTGCATTCTCCATTTCTACGATTCTATTAATGTATCGTTTTCCCCTTAGACGTGACCCGCACCGAGAGCCCCGAGGACTGCCTGATGCTGCTGGAGTCCGTACAATGCGACGTCGACCCGTCCAGCCTCATGCTGCCCGAGCACGGGCCCGACACCGACAGCGACATGGAGATCATCGACGCCGACCTGCCGACCAAGTGAGTACCTACAGTACAATACAATGCCGACCAAGTGAGTACCTACAGTACAATACAATGCCGACCAAGTGAGTACCTACAGTACAATACAATGCCGACCAAGTGAGTACCTACAGTACAATACAATGCCGACCAAGTGAGTACCTACAGTACAATACAATGCCGACCAAGTGAGTACCTGCAGTACAATACAATGCCGACCAAGTGAGTACCTACAGTACAATACAATGCCGACCAAGTGAGTACCTACAGTACAATACAATGCCGACCAAGTGAGTACCTTTTTTTTTTTTTTTTTTGACCCCGGGAAATGCATAAAACTGCATACCACTACGTAACCTAAGGCCATCGGGGGTGACAGCCAGATGTTACGTATTGGTTATGTGGGGCTCTCCGCTCCTGAAGGGATTGGCCTACCCACTAAAACCCAGGGATGCTTCCGACCTGTGCCTTCACGGTGATGGCATGGGAATCTACTAACGCCACGCCATCACCAGCACCTCCGCCCTAGGGCGGACCCTCTCCGAAAAAGGCACACTGTAGCATGGCCAGTGTGCCTTCCCTCACCAGCTCCCCCCCGACCGAATGGCCGTCCCCCGGGGAAGCAGGGACCGGCACCAGACACAGGGTGCGTAACGATGGCTATAAAAATTTTTGGTATAATATTAGTCGCAATAACGCTCATTTGATATAATTATTAAATCTTATAACAACACTTAAGATGACGAATCGGAAATTTTGGTGGCAGGGATTTCGATTTTTCTCAGGAATCATAAAACATATGAAAGTAACATTTGATAACCTGATTATTGGGATCATCTACTCCATTTTTTGAGACGCAGAAACACGATTTGCTAACTTTTGTAACAGACTTTTGTATGTCAAAGATACCTCTTTCAAAAGCGGAATTTGCACTGTACAGACAAACCAGACCTATTTAAGCCCCTAAATTCTCTGAGTAACATAGTTTTAACCTATACTTTAATATCTGAGACCAGATTCTTGAAAATTAATTGTAGTTTGTAATTGAAACGAAAAAAACCGTTTCTACGTATACGACCTTTTCATATAAGCTAGCACAAGCGCGTATTTGTATGAAATCAGTCTCCCCTCAGTCCGCCGACGGCCGTTGCCAACGACAGGTCTGTGACAGTTGACTGGCCGCGCCGTAAACAAAACCTGTGAGAAATCTTATTTAATAATGGGAAAAAAGCGTGTTGGTTTTTCCAAAAGGAAAAGGAAAGCACTATTACTTGAAAAATGTAACTATATGACTAAGAGAAAGTAAGTAATCGTCATATTTATACCACAAATAAGTCTAGTTTACGCTGCGGGAAAATGACAACTAATGTTGACATTGGAACAGCGACGTCGTCGAGACTTTCAATTGTACAATTAAATATTATTTTGGTGTACGTAAATAGAAACATTTGTAATATACCCATTGTATTAAATTAAAATAAGGAAAACTATAATAGTGTAAATATACAGGATGGCTCATAAGTCGGTTTTTCTTGAATGCATTAGTGAGTAGCCAATACTTAGTACCTAGGTAATGTATAATACATATCACTCTCTGGTATATTAAATCAATGTTTGCCTCATAAAACCTCAACAGTTTAACCACGTCTGTGATGGATTCGTAAAACAATATGAGAACAATCCGCTTACAAAATGTAAATATGTAAGAAGGGTATACTACTGATACATAGCGAGAGGTCTTAAAACACGATAGCAACATAACCATTATAAGATCACACGAGTATTTAAGGCTTAATTATGTAAAGTTGCATACATCTACTATCTACACATGTTATTATAAACACTCAAAGGCCAACTAGATTGTCATTATATCTAGTATCGATAAAGATGTTTTAATAACTTTTTAAACATTTTTTAACACTGGCACAGACAACGCACTGACCTTAGGTACATATATGGCTAATGGTGGTCATTTTATACTGTTTCCAAACGCCTGACAGAGGTTTTTTGACATGGACGTAGATTGAAATATAAATACTCGTATGTCGCAATTTCATTCTGCAAGTCCGATATTTCGTCATCTGTGGGCATTTTGATGGGTAAATCGCCAGTGGGTTCCCCGAGATGATAAAAACAGTCAAATTAGTCCAATACACGATTTAATTAGGTTAGACAATATTACAGGTCGATTGTCCTTAATAAATCTCTAACACTAGGTAATTAGTCCAATTATCAAATCAATCACTCGTCAACACGCATGTGCGTCCGCGCACGACAAGGGCTCGCCCAATCTCTGCCTCCCGGTCTTTCCTCCCGCAACCCGCGCCCCGAAGTACTTGAGAGTGCTTCCCGACAAATATGTATATTGTAAATTTAAAATGTAAAAATTGTTCAATATATTGCCCGTAAAAACACCATGCTCGAATTAATTTTTGTTTGTGCTATAATTTGCAGTAGTACCTATCTATACATTACCAGTTCTTAACCAAAGATTAGCATTATTGGAATAATCTTTTGTCCTAATAATTATCCGAGTACAAAAGATTATTCGGATAATTATCAGGACTTATAATTATTCGACTAAACAATAACACGATATTTTTATTGCTGAATTATTTATTCGTGAATAGCATATCCGCGAATGAATCATTCGACCACTTTTCAAATGATTAATTATTTATTCTTTACTAGCATTTACCCGCGTTGTTCCCGTTATAGTGCCAAGGGAACTAATTACGGCATAGATCCTATGTTTCAATCCAGTACTTGGTCTACTTGCATGGCAAATTTCAGATCAATCCATTCAGTTGTTACCCCGTATTTAGTAACACACATCCAAACATCTTCACGAATTTTCACTATTATAATATTAGTAGGATTGTATTCCGAAAATCCACGAAAATTATTTAAGGTTTTTTGGTTATTCCATTCAAATAAATAACACAAATAATATTTAAAATTACTCGTGTTTACGGTATATTTATCAATCACACTTTACTTTTTCCCATGCAAACAGTACAGAAAACAAGATAGTATTTTATTGATTTGAGTAGATCTGTAGATAATACATTATCATTACTAAGTTTTGTGTATCGATTTAACAAATAACAAATTTAAAAATATAGGTAGCGACTCGATTTATTTTCTGTTCACTTTTGACATAAACAATGTAGGCACTTTTCGATAGGTAATATTAATGTAAAGTTTTCAATGTGCGTTTGCAAATTTGACATATAGGGTTATGGAATTGAGTTCTTTTTTGAATGACAGTTTTTATAGACACAGGTTATAAGTGAGCGTCATTAGCATCGATTATAATGTAACTAGAAATGTCATTTCGACTGATTGTGTGTGATATACCGCGTAAAAATATAGGGGGGTGAGCGGGTTGCGGGGCGCAAATGCTCCGAAAACGGATTCATTGTTTAGCGATGCGTCACCTTAATATATTTACATATGACATAATTATTATTTCTTATAATGATCATTTGATAGAATAACATTTAATATAGCATTCTTTAAGTATAATGCTTATTTCCTATAATCAACTTATGGTATAACGTTATTTTCATATAAAATACAATTGGCATAACCATTATTGAAATAATGTATCAAAAAGTAGGTTAGGTTAGGTTTGAACTGCGTCTCCCAACAAAAACGAACTGCTATCAAAAAGTAGGTTAGGTTAGCACTGCGTCCCCCTACCAAAACGAATGGCTATCAAAAAGTAGGTTAGGTTTGAACTGCGTCCCCCAACAAAAACGAACTGCTATCAAAAAGTAGGTTAGGTGAGTAAATTATAAGGGCACAGAAGAAAAAGGGGGGACGGGGGGGCGAAGCCCCCCACAAGGGGGGCTCGGGGGGCGAAGCCCCCCGCATTAAAAAAAACTCAAACCATAAGTTCAATTAGGTTAGGTTAGGTTAGGGTTCGAACTGCGTCCCCCAACAAAAACGAACTGCTATCAAAAAGTAGGTTAGGTTAGGTTTGAACTTCGTCCCCCTACCAAAACGAACTGCTATCAAAAAGTAGGTTAGGTTAGAACTCCGTCCCCCTACCAAACCGAATGGCTATCAAAAAGTAAGTTAGGTTTGAACTGCGTCCCCCAACAAAAACGAACTGCTATCAAAAAGTAGGTTAGGTTAGTAAATTATAAGGGCACAGAAGAAAAAGGGGGGCTCGGGGGTCCCCGCATTAAAAAAAACTCAAACCATAAGTTCAATTAGGTTAGGTTAGGGTTCGAACTGCGTCCCCCAACAAAAACGAACTGCTATCAAAAAGTAGGTTAGGTTAGGTTTAGGTCACAGGCGTTACAATTTCAAATATATAAATGGTAATAAAGATTTATATACCTATTATACCTCTTGATTGTTATATATTATGATTTGTATATAAAATGAGCGTTATACCATATAATTGTTATAAGAAATAAGCGTTATACCGAACGTTAAATATACGAAATAAATGTATATATTTTAAAATTATACCAAACGTTTATTATACACAATGAGTGATTATACCCTTTGAAATTATATCAAATGTTGATATATCGATAGAAAATATATTAAATATTTTTATATCGATCATTACACACCCCCAGACACACGGTGTCCCGGTCCCTCCCTCGCCGCCACGGGAGGACAATACGCCCCTACCCCGTGACCACGTGTAGTGGGGATGGTATCCGGGAAAACGTCCCTTCAACCAAACCACCACTACACCCCCATCCCTTGTCAGCAGTGAACTCTGCTATTGCAGAGGACACGCCGAGGGACCGTCAGGGTGGAAGGGTTAGCCTCCGGGACCGGATCATAGGCCCTCTGCCTACCGCATCCCTGGCCAACCGAAAGTAAGGCCAAGGGCTAGCAAAGTCAACGCAACGCGTCGACAGTTCTAACCCTTGCCCAGCCCAGATGCTGCCCATTAGCAGCCAATGTCTTAGTCCAGACGAGAGGGGTACCCATTACACAAGACATCGGGAGCAATCGGCAACACCTAGGTTACTCAACCACCCACCCTCGCTGGCCGAGAAGTAGCGATGGGTTGGAAAAGTCTACACAGGACGATTCCAACCCATTGCCGACGGCCGAGTGCTTGCCCTTTTCCGTGGGTTCCAGATCCATGCCCTCCCCCCCTGCCCGTAGGCCCCCGAGGCCCCTCTCCCACACTCCCCGGATCCTCGGGAAAACTGCAAGCGGTTTGTCAGGTATTAGCCACCAACAAGCAATGGCCATTGCTTGTTGTTGTTTCCAGGGTGCACCGGCCCAAGCAGTACCCTTCCATGCGGATCAAACCAAGTGAGTACCTACAGTACAATACAATGCCGACCAAGTGAGTATCTACAGTACAATACAATGCCGACCAAGTGAGTACCTACAGTACAATACAATGCCGACCCAGTGAGTACCTACAGTACAATACAATGCCGACCAAGTGAGTACCTACAGTACAATACAATGCCGACCAAGTGAGTACCTACAGTACAATACAATGCCGACCAAGTGAGTACCTACAGTACAATACAATGCCGACCAAGTGAGTACCTACAGTACAATACAATGCCGACCAAGTGAGTACCTACAGTACAATACAATGCCGACCAAGTGAGTACCTACAGTACAATACAATGCCGACCAAGTGAGTACCTACAGTACAATACAATGCCGACCAAGTGGGTACAGTCAAGGAGATAATAGCTAGACTACGACGTTACTTTGACATATCACACGCATTGTTTTGTGTCAGTAACTAGGTAACAGATTAACAACGTTGAACTGAAATTTGGAACGTCAAGGCACTATCAAAAAAGGTCGACAACCGCGGAATCGAAATTCGAAGAAAGTCCATCTTTCTCGCTCTTGCAATATTCGAATGAAAGGAACGCAGATAACGAAATTTAGATTATCGACGTTTGTGGTAGACTTTCCGGAGTCTGGATTCGGAATTATTTTAAAATGTTCTCGATTGACACTGACACCAACTGACACGTATTCGTAATTAGATGAGCAAATGACTTCGCAAACAGGTTATCTTTAATATGCAGTGACAAATAATACGTATTGACATTTAAATATAACTATTACTGAAATAGAAATTTCGACCTTAATGCATTGTGAATGCTTAACAACATTTCAATGAAAAGGGTAGGAAATTAAATTCCTTGACAGTACCTACAGTACAATACAATGCCGACAAAGTGAGTACCTACAGTACAATACAATGCCGACCAAGTGAGTATCTACAGTACAATACAATGCCGACCAAGTGAGTACCTGCAGTACAATACAATGCCGACCAAGTGAGTACCTTTTTTTTTTTTTTTTTTTTTTTTTGACCCCGGGAAATGCATAAAACTGCATACCACTACGTAACCTAAGGCTATCGGGGGTGACAGCCAGATGTTGCGTATTGGTTATGTGGGGCTCTCCGCTCCTGAAGGGATTGGCCTACCCACTAAAACCCAGGGATGCTTCCGACCTGTGCCTTCACGGTGATGGCATGGGAATCTACTAACGCCACGCCATCACCAGCACCTCCGCCCTAGGGCGGACCCTCTCCGAAAAAGGCACACTGTAGCATGGCCAGTGTGCCTTCCCTCACCAGCTCCCCCCCGACCGAATGGCCGTCCCCCGGGGAAGCAGGGACCGGCACCAGACACACGGTGTCCCGGTCCCTCCCTCGCCGCCACGGGAGGACAGTACGCCCCTACCCCGTGACCACGTGTAGTGGGGATGGTATCCGGGAAAACGTCCCTTCAACCAAACCACCACTACACCCCCATCCCTTGTCAGCAGTGAACTCTGCTATTGCAGAGGACACGCCGAGGGACCGTCAGGGTGGAAGGGTTAGCCTCCGGGACCGGATCATAGGCCCTCTGCCTACCGCATCCCTGGCCAACCGAAAGTAAGGCCAAGGGCTAGCAAAGTCAACGCAACGCGTCGACAGTTCTAACCCTTGCCCAGCCCAGATGCTGCCCATTAGCAGCCAATGTCTTGGTCTAGACGAGAGGGGTACCCATTACACAAGACATCGGGAGCAATCGGCAACACCTAGGTTACTCAACCACCCACCCTCGCTGGCCGAGAAGTAGCGATGGGTTGGAAAAGTCTACACAGGACGATTCCAACCCATTGCCGACGGCCGAGTGCTTGCCCTTTTCCGTGGGTTCCAGATCCATGCCCTCCCCCCCCCTGCCCATAGGCCCCCGAGGCCCCTCTCCCACACTCCCCGGATCCTCGGGAAAACTGCAAGCGGTTTGTCAGGTATTAGCCACCAACAAGCAATGGCCATTGCTTGTTGTTGTTTCCAGGGTGCACCGGCCCAAGCAGTACCCTTCCATGCGGATCAAACCGTGATCAAGATGGATTGGTAAAGCTCGAGCACGCGTGGAGGAACCTGACTTGCACCCCGACCAAGTGAGTACCTACAGTACAATACAATGCCGACCAAGTGAGTACCTACAGTACAATACAATGCCGACCAAGTGAGTACCTACAGTACAATATACCATACTGCGCGTTCGGAAAAAGCCGCTTTCTGGCCAAGTGTAGCCATAAAAATAATGTACACAACACGGGAGGTAATAAAGAAAACCCTTCGCTTGCAGCTCGGGCCGCAAACATTTGCGATCTCGGTCTTTCTTTGTTTTACCACCCTAGTTGTGTAATGTACCTACTATTATCTAGACTCTAGAGAATGCGTGTACTGGCCGCTAAAACAATAAATATTTTTTAATTATTTCGACCCTATAAATTCACGAATTAAAAAAAAAACATTCCATGTAAATAGCAGTGTCATTAAAATGTCTTCATTGCATAGTTTTCTTTGACACAAAGTATTTATAACTTACACTGACACTGATTTATTATTTTTAGACTTAGATTAGTAAATATTTGCATTATTTTTATACAGGGCGTCTCTAAAACCATCGTCCTTACGAAAAGGACGGATAGACCAACTCATAAGACACCACATTAAGTAAAGTTGATCGTAGTAAAAATCTCTTAGTTTTCGAGATGTTGATGTTTTTGCAAAACTCATGCTAAGTGATACCCTGACTCGGTGTTTTGAGTGTCATGACTAAAATATCAAGTATTATATATGTATCTATTTTTACTATGGGTTGCTAAATAACTATGCTATTGAACGTAATTTGTTTTTTGTTAATTTCTTGTTGACGTGCCCAGTAGGATAAAAAAAAATATTTTTCAGATTTTTCCGATTTTTTTCAAAAATTTGGAAATGTTCAAATAAAAATGTACGAATACGAAAGTAACCTGGCACATTGTCACAAAGCTCCCTACCGGGACTGGATTTAAACCAACGAATAGTTTAATACATTTATTTAGCAGAACCGATAGGCTTGTGTACGTTAGGGTAAAATAGGTGTCGTGAGTTCGTTGATTGGAACTGGGGTAGGCCACTGGGACTCCCCTGACTCTGTCGATCTGGTATCAGGCCGGTGATGTGGGCGCGTGGGGCGCGTGGTGGTGTCGGCGCGACGCTGGCCGGGGACGTCCAAGGGCTCTGGTCTCCGTGGAGGCGATCACGGCCTGCTTTGGCTGCGGCAGTCCTTGAAGGGCAGCTCCTTCAAGGTGACGGGCTCAGCTTCCCGACAGATTGCAGCCCAGGCCGTGCGCGGTAGCGTAGAGATGGGACCTCTCAAGCCCAAACGTAGCACCCTGGAAATTCCGTCCGTGGCGTGAGTAAGGAAACTCCAGATCGTAGCCTTGCACCCAGCAAACACCTAGTTCCGACCAGATAATTAAGAGCAGGGGAGTGGTCTGAATCTAATGTTTGTGGCACAAGGCTAGGTCATACAGTAATTACAAGCAGGTTAGGAAAAGAACGTTAAAATGATATTTAAATTAGATACGTTTCTATTATGGAAAACAATAGACAAATTAATGCAGTATAACACTAGGGTACGTCCAGCTATTCAGTTATAGAAACTGGAAGCTGCTAACAAGTAAAACTGAAAGGAATACAATTAATTACAGTGAGAGAGTTACTATTTAGAGGTTAGAATTTGCACTTAGGTCGTAATTATAGTGAACTTACCGAATTACGGGCTAGAAACAATACGGCCACTAAGGCTGATTGTTTTGAGTAGAAAGAGGCCGGTTCCTTTGTTTCAAGCCGTTTTATAGGCTTTTTGAAACAAAACATAACCGTCACAAACGGTCATTACAACCTTGCCAGTACTGTGGATACTAATGCAGCTCATTGCTTATGGCAGGTATTGTCTATGATACAAGAGACATAATTATTTATTTATAAAAAACCAAGAAGTAGCTATATATCTACTAATAAAAATACCTAACATATATTTAAAACGTTTTGGAAAAATAATTAAATCGAAAACTAGTGGCTCGACTAGCGCCATCTAGTGGCAACTTTTCGAACTAAGAAGTCACATCGTGACAGTACCCCGTTTTTCCCGAGTAAGGATTTCTACTTCCTGAAAGTCGAAATCCGCCTAAGAAACCTAATCGTAATAAGAATTATAAATCACGCAAACATACATCACCAATCACAAAAGAACACAACACTTAGCTATGTTGTGCTCAGCAAAACAAAAGTAGGTCAACTCCTTTTAATGTATAGGATTTGACCCTTACGAAAAGAATTGGCACGATAGAAACTCGAGAACGACTGTTAGTAGTAGTTAGACGTAAAAAAAATACTACATTTATTGTAGTTTCTAAATTAACACTTACTAAATACTGTAATTGTTTTTGAGATAAAAATATTGTTACATAAATAACTTGTAACATAAATAACCAGGAGGTAAAGGAATTGGCGCAGAATAGGAAGGACTGGCGATTGCTTCACCGACAAGAGCAAGGCTCTTAAGTTAAAGAAGAAGAAATAACTTGTACAAACGAAGACACAGTTAAGTGACCATCAGTAGACCTTAATCCATTGTAATAAGGGTGACAAGTGGTCAGTTAGCAGTGTCTTCGATTGTACTTAGTTTCAATTTAATTTATCTTTATTTCAATAACTTGCCCTTTAGGTTTTTTCGACCCTCGTTGTTTATCCACGTGTTATACTTTAGGAATTTGTTGATAATTTTGATTTTATTTTTATCTATTTAAAATACCGTCTTTAATGATCCTCCATATAAAAATGTGAGTCTAGTGCAAAAGGGTTACAAGTCACAAATAAATCACAATAGACTTGTGACCTTTCGTATCTATATAATATTTGATTTATATACCCTATTCACAAGACCCACAGAAATAACTTTACAACTATTAGGCGTGTTACACACGACGCCATAATATATATTACTGTATACAGTTTAGCAGCGGTCGGCAACCCGCGGCCCGCGGGCCGCATGCGGCCCGCGAACAGCTCATTTGCGGCCCGCGAGCCTCCCTGGCTATTTTGTACGTAAATTCACGCTTTAGTCCCACAACGACCGTACGCAGTGCCACCTATCTGATCTCCTTTTCAGCAGTGCCAAATAAGCGACAGAGACACTTTTAATGTTTTCTATGTCTTTGGTCTTTCTATCAATAACTGTGTTCTTAATTAGCTTACATCTTACTTAAATCGCAAAAAGCTACTTAGATTTCAGTTTTCGTACTTTTATGCCACACCTGGCCATAAAGTGGCTTTTTAGACATAAAATGATGTACACAACACGGGAGGTAATAAAGAAAGCCCTCGATCGCATATTTACGTCCCTCGCTTGCAGCTCGGGCCGCAAACATCTGCGATCTCGGCCTTTCTTTATATTACCACCCTAGTTGTGTAATGTACTATAAATACATGTAAAAAAATCGGGCGCACCACCTCGAAACGCCGGGATCACTCGTAGAAATCGTCTGCTTTTTGGTAAAGTTGGGTAAGCAAAAGAAGTGCCGTCGACCCACCACGTAAAATAGCATGTCTTTGTCTATTGTCGAGTTGCGGAAAATTACCCCGCGTAAACCTATTCGCTAGGTGCAAAGTACTAGGTGGGGTATCATAATCTATCGCAGCGCTCATCGTGGCTTTAAGTAGAAATAATGTATTATTTATTTAAACTTTATTGCACAAAATAAAAACTTATCGTACAAAAGGCGAACTTAATGCCATAAGGCATTCCCTACCAGTTAACCTTAGGGCAAAGCAGACCCTGTTGTCTGTCATATCTATCAATATCAAAGCAATCTGTTTAGACTTAACTACCTAATTTCAGTAATCGCATTATTCCGCCAACAAAAATGGGTCACAGTAGTTGTTGTGTTGTAAACTGCAAGAATACTGGCAGAAATAGTGAATGCAAGTTTTACCGATTCCCAACAGCTCCTTGGAAACTGGAACAATGCAAGAAATGGATAGCTGCCTTTCGACATGGTTTGTGGCTGAAATTTTATGTCGTGAGTGATACTCACAAATCCGGTCTTCAGAATGATACTCATTTAGATCCGAAAACGATATTTAATTTATTACTAGCGATACAAGGACAGTTCTATATGTTTACTATTATATATTATCTTCTCGTTTATTACAGTAAAAGTACAACTAAACATGAAGTAAACAAACCCTGACACAACCAAAATAAAACGCACTTTTGGAATAAATTTTACTTACCCCATTTAATTTCAATTACTAAAAATGGTTTCTCAACGTTTTGTTCACACAAAACATGGTATCACAGTAATTTTGAATATAAAATACTATGTAGTTTTTATTAATTTTCGTTACAATATCGCGATGAAATTTCAAAACGTCAGCGCCTCAGAGCCACTAGAGTTGCGGACGCTAGGCGTCGCTGAAATCGTGCACGGAGCCAATAAACTACACGTAAAAAAGTATTAAGTAGGGAATTTGTGTTTTAATTAAAGCAAAACATGTATTTTGCCCAACCCAGACTGTAGATATATTACGGTATAATTATATATCATAGCTCCGTGTGTAGCATGCCTAAGGCCACGTACGAAGCAAATTACTATATATATAACGGTACAGTGTTGTATTAACATAGTCTTTGAAGCATCATAAGAAGACGAGCCATCATGAATTCTGTAAGTGCCATCATTATTTTATTAAGCCTGGCATGTGCATATGCTTGGAAGAGACATCAGTATAATTTCGACCGCTCTGTTGAAGATGATGATGCTTCGGTTAATGTTACTAAACTGTGGATCGATCAACCCTTCGACCATTTTAACTCCACCGAGAAAAGGACCTTCAAAATGATGTATTATAGACGACTCGATTTATGGAAACCAAACGGGCCGATTTATATTATGTTAGATGATATGGCCAGAGACATTTTTGGTGAAAAATGGATTACCAAGGACAGAACTTTGATATCCATATTGGCCCATGAAACGAATGGTGCCATGTTTCTTGTCATGCCGAGAGATTTTTTAGGTCATTTAAAGCCAGAAAGTTATTATAAATATATCACTACTAAACAGAGTTTAGCTGACATAGCAAATTTGATTAAGTTTATCAAGACTGATCCCCAGTTGCAATCGTCCAAGGTTGTGATTATAGGAGGACATATCTATGGCAATCTTGCGACTTGGATGCGTGTGGTTTATCCGGATCTTGTCGATGCCGTGGTCGCTGTCTCCGCCAAACTTCTGGCCAAAAAGGACCACCATGAGTACTACGACACAATCAGAGCTGTATACGAAAAATATGCGTCCAAAACCTGTATTGAAAAAATGACAAACGAATTCCAAACGGTCGGAGACTCGTTCAAAAACGCAACTGCCCTTGAGATTATGAAAAAGAAATACAATATCTGCGAAAGAGATCATTTTACTAAAATAGAGGACCAAGAATTCTTTGTGGGGAGTCTATATTATGAGTACACTTTTTTTCCTGAAAATGATTTCTTGGATCCGGTTAAAGATTGCGAGAAATTCGTGATGCGGAATAAAGAGTGTGCGGATTTCATCTATGCTGAATTCATAGAAGACATAAAAAACTCACCAGATCCGTACGCGTACCAGATCTGTACGGAGTATGGTTGGATTGCGACAACATCATCCGAAAAACAACCGTTTGTACACTGGGCACCGTTGGACTTTTCTCTCAAATTTTGTAAATACGTGTATGGAGTCGACGAAAAAATGATGGATGAAGGAATAGAGAAAACTAATGCAATGTTTGGTGGAATCGAACCCAATGTAACTAATGTGGTTTTCACACACGGAGACCTCTGCCCCTACCAGCACCTGGGGGTTAGACAGAATCTGTCTGATGCGGCGCCCGCGTTCATTGTAGAAGAAACTGGCTGTATTAACATTATGATTGCCTACATGGATGATTCAAAAGAGATCAACGATATCAGAGATCGCGTAAAATCATTGGTTAAGAAGTGGATAGGGTTCGCTTGATGTGTATCGTCGTCCATAGGTCCAATAGGCTAGTTGATGACAGTTCAAATCAGTTTCTTTTTGAAGTGTCATAACGCTCAGAAAGTATGTAATTTAGTGTAAAATACTGACTTGTGACGTCATTCTCAACACGGTACCTTACTTTTTGTTTTTTGTCATTTTAAAATCGTTGGCAGTTTTGGAAAGTAATTTAATAGTTAGAGAGAATTCATTTATTTTGATTATTGTCAAGTGAGGTATAATGTTATTTCTCTCAATTGGGATGTTCACTGTTACCGATTTAAAAAAAAAAAGATATAAGATCCTATTAAAATAAGCAAAACAAGGACACGTGTTAAGTTTTGGATTTGATACTTAACGTGTAACTTGTTTTATGCCACACCTGGCCATAAAGTTGCCTAGAAAAAGCCGCTTTCTGGCCAAGTGTAGACATAAAATGATGTACACAACACGGGAGGTAATAAAGAAAGCCCTCGATCGCATATTTACGTTCCTCGCTTGCAGCTCGGGCCGCAAACTTCTGCGATCTCAGCCTTTCTTTGTATTACCACCCTAGTTGTGTAATGTACTATTATGTGCCTTCAAATTTGTGTGGAATAGTACATTGTGTATCTAGGGCGGTAAGTAAGGAATTACAAACGAGTGTTTGTTATAAGCCCGAGGTGAAACCGAGGGCTTTAATAACACGAGTTTGTAATTCCTTTACCGCCCGTGGCACACACAATGTTTTTCATCACACTTGTGAGGAAATCTGATTAAAATAACCTTACTTAACCTAAATAAAATTGTAAAACGGACAGTGACATTAGTGACATATATCAAGACGACAAGTCACGTTCGGAAACCATAGCGGTAAAGACTTAAAATGGTTGATTTTATATTTGCAAAATAAAGAAATACATTATTCAAACATTTAATAATGTTACAGAAATATGTGTTTACATGTATTTGCAATAACAGTTCTCTTTAAATAAATATTTCAGTAATAAAAGTTAAAAAAGTACGTTGGCGTTTCCTTTGAACATGACAAATAAGAGTAAAACAGAACCAGCGTTTCAAATTTAAAAAGAAAACCATTACGCCCTAAGGCGTAATAGGTCATTTACGGCCCGCAAAACCTACGTGTAATGACACCATTTTCGAGCAAGTGTGATGAAAAAGTCCATTTTAAAAGTACAAAAATATCAAAAACTGTTAAGACCATGAATAATCCTTAAAAATATGGTAACGTTTGTTATGAAACAGTTACGATAAACTCAAGTTTTAATATGGCTGCAGTACAAGGTTCCTGATTTTCCATACAATGTAATGACATGACAACTTTAATATGAAGCGTTTTTGGAAAGTTTAAAAATGTAAATCTAACATTGTTGTATCTTTGTGAGTTTTTATGATATTGAAGTAGTTATTTCACTAATATTTCTATTATTGAGTGTACTTTCTATGATATACCACAGAGAAAAGTTGTCAAATAGCCATTTGGACCTACACCCGAAAAAAAAATCAATCGTCATGAAAATAATGTTTGTATAGAGGTTATTGAGTTTTTCGGCATTAATATGTATACTTAAAATTTGAAATCTTTGTGAAATAATAAGTATATTCAAATATTCTTGTTTTTATTACACCGTTTAAATATTTCACTCAAATCCTACACAACTGGGGTTGGCAAAGTATAAAGAAAGACAAGTTTTTTTCTTTGAACCCTGAGTAGTAATTGTCCGTTCAACTGGGCTAATGCTGTTAACGAATACAATGCCATTGAGAGGTAAACCACAAATTAGGATAACGAGAATATAGTGTCAAAAAAGTATAACTGCCTTGAAAGATCATTAGATTTTAGATTCTATTTACTAGACAGTAAAGTGTAAATGCAGTTATAGATAACTGCGATCTTAATTTGTTTTGCATTTCACATTCGCCCGACAGTCTGCAAGTGCGTATTCCGTAGAGAAAAGACTTAGAGATACTATGAGCTTTCAACGGATTATCGGTTCTATGACCGTAATGATAAGGCGGCAAATGCTTTCAAACAAAAAAATAATAATGCGTTTTGCTTTTACAGATTCAGCGGGGTGCCAGGTAGACCGCCCGGGTTTACTCGTGTTACGCATTGTTATTTTTTTTTGTGGTATTGTATTCTCTCAATGGCATTGTTCGCTCAATGGCATTGTATTCGTTAACAGCATTAGCCCAGTTGAACGGACAATTACTATAACTTGCGACCCATATTAGGCGTTGCAATATTCGGACCCGGTGGTGGCCGTGGCGTTCCCTGGGGTCGAACCAGGTCGCTGGCCGGACCACCTTGAGTGGATCGGACTAGGTGGGGGCCGGGGGTGCCTGAGGTCGAACTAGGTCGCTTGTCCCGGTCCACCTTGATAGGGTCGAACTAGATGGGGGCCAGAACGCCTGGAGTCGAACCAGGTCGTTTGGCCAGGGCCACCTTGACTTTTTGCTGATTGCTCAGAGTGAGCAGTGGACCAGCGGGAAGGATGAAGCGGATCAACCTGTCCTTATGTGAGTGTGTAAATCGGACGAAGACAGACCAGTAGTTACGCGCGATACCTATAAGGAGTCTTGTATTTCATAGCGGAGTCCATTTGAACGTAAACGTACCGTAAATTCGGGCACTAAGGTTGGCAACCCTACCAGTGGCGTGGCGTAAAATATATCCTTGGGCAAGCCGGTGCAGATTTGGCGTACATATTCCATAAGAGCTCAAGAATAAGGTGTTCAAATGCCTGATATTAGGCAAGCCGGTAGGAATCGAGTTCTTTGGACGCCACGTTACTGAACCCTACCTACACTACAACCACAGAATAAGTAATACTACTATGTCCAGAAGTTTCTCTTTCTAACAAAACTGACGTTCGGGTCCGACCACCGGGCGGAACGCACCGGATCCGACGGAATTTCTCTGGTATTTTTGGTCGCTGGCTAAGCCACTTCGGGGTACATTGGTACAGTAGCCGCGCGCGAAATCGCGGAGTGAGCTACTCTTGCTACAACTGGATTGATATAATACTGCCGTCCTAGTCTAAATGCGACTTTTTACTATGAACTTCTATAGCAAAAAGTCGCCTTTTAGACGAGGACGGCAGAATAGAATCCTTCGCTTTTAAAATAAAAAAAAAGTTGCTCCTTCAATAGTAGGTAGGTACATTACACAACACTAGGGCTTTCTATATTACCTCCCGTGCTGACGTTAATCGTCCTTATCGCGATAAATATACCTATGATGTTTCCGTCCATGTGGCCCTACCCAGTATGAGATGGTACAAGAGGGGACGGCACCAGTTGGCAGCACCTTCGTCGTCCACGTTCCCTATACAGAGAGCAACTACAATGAAAAAATCACACGCGCTCTGACAACCATGCAAGTCTTACTAGAGTACTAGACTGTTGCAAAAATCGGACCAGGTGGGGACCGTGGTCTTCCCTGGGGTCGAACCAGGCCGCTGGCCGGAGCACCTTGAGAGTGGACGCGATCCACTGCAGGTTAAAGGGTCAATTTAAGGCCTTATTCATTAGTGTCCCGCGATAATAGTACATTACACAACTAGGGTGGTAAAACAAAGAAAGGCCGAGATCGCAGATGTTTGCGACCCGAGCTGCAAGCGAGGGACGTAAATATGCGATCGAGGGCTTTCTTTATCACCTCCCGTGTTGTGTACATCATTTTATGTCTACATAATTGTGTAGGTGTGACATAAATGTAGGTATTTTGTTTCTTTCTATATTTGCTGTAACCGTCTTTCAAAAGAAGGACGGTTCCCAATGCGTCTATTATGCTTTTATTGTGTGTTTTTATGCGATTACTCGACGGCTTAAAATTATTTTTCTGTTTGAAAGGATACACCTCCGAGGTCTTATTGATGATAGTGATAACGGGATCTTGGAGAAATCGAGGGGACTCTTGAAATGTTATAGGCACACATAGCGTTTTGGGTATTTTTCATCATCACTCGTACATTTCTTATCAAAATAGGTTAATTGAAAGTGCGGTGACGGTTATTTTGAATTATTTAATTTTGTGGTTATCAATCAATAATAGTAACATTTAATTCACAGGAAAGAAGACCCTAACCCAATCTCGCTGCTCACCTCGAGCGACGAAGACGAGGTCATCATCCAGGAACCTCACATTGACACGGTAGAGGTCTCAGACGAGACAGACGAGGACGACAAACCTCTCCAGACCCTGATTCGGCCAGGCAAACCCAAACCTAAAGCAGACAAATCCAAGAAAGGCAACTACGAATGGGGCTATGAATTCTACTGCGGCCAATGCGACTTCAGAACCAATGACGAATCAGAGTTCAAGCAACATAACTTAGATTTAGCGCATCTACACTCAACCACCATTCAAATCTGCCCGACGTGTAACTACACCACTGCTAGCAAAGCACAGTTCTCCAGACACAAGCGGAAACACAGAGACGAACGGAACTTCAAGTGCCATCTATGTCATTACAAAGCCCGGCACAATATGAGCCTCATATACCATCTAAAGTGCCATGCTCCGGTGGAAAAGAAGCGGAATGAAAAATTCACATGTGATAAGTGCGGGTTTAGTTCGAATGTGAAAAGTGAAGCGTTGAAGCATGTGAAGTTGAAGAGCTGTGAGGGGGGGAGTCGGTATACGTGTGATCAGTGTAGCTATAGCACTAAGAGACGGAGTGATCTGAGGAGGCATAGGATGAGGAGGCATTCGGTGGATGATAGCGATGAAGACTATACCATATAAGGTATGTGAGCTTTAGTTAAGGGTGCATTTCTACTGTCGCAGAGTTAAGTGGAACTGTAATAGTCCTTTGGTACCGTTTGGTAACTAAAAGTTCGTAACCAGCTTCGAAACTGGAAAAAAACCCATTTGGTAACTGGTTACAAAATGGGACTTTCCCATTACCGATTCGTAACCGCGGTTGGCAACCAGCTTCGAAACGGGAAAAAATCCCGTGTTGTAAATGGGTTACATAACAGGACTTTTCTATTACCGATTCGTAACCGCGGTTGGTAACCAGCTTCGAAACGGGAAAAATCCCGTGTTGTAAGCTGGTTACATAACGGGACTTTTCTATTACCGATTCGTAGCCGCGGTTGGTAACCAGCTTCGAAACGGGAAAAATCCCGTGTTGTAAGCTGGTTACATAACGGGACTTTTCTATTACCGATTCGTAACCGCGGTTGGTAACCAGCTTCGAAACGGGAAAAATCCCGTGTTGTAAGCTGGTTACATAACGGGACTTTTCTATTACCGATTCGTAACCGCGGTTGGTAACCAGCTTCGAAACGGGAAAAATCCCGTGTTGTAAGCTGGTTACATAACGGGACTTTTCTATTACCGATTCGTAACCGCGGTTGGTAACCAGCTTCGAAACGGGAAAAATCCCGTGTTGTAAGCTGGTTACATAACGGGACTTTTCTATTACCGATTCGTAGCCGCGGTTGGTAACCAGCTTCTTACCAGCTGGTCCGCAGGCCCATTACGTAACCGGCTACAAACAGGGATATCCCATTTTGTAGCCAGTTACAAAACTTGGTTACCAAACGGCACCAAAGTGTAATAGTATATAGCTCAGTGTTGAGCAAACTTTCCTCATGGGCCAGATAATTTTAGATATGTCAGAGGACGGCCAGAATAACAGCAAAAATTAATTTTGTTTTAAAATTATAGACTGTTGGCTAGTCAAAATAAATTATCACGGGTCATATATTTCATACGTTTGTATGGAAGCCCCACCGACTCGAATCCGTAACATCAATGCCTATACCAAGGACCATTAAAACAAGAGGACTGTCATTCTCCATACAAACATCTTTTCCCCGATATTTACAACGCCATCTATGTATAAGCTTGGTATAAGAATTATATTATTTACAATTATTCAACTTTGTAAACGTGACACAGTATTTAAATGTTTGAATTTATTAATTATTAGCTGTTTACGAATTGATTGTTACTATACTATTTTTCTATGTTCAATTATAACATCGTTAAATGTTTAGTTTTTTAGCGCCATCTAGTTTTTGCCCGGAAATCCCCTAGCGGTCGGGGTACAATCCAAAGTATGGAGAATGACAGTCCTCTTGTTTTAATGGTCCTTGCCTATACTCATATCTTATGCTGAGAATGTACGAAGTGTTAGGAAAAGTGATTATAATGATAGGAGTTGAATACTTCGTGAATTAGGAAGCGTCCATTATTTTACGTGAGATATTTTTGTAAGGGGAGGTCGAGCCGAATGCCATCTAAACTTAATTTGGGGAGAGAGGGGTCCGGCGTCGAATATCACGTGATTTTTTACCAAAATTAAATCGTTATGAATGTGAGAAATAATGAAATAAATACAAAAATACTAAGTTTTCTCCCAGGGCTCGGAAACCGGTATTTGCTCCATACAAAAATACCGGTATTCTTTCCGTTCTTTCCGGAAGCGGGTCGGAAAATCGCCAAAAATGACTCGCGTAAATAATGGACTCCCCCTTGGTTACTGATAAAATTAATTAACTAAGAATGTAAAGCTGCTAACTCCTTTGAAATTTACTAACAATATACAATATAATTTGAAAAAATTGAGTTCATTTTAGAAAAAGAAATCTACACAGGACAGTTAGCAGTATTACTCTCTTAGAAAACTCCGCGATACGGGATTATAGTTGTGATTCATCTTAATTGGTTTTGTGTGATTGGTGATGATGATTGATGAAATTGATTGATTATTTGTAACCTGTCCTCTTGCCTGTCTTCATTAACTTGGAGACAAAGTATCAATCAACAATATAAAACAAAATTCAAACATAAAAATAATAAAATAAAATAATTTGTTAGGCCCTCAAGGGCTCTTTTACATGTCTGATTCTATTATTTTCTTTTGGCGCTTCGGGTAGTGACCTTCTGGTGAGAAGAAGCGCCGGAAGAAACTCACCACTTTCTCTTTTCAAAAATATTAAATATAACAACAAGTATGACATTAATACATGTGATTTCATTAATACGTTACATTAAACGTAAAACTACATTTTTAGAGATGTAAAAGGTCTCTAGGCGTCAGAACAAGACAATTAAAATGAAAATAAATTGATATACATATATGACATATTTGATGCCGTGGAAGCAAATGATGACCCTCTTTATGTCTATGGAAAATCAACAGACTCGAGTCACCTTAACACGTTCCCTGTGCCGGTGCCCCCAGCGTGGGGTCATGATGGTTTTTTTCAGGAGTCCGTGCTTCCACTATGGGGTCACTCCCCATACTGATTGCACAGTTGGGACTTGTGACACATTGTGCCGTTGTCCTATAGGGCTATTCTCCAGAAATATGTCTGCGGTCACCTCATTCATCTGGCCCTTTTTCAAACTAAATGTATGGAGACAGATGAATGATTCGCAGACATATTTCTGAGGAATAGCCCTATAGTTTTGTATGGGCACAGTGAACGTGTTATTTTATAGCTAATGGCGGAGAGGACAGGTAATGAATTGTGAACTCGAATTTAAATTATGTTAATATTTTTTGGAAAATAATAAAATTACAATTAAAATAATAATTTAACCCTTCCCTTCCACTCCATCTCCTCTCCATCTCCTTATTCACTTCCATTGGATATGTGCGAAGCGCGTGGGGGGGGGGGGGGTTCAGGCTGGCGTTGCCTCCAGACCTTTGCGAGGTGGCGGAGCGGTTTTAGGTATAATAAGGACATACCTACAGATATCTGAAGTTCATACTTCATTATTTAGCTAAGATATCAGTATCGGTATTGCCGATTATTTACTACAATAATCGGTATCGTATCGGCAAAATTATGTGTCGTTACATCCCTACTAGGCACGTTAATTTGTGGATTTTTTCCACGCACACCGCTCCGCCGCCTCGCACAGTTCTGATCGCAGCCTAACAGCGGGCGAGTCGCTTCGCCCACACAAAGCTACGCCACTGGTGGTAGCCGTCAATGGCGCGCACCCACAGACCACCTCCACTATAGCACAGAATATAAATAGAGCAGTATGGAAGCTACGCTTACTTTTTGAAATAAATACCTACGCGCCATTAGAGCGTTAGGGTTGTTTAAAATGAAAAGATCGCGGGCCGACTGGGCGCGCGCACGTAACAAAAACAAAGCGCGACCGCTCCCCTCCATGCAGCACTCGCGACTGACGGCACCGCGAGATTCCCTTAGGGGCCTTGTAAAAGCGCGTCTATGTGTGCGTGCGTTTCGATCGTTTTGTTTGTAGCTTCCTTACTGCTTTAGCTTATATATATTCTGTGACTATAGTCTATTCTTTTAGATGGATTTAGGGCAAAATAAACCAGGATTGAATTAATATAGAAAACACAACAACGCAAACATTGACAACAAGGTTGAGTTGTAGAAGAGTTACATAGACAGTGGCGCCCCTACTGGTCAACCGCTGAATTAAATATGACAGTAGAACCGAAAGCTGTTTCGTTTACTATTTTTTGCAACTTTTTTACGTATTTAAAAAAAGGTAAACAAAAAACGTTCAGCCAGTGGTATTGTGCCACAGATACAAAAGGTTACTTTGATTGGCTGAACGACCCGGGTCACGTGGTTTTTTGTTTACCTTTTTTTAAATACCTAAAAGAACAGACTATAGACGGAGCATGCTCTACGACTCGCGCTCACCACGCGCATGGTCGATTAAACCATTACCGATATTACTATTAAAACGCGTGTTTCACATCTTTTTTATCATCCTATGTTTGAGCTTTTCGTCAGATTGAACAGAAATATTTATATCACGTTTGGTGCACCTGATGCAGCCAATAAATAGTACCCAAATATTATAGTACCGACGAAATACCTAAGTGATAAAAATAGTACCCTTAAACTTTCTGAAATATAAGGCCTGTTCACGGTGTACGCTACCGGGCGTCAAGCTGGCGTACACCGTTTGTATCTCTGGAACGGCTTTGTTTCTGGAAACGCTTTATATCTCAAAAAATAGTACCCAAATAGTACCCTAGGGCCATAAAATTTCATTTCTCTAGCTATCGTAGAAGCCAGCTTGACGCCCGGTAGCGTACACCGTGAACAGGCCTTACATTTCAGAAAGTTTAAGGGTACTATTTTTTTCACCTAGGTATTTCGTCGGTACTATTTGGGTACTATTTATTGGCTGCATCAGATTCTGAATGTCTTTACGGTGTACGCTATCTTGACGGACACAAACCATTACCGATATTACTAGTACAACGCGTGTTTCAGATCTTTTTTATCATTCTATGTTTGAGATTTTCGTAAGATTGAACAGAAATATTTATTTCACGTTTGGTGCACACACAGGTCAGAAACATGGTCGCAACTGAACGAGCGGCCGGTCGCGTAATGTCGGTAACGGTTTAAACATTTTTATTCATGTATACCGCCTAGTGGCAAACAAGCATGAAGCATACCTGATGTATAGCCGAAACTGCAGCCATATAAATAATGTTAAAACTATTTCAATAATTTTAGTCGAGGGTTTTTTTATGATTGATGAGTTGATTGAGAGTTTGCGTTGCACCTTGGTCTTATCAGCTGGAATATGAAGACATCGTCATTACTTTAAAAACAAACCTATCTGACACTGACTGCAGCTAAAAATGCAGTAAGTGTATATGACGTTCGTATGTAACTTCTGACGTTTTTTTTCTACGACGTTTTTAGAGTTTTTTTCAAAGTGGTGACGATATTCCACCACGGAGCGCGCTTACCTATATACTTTACTCTTGCCTTAAAATCGTCTAAGTATGTTTGTACAACCAAGGATTACTTATAATCTAATATTTTTACGTCATCTTAGGCCAGGGGTTGGCAAACTATTTTAACAAAGACTAAAAGCCTTTAAACTATTTAAAGGCTTTAAACTATTTTAAAAAAGTATCGACTTTTCGGATGCTCATAGTTGAGAGTTGCTGTCTTCTGTTTCACGTTTTCCATTGTAGTAGCTATGTAGTAGTTTGCGACTACGTTGGTGACACTCACGTGTGTGCTTTTTGTTATGTGCAGCTGTAACTACTCACTTAGGCTTAGTTACGGCTGCACATAACAAAAAGCACACATGTGAGTGTCACCAACGAAGTTGCCAAGCTATAGTAGTGTGCGACTACGCTAAGTTTGCGGAGGTCAAAAAAAGGTTTTATTTAAAAGAATGCATATTGCAACATCACAAGAAAAAGGATTAATTAGTCTTGATACTTGGCAAATATATTTCCGTTTAATAAGTATATAATGTGTCTACATACCTACTGAAATTAATACAAATTATCCTAGACCTGCAACAAATCGCTTAGTTTGGTTGAAACTAGATCGATATGTTGTGCAATTTGACCCTGATATTTATTTCAGTAAGTAGACACATTTTGTAATAAAGGAAATAATTATTTCTAAGGACCAAGATTAAATAATCTCCTTGCTGTAGTTTCCGCATGTTGCCATATATATGCCGCAGCCAACTGGTTTAATCAGCCATTTGGTTAAATGCCATTTTCACTAAATGATGACCCGCCAGCAGGTCGACGAAGCCCCGCTGCACGGGGCTTCTATTTCTGCTCTGAGGGACACAGGCTAACTAACAAACCTAACCTAAAATTTAAATGAAAAGGCTAGGCAGTTAACTAAATGGCTAATTAAGCTAGTTGGCGGCGACACATATATAATTTAATAAAACCCTTTTTCGACCTCTGCAAACTTGGCGTAGTCCGACTGTAGTGTACAGTTTATACCCTTCATATAGCTTGCGGTTCGCGTGCCGCGGTTTGCCCAGTCCTGCCCAAGGCTGTAAGTGGCATTTTCCACCCGCAGCGCGGGAAGAAAATCCCACTTCCTGGCCAAGAGATGTAAAATTGCGGACACACCGCGGGCGGTAATTAGTAAAGCCACTGATCGCATATTTACGGCCCTCGATTCGGGGTACAAAAGTGCATTTCTAAAAATATTGATTAATTCCTATTTTGTTACAAATATTTTTGATGAATAACAAATATAAGATTATTTACAACTTAATAACCCAACTTAACCTATTATCAACAGGTAATGTAGTTAAATAATGTATATTTCGGTTTAAGATGATAATTTTATCATTGGTTGATGTTTTTTTAATTAATTTGGATAATTAAATAGCATAAAATATATCGATAGAATCTTTAAAAAATATTGCTCAGCTACTCATAGGTTGACTGGAAGAGATCGTTCTTTAGCGATAAGACCGCCTATTGTTTACCACTGATTTTATATAAGTTTGCAATGTAATTTTCTTTTTGTTTACAATAAAGTATGATTGTTTTGTATTTTGCCAAAATAGGAAAGTTAACGTGTTTTTAAAAATGTACATACATTTTTTTAGAAATGTTCAAATATCTGCAATCTGGTGCGTTATTTTACCGCCCTAGTTGTGTAATATACTATTTTTGTTTTGTGAAATCTGAGTACTGATTATAAGTCAGAAATTCCATTTGTATTTAATTGTTGTAAATATAGATAAGGTTTTGTGAAATAACTTAATCATAAGGGCCATGTGCGTTACATTTGTGTAAATATAGATTAATTGATTCCACTGAAGTATTGTTTTATTAAATAGACAGTTTTACATAATGCTGCGTTAGGGGCTAACAACTATAGAATAAGAAAAGGAATCACACGAACAAACAAACACACAAACTAAGACACAGTTAAGTGACCATCAGTAGACCTTAACACATTGTAATAAGGGTGACAAGGGTCAGTTAGCAGTGTCTTCGATTGTACAATAGAACCCGTTTAATACGATTTCCCGCATAATACGCCATTTTACACCGATCCTTGTGGCCTGTTTTCATACCTTTTTTCCCGTTTGATACGATTTCCCGTTTAAGACGCTTTCTTTGCCAGGTCCCCTCAGAATCATCTTAAGCTGGTTCTACTGTATTATCACACTATCACACTAATATTATAAAGGGGAAAGTTTGTGAGTGTGTATGTTTGTTACTTCTTCACGTCTAAACGGCTGGAGCGATTTTAATAAAAATTTGGTATGGAGTTAGCTGACACCCTGGATTAACACATAGGCTACGTTTAAACCGCGGGTAACACCGCGGGGCACAGCTAAATGTGAAAGTTTGTGAAGATGTTTGTTACTAAATAACGGGGTAACAGCTGGATGGGTTGAGCTGAAATTTGGCATGTAAGTAGACCAAGTCCTGGATTGAAACATAGGATACTTTATATCCCGGTAAATAGTTCCCATGGGATAGTAACGAGAACAACGCGGGCGAAGCCGCGGGAAAATGCTAGTAGACCATAATATTCGAAATAAAAATGGATCATAAATAAAACAGCATATAATTTGGCGTTTTTATATTTAACTTAAATTAAAAAATAAAATATTACAAAAAAGTATTCTTAACATCTAAACTTACGCTTACAACAACTGGAAACTTTTTTATTGACAATCTTAATACACTGTACTTTATCTCTCAAATATTACATATTTGTGTTGTTTTTTATTTGATTCTGAGTATAAATTCAAAAAATATAAGTTCAGCTACATTTTAAAGGGTTTTTATTATCAAGATAATGTTGGTCAGCTCGTTGCTTCGACTTTGAGTGTGACCGTAGGTGGAGTACGGGTCAAATTATGTTGAAGATGAGATTGACCGACTTGTGAATAGCCCTACATCTGGAAACTGTTACCCTAGTTCGCGCAAAATAGGTATTGGTGCTTTATAGGTACCTACGAATATTTGTAGCTTAGATAATGATAGAGGATCAACTCACGACACCCCTCTTTACTTAGTAGGAAAAAAATTAAGAGTAAGCGGGGTCTTTTAAGAGCGCACTGCAAGTGTATGTATGTAAGTATTGTATGAAGTATGTGTATGGAAGTTAGCAGGCGGAAGGCTTGGTGGGGGCCAGGCGGCAGATCACCGCCTTCAGGTTGGTGAAGGCCTCGTCTTGGATGGCCTGGTCGAATCTCTGTAAAAAAACGGTTTTATTAGCATGTTTGTGGTTATATTATATTGGTTAAGTTGTATGTCCACTGCTGGACACAGGCCTCCTCAATAAGGTTCATTATTGTCTTGCAGAAACTTCTTTGGTCGAATCATCATTTGACAGAATTCATCATTTTGAATAATGCATTTATTTAACTTTTCAGGATTGTTATAAAACAAACCTAACCTATTTAACAGGATAATGCCTTAAAAAGTCCTGAAAATTCTACAGTTTCAGAGAAAAATACATTTTGCAAAATGATGAATTCTGCCAAATGATGATTCGATAAAAAATATTCTGCAAAATGAGGGTAACTCCTTCAATAAACTTCCACATAGGTTGGATGGAAGCGGCCCGCATCCAGCGAGTCACCGCAACCCTAACCGCTCTAACCAGGTCATCCGAGCGTCTTGCAGGCCGTCCCACGCTGCGCTTGCCGTGGTGGTGGTCTCCTCGAGAACCTCTTTGCCCCAACGGCCATCGGTTCATTGAGCTATGTGCTCTGCCCATTGCCACTGGAGAATTCCATGAAAACATAATTTTTTTGTCCCTTACGAAACGCTATGGCAGCTACCCTAATAAAACGTATTAGCTGCTAAGAAACACTACCAATCTTAAAGCCGAGTTATGATGCTCATAATTAGCTTCTTGAATTTATTTCTCGGAAGTATTAAAACGGTGGTGTCCCTGACGAAATATTTTCATGGAATGCTTCCACTTCAGTTTGCTATGTCGGTGACCTTGGTTCGACTAAGAATCTCATTTCTGATTCGATCCCTATAGCCCTTTCTATAGGTCGCTGAGTGACTGAGCTTTCTTAAGAGGCCCATAGATAGAGACCACGTCTCGGCTCTGTAGGTCATCACCGGTAATACGCACTGATTGAAGACTGTAACCTCAACTTGCCTACAGATGTAGTGCAAAACTCGGATCTCAATTGGAATACGATGGCACCCGAACTGTCAATCAATGATTGTATTAAATGAGTGACGTTTTCATATCTATTAATATGGAACTTTATTGTTTAGTGTCAAATGTCAAAGTGAAAAATGGCGGCTGTAAGATGGGTACCGAAGCTGATTGAGAGAGCACGATAAATACGAACTTTTCCGATAAAGTACGATGGAAAATCATTTTGCACTACATCTGTACAAAGCTTTCGATGTAGATCTTACCTCATTGATCACGATGGTTGGCACAAACGACAGAGGGCGCTGTACAGCATCAGACTTGTCTCCGTAAGTAGCCAGCAGGTTGTCGCCCTGGTCGCTGCTCGCGCAGCGCTTCAGCTTGGCCGACTCGTCTTGCTTCTGTACTTTCTCCAAGCACTGGAATTTAGTTCATTTGAAGTTAAGTCAAGCGATCTGGTTCTTCAAGTAAGTAATTTGATTTTATTTAGAGGGCTATTCTTCAGAAATATGTCTGCGACTCATTCATCTGTCTCGATACATTTAGTATGAAAAAGGGCCAGATGAATGACCAACATTTTCTGAATCTAAAAAATCATAGGGTAAGTCAAGAATTGGTCTAGAAATACGTACCACATAACCATAAGTGCTCATTCCTAAAATACCAGATTCTCGATATATCAGATTCTCCGTATACCAGAATCCCAAAATAACACATCCATCAAAATCATTTAGATCCTTGAGTAACTTACGATCTTATAATCTAGTGCAAGGATCTCCAAACTTTTTTCTCAGAAGGCCATACACCTTTAAAACTCGGCCACATCGGGGGGGGGGGGGGGGGGGGGTGCTTCTGTGTCTCACATCTGTAGATGCTTTACCGAGAATGTGGTTAAGACAGGCCTGGGTGCCTGGTTCGTGGGTTTTCCCTACGAGAAAGCGTAGTTTTGGGTAAAGACAGCACAAAGGCATAATTAGGGGTCGAGGCGCCCCGTGTGCACTGGGATTAAAATAGAAATTTGCGATATATTCAAATAGTTTTCTTAATTTAATTTGTAAAATTGTCTCAAACCTTTAATCTCCAGGCATTAGGCAAAATCTTTAGGCATTAAAAATAATGTTGGCCCATTTAGCGTCCAGTATCAGCTTTTGAGTGAAGGAAAAATTGTGATGAAAAAAGGGAAGCCGGGTAAACATGGTGAAAAGGAAATGTGTGATGTGATGATACGTACCGTGTCCAGCGACTTGTCGGGGCTGGCCTGTCCCATCAGGCAGATGACCAGCTCCATCTTATCCGTGTCCTGCAGTTTTCGGTCCTTGAGAATGCACGCTTGGACCTGGAACGTACAATTTTCATGTATTAATTGATTCATCAACTCAGTGCAAGTAGGTATAATCTGACGTAAGTCTAAGAGTACAACTCTGTTAGGGTATTGCAATTGGGTACTTGACTGTAACTGAAATTTGTAAAAATTATATAAGATCCCGTTAAAATTAGCATAATAAGAAAATATGTTCAAGTTTTGAGTTTGATACCTAACGTGTAACTTTTTTTATGAGCCTCCAAAGTTGGGTGGGAAAGTCCATTTTAAAACTATAAAATTATTAAAAACTAGTAATATCATAAAATAACCCATAAAATTTATAGTAACTTTTGTTATGAAACTGTTACCATAAACGCAAGTTTTAACATAGTTGCAGAACAAAGTTATCGATTTCCCCAAACAACGTAGTTATTTATGAGTAGTGACGGCTTCAGTAGGGAGCGTTCCGGCATGTATTTGGGAAAGTCTAAAAATGTGATTTTAACATTGTAGTATCTCGGTGAGTTTTTATGATATTGAAGTGGTTTTTTCACTAATATTTCTATTATTGAGAGGTGTTTCTATAACATGTCACAGAAAAAAGTTGTCAAGTAGCCAATTGGATCTAGTTATGCAAAAACGTTCAAATACACAAAAAGTCATCAAAGAAATATCAACCTTCTGTTTTAGAAAACACCTTCCATGATTTAAAATGTATTGTGTGTGAATTGGATTGTTTTTGAATAGCTACGTCCATTTACAAATATAATGTACAAATTAGAGAGCAATGTTTCTCGTTAAACGAGACATGGCACACATAACTTAAGAAAAAAAACCAGGTTGGTACAAGGTTCTTTAAAATCACTGTAAAGAATACTTCAGTAGAATAATATATTTTGCGAATTAAGAATGTTTTGAGTTTTTTTTTTATAAATACCTACTGTGTCCTTTGCTTCTGATACTTTTATTTTTTGCAAGAGCCATTCATCCATGTCGAAAAGAGATGTTAAAAGAGTTGTAGAGTTTACCTTGTTGCCGTAGCACTCATCCGGGCCATGGTGACAGTTGAACTGCCATTTGCCGTTCACCTTGTCGTGCTAAAACGAAACAAATATTGTCATCATAGGCTTCAATGTTGAATAAAAAAACGAGGGAGTTTTAGTCCTGTGATGAAGCTGTGTGACGCTGTTTATAAAGCTAAAGTTAGGTATATAAAATCGCATCATACTCGCCGCTCGTCAAAATATGCCTGGACTTTAGTTCTCTAAATGGAATACATCATCCACACATTTATGTTACGTCTGATTTTCACCTACGTAGATCAAACAAAAGCCACACGTGTAACATCTGGGGTGCACTTAAAAGACCAAATTGCATTATCTAAAACTGGTAAAGCCCTCTGCTTGAAACTCAAATGAGTTGTCGTGTTATTTTTACTACTTCTCTGTCGTTGATGCTTGCTGAGTGTCACATGTAGTGTAGTAGTAGTTATAGTGTTAGAAGCTACTTACAGTGCTCTTCCCATATGGCACCAGCTTGACCTTGACAGAGCCTCTAAAGTCGCGCCACACCGGGGCCAGCTGCTCTGTGATGAAGCGCTTGCTGTCTGGACATAGACTCTCGTAGTACAGAGCGATTTTAACCTGGAACAGTTCATCATCATTATTTTAAGACCTTCATGCAACATTCCATAAACATTATAGAATTAAAAAAAACCGGTCATGTACGGGTCCGACTCGCCTACCGAGGGAGCCCTACAAACTTTGTAGAATGTAAACAGTCCGAGATAAATTGTATTGAGAGACAAATTTAACTTTGCTGTTGGGCAACTGTGGTCCCCATACATCGACATAGGTTGCGGTTGCGGTTAGTAACTAACAAAATAAGTTTGTGAATTTAAAAAAACGATGCAAGTTGGGAATTATCACTTGCAAATAATAGCCGCGTGGCGAAATGAGGGCTACCGCGAATGAGTTTCTCCGCTAGAGGTGCTAATGTAGCGTGAGGTCTCCGAAATGTCAAATGTTTGTGGGGGGCCACGCGGGTTTATTTGTTATTAGAATAATGTTATCAATATTTTGCAATATCTGAGATTATTTATGGCAAATATCAGTTACGGGTCAACGAATGTCAGTGCTTTGAGACAGTTTCATCAATCGGATACTTATGTCCTCTTTTTCCCGAACTAAATGCAACACTGCGGCATGCTCGATATTGTTATGGTACGGTTTTAAGGCATTAAATAGGATTGAAATGTAAATTTAAGTAATGTGTATTGTAATAACAAACTGACAGCTATACTTCAGGACCCTACTCGACAGTGGCGCCAACTAGTGAGCACGAAAACGGTAGCCCTCATTGAGTGAGCCACTCTTGACCAGGGCTTTGTCTTGTTTAGAAGTAAGACTTACAAGGGTCAATTTCAAATTGCATGTGCATTGAGGTCGTCAGTTAATCTGGAATGCAAAGCTAGATGCACGCAATTGTCCTTAATACAGGCCACTGCCCGTCGGTAGTTGACCTGCTACCGTCGTACTAGGTCTATTTTGGGGCATTCCATGAATACAATCTACTTTTTGTCGCTTACGTAACGGTATGGTAGCTACCCTATTAAAACTTTTAGCTGCTAAGGAACACTACCAATCTTAAGATGACGAATCGGAAATTTTGGTGGCAGGGATTTCGATTTTTCTCAGGAATCATAAAACATATGAAAGTAACATTTGATAACCTGATTATTGGGATCAACTACTCCATTTTTTAAGACGCAGAAACACGATTAGTTAACTTTTGTAACAGACAAAAGTATGTCAAAGATGCCTCTTTCAAAAGCGGAATTTGCATTGTACAGGCAAACCAGACCTATTTAAGCCCCTAAATTCTCTGAGTAACATAGTTTTAACCTATACTTTAATATCTGAGATCACACATTTGAAAATTAATTGTAGTTTGTAATTGAAACGAAAAAAACCGTTTCTACGTATACGACCTTTTCATATAAGCTAGCACAAGCGCGTATTTGTATGAAATCAGTCTCCCCTCAGTCCGCCGACGGCCGTTGCCAACGACAGGTCTGTGACAGTTGACTGGCCGCGCCGTAAACAAAACCTGTGAGAAATCTTATTTAAGAATGGGAAAAAAGCGTGTTGGTTTTTCCAAAAGGAAAAGGAAAGCACTATTATTGGAAAAATGTAACTATATGACTAAGAGAAAGTAAGTAATCGTCATATTTATACCACAAGTAAGTCTAGTTTAGGCTGCGGGAAAATGACAACAAATGTTGTCATTGGAACAGCGGCGTCGTCGAGTCTTTCAATTGTACAATTAAATATTATTTTATTTACGTACGTAAATAGAAACATTTGTATTATACTCATTGTATTATTAATTATAATAAGGAAGACTATAATACTAAAGATATACAGGATGGCTCATAAGTAAAGTTTTTTCTTTAATGCATTAGTGCCAATACTTAGTAGGTAATGTATAATACATATCACTCACTGGTATATTAAATCAATGTAGACGTCGTATGTACGACGTCGACGACGACGACATTGTTTGCTGGGGATATGGTATGGCGACACTAAAATAAAAACAGAAATGATAGAAAAAAATGATAAGTTTTGGGCAGACATAATGGAACCAAAATTATTAAAATTCTATTACGATTGTCTTCTCCCTGAGCTTGTCGATCCAAGGCATATTACGAATAAGCCAATTCGTGATTGATCATAGTAAAGAAAATACTGCGCCAAGTAATAATGTTTTGGAAGACACACAAATCAAATCTATTTGCTCTCATAACACTGTTCCTGACAACAATGAAGCTGAAAATATTGCTGACTTTTCTGTGTTCAAAATAGTTTCTGGTGCTGGTGAAGTTCCTAATGTTGACAACTCAAGTTCCGTTGTGCCATTTTCTGCATATTAATGGCTTTTAGCGCTTGGGTTGAGGAAATTCCATTTTATTTATTTATGCCACACCTGGCCATAAAGTGGCTTTTTCCGCACGCTGCACGTACGGAAATAGCCGCTTTCTGGCCAAGTGTAGACATAAAATGATGTACACAACACGGGAGGTAATAAAGAAAGCCCTCGATCGCATATTTACGTCCCTCGTTTGCAGCTCGGGCCGCAAACTTCTGCGATCTCGGTCTTTCTTTGTATTACCACCCTAGTTGTATAATGTACTATGAGGCGAGTCGAGTCGGTAAATAAAAATAATGTGTTTGCTTTTTCATCTGTACCTAAATATGTAAATTTTTAAATATATTTTAAACCTATAATTTATAAAAAACAGCATTGTACGAATTAATTTTTGTTTGTGCTATTATTTGCAGTACCTACCTATCTACATTACTAATCCTAAACCAGAGATGGGCATTATTCGAATAATATTTAGTCCTAAAGTCTGTTTTTTTTTCCAAGACAAATATGACAGCTACAATTCGAATAATCTTTCGTCCTAATAATTATCCGAATAAGAGTTTGTCCTAATAATTATTCGAATAAAAAATAACACGATATTTTTATTGGCGAATGATTTATTCGCGACT
The DNA here is from genome assembly GCA_947034925.1 of Eudemis profundana. Lineage (NCBI taxonomy): Eukaryota > Metazoa > Arthropoda > Insecta > Lepidoptera > Tortricidae > Eudemis > Eudemis profundana. The sequence continues at coordinate 3,613,245 of OX344817.1, read as the reverse complement.
AGCTTATCCGCGAATAAATCATTAGACCACTTTTCAAATGATGGATTATTTATTCTTTACTAGCATTTACCCGCGGCTTCGCCCGCGTTGTTCCCGTTATAACCCCAAGGGAACTATTTACCTTCATAGATCTTATGTTTCAATCCAGGACTTGGTCTACTTGCATGCCAAATTTAATGTTAGCTCAATCCATTCAGTCGTTAGTTGTTACCCTGTATTTAGTAACAAAAATCCAAACATCTTCACATTTATAATATTAGTAGGATTGTATTCGGTAAATCCACGAAAATTATTTAAGGTTTTTTGGTTATTCCATTCAAAGAAGTAACACGAACCCCCATACAAACTGTAGGTACAGAAAACAAGGTAGTATTTTATTGATTTGAATAGATAATACTTTATCATTACCAAGTTTTGTGTATCGATTTAACAAATAACTAAATTAAAAATATAGGAAGCGACTCCATTTACTTTCTGTTCACTTTTGACATAAACATAAGTTTTCAATGTGCGTTTGCAAATTTGACATATAGGGTTATGGAATTGAGTTCTTTTTTGAATGACAGTTTTTATAGACACAAGTTATAAGTGAGCGGTATTAGCATCGATTGTAATGTAACTGGAAATGTTATTTTGCGACTGATTGTGTGTGATATACCGCGTAAAAATATAGGGGGGTGTGCGGGTTGCGGGGCGCAAATGCTCCGTTTTCGATTCATTGTTTAGCGATGCGTCACCTTAAAGCCAAGTTTATGACAGAACACACCGACATTCAGCTTCCTAATATACTTATTTTTTTAAACATGGTTTCATGTAAGATTTTGCCAGTGTCATGTCGATTTAGTGTATGAAAACCCGCTTACGAAACATGTAAGGTGGAACAAAAATGAAGTTGTTATTTTGGAATGAGAGGAGGAGGGAAATAAAATAAACAGGCAGAAAAAACTTTCTAATTTTACTTGTCAATAGTATTAATAAGGCTGTGTCGCTTACGTAGCGTTTCCGTGGAACGCTCCTTTTATGACTAAGACTAGGGATCTAAAGCGCCTGCCTTTGAGATGAAAATTTAAGTTTCTGTCAAAATAATATAGTAGTGCGGTGTGGTTTCCGAACGAAATTTTAAAAATAAAATGTGATTCCCGTCATGGCCAGCAGATGGCGCCACCACACAGAGACTGGATTATTGTAAATAATATTAGTGGAGTACAAATATTAAAATTCGTAATAACTTATGCACAATCTTTTATTTATGCATGTCTATAACATGTGCATCGCCATCAATCGTGTACCCAATGATCATCATTAGGACTTTGACAACATTAGGACTTTGACTTTGGAAGGAAATAGTTTTAAGAGAAATTTAAACAGCTAGCTGCTCGATGGATGTTTTTACAGTGTGAAACGTTTTCTCGAGTCATGTAGAATTCGGTAAAGGACATTTCATGATTTTTATATTTAATAATTATTAATTACAATTAATTAATTGTATTTATTTGGTACTCTAGTTTAAAAAAATTAAATCATTTGCATGCTTGTACTGATCTGTACTGTATTCTTTGCAAATAAATATTTCAATTTGAATTTAACGAACAATATAGAGATATTTTTTTTATTTCCAACTGTACATTTTTCTCCAGAAAGAGCACGCCAATAAAAGCCTTATTTAGTAGTTGTTTAACTACTAAATAAGTAAGTAAGTACCAGTTTAAATTGGAATTCAACACGCTTGCTCCGTGAACAATATCTTTACATTGAAAGTATCGTCCGAATGGACACGAAAGTGAAAGAATACAATACACATGCAATATACGTGCTAAAACTCACAAGAATACGAGAGAAAGTGGGAAACTAGTCAGTGCAGAGATTTGCATAGTACACGTATGTACCGAACGGTATGTGCGCATTTCTAAAAAAATGGACAAGTGCGAGTCGGACTCACGCACCGAGGGTTCCGTACAAACTCATAAGTTGATACATAGATAGTTCAAGAAAAACTGTATGGCGATTAGTTTAGTAGGAGCAAATGAGTATGTGTTACTATTTTTGCAAATTTCTAAAAAAACGGTGCAAGTTAGGAAAACTGTTATATTTTTCCTGTAATATTTAGGACGACATTAATAATCGGTAATTATTACAGATTTCTCCTTTCAGTAACTTCGAAGATAATAGGGGGGAATGGTATTTTTTTAACGTTTTTCATCATTAATCAAAAACTACTTATTTAAGAAAAAAAATAAAAATCGCGTTTTAATCTACAAATTGAGCCCTTTCATTTGATACCCCACTCAATATAATAGCCCTAGTATCAATTTTCAAAATCCCATATTACGGAGCCCTTTAAAAATAAGTAAAAAAGGTACAAGATTTTTTTATGCCCAATAAGCTCGGGTTAGCTACTTTTAATACTATTCCAAATTTCAAATCGATAGCAGCAGTAGTTCCTGAGATATCTGGCTGTGACAGACGGACAGACAGACAGAGTTTTACCATTTTGTTACGGAACCCTAAAAACGGACAAGTGCGAGTCGGACTCGCCCATCGAGTGTTCCGTACAAATACTTTACATAAAGACTATATTTTTTAGGAATTAATTACAAATGTATAGTTTTTAAAGAAACGCCCTTTTTAAAGAAATTTCTAAGCGATTGGTTGACGCCACGGGGGACGGGAGAGTTAAAATAAAGTAATAGTACATTACACAACTAGGGTGGTAATACAAAGAAAAGCCGAGATCGCAGAAATTTGCGGCCCGAGTTGCAAGCGAGGGACGTAAATATGCGATCGAGGGCTTTCTTTATTACCTCCCGTGTTGTGTACATAATTTTATGTCTACACTTGGCCAGAAAGCGCCTTTTTTCGTACGCGCAGCGTGCGGAAAAAGCCACTTTATGGCCAGGTGTGGCATAAAGTATATTTTCATCACACTTGCTCGAAAATGGTGTCATTACACGTAGGTTTTGCGGGCCGTAAATGACCTATTACGCCCTAGGGCGTAATGGTTTTCTTTTTAAATTTGAAACGCTGGTTCTGTTTTACTCTTATTTGTCATGATCAAGGGAAACGCCAACTTACTTTTTTAACTTTTATTACTGAAATATTTATTTAAAGAGAACTGTTATTTTGCAAATACATGTAAACACATATTTCTGTAACATTAATTAAATGTTTAAATAGTGTATTTCAGTATTTTGCAAATATAAAATCAACCATTTTAAGTCTTTACCGCTATGGTTTCCGAACGTGACTTGTCGTCTTGATATATGTCACTAATGTCACTGTCAGTTTTACAATTTTATTTAGGTTAAGTAAGGTTATTTTAATCAGATTTCCTCACAAGTGTGATGAAAAACATTGTGTGTGCCACGGGCGGTAAAGGAATTACAAACTCGTGTTGTTAAAGCCCTCGGCTTCGCCTCGGCCTTGTAACAAACACTCGTTTGTAATTCCTTACTTACCGCCCTTGATACACAATGTACTATTTATTTGTGAAGGTTACAAAGGTGGTACAGTACAGATATTAATGAGGTATCACTATGTTCGGCCAATAGGCAAGCAAATGCCGTGTAGTTGACTGCTTTCTTCCTCGCTCAGCGTATAGGGAACATGCACGAACTATAGGTGGCAGCACTAAACGACAAAAGAGCCACGGGCGGACAATAAAGGAAACTATCGCCCATGTCAAATCAAGCTGTCAATGTCAATGATAATATGTAAGTGTCAATGTCAAATATAGTCGTAGCTACACTGACGTTAATCGTCCTTCAACGCGATAAATTAACGTTATTAAGGGTGTTTTCGTCAATGTGGCCCCAGCATGAGAGGGTAGGGTATATGATTTAGATTGGTGGCACCAGTTGGCAGCACCTTCGTCGTGCACGTTCCCTATAAGCGTCGCTATTCAGCGAGGAAATGCTGCCAGCAGCATTCTCGGCACAATGCCACAGTGGCCCATTTTGAAACTGGACTTTTACTATACATAGTACTTTTGACTAGGGATGTAACGATACACAGTTTTGCCCATACGATATCGATATATAGTGGTTAATATCGGCGATACAGATACCGATATCTTAGCTAAATAATGAAGTATGAACTTCAGATATTTGTATGTCCTTATTATAACTAAAATGGCAATGACTACTGGCTATATTTACCAGAGAGTCAACCTTGGAAGTGTAAAGTAAAAATAAATAAATTGTCAACTCAAAATTCATTTTTTTTTTATTAAGAACCAAAGATGTAATTAACATAGTAACTTAATTATCATTGCACAAGGTAATATACCAATACATAAATTAAGTCAGAAATTGAAATTACTTTTTACCCGACTGCGGCGAAGCCCAAAGGAGGGTTATGTGTTTGACCTGTATGTATGTATGTCCGTTCCTGTGTCCGCTCGTAACTACTCAACGGCACATCCGATTTTGATAAATGATACATCATTAGATTCGTCTTGATGGTGCGAGTGTCACTGGGTATGTGGTTCGTTAAAATAAACAAAATGGCGGATTTTATGCAGCTTCAAAGTGCACCGCGGTCGGGTTTTTTTTAGTAAAAATGTGGTTATTGCAGTGATTTTTCATACAGCAAATTCTTTTCGCGTTCTTCAGATATCGGTTGTGTAATATCGGCGATACCGATATATCGTCGTTACATCCCTACTTTTGACTGTTTTTTACTTTAAGGTTTTAGTTTTATCTTTAGTTTTAAGTTACTTACTTTATTGTCGTCGGATTTTTTGTTCTTAGCAAGCGCCCCGCACACGAGTAGCGCCGCAGTGAGGAACAGTATAGTCTTCATCTTGTTCTGCAACAAAACACGATCAATTTAATATATACTACAAGTACTTATAGAGAAAAATCTGAAAACTATACATTTGTAATTAAATCATAAAACATATAGTTTTTACTTAAAGTATGTGTACGGGACCCTCGGTGGGCGAGACCGACTCGTACTTGTCGTCCGGTTTTTTTATTAACTTTAAGCAGCCGAAGTGCTGTCGAGTTTTGCGACTATAGATTAGCGGAATGGTACATAATGGCAAATAATCTAACAATGCACAATGGCATGGGAACGTTCGCATGGCAGGCTTCAACATCTTAACTACTATTATTGCTTCGTTACCACTAATTAGCTGTTTTCAGAGGTTTTTACAAGCCCGACTGTTTCTTTTTACCCAACTGCGGCGAAGCCCAAAGGAGAGCTATGTGTTGGACCTGTATGTATGTAAGTATTTATGTATGTATGTCCATTCCTATGTCCGCTCGTAACTAATCAACGGCACATCCGATTTTGATAAATGATACATCATTAGATTCGTCTTGATGGTGCAAGTGTCACTGGGTATGAAGTTCGTTAAAATAAACAAAATGGCGGATTTTATGCAGTTTCAAAGTGCACCGCGGTCGGGTTTTTTTTAGTAAAATTTAATAGGTGTAGGTTGGGACGGGTGCTAGTGTGGAATGCAACTTGCGTAGACACACTGGCCCCATCACATCTCCACCGAACCTCAATAAGGGCGGCAGCAGCAGAGGCGGCAGAAAGCGCAAAGGTGGGAAAGTACAGTGTTCTCGGCACAGAATTAGAGTGTGTAGATACCTTTACACTTCTCGGCTTAGAAATCGATTCAAACATTAACTGGAAAGCCCATGTAGAAAAAGTAAAAAATAAACTTTCAAAATTCATATACGCCCTAAGAGAACTAAAAAAGTGCACAAACCTAAAAACATGCCTAAATGCCTACTATTCATATGCCTATTCGTGGTTAAAATACGGTGTAATTCACTGGGGGAACAGCACAGATGCTAACGATTTATTTATTTCACAAAAAAAGTGCATTCGAATACTGTCCAACACAAAAAGCCCTGATAGCTGCAAACCTTATTTTATACAATATGGAATATTGACGCTTACTTACATCCATCTACATCTATGAAACATGCATATTTGTACGCAAACAACCACATCTGTTCACAAAATTAGTAGACCAACCACGGCGCTATGAAACGAGATTTAAAAATAATCTAGCATTAAATACTACTTCCAAACTAAAGATGCATAGAACAAGCCCAAATGTAATGTCAATAAAAATTTACAACCAAATTCTTGAAAACATTAAAACAGAACAAAAGGAAAAAGTATTTAAAAAATTGTTAAAAATTTTCCTCCAAAACAAAAGCTACTATACCTTACAAGAATTCCTAAATGACCAGAATGCTTAATGATAAAATAAAGCTTTATATGATTTTAGCGTCGAGACCCTTGGTCCGCGGGGCCCTGGCGCTCTCAGTCTCTTCAAGGAGTTGTCGAAGAGACTCAGAGAAACCACGAGGGGCCGAAGAGCTGACAGCTTCCTCGCTCAACGCATCAGCCTTACAATCCAGCGAGGAAATACTGCCAGCACATTCGGCACCATGCCGCAGGGGCCATTTTTAGATCTTTTTTAGTTTTAAGTAACTTATTTTATTTTAATTTAGTTTTAGTAGTTAGTATATTTAATTTTAACCTTGTTTCTATTTTAATGTTCATATCATGTGTAAGAAAGTTTTAATTTTTGTTGGGTGAAGTTTGTAGTCAAATTGAGCTCCCGGGCACTTTTAAAAGCTAGTTTTAGTAACTAGCGCTCAAAATAGAAATGATAATTTCCAAGAATGCTCCTGCCCCCTTCTCGCACTTCACGTTTACCTCAGCTTCTCCGATTTGAATGAACCAAACTATAGTAACGACACCATACGCCATGTCCATTAATTTACATAACCCTTTACATTGCATTTAAAAGGAAACAAAACAGTGAAATCGAGGCCAAGTGTCGTCCACTAGCGATACTTTCACAACTACAGTCCATTTACAAGCTAAATTCCCTCTTATGCAGTTAGCAATAATCGTCTAAATCGCTTGGACAGTTACACGTGCATTACAGGTCGGGTCACCTCTGACCCATAGTAGTTTTATGGATAACTAGTTTTTGCACGCGACTTCGCCCTCGACTCGTTAATCGCCTTAACGGTCTGCTGTTGGATTAGGCGTAGTATACATTATGGTTCTCCTATATAAACTTTCATCCCTATTTTACACTGTTTTGGGATAAAGTCTACTCCTAGATCTCAAACTATCTGCGTAAGTGTAAGGGCCAACATTCTCATACGTAATAAAACGTTCTATTTTATATTTTAACGCATAATTTCTTATCCGTTAGTATAGTACCCAAAAAACATTATTTTGTAATTCAGAATAGCATACGCTCACACACACTGAATGAATAACTTTTGTCGAAATGTAAGCTATGAATATAAAAAAAAATTTGGTAAAGCAGTGGATTTTTTGCTATAAAAAGTCCAAAATATCGAAATAATTCATAATAAACAGTGAGCTCCGTATGCTTATGATGCTACGCTTTGTCACGTGATGAATAAATGATAAAGCATCCGTCACGTTCTGACAAATAGTGTGTGAGAGTGACGGATGTCATTTATTTATCGCGTGACAAAGCGTAGCATCATAAGCCTACTGGTTGAGAAGCTAACGTATAACGGGACTAAAAATATTACGAGACATCTGCAATTTTGTAAAAGTGTGTTCATTTTATTTTATTGATAAGTGTGTACATGTTCATTTTAGGCACTAAAAACAATTTTGACCCCTATAAATGAAGCGCCAATTTTTACTTTAGTCATGTGATCATGAGCAATAATTGAATATTAACTACTGTATCATGTAACTATAGTTAAAAATAGTGCGAAATACGACTGTCCATCACAGTTTGGGTCATATTTGTGTGCTGCACCATGAAAACCTGAGTTTACGGTATCAAATTTCATTACAATCGGTCCAACAGCTTAATTTGTGTCATACCATTTGAATTCTATTGTTGTTTAAAGTGTAAATAAATAACTATATAACTGTAACTACCTCTATATTCCTACTAACATAAATATAAGTTCTTCACTGTTACTAATCCGATATGGATGTTTATCCAAATTAAAGTAATTTGAATTTGAACTTGAATTAAGCGTCAAAGGACATAAGATAGACCGTCAAAGTTAGTTTCGCCTTTATTATATTAGTATGGATATAGATTCATACGCAAAAGGTACAGTCGGCCAATGAAAACGTTGAGCATACCTACTTATAACCGCGTTGCGAATAATCAATAAAAATACTAAAATAACATAAGTAACATGCCCACACACGTAGCAATTAGCACATTCCATGGCCACGTAAGCTACGCTATCAAAGTATAGGGAACGTGCACGACGAAGGTGCTGCCAACTGGTGCCGCCAATCTAAATCATATACCCTGTCACGCTGGGGCCACATTGACGAAAACGCCGTTAATAACGTTAATTTATCGCGTTGAAGGACGATTGACGTCAGTGTAGCTAGGACTTATTATTTTTGACATTGACACTTACATATTATCATTGACATTGACAGCTTGATTTGACAGGGGCGATAGTTTCCTTTATTGTCCGCCCGTGTCTCGTTTGTCGTTTAGTGCTGCCACCTATAGTTCGTGCACGTTCCCTATAAAGACGAACAAGTAGTCCTACTTCCGCCGTTTAGGAGCGCGCGACGCGTATTCACACAGACGCAATAGCACATCTGTGAGTGCTATACATACTGGAGTATTCTTACGCATTCTTAAAACTTTGCTTGTTAGTAGTGCGTTCATACACGGCGCGCACACTTTCAAGCGCCCGATGTACCTTTTATAGCAGAGGTTCTTAAACTTTTTTTGGTCACGGACCCCCTACATTATTTCGAAAACCTTACGGACCCTTTTCGAATACAATCAGAGAAAAAGAGTATAAAAGGCACATGAAAGTTTGTGTTGTATGCATATCCACGGACCCCCGGCTCTCGTATCACGGACCCCTAAGGGGTTCATGGACCACAGTTTAAGAAACCCTGTTTTATAAGGAAGAAAAATTACTGCTATACTGTGACGCTATGGGGGTTAGAGATAAGGAGAACGATCGTATTTGAGGTTGAGGGATCAGTTGAAAAAGTGTCCTGCTAAAAGCACTAAATAATAGTTCAAAATCTCAATTTTATGTCATTTCTACTTAAAATTACGAGCTTTTACAATCCTGATCGGACAAAAAATTGTCCCAATATTTTTTCCTTTTGTGTTACAATTTTCCGTTTACTTTGTGTAACGGTAACACAAAGGAAAGTTTCATTAATGCATGGAAAATTTGGGATACTTTTTCTCGTCTTAATGGAATTATAAGTAGACATACTTAACATAGAATTGATAGAAAACTTCTCATTGAAGAAAAGGCATTAAAAAAATGCTCAAATAAAATAAATTTGGCTGGTTTGGACTGGACAGTCCAAACCTCTCCTTCCTCAAGTGGTCATTACCACTTGAGTCAGTGCCTCATGAATGACCTACTGAGGGCGAAAGCCAGATAAATCCAAATTCACCAATTTGCCTCAAGGGTCAGAAATGAGGATGCGCGCGTTATGTTGTCAATTTAAACTGATTTTGAATGGGCCTGGTTTTTGACCTGACCGTTCCGTGTTATTCCGGTTCAGAGCGATACGCACAACGCCCTATAGGGAACGTGCACGACGAAGGTGCTGCCAACTGGTGCCGCCAATCTAAATCATATACCCTCTCATGCTGGGGCCACATTGACGAAAACGCCGTTAATAACGTTAATTTATCGCGTTGAAAGACGATTAACGTCAGTGTAGCTACGACTTACTATATTTGACATTGACACTTAAATATTATCATTGACATTGACAGCTTGATTTGACAGGGGTGATAGTTTCCTTTATTGTCCGCCCGTGTCTCGTTTGTCGTTTAGTGCTGCCACCTATACCGTTCGTGCACGTTCCCTATATGAACTCGGGAAATAGGAACAGAGAAGTCGAATTTTGGATTGTCAGAAGTTTCTAACGAAACAAAACTGGCGTTTGGGTCCGACCACCTGACGGAACACACCGCATCCGCCCTCTATCACATAACGCGTGTTCTTTCTGGTCACTAAGCTCTAAGCCCCTCCCTACCCCCCCGCCAAATTTGATACTAGGTAGCACTTACATTTTCCTTAGGAACTGTAGAATAAAGGTGCCCAAATGCCTGATATTAGGCAAGCCGGTAGGAATCGAGTTCCTTGGACGCCACGCTACCGCTAGGTGGTAGCAGAGGCGTGGCGTCAAATATAAGTAGCCTTAGTTAAGCCTGAGCAGATTAGGATTACTTTTTCTTCAGGAGTAGTAGATACTCCAGTCATATGCTTTAAAATAGGCAAGCCGGTGGGAATCGGATTTTATGGACGCCATGCCAATGGTTGGTACTAGCCAAAGCAGGGGCGTATTTTGAAATTTGGCGCCCCGGGCCAATAAGTTTCGCCGCGGCGCCGCCCCAAATGGCGCCAAAACCAAAACAAAATGCAATCAGGAATACGTGGTTAAAAATTGTCGGGTTACTATAATTTCCCACCGTGTATGTGTCGTAGAAGTCTTAAGGTGGTTTTCCACCGGCAGGGCGAGACGAGACGAGGGTTGAATTGAATTTTTACCCGACTGCGGTGGAGCCCAAAGGAGGGTTATGTGTTTGACCTGTATGTATGTATGTCCGTTCCTATGTCCGCTCGTAACTACTCAACGGCACAACCGATTTTGATAAATGATACATTATTAGATTCGTCTTGATGGCGCGAGTGGCACTGGATATAAAGTTCGTTAAAATAAACAAAATGGCGGAATTTAGGCACTTTTAAAGTGCACCGCAGTCGGGTTTCTTTAATAAAAATATTTTTAGTTATTTATGAAGTTTTCAATCCTCTCCTCGCCTATCGCGCAACTTGATACAAATTTCAATTCAATCCTCGCCTCGTCTCGTCTCGCCCTGCCGGTGGAAAACCACCTTTAGACGTCAACATAGCTCATTCTATAGGTATATAGGGATATATTGCACACTATAAATATCTCGATCACCTTGAATGATGTGGAGTCATCTGTATGTGCCATGTATACCAATACACAATGATTAATGAATGACTGATCACTACTACTCAACTTCAACTATTGAATGGACTGATTCAGCATTATAGCGATTCATAATAAACATTGCATGATCGCATAATATAAACAAGCAAATATTAGGTAATAGGCCTTCGGAAACCAGTTTCCCATTCAAATTGAGGTGAAATTTGGTAGGATGATAGAGATTTGATTTCAATTCTATTGAACATAGATTATTTTGTATGCGTTATCGGATCACAAAAAACCTGGTGATTTGGGTCATTATTCCAGCGTTTCACCCGCCTCACTTTCGTGGACACATTATTGTTGAGCTTCCGGCAGATTTTAATGTAATTTTAAAGTTTTTGTTAGTAGTCTCGGATATGTACCAAATAGCTCTATATATGAAACTAAAATCTTAGGGAACTTCGACAATAATGTGTCCACTAAAGTGAGGCGGGTGAAACGCTCCAATAATGACCCATTTCATTTGACAGAGGCAAGAGTGGGTCACTTCGCGATTTCGCTGTTCAATAGCAGTCATTTTTCTCCCAACAAAAGGTCCATCGCTCGCTTGAATGTGTGCGCGCTGTGTACGAACACACTACAAGCAAAGAAATAAGAATGCGTGAGAATGCTCGAGTATGGATCGCACTCACACAGACGTGCTATTGCGCGCCTGTACGTGTCGCGCGCTCCTAAACGGCTGAAGTTTATTTATTTATTTATTTTTTATTTTAATGGTATTCAGGACAACAACAGCCGTAAATATTCAGGTTTACATAAAATGTTTTACATAAAAGTAGGCCAATAACAGTCATCCATTAATAAGAAAAACAGTGATATCATAGTAAGCCATAGTAAGATCATAGTAAGCCAACAATAAAATAATATCTAATAAAAAAAAAAAGATATGATAGATATTGCAATTATAACATGATGATTCGATCATGGTTTTACAATTTCAGTTAAGTACAAGCGGGATCATTGTTAGTGTATTACAATGCAAACACTCGGAGACGTTAATAGAGAAACGAACACAGAAAAAAAAGACTAATAGAGAAATACAGTATTATAAGCAGACTGTTTTAAAATACCCATAGTACGCACAGATCAGAATCACAAAAATTAGCCAATTGACCTTCTTCGAAAACTAAAAAAACTACAAAAAATTCAAATTTGATGCAGTTATTACATTGGACTACTTGTTCGTCTTTATACTTTACTAGCACCAAATTTTTCCCCTCTGGAGTGGCTTAGCCAGCGACCAGAAAGAGCACGCGTTATGCGATAGAGAGCAAGCTCAGGGCTGCGCCGACACCCGGCAGCGCCTGTGTGCGAAACCTATGAAGCCCAAAGGAGGGTTATGTGTTTGACCGGTATGTATGTTACTCTGTTTATTTAAAATTGTTTATAATGTATTACTTGTTATGCTTTTTAAAATATAACAAACATCGTTTATTGTTTTCTTAATGGCTGACCGCCGTGACTCAAATAAATGTAGAATGGAAATTAAAAAGATTACTTTGCGGCCTAGGCCGGCAATGTTGTATGAAATTCCATTACATGCCAAGCGTCAAGCCGCACCGGAAACGAGGTACTTTGCGGCCTATTATTAAGCACGTAATGTCAACATTTAACTGCATGTTTGAGAAAAATAAGTTCTAGGATTGGCAACCCTAATGGCAGCTGTTTCGAACTAACCTTGATGGATTCCTATCATTCAGAGTATCAAATGACCATGTAGGTATAGTGCTGTTTTGCTTACACACGCGTGCGACAGAATAAGTAATTGTGCTACGTATGTACAGAAGCTTCTCTTTCTGACAAAACTGACGTTCGGGTCCGACCCCCGGACGGAACACACCGCATCCATGTGGTACTAGTAGCCGCGCGGCGAGATCGCGGAGTGAGCCACTCCTAGTGCAACCGCAAACATGTATAGTCAGCAACAATACAATGACATTACCTAGATGAAACGAAGCACGCATAAACATCTGACTCGATCTTTTAGCTATAGAAATAAGGTGATATCAGGCATTTTCAGAGTTCCGTACCTCAAACCCTTACTTTATAAGATCACTTTATTGTCCGTCCGTCTGTCCGTCTGGTAATCATAAAATCTGAAAACTATATACTATTTGTAATGAAATCACTAGAAAATTGTGGTCTTTATTTAAAGTATTTGTACGAACCCTCGGTGAGCGAGTTCACTCTCACTTGTCCTGTTTTTACAAGCTTTTTGTTAATTTGCAATGTTTGTATTTACCTATAGGTATGTAAGTAAGTTACTCATACATTCATGATAACATGAAGATAAAATCTTACGAAAAATCTAACAATTAGAAAGTGTAATTCAATTCACAAAAATGACTGTGTGCACAGAAATTGTAACGGCCTTCCGTGCGTGTTGCAAACCCGAAAACTTGACAGTTGTCAAAATTTTACAAAACAAAGTAGTAGACAGGTATTACACAACTAGAGTCTGTGCGGAAAGAGAATAGGATTAATTTTGGGGGGCGCTGTAAATGCTTTTCTACCGTATGTACCGTATTTTCTGTTCTGTGGCCATACTGGCTAGGTTGGTTAGTTCAGTTTTTCGCCACGCCTATTCTCTTTCCGCACAGACTCTAGGGTGGTAATATAAAGAAAGGCGATCGAGGGCTTTCTTTATTACCTCCCGTGTTGTGTAGGTATATCATTTTATGTCTACTCTTGGCCAGAAAGCGACTTTTTCCGAACGCGTAGCGTGCGGAAAAAGCCACTTTATGGCCAGGTGTGGCATAAAGAATAAAATTCAAAAACTCACCCTCCTAACGGCACTTACGATTCTTAACAATATTTCAACTATCATAAGCCAACACTGGAATGAACTACAAGAGACATGCCCGCCGGTCGGCTGTGCGATGACTCCAGCTATCGGGGATCAAGTAGCAGTAACCTACGATAAAAAGAGCAAAAACGGTGATTGTTTGTGGTTCAGAGTTCCGTAGGCGGGTGGAAAATCCCGGTCTTTAGAATATTTATCAAGTCTTACCTAACCTATAATACCCCGTTGCATGTGATTTCAAGTAAAACTATTTTGGGATCGGAAACAGTTGTCTTTAAAAACTAATAAGGTGCAATGAGTGAACTATTATTTAAGACCTCACTTCTGCCTTCATATCACAGTATAATACAGCAAATTGTCTTGCTACAAAAGGTACATCGCGCGCTTGAATGTGTGCGCGCCGTGTACGAACGCACTACAAGCAAAGATTTAAGAATGCTCCAGTATGGATCGCATTCACACAGACGCGTGATCGTGCTCCTGTGTGAATACGTGTCGAGCGCTCCTAAACAGCTGAAGTTGGACTACTTGTTTGTCTTTATACTTTGGTCACATGACTAAAACCCCGTTCAAACCTAACCTCTATCTATGGAGTTGTATAGATATAGAGGTTAGCCGGATTTTAGATACCTATAGGGGGTCATCCACAAAGTACGTATGTACACGTATGACCCCCCCCCCCCCCCCATGGGTGTGACGTACTATATGGATGACCCCCTAGGACGGCAGACCTAAGTTTCGGGCCATTGAAATCTGAAATTTGGTATTGGTATTTTTCGCTGCGCGAGAAGAAAATCATACTTTCTAGCCAGCGGAAGACGTAAAATAGTGTACACACTAAAAGAAATAATAAAGTGTAAAAAAATCGTGTGACGTACTTGGACCCCTTAGATTAAAAACTAAATACTAAACCAAAACCCAGAAGTGGCAACAATATACACCTATAATAAAAGCCTAAAGTAGAAGTTAAATATACCTACCTAAAACTAAAATATATCTAAGAAATTGGCCCCCTTTGGCATGGTTCTGAAGATATTGGCAGCGTTTTTTCGCTGTATCGCTATACTAATGCGTTGACCGAGGAAGCTGCCAGCTCTTCGGTCCATTGTGACGTCAGCTAGCTTTTTGGCCATTTCTTTGAACAGCTTGAACGCTGGGGGCCCACGGGCCAAGGGTCTCGAGTCTCGACGTCGAATTGGACAAAGATTTCATATTTTCTCAGTACCTATCAATGTAAAGTATTGCTATTGAATAAAACTTTCACAAACTCATCCACTAAGCTGCAGAACCCGCGGAGTTTAGTAGATTTATAAAAACAAAACGTTACATTCGCACATTTGTGGCTGCGAAGTGGATTCAACGAAAAAAGTTGTGTAATTAATGTGAATAGTGTCAGGCGAGCATTATGCACTAACATACGACATGGATCACATGGATAATCGACCTTATTACCGCTTCAATTATGATTGGTTTTCCTATTACCTTTGTCGTAAAAACTTTTCCAAAAAAATAGATAACTGACTTTAACCATTGAATCTAATGTAGTGTAAATGTATTAATGAAATCTCATGTATTAAAATTCAAATTCAAATTCAAAATAATTTAATAATTTAATGTCATATTGTTGTACTTTCTTTTTAAAAGAGAAACTGGCGAGTGTCTTCCGGCGCTTCTTCTCACCAGGGGCCCGTTTCACGAAGCTACAAGTTACAAATTACAAGCGGAAGTCTCTTTTCAATACCTTTTGATAGAAAGAGACTTCCGCTTGTAATTTGTAACTTGTAGCTTCGTGAAACGGGCCCCAGAAGGTAATTACCCGAAGCGCCAAAAGAAAAGAAAATAATAGAATCAGACATGTAAAAGAGCCCTTGAGGGTCTGAAATTCGGGACAGTCCCACATATTCCGGGACGGTTGGCCGCTTTAATCTTGCGCTAGCGGAGCAGCTAACGACCCACCTTTGGCCGTTGTCGATATGATATGTGTGTTTACTGTTTGCAAGCTATTTTCGTTTATATTTAAAGATAATGGCCGTCAACTGGGATTTATCGTACAATAAGACAATTTCAACACTGTAGCGTGGACAAAACGCACCGTTAGTCAGAAATCGGCCTAATTTAACTTTTTTTAAATTGAGTTAAAATCGACTTAGAGGCGACATATTCATTTATTACGTAAGATGATTTTTGCCAGTTTTTGAAACACTCCCCCCTTATGCAAGAAAAAATAAGAATCGGCTGACCCTCTCCCCCCTATTTAATATTTTTATTACGTAAGAATCTAAAGGAAAAATGATTTTACGTTTGGGCTGTTTTAATTTTTATTTTTCAAAGAATCATTTTTGTAGGGACGTTCATTTGCAGTTTTTAATTTTTTAGTGAAGTACCTATACGCAACCGAGCACGCCCCTTCGCTCTCGCGCGGATTTGCGCGCTTTTTCAAAAGTGAAGATTATTTTGCGCATTTTTATGAATTATGATCTTACGTAAGAACGATCAAAACTCCCTGTAAGAAAAAATAAGACCCCCTCCCCCCTAACTCGTCTTACGTAATAAATGAATGGCCCCTTAAGGCGTTCGGTGCGAAATGATATAGGGCTTGTCCGTTTATCGCGTGAGGTTGAAAGGTTCCGGGATTAAATCAAGTGTGAACACGTTTAGATATCATGTGTTTTTTGTTCGTATAGCTCAATTTTTAATTTAGATACGCACTTTCAGTATTTTTTGCACGTGGGACTTTTCATACAGACTAAACTAAATGTATTAAGGTGTGTTTTTTTTATCTGCGAGCTGTAACACTATAAGCAGATTGGTTAAGAGATGTATATCACGTAGAGTGTATCCTCCAGTGAGGGCATCTACTCATTTAATCTTTTTTTAAATGTATATCAATTGTCATTTGTTTGATTGGAGCCGCATTCAGTCTGCAAATATATCTTTTATTTTCAGTCTTTATGTAATCCCTATCTGTTAGCTTCGCTGCTAATTCATTTGGATGTTGTTTTATTTTTTCTTGGTATTTTTTTGGAACGTTGATAAAAAGCTGTGAAATGAAATATTTCAATCAAATTTGATATCGTTCAAGTCGATTTTCACTAGGACGTTTATACAGAGTGTCCCATAAGTCACACGTCACTGTGACACCGGGGCGGGGCTAGGTCAGATTAAGAGGCACCAAACCAGCCTAATATGACCTTTGTAAAAGTTGCACGGTTTTCGAGATAATGGCAAATTAAAGCTTTTTAGAAATTTTCACGTTTCAAGATAAATGGGCGATTCTCCGAGCGTTTTAACCGCGCGGTTTGACAATCATTATTGTCCGACGATTATTTACTATAAGGAAAGGACAAATCGTGACAATTTTGATAAAACTAGACTTAAGCTCGGGACTGTTTTTTGGTTTCATAAAAAGTTAACTCTAGGCATCGTTTTATTGGACAATATTTACTGAGACAATAATGACGAAAATAAAACGCCGTAAAAACGCTGAATATTCGCCCAAATGCAGTATTTTTTCGCACATTACACTAGTTATCGACCATATACCACTTTTGTCATCTCAATTTACTATTCATGACAGCGTACACATAAAAATAAAATGATTTAAGAGCTACTGGAGCACGCTGGTACTACACATGTTAAAAAACGTGAGAATTTCTAAAAAGCTTTAATTTGCCATTATCTCTAAAACCGTGCAACTTTTACTAAGGTCATATTAGGCTGGTTTGGTGCCTCTTGAGCTGACCTGGCCCCGGTGTCACTGTGACGTGTGACTTATGGGACACCCTGTATAAGGAAAGTGCGTTGAGCTCAATCGCACGGTCTGCAAAAGTACAAATTATAGTATCATACGCAGCCATATCACAATGACCTCTGAACCCAAGTACATCCGTACGTCGCTAGGTTATCCGCAAATTGGTCGCCGCCCCTCAGACGCAGACAGAGGAGTCTTCACAGGATATTGTAAACGGTTATGACCTTCTCGAACGGGCAACGTATTCGCCGTAAGTGGGCCGATGACCCTTACATGTCGAAGTTGCAATCTAACAATCTCGGTGATCTGTGGGGCTACAAGGTTGTGACTAGAGCTTGCAATGTACCGGTATTTTAAGTAGGAATTATTCCGGAATTACCCATACAAATAATAATACTACAAATAACGCAGGGGAGCTTGTGGCGAGCTATTGGGGAGTAGCGACCCCACGTACCCGAGTGCTCCTAAGGGGTCGTTAGCGAGGGTCCATGGGTAAGATTGAAAGGACCTCCACCTCTGGCTTGCCGTAACCGGCCGTCCAGAGTGGAGTCGCGAGAGATAAAGCTCCAGGCGTAGAAGTTTTAAAGGGCATAACGCCGCGAGTACCCTTGGAGAAAGCGCAGCACACTTCTCGACACCCTGCAGCCCTCCGCACCGGTGTTACCCCTAGGCCATTTTATAATGTCGCTATTTACCCAGTCACGGTCTGTCAGTGCCACGAAAGCTATGAGACACTTTTCCTGACAGGTGCCGTCACGTCTCAACCCATAGCCCAGTATTTTGTCCATATTTCCACCACCATAGCCTGTAGAGTTAGATTCCATCAATCAACAATAGCCCTTGCATTTGGCGGGGACTGTCTCTGTGTGCGCCCTATGACACGGACAGAGACAGCATCCGCTGGGTGTACACTTTGCCTTTCATTAAATTGTCGAAAGGGCCTCTACGCGTTAGCTTCGGCTCCCCGCACGCCTCCCAAAGGTCCGGGACACCATTGTCCGTGAACGGGCAAGACATACAAATAATAATATCTCAACCAATAGCCCAGGTTTATGTCTACATTTCCAACACAATAGTCCTTGTATCTACTGGGGGCTGTCCCTGTGTAGGTACGTGATCGAGGAGGCGCGGCGGCAAACATGGTGGAGGCGCAATTTGGCTCATGGTGGCCAAGATTCCAGCGCCGGTAATCGCAGAAAACAGCGAGCAATATCATCAAAAAGTATAAAGAAAGAACAACTTAAGTACGGTGATGCTATCATATTAGTTACAACCACATCACCGTCATTAAAAACGTTTTTTAAATAAAACCGTTTTCTATTTACTCCGCCCCCCACAGTAGGTATAAATTAATAATGATAGATTTCTAAAAGATTTATTATTTAGTTCGTGCAAGATCGGACGCTATCTATAATCTATCAATGCGTGAAAGGCCATTTCCCATATCCTATAATTATAAAAAGTAATTATAACGTTTCCGTTATAAACTTTCTACAGCTTTATGCTCGTAATGATGCTACGCTTTGTCACGTGATAAATAAATGATAAAGCATCCGTCACGTTCTGACAAATAGTGTGTGAGAGTGACGGATGCTTTATCATTTATTTATCGCGTGACAAAGCGTAGCATCATAAGCCTACTGATGTTCATAGTGTTAGAATAATCGCCGTCATTTCAACCTTGCTGCCTTCGGCCACCGCTGAACATAGGTCTCCCCCAAACACGAACGGTCGCACGCTTTTTGCCTCCAGCGACTTCTGACGACCTTAACACGTCGTCAGATCATCTTGTGAGGGGCCGTTAGGTACATACTGCGTTGTCCATCCAGTACGTGGTGTCCGTCCGGGACAGCTTAATAAAATATGCAGAAGAAAAAAAATTATCTCTCATCTCATTTTATGTTTTATGGCTGTATTTATTATTCGAAATTATTGTCTTAATATTTTTTTTTTGTAATTTATTGTTATTGTTAATTTCACTTTTAATATTAATATTTGTTTTCTATGTATTTAAGCATTTGTATCTATTAAATATATCGTCGTCTAGTATCCGGGTGTATTTTCTCTGGCGTAATTTCTCTGGCCACCAATATTTAAAAGATTCCTCCTCACTAGACTGGCATTCGTTGGTTACTTGTTAGAACTTGACTGATTCTACATTGTAACCAAAAGTCCAATTCTAATAAGGCAGAATCTTCTCAGTATTCGCCAATATGTCAGGACAGCGAAATTACGTTTTTGAAAATACACCCATCCATAACACAAGCCTTATTGAGCTTACTATGGGGCTAGTTCGATTTGTGTAAGATCGTCCCCTAATATTTATTTATTTATTTAATATTCAACTTGACATTTTTACCATTATAACTATTGTAATATTTAATTTAATTAACATAATTATATTATTAGGTAAGATTGCTGTGGCCTTGCAGGGTTCATGTTACTGGAATTGTTAAATTAATTAATGTAAGACCTTATGTCAACATGAGACGCAATAAATAAATTGAAATTGAACCTTTACCCCCCATCGATTCTTCGAGCTATATGCCCAATTGCCCAGCCCACTGCTACTACACAAACACATTCAGTGTCAAGAACCCGACTATTGACCGTCAAGATGGCGTACACCGTAAAGATGGCAAATTCAAGGCAAACCCGGGTACGGCTGCTTGACGGTGCGAAATTTTGTACACCGTTAAGTTATGGAATATCTGGTTTCTACGATAGCTAGAGAAATTAAATTTTTGGGCCCCAGGGTAATAATTGGCTACTATTTTTTCAGATATAAAACGATTCCGAAAACAAAACCGTTCCAGAGATACAAACAGTGTAGTGTACGCCAGCTTTACGGCCCGGTAGCGTACACCGTGAACAGAAAAAGTTTAAGGGTACTATTTTTTTCACCTAGGTAGGTATTTCGTCGGTACTATTTGGATACTATTTATGGGTAACATCAGTTTCTGGATATCTTTACGGTGTCATCTTGGCGGTCACGACTATTTGGTTGCTTTTGTATGGAAATTTGTGAGGTCGGCCGGCACTGAATGTGTTAACTCGCTAACTCTGAAAATAGGCGTTACATTTTTCTAAATTATTTAAGTCCTTAATCAATGACGACATTATCGTATAGTGTTGTATAATCTCGGGAAAAACATAGTTTGTTTTCTTGTATGTACTATATAGTTAGTCGTCTCCTCATGGAAGGTAACTAATTACTTAAACTAATACTGGATGTCTGCGGATAAACCAATATTTGCTCGGACATAAGCTTCGACTTGTCCTGAGTTGCGGTTCTCTCTACCTATTTTCGTTCAAGTTCAATCTATGAAGTATGTTGTTTTACGCAAGATGTTCAGAAATTTGTTTCTTTTTCCAATTTTCTTGTTTATATTCCATAAACTTTTCGCTGTGACCTACAGGGGCTTCAGCCATATTGTAAACCATGTTATAATGTATAATATAATATGTACCTGCAATATAATTATATTTTTTTTTTAGTTTTGGATATTAACATCTTCATAGATAAAATTTTGTACTTTAAGGTTTTATTTTTACCTTTAGGTTAGTTATAATAATACATATTTATGGAATAAAATTATCTGAATATTTTCATATTTCAACGCATTGGTAACGCATGTTTTACGTTGCAAATGTCTATAGATGGCGGTGACCACTTTCCACCAGGTGGGCCGTCTGCCTGTTTACCAGTCTAAGGCAAAAAATATCAGTTTATAAATGAAAATGTCATGTAATCTTCTACTCCGGGATGAATAAATAGGAAGTGTGTGTCTCTCTCTCTGTGGTATCATAGCGTTCATCGCGTGGATATATTTCAATGTTTATTTTATTATATAAGGCTTATTTTTTAAAATCACGTGAGGTTCGAAAAGGGGAAGTGGTCCTTAAGAAAATGGATTGGAGTTAGAATGAAAAAAAAACACTGAAAGGGAAAGGGGGGACTAAAAACATCACGTGATTAATGGACGGTCCTTAGCTGGTTCAACCATGTTTACACCGTTTTGCCAACACAGCCGCAATGTGGACGCAGCATAGGGCTAGCCCGTTAGTACCTCTCAGAAACAAGATGAAAAGTAAACATTATAATGCACTAGCGAATCTTTATGTAGTCGGTACCTACGTAGTAAAACAGCGCGCATAAGTAACAAAGTTTTATGTTTGTATTAACCATGGTACAGAATAAGTAATAGTACTACTTACAGAAGTTTCTCTCTCTAACAAAACTGATGTTCGGGTTTACTACCGGACGGAACGCACCGGCGCCGACCGTCTCTCTCTCTATCGCATGACGCGTGCTCTTTCTGGTCGTTGGCTAAATTTGGTACTATTAATAGCCCTGCGGCGACATCGCGGAGTGAGCCACTCCTCCTTGGTTCGCCCAAGGACTAGTGTCATCATCATCATCATCATTTCAGCCATAGGACGTCCACTGCTGGACACAGGCCTCCTCAATAGATTTCTACATGGGCCGAATAGAAGCGACCCCAGCGAGTCCCCGCAACCCTAACCAGGTCATCCGACCACCTTGCAAATGGCCTTCCAAGCCAGTACGTGGTCTCCACTCGAGAACCTTTCTGCCCCAACGGCCATGGGTTCTTCGAGCTATGTGCCCTGCCCATTGCCACTTCAGTTTGCTTACCCGGTTTGCTATGTCGGTGACCTTGGTTCGTCTACGAATCTCCTCGTTTCTCATTCGATCTCGCAGAGATATCCCGACTGTTTCCATCGCTCGCTGAGTGATTCTGAGCTTCCTTAAGAGGCCCATAGTTAGAGACCACGTCTCGGCTCCGTAGGTCATCACCGGTAATACGCACAGATTGAAGACTTTCGTCTTCAAGCACTGAGGTATCTTGGACGAGAAGACACTTTGCAGTTTCCCAAACGCTGCCCATCCGAGAAGGATTCGTCGATTGATATCTTTCTCGAAGTTGGACCTTCGAGTACCTATAATACTTAAATGTAATTTCAATATTTGTCAAAAGGAATAAATTTCGATGCTGACTGCACTTATTTTGGTGTCAGCCACTTTGGAAAGATTAACATCCTTATTAGACCTCTGTATTCAATTCAGTAACATTATCTAGATGGAGTAATTAATTCTCGTGAGAGATTAAAAGAGATCGTGCAAGAACAATGGCATAGAACAGTTAAAATGTTTTTGTTCTTTTTTCGCGGTTTTGCCTGGAAAATGGTTCGTTTGTTTTGCAATACGTTTGAGTTTGTTGCAGATAAACTTGCCATATAAATACCTAATTAAAATAAAATAAAAACTAGTGGCTTTGTGACTCTCAGGCGTGAAAAATAAAATAAAAAACCGGTGCGAGTCGGACTCGACTCGCCCACCGAGGGTTTCGTACACTACTTTTAATAGGATATTTTTCTATTTACATATTAGTTTTATGAGACGGGGCACTCAACGTTCTAAAAGTTATACCTACACCATAGATTTAAACATAGACAAACCATTATTTAAAGGCGTTTTTTAACAACGAAAATTTAAAGTTGCGGACAGCGTCGTGTGGGTAAAAAAGTTAATTGACACACCGTCAATGTAAATTTACATTTATCTTGACAGAATTTATTTAACTTTATTTTACGAAACGAACTAGTTATGACAACGTGAAATTAAGAAACTGAGCGAAAGGAAAAAAAATATCGAATTGGCCTTGGTTTTGACATAAAATGCATTTTTTTAAATATAACTTAGTTTTGTAATGAATACGTGAAAACCTGCTTGCTCAAAGGAAACATAAACTGGCACAAACCGCCAAAGGGTAAAAGTTGTCAAGTCAGTAAATACCTACTATAAATCTGAGTACTCTTAAAGAATACGGAAGGTACCCTTTGGAAAAAAAAAAAAAATTTTCCAAATCGATTCAGCCGTCTTTTGAGTAATCGGGAAATATACATTAAAAAAACCGGTCAAGTGCGAGTCGGACTCGCCCACCGAGGGTTCCGTGCAAATACTTTAAATAAAGACTATATTTTTTATGATTTAATTACAAATGAATAGTTTTCAGTTTTTTCCCTATAAGTACTTGTAGTATAAGACGGTATTATTTGCCAAATTTCATAGTTCTAGGTCAACGAAAAGTACGCTATAAATTTTGGTTCCCTTGAAAGTGTCGAAATATACGTTTTTGGCGGCATAAATGGCCATATCTTTCTTTCGACCGAACTGAGAACCTCCTCTATTTTTAAGTCGCTTAATAAATTATTCATTCATCCGAAACCCTTTTAAGTTAAAAAAAATAGTTTCAATCGTGTACTTTTAACTGTTATCACAAAATCGCGCATGTTATCGGGCGCAGAGCGCGACCGTGCCGAATTCTAACAGCGTGGCGTCACTAAACAAGCACTGACATTTCATGCACCACCCATGCTAATCGATTTCATTAATTACGCTTTGTATGTATGTAATTGAGTTAGACGTGATAATTGGGTAATGGACTGTAACCGTTTGTAAAAAGTATATAGGTAAGATCCTGTTAAAATAAGCAAGATAAGGCAATATGTTAAAGTCTTGACTTGGGTACCTACATAACTTTTTTTATGAGCCTGCAAAGCTTGGCGGGAAAGTCCATTTTAAACGTATGAATATATTTTCCGCTCCGTTTCGTCCTTTGGTTTATTATTTCATTTTTTAATCGAACAATCTAACAATACCTACGAAGTCATTATTAGTTAAATGTGTACATTATTGAGCTACATAAACAGCATAAAATAATTGGGCTATTTCGGGGTTTTTGAAAAATACCGGTTCCGAGTCCTGGCCACTAGTTGTTTCTTTGCATCTTGTTTAAAGATTATATCTCTTATATTCAGAACGGGTGGACTGATTTTTATGATTTTTGATTTTTTGGGTTTGTCTCCGCCCCGAATACCAGAATAAATATTAAAACATCAAAAAAAATCAAAATTCTTAGGGGGAACGAAGTTCGCCGGGACACCTAGTACTGAATAAAAAAGGTATACGATTTTGTTTATGTTCTATAGGCTCGGGTTAGTGATTTCTAACACTACCTATTCCAAGTTTCAAACCGATAGCAGCAGTAGTTTCCGAGATATCTGGCTATGACAGACAGGAAGATAGAGATGTATCATAAGGTTTTCTTTTTGCCATTTTGGTACGGAACTCTAAAGAAGCTTATGAAATACATCCGATTGTTAAATACATGAAAAATATAGATTTTTTATTTCAAGCAAGTAAAAATACTTTTAGCCAAAAACTTACGTGTGCGTGTGGTTTATGTAATACTACCTTGGTTTACGTTTACTTCGTAATACCAGTATACTTAGCTACAAAAAACTTTGCTGTAAACCACATAAAAAGTAGGAGCCTAACCCATGCAAACACGTTTATAACAATGAAGGACTTGTCTATTTTTTATTCGCATTGCAACTTAAGCGTCCGCCTTTTGGAGGCTTTTTGTGAACAATAAGGAAAACCTCAAACCGCATAAATTTTGTTTGCATCGTTAGAAGTTTAAAAACTTTAAAACACTTTTATTCATAAAAACTTAAAATAGTGTCATTATTAATTTAACTGCATTTTTTGACCCCTTAAACAACGAAACATAATAAAGGGAAGAAATTTACAATATCTGACATGGCCAAAACATGCCAATTTTTTTTTGGGAGTAGATTAAGGTATCCTAAGTGTATTTTTGAAATCGAGAAGTTGCGGAAAATCATAGGAAAAAAGTTAAAAAATTGAAAAAAAAAACCGAAAATGAGCATTTTTTGAGGTTATTTTGGAGTCTGACCGACGCGATGGACTGAAAATGCGCTTTGATTAGGGATTTCTTTGTAAACAACTATGACCCGACAGCAGGTCGACGAATCCCCGCTTCGCGGGGCTTCTATTTATGCTCTGAGGGACGCAAGCTGACTAACGAACCTAACCGAAAAAAGAGGTTAGTTTTGTCTATCTTTTTCCATGCGGGGGGCTTCGCCCCCCGAGCCCCCCTTGTGAGGTCTAAGATAGGTAACAACTGACAAGACAAACAAAACAGACGTATTCCCGATACGGCAGCGTCTAATGGCGTCCTTCCCCTCTCTGCCCCTCGCCCCTATTGCGTTCCGTTCGTCACATTGTAGTATATTGCTACATTGCTACTATTAATATTTAGCAAATGTTAACATATTAACAACAAATGACACTTAAAAATCACCAAAAAAAACTAAATTCATTGCATACACAAGTATCCTTATAAATTATGAATTCATTATTACAAAACATAAGCTATAATTCGTCACCATGTAACAGCTTAAATTTACGCGTGTAACGGAACGCTCTCAAATCTGTCAAAAAATCGGCTAATTACGCCTATCAACGCCAAAAATTGCGAGTTTGTATGGAAACTTTGATATTTTTTTTCTCGAAAACTATGGGTTTCCGCAACTTCAGATTTGGTGAAAAGACTTCTTATTGTGAGCTCTATCTGTAAAAAAAATATGGACCGCGAACTCGATGTCAGATATTGTAAAGTTGAGCCTAATAAAGTTTTAAATTTAGGGTTTAATTTAATTTTAATAAACTTTTCACATTAAAATTAATATTCAAAAATATTTTGCATCTATATCCATTTTGGTTTGTTAAATCGGCCATTTATTTTGAAATAAAATAAACAGAGCGTTCAAATCAAAGGTAATTCATCCGTACCGAAGAGTACAAATCAATTGCCAAACTTTTTACTGACCAGTAACCGAGAACCGGTTATAACTTATTATTATTACGTTACGGTTATAACTTATTACGTTACGGTTAACACCAATACAAAAATAAAATAACAAAAAAACTTACCTAGTTTCACTCCAAAGTCCACGGGCACGAATTTAAAAAGTAAATATTTGACAATTTATTTTTTTTAATCCGGTAGCGGGCGGCAGTCTCGGACGCCGAACAGCCGACGACTGGCGTTGCGTAGAGTTGAGAAAAAAGTTACACTTTGCTTTGATCTGACCACAACGTTAATTGAGGTCATAAGTATTGTACGTACGTTGTGTGTTGTACAGAGAGCTTCTCGTATTTACGAACGGTATGGAGAATCCTAAAGCTTATTTCACGAAACTGCTGCTGGGTATAGGCCTCGCTTCTATAGCACGCTATTAAACCGCATGACCAGTTTCGTAAATATATATTTCTTTATCATTTAATGGGCTTCCTTTCGACTTTGATCATGCGTGATGGGCAGCATTGAAAGAGTATACCTACGCTGGACCGAGCGCTCCGAGCAGATGCCTATGCACTCTTTTGCTATGGCATCTATTGAGCATTTCTATGGCATTTTGCCAACTCTGTCAGCCACTGCTATAAAGGGAAAATTAGGCTTTTAAGTAAAGCTCTTTGTCAAAGTATACGGACGAACAAGTAGTCCAACTTCAGCCGTTTAGGACCGCGCGATACGTATTCACACAGGCGCGCGATAGCACGTCTGTGTGAGTGCGATCCATACTGGAGCATTATTACGTATTCTTAAAACTTTGCTTGTAGTGCGTTCGTACACTGTACGCACACATTCAAGCGCGCGATGTACTTTTTGTACGAAGAAAAATTACTGCTATTTTACTGTGCCTTTGTAAAGTCCACAGGAGTCACAGGACAGATACCTGGGTCATTCTCATTTTTGTGCACATGGTCACTACCGTGAACTATCATGGCTTTAATTGCTCTTTCTAAACGTTCGACTTCGACTTGACCGTCATAATCATGAATTCTTTTTATCATATGGATGAGTGAATTCATGGTAGATTTTTTTTATCAATTAGAAAGAGTAATAACGCCCACGGTGTTGATATCCAGGGTAGTGACAATGTGAACAAAAATGAGAATGACCCATCTATACTGAACTCACACTTACCTACTACAAACAAAGTGTGTATGTATCCATCTACATCAGAGGTTCTTAAACTTTTTTTGATCACGGACCCCTTGCATTATTTCGAAAACCTTACGGACCCTTTTCGAATACAATCAGTGAAAACGAAAATCAAGGGCCCATGAAAGTTTGTGTTGTATGCATAGCCACGGACCCCTAAGGGGTCCATGGACCACAGTTTAAGAAACCCTGATCTACATACCTAGTTGATTCAGTTTCTCAGACAGTCGTTAGAGGCGTGAGAGCGGGATGTCCTGTCTGATAACATCTCTGAGTAACTAACTGCAAATTAGATCATTCACGCACTTATATTTCGATTTCAATTCAGACTAGCGGTGCTCGCGACTTCGTTCGCGGAAGTAAACTAAGTCAAATGTCTCTCTTACCTAACTTTTAAATAGAGTTGTTGCCATGTTCCGCCCTCAGGGCTGTCTTTAACCTATTGGAGGCCCTGGGCATATTAGGATAATGGGGCTCCTATGACTTTGACGGAACACTATTTTGTAAGATCCCTACCTCTATCGATCGCGGGGCCCTGGGCACTTGCCCAAAGTGCCCACTGGGAAAGACGGGTGTGTCCGCCCTGCAAAGTTATCGTAGTCGCACTATACATCAGCTACCCGTGGCTTCATCTGCGTTATTCCCGCAATAGGCTAGATGACAAAAAAAACTGTTTAGTCCGTCTGTTACATTATGAAAAAATATTGTACACGTATTTTTTGTTTTGTTTGACAAACAAAAACTGACGAGGATAGAGTGCTTAGAAGTTTCGAGTGACGTCACTCTTGAGTACAAATTGTACTCAAGAGTGACGTCACAAGCCCCCACTCCAGAAGTTTGATGATCTATAACTTTGTCGATTTTTAATATTTTGATAAACCAAAAAATACGTGTCCCATATTTTTCCATAATCTAACTGACGGACTAAATAGAATTACATATTTTTAACCCAGTCATCATCCCTATTGTCCCAACGAAACTGCTTACCGGGTTATAAAGTAAGTATACTAGTTTCAATCCAGGATTTGGTCCACTTATGCCAAATTTCATCTATGGAGAAATGAGATTAACCTTGCATTCAACTGTTACCTACTGTTATTTAGTAGGTAACGAACATTCAGGCATCTTCATAAACTTTCACATCTCTTCCCGAGACTGACATTATTGGCCTCTTTTGAGTTCCGACATGCTGACGTTATAAACAAGCTTGATTGAGCTTGATATGTTACCATTTTGTGAACATAAATTATCCGTATAAAATGCGTTACTTCACTTGTGGTGTAGGTAGTCCCAGAGTCCCAGCTGATACATACAGCTGAAGATTGGAATGCATTACAATGTAATAATTAATTTCATATTAGAAGCAGCGCTCCTTATATGTAGCGTAGCCTTGATATTAATGTAAATCCTTTGACTTTCTTATTTAATTATTATGTAATAAATCATATATAAGCCAGTATAAAAAGGCATGTAATATTATAATAAATGATCATTATTCTTACGAATCTCGTGTTGTTATTATCTACCAACACCAAACACTTCACACTTATTTGCTTCTAAAGAATAGGATTAGGAATATTGAGCTACATAGTAACATTAGACAGTTTTCTTTTCTCCCCAATTAAACAAACGACATCTAAAGGAGTGGGGTTAGAATGTGTTTGGTCTAAACCCACCTTAAAAAGAAAGAATTTTTTAGTGATACATTTTCTTAAGCTATGGCAGTTCTTAATTTATGGCAACATTAATTAACGTGTCAACTGTCAACAGCATGTGACTGACAGTGACACTGACGTTTGGGAAAAAAAAAAACATACTGTTTTCTTGTACCATGGCCAGAACAGTACATAATTTATAAATCGTAAACCAAACTTGAGTGTAATTGTTATGTTTTAATTAAACAGAATCCGTTGCGGCTTACCCTGCGGAGTGATATCAGTTGTGATTTTTCGTGTTTATTCATATTTAACTAACTTAAAGAAAGATTACGGTCGCTTACATAACGTAGTTATTGTAAGGCGTGTAATTAAGGCTTTACTACGTTATTACGAGTCTGATTTGTTTCGGTTTGTAATGGATAAACCGCAACCAAGCTCGAATAAAATGAGACAACGAAAATTTCGCCAGAAAAAAGCCCATGAAGATCCAGAATACAAAAAAAAGGAATGCGAGAGGATTAAGAAGATTCAGAGAAAGAAAAAAGACAAGATGACTCCAATTCAAGCGGAACAGTTACGGGTTCAAAAAAGGAATCAAAAGCGGTTGGAAAGGGAAAGGAAACGACTCCAAAATCTAGCTTCTGTCACTTTAAATGAACCTTACGCGTCAACTTCATCTAATTTTGCGACAGCTGACACTCACCCATACGAATGTGTTAAAAGTTATAGCAAGGCAGTTCTAAAGTGCATGCAGAGTTTACCAACCAAACAGAAACGTGTTGTTGAAGACGTATGTCAACGTCTAAAGCTAGCCAAAAAAATGGAAAGTAGTAGCAATAAGTTGCAAGTGGAAAAAGCTGTGAAAGACATTCTTTTTAGATATAATATACACATGTCCAGAGATTAATGACTGCATGGCTGTGTGGAAAGGCCAGAAACACACATTACAGAAACGTTACTTAACAATGTTTTTAAGAGAAGTATATTCTACCTTCCGCCAAGAAAATCCTCTTAGTCAGTCCCTCATGACTGAGGATTGTGACCAAATGCAATTGCCCTCTATGCAGTCCGGTTCTAGGGAGGGAGAGTTTCAGCGCATTGGTGTGACATGATAAAAAGGGCTGCCAAGTGCAGTCTATCAGGCAGTTCATACAACCAAGAAATTACAGTATGCTTTTTGTAATTTTGTTGTCTGCAACCAGCTAATGTGCAGCTGTTTAAAAATACACTTGCAGAATAAAGTAAATGTAAAATACATGAGAATTATATACTGAAACTGAAAGGTTTAACATAATAAATGTGACTGAAAATAAATAATTGTATTTTAAAACACTATTATTTATTGTCTTACTATATTATTATTTGTTGTCTTCTTTAGACATTTAGATTTTATTCTAGGAACTTTGTAGACTAGATTGATGATTTTATCATGAAGTTTTATTATTATTATTAAGTTTTAACATATCCATGTTTTCTTAAAAATAATAATTGCACCAATACATTGCTCTAAATAAATTAGCTTAAGAGTTTCAAAACTGACGATTCCAAAGTGCGTGTTGTTAGTGTTAGATATGTGTTTTAAAAAAACATGTATCTAACACTGACTCCAGGTTAAAACGCAGTAAGTGTATATGACGTTCGTATGTAACTTTTGACGTTTTTCTCTACAACGTTTTTAGATAAGTTTTTTTTTTCAAAGTAGTGACGATATTTTGACTTTAACTTTGAATCAATTTATTCAAGATGTGCTGTGTGAGGATAAGATAGCTTAATCCACTCTGAATGCTGGAAAATAATAGTGGTACTTGTGGTAGTTTGAAAAAGCTTGAAAGGCCTAATGCTTCAACCACGGCACTGGAAAGAGTGGGTAACGTTGGCCAGTGATAAAATTAAGTTTTTTAAATACACATACGTCTTCGAGATGAGATAATACCAATAATCCGCAGGTGAAACTCAACTCCAAAAAGTACCAGACTTGTAAAGTGAGTACGAATGTTGCTTACATGGGATGCTCTTTTTAGTAATATTACAAGATAGCACTTTCACGCACAGAATGAACTGCTTCTGTTCGGTAAATATCTATGAAATAGACATTCCAAAGATGCAAAATAAAGGGTATAGATTTTTCTTATTTATGAATAAAACAATAATATACTCCTATTTATATTTTATTAACAACCTCCCCTTTACCATCTGCCTCCATACTACCATCGGCCTTTCTTTTACCATCGGCCTGCAGCATTCACATGAGCTCCCTAATGTCAACAGCTGTTTGTGGCCTCGACAGAGCAGCGCGAACCGCGGCGGGGACTCTAGCGCTAATTGTGACGCAAGGAAGCAAACTAATATGTTTACAGCTAGGGCGTATGGTGACTGTACATTGAATCTAACTTAATAAAACAATGATATACTCCTATTTACATTTTATTAACAGCCTCCCCTTTAGCATCGGCCTCCACTTTGCCATCGGCCTCCTTTCTACCATCGGCCTCCTTTTTACCATCGACCTAGAGCGTCCACATGAGCTCCCTTAATGTCAACAGATGTTTCTGTCCTCGAGAGAACAGTTCCAACCGCGGCGGCGACTCTAGCTCTAATTGTGACGCATCATGCAAGGGAGCAAACTAATATGTTTACGGCTAGGGCGTACGGTGACTATACAATGTACATTAATTCTAGAGCGCAGCAAAGGATTCCGCACTAGAATTAATAAAACAATAATATGTTCCTACTTAAATTTTATTAACAGCCTCCCCTTTACCATCGGCCTCCACTTTACCATGGGCCTCTCTATCGTCGGCCTCCTTTCTACCATCGGCCTCCTTTTTACCATCGGCCTGGAGCGTCCACATGAGCTCCCCTAATGTCAACAGCTGTTTGTGGCCCCCCGAGAGTAGTTCGAACCGCGGTGGGGACTCCAGGGCAGATTTACCACACACGATGATGAGTGGGTAGCCCATTCTGAAACACGTACATATATAGGATGTTAGGTGATAAATAACATGTGGACTGGTGATAGAAAGCAGGTAAATAAAATTGTTTAAAGAAAATTTTTTTTGAGAAACTTTTTATTGTCGACTACTTTTTTAAGGTTCCATACCCGAAGGGTGCCAACTGAACCCTATTACTACGCCTCCGCTGTCCGTCTCTCCGTGCGTCACAGGGCTCTAGCTTTAGAACCGTAGTAGGTAGACTTGAAAATTTCACAGAATGTGTATTTGCCACAATAACAACAAAATAAAATAAAAGGGTCCCCATACAAGAAACGTGTCAGTGTCGGTCAGTCACAGGACTGTATCTTTATAACCATAATAGATAGGGTCTTGAAATTTTCACAAAAAAATTCATTTTCATGTGTATTTTTCCTGTCGCTAAAAGATCAAATAATAAAAAGAAAAGAAAATCAAGAATTGAAGCGGGTTCCCATACAAGAACCGTGTTTTGTTTGGCGTTTTTTGCTCGATTTTAATGATGGTAATAGGTAGATGATCGATATTTTCACAGAATGTGTATCTTTATTGCCACTATAACAACAAATAATAAAAACAAAAGTAAAAGGGGGTCCCCATACAAGAAACGTGTTTTTTGTCGTCTTTTTGCTCGACAGTGGTACGGAACCCTTGCTGTGCGAGTCCGACTCGCACTTGGCCAGTTTTTTCCTCTACCAGAGACGATAGGATGCACGATTCCGAGTAGCGATGATATAAGAAATCTCAGATTTATAAAAAAAGGTTTTTATACCACTTTCTATAACACGGCCCGGATACTTTTTTGGCAGTGGCAACAACAAATTTCTTTTACCCCTGTTTTGAGATGGGCGAGTCGAGGTGTCTGATTCGAATAACTCAAATCAGACTCTAAGCGAGTTGATTCGAATCAAGGTCATTCGCAACTCGAATCAACTCGCATACCTAACTCTAGCTAGAATTGACACGGACCGGATAACGAATGCGAGTTATGCGAGTGCACGCGAGTCACCGATTACGAATACGCTGAACTCGACTCGACTCGCCGATCCGTTTGGCTGCTGCCGCGATGCGGATCCCATCCGGTTGATGCGAGTCGAGTCAACTCGAATCCCGATCCGAGTTGACGGGCGAGTCAACTCGAGTTATCCGAGTTGGAATAAAATCAACTCGTAACATCGCTACCCCTGTTGTTACTCGTAGTTGTGGTTGGCGTAAATTAATATTTCGATCTTGATCGTAACAACTTTTATTAAGTATAGTTTTACAATATTTTAATCATGTACATAATTAATGGAGCCGTGAAGTTAGTGGCATGTATGATGTTTCAGTGCTGTCACGTTGGCAGCACTGCTGCGTGTCTAGGGATGTGACCAGTGTTTAGGGATGTGACTGGTGACGTTGTAACAACCCCTAAGACTCAAATGAAAACCACCTAAATTCCTTTAATGTCTGGGCGAACCAACCCCCAAAATAAATTATACTCTTAATACCTTTATGAAATGAAAAAAAAAAAAACTTACACCTGCAGGGAATCCTATACATATATTATATAAGGTCCTAATTAATTAGTTGCAGATATTTTAACACATTATACTTTACATTCAAATAATTAACTTCAGATATAAATTAAGAAATCTTTTCATATAACTTTTTTGATTTCATTTACCTAACAAAAAAAATTAATTATAATTTCGTCTAAAAAAAATCACCATGTGCATTATCACATGTCACAATAACACTATCTGTCATGTCAACAATTGTTTGTCGTAAATGTCGTAACGGTTCGGCGGGAAAATTGCAAATGTCATTAGGATGGGATTTATCGACGTGAAGTGGCCGGTTACAGTTAAGTGGTATGTAAAAGAGCTACTAGAATCTGTTCAATGAGTTTTCATTTAGTAATCACATTAACAGGGTGTTATTACGTAGCAAATTTGTTTTTCCTTTTTCTCCAAAAAAACATTGTAAAAGCTATAATGTTTCATGCTTTAATATACTCCAGAGACCGAGTACTATCAGTTGTAAAAATATCTACAACTAATAAATTAGGACCTTATATACCAACAATTATGTTTGTATGTAACTTTGACGTCCCAGATATTTTATGCATGTTTTGGGCATTTCTCTGAGCGTAGGAAAAATACCTAAAAATACCCCTAAAATTATTTATTACACCCCAAAAATCCCCACCCCTCTTAAAAACCCTAGTTGGCAACCCTGTTTTTAGAGGTGTTTTAAGTTTTATTTTTACTTACTCATTCAAGGTGGCCCTGGCCAAACGTCCTGGTTCGACCCCAGGCGTTGAGGCCCCCACCTAGTCCGACCAAATCGAGGTGGACCGGGACACCCAGTCCGATCCACTCAGGGTGGGCCGGCTAGCGACCTGGTTCGACCCCAGGGAACGCCACGACCGACCACCCGGTCATATGATCGCTATGCCCAATAAGTCGCGAGTTAGTCGGTCTTCAAAAAATAGTACATTACACAACTAGGGTGGTAATACAAAGAAAGGTCGAGATCGCAGAAGTTTGCGGCCCGAGCTGCAAGCGAGGGACGTAAATATGTGATCGAGGGCTTTCTTTATTACCTCTAGTGTTGTGTACATCATTTTATGTCTACACTTGGCCAGAAAGCGGCTTTGTCCGTACGCGCATCGTGCGGAAAAAGTCACTTTATGACCAGGTGTGGCATAAAAAAAATTACAACTCACTTGTCAGCCATGAGTATCCTCTTGCCGACGGTCAGCTGGCTCCTGTCGTCGTATATGATGTCGTCGCGCATGCGCGGCAGCGACGATAGTTTGTCGAAGAGCCCTAGCATTTGGTCGGGGTTGTATGACGACCATTCTTTTGAGCCTTCCTGAAAAAAAGGAGTAAGAATGTTATAAAAGATGTAATCATTGTTCCTTTTCGATGCAGGTAGGTACGAGGTACTTGTATGAGAGTGACAGTACGAAAAATTATGACAATATCTGGATACTGAGTTACATAGGTTTAGAGACATGGGCAATTTTAATTTTGGAAATGGCATGCATGATTTGGGTTATGATCTAAATTTTCTTAATGACCATAGGAAAATTTTATAAACTAAGATTTCTTTTTGGTATAGTGCATTGGGGTAATTTCGAACACGGGGTTATTTTGAAAATTAGGAATTTTCAGTAAACTATGCAACATTTTTGAGGTTTATAATTACTAATTAGTCGAAGCACTATCATTATATCTAGTACAGTGTTGGCGTATTAAAGTAAATATATGTTGCGTGCATTATGAGAAATCCTTCATTTTCAGAACTACCCTGTGCTCGGATTTACCCCAAGGCACCCTAATGTCTATTGATATATTTTATGTGCAAAAATGTTAAAAAGTCAAATTTGATTTTTTTGAGAAGCTTCCTTTTGAATTAGAACGACAGAATAGGCAGCAGGAATAAATCGACAAGTGACATTATGACCGTAAAGGAAACTTATCACGCCTAAAAAAAAACTCGTTATAAATGTCGATGCCAAGTCCAGTAAGACGCGGCCACACTAACGTTAATCATCCTTCATCGCGATAATAATAGCGTTTCAGGTTAATGTGGTCCCAGCATGCTAAAGTATAGTTTGTCCGCCGGCTTAAGAGTAAAGAGTCATAAATAACTGGCCAAGAGCATGTCGGACCATGCTCAGTGTAGGGTTCTATAGCCGTAACTATAAGGTAAAAAATACGATGTAAAAAAAGTACAACAACAAAAGAGCGTATCTTCATAGCAATTACGTCCTTTTGTTGAGAAGCGCAGTTTATCGGCAATAACTCAAAAACGGTTAATTCGATCTTGTTGAAAATAATTTTCGTTGAAAGTATTAATTAAGCGTTACCTTCGTGATTTTTTTCATATTTTTCGGACGCACGGTTTAGAAAATAGAGGGGGGGGGGGGGGGGACACAATTTACACAACTTTCGGAGCGATTATTTCCAAATACATTCACTTAATCAAAAACATTACTTAGGAACCTTATAGTGTTTTTTAAACAGCTGTCGAACTATGTACCACACGTTGATATTTGCTGAAAAAATATTTTTTTACTGTCTTTAACATGTATGGAGTGCCCGCCCTAAAAATATTTATTTTAATTATTTATATACCGAACTAAGTAGCGGCTCATAAAAGACACCTATATTCCAAATTTCCTCAATATCCATCATGTAGTTTCTGAGTAAAATGCCTGTGACATACGGACAGACAGACAGACAGACAAACAGACGGACGGACATGACGAAACTATAAGGGTTCCGTTTTTGCCATTTTGGCTACGGAACCCTAAAAAGAGCTAATTGGTTATCTATTATAGAAAGTGATTTCTTACGTATACAAAAATCCAACGTAATAGTTAGTGCTAAGGTACAATATCAAATGACAGCGCAAAAATTGCCAATGCAATAAAAAACATTGGAGGGTAGGGTTGCAACAATCGGGAATTTCCAACTAGTACCTATTCCGTTGAATCTGGTTTAGTGGTTTATGTTTTAATATTTTACTCACTTATTACAGTTTTGACAACCCTATGCAGGTGTGAATACATCTTTTGTATTTGAAACATAAAAAGCATTTTGAACTTTAGGAGAAAGTGTTTAGGTCGAAATTCACTACTTCGTATTACGACTTGTCACCTTTCGAAGTAATAATGCTATTGTAACAAGTTTTATGGCTTTTTACTCTAACGCCGCCGGATAAACGATACAATCTTCGTACTATAGGTGGCAGCACTAAACGACAAAAGAGACACGGGCGGACAATAAAGGAAACTATCGCCCCTGTTGAATCAAGCTGTCAATGTCAATGATAATATGTAAGTGTCAATGTCAAATATAGTAAGTCGTAGCTACACTGACGTGAATCGTCCTTCAACGCGATAAATTAACGTTATTAACGGCGTTTTCGCCAATGTGCAGCATGAGAGGGTACATGATTTAGATTGGCGGCACCAGTTGGCAGCACCTTCGTTGTGCACGTTCCCTATAGTAAGTTCAGTGTACCTTGGGTCCTATGAGTATGGCTCGGTACGGCGCGATGGCTGCGGGCCACCGGAGCGCCGTGTCCGTCGAGAGAGCCTCCACACTCGCCGCTAGTAACCTGCGGGAAATATAATGTACCTATAACATGACCAGGCATCGGATATTACCTAAACTTCGGCGTCGGCGTAGGTAGTTGAATGGTATGGCGGCGGACTCAATTTATTTTCTTACTTTTGTAAATATATGTTAATTAGATTTTTTTTCTACATGTACATATTACAAATATCTCAAACTTGTCCCTAGAGTTAAATATATCTAGTAAACCGAATAAATTACTGAATTCATTGATACAGCTACTTCAAGTGGCAAGCGCATACATCAACTTGAGTACTTACAAAACTAACCTAAAAAAAGTAAAACCTAAACATTTTTGCGATATAGGTATTACATTCTCGTAACGTTTTATGCAATCCCGGAATCCCAGAACTAATATTATTTAAAAATATATTTTCAAGAAGCCGACTCCATACTTGCTTAGTTTTTTCCGAGAATTCGCCAACTTTAGGTAAATAGGCGCAGGAATATCCGATGCCTGAACATGACGTAAGATCCTGTGCCCATAACAGAGACCGGATAGATGAAAGCTGGAGTCCTTAAGAATACCGAAGTGTAAGACAATCTTACACAAATCCACCTAGTCCCAAACTAAGCAATGCTTGTACCAAAGTATAAATACAACCAAGTAGTCCAACTGCGGCCATTTAGAAGCGCGCGACGCGTATTTACACAAACGCAGGAGTACCCGTCTGTGTGAGTGCGTTCCATACTGGAGCATTCTTAAATCTTTGCTTGTAGTGTGTTCGTACACGGCGCGCACACATTCAAGTGCGCGATGTACCTTTTTGGAGGAAGAAACATTACTGCATTAGACTGTGCTTGTACTATGGACTAGACGACGATATACATACTTATATAGTTAAATACATAGGTACTTAAATTGATAGAAAACATTCATGACTCACGAACAAATACTCGTGCTCATCACACAAATATTTGTCCTTACCGGGATTTGAACACCGGACCTCAAGCTTCGTAGGCGGTTTCACTGCCACTAAGCTAAACGTCTCGTCATAAGGGAAACGAAAGCTCATAGACTCCGTTAATGTCCTGTAGGTATCGCTGGCGGATTTGCGTGGCGAAGGCAGATTTAATTTAATGAGGACTACCGCGAATGAATATCACCGCTAGAGGCGCTAGTGTAGCGTGAGGTCTCCAAAATGTCACGGGTTTATTTGTTATTAGAATAATGTTACCAATATTTTACAATATCTGAGATCATTTATGGCAAATATGATTTACGGGTCAACGAATGTCAGTATTTTGAGACGGGTTACCCTCATCTGGCAGAATAATATTGGTCAGAAACACACTTCGCATAACATGTTTCGCAGAAACACATTTAGTCGAATGGTTATTTTGCATAAAGGTATATTTGGCATTACTATTACTAGGCATACAATACATTTTACAGCATATTATTTAGCAGAAATTACTTTTGCTGATTTATTTTAGCATAATTTTATGTATCACAATAGTCCTGTAACTTATTTTTATTATGGCATAATGATTTTTCTGTATGTAGCTTGACGTCATTTTTACGTCTTCGGCACCAAAAGTACGCTCCCTGGGTACAATAATTTACCTAGTGATGCCTATTCCATAGCAAGACATGACTATAGGCTGTGGAGGTCCGCTGGGAGCCACGTAGTTAGCGCCCAGCGCCTCACTATAGCGGGTGCCCAGGATAAACGTGTGGCCCACCTGCAAACACAATACAAATGTTAACGAAGCCGCGAATACATCATAACTTTAATAGTAGGCATGTGGGTTGAGTTTGGTTTCTGATGTAAATCCCCCCGTCGAACGAAATAAAAATCAATAGGCTAATTGTGGGCCTCCTATACTACTACGAGGGAGATTGAGAGAGTGAGAGAAAGGGAGAGCGAGGAACGTAGAAAGGGAGAGGGAGAGCGAGAAAGATAGAGAGAGAAAGAGATAGGGTAGGTGAGAGAAAAGAAAGCTGCCTCATCTCAACACATTGAGAAGGGCGGGGTGAGAGGCACAGCTACCTCACCTCAATATGAAACAGACAAGTAGAGTAGGAGAGAAAAGGAGAGAGGTAGGAGAGACGATGAGAAAGCTGCCTTACCAGAATACTGTTGATGAATTCAAGTCTTCCCCCGCAGGAAGAGTAAAATAAACAGAAAAAGAGAGAGATAGAGTGAGAGAGACCGAAATAGAGAGAGATAATAAGAAAGCTGTTTCACCTCAATACTGTTAACAAGCTCAACACTCGGGGGAGAGAGAGAGAGATAGAAAAAGAGAGAGTTAATAAAATTGTAATTGGTATTAAATGTAATATAATAAATTCTGTTTTCGATGAAGAAAGAGCCATACGATAATAATAATAATAAGGAAACTGCCTTACCTCAATACTGTTGACAAGCTCAACCCTTCCCCCGCACTCGCACCGCCCTTCAGCCACCGCTGGCCGCCGGCAAGCGCCGCACACGGCGACCCGGTCCTCCCCCGCGGCCACCGGCAGCTGCCACTCGTGGGACTCTATGCCGCCCATCTCACCGCAAGATGCCGACACTGGAAGATATTACGGCATCATAATTGATCGCTCTAAATTTTCTGCGAGATGCAATGATGAATTGAAACTGAAGATAAAACTTCAGTAGCACCCCCTCTTTGAAAACTTTTATAATTTTCATAAAACCCGTATGATTGAATTATTACTGTACTTTGCTTTGAGAAAGGTCTGTAAGCTACAAACAAAAATTGGTGCCGTGACCAGGATTATATATTTTTTTATTAAGTCTAACACACTCACTCACACAGCTCACACACATAATACTTATTATCGCTGCTGGTATCGTGGCCACTAATCGCCTGATGTGCGGGGCTTTACTTGTGGACGTGTCGACACTTGTTTAGTGGCCACCACTAGAGTGGCCCAATGTGCGGGCTCTCTAAGTTGCTTTGAAAAGGGTCAGTTATCTACAATACCTCTGTACACCTCCAAGTAATTGAATAATTACTGTAGTTTGCTTTGAGATAGGTCTGTTAGCAGTGGTGTGGCGTCCAAAGGACTCGATTCCTACCGGCTTGTCTAATATCAGGCATTTGACCACCTTATTCTACAGCTCTTAAGGAAAATGTACGCCAAATCTGCACCGGCTTGCCCAAGGTTATATTTTACGCCACGCCACTGTCTGTTAGCTACAGACGGAAATTGGTGTCGTGACCAGGTAATATCATTATTATACTTTTACCAAGACTAAGTTGCTTTGAGAAAAGTCTATCAGCTACAATACCTTTTTGCACCTCCAATTGCAATGTCTCGAATAGCCTGGTATACTGGTCGGCCACGCGCCGGTACACGTGGTGCGCGTGCGGCGCGGTGTGCGCGCCGTACGCGTCCAACATGCGGAAGGAGCGCGCGCGCAACACGCCGTGTTTAGGACGGAGCTCGTCGCGGTACTTGTCGCTTATCTGAAAATTAGGGATGTAACGATACAGAGTTTTGCCGATACGATACCGATACCGATATATAGTAGTTAATATCGGCGATACCGATATCTTAGCTAAATAATTAAGTCTGAACTTCAGATATGTATTTGTATGTCCTTATTATAACTAATGGCAATGACTACGGGCTATATTTACCAGAGAGTCAACCTTGAAAGTGTAAAGTAAAAATAAATAAATTGTCAACTCAAAATTCAATTTTTTTTTATTAAGAACCAAAGATTTAATTAACATAGTAATTATAATTGCACAAGGTAATAGACCAATACATAAATTAAGTCAGTAATTGAAATTACTTCTTGCAGATTTTTTTTCATACAGCAAATTCATTTCGCGCTCCTCAAATATCGGTTGTATAATATCGGCGATACCGATATATCGGTATCGGTATCGTTACATCCCTACTGAAAATGTATACGAATTAAAATAACCGACATGAAATGTTGAATCTCTACAATAAACAAGTGCGAGTTAGACTCGCGTGGAGAGGGTTCCGTACGTTCAAAACAATATGACACAATTATACTTTACTGCACAGACTTCTTATAGGTTTTCCTATAATGTATAGGTTCAGGACTATTTCCCATATTTTTTCAAAATTCCAGGTCCAATAGTCTCGGACATCAGGGGACATAATTTTTGCATATTTTCTTAAATAACTTCAAAACTATTAATACAAAAATTATATATTTGAGATTCTCACAGTGAGCCCTTTCATTTAATATGTCACACGATATAGTTTGCAAACTTTTTTTTTTAATTTTCTAGTTGACCCCCAAAAGATTAAAATTCATATATTTTCGTGACACGTCCGTGTTTGGGTCATTAACCTTAATATATGTATCAAATTTCAACTCAATCGATTCAGTACTTTCGCAGCAAATTGGCTGTGACAGACAGACACACGAGTGATCCTATTAAGGGTTAATATAAAAGCATACATGCATCTATCTACCGGATCTACGGTGACGTCACGGATACGTCACGCCCCCGCTCCGAGCCTATCAGACTGCATCTCACATTCGTAGCGGCAAAGTATATGTAAACAAGTAGTCCAACTTTGGCCATTTAGGAGGGCGCGACACGTATTCACACAGACGCACAATCGCGCGTCTGTGTGAGTGCGATCCATACTAGAGCATTCTTAAATCTTAGTGCGTTCGTACACGGCGCGCACACATTCGAGCGCGCGATTTACCTTTGTAGGAAGAAAATTACTGCTATTACTTACATATCAATGTAGCTACCAAAACCTATTCTAAACTTCATTCATACTCATATATTTATTTGTAAGACATAGGTACAAGAGGTGTTCATTAAAAGAAGAGTTTTACTATCCTGGAGATACTTCATTAAAAAAAGAGTTTTACTATCCTGAAGATACTTCATTGACGGATCCGTGATCCCTGGTCAGAAGCAGCTTAAATTGAGGAGGACACCCAAACACATGTATCAAATAAATTGTTTTATAAATATGGTATGAAGTTCTTTCTTATTGCCACTGAGGAAGGTGTATTCGGACATATTTTTGAGCATTTATGCCACACCTGGCCATAAAATGATGTGCACAACACGGGAGGTAATAAAGAAAGCCCTCAATCGCATATTTACAATCTCAGCCTTTGTTTGTTTTACCACTTTTACACTTGATTATTAAAAACACACAACACAACTAGGGTGGTAATACAAAGAAAGGCCGAGATCGCGGATGTTTGCGGCCCGAGCTGCAAGCGAAGGACGTAAATATGCGATCGATGGCTTTCTTTATTACCTCCCGTGTTGTGTACATCATTTTATGTCTACACTAGGCCAGAAAGCGGCTTTTTCTGTACGCGAAGCGT
Source organism: Eudemis profundana (assembly GCA_947034925.1). Classification (NCBI taxonomy): domain Eukaryota; kingdom Metazoa; phylum Arthropoda; class Insecta; order Lepidoptera; family Tortricidae; genus Eudemis; species Eudemis profundana. Next base: position 3,570,726 of record OX344817.1, on the reverse strand, counting down.
GCGGAAAAAGCCACTTTATGGCCAGGTGCGGCATAAAAGTCATTGATGTGATTGTTCTCATTGGGTAACATACTTTCGATAATCAATTTAACGTTCTCTAATATCTGTTATATTTACGGAATAATCGCCTGGCTACACTCAACTATTACACCCTGTATAAAAACAATACTGATATTACAGCAATATTCATATTATGTATGAGTACACATACTTGATATAACAAGAGAGGCAGTTGTTTATAGGAGAGAGGTCCCACGTCCGCTAGCAAGTCCGCGATGGCCTCTTCATGTGTCTGAAATATACAAATTAAACAATGAGGGCCTCCGTCTTTCTACATAACAAACATAGAGCACTGGTTAAGAACTAACGTAAAACTGCATTAAAAACATTATGTGGCCTCTCCAATTCTGTAAACGAGTCTATAAATTTTCATCTCCATTTTAGGCACTGAAAATAATTTTGGCCCATTACAAAACAAGGTGCACCGATAAATACTCACTGGTGCTAAAATAAACTTCTTCCCATGCCTATCCTCCACTCTCAGCAGCTCCTCCGTGATCCTCCCCGTCTTCTCCCATAGCCCAGCTGCTGTCAGCGCTGGGAGTGACACTCGCTGCCCTCCGGCCGCCTCTATATGCCGCTTCACTAACGCCTCCAGCTTGTCTAAGGCGCGGCGAGCGAGTGGTAGCAACGCAAAGAGGCCGGCGGATGTGGGACGGATGAGACCACACTCTAGAAGCAGCTGAAATTTAAATGTTATGTTAAAGTGAAGACAAAGAGAGTAACCACTTGGCAAGGACCAGCACGCAAAAGGAAAAGAGGTAGACCAAGCAATAATGGGTTTATGAGATAATAAGAAAAGCCGGTGAAAACTGGCTAATGAAAGCAAAGGACAGACAGATATGGAGAAAAATGGAGGAGGCCTTTAGCCATTGAGGGGTCCATAATGAATTTTATTTAATTATGTTTTAAAAAGTATGCATGTGAATACTTCTAAGATGTCATGTTTGCTATTCATTATGGAAATAAAAAGGCTTATTAAAGTGATTTACATTGCTCGCTTCTCCATGCAAATGAAAAGAGGTTTAAGAATGGACCAACAACGTCAAATTTGGTTGAAGTGTGACATTTAATTTTTCTATGTACTTCGATTTCTTGTATCTATAACATAAACATAAAAATTTGGTGTAATTTACCCGCATTAAAAAACTAATAAAGAAACATCATGTTCCTTTCATATAGTATTGGTTGAAGTGTGTTTGTTAATATAGCTCGATATATTTTATCTGCCTACCAATTCTGGTTAAAACATTAATACTCCAAAAGAAAGCGCCTGTGGCGCAAATACAGGAAAAAAAAACTCCCAAGTCACGGATTACCAGATAATATTGTTTTTAATATATTTCAAAAGCCTATAGTTTCTGTAGCCTTCGACTTATGCACTTTATATGGGTTGAGATAAATGATTTTATTGGCGCGTATACATTGCAAAATTGAAAGACTAACGCGAAAAGTATGAAATATAACCTTACCTTTTGGCTTTTGCATGTTATCTCCGTATTTTTGATTTTGGCATTTTTGGGTATTGTTATTAATGGTTGAAAAAGTTGCGACACGAATCGCATAGCTTTAAATTTATAGTATTTTCTTTGAATTCTATTCACTAATCTTAAGTATTTACTTTTTCATCTGTCACAGATCTTGAAACGAATTTGATATCATTTATTAAGTATATTTTTTATATTGTACTGTGTACTTAGGAGTTAAGGATCATTTTGCTTTGTCTATTTTGGTGATAAAATAGTGGCACAGGTCGCGCTTAGTATCTACCGATTACTGAGGAGTTTGACATTGACATTGACATTTGATGCGTTTCATTTCTGCGTTGGTCGAATTATTTTAGAAATTACGCAAAATGTATAGAAGCTATTCGTAGTAAGTCCAATAGAAGAATATAGTAGACATAAAACTAAAACCTAAAATAATTCCGTTCAAATTATGCAAAATTATTTTAGGCAATAATACATTCACATTCGTTTATCCATACAAACGAAAAGGGGCTAACAATCCACCGAAACGACATTTAACTTTGTTGAAATTTGTTTCATTGTTGCATAAAAATATGAGAATTCCCTTTTTTTGAAGCCTGACAAACTTACAAGCCTTAGGTACCTACTGGCTGTTGCAAAAATGGGACCAGATGAGAATTCCCAAAAAACACAAAAACATGCAAGAACACTGATGCGTCTGTTTTCATCTTTTTAGTGGTTACGAAAATGTATTGCAAAAGAGCTTGTAGATTACCACAAAAAATAGTACATTACACGACTAGGGTGGGAATATAAAGAAAGGCCGAGATCGTAGATGTTTGTGGCCCGAGCTGCAAGCGAGGGACGTAAATATGCGATCGAGGGCTTTCTTTATTACCTCCCGTGTTGTGTACATCATTTTATGTCTACACTGGGCCAGAAAGCGGCTTTTACCGTACGCGCAGCATGCGGAAAAAGCCACTTTATGGCCAGGTGTGGCATAAATAATATTACGACTCTACGTACCTACTATTCAAATTCAAATAATACAAAAGAAACCCCAAAGCCCAGTGATCCGTAAGAAATCGGTGCACCCCATTAAGTTCATTACTCTATTCTTCCAAAGCGCTAATCATCAGATAATGACATTGCCCACGCATCAGACTGCTTAAGGAGGGGCTACAACTTGCCGCATGCGGCATGCCACAATTTTTGTGAAAGGTATCATCGATTAAAAGCGTTAATCATCAGATAATGCTGCTCCGGTAACTTCACCTATCTTCTTCCTCAGGTAATAACGTGTCCTATACGTATCAGTGGCGTGGCGTGGCGTAAAAGATATCCTTGGGCAAGCCGGTGTAGATTTGGCGTGCATTTTCCTAAAGAGCTGTAGAAAAAGATGCTCAAATGCCTGACATTAGGCAAGCCGGCAGGAATCGAGTTCTCTGGACGCCACGCTACTGATACGTATACACGTCAACTGCTTAAGAGTGTAAAAGAAACGTCTAACGCTCTTAGTTTATTAAATTTTAACGATACTTTAATGTTAACTTTATGCGTGTATTTTTAAAATGGTACCTAATTAACCTATCGTGCGTTTCGTCTTAATTAATTGGCCAGCCGTATGATCGTCTAGTCTAATGGTAGGACACTACATTATGAACCGAGAACCCATATTCTTTAATGTAACACACAGAACTCAGCTATTTCTTTGCACACACCTATACCTATTTATCCCTACGAGTAATACCTATACCTATTTATTCGTTACCTATTAATACTAAAGTCTATAGTCAATGAAGGTTAGTATGGTATTTGGTAGAGGTAAAGATAACCAGTCGGAAGTGGTTTAATCATATTGTCAAAGTCAAGGTCTGTCTGAATGTACCTAACTACTACTATTGAACTCTGATATCACGGGGCTCTAGGACGGCAGCTCCACCCCGCTGCCGTGATAGGTTCCGACCTGATGCAGGGATAACCTCCCCCCCCAGCCTGGAAGAGGCTTCTCAGAGTCCAATGGTGATTAGCACGCAATCTAATCATTTTGAGAGGAGATATGCAAAGGGAGTATTTTTTTTGTGCTGAATGGGTATTACATTCTTACTCTCCAGAGAAAGCAGAACATTCACCATTTCAGGCTTATTTCAAGGAAGCTAATGCAAATTATACTCTGATATGTGGGTGCCATATTAAGCATCCTTTTCCCACAGAATTCAATCTACTATCGCTTTGTAACCAAGGGCCGTTAAGGACAAAATAAAGCAACGAAACATTTGTCCGCCGGTAGGTAATTACTTCTGTAAAGGTCTTGTCAACGAGTCGATGTCTAAGGAAAGGATAGAATCCTTCCTTTATACCTTGTCGAATATAGGCCAGCTTCATAAACCTATGTTATTACAATCATTCAGAATAGTATGATGAGACAACAGAAGTTAGAGACGGCTTTAGCAAGCTCTAAACATCTGCAAGCCTAAATCTAGGCTTAAGCCATTCTTAGCTAATATTTTCTATAAAAGTAATATTCAAATAAATCAATAAAGAAGTTTCAATCTTCAGTGATGTTAGGCAATTCAATCAGCCTTAGATTTGATTTCATTCAAGATAGTATGATGAGGTAATAGAAGTCTATGTCTGCTCTGCCTGCATAGAACATTCTATAAGTCTAAATCTAGACTGAAGCTATTCTTAGCTTATACTCTCCAGAACAAAATATTCAATTGTTAAAATTAGATGTCACAATCTCCAATATAACGGTCTGAAATGGTATAGTTAAATAAGATACAGGACAGCTCCGCAAGCCTATATCTTTTATTTTATTCAAGATAGCATGATGAGGTAGATAGAAGTCTGGGGCGGCTCAGCAAGCCCAGAACATTCTGGTAGTCTAAATCTAGACTGGGGTAAGCCATTCTTAGCTTATACTTTCCTGAATAAATTATTTGCAAGTAAAATTTAATTAATTGTTTCAACATTATAATTAGAATTCGTGACATCTTAGAAAGATACAAGTAAACAGTTAAAATAACCAGGAATTCCATCAGATACCCATAAACCCAGATAATTATTATCAAAGGATAACTATAACTAATTAAAATGAGTTAAAAATAATAATGCTACCTAAATAATAAATTAGCTACAAAATAGTTTCCTATCCGCCTGCACTATCCCGCCCCCAATGTGTGTGACTCTAAATCTATCTGTTTCCCATCACTACTAAAGTTTGTATATCAAAGAGGCCGGCCTCATATTTAAATGCGTGAGTGTAGTGTGTCCCTAACTATGCAACTAAAATTCAGTTGGGTGACTGAGAAAGCAACTTACAACCCAGTGTGAGTGCCTCCCCCTTGCGCAATAAGCTTGATGAAACAGCTATGGATACGCAAAGTAAGACAATTCTATCCGTGTATATAAAATAATAGATAAATATATTTAACAAGACCGAGATTCGGGACTAGCGCAGCTCCAAGAGTATGGTATCCCAAATGTCCAACTCTGTGGTCCTCTCAGATATACGCTAGCTGGACCCCATTGAACCTCGAGGCATTCTCCAGCATTATATAAGATCTGGAGTCAAGGATGCCACCCTTGAAAGCTACGTTAAACTATGAACACAGAGCTTTCAACGTTTGTCACCGTTATTCGTTGTTAAAAGCTCTGTTTAGCACACTTCGCTAATGTACGGATTCTGGCGTAAATCAAATCAAATAATATCACACGAAACTTACGATTAAAACAATAATTAAATAGCCAAATAGTCAGTGGATAAATCCACAAAACACTCCGCCATTCAATCATGTAAAACCGTAATTTCAAAAATACATTTAAAATCAATTATAAAATAATAATAGAATGATTCAATACTTAACGGACAATTAAAATCCATCAAACACCAAATCACTCCACAAAACAATTTAAATACGTGATATTTCAATTATAAAATAACAATAAAATGGTTTAAAATTTAATGGACAATTAGTCACAGTCATAGTCAGTCATTAAAATCCATCAAACACCAAACCATTCCACAAAACAATTTAAATACGAAACAATTTACGCGGCGAGAATCTATGTCAGCCAGACGTCCGTACTGTTCGGGTTTGCAAAGAAAATGTCTTTTTTCCGTAGCGCACGACTCGTATTTAAACCACGCTCGTCACTTGCGTCAACGTCTTCAGTGTCTTCAATGTCTTCAATGTCTTCAATGTCTTCCTTCAATGTCTTCAATGTCTTCAGTGTCTTCAATGTCTTCAATGCCTTCAATGTCTTCAATGTCTTCAGTGTCTTCAGTGTCTTCAGTGTCTTCAGTGTCTTCAATGTCTTCAATGTCTTCAGTGTCTTCAATGTCTTCAGTGTCTTCAATGTCTTCAATGTCTTCAATGTCTTCAATGTCTTCAATGTCTTCAATGTCTTCAATGTCTTCAATGCCTTCAATGTATTCAAGGCCGCTCCCTCGCTATTCGAATCTAACAATACAGGCGGCGCGACACAAAGAAACTTGTCGGCACAAGTTTCTTTGTCAATGCCGCTTTGGCGTTGATCAATAGGATTGCGTCACCACTTGTCACAGAATATAAATAGAGCAGTATAGAAACTTTATTTTTTTGAAATAAATACTTACGCTCCATTAGAACGTTAAGGTTGTTTAAAAAGGAAAGATCGCGGGCTGTGTGGGCGCGTGCACGTAACACTAATCAATTACATTATGAATTCAATCTATTAAAACACTGTGAAATAATGTCAATCAGTACCATCAAAAGCATTCTATTACAGCCGCCCCCTCGATAAAATCGCAGTGTGTAAACTTCTGCCAAACACGTAGATTTATCGAACTCCCTCAAATCTTTGCAAAACAAAACTCATTAAATTAAATAAGATACCTCACCCTATTCTCCCCTATATTGGTTTTTGAAACTGCTAAGTTTGAGATTCAATAAGCTAATGATTCTAATAACAATTGGAATCTCAGCACCATCAGTGTCCAACTCCTTTCCCCCCCATCATGAATGTGTATTTATACCAATACTAAGTGTATCAGAAGTGACAAAATGCCGGAATGAAACTTGAACCCCAGTAGTGAACCTTGACTGTCCCTTCCCAAGAATTCTTTTTCCAGCTGAAGCGTTGGGTTGTGAGGCCAACGAATCCTGTGAAACGATCCTTGTCCCTTTCATCTGGGAGGTAGTCACATTGCCCGACTGTTTCCCGACCTCACGTTGACCGAGATATAATGAAATCAACAAGAATCTCTTCGCCGGTCAAGAAAACCTTTCGTATCAAGAATTGGGACGTTCATTATTCAATACGTAAAGTCCGATCCCACTCCAATCACCCCGTCACCCCCACTACACGTTTTCTCGGAGAGTGTATCCACATTCGTTTTAGATTAATCAACAACAAAACATAACCGCACATGATGTGTATACCATAGATATGGTTGCTATTAGCAAGATAATAGTAAATTATAAACAAGCAAGCAATTTAAATTGCCTAGATTGAAAGTAATGAAACATAATTTCAGAAAAAATATTTTCTACAAAATTATACATACCACTTTTATTTAAAAATAAAAGTATTTTCTAATTAATTCATGTCTTGCTAACAGTATGATTGGTTATGCTTTCGCTAGCACATTATTAATAATAGTTACTCATTAAATTTGTACCCATAATCTTCCTGCCTTCCCCGTATAATTAAACCTATAAAACCAATGTACTCCGTTGATACCTCTAAAATCAAACGTGGGTGTGTAATAGTCATTTAGTCTTCATACCTTGTAGAGTTTTAGACACCATAGCTTACCCAACATGGGTCTTATCGCATAGCGATTTTAACCTAGCGCCTAAAACTATGATATCTATTTTTGTGAATAATAACAATATTAATTGTCATTATTTTACTTTTAGGATTCGGACACCGACACTACTGAGTTGACCCCAACTCAAACTCCGTCAGATTGAACAAATTCATTCACTCCCATCTACTTTCCATCAAATCGGTCATTCAAGTTCCACATTCGTACAATCACACTTTCATTCCTCATAACAGACTCCAATACGTTCCTCCTCATACTCTAAAACACTCGATTTGATCAACCCGCCGAAGCTCATTAGTTGCGGCCAAACATCCTTAAAACGTTTCCCCCCTCTAGTATTAAATAATTAAAATCTGTCATTTATCTCACTTAATCCCACCATAAATAAATTATTTATTCCAGAATGTATGCAAATGCTAGAATCATATATCAAACCCCAACCCTTGATAATACTAATTAACTGAAAATTACTTTAATACAACATGAACTACTGTTAGCGAATCTAATACTTCATTACGAGATGTCGCAAATGCGCCTTGCATGAAATAGAGAGCAACATGTTTCGCCTCCGTCGATCACGCTCTATTAGTGCGAGGAGTTAGTTGTAAGTTAGTCTTGTAAAAGTCTTTGTAGAGAGACAATATACAGCCTCAGTAATATTCATTTCGCTATTTAATTGAACTCCTTTTAAATCACCAACAACTACTATGGTAATAAATAAGTTATAAAACAAAATAAATACTTTAAATTACATGATAAGCATGAGATAAGGGATAGATTCGCCTTTGTACACAACAACCGACTCCGCACCGCCCCTGCACGACTCGACTTGCAACAACTTGCCCACATACATACATACCTATTACTTAATGTTGAAATGAATGTTTATCAACATTAAATATAATTCACATTAATAACTTTACTCGTCCTCAAATTATCTAATTTTTTAAAAGAGAGAGTCGAGCCAATTTCGCAAAAATTGCGTTGGTTTGATTCCCGCTGCAACGTTATTACTAAAGATCTAGTTATAAAAACAATATGTAAGACATTTCAAGAATTCACTCTTCAAAGTACCTACCCATATGTTTTAGAAACACGATTAATTCTATTTCGCTCGATAGAGAAAAATTCTAAAGTTACCTCCAAAATACACAACAAACCCTCAGTATGTCATGAATACTGTACGGAAGGTCATCAGTTTCTAAATAGTAACAAAAAAAAATGTTGTTCATACGTGTACGTTTTACGTTTTCAAAATCTGAATTGTTTGAATAATACGAAAAAAAATATCTGCTTAAAGATGCGCGCGTTTCGCCCACTTTAACCTAAGCCGCCTCGCCTCGCGTTCCCTCCTTTGGTCACATCAGTCGTGCTTTGGCTGTCGAAAGGGGAACCCGTGTCGCCCGCGCCCGCGCACGGCACCGAAAACTCACACGTAAACGGAACGCACAGAATATCTAAAATCGATGAGCACCAAAAGCTTGGCGCGCTCTTAATGTACGAGTAATTACCCAATTCTCAAATAGTTCGTAAACTAATCTGAAGATGACATTCATAACATTCAAATACAATACAATACACCTAAGTAGGTACCTACCTAAAGAAGTATGCGCGTAGAATTTTAATCTACTTGATGACCACGGACTAATAACCAATTGTATCTAAGTATATACTTTACCTAATCTACTAACACAATACATACATACATACATACCGTTGATAACGAAATTCATCCAAACACGTCCACAACACAATACACATCTCTATCTCTACTACACACATTGGTATTTAACTATCCGAACGCATAACTCACTAATCCTACATAAATCTTACATAGGTACCTACTTAAATTAAAATCTTTTAAAAACGAAATAAATCGTAATAATACAGAAGTACAGCGTTCCGCTTCGCGGCGCGATGGCACGTTTTTCGGAGCGTTCAAGATCGCGGAACTGAAAATGGCCGACGAAACTAGCGAGGGTCGCTCGTTAGAGTCTCGTATCACCCGTATGGTTAATAGAATTTCGTGCAGCATTTCCGTTTCCATGCAGAAAATAGGCATTCCCCAAAGAATGCTACACAATAATATGACCTATTATATATAAACTTCTGACTTCGCCCCCATAATTTTAAAACTTAAAATACTATAAGTCATCATCATCATCATCCAGTTTACGATACGTGTTTATCATTAATATTAAATGATAAAACTACTTAGTCTAACCTAAGCTTTGTCGTCGTTATAGTTCGTATAGAGAGATAACTGAAGAGTTGTGCACAAAAATAATAACGGATGTATTAATTAAATCAACTTATACTAGATATTGGAAATAAAATAAAATCTATGAATTAAAACTAACAACAGAGAAACACAGAAAGTTTCAATACAAAAAAAAATATAAAATCTGAATTAAAAAAAATAAATAAAAAGAATATCTCCCGCAGGAAGCGAACCCTCGACCCGTAAAAGAGTAGAATACGTATATGATGGTCTCCGCGCAGCTAGGCTATTCGAGCGTTGCAAATGCTGGCGAAAACAAACGCCAGTATTAGCGACGGCAACAATACGCTCCTTCAAATATAATTACTCAGATTGCAAATCCTTATGCCCGAATTATGTCTTTAACCGAAAGGGCATGTCCAAAGGCTGCGAGCAATAAAATAAAAATACATTAACACTAATAAACTTGTCTGAGAGTCACGAGTATAGTGAAGCGATTCAGTGAAATGTACAATACACACACAACACTTGTCATAACGATTGTGCACACCTATCATGGAAAATCACTCCAAAGTAGTCGATGTGTTGACCAATTAACACGTTAACACCAATTATAAAAATTAAATACGCGGACACAGTGAGATTCACTTGACCGCTGTGATTTCTCTCGCCACTCATCAATTACAGCTTTTAACAACAGTTCCCGGTAATAGTGACTACGAGGCCGAAAATGTTCGCCCCCAAACTTTTAAAAACCTTCCCAATTAGGTCATTGATATACTATCACGTAAAACACTAAATTTAAAGCAAATATAACCTGCCTTAAATATTTAATTCAGGTAAAAATATACGGGAATTATTTAAACATAATGAATGATCGAGAAAACCAGTAGTGTTCCTAATTAAATACAGTATCTAGTATCCTATTAAAATAATTTAAACAACCAAGATAATCGGCCACCCAATGGAAAGTAGCTTATTAACCCTTTTCGCCCTTGACGAAAATAAAATATGCATCGTCATTAAAAGTTGTCACTTCACTATTTCGTGTTCAAACTTAACACCTGATGGAAAGTAATGAACATAACCAATAAAATAAAACACAATAAACCTAAACCTACTTCATTGAATATAAATTATCATAAAAAAATACAATAGTAAACATTACGACCAACCGCACTTCCACATTACGTATAGGTATTTACGTACATCTATGTCATGCATCACTATGTCACGCTTAAGATAAAAGGCTTATGTTAATAGTAAATTTATAGCTCTTGTGTCCTTACGGCTTCTATTACAAAAAAGCCCACAAGACTAAAATGCTACCGAATTAAGTGGTTGAATTCCCCGAATACGGCGATATTGCATTCTTATGACGCATATGTTAAAAGAGCTTATGTTAATAAAAAATGTATGGCGCTTATGACTTTCTATTATAAAAGTAATACTAAAGTATAAGTCGACTAAAAATTGTACTATTTTACGCTTCTAAGGCGAAGAACACACCGAAATCGTCGCGATCCACGCGCCAGCGTGCGCCACCCCGCGATCCCTCTATACAAATCGATGATTCTACATACAAAGCCGAAAATCGCCGAGTCGCGCGCCGCCTCGACTCGCGCTGCAGTGTGAGATCCGCCTAAACATAAATTTCAAGTCAAATCAACCAAATGCGTGTCGGAACCGTACGGTACAAAGCTTTTTATACATACATATAATACTTACAACTCCCTAATTAAAGTAAGTTCTTTAATGTTAATAAAAATAACTTAAAAATAGAAACTTATACTTAGTTTCTGGATAAAAAGTGCGCAAAGAAACAGCAGAATCCTATGGTACACTCCAATTTTCACAAGCAACATTGTGCCAAGAAGGCATCATCTTAATTTAATTTGAAAAATACATGCTAGTCGTCAAAATAGAACTATAAAATAGTTCTACATCCTGCTCACGGCATATCATTGTAAAAGAAACGTCTAACGCTCTTAGTTTATTAAATTTTAACGATACTTTAATGTTAACTTTATGCGTGTATTTTTAAAATGGTACCTAATTAACCTATCGTGCGTTTCGTCTTAATTAATTGGCCAGCCGTATGATCGTCTAGTCTAATGGTAGGACACTACATTATGAACCGAGAACCCATATTCTTTAATGTAACACACAGAACTCAGCTATTTCTTTGCACACACCTATACCTATTTATCCCTACGAGTAATACCTATACCTATTTATTCGTTACCTATTAATACTAAAGTCTATAGTCAATGAAGGTTAGTATGGTATTTGGTAGAGGTAAAGATAACCAGTCGGAAGTGGTTTAATCATATTGTCAAAGTCAAGGTCTGTCTGAATGTACCTAACTACTACTATTGAACTCTGATATCACGGGGCTCTAGGACGGCAGCTCCACCCCGCTGCCGTGATAGGTTCCGACCTGATGCAGGGATAACCTCCCCCCCCAGCCTGGAAGAGGCTTCTCAGAGTCCAATGGTGATTAGCACGCAATCTAATCATTTTGAGAGGAGATATGCAAAGGGAGTATTTTTTTTGTGCTGAATGGGTATTACATTCTTACTCTCCAGAGAAAGCAGAACATTCACCATTTCAGGCTTATTTCAAGGAAGCTAATGCAAATTATACTCTGATATGTGGGTGCCATATTAAGCATCCTTTTCCCACAGAATTCAATCTACTATCGCTTTGTAACCAAGGGCCGTTAAGGACAAAATAAAGCAACGAAACATTTGTCCGCCGGTAGGTAATTACTTCTGTAAAGGTCTTGTCAACGAGTCGATGTCTAAGGAAAGGATAGAATCCTTCCTTTATACCTTGTCGAATATAGGCCAGCTTCATAAACCTATGTTATTACAATCATTCAGAATAGTATGATGAGACAACAGAAGTTAGAGACGGCTTTAGCAAGCTCTAAACATCTGCAAGCCTAAATCTAGGCTTAAGCCATTCTTAGCTAATATTTTCTATAAAAGTAATATTCAAATAAATCAATAAAGAAGTTTCAATCTTCAGTGATGTTAGGCAATTCAATCAGCCTTAGATTTGATTTCATTCAAGATAGTATGATGAGGTAATAGAAGTCTATGTCTGCTCTGCCTGCATAGAACATTCTATAAGTCTAAATCTAGACTGAAGCTATTCTTAGCTTATACTCTCCAGAACAAAATATTCAATTGTTAAAATTAGATGTCACAATCTCCAATATAACGGTCTGAAATGGTATAGTTAAATAAGATACAGGACAGCTCCGCAAGCCTATATCTTTTATTTTATTCAAGATAGCATGATGAGGTAGATAGAAGTCTGGGGCGGCTCAGCAAGCCCAGAACATTCTGGTAGTCTAAATCTAGACTGGGGTAAGCCATTCTTAGCTTATACTTTCCTGAATAAATTATTTGCAAGTAAAATTTAATTAATTGTTTCAACATTATAATTAGAATTCGTGACATCTTAGAAAGATACAAGTAAACAGTTAAAATAACCAGGAATTCCATCAGATACCCATAAACCCAGATAATTATTATCAAAGGATAACTATAACTAATTAAAATGAGTTAAAAATAATAATGCTACCTAAATAATAAATTAGCTACAAAATAGTTTCCTATCCGCCTGCACTATCCCGCCCCCAATGTGTGTGACTCTAAATCTATCTGTTTCCCATCACTACTAAAGTTTGTATATCAAAGAGGCCGGCCTCATATTTAAATGCGTGAGTGTAGTGTGTCCCTAACTATGCAACTAAAATTCAGTTGGGTGACTGAGAAAGCAACTTACAACCCAGTGTGAGTGCCTCCCCCTTGCGCAATAAGCTTGATGAAACAGCTATGGATACGCAAAGTAAGACAATTCTATCCGTGTATATAAAATAATAGATAAATATATTTAACAAGACCGAGATTCGGGACTAGCGCAGCTCCAAGAGTATGGTATCCCAAATGTCCAACTCTGTGGTCCTCTCAGATATACGCTAGCTGGACCCCATTGAACCTCGAGGCATTCTCCAGCATTATATAAGATCTGGAGTCAAGGATGCCACCCTTGAAAGCTACGTTAAACTATGAACACAGAGCTTTCAACGTTTGTCACCGTTATTCGTTGTTAAAAGCTCTGTTTAGCACACTTCGCTAATGTACGGATTCTGGCGTAAATCAAATCAAATAATATCACACGAAACTTACGATTAAAACAATAATTAAATAGCCAAATAGTCAGTGGATAAATCCACAAAACACTCCGCCATTCAATCATGTAAAACCGTAATTTCAAAAATACATTTAAAATCAATTATAAAATAATAATAGAATGATTCAATACTTAACGGACAATTAAAATCCATCAAACACCAAATCACTCCACAAAACAATTTAAATACGTGATATTTCAATTATAAAATAACAATAAAATGGTTTAAAATTTAATGGACAATTAGTCACAGTCATAGTCAGTCATTAAAATCCATCAAACACCAAACCATTCCACAAAACAATTTAAATACGAAACAATTTACGCGGCGAGAATCTATGTCAGCCAGACGTCCGTACTGTTCGGGTTTGCAAAGAAAATGTCTTTTTTCCGTAGCGCACGACTCGTATTTAAACCACGCTCGTCACTTGCGTCAACGTCTTCAGTGTCTTCAATGTCTTCAATGTCTTCAATGTCTTCCTTCAATGTCTTCAATGTCTTCAGTGTCTTCAATGTCTTCAATGCCTTCAATGTCTTCAATGTCTTCAGTGTCTTCAGTGTCTTCAGTGTCTTCAGTGTCTTCAATGTCTTCAATGTCTTCAGTGTCTTCAATGTCTTCAGTGTCTTCAATGTCTTCAATGTCTTCAATGTCTTCAATGTCTTCAATGTCTTCAATGTCTTCAATGTCTTCAATGCCTTCAATGTATTCAAGGCCGCTCCCTCGCTATTCGAATCTAACAATACAGGCGGCGCGACACAAAGAAACTTGTCGGCACAAGTTTCTTTGTCAATGCCGCTTTGGCGTTGATCAATAGGATTGCGTCACCACTTGTCACAGAATATAAATAGAGCAGTATAGAAACTTTATTTTTTTGAAATAAATACTTACGCTCCATTAGAACGTTAAGGTTGTTTAAAAAGGAAAGATCGCGGGCTGTGTGGGCGCGTGCACGTAACACTAATCAATTACATTATGAATTCAATCTATTAAAACACTGTGAAATAATGTCAATCAGTACCATCAAAAGCATTCTATTACAAGAGGAAAGAGTAAGGTGGAGAAAATTGAAAATTAGGTATTAGTAAAATGTGTTGCTGTCCCGCACTGCCCGCCTCTCCCGCGCAAAGCGCGATAGAGACAACTGCAGCTTGGACCGAAAATACCTTTTAAAATTTCATGAAAACAACGTTTCGTAGTCCCCTGATTTCTTCCCCAAAACTTAATCTATTTAAGTAATTTTTTCATTAAACATTAAAGAAAGGCTTTGGCCGTGTTCCTATGTTTTCCTTTTTTTTAATAATCTAGTCAAATTTGTTTTCTGGATGTGTGAACACAGCGGAATATCTGGCATTTTTTTTAGGTTTTTGAAGGTTAATATCTGAGAATAAATTTATCGTAAAAAGGAAAACATACGAACATATCAATAGTAGCCATAGATTTTTGGACAAAAAATTATTGCTATACTGGCATTATCCAGGGAGGAAACAGGGGACTACGTTTGTATGGAAAAACTGCCCTCCTGTTTCCTCTTAAGGAGTAGAATAGTGGATTTATGTGAAATGTCCATCAAATGACAAAATAATTAAAATATGTAAACCAAAATGATCATTTCATTTTGCAAATTTATCTGCCGAACTGTTAAAAAGATTTTTTTTCTCAGCATTATCTAGAGTGTGACTAAGATACCTTTACAGAGCGGATCATGGCAACACCTCCGTTTAAAAGTCAAATTTCTATGAAAATGTGTCTTTTGAATGGAGGTGTTGCCATGTTCCACTCTTCATAGTTATTGTAGTCACACTCTATGAATCTTCTTCTTTATGAGTCTTTCTTAGTAGCGTCGCCATAGTGGCAAACAATCTGGTAGCTCTCATTAAGAACATCCTTTTCTTTTTTATTTAATTGTGGCAGAATCCTTTTCCGAATGCGGTTGACACAAGCATGCGACTTGCTTGTGGCATGCCGCGCGTGCGGCTCGGTGTCGGCGGCTGATTAGCCAGCGGAGCGAAGCTTAACCCGCGATAAGTGAACACAGTGACAGCCCGAAATGTTGCTGCGGCGGTGTGTGGTCTGATCGACACGAGGTCAGCGATTTCCTTTTATTGTGACAATCAAGCAAGCCTTTCGCAGGGTCATTGCACGAAAACGTCTACTTTGTCGGCTACGTGACGGCTATGGCAGCTACCTTAAAACAAATAAAAAGTCCTAAATGACATTATCAATTCAGAAACCAAGCTATAAAATATTGACATACCAAAAATGTACTTCCTAACTTTTTTGGAAGTATGAAAAAATGGCGTCACGTCGCCGACATTATTTTGGAATGCCCCGCACGTGTGTGTGTAGCAGGAAAACAATAACTTGTAAAGGACCATGGGCAAATTTGTATGGGCAGTGTCCCCAAGACCAACAGAAATGAGACATGTGTCAGTTAATAGATCTTGGCAACACGATGATTTTTTAGTATGGCGTCGATCACCCCGAGAATGGGGTTTTCTTGGAAAATCGTATTTTGTTCTGTATAGGAAGGGTCCAAAAACAGTCCCCATTACTCGCGGTCTCAGTGCTTCCCTCATTTTGTAGAGCACTACAGATGTCTACAACTACCAAGAAAACAAAATACGATTTTCCAAGAAAACCCCATTCTTGGCGTGATCTTCGCCATTGTAAAAATCCATCGTGTTGCCAAGGTCTATTAATTGACACATGTCTCATCTCTGTTGGTGGGTGGGGACGTTTCTGCCCATCGTCCTTTAGCTTCGTTGGTAAATCTACTCACGAGTGGATCACGATTTCCCCGCGCCGCTACTAGTACCAAATGTTGCCCCTCCAGAGGGCTTAGCCAGCGGCCAGAAGGAGCACAGCGATAGAGAGAGACGGTTGGATTCAGTGCGTTCCGTCCGGTGGCTGGACCCAAAAGTCAGTTTGGTTAGAAAGAGAAACTTCTGTACGTAGTACCATTACTTATTCTTACTACTAGCAACGACCATTAAAACAAGAGGACTGTCATTCTCCATACTTTGGATCGTGCCCCGACCGCAAGGGGATATCCAGGCAAAAACTAGATGGCGCTAAAAAACTAAACATTTAACGATGTTATAATTGAACAAAGAATCATAGTACAGTAATAATTAGTTCGTAAACAGCTAATAATAAATTTAATAAATTCTACCTAACATTTAAATACTGTGTCACGCTTGCAAAGTTGAATAATTGTAAATAATATAATTCTTACACCAAGCTTATACATAGATGGCGTTGTAAATATCGGGCAACAGCTTTTTGTATTGGAAAATGACAGTCCTCATCACCTACTATCCTTGATAAACGTGTAGTCATATGACAGAGTAACAAAGACGTTCCACGTTTTAATTAGTGGATCGTTCAATAGCATTGTGAATTTCCTTTTCTGAATGCTGTTAATGGATTGTATGCGGCATGCGGCATGCCGCATGTGCGGCACGGTGTTCGCGGCTGATTAGCCAGCGGAGCGAATCGCTTAACCCGCGATAAGTGAAATACAGCCCGAAATGTTGCTGCGGCGGTGTGTGGTCTAATTGACACGGGTTCAGCGATATCCTGTTATTGTGACAATCAAGCATGCGTATTATCCCCGATGCATGTATGCATGTGTGTGGGACAGAAAAACAATAATGTTAGCTATATACCTCGTTTCAATAGAGCTTCGTTGGTAACTCTAACTTAGTAACTTCTTTCACTTTCTTTCAAAATCTTCCACGGCAAATATTGTTCGAAAATAATGCTTAGAGAATAAAACAAATAGTCTCGAGGCTGACCATTTAACAGCCAAGGGCCACATAGTAGCCAACGCAATTGATAATAATTTGTGATTTTATACAATTCTGAACATAGCTACCTTTACATACAAAATAGCCAGAGAGGTTCGCAGGCCTCAAGTGGCCGCAGGTTGCCGACAGCTTTGAATGTGTCCTTCTGTTCTGGTAAATAATCGCAGAACGACGATGACTTTCGATGACTGATGTACAGTCAACTACAAAGAGATGTATCTATGTTAACCTTACAAAATTAAGTAACTTTTTGTATGCCATAATTAATTATCCTTGGTTTGTGACATTTCCAATAGCAAACAAACCTTACATTATGCATAAATGCAGTAATTATGTATTCTACTATGTTTCTTCCGAATGTCCACTTACAAGCCTCTTTTATTAGGTACCTATCAATATATATGTATTATGACAAATAAAAGCAAACTGCTAACGTTCCAAAAAATGTAACAAATTAGGGCAGGTAGGTCATACGTATCTAGTCTATAGGAAATTTTACCTCTATAACTCGATTTTTTATTTATTTTACCTCTGTAACTCGAAGTCAAAAAGTACAGAAGCCTTAACCTTTAAGTTGAACATGAGCCTATGAAAACCTCTGTAAGGCGAAGACCTATATACGAGTAAGTCGAAACCTCATTAACACGAGGTTCCACAGTAAATAAGTATTTATCTCACCCGCTGTCTCTCGTGTCTCGCGCCGCGTTATCAGTTCACAGGTCATTTGCCGGCGCGTAATGGAATCCGCAAAAACCGGCCGATACCCGCCACCGGGTAACGTACCCGGATACCCGGGTACCTAGCGCGGGTACGCGGTGACGCGCTCGAACAATGGGCACTTTTCGTGTTCCGGACTGTTGGCTGACCATTAGGACCTTGTTATAAATGAAAGACGTGCGCTTGCGTTGTACTCATTTAATGCACTGACTCGCCTACCCTTACAGATGCGTATTTATGACATTAGCTCCTAACATCCCTCCACCATAAATCCTTAATCCTACTTAACTACGACTTATAATGAACTCGGGGTAAATCCCTCAATCGTGCGGGCCGAGAGCCCTCGCTCACTACTGGAGCAGCGGCTGGAGTCTCTGGTGATTGCGCGTCCGCGGCGCGCCAGGCGCCCGGCGGCGGTGGTGGCAGCGGCGGCGGCGGGGGTGGCAGCGGCGGTGGCGGCGGCGCCACCGTAGGCGTGTGGTGAACCTGAGCCGGCGAGATGATCTCCATCGGACCAGGGTCCGCTTCCAGCCACTCTTCTTCCTCTTCCTCCCCTCTGAATCTATTCTCCGACGAATGTGGCATAATCACCCAATGAGATTCCTTATCGTGGGAGTTCTCTCGACATTCCATATTTCCTCTGTATTTGTAGATTTGATTTTTATGTTTTTTTATCACTTGAGTTGTCTCCGGTAGATAAATTTCGTATATACTTCTTCCTAACTTACGTCTAATGACCCCTTTTATCCATTTATTATTACTAATTAATTTAATTAACACTTGTTCATTAACGTTAAAATCTACATTTCTATTACCGTGGTAATATTTAGCCTGCAAACACTGTTTACTTATTACATTATTGTGCAGATTTGAGGAGAGTGAGGATGACGCGTCGTTGTTTACTTGCAACAAATCGAAACGATTACGTAACCGACGGCCGATCATTAACTCCGCAGGTGACTTGTCCGTTGTTGTATGTGGGGAGTTTCTATACCTAAAC
Organism: Eudemis profundana; assembly: GCA_947034925.1. NCBI lineage: Eukaryota > Metazoa > Arthropoda > Insecta > Lepidoptera > Tortricidae > Eudemis > Eudemis profundana. Next base: position 3,551,428 of record OX344817.1, on the reverse strand, counting down.
AAAAATTCTAATAATCGTTCCTTAACTTCTTTTATAGATTTCCCTTCGATTAGTAAACCTTTAATGTGTTTTTTTAATAGTTTAACATAAATTTCGACCTGTCCGTTGCTTGCCGGCGAGTACGTCGGCGAGGTGATATGGTTTATCCCGTTTAATCTACAAAAGTCATCAAACATCCTAGACGTAAATGATGTCCCGTTATCTGTCACTATTGTATGCATTATACCAAATCGGGACATGACCTCCTCTAGCTTTGTTATTACCGTTACGCTCGAATAATCGGTTGTAAGGGGAAAACATTCGACCCATTTTGAATACGCGTCGACCAAAAGGAAAAACATAGTATTTTTTATTGGACCGAAAAAATCTAAGTGGACTCTGTACCATACTTCGGGCGGGAAACTCCATGTGGTCAACGGGGCGCGGGGAGGGGTCGGTCTATTCTGAATACAAATCTCACAACTGTTTACCTGTAACTCAATATCGCGATCTATCTCGGGCCACCAGAATCTCGAACGAGCCTCAGCTTTAGTTTTATTTATGCCTAAATGGCACCTATGAAGTTCTTCTAACACCTTCGATTTTAAAGACCCCGGAATGAGTAATTTATGACCTCGCATCAAAACCCCATGTTCTACAGATAAATCGAACCTACAATTAAAATAAGGCTTAATTTGTTTACAAGTATTTCTTAGGGGCCACCCATTTGTTACATAATGTTTTATTTTTGTCAAATAGGTATCACTGTCGATTGCCCTTCTTATCTCGTTCAAAGTAATAGGTAGATCGCCATCTGTTACGAAATTAATATAAGTCGCTCGATCAAGGATCGGCGGTGCGTACGCGTGCACATCTGGCCGCTGCTGGCTTAGAGTGTGGGATGACGTCATATTCTTATCACCGGCCGATGCGTTATCGGTTGATGCGCGACTTAGAAAATCTGCACTGTTATGTGCACTTGTTACGTATTCTATTTCGTAATTATAACTATTTAGAAATAGTGCGTACCGCTGAAGACGATTAGCCGAAACTTCTGGTACCCCTTTATGCGGGTGGAAAATGTGCATCAATGGTTTATTATCGGTGCGAAGAATAAATGGTACTTCTAACCCGTACAGATATTGGTGGAAGCGTCTTATTCCGAATATAATTGCCGTCGCTTCTTTTTCAAGTTGACTATATTTTTTTTCAGCACTATTCAAAGACCTTGAAGCATAAGCTATCGGCCGCTCGGCATTTCCCTCCACCTGCGCTAAAACACACCCTAACCCCCAAGGAGAAGCATCTACTGTCACGGTCAATTTTAAATTTGGGTTAAAATGCGCTAAGGTCTTATCTGATACTAATTCCTCTTTTATTTTAATGAATGCATTATTATGGTCGCTTGTCCAATCCCATTTAGCATCTTTTCGCAACAAATCATTTAGTGGACTTAAAATAGATGCGGCGTTAGGTACAAACACGCGATAATAATTCACTAATCCGAGGAATGACTTTAACTCCTGGACATTTGTGGGGGCCTTCGTAGATATCATTGCCTGAATTTTATCTTTAGATTTATGGATGCCATTTTTGTCTATAACAAAACCTAAATAAGTTACAGAGTCCTTGAACAAATGACACTTTTCTTTGTTCAATATTAACCCTGCATCTTGCAACCTATTAAACACTTGTTCTAATCTCTGACAATGTTGTTCTTTGGTTTCGCCTGTCACTAATACGTCATCTAACAGACATAAAACCCCATCTATACCTTGCAATATGCTTTCCATAGTTTTTTGAAAAATTGGGGGCCCATTAGAAAGTCCAAAAACTAATCGAGTAAATTTGAATAATCCCTTATGTGTGTTAATTGTGGTAAGCAGCTGACTCTCGTCATCCAAACAGAGTTGCAAATACGCTTCGCTTAAATCTAACTGCGAAAACTGCTGGCCCCCGTGTAATTTAGCAAAAAGTTCCTCCGTCCTAGGTAGTGGATATTTTTCTATTTGAAGCACTTTATTCAGTGTTACTGAATAATCCGCGCACAGGCGAATTTCCCCAGAATGCTTCAAAATGGGTACAACGGGGCTTGCATACTCAGAATGGTCGACCGGCTGCAGTACCCCTGATTCAACTAACCTATCAATCTCTTTCTCCACTTTTGTCCTTAAAGCAAATGGAACTGTGCGCGCTCGGAAAAATATTGGCTGACTGTTTGGTTTAAGCGACAATTTGACCTTAAATTTATTGAAACAACCTAAGCGGTCACAAAATAATTCCGGATATTTATCAGCATAAAATTCGAGTTCAGATTTTTTTTCACAAAAATACAACTTTGATATATGCAAGTTGAAAAGTGACAAAAAATCTCTGCCGAGCAACGCGGGGCCACCACCCTTCACCACATATATATCAATACAGTTACTTTCCCCTTCGTATCTAATAGTCGCCTGCATTACCCCTACCGTATTTATAATTTCCCCCGAATATGATTTCAAAACTGTTCTGGGTGGCGCCAGGGAAATAGAACGGAAATATTGGTTGTATATATATATCGGAATGGCTGTGACACATGAACCGCTGTCGACTACGAATTTGATTCTCTGCCCACAAACATCAACGGACACAGTCATCGCTTCCCCCCGGTGACTACGAATGTTACAAATAGACTCGGCAAGATTAGGAAACTGATCCTTACCATCATCATCGTTACTCTCCTCGACTGATTGCAACATGTTTACGCATTTCTTTTGTTTGCACATGCGTTTCAGATGGCCTTTCATACCGCACTTTTTGCACTTATAACCTTTGAACCGACACTTATCGACACTATGGTTATTGTACCCGCACACTTCACATCCCACACCGTTAGATGACGAAGCCCTGGAGACCGCGTAGAGCTCGACCGGCTGAGGAGTCAGGTTGCGCGGCGCGGCCGACTGGCGCGCGGCGCTCCTCGCGCTGTGCAGTGACACGGCGATTTCCAGCGCTCGCGCCAGCGTGAGGGTACCTGCGTCTTCCGTGAACAAACGGTCGCGCTCGGGACCTGACTGCATACCCAGGACGAAACGATCGCGTAACATGTCGTCCGTTAGTGAGCCAAACTTGCAGTCAGCTGATAAATGTCGAACTCGAGCCGCCCACTGTGTTAAATCTTCGTCACCTCGTTGTGTAGCGCTATGAAAATTATGCCTTTCTGCAAAAAGTGACTTCTTTGGAAGTAAATGACTATCCACCTCTTTTACAATTTGCTCAAACGATAGTTCTTCTACCGTCTTTGGTGAAATTAGTTCGCGCACCAACTTATACGCGGACTCATTGAGTGCACTCAACAACACGGCGCGTCGACGGTCATTCTCCTGCTTTTCTGGCTTTGTTATCGCGTTTGCACTAAGCCAAATACTTAGTCGCTCCTTAAACACTTTCCAGTCGTTGCCGATTTCAAAAACAGGTAAATTCCCGATCGTAGAATTCATTTTAAATTGCAGTATTCGCGTGTGTAGTTTCGTAAAAAAAATCCGGACGTCGCCACTGTTATAAATGAAAGACGTGCGCTTGCGTTGTACTCATTTAATGCACTGACTCGCCTACCCTTACAGATGCGTATTTATGACATTAGCTCCTAACAGACCTACATAAACTTTCAATACTACTAGTAGACACAGTATCATCATCATCATCATATCAGTCGAAAGATGTCCACTGCTGGACATATGCCTTCCCCAAGGATCTCCACCACTGTCGGTTTCCCGCGATTTTCACCTGGGCCTCGTTTCACGAAGCTACAATTTTACAAGTCTACACTTGCAACATTGGTCAAATACAGCAACGCCATTGGTTGATTTGGCCAATGTTGCTACTTTCAGCAATGCTGCAATGTTGCACAGATCGTCGGTCCACCTTGTGGGAGGCCTGCCAACGCATCGTCTTCCAGTCCGTGGTCGCCACTCCAGAACTTTAACGCCCCAACGGCCTTCAGTTCTGCGAGGAATATGCCCCGCCCATTGCCACTTAAGGTCCTGAGACTAAAAACTGGTGAAGAGCATGTCGGACCATGCTCAGTGTAGGGTTCCATAGCCGTAACTATAAGGTAAAAAATACGATGTAAAAAAAGTACAACAACAAAAGAGCGTATCTTCATAGCAATTACGTCCTTTTGTTGAGAAGCGCAGTTTATCGCCAATAACTCAAAAACGATACATTCGATCTTGTTGAAAATAATTTTCGTTGAAAGTATTAATTAAGCGTTACCTTCGTGATTTTTTTCATATTTTTGGACGCACGGTTTAGAAAATAGAGGGGGGGGGGACACAATTTACACAACTTTCGGAGCGATTATTTCCAAATACATTCACTTAATCAAAAACATTACTTAGGAACCTTATAGTGTTTTTTAAAGAGCTGTCGAACTATGTATCACACGTTGATATTTGCTGAAAAAAACAATTTTTACTGTCTTTAACATGTATGGAGTGCCCCCCCTAAAATTATTTATTTTAATTATTTATATACCAAACTAAGTAGTGGCTCATAAAAGACACCTATATTCCAAATTTCATCAATATCCATCATGTAGTTTCTGAGTAAAATGCCTGTGACATACGGACAGACAGACAGACAGACGGACGGACATGACGAAACTATAAGGGTTCCGTTTTTGCCATTTTGGCTACGGAACCCTATAAACGAAGAGATCCGTAGAAGAATTAGGGTTACCGACATAGCTCAATAGATTGGAGACCTTAAGTGCCAGACACAGTATAACAGCAGTAATTTTTCTTCCCACAAAAGGTCCATCGCGCGCTTGAGTGCTGCCACAGTTCCTCCAAGGTAGACTTATTAAACGACTAATTTACCCCGTCTGATCCATCATCATATCATAATATTTAAGAGCTTGGCTCTTGTCGGAGTAATTTCCAGGTTAATCTACATTCTGCGTTTTCTTTCCCTTCTGTATACGATGAAACGTTTATTTTTTTCTTTTATTTGCTCCATGTATGTTCTTCTAGCCTTCCCCTTATCCTTTTCCCTTCAATTATTCCTTTGATCCAGTTGTCATGGCGTAAGAGATGGCCTAACATTTTTCCTTTTTTTTTTATCACCGTCATAAAGTTGACCCTATACACATTTTTAATTTAATACTTAATCATCTCACAAGCTTCATTCACCTTAATTCACCTAGAATCCACTCGTCTGACTATCTCGCATTCATCACTCTTAATGAATTATGCCGACACCTGGGCTCAGATTAGTGTACCGGTCGTAATTATGGGATTTAGGTAATTAATTGTGCTAGCTTCAGTTTCTGACGTACTTAGTATAACTCTAAAAGGGAGCACCAATGCACAAGTAACTATAAAAATTCCAAGTGAATGCTGAATGTGTGCCTATATATTTGAAGAGTTCCCTTAATTTCTACAAGATCCTACCATCAGATTCTGACCTGGTTGTAATTAGATTATGAGACTAACTAGAAGGTCAGGCCGTCCTAAAGCAGCACCCAACTTTTTTACCATCAAGACATAGGATTGACAATAATCAATATAAATTAATTAATTAACTCTAACCATCAAATTTCGTTCCCAAAATTGCCCGGATAAAGTCATGTAACTCATTTTCGTGCCGCCAACGATTTTAAAATTAAGGCTCCATGTTGAGCATGACGTCACACGTCAGTATTTCATACTAAACTGCATACTTTCTGAGCGTTTTGAGTCTTCATGAAAATAAAACCGTTTAATTATATCGTCACTACTTTAAAATAAAAAATACGTATCAGATACTGACTCCAGGTAAAAAGGCAGTAAGTGTATATGAAGTTCGTATGTAACTTTTGACGTTTTTTCTACCACGTTTATTTACGAGTTTTTTTGATAGTAGTGACGATGTGTCACCATAAACTTAACAAAAAACCGACTGCGGTGCAAAAAATACCGCGCATAAATCTGCAATTTTGTTATTTTAACGAATTTTAGCTAGTGACACTCGCGCCATCAAGACGAATCTAATAATGTATCATTTATCAAAATCGGATGTGTCATTACGAGCGGATATACATACATACATACGTACATACAGGTCAAAACCATAACCCTCCTTTTGGGCTTCGCTGCAGTCGGGTAGAAAGAAGCTGATTTGAACTAAGTAGCATCAAATCATACTCATAAAGTAGGATTGATGTTTCATGAAAAAAAAAAATCCTACATAGAGTACGGATTGAGATCCTTTTCAAATTCAGTTAAAAAGCAACAAAACAACATTACCCCTTCATAACAGCCATCTTCCGGTATAATTAACGCCAATGTATCCGGACCCCAACATCCCCTTTTCGCCCATAGACTAGACACCGCTTATCTATAATGTTGCCATTTCCAATGTTTTAAAATCCGTAGAATATTTAGAGCAATACAGGAGGGAGTCGCCATGGCACATTTTTAAAAGGTTTGCAGTTCTTTTTTCCAATGCTTGTTAGTATGAGTCACACTGAGAAACTGGTGAGTTTCTTCCGGCGCTTCTTCTCACCAGAAGGTCATTACCCGAAGCGCCAAAAGAAAAGAAAAGAAGACAAAATAGTGTAAGACATGTAAAAGAGCCCTTGAGGGCCTACTTACAGAAATAAATTATTTTATTTTATTTTATTTTTATTTTATTCGCAAGTATGTTGAAAAACGTCGTATGTCACCCGTGGGCATTGGTCATTACAGTCTCGGCTATTACAGCCCTCGCCTGAGGGCTGTGTAACACAGCCTCCACTGTAATGACCAACATAGCTCACACGTATCATAATGTATACTATTACATACATACATTACATAGGGCCGATACAGACGGACTGCCACCCAACTGCAACTCCCTACGGTTTGTATGGGAACTGCATCACAACAGTCGTCGTGCAGTTGTGATGCAGTTCCCATACAAATCGTAGGGAGTTGCAGTTGGGTTGCAGTCCGTCTGTCTGTATCGGCCCTTATTCTGTGGTTGCGTAAGTATTCGGGGTAGAACGATGTTCAAGTGGGCGTATCCTGAAATCATGACGACGAATCAGGATTGAAAACATTTTAAATTAGAGTCCGAGCCGAAACTACGGCCGAAACCGAAACTGAATTTGAGGGGTTTCGTGCTGTGATCGGACAGTCTTTATTTCAAAAACTTAAACTAAAAACCAGAAAATAATATGTTAATTACCTCAAAGAAATGGATAATCAACGATTCATACATAGGTATACAGATATTTATAGTTTTTAACCTGTTATTTTTGAAGTCGGTGCCTGCCACTGCCACGCAAAGCTGGCTATGTTGAGCTCCTTAGCTGGCACCGACTTCAAAAATAACAGGTTAAAAACTATAAATATCTGTATACCTATGTATGAATCGTTGATTATCCATTTCTTTGAGGTAATTAACATATTATTTTCTGGTTTTTAGTTTAAGTTTTTGGAAGTCGGTTTTTATTTTTGTTTTAAAAATTTACTTTATTTTTTTAAATTTTTAGTGGCGCTGGAAAAATATTGTTCTAACCAAGTAGACTTACGTCTATTTAGTTAAAAGAAAAAAAATCCAAATCGGTCTAGCCGTTTTCAAGCCGTAATCGGGGAACAAACCTACATGAAAATTGCTCTTTGTTTTGAAGTCGGTTAAGACTGGAAACTTATTTCTAATAAGAAATGCACGAGAAACTAAGAAAAATACCCAAATCGCTATACGTGTGCCTATAATATTTGAAGAGTTCCCTCGATTTCTCCAAGATTTCATCATCAGATCCTTATTTGGTTGCAATGGAACCACCTCGGAGGTATACCCTTTAAAACAAAAAAAGAATTTTCCAAATAGGTTCAGCCGTCTTCAGGTAATCGGGGAAGAAACCTAGACACAAATTGACTCTTTGTTTTGAAGTCGGTTAATACTAGAATCTTGTTGCTAATAAGAGATGGACGAGAAATTACGAAAAATACCGAAATCGCTATATGTGTGCCTATAATATTTGAAGAGTTCCCTCGATTTCTCCAAGATTCCATCATCAGATCCTTATTTGGTTGCAATGGGACCACATCGGAAGTCTACCCTTTCAAACAAAAAAAAAATTTTCCAAATCGGTCCAGCCGTCTTCAAGTAATCGGTGAACAAACACACACAAAAAAAAAATAATAAAAAAAAAACATACAGACGAATTGAGAACCGTCCTTCTTTTGGAAGTCGGTTAAAAAGCACAAATAATTTGTTTGAAATAAGAAGTTATAATAATGTTATAATTAATGATTATCATAGACTAAACGATTACTTAAAAATGAAGACTGACTAATTGTGATTGTCATTTTTTTTCTTCCCACGAAAACTTGACCTTATATGGAAGTTTCGGTTTCGGTTCTGGTTTCGGCCGAAACTGAGATCAAAGCCGAAATTCGGTTTCAGCCGTGAAAACTAGTTTCGTTCGGACACTATTTTAAATATTCAGGGTGTTAGGTGCGACTACGATAACTCTGCAAAGCGGAAATACGATACGATAACTTTGCAACACCTCCGTTTAAAAGTCAAATTTCTATGAAAATGTGACATTTAAATGGGGGTGTTGCCATGTTTCGCTCTGCAAAGTTATTGTAGTCCCACTCTATGCCTAAAATCACAGATCTTCAGACTTATTCTAGCTCTGGCAACACTCTTATCTCGTTCATACTCCATTAAATGCAGTTGCTGACTTGCGCCGATGACACCGCTATGCCGAGCTAATGTTTCAACAGAACATAAATCCTGGTGAACCGACACCGCGAATTGATCCTGGTGTTTGGGTATTTGCTTTACATTGCTCGATGAAAGCACCGATCGTGAAATCAATGGTGTTTTTATTTACCTCTATCTCTCCTCTGTAGTAGTAAATCCCGCCTTTGATGTCTGTTTGTATACACGGCGGGAATAAGTAACCCGACAAACTTTAACTATAGATTCTAACGACAATTGGGAGTAAAAATAGTACATTACACAACTAGGGTGGTAAAACAAAGAAAGGCCGAGATGGCAGATGTTTGCGGCCCGAGCTGCAAGCGAGGGACGTAAATATGCGATCGAGGGCTTTCTTTATTACCTCCCGTGTTGTGTACATCATTTTATGTCTACACTTGGCCAGAAAGCGGCTTTTTCCTGAAAAACTGGCGCCATTCGCATTTTTTGAGCCTACTTATATATACAACTGTTGCATAAAATACTATAAAACACAGTAATTTTTCTTCCTACAAAAAAAACATCGCGTGGCATGTATGTGTGCGCGCCGTGATCGAACGCACTACAAGCAAAGTTTTACGAATGCGTAAGAATGCCCCAGTATGGATCGCACTATCTGCGCCTCGACCATACGCATCGCAGAACGGAAAGTTTTACTACTTGTCTGTCTTTATACTTTGCCTTGGGTCCCCAACTGGCTTACCCGTCACTAAAAATGTTTACTCTTATTTTTATCTGTTTAAAAACTTCAACTCTTTTAATTACTACGGTTCACAAAGTATGCTTTAAAGGCACAATAAATGGGTTCCGTTGTATATTCTGGCTACGGAGCCCTAAAACCCGCGGTCACAAGTCACGCGCCATCTTGCATTTGGCGTTTCGTTATTGCTCGAGTTTGTTTCGGCGGGAAAAATGACAAGTGTCACCGGCAGTCGAAGGAAATCGTGCGTGAAACGGAAATCGCTTTTTTTTCAGCGATCTGGAATGGTTAGACTGGAGACCAGTGAGCCAAGAAATAACATTTTACACCAATATTTTTTTTAGCATTATGTACCTACTGTTTATTGTATGTTTTTAGCAACATGTTCCTTTTTTACCAATGAAAGTAAGTAAATAAAGTTCTGATCTTTGACCATTGTTTTTCTAAATAATGACAATCTGGAAAAAGAAAATTCAGACTGTCAAGAAGCTTAACCGGGTTAGGCTCATTTCGTCTAAAAAGCAAAGTTTTTCCGAAAAACGACGGCTAAGCTTTATACTTACGCTTTATATTATTCGATCACGTTTAATACGATTTCCCACATAATACGTCATTTTGCGCCGGTCCCTGCGACTTGAAGCTATTTTTCATTCATTTTGCTCATGGTTAATACAACCCGCGTCCCGCTTAATACGCCATCTAAAACCATAAATATATATTAACCAACTGTACCGTCATTCGAAGCCTAAATAAATGAGAGTGGCAACACTGTTTATCATAACTATGACGGTTTAAAGTGCCATTTTTCAGTACTGGTCACCCCAAGATACCCGCGGTTTTAGTTCCCGCCAAAACCCCACCAGCAGCAAAAGCCGTAGAGGTAGCGGGCGGCAATTCCGGCCTCATTGGCTTTTCTGTTTTCAAACTGTACGGTTGTGACCAGAGTGCGTATCTCCGATAGCAGCAATCTGGTAACTTTAGTGCCTAAAAGTATTTTACTTCATACAGTTTAAAAACGGTGTAACCGTTCGTATATATTAGTTATTTTATAATTTTTAATTTTTTCAGTACAATATCATTATGGACGAGGATAGTAAGGATTCCTCATCATCTTCGGACAGTGAGAGCACTGATACGGCTGCTCCCGTGACGCCAGGAGCTGAGGGACCGTCTCGGAAAAGAAAAAGCCGGACAACCGCCAGCAGTGCAAAGCGCAAGAGGTACTCCGAGGACACATTTCTTAATCTCGCCAAGGAAGTAAGTGAAGTTAAACGCTTTCTTTCATCCATGATGTACCCTCAGGCCCCTCAGCCTATGCCTATGCCCGTGCCCGTGCCCCCGTCCACACTTTGTGATAACTCTGACGATAATGTTAGTCTTAATGTAAGTGGCGAATTATTTCCTGGCGACGACTCGAACAATGCACAGCCTAAAGAATCGGTCGATTTAAGTATCAATTTGCCTTTTAACACTACTGTAAAGGAACCAACAATCCCAAAATCCTCACAAACCCATATAGATTTTTTGGAAAAGATTCAACATTTTGGCTGCTCAGACTGGGCTGACGTTAGATACTCAGAAGTTCAGAAAAATTATTGCTCTACCCCAGGCTTCGTTGATACTGAATGTAACGATGAACTAAAGCCTTACGATAAGGTTACCTCTCTCAGTGTAACCGAAAAAGGATTTGCGGCCATTACGCAGGCCCTGATTAAACAAAAAGAATCATTGCAGTCTGGGCTAGAGACTTTGCTTGCTTGGGTTTCATCTTGTGAGGACATAACTGTAAATGCTTTGAAAGCTAAGCTTAATGAAATATTTGTTGACGGTTCCTACAACAAAATCTCTGTTGATATTCTTCAAATGGCATGTGGGCATAGGGCCGATTTAATTCAGCAAAGACGTGATAGTATATTGAGATATGTTAAGGATAAATTTATTCGCGCTGCTGTTCGTAAAATCCCGCCAACTTGCGAATTACTTTTTAGTAAAGACTTGTTGTCAGCCGAATTAGAAAAGAATGGTGGGGTTGCGAAAACCCTTTGGCCGTTACGTAGTGCAACTTCTACAAAGCCTAATTGGGCGGCTGCGCAAGCCGGTCCCTCTCAGACAAAGCAGCCCGCGCAGGGCATGCACGATTTCCAAAAACGAGGGTATTTTGGAAAACCTTTACCAAATATACCACCACATGGTGTCCCCTTCTACCCATATCCTGCGCAAGGATACTTTATGAATCAGCCTTTACAGGCAGTACCACCTGCCTATATGCCGAAAAGATTTACGCAAAATCGAGATGGCAAGCATAGTAGCAAAAACAATTCCAATAAAACACGTCATAAATCCAAATATGACGATCCGGGCAGGAATAATAATAAAAATAGCCACGATAGTAAGAATTTTCGTGGCAAGCGAAAATTCTGACTCGGAGCCACAGGCTTTCAAAGCCGGTTGCCTCCTCGACTTCATACATGTTTGGGAACAAATGGAGGCTCCGCAAGCCATTTTAAAAATGATAAGCGGGTATCGACTACCCCTCAGACAAAAAGTTCCGCTTTGTTGGCCGAAAGGCAATCACAAACACCAGACAAAATTCTCACCTCAAATGAAGGTAGCGATAAATTCATTAATAGAAATTGGCGTACTAGAATCGGTGTTGCCATCCCAAAGTTACATTTCCCCCATGTTTTTAGTCCCGAAGTCAGATGGAACAATGCGTCCGATTTTCAATCTGCGCAATTTGAACAAATACCTGATTGTATCCAAGTTCAGGCTGATAAACATGCAAAAAATACCAGACTTTCTGCAGCCGTACGACTGGTTGGCGAAAATCGACCTATCGAACGCGTACTTTCATCTTCGCGTTGCAGAACCTCACAGAAGGTACTTACGGGTCATGTTCGACGACAAGTTGTACCAAATGACGTGTCTGCCCTTTGGTCTGGCAACGGCGCCAAAGGTATTTGCCAGTTTATCAAACTGGGCTACCCAAAAACTAAGAGAGAAAGGCTTCAGGGTAGTAGTCTACCTAGACGATTTTCTCTTGGCTCACCAGGACAGACATACACTGTCAATCCAAGTAGCCGAAGCTGTCAAGCTATTAGAGAGCCTTGGTTGGCAAATAAATTACAAAAAATCTGTCCTGGCTCCACAAAAGAGTCTAGAATACCTGGGAATTGCTTGGGAGCCTTGGCTTGGTATAAAAAGTCTCCCACACATGAAATGCACGACGCTGAGAAACAAGTTACTTCAGGTACTTACTCGGAGGTCGGCACGGTTAAAAGAAATACAGAGCTTGATAGGTCTCATAAACTTCGCAAGTTTTATAGTACCAAGAGGCCGTTTAAATCACCGCGATCTGATAAAGTTTTCTTTGAGCCTGCCAGACAACGATTTCTCTCAACGTTACTCGATCCCAGAGTCGAGCATAAAAGAATTAAGGTGGTGGCTGAAAAATTACAATCGCCCCTCTGTTTTGCACAAACCACCTGTCCAACACTTTTTAGTGACGGATGCATCCGATCTGGCTTGGGGTGCCTGTCTAGACAAATTAAAGTTATCAGGCAGTTGGACACCAGCCGAGAAATTTCTCCACTCGAATCAAAAAGAAATGCTCGCTGTACTGCACGTATTGGAAGAGCAAGGTCCTTATCTAAAGAACTCTTCAGTCATGTTGCAGTGCGACAACAAGACGACGATAGCGTATTTGAGAAAGGAAGGCGGCTCAAAATCTGCCAGCCTCATGAGTATCACCAGGAAAGTGTTCAAAATATTGGACCGACAGAATATTCATTTGACGTCTCACCACATACCAGGGAAGTTCAACGAGGAGGCGGACCATTTATCACGTCTCCGGACCAATCCGGAATGGCATTTACTTCCCGAGGTGACGGAGACTCTTTTCCGAAAATGGGGAGTACCACATGTCGATCTGATGGCATCGAGCACGGCTCATGTAGTACCTCGATATGTCAGTCTGGACTCATTAGATCAGAGAGCTCTCTTTCACGATGCCTTCAGCCGAAAGTGGGACTTCCCACTAGCATGGATATTCCCTCCACCTTTCCTGATTCCAAAAGTACTTTCTCACCTGAATTCTGCGAAAGGGATTTACCTCATTGTAGTCCCAAAGTGGGAGAAAGTGTTTTGGAAACCGGACATAAGGAACCGAGCATTATGCGCACCATTCACAATACGTCGCCTACACCGGGTCCTAGTGGATACATCCACAGGTCTGCCACCAAAGAAGGTCCACGAGATGACCCTTCAAGTCTGGAAATGTCGGGGTGGGCAAGTAAATTGACGGGTTGGACCTCAGAGCAAAGGAAACTTTTGCAATCTGGTTGGCGTCAATCCACTCTAAAGACGTATAAAAATCCATGGAATAGGTGGCTAAAATGGTGCCTATTGAATAATGTAGCATCACCCCATAATCCATGCGGCTCTGAGCTGGCTAGATTTTTAGCAGACTTGTTTCAGAAAGATGGCTTGTCGTATCGAACAATATTAGTGTACAAATCTGCCATCGCTACCTTATGTAATCCGGACATCTCAGCCAGTCTAAGCTCTAATGCATTAGTTAAGAAAATATTAAAATCCATTGCTAATCAAAACCCGCGCGTTTCAAGTAAACCGCCCATTTGGGACACTGATGTATTGTCTAATTATCTTATAAACAGTCCATGTGATGAAAATAATTTATATGAATGTTCCAAAAGGACGGCAACACTTTTGTTATTGTGTTCAGGACGTCGCGTCCACGATTTGACGTTATTGTCTACTAACGAAAATATGTGTGTGTTAGAAAGTGATTTTGTTGTGTTCTGGCCCAAGTTTGGCTCAAAAACGGATAATGAAACCTCTAGACAGTCAGGGTGGCGCCTCTTACGTAATAAAGATCATATTTCCATTGATCCCGTACATTGGATCAAAAGAGTTATCGTGCTTTCAGCGGAAAGACGGCAGAAGTGCAAAAGTGACAATCTTTTTATAACAGCTTGTGGCCCACCTAAGGCGGCATCACGTACTGTAATTGCAGGCTGGGTTAAGAGAACTTTAGTAGAAGCTGGTATCAAAGCGAGCCCAGGAAGTGTTCGTCCCGCTGTGGCGTCTAAAAATTGGTTTTTACAATTACCGCTTGATGATATATTAGCACGGGGCAACTGGCGATGTCAGGAGACATTTACCAGGTATTATTGTCGCGAAATACAATCTCAGTCTAATATTGACCCCCAAACATCTCGGGTAACGTCATTTCATCCAATATGACATGAGTAATTAACATGTCAAGTTATACTACTACGTCTAACACGTAATTGTTATGTGAACAGTTGATTATCATCACTTTTCCCACAGGGGTTAATTTATAATAAGAATAATTATTATACTGTATATTTTATTCTTACTTTACTCTTAAGTGAAACCTAGGGGTTTACTATAACCCATATAAGTAATCAATTTGATAAGATAATGCTAATTTCCCTTTACAGTGTTTACTTGTTTGTACTATTGTTTTCTATATACCTAGGTTGGTGGTCTAACCTAGAAAAATTAATATTTATATGCAGGCTACATTTCTTGATTGATCTGCATTATTGCGCTGTTTAATTATCATATTCTTAACAATATGTTTACAACTAATTAGATGATCTCCGCTATTATTTTCTAGTTTTTGTTTATATAATTGTACAGCTATAAGTGCTTGAACCTGTCTTTGTATAGGTATGCTATATTCAGGTTTACCTATGCTGTAATTAGTCGAAACATTGATTCAATTACCTTTTGTATTAAAATGCTTATGTACTAGGAAGCTATTAGTTCAAAAGTATGAGCTTGATTTCTAGCTTGAATTAGGAAATACCTATTTTTGCATTGGTGAAAGTAGAGCAATGTTAAATTATGGTTATAATAAATACAATGATTTGTTTCATGATTCTTTTATTTCTTATGTTCATCCAATACAGGCTTAATTTTTACTATTTTTAGTGGTCTGAGCTAACCTTCTCCACAGAGGTAAAATAAAGTATTGGACATATTGACTTTACTTTCTAATCTTGATCTTGTAGAGATTATTGGCTCAGGCTTCATCTTTTAGATACTTGTAGTAATGTTATGACTAATAAAATAACATTACTTTGTTTACATTGACATTCTTGACAGTAAATAAATAACTTATTGCACATAATTATTAAATATTTTTTACATTAAAACTTGTATGCTTCATGAGAATGTCAATGTAATAGTTTATCACATTGGCTTAAATAAGTAGTCATACAGTAGAAACCCCACCAGGCGATAACAGACACGTCTCATTTATTTAGGCTTCGAATGACGGTACAGTTGGTTAATACCAGCGTTTTACCTACCAATAAAACGCTTATTAAACAACTTACCTCATTCGAAGCCTATTTCTATTTCTGCCTGGTGTAAATGAGCCGCAATGAGGCCGGAATTGCCGCCCGCTACCTCTACGGCTTTTGCTGCTGGTGGGGTTTTGGCGGGAACTAAAACCGCGGGTATCTTGGGGTGACCAGTACTGAAAAATGGCACTTTAAACCGTCATAGTTATGATAAACAGTGTTGCCACTCTCATTTATTTAGGCTTCGAATGAGGTAAGTTGTTTAATAAGCGTTTTATTGGTAGGTAAAACGCTGGTATTACCCACCTTGCATCGTCGTAGGTACAATATTAACAACTTATGTATGCGGGTGAAAAAAATTGGGACTAACCACGTCGTACTAATATTACGCGAGGGACGCGATTCTTCCGCCTGTGCAGATAATTTGTACTTATTGTAGTTGAGTGCCTAGCAGTGGCGTGGCGTCTAAACAACTCGATTCCTATCGGCTTGCCTAATATCAGGCATTTGACCACCTTATTCTACAGCTCTTAAGGAAAATGTACGCCCAATCTGCACCGGCTTGCCCAAGAATATCTTTTACGCCACGCCACTGCTGCCTAGAAACCTAAGGCTACTAAGTCTAGAGATCGCTTCTTTAGCTATAACACCGCCTTTTGTGTGCCATTAGTTTTTAATATCTTGTTTAACTATTTCAGAATCAATTTAAATTTTTTGGTGTGCAATAGTCCCGGTGAACGTCGTTGCGCCTCAGAGATTTTTTTTTTTTTTTTATGTTTTAAGTAATATTTATTCTGCTATTCGGAGCGGAAACAAATCAAACAAATCAAAGATCATAAAAATCGGTCCATCCGTTCTTGAGTTATGAATGGTGTAACTAACATGACTTTGTTTAATGTAGGTACATAGATTTTAAAACCGGCTTGAGTAAAATACGTACCGAATCAACTAGCCGCTGCAACCCTTTCCATATTGATTAGGATTAATGGGGTCACGTTACACCCCAACACCAACAGTTGCATCGCGAGGACGTAATATTTAGGCACCCGTCACACAGCCGATGACCACCGAGAAACGAGTAGAAACAAGTTGGGGTCCCCGTCCGTTTAAAACTCAGATCCCATAAAAAACAATACATGTAAAAAAATGCAAGCCTCGCACCGCAGTTCTTCTACAACAAAAAAGTTTCGAGATGTAATGTTAAGCCAAGTCAGTACCGGGGAGTGTCCACAGAACTCGGTTTCCACCGACTTGCCTATTATTTATCCGTGGAGGATTCTTTATTTGAGCACTATAAAATGTGTTCCTCGACGGTTAAATAATAGGCAAATAAAAGGGATCATTGCAGGCTCCCACTAATAACCGGGTTTCGGTTAAAAAATATTTACATTTTAAAAGGGCGTTGTATCCAATTCCAAGCCTCTCCATTAATAAAAACAATTTTGGTTCTTATTTCAAAACGATATGCTGGATTCATTTGAATCAAACATCTCCTGCAATTAAATTAAAACCTTATAAGGGTTCCATTTTTTCCTTATTAGTTACGGAACCCTAAAAAGTACTACGACTATGTGCTTAAACTGAATTCTTCATGCTCTACTTAATAACAATCTAAATTATTGTATTCCCTTACCTACTTAGATTAGAAATAAAATAACTGGGTATCTAATAATCGTGTCGTATTATTCAAGGTAGGTTTTAAAAATTTAAATTTTAGGACGTAAATCCGGAGCATATGTCTCTGTGAAAAAAGGTAAAAAGCATTCCTAACTGTAGCGGGCTACGTGAGAATATTTCAAATCGCTCGGTCGCATTAAATCGCCATTTTGTGGCAAAAATAAGAGATGTCCTGACCGCGTGCGGGCAATATGTGGACGCGTGTCCATTGTACACACAGATAATTATGAATTTCGGATTATAAGGGTGGAAGGGAACGAGGGACATTCCTGCAAATGTGGCATTGTTTAGCCTTGGTACATTATTTCCTCCAAATAAACTAAGTTAATATCTATCACCGCTTTCAAGTTATAGCTTGTTTCAACCCGGTCAATTGTGAGTGTCAGGATGGCGGGTGTACATCAACAAATGGAGCTGTGGTATACCTTAGGAGTTAGTGCTAGCAATGTGCCAAATGTGCGCTAAAATTGGAGCAATGTGCTCTTTAAACTCCAGAGATATTTAAAAAATAAATGAATCCGCCATTCTGACGTCAGGTTGGCGGACTCATTTCCAGTTCTAGCTAATGGCTGCCTACTCAAGGGTGAAAGTAGTGCCTAAGGTTAGTGCTCGCAATGTGCTTCCACGTATGAAGCACAATCAAATTCAGAGAGCGGCTAAAGAGTAATATGGATTGAATAAGTATATATATAGACGCCTGCTTATTGGAAATAGCAACTACCGTTGCGCACGTTAATTGCACGCTTGTGTCTAAAAAAGCACGGACAACAGTTCTAAAACGCAAGTTTTGGCAATACTGATTAAAATACCTACTTTTGATGTTAAAATACCTAATTTTTAACGTTTAAGTACCTCTTATTTAACGTTAAAAATACACTACTCCTTAATGTTAAAATATCCACTTTTTAACGTTAAAATATCGTTGCAACATAATCATTATTTTAAAAGCCGTTCCACGTTAATTCTCGTGAATCAACGTGCACAATCCTACGTACATTAAAAAATATTAAAACGCACGAACACTCGCCAAGCAATTAAAAGACATTGTTTAGGCGTAAAACATTGCAGCAACGAAACGCTTTACGGCGGGAAACGTGGAATAAAAAAGTTTGGAATATTTTTTTAATCGCCATTTTTGAAAACAGCTCTCGAATGAGATGCTTTAAATTCCGTGATGCGCTAGGAATGAATTAATCAGAAATGGTTTTTGATGTCGCAAGGCATTTCGACATAGACAGATTGGATGAGTATGTCAAGTACAGCTGGCCAGATTTTATTAATGTTTGTACCGGATACTTAATGACATGTAAATATAAATAAGTTTAGTTATAAGCAAATAAATAATAATCATTTTCTATTTCTATTAGGTTTAGGTAAAATAATTGTATCAGCTAGCTTAGGTTTGTCCAATCATTTAATAACGTGTCTTTAACCCTTTACTATAGGTAGGAATCAGGCCTTCAGCCAAAAGTGCATATTGCACTCAAAGTGCATACTGCACTAAATGTACTATGCACAAACACTAATAGGCCCTAAGCCTACAAGTGCATACTGCACACATAAAGCTGAGTGCATCATGTACAAAGCTACAACAGGCCCTAAGCCTCAGATGCATGTGCAACAATGCACATGCACACCAGCAAGTACATGATGCACCAGCAAGTGCATAGTACATACCCAGGCCCTAAGCCAAGTACACAATGTACACCCACTAGCACACAATGTGCAACATTATGGGCCATCAGCCAAGTGCATACTGCACACACATGCACAAAGTGCATTCATGTAACCTAGATAAGTTTTCCCGCTTTTAATAAATAAACTATGGCAAAAATGGAGGGAAAACCGACCAATCAGAAACGTCGGCCAATCACAGGCACGACCAATAGTAGGCCTCCCGTTTCTCCAACCACACTAACTGTGGACTACCGCGACAGCCGATTTACACCCACGCAATCGGCTAGCCGCCAGTTTTTATCCAGCCGCCGACGCCAAAGGTCGCCTTCCCCTCCACTTAGCCAGTATTGTAAAATCAGTGTTTCTTCTCATTTCCTACCACCCATTAGGTACCCTGCTATCGAAGGTGTGTGAGCGCTTACAGTCCCGTTCCGCACATTGGTCCATTCTCCGCGGATTTCAAGAACCCAGAAGACTCAAGAACCCAGAAGTCTCAAGGCTCAAGAAACCAGAAAAAAGCTTCAAGAAACCAGAAGACTCAAGAAACCAGAAGTCTCAAGGCTCAAGAAACCAGAAAAAAGCTTCAAGAAACCAGAAGAAACCACCCAACTAGCAAAAGTAAGTACTATAAAAGTCCATAGAACGTTTCCAGAACACTAATTAGTGTTTCATACATGTCCTATAACGTTGATGTAAACGTTTACTCAGGCAGGTTTTGGCACAATTATATCGCAATTTCGTGACATAACCGTGTTATTGTGGCTCCATACATCACATTTTAGTGCTATAGTTATACTAAAACCGCGACGTGTAACACTTTTTAAGCTTTTAACAGTGATTGTTGAGCCATCTACATCACAAAAAAGTTACAAAAAAGTAATCAGAGTTCTGTTAATGGACTTTTAAGTCCTATATTAGAGATAAGGGAGCTATTATAGTTCATCCGTAAAGTTGATGTGAGTTGTGAGACGGTGCGTACTGCTCGGAACTAAAAATCTCCTTGGTAAGTAAATTGATTGAACTACACATTTAAAGCAAAATGGCTGCTCACTGTTTGTGAAATTAGTGTTATTGTCTTAGACTCCCATTTTTACTTGCGATTGAAGATTTACGTACAAAGTATACTAGTATTATAAACAAAATTTTTATGCGCCCCCTTAATTATTAATATTTATGAAATTAAAATCACGAAAAGATATAAATTTCTCGATCGCTGGTATAAAAGTGTCTTCGTGCTTACTATAGGCTTACTATATAACGTCTATCAGGTCAGTCATTTGCCGCCATGACAAAAATAGGGTTCCTTGACACCTGTTAAACCGTATAAGAAACCTTTGATGTCATTATGATATTATTTGGTGGTACATGTTCCTTCCATATATTTATATAATTTGCAATGTAGGTATGTTACAGGATCACTTTTCACAAGTAATTGTATTATTAACAAATTATTGGGTACCTACTTATACCCAGATCCAAGATCAATATATATATTTTTCTTTTCCAGTACGTACAGTAAGATGGATTACGACTGCTTTTTACGAAAAGATGATTTTATGCGCCAATCTGATTTGGAACATTATTAAACATTACTTGCTGGGGTGGTTTCATTCGTATTATTATTTTGTACGGAACCCGGCCTTGCTTAGAACAACGTGGTAAGAGGATAGTACCATACACCAATATGTCTGTCTTGTTCTAAAAGAACATTTTAAATTTCTACTATTGGACATTTTGGCTGATTATAAGTGGTCAAATGCTACTTTTATATATCAGAAAGGCCCATTAAAAGTATTTCAAACTCTTTAATACAACTATGAGACGTAACAGTTACCAAAACAATGATTTCAAGACTTTTTAGTGTTTTAACAGTGTCCTCGGGGCAACTATAGTATTTGTCCTATAGCAGCTATTTGGAAATCTTTATTTCACAAATCCGATACATACCAGTGTTAAAGAAACCAATAATAGTACATTATTATCCTATAATAGTATTCTTTTAACAATTATAGTACTTGCACTATAATACTCATTTGGAAGCGACAATAACACATATTTGCCTTAAAACGGTAATATATGTTCCTTTAATAGGACAAGGAAGCTCTTTAGTGGTATAACAGAATCATTTATAGTGCAGCGTTAAAGGCATGATTTAGGACTGTAATGTAAACGTTTACATCACTATTAAACAGTACTAAAGTGCTGTATAATATTATACAGCTGAAAAGTGATATAAGTTGCTTTTATAAAACACATGGTCATAACGAAAACCTTTATAACGCTTTAATAGGACTCTTTAGTGATAAAATGATTTCTTAATGGACTATTTTGCTGGTTGGGCAGAAGGCTCAAGAAACCAGAAGTCTCAAGGCTCAAGAAACCAGAAGTCTCAAGGCTCAAAAAAGAATAAAGAAACTCATCATGCCGGTCACAAGGTCGGTAGAGAGGAGGCGACCCCCGTCGTCCGTCCACACAGCCTCCACACCAGGAGGCATCACCGATTCATCGGAGCAGACGACGACGACGGGCACCACAACCACAACAGGAGCGTCGGCGGAATCTGGAAGAAACTCACCACGTATCACAAGACAAGCAAGGTACGATTCATTACGGTCACTCCCGGAGCCTCCCCAGGCCCGTGATACCGCCCCGGCCGCAGGCACCATGCCCGCCGCGGCCGAGACTGCTGGCACTGCATATGCCGCAACCGTGGGCGCGCCGCCCCAGCCCGCACCGCCGAAAGGCAACGCCGGCCAGGCCGCGCCCGCCCCCACCACCGAGCCCCCCGCTTCAGCCGTACCCCCTCTCCCGCGCCCGGGAGAGGGGAGCGCCGCGGGGACCTCCGCTGGGCTACAGGCGCCTATACGAGAGGCGCTCCCAGCGCCTGTGTTAGCGTCCGCTACAAGAGCGCGCTCGCAGGCAACATCGAAGAAATCGAAGCAACATCGCATCAAACTGGCGAAGGCGCAGGCAGAGCTAGCCGCGGCAAGGCTAGCTATCGTCCAGGCAGAAGCGTCGTCGGATGAAGAGTTCGAGGACGACGTGAGCACCGGAACAAAAGTGAACACGTCGCGACAGGTCGAAACCTGGCTCGACCGGCATCAACAAGTTCCTGCAATCGACATGCATCCGCACATCCCAACACCGCAGCACGACACTCAGGTACTGTCTCACTCGGCGGGAGCCCGCGCTGGGCCCCCGCCCCCGCTACCCGCGGCGATCCAGTACCCGGACCGGCGCCAGGAAGCTGATCCTGGCATAGCAAACCCGGTCCCCCAGTCGATGCTGTTCTCTCAGGAGCGGGCAATGGCGATGCAACAGTATTCATCGAATGCAGACATGAACAACTTCGCTGACGCCATACGTGCCGCCATCGTTGCAAGCAAACAAGAACCGTCCTTCAGGAAGCCGGCCGACCTCCCGGCGTTCACCGGCTCCCGACGGCAGTGGCTGTCCTTCAAAAGGGTATATGAAGACACAGCACCATTTTTTACAACAGGAGAAAATACAGCGCGACTGCAGACGGCGACAAGCGGGCTACGAAACGCCGCTATCGCCGACTTCATCATTTCGGGCGCACGGCCTGAAATCATCATGGAAAAATTAGAAGAATGCTACGGGAACACAGCGACGCTTGCAGCCCTCGAGTACAAGAATCTGCGAGAGCTGCCGAAGCTGACCGACAACGCGCAAGACATCTGTACATTTTCGCTGCGCCTCGGCACCATCATGACTACGCTACAGCTGGTCGACCCACATGCAAGTAGGTACAACTCCGAGATACTACGCTCGCTTCATGACAAATTAACAGTGAATTTACAGTCGAAGTGGTACACCTACTCTGCGGACAAGCAACGTCGTGAAAGTGACGTCATGCTGATGGTCGACTTCCTGAGAGCCGAGGCGAAGCTGCGCGAACCATACACAATAATGACGGACACGCAACAAAATTATCAAAGGTACCCCCCCCGCCCTACCTCATACAACACCTATGCACCCCGCCCCGCCCAGAGCGCGCGCTACCCGCCCGCGGCAGCACCACGCTGGCAGCCGCCGGTCGCATCGAGCACGCAGCCGCGCCCACAGAAAACGCTGACAGTCGCTGAGAAAAAATGTCCGATATGCGCAAGTACAAATCACAGCGGGGCCGGAGAATGCGCAACTTTTCTCAACATGTGCATAGATAAGCGGCGGGAGGTGGCAAAAACGCAGCAACTGTGTTTCAAGTGTCTTCATTATCGTGCCCGCAGGCATTTGTGTAAAAAGATGTTGTGTACAGCTGAAAATTGTGGAAAAAATCATAATGTTCTTGTGCATAAAGATTATAATGAGATTTCAGAAGCTGTCAAACCTGAAAAGGTCTCCTGCGCATGGGCGCGCAAGGCGCGCTCGTTCCTGAAGATATTACCAGTGCAAGTGAAGGGCCCGCTCGGAACAAGGGAGGCCTACGCCCTCCTCGACGACGGTAGCAGCGTCAGCCTGATCTCCGAAGAATTGGCCGCTGCAATCGGAGCCCCCGGGCCGGTCGACCCCCTGCACATCGAGGCGCTATCGGATAGCGCAATAAGCAACGACTCGTCGCGCCGCGTCAAAATTGAACTACAGGGAGCGGGTAACACTGAAAAAATTGAAGCTAGAACCGTGAGTAAACTTTCATTATCTCCTCAAAGTGTGACAGAGACAGCGATATCTGACTGCGAACATTTGAGTGATATCAAAGATAAATTAAAATATGATAATGCTTCCCCCACCATTTTAATAGGACAAGATAACTGGCCTCTCCTTCTAGCGCAGTGTGTTAGAAAGGGACGATGCGATCAGCTGATTGCAAGCCAAGTTTCCTTAGGATGGGTACTGCACGGTTCATCCACACGCGCCATAGGACATCGAGTGAATTTTGTGAACAATTTAGATGAAAAAATTGAAGAAAAACTCGATTATTTTTTCAGTGTCGACTCACTCGCAATAGAGCCCGCCCGCCCTGCGACCGACCCGGAGCACCGAGCCAGCCGCATATTGGAGGAAACAACGCACCGCATTTCACCCGCAGAGTATGAAGTTGGTCTATTATGGAAGAAAAATGAGGTATGTTTACCTTTCAATTATAACTCAGCTCTGCGGAGGCTCCATGGCGTTGAAAAGCGGCTAGACAAACACCCGGAACTGCGAGCCAAGTACGAGACAGAAATGGCCGCGTTCATCGAGAAAGGGTATGCAGAGATAGCCCCATCAACGAGGACGCCCGGCAAGGCATTTTTTCTCCCGCATTTTCCGGTTATAAACCCTATGAAACCGGGTAAGGTACGAATAGTGCATGATGCAGCGGTAAAAGGCGCAGACGGCAGGAGTCTCAACGATAACCTCCTGAGCGGGCCCTCCCTCATACAGAGCCTCCCCGGGGTACTCAGCAAATTTAGACAACACGCAATTGGAGTCACTGCGGACATTAAAGAAATGTTCATGAGAGTAAGTGTTCGCGAACAAGATCGCGACGCGCTGAGGTACCTCTGGCGGGGCGGGGAGCGCGGGGATACCCCCCCCACTGAATACAGAATGACAAAACTGATATTCGGGGCAACGTGTTCACCAACATGTGCAATTTATGTGAAAAATAAAAATGCACTAAGGCACATAGACCGAGAGCCGACTGCAGTAAGGGCCATTATTGAAAAACATTATGTTGATGATTATCTCGACTCTTTCAGGACTTCAGACGAGGCGATTGAAATAGCATCAAAGGTGCGCGACATCCACGCGGAGGGCAATTTCGAGCTACGCGGATGGACATCAAACTCGCCCGACCTCCTCGCCGCCCTGGGAGTCGAAGAAAATGCCGCCAACACTGCAGTCGCGCTCAGCGACGGCGGCGCCGCCCCCGTCGAGCGCGTCCTCGGGCTCATCTGGAAGCCGACGACGGACGAGATGACGTTCAACCTGGACCTCGCCCGCGTGCCTGCCGACGTGCTACACAACGGACAGCCTACGAAGAGAGAAGCCCTGAAAATCACGATGTCGCTCTACGACCCTATGGGTTACGCCGCACCGGTAACGGTAAGAGCAAAGTCGATATTACAGGAAGTGTGGAGGCGCGGCACGGCGTGGGACGAGCGTCTGCCTGAGGACTTGGCAGAACAATGGAGGCGCTGGATGGGTCACCTGAGGAACCTACATCGTGTCACGATACCCCGCGCCTACCTCGGCTACAGCGACGCAACGAGACTCGAGCTACACGTATTTGCCGACTCATCTGAAACAGCGTTCGCGGCCGTCCTCTACTGGCGCGCTACGACCCCATCTAACGAGGTAAAAGTATCTCTCATCATGGCGAAAGCCAAAGTCTGCCCGCTGAAAGTAACCAGTGTACCGCGCCTCGAGTTAATGGCTGCGGTCGTGGCGGCACGGATGGCCGACGTCGTGAAAAGCGAGCACGAAAGAAAACCCGATGCAGTTACGTTCTGGACAGACAGTAAAGTCGTCTTACAATGGGTACGTAACGGAGCTCGCTCATACAAGCCGTTCGTCGCACACAGAGTAGCCGCCATCCAGGAACACTCGAAACCCAACGACTGGCGCTACGTCCCGACCAAGCTCAACGTAGCAGATGACGCCACCCGAGACGTTCCTGAAGACTTCAATTCGAATCATCGATGGTATAAAGGGCCCGATTTTCTATACAAAGATCCGTCCACGTGGCCGCAGGAGTCTCCAGCCAATGAGAGCGAAGCCACGCCCACCGGTGAAGAACGCACGTGCTACGCTACAAGCGGACAGAAAATGGACGTAAGGCACGCGCTACCAGATGCTACGAGATTTTCACGCTGGGAAAAGTACCTGAGGGCGACCGCACGAGTACTACAGTTCGTTCAACAATGCAAACGTAAGCATGAATCAGTTAACTATAAACGAACCCGTGCCAACGCCAGCAAGGACCCTGATTGGAGGACCACTTCTGCGTCTCGAAAAGCTGCGAAACGCCCGCCCGCCCGACCGCTACGACACGTAGAGTGCTACGCCCCAGTCAGCGTAGACCTTCTACGACGCGCCGAGCAACTCATATGGAGGGCCGCCCAGCGAGACGATTTCCCAGAGGACCTCGCAGCTCTCGAACGAAACGAGAACCCACACCGCAGTAGCAAACTAAGTAAGCTCGCCGTAGAGATGAAAGATGACCTCATCATACTACGAAGCCGCATCGACGCAGCGACGGGAGTAACCTGCGTGAGGGACCCGCCCATCGTAGACGGCCGCCACGCAGCTACACGCCTCTACATCGACTACGTGCACAGGCGACTCAATCACGGGCGAGTGGAGCTAGTAGTCAACGAAATAAAACAACGAATATGGGTAATACATTTGCGTCAATCAACACGTCACGTGCTACATAAATGCCGGCCGTGTATCATAAGGAGAGCGACGCCATCAAGACCGCCTACTGGCAATCACCCATATACCCGTCTAGCCCACCACCAGAGGCCCTTCAGCTACGTGGGTTACGATCTCATGGGCCCCCTCACTGTGACGGTGGGTCGTTCCACACAAAAGAGATACGTAGCCCTCTTTACATGCCTAACAACTCGTGCCGTTCATTTAGAAATTGCAGGTTCACTGACGACAGACTCCGCCATCATGGCGCTCAGGCGCCTAATCGCGCGCCGAGGATGTCCGGCCGAAATTTGGTCCGACAATGGGACAAACCTGCGGGGCGCCGACAAGGAGCTGCGCCGCGCCGTCGACCCGGGCCTCAATGCAGAGGCCACGACCCGTGGCATCAGCTGGCGCTTCGTGCCGCCGGCAGCACCATTCATGGGAGGCGCCTGGGAGCGGATCGTGGGCTTAACGAAAAAAGCCCTCCTGGCCGTCATGCACGAGCGGCACCCCAGCGAGGAAGTCCTCGCCACCTTCTTGGCAGAGGCCGAGTTCACCGTCAACAGCCGGCCGCTCACCCACGTCTCAACGGACCCCGACGACCCCGAGGCACTCACACCAAACCACTTCTTGCTCGGGGGCTCCGCCTGGAACCCGGCCCCGGGCACCTTCAACGAAAAGGACACCGTGGGGCGCTCTACCTGGCGCACAGCTCAGCGCCTGGCTGACATGTTCTGGGCGAGATGGCTGCGCGAGTACCTGCCACACTTACAAGACCGGCGGGAGCCCACACATAAGGGCCCCGCCATCGCCGTAGATGACATCGTGCTGGTCGTCGACAACACGCTTCCCCGCAACACATGGCCGCGGGGACGCGTCATCGCCACCTACCCGGGCCCTGACAACACCACTCGGGTCGTCGACATCAAGACCAAGGGCGGCGTGCTACGACGAGCAACAAAACGACTCGTCATCCTGCCGAGCAAGCCGGACACGCCAACCACCGCCGCGGGCGCCAACCAGCCCGCCGGCCCCAGCGCCGAGCCAGCACCACCCAGCGCGGCACCCACACAGCCCGCTGGCCCGAGCAACACACAGCTCGCTGGCTCGAGCAACACACAGCTCACTGGCACCATCACCGGCGCGGCACCCACAACGCCCGCCGGCCCGAGCAACACACAGCTCGCCTGCCATGCCGTCGGCGCGGCAACCTCACCGCCCGCCGACACGAGCAAAACACAGACTGTTGACCGAACGAGGAAGAACCAGCCCGCCAACCAGAGCATCGAGACACCGAGCCAGAGCATCGCGTCATCCGGCACCAGCGAGTCTATCTATGTCCAATGACATAGCGGCGGGAGAAATGTACCGGATACTTAATGACATGTAAATATAAATAAGTTTAGTTATAAGCAAATAAATAATAATCATTTTCTATTTCTATTAGGTTTAGGTAAAATAATTGTATCAGCTAGCTTAGGTTTGTCCAATCATTTAATAACGTGTCTTTAACCCTTTACTATAGGTAGGAATCAGGCCTTCAGCCAAAAGTGCATATTGCACTCAAAGTGCATACTGCACTAAATGTACTATGCACAAACACTAATAGGCCCTAAGCCTACAAGTGCATACTGCACACATAAAGCTGAGTGCATCATGTACAAAGCTACAACAGGCCCTAAGCCTCAGATGCATGTGCAACAATGCACATGCACACCAGCAAGTACATGATGCACCAGCAAGTGCATAGTACATACCCAGGCCCTAAGCCAAGTACACAATGTACACCCACTAGCACACAATGTGCAACATTATGGGCCATCAGCCAAGTGCATACTGCACACACATGCACAAAGTGCATTCATGTAACCTAGATAAGTTTTCCCGCTTTTAATAAATAAACTATGGCAAAAATGGAGGGAAAACCGACCAATCAGAAACGTCGGCCAATCACAGGCACGACCAATAGTAGGCCTCCCGTTTCTCCAACCACACTAACTGTGGACTACCGCGACAGCCGATTTACACCCACGCAATCGGCTAGCCGCCAGTTTTTATCCAGCCGCCGACGCCAAAGGTCGCCTTCCCCTCCACTTAGCCAGTATTGTAAAATCAGTGTTTCTTCTCATTTCCTACCACCCATTAGGTACCCTGCTATCGAAGGTGTGTGAGCGCTTACAGTCCCGTTCCGCACAATGTTGTTATAGTTATAGGTAAAAAATCGCCGTTTTCTCGTGGTCCCACTGATTTGTCCCATCAGTGGGACCACGAGGAAGACTTATTTCTCGTAGTCCCATTAATAAAATTTCACTTCCTGTATAATATCATGTACGCATTAGAACCTCTTCGTATTAACAAACTTTATCTAATGCTGAGTGAAGTGGAAGATGATAAATTATAAAATATATGACAAATAAGTACTCAAAATGACAAGCAGTTTCTCAGTATTAATAAGAAGTACCTACCTACTTATGAAATTTTGTAATTGATAATTTAAACTGAAATAAAATTCATTCATGGCTGACGGTAGCGACGAAATTGTTTTCGTTAAACGAAAACGTGGAACAGTCATGTTATTAGAAGGTCGGCAATATTATCGGCATAGGGGATATAAAAATGAAGACGTAATTTGGAAATGTACTCAGGCCAAAAAAGTGAAATGTCGTGGGTCTGTGACTCTCAAGGTAAAATAATTATATAAGTATACCTATAATATATAATTCGTTTCTAGAAATTTAATTTAATTAAATCCTGACTGTAACACAAACTCAGAACGGAAATTAAACTACGGCAATATCTATGATGAAGGTAAAATAATTTAGCAATTGGTTTCTTAAATGAAATTTTGTTCGTAGAACTAGTACGAGTTTTCATAGTTCCTAAACAGTCTTTATTGAGTTTTAGTCCTGCTGCTGTGTGTCTGTGTTTGTGTGTATTGTAGAGACTGGCCATCTCTACTGTATGTTTATAAAAATTATTTAAATATTCAAATTCAATGAAACACCTTGTATGTTTCTCTTCAATAAATCCACCCCATGCACCCTTACAGTATGTATCATTGTATGCGTGCGTGGAGAAGTGAGCGGTTGTGATTATTATAAACTGAATGTATGTACCTATATTGAAGTAGAATATTGCTGCATTTCAGGGTAAACAAATTATAAAACAAAAAAAACATTCATGTGAAATACGACATGCCAAGAACAAAATTGACGAGAAGCTTTACAAAATGAAGGAAGAAGCCCGTACAACCGACATACCAATCCCGCAAATATACAAAAAGGGCATGACTGATTTGAAAAACGACGGTATTCATTTCGTTACTAAATTGCCTGATCTTAAAAGTGTCCAAACTGCCATGTACACTAGACGGCTTCGTACAAATTTCAAAAATGTTGAACAAGTGACCATACCAGCCCAGTTCTCAGATTTTGTGCTTGCTGACTACTACTATAACAATAATCGGATTGTCGTGTTCTGTTCCACTGAGAATCGTAAAATAATGAAAAACATTGATGAGTTTTTCATTGATGGCACATTTCAGAGCTGCCCGGATCCCTTTACGCAACTAGTATCCATTCACGGTGATATTTCGAAGTCAGCATCGGAAACGCACGTTATTCCACTTGTTTACGCGTTAATGACAAATAAAAGTCAGGAATCTTACACGGCTTTATTGCAAATGATTAAATCCGAAATAAGAAACTGGTCGCCAATTAAATTTCACTTAGACTTCGAAATAGCTACCGCCAATGCGTTGCTGGCTATATTTCCAGAAATAAAATTAAAAAAATGTTATTACCATTTAACAAAAAGTATCTGGAAAAAATCCAAAGAATTGAAAATGAATTCAAAACATGAACGACGTGTTGTTGGTCTATTTACTGCGTTGGCGTTGCTACCCATGGATCATATGTCAAATGGCATTAAATATATAAAAGATGAAAGCCCAAACACTTCAAAAATTAGGCTTTTTGAAAAGTATATGAGGCAAACATGGCTAAAAAATGATGAGTTTATATTACAATGGAATGTGTTTGGTGAAAGACACCGAACGAATAACATCATTGAGAGTTGGCACTCTAGGTTAAACAAGGACATGAAGAAACGTCTACCAAAGTCTATTCTTCGCCTGTTAAATATTTTGGTTAAAAGGGAAAACCAAGAATCTGAAACGACAGAAAGACGAAAGGAATTTATCAGACGGGATGACATAATAATGAATAACCAATTGCAACTGGTCCACGGAGAGATCACAGTGGGACATTTCTTAGAAAAACTTAGATAAATCCATGCACCCTTGTAACTTAATTTCAAATAAGGATGTTATTAATTCAGTTGTATTATATATATTAAGTTTGTTACCTTTGAACTTTATTTATTGTTGTGCTTGTACCTACGGTCTTGTAACATTAGTTGTTGAAGAATATTATTCCCTTTATTCCATCCAGTCCTACTAGTAGTTCGGTAGGTAGTCGAACTATTTGGACTTTTGATCAATGCTATGTTAACAGCATTTCCAGAAATAACAACTAAAGGCTGTTACTATCATTTTAGAAATAGCACTTGGAGAAAGGGAAAATGCTTATAAAGAACTAGCTGACCCGGCAAACTTCGTACCGCCATTTTTTTTTGCTATAAACCTTTTCTGGCGTCCTCAAAACACAATACCGAAGTTTCATCACAATCCGATCAGTGGTTTAGGAGCGTATCGAGGACAAACATACATACATTGATTTTTATTTATCCATACTACCTAATATTAATAATGCGAAAGTAACTAATCAGTTGCAAATCTAGTGGTTCTTAATCTAATCTGAGATTAATTCATGTCAGACCTCTCGTAAGAGATACTCGTGGTCCAACCGCTATGTCTACAAAACCTTCGTATTAAGTACTTATACTTTAATTACTGACGTATTTTGTCAGTTTCCAATGAAATAGGTATAACTGCTTGCTTTGTGTTGTCAAATATAATAACTTTAGGTACTGCTAATAAAATGTCTGGGATCATAAATGATAATGGAGCTCGGTTACTGCGGACGACCGAAACTGAAGGCTGTGTATTTCCAGGATGCCATCAAAACGACATCGGGGAAGTGCCAAATGTATTAAAAGTAAATTTCTTGTGCAAGTTGAATTTTCTTATTTCAAGTGAGACGCAAGTTTGCAGTCATCATTGTCTTGCTGGAGAAGAAGAGTGGACACCTATTTTCGAGTTGCCGACCAACCGCACAGATTTTAATGAGAGCCATGCGAAAGACATCATAGACCTTCTCAGGTTTTCGCTTGACATGGTGAAAAATGTGGTATACACCATGTCGTGCGATGTTATAGAAAGATAGTTCGCGTTTAGCTCCGTACAGTTTTCTTTCGTAGCCAAAATGGCACCCTGGCTCGACACAAACTTGGTGGGTTATTGTTCGTTTTATATATTACATTTATTTTAATTTTCATTGTGCAAGGAGTATGCCTATGTAATTGTTTATTTTCAATATAATTAAATTAAATGTTGTTTTGTTGTAGCCATATAAGTGTTTTATTAATGTTTACGGATTGGCAAATAAATTAAAGTATAAGTTATAGATGATAATTATAGTACTTAACTTAGAAATAAACGTACCAATGCTCCACGCCTCAATAGTTGCTGGTGCACAAGACAAAAAAGTGCCAAATACGGCGTTTGATGATCAAAAGGATTCCTTTGGCAGAGTGAACCCTCTGAACCCTTAGACCATATATTAAGGAGAGCCATCTTGATTTTTGATGCAGGAAGGGTGGGGGGGGGGGGTGTTATTGTCAATAATATGTTTTAATTTTTCTGGCCATGTGTAGGCATAAAATGATATACACAACACGGGAGGTAATAAAAAAGCCCTCAATCGCATATTTACGTCCCTCGCTTGCAGCTCGGGCCGCTAACACCTGCGATCTCGGCCTTTCTTTGTATTACCACCCTAGTTGTGTAATGTACTATTCTGTTCCTGTGACCTTGGCAACAGGCCTTGGCTCGGAGCAGCTCAAGGCCATTGCCCTGCCGCGCGCCCGTCTGTCCCCTGCCCATCATTCCTTTTCTTTCTCAATCATTTCAATTTCAATTTTCGTTTATTTTCGTTTTTTTTTCCTTTTTTCGTTAAAAAAAAGTTCAAATTAAACATCAGGATTCAATTTGGCGTCCTTGACTCATACGAAAATGATACCAAACTTGCCCTAATAGCAAAATTAATTTATTGTGATTTTTCCCCTTCTTAAATCCATCTTTGAGTTCCAAGGACCCACTCTGCAAAAGGAAATCTTTTGATCACAAAACGCCGCGGAATCATGCCAGCACCAGCAACTACAATGCCCCAGGGACGTTTACCTTATTGTACAAATAATATTCATCAGAACTAAAATATAGTATCTTGAAAATATTTTTTTAAAACACATGTTTTACACGTCGTAAATAAACGACTTCAGCACTCGGTTGTACTTTCTGTCATTTCTGTACTGTCATGAATTTTATACAGGAGGTTCAAGATTCTTTAAATTGAACTGAATGGGACTACGAGAAATAAGTCTTCCTCGTGGTCCCACTGATGGGACAAATCAGTGGGACCACGAGAAAACGGCGTAAAAAATTAAGCAGAGCCCCTCTTGCATGTGTGAGTGAAGTGCTAGGATAGACATTCCATTTTTGAATTTGGAATATTATTATGCCGTACGGTTTGCAAACTCGTTATTTGTTTAGTTTACGAGTTTGATTAATCCTGGCCACTAATCATTTTATGGTCACGATGATAAAAAAGTTTCGAATTATAATTATTACCTTTTTTTACCTATACTATACACACCATATCTATCACTGTTTCTTATATGAATGAGTTTTTATTAAAGTCAACAAAAATACCATGCATATTCCCTATTCTCATATCAGTTGAAATAAGTTTCATTTTAAATGAAATGTCGATTGCAAACAATTAAGCGCTGATTAAAAAAAAACCGGTCAAGCGCAAATCGGACTCGCGCACCGAGGGTTCCGTACAAACTCGTCAGTAGATACGTGAATAATTCAAGATAAACTGTATGGTGGGACAAACTTAACTTTGCTCTTGAAAAACTGTTATCCCCATACATCGACATATGTGTGGCGGTTAGTTCAGTACGAGCAAATAAGTTTGTCTTACGATCATTGCTAATTTCTAAAAAACTCTGCAAGTTAGGAAAACCGTTTATTTTTCCTATAATATATAGGATGATATTAATAATCGGTAATTATTACAGATTTTTCTGTTCAGTAACTTCGGAGATAATAAGGTGGGAATGGTATTTTTTTTAAGGTTTTTGTCTTTAATCATAAACTACATGTCTAAGAAAAAAAAAAACAAAAACGGTATTGGAATCTACACATTTAGCCCTTTCATTTCATGTCCCATTCGATATAATAGCTCTACTTTTGATTTTCGACAACCCATTTCGGTCCCCTTTAAAAAAAAAGTAAAAAAAGGTATAACATTTTTTTTCTATCCAATATTCCAAATTTCAAGTCTGTAGATTCTGAGATATCTTGCTGTGACAGACGGACAGACAGACAGAGTCGCACCATAAGGGTTCCTTTTTTACCATTTTTGTACGGAACCCTACAAACTACGTTTGTAATTTTACATAGAAGTAGGTATACTTACAGCCAACGTACCGTTACTAGTGTTCAGCCTTATCTTTCCATTGTGTAACGAAATGTGGTTACAGCTGTGTAACGGGGACCTAACCGCTCATAAACCTTATATAGTACCGGCGTACAGTCGCTGTCAATAACATGCGATGAATTTAGCCACAAATAACATCCGTCACGATCTAACCTGTATAGGAATTAGGAAAAGAGTACCTGGGACGTTCTTCTTTTTAACCTACAATTTATTGCTCCATACCAATTACTTGTGACGAAGTGGTATTTTACCGCTCTGTCAGGGTTTTTTTTTCTGTAAAATTGTAATTAAATGATGAAAACAATTTTACACAATAACGCTACAGAGAAACAAAGTGTTTTGATAACGAAATAATAGGAATATAAAAGTAAAATTAATAAGTTATGATGTAAAATCAAATCATCTTTGAGAGACAATTCCATTGTAGGTAAAAAAGAAGAACGTCCCACCTGTGGTACGGCCACGGAATTTAATTGCTAAGCCATTTAGGATTCAGTCTAATTTTGTCGTGTAATACACAATCTATGGCACGACTATTGTAAGGTGAACCCTAAAGTTTTGTTATTTTTAGAATGGAAAAAACTCGAGTTTTAACGGAAACCGAGTTTTTTCCACACAAAAAATAACCGAGTTGCATCCCCTCAAGTATACCAAAGAGGCCATCCTGTAGTTTAGTTTCCATCTTAGCATTAGTTTTCTCGTCATTATGGAGGATATCGTGATTATGGAGGGGCGTGATTATTACTAATATACAAATCTATACAACTTCTTTTGTGAATACGTCAACTTTGTGTGAAACCCCTGATATTTAATTACCCGGAACATAGGTATTTAATATTGCTTTTAATACGTAACTGTCCCGACTTTCGACGACGTAGTCATTTTACGACTTAGCTATTCTGATATTTTACACGGTATCCTGTATACTGCGACATGCTCGATATTTTTATAATATGATTGAAATGAAAACTTTGTTTTTACACCCGTAATAACAGAGAGCTATACTTCAGGCAAGACCCTACTCGACAGTGGCGCCAACTGGTGAGCACAAAAACGGTAGCCCTCATTTTACCAGCCGCATGCCGTACGGTCTGTCACGACATGACAGGGGGTCAATTGCAGAAAAAATGTACCTACCTTTTACTTTTTTTGTCTGATCATGGTGTGTCTTATACCATTTTACTCAAGAGTCATGAGCACTTTTCATTTATGAAATAAAAAAAAGTTGTCCAAAATGTCCCAAAAGTCGTAACGAAACTGAGATTTTTTTCTCAGTTTCATTACGATTTTCCCGGGTGCGTAACGATGGCTATAAAAATTTTTGGTATAATATTAGTCGCAATAACGCTCATTTGATATAATTATTAAATCATATAACAACACTTAATATATTTACATATGACATAATTATTATTTCTTATAATGATCATTTGATAGAATAACATTTAATATAGCATTCTTTAAGTATAATGCTTATTTCCTATAATGAACTTATGGTATAACGTTATTTTCATATAAAATACAATTGGCATAACCATTATTGATATAATGTATCAAAAAGTAGGTTAGGTTAGGTTAGGTTAGTGCTTCTGCGTCTCCCAACAAAAACGAACTGCTATCAAAAAGTAGGTTAGGTTAGAACTGCGTCCCCCTACCAAAACGAATGGCTATCAAAAAGTAGGTTAGGTTAGGTTTGAACTGCGTCCCCCAACAAAAACTAACTGCTATCAAAAAGTAGGTTAGGTTAGTAAATTATAAGGGCACAGAAGAAAAAGGGGGGACGGGGGTGCGGAGCCCCCCACAAGGGGGGCTCGGGAGGCGAAGCCCCCCGCATTAAAAAACATAAAGCAAATTCATTTAGGTAGAAAATTAGGTTAGGTTTGAACTGCGTCCCCCAACAAAAACGAACTGCTTTCAAAAAGTAGGTTAGGTTAGGTTTGGACTGCGTCCACGGACCTGCTCGGTTGTCCGAGTGGGCGGGGAGGTGTACCCCGACGTGGCGCGTCCCCAGGTGGTGGATAGGGGAACGCCCCGGCCGTTCTCGAGCCGGGGTAGGACGTTGTCCCGCGAACCAAACACTGGGGGGAATGGGGGGGGGGGGGCTTCGGCCCGGGAGGGGCTCTCCACGTGTCTCTCTGAGTAGCAGAGAACGCTGCGGACGAGCAGAGTGGTGGTGGAGGAGAGGGCGGCGGTTGACTCAGGTCAGCTGTCGGCCGACTCGTAACCCGGCCCGTGGGGTCGGCACGAGGGTCGCTGTCTACGGACGGGGACTGTGAGGAAGGACACCTCTTTAAAAAAACCAACCAGGGAGACGGGCGCTGCTGGCCTCGGTGTCGGAGTCAGTGGCGCAGATTGCAGAGTGCAATTGCCGTCGGCCAAGCCGTTATCTCGGGGTAGTGCTTAGTCACGTTTTAGGCCTACTTCGAGACCGGCGGCCTTGCCTTAACCGGCCGGGTCCAAGGGGAGACAACCCCAATAAAAATCCACAACTCCTGGCGCGATGGTTCTCGGCGTCGGGATGCTCCTCGGAGCGGCTGGAGTGCTTACCAGTCACTAGAGACCAAACCTGCTAGACCGCCCGACCTCGCAGGGTATTAGGGCCACTTGGGTATGCGGATCTCTGCCCAAGTGGAGCTTTATTTCTCCGCTACTCGTGGGACTTCTATGGATTGTTCTAAAGCAAAAGGCCCTTTTCAGGGCCAACCTAACGACCCTTCACAGGGTCAACCGACGAATCTTGGCAATGGCATAATGGATACTGATTTGCATAGTGAACAGGTGGTGGCGGTGGACGCTCCTTTGGCGTGCACCGAAGAATTTTTGAAGGAGAGGAGACGGACCGGACTGAGGAGTCAGGGCTCGCTCCCGGACATACGGATGTTTTTTACCCGCTGCGATGAGGCGCAAACATCCCGAGCGCCAACACCGATGAGTAGCAGGATGATGTCAGAGTCGGAAGACAACGACAACCTGCTCACTGCGCGGTCACGCTCGTCGTCGCCGCTGACTGGGCGCCTTTGGCAAGCCGGCAGCAAAAAGCGAAAGCTCGACGCAACGGAATCCGGCAGTGAAGACGAGGGACACGAGACGCTAAACCCAGCGTCTCCTGAAATTGGAGGAGCGAAACCGCGAAGCAAAGCGGAGTTTCTGAGTAGGGCAGCCGCACAGGTGCAGTACAATGCCGATCTGCGGGAAACAAGGAAGCTGAGGGCGGAGGAAGAAGTCACTAAAATGACTATCCAAACCCGCCACTCGCTGTCTGACGAAACGGAGGAGGTACCAGCTGCGGTGCTAAGGAAGCAGGCGCTGGACAGCGTGGCCGTCATTGAGAGGGTCAAAAACACGTCTGGGAACCTCAAAGGTGGTCACCAGCGCAAGCTGAAGGATGCGTGCAACGCCATCAAGGATGCCTTCGGTGTCCTGGAGAAGCGCACATCTTCGGACGAGGTGAAGCACCTAGAAGTGTGCAACGCTCGGTTGCAGGCAGAGCTGGCCGAAGTCAAAGAGAAGCTGGCCCGCCTTGAGGCCGAAATAAGAGCAACACCCAGGGCACCGTCCCAGGTCGAGGCCCAGCCGGTTCCGCCTCCTCGCGTTGAGCAGATGGAGCCGCCGTCGGACCGGGCAACACTAGTTGCCATGATGAATGCCCGGTTCGATGCGTTGGAAGTGGAAGGGCGGCTACTGCCCGCCAAGAACCTGCGGCCCCAATTAGCGGCCGACAAAAAGAGGACAGCTGGTGGGAAGCAACCCGTAATGTTGCCCGCAAAGCCACCGGCAGCAGCTCCACCCGCGAAAAAGCGGTCTGCTGGCGAGAAGCAACCCGTCGCGTTGCCCACAAAGCCGCCAGCAGCAGCACCTACTGCGCCGCCTTCTAAGGCCCCAGAAGCCCAGGCAGGAAGCAGGGCACGCGGGAAGGGGAAAAAGAAGACAAGCTCCCAGTCTGCCACCAATACCGGAGACCAGGCACCTAGGGAGCCGCGACCACTGCCACCAGCGCCTCCAAATGTCAATAGACAGTGGAGCAAAGTTGCTGGCTCAGGGGCGAAGAAGGGTGGGACTGCCACGAAACCCGCTGTGCAGCCGCAGCCAAAACCGAGCGCGAAACGTGGTGGTGCTAAGAAACTTCGACCTCCACGCTCTGCAGCAGTGGTACTGACACTGCTGCCTGAGGCGGAAGCTAAAGGGGCAACTTTCGCGAAAGTGATCGCCGCGGCCAAGGAGAAGGTGAACCTCGGAGAGCTTGGCATCACGAGCTTGCGATTCCGGCGTGCAGTCACTGGTGCGATGGTCCTGGAGTTGCCGGGAGCCACCTGTGGCGAGAAGGCAGACAACCTGGCAAAAGAGCTTGTCGAAAAAGTGGGGGAGGGGGTTCGGGTCTCCAGGCCGACAAAATGCGCGGAGTTGCGCTTGTCTAGCCTGGACGACTCCGTGACTTCTGCGGAGGTGGCTGCTGCCGTAGCTCGAGCGGGTGGCTGTGCCGAGGATCAGATAAAAACGGGCGATATCCGTCCGGATCATACTGGTCTCGGCACGGTGTGGGTCCGCTGCCCAGTTGCGGCGGCAAAGAAGGTGGCCGAAGGCGGCCGTTTCTTGGTGGGATGGTCCTCGGCTCAGGTCAAAATACTTGAGCCGAGGAAAATGCGATGTTTCCGGTGCCTGGAGAGCGGGCACGTCAGGGCAAAATGTCAGGCGCAGACAGACCGCAGTGAGCTATGCTACCGCTGTGGTCAGGCCGGTCACAAGTCGGCACAGTGCACCGCCGCACCTAGTTGTGTGCTTTGCAAAACCGCAGGCAAATCGGCGGACCACGTGCTGGGCTCCAAATTGTGCTCCGCACCACGCCCGAAGAGAACAAAGAACGCTGGCGATAGCCCCCGGGCCTCCTCGGAGCGTTCCCAGCCTGCCTCAACAGCACCTGAGGCTCGCAGTGAGGTGGTGGAGGAAATGTCCATTGGATAATGGACACTCGGTTCCTCCAGGCGAACATCAACCACTGCCTCAGGGCTCAGGACCTGCTTTACCAGAGCCTGGCGGAGTGGCAGATTGGTGTGGCTATCGTCGCCGAGCCCTATTCTGTCCCTCCGAGGGACAACTGGGTCGGAGACCTGGACAGCCTAGTGGCCATTGTCACCGGTCCCTCAGCTGGTTCTACGCCGCCACAAAAAGTGGAAAAGGGCCGTGGATTCGTCGCCGCCTTTATCGGCGACGTAATGGTGGTAGGGGCGTATTTCTCGCCGAACCGACCCCTTGCCGAATTTGAACAGTTCCTGGTAGAGATCGGAAC
Source organism: Eudemis profundana (assembly GCA_947034925.1). Taxonomy (NCBI): domain Eukaryota; kingdom Metazoa; phylum Arthropoda; class Insecta; order Lepidoptera; family Tortricidae; genus Eudemis; species Eudemis profundana. Next base: position 3,511,990 of record OX344817.1, on the reverse strand, counting down.
CTTGATCGGCAGGAATCGTCCTGGCATGGTGCTCGTGGCCGGAGATCTCAACGCCAAGTGCGCGGCGTGGGGATCCCCAGTGACGGACGCCCGCGGCGTGGAGTTGGAGGAGTGGGCGGTCGCTACCGGACTGGTTGTCCTCAACCAAGGGTCGACCAACACATGCGTGCGGCATCAGGGTGGCTCTATTGTGGACGTCACGTTCGCCAACGCCGCCTTGGCGCGCTGTGTTCGAGGCTGGGAGGTGCTGGAAGAAGTGGAAACACTATCGGACCACCGATATATTCGGTTCGAAGCCTCCACTCTTCCGACCGACCCGAATGGCCTAAATCGCCCCTTGCAAGGGGACGGCCCACGTTGGGCGCTCAAACGCCTGGATCGGGACATGTTGGAGGTAGCGGCTTTGGTGCAGGCCTGGCTGCCAGCGCCCAACGGTCCGGTAGATGTGAACGTGGAGGCGGAGTGGATAGGGAGTGCCATGGTGGTAGTATGCGACGCAGCCATGCCGCGCGTCGGCCCGGTTCCCCCTAGGCGTAGAGTGTACTGGTGGTCCGAGGAAATCGCACAGCTACGCGAGTCCTGCGTTGCTGCAAGACGCGAGTACACCCGCAGCCGGAGGCGGCGAATACGAGACGTGACAGGGGAGGCGCGCCTATATGCCGCATACTCGGAGGCCGTCAAGTTGCTGAAGGGGGCAATCGGCAGGGCAAAAGATCTAGCCGAGCAGGAGATGCTGGAGACCCTTAACCGCGACCCGTGGGGAAGGCCGTACAGGATGGTGAGGCGCAAGCTTCGCCCCTGGGCACCCCCACTTACGCAAAGTCTCCAGCCACAGCTTCTCGAACAGGTGGTCGATGGCCTGTTCCCGACAAGAGAGGAGCCCATACCTCCACGCATGCTACCTCCTAGGGGGAGAGAGGCGGACACGGATGACGCACCGGAGGTAACGGAGGGTGAACTAGGCGCAGCGGTGTTACGGCTTCGAGCCAAAAACACTGCTCCCGGTCCCGACGGAGTTCCCGGACGCGCTTGGGTTCTGGCCTTAGGCCCGCTAGAGCCGCGTTTGAGATCGCTGTTCAGCGCATGCCTGGCACAGGGACAGTTTCCCCGCGTGTGGAAGTCAGGCAAGCTGGTCCTTCTGCGCAAAGAAGGACGACCGGCGGACTCGCCTTCGGCCTACAGGCCGATAGTGCTGCTGGACGAGGCGAGCAAACTATTCGAGCGTGTGGTGGCCGGTCGTCTCAATCGGCATCTGGGGGATGTGGGTCCGGACCTCAGTGACCACCAATTTGGATTTCGCCGGGGCAGGTCCACCATTGACGCCATTGCGCGTGTGAGGGCCCTGGCAGATGAAGCAGTGTCCCAGGGAGAGGTGGTACTGGCGGTGTCCCTTGACATCGCCAACGCGTTCAACTCCCTACCCTGGGCCTGCATCACGGCGGCACTGAGGCGCCATGCTGTGCCTGAGTACTTGCGGAAGACGGTTGAGGACTATCTCACCGATAGAGCCGTCAGGTACCCTGCGCACGAGAACTGGCAGGAGAAGAGGCTCTCGTGCGGTGTTCCACAGGGGTCGGTTCTTGGACCGCTCCTGTGGAACATCGGGTACGACTGGGTGCTGAGGGGGCACAATCTACCGGGGGTCAAGGTGACGTGTTACGCCGACGACACCCTGGTGACAGCACGCGGAAGCACGTTTCGGGAGGCGGCGGTTCGGGCCACGGCAGGCGTGGCAACGGTGGTAGCCCGAATCAGGAGGTTGGGGCTAGAGGTGGCCTTGAATAAATCCGAGGCCCTGTGTTTTCACGGGCCCCGGAAGGCCCCTCCGGCGGGTTCCAACCTGGTAGTAGGAGGAACGTCCATCGAGGTCAAGTCGACAATGCGGTACCTGGGCATAGTCCTTGACAGTCGATGGACGTTCAGGGAGCATTTTAAGCGCCTTGCTCCAAAGCTGGTGGGGGCTGCCTCAGCACTAAGCCGGCTGCTGCCCAACGTAGGCGGGCCAAACGTGAGCTGCCGCAGACTATACGCGGGAGTGGTGCGGTCAATGGCACTTTATGGTGCGCCCATTTGGTTTGGGTCCCTGACTCCACCAAACCAAGCCCTGCTGCGGAGGCCGCAGCGGGTTATGGCGGTCAGGATGGCGAGGGCGTACCGCACCGTCTCGCACGAGGTAGCCTGCGTATTGGCGGGAACTCCACCCTGGGACCTCGACGCTTGGGTACTGGCCGATGTTTATTGGCGTGTCACTGAAGCGCGGGCCGGGGGGATCCAGCCACCTCTGGAAGAGATCAGGCGGTGGAGACTTGACTCCCGCTGTGCCCTCATCCAGAGGTGGAAGGGAAGGCTGGAGGTGCCGAGTGCCGGCCACTGGACCATCGGAGCAATCCGGCCTGTACTCGAGAGATGGGTCGGAAGAAAAGAGGGGTTTCTCTCCTTCCACCTTACACAGGTCCTCTCGGGGCATGGTTGCTTCGGCAAATACCTGTGTAGGGTGGCGGGACGAGAACCGAATGAGGAGTGCCACGCGTGCGGCGACCCCGTAGACACGGCTCAGCACACGCTGGCGGTGTGCCCAGCGTGGGCAGAGCAGAGAGCCGCACTTGTGGCCGTGGTGGGGCACGACCTCTCCCTGCCGGCCGTGGTAGAGGCCATGGTCAGCAACGACAGGTCGTGGAAGGCGGTAGCCTCCTTCTGCGAGGACGTGATTGGGCAGAAGGAGGAGGCGGAGCGCGGCAGGGAGGAAGATCCATCCTCCCAGCCAATGCGCCGCAAACGTGTGGGGCGACGGCGGTTGGCTTACGACCGCCGACTTCCCCCATAAGGGAACCCGTGGGCGACAGGCACGGGGACGCCTGTCGCCTACACGAGGGTCCCCGAGTGGCCGGCTGCTGACCTCGGCACGCCGTAAGAGAAGAAGGGGGAGAAAGTCTCCCCGGAGACGAGTCCAGAGCTCGGACGGCCGCTGGCGAGGCTACGGTGGTGTGGTAGCACCGTTCCCGTGGTCTCGCCCTATAGCGTGGAGGCGGCAAGTAGAGGGGTTTTTAGTGGGTAAACCATGGCCGCATTAGCCATGGGAGTCCCACATAACCACTAGGGTCCGTCCCCGCACTCTAGTGGTATGCGTAACGCATTTTCCCCTCTTAAAAAAAAAAAAAATAAAAAAAAAAAAAAAAAAAAAAAAAAAGGTTTGGACTGCGTCCCCCTACCAAAACGAATGGCTATCAAAAAGTAGGTTAGGTTAGGTTTGAACTGCGTCCCCCAACAAAAACGAACTGCTATCAAAAAGTAGGTTAGGTTAGTAAATTATAAGGGCACAGAAGAAAAAAGGGGGACGGGGGGCGAAGCCCCCCACAAGGGGGGCTCAGAGGGCGAAGCCCCCCGCATTAAAAAACATAAAGCAAATTCATTTAGGTAGAAAATTAGGTTAGGTTAGGTTTGAACTGCGTCCCCCAACAATAACGAACTGCTATCAAAAAGTAGGTTAGGTTAGGTTTGAACTGCGTCCCCCTACCAAAACGAATGGCTATCAAAAAGTAGGTTAGGTTAGGTAAGGTTAATTTATTTATATACCTATTATACCTCTTGATTGTTATATATTATGATTTGTATATAAAATGAGCGTTATACCATATAATCGTTATAAGAAATAAGCGTTATACCGAACGTAAAATATACGAAATAAATGTATATATTTTAAAATTATACCAAACGTTTATTATACACAATGAGTGATTATACCCTTTGAAATTATATCAAATGTTGATATATCGATAGAAAATATATTAAATATTTTTATACCGATCATTACACACCCGATTTTCCCCTATATTTAGTTTGGGCGTAACGAAACTCAAAATTTGTACGGTAAAGTTGGGACATTTTGGACAACTTTTTTTTATTTCGTAAATGAAAAGTGCTCATGATTCTACATTTAGTATGAAAAAGGGCCAGATGAATGATGTGACGCAGACATATTTCTGAAGAATAGCCCGGCAGGATATGAACTCCGAAAACATTTAGAGTTAGGCCCTGAGTAGGAAAGTTGCGGTTATCTTCCCCATACCAACAGCGCCCCACCCGCAAGAACACGTCGGCAAATAAGTTTACCAATTTCTACGCGCTCATTCCCAAAATACCGCATTCCTAAAATACCGGATTCTCGATACACCAGATTCTCCGTATAAGTACAAGATTCCCAAAACAACACACCCAACAAAGTGATTTAGATCCTCGAGTAATTTACGATTTTATAATCCAGTGAAACGGTAATATGGTAAGACAAGAATCTCATAAATCGAAAATCTGGTTTTATTGATAAATCAGGTATTTCGGGAATGCGGTATTTTGGACATGAGCGGTTCTACGTAGGTCTACAGATCTTGCTACTTACTTTTGAAGTGTCATGCTCCTTGCTCCCCAGCAGAACCACCTTGGCTTTGATGAATTTAAATATAACTAATACTTATAGGAAAATTTCTATATAAAATCTATGTCAATAGATTCGCCGTAAATTTGATTGCAATGCACAGTGTTTTAAGATCGCTTGTGACCAGACATTTGTAACGAATATCGAATATCAATGTAGTAAGTTGTAATAACACAAATTGCAAAAGAAACTCCATGTCAATTACTGTGCGTTTTGGAGAAAAACAATGTCAAAGTTGCTACTTCGGAGGCTGTATGAAATCGCAAAAATACGTTTTTTTCTTTGTATATCAAAATTAAAGGCAACAAGTTGTAACCACATTTTGACACGTACAATTATGTATTGTTTAAGCTTTACGACAGTTGTGAATTATGAGTAGAAACACAAATCTTCGCGAAAAATTTCATTTTAGTTTTTATTTTTTTATTTTTTATTTTCGTAGTTTGCGCAGAATTTTTTTTTCACAAATGGTAACTGACCTTATAATCTATCTGTCATAAAAAAATCGGCCATGTAGTGTATGGATCCGCGAAATTATCCATGATTGAAAAATTATTCTCTGCGCCTACACAATTGCTATAGCAAAAGTACTATGTAATAGTTTGCTATTAAAGTTTTGTGTGAATTATTTCTTGGATGGATGCAATTATTAAAGAAAAAAACCCGATCAAGTGCGAGTCGAACTCCTGCACCGAGGGATCCGCAGAAATTTGTAGGTATGTAAATAGTTCAAGATAAACTGTATTTAAAAATTTAATTTATACACTATTCCCAATTTCAAATTCGTAGCAGTAGTAATTCCTAAGATATCTGGCTGTGATAGACGGTTAGACAACGAGACAGACAGAGAGGGAAACAAACAGCATACACTCGAGAAGATAAAGCAAACATCAGATGGTTGACTTTGCTATAGCAATTGTGTAGGCGCAGAGAATAATTTTTCAATCATGGATAATTTCGCGGATCCATACACTACATGGCCGATTTTTTTATGACAGATAGATTATAAGGTCAGTTACCATTTGTGAAAAAAAAATTCTGCGCAAACTACGAAAATAAAAAATAAAAAAATAAAAACTAAAATGAAATTTTTCGCGAAGATTTGTGTTTCTACTCATAATTCACAACTGTCGTAAAGCTTAAACAATACATAATTGTACGTGTCAAAATGTGGTTACAACTTGTTGCCTTTAATTTTGATATACAAAGAAAAAAACGTATTTTTGCGATTTCATACAGCCTCCGAAGTAGCAACTTTGACATTGTTTTTCTCCAAAACGCACAGTAATTGACATGGGGTTTCTTTTGCAATTTGTGTTATTACAACTTACTACATTGATATTCGATATTCGTTACAAATGTCTGGTCACAAGCGATCTTAAAACACTGTGCAATGTGGTCCTGCTGGGAAGCATCCCCCCAGCAGAACCAGATATTTCGATAACTACTCATAATATACGCATACGTATGGTATCAAAAAATTCTATCGAAATTCTATACCTATATAAATTTTCCCCTTCTTTCCCACCGTCCACCTCCCGAGACCACCTAAGTGAACCGTTGAAATTTTTTTTTATTAGCGTTCACCTTTGACCACCTAGGTGAACGATGGAAAAATTTTCATCTCCACCGTACACCTTGTTATCAATACGGCGTACCTACATAATATCAGAACTCTTCAGATTTCAAGTTTGTCTTTAGACATAATTTCAATATGGCATTGACAACTACTATTCCGGTTTCTTGTGGTTCTTATTTAATGTATATACATAAACATGGAAAAATTTATTAAATACATTTCAGAGGTGGACGGTCACCAATATCAATTATAAAGGAAATATCACCAATACAATATACTTAAAGGGAAATAAGGGAAATTTTCTTATATGTTTAAATTATGATTTATTCAGGATTCCTTGCTTGCCCGTTCTTTCCCACCATCCACCTCCCGAGACTACCTGGCTGATCCGTTGAGTTTTTTTTACTACCGTTCACCTTTGTGTGTGATAAGTTGCGTAGGGACCATATTTTTTTTGAGAATAAACCATCGCCATAAAATAGTAGGTACACAAAGTGTACGATTTAGTACCTAGCATAGAATAATTGTACTTCGCATTATCCTAATAATACAGGTCCGTACAGAACGTAGGTACTCGTTCCGTACCGACCAGCCGCCAAAAATGCAAATTCAAGTAACAGACATCGATGTAAAATTGCACTGTCAAAATGTACCTTCAGGTTTAAATACAACACTTCAAAAAAAGATCCATTGTTGATTCTCATTTCAAATTGGTCGTACTCAATTAGTACCGAAATAGGGAACGTGCACGACGAAGGTGCTGCCAACTGGTGCCACCAATCTAAATCAAGTACCCTCTTATGCTGGGGCAACATTGACGGAAACGCCGTAATTTATTGCGATGAAGGACGATTAACGTCAGTGTAGCTACGACTTACTATATTTGACATTGACACTTACATATTGTCATTGACACTGACAGCTTGATTTGACAGGGGTGATAGTTTCCTTTATTGTCCACCCGTCTCTTTTGTCGTTTTGTGCTGCCACCTATAGTTCGTGCACGTCCACTATAGTAGTCTTAAAATGGTACATTACACAACTAGGGTGGTAATACAAAGAAAGGGCGAGATCGCAAAAGTTTGCGGCCCCAGCTGCAAGCGAGGGACGTAAATACGCGATCGGGGGCTTTCTTTTTTTCCTCCCGTGTTGTGTATATCATTTTATGTCTACACTTGGCCAGAAAGCGGCTTTTTCCGTACGCACAGCGTGCGGAAAAAGCCACTTTATGGCCAGGTGTGGCATAATAGTACATTACACAACAAGGGTGGTAAAACAAAGAAAGGCCGAGATCGCAGATGTTTGCGGCCCGAGCTGCAAGCGAGGGACGTAAATACGCGATCGAGGGCTTTCTTTATTACCTCCCGTGTTGTGTACATCATTTTATGTCTACACTTGGCCAGAAAGCGGCTTGTTCCGTACGCGCAGCGTGCGGAAAAAGCCACTTTATGGCCAGGTGTGGCATAAAAAATATTCCGCAACAGAATCGAGCAGTACAGCCGATTTAATGTGTGTACCTACGTACTCAAATTGCAAGGTGTGTAGAGGTTTGGTTAGGTTATGAATAAAACAGCAGTATAGAATGTAAACCATTTACTTAAACTATTCGTTTGTTCCATTCACCGCAACTACCTGCAGCGTCAGTCCGGAACCAATAGCGTAGATAAATATACAAAGCTAAGTTGAACTCTGCGAATCTTTTTACAAACTACGACTAGTACCATTGACAACATGGCAGTTTCAAAACGAATTTAGCAACATCGTGGTTTGTTCTACAATTGCGCGTTATCATAAGGGCGTTATTTAATAATTATTGTATTCATATGGAAGTGACAAAACATTGCTTACTTATAATTTTATTGTTCAATTCGAGATTAACCTACTCGCATATCCTTAAATCGCAGGATCACGAAATGCAGAGCTAATTGAATGGAAAGTCGAGTCTGTATACAGCGTGGGAGGGACTATACCGACAAACTTTAACTATAGATTCTAACAACTATTAGGAGTAAAAAATGTTATGTGATGTATAGTCGAAAAACGCTTACTTTCCGAGATATCCAATAATTTGTAAATGAAAAATCCCAAGTGTGTAACAAGCCCTAATAAATGTGACTAAGATACCTTTACTATTTTTTTAAAATCCTTTAACTAAACAGGAATTAACCTTCGCAGTATTTGATGGTAAGCGACAACGAGGCCAAAAAATTGACCTTTCGTTTCCATTTTAGCTTTTTTTTTCTTTTTGATAACTTTTCAGCCAGTAAGGACATGTTTATAACGAGGGGCTTAATTTACTGATTTATTTTGTTCCATAAGACTATTAATGTAAAATGACAATATTCGACCCATGTTGATATAACATTATTTACTCGTCACACCACCAGGAATTCATGGCTGGAGTATGTCGGTATAGTCCCTCCCACCCTGTATAACTTAAGTAGCTAATAGCTATTAGATGTAAGTGTCCGTCAATATAGCGTACACCGTAAAGATATTCAGAATCTGATCCAGCCAATAAATAGTACCGACGAAATACCTAGGTGAAAAAAATAGTACCCTTAAACTTTTCGAAATATAAGATATATTATATTTTTTGAGATAGGTATAAAGCGTTTCCAAAAACAAAGCCGTTCCAGAGATACAAACTGTGTACGCCAGCTTGACGCCCGGTAGCGTACACCGTGAACAGGCCTTATATTTCAGAAAGTCTAAGGGTACTTTTTTTCACCTAGGTATTTCGTCGGTACTATTTATTGGCTGCATCAGATTCTGAATATCTTTACGGTGTACGCTATCTTGACGGAATCGGGGAATCTGATAAATAGAGAATCTGGTAGGTATTTTGAAAAATCTGGTATTTTAAATAATCTGGTATTTTGGGAATGCGGTATTTTTGGGTATCAGCGAAATTTTAGTACGGCAGAGTGCCGAGAACTCCCGTTTCTCTCACTAAAATTTCCACTTTCCACTTTTCGCAACTAGGCATTTTTATGTTATGACGAACGAGTGACAACCACACGCTGTGGCATCCCGAAGCCGACTGACGTTGCGTTGGACCTAAAACTGATTTTGGGGCCAACGCACTGGTAGCTACCTAGGTACTGCTAGTCGTGCCCATTGGCCAGGTCCTTAATTCTACGTCTTTGGCTATATACATAGCCCTATACCTAGCAGTTTGATTATGATGATATGATGGGGTCCTACGAAGTTATTGAATTTTTTGGAGGAAGTTTAGTTGCCCTAAGCCTTGTTATGGCATCTTACCTGCTTGCATCTCCAGAATCCAACGGTGCTATCACTATCCCACGTCTGGTACTTGGAAGAATCAGCTTTCAACCAGCAAATCAAACTTTTCTTTCCTGATAATCATTGGATCAGTCAGGTTATTAATAACCTGACAGCGCTCACATAGGAGATTCTTTGAACAAAGGAATCAAAAATGTTTTAGAAGGTGAGTAAGAGTAATTAATTGACTACATGATCACAACCTATAGTATGATATGCAATGTTTTTAGTTTGAACCTTTAGCGTATGGATACGAAGAGTTAAGTTTACTTTTTGATGACCGAGATGATTTTTTCTCCTTTAAACCTTGCCTTTTTAATGACCCAGCCAACGTGCGCGACTATTGGCACCAGCGGGCTGGTACTAGGCATAGCAATCGGGGTTGGACTAAAGCAAAGGGGGCGCAGGACTTAGTAAAATTTTGATGGGGTTGGTGTCATTATGACACCTATTTTTTATGATGCCATCGTATAGAGGACGCTAAAATAAGCATGTTTTGTATGGGCAACTTTTCTTTAGCAATCGGTTATTTTTAGTATAGAAAAAACTCGAGTTTTAACAGAAACCGAGTTTTTTTTTTCATACAGAAAATAACAGTGATGCATTTCCTAGCTGGTGTGGTGGTTAGGTTTACTACATGTTTCTTTTTAACCTTTCGGTTTTGTGGCCTTTGAACACACTACTAGGCATTTTTACGACGAATAGCTGACAACCGCACGCTGTCACATCCAAACGACAACTGACGTTACGTGGGGCCCTAAAACTGATTTTTAGGGCCAGCGCGCTGGTAGCATTTGCCGGCCCGTTGGCAGAGCGTCCTTATATATATGTCAATGCCTGTAAATTAAATGGATGGTTTGGGCAAAACTAATGAAGTAATTCGTTTTGAAGACCGCCAAGTTGCAAGTTAATGTATACTTGGAATGCTGCCTGTCTAATCAATTGCTCTAAGAGATGAGATCGTTGTTATTATTAAAATTCTCTTTTTTTGCGAAGGCACTTATTTTATTTTCTGTTGTCATTTTTAATTTTACTTCAATCAAAGAGAAATATGATCAAACTTAATCAGATAGTTAAAAATGTAACGAAGTCGCTATTTCTCATGTATTTTTTTCGAAAACCAGAACTTATTTAAATGGTACTAAAACGGTCAATCTTGTGATTATTTTCGTCATAATTATACAACAGCATTCGAAGTATAGCACTAATAAAAACGGTTACATAAAATGAAAAATACCATAGCGATTAATTTATTACCATCCCTTAATTTCAAATCAAAATCGTGATCATATTTTTCATTTTCGTAAACCTTGTCTGTCTCGTAGATTGTTACGTAGAAGTAAAAAATCTATACGTTAGACAGAATTACAGCTACGTCTAACGATGTAAATATTGAATAATTTCGATTATACTGCTTATTATACAAATTCGAGGGGCACTTCTGTTCAACCACTAATCGGCTATCCATATAGCTCTACTGCGAGGCATGGAAGTCAACCTTTTAATAACATTCTGTAGTTTTGTTTAATATGCAGTTTTGATTTTTTATTTTAGCGCGCTGTTTTAGCCATAGACTAGAAGAATAATTTTGCGTTCAAGCGGTGTTCAAACGGCACGATTTCGTTAGCCAACCGATAAGGATGCATCGTTTAGAAAAAGAGATAAACATGGTATCTCTTTTTTGTCTAGCTGCGTCCCTATCAGTTGGATGACGAAATCGTGCCGTTTTTATGTGGCTATTACGTTTGCTTTTATAACCTTTTTGTTAATGCGAATTGTTAAGACATTATTCGTCCTTAAATATAATTAAATAACTTCCACGAAACGAAGTAGATGCCACTGGTTTAGATCAATCATTTCGAACTAAAACATTCCAGTACTAAAGAGTCGTAGATACCCAATAAGTTTTTTAACTACATCAAATCGATAGAGAAAACTATTTTTTTTTATTCCAAAGACAAAATTCAGAGAGCCTAGAATCTAAAGTCACCCCTAAATACAAGGTTACCTACATGACAATTAAATACAAATATCATTAATAACAATGTCATTTAATCTAGAGAATATATACAAATACGTTAGGTTGAAAAACAACTAATTGTTTAAGTTATAAGTTGAGAGAAAAATATACAGGCTATTGTTTCGGAACTCACAATAAACTAAGTATAGAAAATAAAAACAAAAAAGCCTAATCTAATATCAAAATTAACTTTATGAATATTTTATCACAAATGACTAGACTATTACAGAAGTCACGAAGTTTAAAAACGACTTCTCAACTTACTGAAAGATTTCAGGCAACAGGAAAAGACAATATTAGAAAGCTTTTTGTCACCTAAAATACATCTATATATCGAGAAAAATGTATGAAAAATTACAATTTCATAGATTCCAGTGCTACGCGCAATACGCAGGTACTAAATGAACTGTGGAACGTGATATTGTCACACAAAGAGGCACTGCACCGTTCCTTGTACTGGGTTTATACTACTGAACACTTTTCAACTACAGAAAACATTCTATGCACCTTAGGTATCGAAGCACTTTTTCAGACCTTGAAAAAAAAACCAACTGTCATAGACAAAAAGGCGGCAAAACTGACAGATTCAAATGAGTTTTCTTGCAGATATTAAAAAAATAAATGTCGTAGGTCGTAAACAAGGCGGCAAATTTGACAGATCCAAACAAGTGCTCTTACATAGGTTATGTAGAATAAAGAAATCAGTGCATCCCAGGGAGTCGGGATATAATTCAAACATACGAAATGGGTGACTACAATCAGTCTATTATTATCAATTCATAAGGAAGACGTGTCCGTGTAACAAGTGACATAAAATCGATGCATTTACAATACTTAAATTACTTTGTACTACTACAAAACGAAGTACGTTGTACTTGAAATTTCCCATTAGTTTTTAACGTTCTAAAATACACTACATGTGAAAATCTTAATTTGATTTATGAAAATCGATCACATCTTGTTCAACAGAAAAGAGATACAAAAAATATATTTCAAACTAATCGAGTCTTTGGTCCATGTTCTACTACTAGAAAGATCTACTTTTCTCGTTTTTTCAAATAGAAAACTAACTTAAGGCACAACTTGATTGTGTCTTGTAGGGGTCTCTCGGCTGATATGTTATTAATTCTAAAAATCTACAGGATTCTACTACTACGGAGATTCAAAAACAAGCAATTCCCAAAGGTAAGTCTCATCACAATTCGTTTGTAGGATTTACGTAAAATCGAATAGACCATTCATCTAAGCTACTTTTAAATAACGGCCAGCACCCAAAACCATGTAATTTAAACTATAGTCTACGCTATAATACTGGGATGCACTTTGGGTTGGGAACTAAATAACTAAGCAATGAAACAGCATCTGATAGTGAATGACAATACTGAATTGGTATTGATACTAGAAAATTGAATTTTTTGTTAATCTTGACGAAAACTGTGATGTTCATGTCACACAAATGATCGCAAGGTATCATACCCGTCATGTTTCGTATAGAATCCCACGTGACCTACTATGATACTAGCATGTTGGCGTAGTCACGTGAATAAGCAGGCGTATCATTCTTTAAAAAGAGAATTAAGTTATTAAGAGACGGGTGCTCGGAGTATCCACGCAAAAAACGCGACCATGCATGTTTCCTACGTAGAAAGACTCGTCAGCAGATCTGTTCGTTGGGTCCGTTAATCTAAACCAGCTTAAGGTTGCTTTAATAGCCAAAGACAAAGCACCTACGTCTCTCTGACAAGTATTTTAGTGCGAGAGACGGATGCTTAGCCCCGATAACATACGCAACTATGATACTCCCTTCAAAACATCACAGACAAAGTTAAAACCCAATAATTCTACAGCTATTCCTTTACAAAAATAAATCGCAATATGTTCAACAAAGCTGCATAGCCATTAGAAGTCTCGTTTGAGTTTAAAATACTGACATTTCATCAGTTACTACGGCAAACGCTTTTTCCGAAGGCTTATAGTGGATACGCAGCAAGACATGTCCCATCACCAATTCCGTCAAGTCAGTATTGCCTCACCGAGCACGAAGTCTTCGTCTTGAGTCCAGGGCTCCTTCGGCGGGCATGCACACCACTGCTACCTCCGTCGGCATGCATCTATCTCCTCCTCCAAATACTATACTACCAAAGAAAACTGTTGTACTAAAACTGGCGCCCAACATGGGCAAGCTCATTCCAAAACTACTGAAATACTTCAGTTTCTATTTACCGTTACTATTGAAGGGAAGCGATAAATGAAAATCCGGCTGTGTTTATTACCATTTATTACTAAGATTTGTTCTAAGTGAAGATGAACCATATGGCGTTGAAGGCGCGCGGCCGGCGCTCTACTGCGGGCGCTAGCTAGGGGGCGCTAGAGTAGCCCATTATCTATTGCCTAGAATTGTCTATGGAGCGAACGCCTCTTTTGAATCTGTGGTCTCCAAAAACGGGTAAGGTTAAGATGAGCATCCATTCTATTTTATCTAGAGAGAAGAATAACAATGCTGTCACTGCGATAAAACTGCTGGAGTAGTGCTTTAGAAACTATGCATACACCTCCAACAAGTTATTTTTCAGGATTAATTTTAGAAGTTTTCGTAAATGTAGTTTTCATGCGGCACCTGCACATACTTTTATGCTCTATGTATCATAGTATATCCACTAGAGAGCAATTCTTATATGTTTAGTCTCAATCTACCAACTATCTTCTCTTACTAAGATAGTTTTTCATTGACTGCAGTGTTATTAGATCAAAAAAGGCGTTGCGAGAAAGAAAAATACATCAATCTACAGATTTCACACATTACTGTTACAAATCATTCGGTATTGTAATATCTGCAAAAAGCTAGGATACAGCGGTTACTCCCGACGCATAGACTCGTATAATGCTGGTTATTGCAAATTTTCTGGACTAGAAAATTTAATATCATAAGCGTAACTAAAGTACTTAATCTCAGATTCCTAAAATAATCAGATACCATAAGCAACCTGATCGTAATGTAAATGGAATCTGGTATACGGAGTTAAGTTACGCCTATGCTTAGGTTTTAAGTCTATGTACGGGACCAAGTTATTTCCAGTTTCGTCGACGGACGCTACTCTACACCCCGCCCCACTACAGAATCCTCGAAACACATACAAGAGAAAATTGATTACATATTGCACAATGTATTATCTACAGCAATCAGTGTACTATGTGATAAAATAAAAAAAACAGCCCATTTCTAAAATATCTTAGATGAGAAACTATGTTAAATTGATAAATAGGTCTACCATAAATTAAAAAAATGCAAACTCCATTACGACCAAAAATATACATAAAAGGAATGTGAATACAGCCTCTTTTTATAGATATTGCGATGTTAGGAGCTCGCTTGGGACACGGTACATTAACTGCAAGTTTATCTCGTCCATAAAAATCGACCTACGGAATGTCGCAGACGATTATACTCTAGCATCGAGCAGACGATCATTTAAAAACTTATTCTAATTTGACTGTGTCTTATGAATCGACACCTATACCAAAGACAACGTTTTTTTTATTTGGGTTATGTGCCGTGTCCGTCGAGCCGCCATTACATCGCTTCTCGCAAACGAGATGGCCGCACGCCTATAAGCGGCGCATGCCTAAGTATTAAACAAGTTAATCACAAACTCTCACTTATCAACAAGTGTTCGCACATTTATCACGAATAACTTTTAAATACCAATTACCAACTTGCTACTGAATACACCGATCCTATTATACAAAAATATTTAAATATTTTATATGTATGCTTGTGTATATTAAATATTCTAACATGGGAGCGCGCGCTGCTGTGCTCCTGCGAAAGGTGCTTTAATCGACTTACTTTCGTATTTTCTATCTCTTTCTGTGCTTACTGCAACGCGCGCCAGTGAATATCATAATAATGTTATTGCTTTCGGTTAGTCATACTTATTCATATTATAATGTATGTAAAACTTCAAAATCGCTACACTACGTCACTACTCTAGCATTTGCCATACATTAAAACACACAACATAATATTAACCTTTTGTTTAACATACTTTATATTATACCAATCCAAAATTTGTATATTAATCCATGTATATCTTATTAACCTTATTTTACGAATATATATTTAATGTTGTTTACATTTGGTCCAGTGGTACCTGGATGCGAAGCACGGGACATCGCTGTCTTGTGCCGTGCTGCCGTGTATGGCACGTTCTATGCAAGCGTTACTCAAACGAACTACATACAGTACAACTAGGCAAGAATAAGTATTGAGCAAGATTAGACTGCAGTTGAGTATTCCCGCTAAATTAACATAAATTTCAAAATTCCATAACAAAATGACTAGAGAGGAATGTTCCGTAAATGGCAATAAAGATCTAGCGTCGTAGTTGGCCGTCCCTCCAGATTATTGTCTCAACTTTAAGCTACTCGTCGCAAACTGCCGATTGCCGTCATGTCCTCGAAACAACACGAAATGGCGTCTGTCAACTTAAACCGGTACAATGAGTAGGTCAATGAACATGAGTCAAAAAGGTCTACGTTATCTTGAGCAAAGAATTGAGTTTTGGCTAAGATTTGGCCTATACTTTTGGCAAATAAACTCCTTTAGAGGAAGACTGTAGGCCTCAAGCGAAGCGTCACTACACGGTCTAAACTACGTGACTACGTATCCAATATTTCTTTCAAAGTTAAAAGACGACTATTCGACCCGCTCGACGAAATCTAGACAAAAGCGACGTTAACTGCTATCAAAATTCAACGGACAAAACTGTCTCATCCAAAGTCGTCCTCTTTGTCGATAATATGTCGATAACTTTGGTAATGATAAAAGTGCCGAGATCGACCAGGCCGAATAGTCAGAATCACCCGAAATCGTTCCACCTTTAAAAGAAATACTTTAATAGCACGTTTCACAACCAACGTGTGGCAAACGCCTTATGAAGAATTGACAGTGAATGAATTGGAAGATACCCGTCGTGTTTACGTATAAATCCATGCCAACCATGCCTTACGCTACTGTCCACAGGGTCCAGCGGAAGTGTTAGTCGCGATATACAAGACGCTTTTACTATACTATAATATATTATACGCATGCCTCATCCTCTACACCGACTTACCAACTCCGGCTCCGAGAAGCCCCACCCTCCCATACTTACGCTTAAAGGTTTAAATGGCGCCCAACGTGGGGCAAACATTTCGCAAATCCTTCGTCACACGCAATCTACTGAACAAAATACGTGCAAACTATCTATGGGTAACAAAAGTGAACATACCACATCCCAGCACAAAATATCTACCCCACGCTTAGCAGCTAGCGAAATAAAACACACTTTATTGTTCTAATATTATCCATGTAATGACACATTGGGTACTCTAAGTGCTCCATTACATACAGTTATGTACGGGCAAAAATCTAAGTCCTCTAAATACAAAATAACTACTGCTAGCCTACCGCCGGCGGCCGCCGTCAAACCAAAACAAACGAATGCAAACGCAGCGACCGGCGGCACAAACCAGTTACTAGTGTAACTTACAGGTGTTTAGAAAAAATATAAATAATTTGTTAAGACCCTTGAGACAACAGGACTACTGAGAGTGGTGTTGTTTCAAAAAGGAGATATATAATATGAAAATATTAAGTACATAGTTCAAAACTAAGGCCACCGCTTCTAAGTTTTGGCAAGACAGTAAGCGGTCAAGGGTTACTAAGAGTGTAGGACATCACAATAATATCAACCATCTAATACTGAGAATTTCAGGAAAAGTAATACTAATATACAAAAGGTGTCACTGGGTGAGAGGCGAGTCGTTTCGTCGTGTCTAACACGTTTATTTCAAAAGGGGCGAGATCCTCACACAATCAGTTGTGCCAACATCGGCGATTGAAAATTTTACTCCGAACGTGATCTATCAATGTATTCAGATGTACCAACGTAACGGACGAAAAACGTTTTAGAGACGAGGAAACAACGTCATTAATCTCAGGAGGTTCTAGCCTAATTATACTAAGAATACTGCTAAATAATAAGGATAGGTATGTGTATACATGTGATAATAGCATTCGGTGGACCTGACATGTGAAATCTACAGTTTGCATGTAAATAAACAAAATAAATACAATCTCTATAAATATAATCAAAATAAATCTATCACAAGCTTTTATTATCGGTCCAATATTAATCAAAAACTAATAATCAACTTTAGACTCAATAGGCCATCACATTGTCCCATCCGAAACCTTTAGCGCTTCAGCCTTATATGAAAAACCCAATAAAAGCTTGTATTTATAAGTCAAATAAATAAAATATCCACAAATCAGGCCACCGTGCCGGCAGTAAGTTACAGCCGTCTACGCTACGACATGCATTCTGCTATATCTCGGAAAACCTCGCTGCGGAGCAAGGGAGCTTATATAGTACCACAGTAACATCAGATCTAATCTAGTATATTTTATAAATATTTGAGTAATTTGTTGAGATTCTAACTGTGATAAAATATTTGTCTCCGCTCACTTCACGACGATGTAAGACTCCACTGCTAAAGAGAAGTTATTGAGGCACAATGAGCGACCAATATTATATCTAGCTCTAGTCACATAGGGTTTGCTAAGTCACTGGTATACGTCTGTTGGCTGTTATTCGTCCGTATCTTTTGCAGTGGAGGCAATACCGGGTTAACCGAGAATCAGACAAATCTCATAAGACAGTCGGTACGAAGTGTAGTGGTTTCGGCTTCATGAAATATAAAACTAAAAAAATGGGCTACTTATAAAGTCTTATCTTCTGTTGTTGTCTTTTTATTGCTTGAGTAATGTTCAATTTGAAAAGTAAAACCACTGCACTTAGTTTGGACCGGCTTACAGATATGTCAGGACGTCGCCCGAATTTGCCCGGCAAAATAAAAATGTAAGTACTCCTCAATTCGAGACCAAGCCCCGCCTAAACCTAGAAATTGCACAAACACAACCATCATCGTCTTTTATTCGAATAATACTATATTCATCACAGTATTGCAATTTTTACTACAGTATTGCTTTGTTTTCTTTAACACTAAGTACGTGAATTAAGTACGTTGTTTAATAAATAATTTTATGCAGTTTTTGATAGGGTCCGGCCCTAAAGAAAGATTTTTGTTTTATATTAAAGTGGTAATAATATTTATTTAACTTACAATAGGATCTTGTAATCGACTACTTTAATATTGCGACCGCGTACCATCAAATAGCCGAACTTTTTGTCATAATCTTCTCGTAAAAGTGTGACTTATCACTTGAAAATATCAATTCCTGCAAAGTTTTTGTTACCTTAGACTTATAGTTGCCGCGTACTAGAACTATATTATTATTTTTTAACTTACTAGATTAGAACGACCAAGAAAGACTTAAATATTATTACCACTTTCGATTAGCTGCCTGTAAAGAGTGGCGCCCAACGAGGGGCCAAATCCAGGCAAAGACGGGCGACCATGACAATACTACAGGCTTAATACTAAGCTTATTGTCACGACAGGGTGTTAGTTGCATATCTTGAACTAATCTAATCGTATTTAAACATACTAACCCTTGCCGTATCAGCGATTTAGGCATGTGATGTTCGCTGATACAACACAGAGCGACTACATAGGTATATAGCTACGTAAATAAGTAATACATATAATATATGTAATGAGATTGCTTTCCACACAGTTAGATATGTACGAGAGTATTGTGAGCTGATGATTGGTCGGCGCCGAGTGACGGTGCGAGGGGTTTGCGACTGAGCGCTGTGGAGATGAGGGGAATAGACAGGAACGGCTGATGATGATCTCTGTGACTAATCTTTAGTCAGATTTCAGTGTCAACAATAGGAACCGGATTTGAACATTTACCAGAGAATTAATAGTTATTGAGTAGCAAGAGGCGGGTACTTAATTATCAGGATACAATAATATGTAATTTATTTAAGGTAAAAAAAGTTAGAACTCGTTACTAGCATGAGAAAAACGGGATTGTCAAATTGTAAGGTATTAAAGCAATGTTTATTTGGTTATTAATATGAAAAGGCAAGGGGCAAGCTACATAATGGGGAACAAATGCGATTGGAAGCAATTTCATCGCAAGGGAATGTAGGAAAAAGGAAGGGCATCTTTTGTTGGTTTTCATAGTAAATTAGGTAGCGCTCAGTCGTTCGGAAAACATGACATGGCAGAGTTTGGCACAATTTTGTATTCTGCGAGAATGGCACGAAAATATAATACTGATACGTGTGATGTATTTAGAAAACTAGTTTCCAAGATGGCCACCCGTCACCGGGCGACCGACGCCGCCTAGCAAAGATATACAGAGCCGTATGAGATTCATCAATATACATTCGTCAAGTATAAATAGTCATACCGCCAACGACCGTGCACTACTCTACAAATCCAACACATAAAGAAAAATTAGTCCGCAAACTAAAATATCTGAGATCCTCATACTTAACTTTAAAAAAAAAAACGAAATGCGTATTCTTTGATATAGTTCCCGCATCGGGCCAAGTATTGCTCGTCGAGTGGAGACTTAACCTAAGTAAATGAGCCGTAAACCTTATTTTAAAGAATACTGATCCGCGGCCGCACCGGCAAGACGAACGTACTAAAACGTAGGAACTATCGTATAAGAAATAAAATACCTAACCGTAGGCGGGTGGGGTTTTCGATTCGTTAGACGCGTTACCGTTTAGATGTACATCGGGAGGCCGTACATCGCGCCCCAGTCGACGCCCTGGAAGGAGGACATGTCGACGCCTGCAAGGGAATAGGCCGCGCCGAATTGCGGCATCGTAGGCGGGGGCGCCGGCTGCGGGGGGGCCACTAGGGCTGTAGCCGCGGTCGCGGCGGTCGGGAGCGCGTACGGCGCGTAGCGGTAGTGGGCCGCGCCGACAGCCGGAACCGCGCCGACGCCGCCGGCGGCATAGACTAGTCCGCGGCCGGGTCGCAACACTAGTCGCTTGCCGAGCGCGAGCGGCGCGGCCGCCACGGCTTCTTTGGGCTGGGCGCGCTTGCACTCGACCTTCTTATTCTTTATCGTGTGGAAGTGTATGTCGCAGACGCGCTCGACCGCCTCCTCGGAATGGAAAGTTACGAACCCGAAGCCGCGGTGGCGCTTCGTCTGCTGGTCCATCAGCATGACGGCGTCTTCCACGTGGCCGAACTGGGCGAAGTAGGCGCGGACCTCCTCGGCGGACGTGTCCTGGCCGACGCCGCCGACGAAGATCTTCTTGGTTTTGGCGGGGCGGGGGGCCGACTTGGGGGTCGCGTGCTTGGGGTCGATGCGCTTCCCGTCGAGAGTGTGCACAGGCACGGCGAGGACCTTGTCGACGGAGGCGGCCTCCTGGAACGTGATGAAGCCGAAGCCGCGCGAACGCTGCGCGCGGCGGGGCTCAATCGGCTTGTCTAGACGCTTGCGGGACGGTTTTGGGCATACGGTCGGCCGATGGAGCCGTTTAGACCAGCGGTGTGCAACCGCTTAGCAGCCAATGGCCATATAGTAGCTAAGGAAATTGACACGGGTCGCATTTTGTTAATAATTTGTGATTTTAAACTATTCAGAATTATGGCGACTGGAATATAGGGCTGCAAGTAAGCGGTTCAAGGGCCACAGGTTGCCGACCGCTGGTCTAGACGAAGCGAACGCGCGGAGGCCACGGGGTTAACCGCAGACGGGAAGAATGCCATTTGCATCGCCGTTGTTAGGGTGCGTTTGATCTGACGCGGAGCGAAGCGGAACATACATACTTGACCAATCATAATGCTCGAAATCTCCACTCTGCGTCACTTCGAACACTGTCATTGGTCAAGTCGGTTCCAGCCCTACCTAGCTCCGCGTTAGTGAAAACGCACACATACTTTCAGAGCGCGAACAGCCTTGTTGTTGTCCCGTCAAATGCTCCAACTTTGCCGAAGAAAGAAATATTTCCTTTCTGGGCAAAGATTGAACGAAACAAAGTTGGGGCATTTGACGGGACAACAACCGCGCACACATTGTACATGCTCTGAAAGAATAAGATGAAGGTAATACGAACATCGGCCAACTGTATGCCTTTAAACTTTACTTACGGTTCCGGTTCGTACATAGCGATTGTTTGCTAGAACTATACTTGAAAACTCTCAACTTGAGCTGAAATTTACATTCTAATTGTATCTAAGTACGCTTAGCATGAAAAAGTAAGCCGGGTTTAGCTACGATTTTGAATCTCGACATTATTGCATAGTCAAAAGCGAAAGTTTAATTATGGAAAAGAACTATAACTACGAAAAACGCTGCCAAGTGATTAAGAATTATTAAAAATCCACAATAAATACTTTTGATAAAAGCTAATCAAACCAACTCCTTTAAAATCGCCATGAACGAACCAAAAACCTAAATATTAGCACAAATCACAAAAATCTTAATGTTAAATAAAACTAACCCACTAAGACTGTTCTTTAAGTATCTTCTTGATTTCACTATAATACTTGAAAAACTATAGGAAAAGGATACTCGAATAAGTTATCTTTAAATTAGCCTAGACTAACAATATCTAGAAAATCGGAATTAAGCTATACTAATACTCTAAGGTTAGAAACAAGCTACAGCCAAAAATAAATCAAGAAGATACTCTTATTACAAATGTCAGGGCTCAACTTTCATATCTTAAATTGACTACCAATAAGACAGCTTTCTTATTTCTTGTAGAGCCATGATGAAATTAAGAAATATGACTCTGACAAATGTAACATATTATCAAACTGTCAATTCAAACGGACAATGTTAGCTCATTGACAGTAAAGGTCAGATATTACTGATAAATAATGACAATATTTAAGCTTTAAAGACAGTCAAATAATGCCACATTCATCTATAATACCTGGAAGCTCCAGCGTTCAGACACAAGATGTTTTTTAAATGCAATTGTCAAGTAAAAAGCCGCTTCAAAACTATAACCCCCTGTAGGCTTATGATGCTACGCTTTGTCACGCGATAAATAAATGATAAAGCATCCGTCACGTTCTGACAATATGTGTGAGAGTGAAAGATGCTTTATCATTTATTTATCATGCGACAAAGTGTAGCATCATAAGCCTACTGGACACGACATCGCGCGACCAGCGGTAGGCGGCGGCCATAGGTGGGAGCAGGAGGTCAGAGCGCGGTCTCTCGCTCTCAGTTATGGCGGCCGCTGCCGCTGGTCTCGCAATGTAGCCAGGCGGTAAAAAGAATCCAAGCCACTTTTGCCTTCTATACACAAAAAACTGCAAGTGTCAGAATACTATTTTCTATAAATGCGAAAATTTCAAAATATCAGATCCCCAAAATGATTCTGTTTATAATAAATGTTTAAATTCGTATCACTACTCAAAAACATAGGTGGTTAAATTTTGGGCATCTAATATTCCGTATTTTTGACATTTAAAGAAAAATGGCTTCAATTGTAGGGATCAAGTTGTTATCAGACTATTTACTTCAAATGTTCTATTCCACCCTTCTATGTTACTTAAGACTCTTACGGGGTAATTCTGTCATGCGTATACGTGACCGACTATCGGGTGGACAAAAACTATCTAGTTAACCGCACAGTAGCTACTGAAAATCTAACAAAAATTCAGGTTAGAAATCATAATTCACCATTTGGCAGCGGTGCGGCCAGAGGTCTTAAAACCCACCAAAAGGTTTTGATACCTGGGGCCCGTTTCACGAAGCTACAAGTTACAAATTACAAGCGGAAGTCTCTTTCTATCAAAAGCTATTGAAAAGAGACTTCCGCTTGTAATTTGTAACTTGTAGCTTCGTGAAACGGGCCCCTGGGCCTCGTTTCACGAAGCTACAAGTTACAATTTTACAAGTCTACACTTCAGTAGCGTGGCGTCCAAAGAACTCGATTCCTACCGGCTTATCTATTACCTATCAGGCATTTGAGCACCTACAGCTCTTAAGGAAAATGTACGCCAAATCTGCACCGGTTTGCCCAAGGATATATTTTACGCCACGCCACTGCTACACTTGCAACATTGATCAAATACAGCAACGCCATCGCTTGATTTGGCCAATTTTGCTAGTTTAGACTTGTAAAATTGTAACTTGTAGCTGAAACGAGGCCCTGGTGTCAAAATACCTCTTGCTACAATGTTGCCAACTGGGGGCATTATGGTTTCTAAAAACCTACATTACGCGACCACACTATCGATCATTTCGACAAATAATGTTGCCGTGTAATTTATCTTTTGCCTCAATTTTCGGTAGTCTACTTGATAACAATATAGGTGACAATATTTTCAAAAGAAAATTAGGTAATGTTTTATAAAAGCGATACGAATTGTAAAAATGAAACAAATATAAAATAGAAGAGAGTGGTAATGTTAAGGAAATAATTCAGGACTAACATAACATGTATTTTTTGTCTAATGAAATTTTCCTTCAGCAGAAAATGTCTTTGAGAAGAATAATTTTGAGAGAACGCCTTTTCCTTGATCTTACGCGTCGTAGTCAAAATAGCACAACTCTAATTGAATAATGCCAATCATTTCCAATTTCCAGTTTCTCTCGCGATTCCGTTAGCAATCTAATACATCGAACGTGTGCCAATGCTTACACATTATTGCTGTCGAAGTATAGAATTCAATAAGTACCTAATGGGAGAAATGCATTTCCTTATGATTTCTGGCCGCCGTTCTGATCGCCGTTTGGTGTAGGTAGTGATCATTTTGTGCTTTTTATCGACCTTTTTTAGGGCTCTCGGGCGCCGTTAGAAATTAGATAATAAATCCAAGGAATTATACATTAAGTTAGCTATAATACCACCTCAAGTGCTTTTATCGACACTTTATCGTGCGTTTAATCACACAACGGCGGTAGTGATGAAAAAAACGACAATGGCTAAAGTTATAAAAGTTTAGTTAAGTCAGATTGTGGTTATTTTATGTTCATTGTTTCAATGTACAGTCACCAGCAGAAATATATAATGAAATAAAGTATCTGACACGACCTAATGGCTTTAGAAATATAGTGTCAGATATTTCTGCATGCCCCCTGGCATGTGACTGCACCTATAGTATTATGTTTAACTAGCGACCCGCCCCGGCTTCGCACGGTGTTTCTCTATTATTTTATGCATGTATTATACATATAAACCTTCCTCTTCAATCACCCTATCTATTAAAAAAACCGCATCAAAATCCGTTGCGTAGTTTTAAAGATTTAAGCATACATAGGGACATAGGGAAAGAGAAAGCGACTTTGTTTTATACTATCTAGTGATAAAGTCCTTAATTAGAAAAGTAAAAGTTAAAATAGTAGAAGACAAGTTTTTATTTATTAGAACCAAAAACATCGATGAAAATACTGTCAAAAATATCGTCAAATGCGGTCACTTTTCAAAATTAGCACTCCCTCTTCTATTCGAGCAATTGTTACCAAAATCTACCATTTCTGAGCATGGCAAGTGTTAACTCTGTGAAACCTACGAATAGTAGTACTTTTCTACCAAAATAATCGTGTATCTATTCTCAAGTGATATTGGATTCTAAACTAACGAATGGCTTTAATAATCTGAGTTTTTAACGGAAATTACGTTAGCGTTGCCATGGTAAAATATTTGCCAAAGTATAAAATAAACTTGGGATCATCCAATTATATTTTAAAACGAAATAAGGTAGACTTCCAATAGGGTGTCCCAGAAAGCAAAGCTCCATACTAACTTCGAAGCTAAGTCGGCACTGGTTCCTATCATCACAGATACCTGAAATTTTATATACCAGTATATTTGAGTAGTTAAAAAATATTTGAGGGGTATGCATTACAAAATAATTAAACAAAAATATTTGTTGTATGGGCAAGATTTTTTTAAATTTTTTTTGTAACTCATACCCTCTAAAAATGTTGGAACTACTAAAGTATTACGGTGTATAAAATTTCAGCTCTTCGTGATGATGGGAAGCCGTGCCGATTTGGCTTCAAAGTTAGTATGGAGATTTCATTTCTGGGACACCCTAGCTTCCAAGTGCTCGACACTGTCCGAGTAGTCGCCATCTTGAATGTTAATTTGGCCATTAGGGTGTCCAGCTTAACATTTGGATAAACGCAGATCCTAAATGAGAAAAACTTTGTATTAGACCATTTCTAAAAAAGTCATCTTCATTGTGCAATTTTCAGCCAATTTTATGTTATATCTACTTAAAATCTCGACCAAAAAAAACTGTCCCAACATTTTTTTGTATCCATGGCTACACCAACTGTAGAAAAGGGGGATCTACCAGAGTTCTGAAGAGTCAAGATAGAGACAGCGACGTAGTTAGTCTATGGTCCACAAGTCTAGAATTAGTGATTCTAGCATGCCAGTCTATTTGTATTAGTGTACCTAATCCACCATAGCCCTCTAAATGCCGCGTACCATAAACAATTCATTCGTCAGTCTGTCGGTCTAACGTAAACAAATATTTGGGAGTACGTCATGGAATAAATAAGCAAACGGTTTATTGGAAGAGTTGAAGTATTCTAAATTAATGAAGTGTTTCATTAATTCACATTTTTTTATTCAATGATTCTACTGGTTTTCTGCCAAAAATGTTTTTTTAGACAAGCTTTTTTTGCCGACTGTACTTTGTATGATCGCAAACAGCACGTCACAAAATTAAGTAATAAAATGAATCCAAACACGGCGAATTTATCTTATGCAATTTAAATGATCCTATAGCTACCATCCGGCTCCATCTCATAAGATCCAAGTCATAATAATATTGTATTGTCATCTGATTTACATATTCTTGCATCAGCTCAATCGATTGAAGATATCCGCTTTAAAATTGAGTTGCGAGGTTTCACCCGAACAAACATACTAAATACATTGCAAGTTAAATAAAAGCTTGTAAAATAATCTTTGATAATTATTAGCTAATACAAAAAATACCCACATGAACGAAAGAAATAACTCTTATTATTTACGAAATTCATTCATATCTTTAACTTTATACTCATGATTTTTATACTTTTTAACATAGAGGACTCTATTATTTATTTATTTATTTTATTTATTGGAGAACAAACAGAAACAAGTGTTCACAGGTGGTTGATTATTCTATACACTAAAGTTAGAAATATACACTTATTTCCTTAACAGCTCTCACTAAGACATTAGTCAGTCAACGTTTGATGTTTTCCGTCCGGTTCGTATATCTGTACCAATAATAACTGTGACATATCAAAGACGACTCATCGATTTACTAAATGCGGATATTTCAGGGGTTTTCACTAATGTTGAACGAATTGTAAAATTGTAACTTTTAGCTTCGTTAAACGGACCACAGATTTTACCAAACCACAGATTATATAATAGTTCTTCGAACAGATACGACACTCTCCCGAAAAACAATAGAAAAGAACATTCTGGAATCATAACGTCCGAAGTGCGGTCGCCGACCCCGCGCGCCTTAAAATAAGTGCTAGGGCTGTCGACCGCTGTTGTTTTTTGTTCGTGAACAGGCTTAAGGAGCTGTCAAAACTATCGGACTTACTTCGTAGCGGTAGGCTGCACGCATGCGAGCGCGTGGCAACCAACTGAGTTTTGTACCGCCGGCGGTATAGTAATTATCCGATCAACTGGGCTAATGTTGTTAACGAATACAATGCCATTGAGAGGTAAACCACAAATTAGGATAACGAGAATATAGTGTAAAAAAAGTATAACTGCCTTGAAAGATCATTAGATTTTAGATTCTATTTACTAGACAGTAAAGTGTAAATGCAGTTATAGATAACTGCGATCTTAATTTGTTTTGCATTTCACATTCGCCCGACGGTCTGCAAGTGCGTATTCCGTAGAGAAAAGACTTAGAGATACTATGAGCTTTCAACGGATTATCGGTTCTATGACCGTCATGATAAGGCGGCAAATACTTTCAAACAAAAAATAATAATGCATTTTGCTTTTACAGATTTACCGGGGAGCCAGGTAGACCGCCCGGGTTTACTCGTGTTACGCATTGTTATTTTTTTTTGGTGGTATTGTATTCTATCAATGGCATTGTTCGCTCAATGGCATTGTATTCTTTAACAGCATTAGCTCTCTTGAACGGATAATTTCTATAAGTGACGTCACTCAAGGTCGCGCTCGGCGAAAAACGAGTGTCGGCCCCCTGACCAAACTCCTATTTTTACCCGAATACGGCGAAGCCTAAAAGGAGGGTTATGTGTTTGACCTGCATCTATGTATGTACGTCCGTTCCTGAGTCGTTTTAAAAAAAAGATGTCCGTAATTAGACCTTAATTAAACAAAAAGTTAATCTTGTTCCTTTGTGTAACGAAAGTTACCACGCAATTTATATAGTTAACTTTCGTTACACAAAGGAAGTTGACACTTGGTTTAATAAAGCCCTAACTACGGGCATCTTTTTTTGAATACGACTCCTATGTCCGCTCATAACTCCTCAACGACACAACCGATTTTGATAAATTATACATCATTACATTCATCTTGATAACGGGAGTGTCACTGGGTATACTCGTTCCGTGGGGCATTTGTACGATCCACTTAAAGGAAACAAAGCGATTGTTTGTAAACCTCAAAAACACCAAGATGACGTTATTGTAAGAAGTCGTTACAACCACCTTTAAAGTTTAATTGATTATCAACTCTATCTCCATGAACCATAGTTTACAACTGCATTAATAGAATAATGGCGTTCCAACTGCCTTCGCTTTGTTCGGATCTCAGGTAGTCAGGTAAATGTCAGGGGTGTGAAGTGCATAATACGTCTAAAGTCACATTTCAATTAAAGCAATTTTAACTCTTGGCAAAGGCCTTAGAGTTGATAATCCACTAAAATGACAATGCACGAAGTCTTTTATCTGTGAAGCACGCTTCTATGACCGACGATAATGAGGTACAAAACCACACAACAGTATTGTTTCCCTTAAGTGGATCGTACGAATTCCTCACGGAACGAGTATACATAAAAAATTGCAAAAAAACAAGATGGCGGACTTATGCACTTTAGTGCGCGGAATTTTTTGCTCCACAGTCGGGTTTTTTTAATTAATAAACTGGTTATTGTTACTGGCAATACGGGGGAAAAAGGCTTGTTGCTTATGGTACATGGCACACAATACGTACCTACTTGGTAACTACCTATCCTAACAACCAATTGACAACTCTATTCACTGACCCACAGGGCTGAAAGTCCGTCTCCGCCTACCCTGCCGTCTCACAAACAAATATGTTAATGTATGTAGTATTTATGTAATTTTTCATTATTACGTCTTGCTTAAAACTTTATATTTGCGTCATGCCGGGCCATAAGTTTTTTTTTAATTCTACTACTTATTTCACTAAAATATACTATCCTATCGTACTAATATTATAAACTAGCATTTATTTACCCGCGGGTTCGTCCGTGTAGTTCCCGTTACCGTCCCAAAGGAACTGTTTACCCGGACATAAAGTACCTATCCTATGTTTCTTTTCAGGATTTAGTCAACTACTAGCATGACAAATTCCAGCTCAATCCATCCAGTTGCTACCCCGTTATTTAGTAACAAACATAACATCCAAATATCCAAACATCTAAACATCTTAACAAACTTTCTCATCTATAATATTAGTGTGATGTGTGATGATGTGAAACTTTGAAGATTTTTGGATGTTTGTTACTAAATAACAACACACGGGTAACAACTGGATGGATTGAGATGAAACTTGACATCGAAGTAGACCAAGTCCTGGATCGGAATATATAGTACATTACACAACTAGGGTGGTAATATAAAGAAATGCCGAGATCGCAGATGTTAGCGGCCCGAGCTGCAAGCGAGGGACGTAAATATGCAATCGAGGGCTTTCTTTATTACCTCCCGTGTTGTGTACATCATTTTATGTCTGCGCTTGCCCAGAAAGCGGCTTTTTCCTTACACACAGTGTGCGGAAAAAGCCACTTTATGGCCAGGTGTGGCATAAAATACTTTTTCTACTCCTGTACTGTTATCTGTCTTTTACTTGGTCACGAACACTAATATAAGAACATGTATAATATGAGTTCAGAGAAGTCTATACTCTATTCCCCATAACAGCACTAGTGTCGTTATAGCCACTTTACGTTATTGCTAGCAACCACAGACTTCTAAATCTAGGTTAAACTGAGGTCAAGGATTAAGCGCTCAATTTTAACTTTACGGTAAAAATGCACAACTACCAACTTAACAAACAATTGACAACATTTCATATTTTCAAAAGATCTTAATTCGAAAACCATTTGGGTAAAACTGTATTTTATGCTCAAAAAAAATATTTTTGGATTTTTTTTCCCATTAATTTTGGAAAAAATCGTCAATTAGTGTGAACCGGAAGTGTGACGTCATTTTCCCTGCATTATCGAGAGAGACCTTAGTGCTGAAACGATTAAAAAGTGTATGGTATCCGGTTGTCATTTTCTGACATACTTGCCGTCTGACGTTTATTTGTTTTGAAAATTGTTACAACTGCTTAGCGGCTTTAGAAGTTTAATTTTCTTACCGTTGGTTCATTTGCACGTTTTCGAAGACCTTAAAAGACTTGGCACTTTCCCACTGGACTCCGATAACGCATTCAAACATTATTAACTTGGCATTCTTTTACCGGACACCGATTTTTTTCATATAATGAAGACATCAGAAGGTTTTTCTCAGGCTGATAGCACGAATCTGCCGCGTGTTGAAATTATGATGATGGAGTACACATCGGCAAGTGATAAATATAATCCAGCCCAAATAAGAGGAGCAAAAGCATCGTTGTCTTCCCGAACTTCCTATGTTGACAACGCTGTAACGCCTGACAGTTATTTTTTTAATCGTAATTGTCGCTCTGGATTCTAGTTTTTTTAAATCGTAATTGTCGCTCTGGATTCTAGTTGGGAAAGTGACGTCATTTTCTACATACGCCCTTTTAGAATGAGCTACTTTTCAAACTGCTATTTTTAATTGAAAAATTGAGTTAAAACGAAAAAGAAAAAATACGGGTAGCTTAAAATTCCACCTATTTTCTATCCAGCTCATAAAATGAAGGAGTAGAAAATTTGAAATATTGTCAATTAAAATCCTACGGCTTTTAAGAAAAACAAAACTTTCTGAACTAAATTCATTGTTGCCAACATAAAAACAAAAGTATTTTTAATATATTCACTGCGTGTCAACTTCATTTAAAAAATAAAAAGTTTACCATAGACACATACTGACAGTCATACGTCATATTTGCCTTCTTTGCAGGTTATGCCTTGTTTGTATTTTATAATTTTAAAACCTGTCGTAGAAAAAGTATTGTATGCAACGTTGTATAATTAAGTCAAAAAACGCTCATTGCGTCTCTATTTGCGATACTCGCCGCATTCGCGGCTCGTATCGCAACTCACGCAATTCGCATTTTTTGAACCTTCTTATACAACTGTTGCATAAAATACTATTATACCCCGGTAAAGAGTTCCCTTGGGACATAAACGCGAATAATGCGAGTAAAGCCACGGGTAAATACTAGTTATAGTTTTTTAGATACAGTTGACGCCATAAATTTTATTCTTTTCGACCTTATTTCATTGGAACAAGGTCCAAAAATGTAAACATATTTGTGCTGTCGACTGTACATAACTCTATTTCAGGTACCTACACAATTTTCTCGTACGGTCCGATTCTTTTTCCCTACTACACCTTTGATTTGTACCTTGACTAAGATTTTTATTAAAGAGAAAACCACGTTTTTAGAGAAAAAGGTGCATTCTGTGAGTTGAAACTTGTTGACTTACCTGGGAGAGCTAAGTAACATCGAACTGTAATATTAATTATCTTGACCGTACATTTTTAACGATTTGTATGAGGCATTGTTAAATACCTAGAGTTCTAGGTCTTGAACTTGAGAATGGGTAGTAAACATAAAAAGCTGACAAGACAATGCTTTTGAAGAGCCTGGTCAGTTAGGTACAGTTAGGGCGCGGCCCCATGTCGACGGCACGGCGCCGTCCACCGTGGAACGGCACGACGCCGTCACCGTGCGACGGTACGGCGTCGTGCCGTCGGACGGCGCCGTCAACGGCGCCGTGAACGTTGCCGTGGACGGTGTGACGGCGCCGTGAACGGTGCCGTGAACGGTGTGACGGCGTCGTGGACGGTGTCGTGTACGGCACACGGTACCGTGTGCGGCGCACCGCACACTGGACTCTTCCCGCTACACTGTGGATCGAAAATCGACTCTCCATAGAAATAGGGACTTATTTTTGTAAGTGTATAATTTTTTGATTGAAATCATATCCTTTCATCATTTTTAGGGTAAAAAATGATTTTGAGAATGGGATTCGGCTAAAAAACCGACGAGTAATAATTTTTTTTCTTTAATTAAAGTTATTATAAAAATTAAACCGTCTTCAAATAACAGGAAAGTTTTATGCCAGCAATTTTTTCTATCTTCCGGCCGCTTTCCGACTCCGTCGAACAGAAAAATTGTATATAAACCTTGGCCAGTAAATAAAGAAAGCCTCCGATCACATGTAATTGTCGGCCGAGGCGAAGCCGAGCCACTGCTTACTTTACTGGTCTATGTATGTAATATAGTATTTGAGCGTCTCGTAGCGTAGGTACTTCCAAATATTAAGGCTAACTCCGACTTCAAAAATATTGTGTTCATAAAACTTTTATTTCTTCCCTTTTTGAAGTCGGTTTAATTTTTAAGTATTTTTTTTATTTCTTGATTTTCTTAATGTCAGTAGTGATCGAATTACGCTGTTAAGTAGGTACAAGTTTTCCTACTGACTGATACACACATAACTCTATCTCAAAAACTACTGAACCCATTTTGATGAAAGTACACATTGACATTGCGAATTAAACCGAATGATGATGATATAATCACAAAATTAAATAAATTAAAATAACCGACTTTCAGTGAACCTATTTTGATACGAGATGCACGAGTGAATATGAACAATTCCCAAATCGCCGTATACAGGGTGGGAGGGACTATACCGACAAACTTTAACTATAGATTCTAACAACTATTAGGATTAAAAAAAGTTATGTGATGTATAGTCGAAAAACGCTTACTTTCAGAGATATTCATTATTTTTAAATGAAAACTGCCAAGTGTGTAACAAGCCCTAATAAATGTGACTAAGATAGTTTTACTAATTTTTTTAAATCCTTTAACTAAACAGCAATTAACCTTCGCAGTATTTGATGGTAAGCGACTACGACGAGGCCAAAAAAATTGACCTTTCGTTTCCATTTTAGCTTTTTTTTCTTTTTGATAACTTTTCCTCCAATAAGGACATGTTTATAACGAGGGGCTGAATTTTCTGATTTATTTTGTTCCATAAGACTAATGTAATGTAAAATGACAATATTCGACCCATGTTGATATAACATTATTTACTCGTCACACCACCAGGAATTCATGGCTAAAGTATGTCGGTATAGTCCCTCCCACCCTGTATATGCCTATAATATTCGAAGAGTTCCCTCGATGTCTCCAAGATCCCATCATCAGATCTCGGTTTGATTAGACCACTCTGGAGGACAAATCCGTTTCAAACAAAAAAATAATTTTCCAAATTGGTCCAGCTGTCTTCGAGTATAGTAATTATCCGATCAACTGGGCTAATGTTGTTAACAAATACAATGCCATTGAGAGGTAAACCACAAATTAGGATAACGAGAATATAGTGTCAAAAAAGTATAACTGCCTTGAAAGATCATTAGATTTTAGATTCTATTTACTAGACAGTAAAGTGTAAATGCAGTTATAGATAACTGCGATCTTAATTTGTTTTGCATTTCACATTCGCCCGACGGTCTGCAAGTGCGTATTACGTAGAGAAAAGACTTAGAGATACTATGAGCTTTCAACGGATTATCGGTTCTATGACCGTAATGATAAGGCGGCAAATACTTTCAAACAAAAAATAATAATGCATTTTGCTTTTACAGATTTAACGGGGAGCCAGGTAGACCGCCCGGGTTTACTCGTGTTACGCATTGTTATTTTTTTTTGGTGGTATTGTATTCTATCAATGGCATTGTTCGCTCAATGGCATTGTATTCTTTAACAGCATTAGCTCTCTTGAACGGATAATTTCTATAATAGGGTAAAAAATGAAAACCGTCCTTCTTTTGTGGAAGTCTGTTAATAACGGACTTCAAATGAAGAGATTCGATAAGAAATGTACAATTCACTATGAAAAATACCCAAATCGCTATATTTTTCTCGATTTTCCAAGATTCCATCATCAGATCCTGATTTGTTTGCAAGGGGACTACCTCAGAGGTATACCCTTTCAAATAAAAAAAGAATTTTCCATATCGGCTTAGCCATCTTCAAGTAATCGGGGAGCAAACCTACATAGAATGTTATCTTTGTTTTGAAGTCGGTTAACACTAGAAATTCATTTGTAATAAGAAATGCACGATAAACTATAACCAATACCAAAATCGCTATATGTGTGCCTATAATATTTGAAGAGTTCCCTCAATTCCTCCAACATCCCATCATCAAGTCCTGATTTGGTTGCAATGGGACCACCTCTAAAATATTCAAACATCATTCTTTCAAACAAAAAAAAGAATTTATAATTGGTTCAGCCGTCTTCAAGTAGGTAAGCGGTGAACAAACACACAAAAAAAACGTCCTTCTTTTAAAAGCCGGTTAAAAAGTCGCCGCGACCTCACTCATTCTCAGTGTGCCATACCCCGCGATTTTTCTATACAAATTGATGATTCTAGATTCGCCGCAGTGTGAGATTCGCCTAAAACAAAACTACCGAGCCGTGCGCCGTCCACCGGTGCGGTGTGCCGTTCACGGCACCGTGGACGGCGCCGTCACACCGTTCACGGCACCGTTCACGGCGCCGTCACACCGTCCACGGCACCGTTCACGGCGCCGTCCACGGCGCCGTCCGACGGCACGACGCCGTACCGTCGCACGGTGACGGCGCCGTGCCGTTCCACGGCGGACGGCGCCGTGCCGTCGACATGGGGCCGCGCCCTTAGAGTTTTACCACCGTATAATAGCAGTAATTTATCTTCCTAGAAAAGGTACATCGCGCGCTTGTATTATCAAACCGCGTTGAGAAAGGGATTCGAGTGTACCGTTAGCACAAGTGTACTTAATAAATGATTAAATATAATCATAAACCAATCTTTGATATCTTCATAAGTGCAGACCCTTATAGATAATAGAATTAATAGCTAAATATGATTTGCATATTTAAACTCTATTCTCGGTAAATATTGTCGTTTGTTTAATAAAAAATTGTATTATCATATTTGACAAATCTGTCACCAGTCACATTATTTCGCTTTATCAAATTGCCGTAGCTTTTCAAAAATACGTTTCTATGAATCGCGGTAAAGTATTAAACGGTCGATGCCGAGAAATTGTCTACAATGTACTAACATATTTTAATAAAGAAAACGATAAGACGAAGGTTCTTTTGATGGCCATCTTAAGCGTAAATGCAATCGTCTCTGACATCAATGACAACACTTACCAATTGTACATAAATTATAAAATCATACTTAAAATACTTTAAAAACGGTGTTTAAGAAAGTAACTCTATTTGATCTGAAGAACTATCTCTTAATGCTATCGGAAATCAATAAAAACACGCTGTATAATTTGATATTTTTTCCATGCTTTAGAACTTCATTGTACCAAAATAACAATTTAATTTATCTGCATACTCTACCACTGACAATGTCATATCATGCATTAGTTCAAAAATGACATATGAGCTCAATCCCTTTCTAAACGCGGTTTGATAATATGTGTGCGCGCCGTGTATGGACGCACTACAAGCAAAGATTTAATAATGAATGCTCCAGTATGGATTGCACTCACACAGCCGCGCGATACGTGTCGCGCGCTCCTAAGCGACCGAAGTTGGACTAGGTAGTCCGTGTTTATACTTTGGTTTTACCAAGGACCATTAAAACATGAGGACTGTCATTGTCCATAGAAAAAGCTGTTCCCCGATATGTACAACGCCATCTATGTATAAGCTTGGTATAAGAATTATATTATTTACAATTATTCAACTTCGCAAGCGTGACACAGTATTTAAATGTTAGAATTTATTTATTCTTAGCTGTTTACGAACTAATTGTTACTGTACTATGTTTCTTTGTTCAATTATAACATCGTTAAATGTTTAGTTTTTTAGCGCCATCTAGTTTTTGCCTGGATATCCCCTTGCGGTCGGGGCACGATCCAAAGTATGGAGAATGACAGTCCTCTTGTTTTAATGGTCCTTGGCTTTACTGTTGTTTCTACCATGGTACAAGAAAACTACGCATGTTCTTCCCGAGACTGACAATGATAACCTATGTTAACCGCAGATATGGTGACGTCACAAGCTTGATATGTTGCCATTTTGTGAAAATACCGGCGTTTTCCGTTAACGTGGCCCCAGTTTTTATTGTGCTTAAACAAATGCTAGCTCTTTGAGCTGTTGCAACTATCGGTCTTCGTGGCGGTAGGCATGCCTCGGCAAAACCTCGGCACCACGGGAGTTATTCATCGGCGTGCAAGGACACTCGAGCCGAAGTGGGGAGTGTACCTAGCGAACATGTGGTACAGTAGTTCTTCTTGTAGGTAGTGGTTCTAAGCTAAGTTTTTATATGATAAAGTACAAGATTCAGATTGGCGGCACCAGTTGGCAGCACTTTCGTTGTGCACGTTCCCTAAATAAAACTCACGCTACATACTTATGGACCGGGAGGACGTAAATATAATAATTTGCGGTTGGATCACTTATAATACGCATAGTCGACGTCATTTAGTACATTACACAACTAGGGTGGTAATACAAAGGAAGGCCGAGATCGCAGATGTTCGCGGCCCGAGCTGCAAGCGAGGGACGTAAATGTGCGATCGAGGGCTTTTTTTATTACCTCCCGTGTTGTGTACATCATTTTATGTCTACACTTGATCGGCGAAATAATCGGCGATACCAATACCGATGTATCGGTATGGCCGATTATTTCCTACAATAATCGGTATCGGTATCGTATCGGCAAAATTATGTATCGTTACATCCCTAAAGGTAACGGTCCCGTGCTTCCGGTACGGTGCGTGAATCCTCCTCTATTGATAATAGATGGCGCTGACCTCACACGGCAAATTACACGTTAATTCTAGTTTATTGACACTTCTCGTGTCAAATCGCACAGACACCATGTAGCTATAAAATTACTTATACACATTTCAACCACGATTGATGTCGTGGAAGCAAATTATGACCCCCTCGTTATATTTATATGGAGTACCGATCGACTGGAATCACCGTAATATTCGAATTCAAAGCTTTTGGAGGTTTTCTAAATTTATAATTTAGTGATTATTTCAGAGGGTCAAAACAAATCTTAAATATTCATCAAAATTGCACTACTTAACCCATCCTCATACCATAGGGCGTGTGCACACGGCGCGTTTAACCTTTTCCACGCCAACGAGGTATATACTGCCGTCCTCAAACTAAAAGGCCGCTAATTTTTATGAAGCTTTATACAAACTAGCCGCCTTTTAGTTTGAGGACGGCAGTATATCGGCACCGCAGGTTGGACGCCAACGATATATTGGTCATATACCGCAGAGCGATATAAACCTTCATGCACCGGCATAAAGTTCAATTTCGGTTTTGACACTATTACGTCATGGCGTCCGATTTGCGACTTTTATGTCTTACGTAGCGACGAAAAGGTTAATAGACGCCGAGTGCATAGGCTTATGGATCGTTCTTATTTAGGCTGCGCTTCCACCAGGGATGTGCGAGGATGCGTAGCGAGGGATGTGTTTGTCGTGAACCAAAATGAAGTGTTTCTTGGTTCATGACAACCACATCCCTCGCTACGCATCCTCTTGACTTGTCACAGCCATGTGCAGAAAGTTGCTAATACCAAGGACCATTAAAACAAGAGGACTGTCATTCTCCATATAAAAAGCTGTTCCCTGATTTTACAACGCCATCTATGTATAAGCTTGGTATAAGAATGATATTATTTACAATTATTCAACTTTGCAAGCGTGACACATTATTTAAATGTTAGAATTTATTTATTATTAGCTGTTTACGAACTAATTGTTACTATACTATACTATGTTTTTTTGTTCAATTATAACATCGTTAACGGCCATTCTCACGAAGTATGTCTGCGGTCACCTAATTACCGCGACGCTGTTTTCATACTAAATGTATGGAGACGCGGTAATTAGACGCAGTCATACTTCGTGAGAATGGCCGCTAAATGTTTAGTTTTTTAGCGCCATCTAGTTTTTGCCTGGATATCTCCTTGCGGTCGGGGTACGATCCAAAGTATGGAGAATGACAGTCCTCTTGTTTTAATGGTCCTTGCTTTTAATCTTTTATTTTTTATATACAAACCGAAAGCTTGACAACGGGGTTAATACACTCAAGAGCAAAAGTTTCGGGTCACCGTAATTTAAATAATAGAAATAGGTGTTTTTCAATATTCGACACTTGTTTCGTTTATATAGTATACTATTCTTCATGATACCTGGCTGTATTAGCAATATCCGCTAACCCATCATAAAAATATTATTAAAAAAAAAATCGTTATGTTTTGCGATATTTCACTCCATTAACGTCTTTATTTTTCATGGGTTTTACGAGTTCGATCTAAACCTGAAGTTGATATTATTTTCAGTGTTATTTTTGCAGATAATATCTAAAATTAATTAAAGATCAAAACGGGATTCAATAATTTCACAACCGTGGAGTATTTTAGAAAATATGGCGGTATTCACTGACCCGAAATTTTTGACCGCGAGTGCATGTACTTTAATAGCAGCGCGGTATTTTTTTTACCGCAGTCGGGTTTTTTTTTAAGTAAAAATGTGGTTATTTAGGGGAGAGTGGGGTAAATACGGACGCGGGGTATTCAGATGTTCGCTTAAGTGTTCGCAATTCCCCCACTCTCCCCTATATACGAGCCGAAAGCTTCGCAACAGGGCTAATTTATGTATAAGTATTAGAACAGCTAACTTCCTGGAAAGCCTTAACTTTTACACATGATTGTAACACATCTGTCAAGCTATATGATATTCGATACCTTTTAGACTCAAAGGGCGTAAACGCCGCAGGTTCTAATGACGTTTACGCCCTTTGAGTCTAAAGGTATCGATATGACTTATATGAGAATGCCCCTCATACTCTGGTCTACATGCTACCCATGCTATACCTGTGTAACGGGGTCCTTCATGATGAGCACATCGGTGACCGCTCCGAACATGGCGAAGTACTCCCTCAGCTTCTCCGAGCTGGTCTGCCAGCTGAGCCCGCCAACGAACAGCTTGGAGGGGGAGGGGGACGTGGTGCCCGCGGTGGGGGGCGCGGGGACCGGCGTCGAGCGGCCCGATGAGGGGGAGGTTTCTGTCAAACAATACAATGTGTTAATATTACACAATTAGGGTGGTAAAACAAAGGAATGCGTAAGAATGCTCCGGCATGGATCGCACTCACACAGACGCGCGATCGTGCGTCTGTGTGAATACGTGTCGCGCGCTCCTAAATGGCTGAAGTTGAACTACTAATTTGTGTTTAAAAAAATTCCGTAGGTAAAATTTGGTGCTAGCAGCCACGCGGCGAAATCGCGGAGTGAGCTACTCTGGCCAATACTTCGAATGTCTTCACTATAACTTCTTATAATGTTGCCCTCCCACTCTCTAGTCATAAAATATTTGATTCAGTGGGAGGGCGATATACAAAGGCGTTCAGAGTATAAGGGTGTGTTTCCACTGGTGTAGAGCGGGCGGAGTAGAGGAACGGACCGTGAGTTGACCAAAAATGACCGCTTTGCATTAGTGGAAGGTGTCGGATCGTGGACGAAGCAGGGGTTCTTGGGAGTTGATGGCGGAGAGAAACGGCGTGTGTCTTGTTCGGGTTTATTGCGAAAAGTGAAATTAAATATAATACCTTAAATCTAAGTGCTTTTATTACAGCGACCTCTATCGAAGCCACTAAACTATTTAGTTGCATAGATAATGCAGTCAATAAATATACCTTAAAAGCCATCTAGGTAACAACTAGTTTCTTACATAGATGGCGCTGTTCTTAACATGCCGAATATGCCGAAGAAAGTCACGCTATAGCGTGGCAACTGCTTTGCGAGCGATTTAACAGCCCTAAAACACTTGTTTATACCCATTTGAGAGCTCTGTTAAATATTGATACAGTACCAACTACAGCCACAGCCCTTAGATCATTGAATGATAATATTTCCAAGCACTTACGAATTCTCAGGTCCCTAAAAATACCAACCGAGAGCTGGGACTTGTTAATTGTATTTTTCCTCAGTTCCAAACTCGAAAAACGATTACAAAATAAATGGGAGGAAAAAACTAATTCCCGTGAATTGCCTACGTTGCAGGAGTTCAGATCGTTCTTGCGATCCCAAGCCGACCTCGTGGAGGCAGTGAGTTCCGCCGAGCCCGCGAAGCCCGGACACCGCGAGCTCCCGCCGAAGAAGGCGATGGTAACCACGTGTCCTCCATCCCATACCCACAGTAAGGTAACTCCTAAATATACCTATCGTAGTCAATGTCCTAACTGTAAGGAGGCACATTTTATAAACCAATGTCCGAAGTTTATGGCTCTGAATGCACCAACACGCATTCGCGTCGTAAAAAGGCTAGGCCTTTGTTTAAATTGCTTAGGCTCTAACCACATTCTACCCAACTGCCGTGCGAGCAACTGCAGAATATGCAAAGGTAAGCATCATACGCTCTTACACATTGCGCAAACCGACACAACCGAATCGAACCCACGACTATCTACGCTTCATAATGCTAGCGAACCGACTTCGTCTGTTGAATCACAGTCAGTCAATTTAATAACTAACCAACGAGAATCGAACCCATTAAGCCAACGCGATGGCAGTATACCTACACCCGCACAAAACAAAATTGTTATTTTGTCCACAGCTCGAGTTAAGGCGCTCGATAAAAACGGAAAACCGATTACTTTAGTATCTTTACTCGACAGCGGTTCTCAATCGAATTTTTTAACCGAAAATGCATACAGAAAGTTAAATTTACCAACCCAACCGATAGATTTAGAAGTTTTAGGATTTAACGAAAACGTAACCAAAATAAATCAATTGTGTAACCTAAGGATCAACTCAAACGATGACACATTCTCAACCAACTTATCTTGTTTTATTGTACCTAATATATGCCATTTACCTACGTATGCAACTAACGCTCAGCCCTTCAATATACCAAAACGATTTAAATTAGCAGACGAGCTATTTTACCAAGGTGGGGAAATTGATCTCATAATCGGAGCTGAACTATTTTACCAATTACTTTGTATAGGACAGTATAGACTAGGCGATGGACTGCCGATCCTCCAAAAAACCCGTTTAGGCTACGTACTGTCCGGCCCATACTCGACCAACAGGCCACAAAAGGTAAGGTGCAACCTAATTCAAACTAAGGCGCTTCAGACATTCTGGAATTCCGACGAATGTCACTCCTTACCGGCGATACCCGATGATGAGTACCTACAGTGTGAGAAAATTTTCAAAGAGCACTACAGAACTCCTGAGGGTAACTTTGTGGTAACTATTCCTTTTAAAGAACCTGTAACCTGTTTGGGCCAGTCACGATCTGTAGTGTACCAACGATTTAAAACTTTAGAATCAAAATTTTCTCGAGATCCCGAATATAAACAAAAATATGTTCAATTTATGAATGAATTTAAAGACGCAGGGCATATGGTTCAGATAAAAAATACTGAACACTGCAATTATTTACCCCATCACGCGGTTTTAACCCCCCACAAGCTTTCCACTCCTCTGAGAGTAGTTATGGATGCTTCTTTTAAAAAAAATAACCAAAAGTCACTTAACGATATTCAATATAAAGGTACAATAAACCAAGATGACTTAGTAAATATTTTACTAAGATTC
Organism: Eudemis profundana; assembly: GCA_947034925.1. Classification (NCBI taxonomy): domain Eukaryota; kingdom Metazoa; phylum Arthropoda; class Insecta; order Lepidoptera; family Tortricidae; genus Eudemis; species Eudemis profundana. The sequence continues at coordinate 3,470,751 of OX344817.1, read as the reverse complement.
CGAAAAAATAAATACGTAATTAGCGCAGATATCGAACGTATGTATAGAATGATATATATTAACCCTAACCAACGTCATTTACAATGCATTTTGTGGCGCGAAAACCCTACCGAACCATTACATACTTATACTCTCACGACACTCAGCTTTGGTTTAAAGAGCGCACCCTATATAGCTACTCGCTGCCTGCAACAGCTCGCGCAAGAAAACCAGGAACAGCACCCTGCAGCAGCTGCGGCCATATGTGGCAGTTTCTACATGGACGACCTGCTGTATGGAGGTGACGACGAGCGACAGGTAGCACAAACAGCTGTGCGCGTCGAGGAGATCCTGCGCGCGGCGAACTTTAACCTACGAAAATGGAAATCCAATTCTGTTGATATATTAAATACGGTGAGTAATGCCGAACACGAGCACACTAATACATCACCCACCTCACTTGCACACGATACGCATACGAGTAAGGTGTTAGGTCTCGCGTGGTGTAGTAATAGTGATAATTTAATGTTCCAATTTAAAGATGAAACAGTGCCAAACCATTTAACTAAACGAAAGATTTTGTCCTTAGCCTCAGCGATATTCGATCCCCTAGGGTTATTGAACCCTACTTTAATTATTGCAAAATGTATTATCCAACGATTGTGGCAAAATAAAATCGATTGGGATCAAACCCTACAAACAGATGTTACAAACGAATGGGAGTCGTTTTATAAAAAGTTGTTTACTCTCAACTCGCTAGTTATACCTAGATGTGTAGTTATCAGTGATTACATAACATTGCAACTTCATGGGTTCTCGGACAGCTCATTAACGGCGTACGGATGCGCTATCTATATGCGAACTATTGATACGCACGGGAATATTTTAACTCGATTGTTATGTTCTAAGACACGTGTGGCGCGCAAAGAAACGATACCTAAACTCGAGTTGAGAGCAGCGTTTTTACTTGCACAATTATACAATAAAGTAAACAACGCGTTAAAATGTAAATTCACGAATAAATACTTCTGGTGCGACTCGAATGTAGCTCTGGCCTGGATAAAATCGCAACAACCAAATAATCTTAATTGTTTTGTAAAAAACCGAGTAATCGAAATTCAAAGTTTAACTGACATTAATGATTGGCGCTGGGTCTCTTCGAGCGATAACCCCGCGGATCTTTTGACACGAGGGTTACATGCAGACAAGCTTGCCGACTGTACCCTCTGGTGGCAAGGACCTTCGTGGCTAAATAAACATAGCGACGAATGGCCTACCTACCAAACCCCTAACTCACTTGAACCGATTTGCGAGTCGATCGAGACTCATTGTAATATTGCGACGAATGTACAACCGAACCCTTGCATAGACCGGTTATTTCAAAGATGGTCTGATATAAATAAACTTATGCATTGTGTTGCTTTTATATTCCGATTCACTAACAATTGCTTACATCGAAATAGTAAGGTAATTGGTCCATTTTCTGTTAACGAATTGAATTTTGCATTAAATAAATTAATCGAATTTTCACAAATCGAAATGTTTCCTACCGAATATAAATTACTTCAGAATAATAAAGAACTACCAAAATCTTCGAATTTATTGCCCTTAAACCCCATTATGGAAGAAAGGCTTTTACGTGTAGGAGGTCGTTTAGGTCTCTCAGATTACACCTACGATAAAAAACATCCTATTATACTACCCAATAAACACATTTTAACAAAACTCATTATGAGTCACGAGCACGTGAGACTGCTTCACGCCGGACCCCAGCTGTTGTTGTCGGCGGTTCGAGAGCGGTTTTGGCCGATCAACGGTAAGAGTCTAGCCAACAAAATAGTCGAAAAATGCGTGACTTGCTTCAGAGCCAAACCAAGGTCATCAACTCCGATCATGGGTAACTTACCACCAGTCAGAGTTACCCCAGCATCCCCTTTTTTGTTTACGACATTGGACTACGGTGGGCCCTACACTGTGAGGGACAGGAGGGGACGTGGGTACAAAACCGATAAATGCTATATTGCTATTTTTACATGTATGACAACAAAGGCAGTTCACATCGAATTAATTACAGGTTTACATACCTCTGCATTTCTTTCTGCTTTTAGACGATTTATTGCTAGACGAGGCTGCCCGAAAGAGACGCGGAGTGATAATGCATCAACCTTTCAGGGAGCCTGTAATGAGCTGAAAGAGCTGTACAGTTTTTTAAATGAAAATTCTAATGACCTGATAACTTCTTGTGCAAACGAAAGAATCCAATGGAAATTTCTTCCCCCCTATACCCCTCACATGGGAGCTCTCCACGAGTCTGCGATCAGGCAATGTAAATTCCACTTAAAAAAAGTACTAGGTCAGGCACTTTTAACCTATGAAGAATTTTCTACCATACTTGTACAAGTTGAAGGAATTTTAAATTCTCGCCCGTTATGCCCTATTCCAAATTCTAATACCGACGAGGTAACATGTTTAACGCCAGCCCACTTCTTGATTAGTAGAACTCCTAATTCACTGCCCGACTACGAATACAAAGATGTACCTACAAACCGACTAACGCTTTACCAACAGTTGCAGCAACTACAACAAGATTTCTGGAACCGATGGTCAAGGGACTATATAGGACTGTTGCAGGAACGTACCAAATGGAGAAGTTCCAAAGGTCAAGTTCTTCGCGAGGGCGCCGTGGTGCTGGTGCGCGAGGAGCGTCTGCCGCCCTGCCTGTGGAGGATGGGCCGCATCGTGAGCTGCTGCCCAGGCCGCGACCACGTCACGAGGGTCGCCCAAATCAAAACAGCGCGAGGAATCATTAAACGGTCTTTTAACAATATCTGCCCGCTGCCGATTAACGCGATAGACATATAAGACACCTATTAATAAGTTACCTAATATTACTTAGTTTCCTCTTAGCATAGCTATTTGCATACCTAATGTTATTTAAGTTACCTAATATTACTTAGTTTCCTCTTAGTATAGCTATTTACATACCTAATGTTATTTAAGCTCCTATCTTGTAATAAAAAGTTATCTGATGGTTGTTTCCATACCCCATAAAAACCAACTAACAAATTGCTTGGTACCTATTTACTTATAGTATACTTAATTCCAAACTAAAGTTCATTTTAGATTTCCATGCTTAACCTAAACTAACGTAGTATGATTTACTTATTTATTTAACGAACCAAAGGTACCAAACAGTTTGAGTTATACATCTTTCAACGTAAACATGATTATCTGATGAATTACATATCTACCTACATAGTGAAACCGATAATCACACGTTGAAAGAGGTATAATGGTAAAATCTGATCTGCCGAGCAGAGAGATCGTATGTGACAGGCGACTCGGTGGCACGTACGCCCTTTCTGACCGACACGACAGACCAATGCTTTCCTTGCCGGGGAGCATGTTAAGAACAGCGCCATCTATGTAAGAAACTAGTTGTTACCTAGATGGCTTTTAAGGTATATTTATTGACTGCATTATCTATGCAACTAAATAGTTTAGTGGCTTCGATAGAGGTCGCTGTAATAAAAGCACTTAGATTTAAGGTATTATATTTAATTTCACTTTTCGCAATAAACCCGAACAAGACACACGCCGTTTCTCTCCGCCATCAACTCCCAAGAACCCCTGCTTCGTCCACGATCCGACAGAAGGAAACAGTGTGATTGGTCAACTCATTTTTAGTTCCTCTCCGCCACAGAATAAGTAATAGTACTATCTACAGAAGTAGCAAAGAGCAAACACATGTTAGCCGAATGTGTCATGTACGCGTAGGGTTGCCAGATGGTCGGGATTTCGCGGGATTCTCCCGATTTTTTATATGTCCTCCGGACTCCCGGTAAAGAAGAAAATCTCCCGAGTCCCGACGAACGGCTTTATTTTAAAACTTAGTCTGATCCACTCAAGGTGGTCCGGCCAGCGAAAATTTCAGTTCTTTCAGGCTAAAATTAAAGGTCGCGTTAGCGCGCTGAGCAAAATCCCGACATATTGTTTTTTTCTCCCGATAATAGGGTCATTCAGTCTGGCAACCCTATGTACGCGGCGAAGCGGTTCGACGAAAGATGAATTAGAAGAGGAAGAGCTAAAGGGCATTAACCTCGAGGATGTCGTTCTGTTTTGCAGGGAAACCGGGGAATTCGAGTTGAAATGCTGTGTGGGAGCACCGCCGGGACAGTAACCACTGGCTCCAACTACGGGGAACTGGCTGAATGATCACGCTGCGTGATCGACAGCCCACCTGACACCGGCCGGGCGTCCCCACACGTCATCATGTACAGAAGTTCCTCTTTATAACAAAACTGAGGTTCGGGTTCAAACACCGGACAGAACACATTGCATCCGATCATCTCCCTCTATCGCATAACGTGTGCTCTTTCTGGTTGTTGACTAAGCCCCTTCGAAGGGGCCAATTTGGTACTAGTAGTTGAGCGGCGAAATAGTGAAGTGAGTAGGGAATGCAACCCGGTTACCCGGGTAACCGACTTGATTTAGAGTCCGGTAAAAGGGTAAAACCCGGGTATTATGACTCAGAATCCGGGTTTTCGTAATAAAAAAACCTAGTAACTAATAAAAAACGTGCTTGTATCGTCTAAAGCAGTGGTTCCGAACCTGGGGGTAATTACCCCTTTAGGGGTAAAATTAAGTTTATGCCACACCTGGCCATAAAGTGACTTTTTCCGCACGCTGCGCGTACGGAAAAAGCTGCTTTCTGGCCAAGTGTAGATATAAAATGATGTACACAACACGGGAGGTAATAAAGAAAGCCCTCGATCGCATATTTACGTCCCTCGCTTGCAGCTCGGGCCGCAAACTTCTGCGATCTCGGCCTATCTTTGTATTACCACCCTAGTTATGTAATGTACTATTTCTCAGGGGTAATACTCATATTAAGCTGTTTTTCTTTGAGTACTTTCATATAAGTACTTGTCTGTATTACCTATTTTGTTGGAGGGGTAATGATACAAATCTAGAGGGGGCCTGTGGGTGATATGGCAATAAAGGTTAGGAACTACTGGTCTAAAGTATATCAAAGATAATAAATAAAATCTAACGGCTCCCTTAAAACAAACGCGCAAAGCCACCCCTCGCTTGCTTATCTTACTTAACATGGCAATGCCGGCACGTTCAATGTAGGTAATGCAACCCGAGTACTCAAAAGCCGGGTACCCAGCAGTGGCGTGGCGTCGAATATATTCTTAGTAAAGCCGGAGCAGAGTAGATTATTTTTTCTTCAGGAGTAGTAGATACTCCGGCTGTATGCTTTAAAATAGGCAAGCCGGTGGGAATCGGGTTCTATGGTCGCCACGCCACTGGTACCCAGGTAACTGACTTGATTTCGAGTCGAGTAATACCCGGGTTTCAAATTTGACCGGTTGTTGCATTCCCCAGGAGTGAGCCCCTCCTGTCTCCGCTCTGGTCAGCCCTATGTCAGTGTAAACGCGCCCTAACCCCTGCTCTGGCAGTATCTCTATAAAGTTATAACTGAGTTGGCAAAGTTTGTAACAGATAGAGTGGAGAGTACGGTAATTTGCAAACTTTGTAATTCACTGTGTTTGAGACGGTTGACAATTAATGTTGGGAACAGTATCATCTATACCATATTTTTTGGCTTGCCGCCCACTTAGGCACATTTCCACCCATATTGATGTGAAATTTCAGCGACCGGGCGGGGGGCGGGGAGGTGCAATATTAATAATAGCGCCCCCGGATAGCCCCCCCTGGGAATCCGCAGCGCCCCCTTGGGGGCGGTAAGGACCACTTTGGAAACCTATGATCTATACTGTCATCATAAGCCATATGTATCTATGAGACTCGAATAATATAGACAATTTGGGCTGAGCAGGGCACTATTGAAAGGTCAAAGGATGACTTAATAATTTAATTGAATATTAATATTATTCAAGTGACATGTTCTGAAGTTTTATACCATTAATACTAATTGATTTACATCTTTATTTTCTAGATTATTATTATTATTAATGGACTGAACAAGCAAAGATTTAAGAATGCGTAAGAATGTACCGGTATGGATCGCACTCACACAGACGCGCGATCATGCGTCTGTGTGAATACATGTCGCGCGCTCCTAAACGGCTGAAGTTGGACTACTTGTTTGTCTTTATACTTTGCCAGAGAGGTAAAATTAACTTACTAACTAAGATAAGTTTTAAAAATTGTGACTAACACCAAGGACTATTAAAACAAGAGGACTGTCATTCTGCATATAAAAAGCTGTTCCCCGAATTTACAACGCCATCTATGTATAAGCTTGGTAAAAGAATTATATTATTTACAATTATTCAACTTTGCAAACGTGACACAGTATTTAAATGTTAGAATTTATTTATTATTAGCTGTTTACGAACTAGTTGTTACTATACTATGTTCCTTTGTTCAATTATAACATCGTTAAATGTTTAGTTTTTTACAATCCAAAGTATGGAGAATGACAGTCCTCTTGTTTTAATGGTCCTTGCTAACACTATGGACCTGTATCTGAAATAAAGTTTTACCTAGTACAGGTTAGCTTGTATAAGTTAACACAGAAAGCCAGAGGACAGACTCAGAACATATATGTTCCGAGTCTGTGTTCAACTGCACTCAACATGTTAAAATGTGTCTCAAGTCTTAAAGTTTAATAACTTTCCAATTTAAAACTAATTAAGGCATATGTAACTGCTATAGGTGAGATATAGTCATATTAAAACATGTTATTATACAAATCCTAAATAATACTAAAAATGCTAAAGTAACTCTGTATGTCTGCCTGTCAGTAATCCTTTCACATTTAAACCAATTTACAAGAAATCTACTCTGGATAAATTTTCAGATGCTAGGAAGGACATAGCATAATCTTTATCGCAGAAATCATCCCTTAAGGAGGTGAAAAGGGTGAAAGTTTTTATAGGGAATCAATCATTTCTCAATAGGGAATATGCATGAAATTTTTAACCTATTTCTTAACAAAATATGAAAATACTATAAAAAGGATGACAAAGTGAAAATAAAATTAAAATCGACCAAGAAACACTGAAGATATAAATATTTTAAAGCAATAATTCGGCCATATTAGACAGAGAGATCCGATATGGACTATGACGTCATAGTACATGGCCCTACAAACTCCATACTATATTCTGTTTAGCTAGAAAGAGATAAGAGACAAATCTTTGATGGCTTACATCTTGGTTATTTTTATAGTTAAGTATGCGAAAAGTATTAAATAAAAAAATATCATGCATATTCCCTATTATAGGAGGTAAAATTCTAATTTAATGTGGATGAAGTTGTAGGAAAAACCTTGCCAGGCAGCGCCAGATTTCCGCCTAAGCATAGAAGGCCCCGGCCTAGTGGTGGACCCGTCATATAAGCCCAAAAGCATGGCTTGCCTTCTCAAAATCAAGTGCCTAGGGAACCTAGATCTCTAAATGTTATTACGAAGTGAACTGGCTCATGTTTAAATACTTTTTGAGAATTGGTTAAATGATGGTGCCATATTGCTTGTTTTCTCCCATTGGAATAAAACATGTTTTAAATTTAAATTAATGTTTTGATTACTAATGTCACAGTTTTCACCAGTAAATCATATAAGAGCAAATTATATAAATATGTATTCAGTCTTTAGAAACCACTTTACTATTTGTCAATAAGGCCCTAGCAGAAGGCTATTGTTATCTAGTTGCAAATAAAAATAGTTCTTATTGACAAGCAGCATGTTTTGCCTGAAATTGCCACAAATTTAAAATAATACTAAAGGTTACACCCACATCAAAGTCCTTAGGTCAATTTGCCTAGCTATAAGAGCAAATTGTGGTGATAAATAGAATATTTCGTTTCATTTTCTGCCAGTATAATTTCAATCAGATCATAGTTTCAAAAGCTCTGGTAATAAAGTATTGTAACTTACTTATCTGTTGTACAGCAATTTGCTGTTGTTGATGCTGCTGGTGGGCAGCCGCGGCGGCCGTAGCGGCGGCATGAGCGGCCGCCTGGGCGCTCAAGACATGAGCGGTCAACTCGCCGCCTACCAAGCCGCCGTCCAGCACCTCCACGCCTCCTAGCGCCCCACTGGAATACAGGCCCATCATGATCACTTCACAATCGATGACAAAATGCACGAAAAACACAAAATGCCGCGAAGCAGACCGAATTTGTGACGCGAAAGTTTGGTTGTGACAAAACACGACCGGCATTTGTTTACGCTTTATTACCGGCCAGTTACGATTTAAGGGAAAGTAGGTATTGTAAATATTATTACATCGTGTACAGTGTCAGCATTTTTGCGATTAAGACATTAAAATAGTCACTAGTAATTCACTATAGACGTAAAGTAATTTGTTTTGAAAAGTTTCTTTTCTAATTGCAGATGCAGAAAACGTGAAGGTTGTTTATGGATATAGACAAACGAAAGTTTTTCTTTGAATGAAATGTCAAACAAAGTCGCGTCAACGTCAAGCCTAAATCCGATGTAGGACGTAAAAATATTTTTTGCGTCTTTGCAACTAACGCTCGTAACGTTCGTTCGTTCAATTACTTTTCCTTTCTTCAAGATTAATTTCAGTCATTGTTATCGCGGAAACCCAAATAAGGATTGTATTGTATTCATAAAAATGCCGCGAATTTAGCTCGTAAAAATAAAATCAAATAAGAATTTCTTTTAATCCGATTTAGTCATGTTGGCGAATTAAATAGGTAATTGGAGGAAAACTTGCACAACTTCGTATTTACTTACCGCAGAACCAATTACGCGGCTCGGAATGATTTCTTTCTAAATGCTTATTTCAAATTACAAATGGACTACCGAGCTGCCGACGTGATTTTATACAATAAAGTAATGAAGGGCCGGAAAAAGTAGGATGAATAGGCACTCCGATGAATACATACCCATTTAAATATCTGAAATTAAGTACCTTCTTAATTTAATCGGTTATTATAGGTAATTGTATATGTATATATAGCTACACTACACTGCTCACAATTAAGATGTCGTTATATGAAATAGACTATCAAGATTTCTTAATATGTGACGGGTTTATTAAATTAATCAATTTTGTAAGTACCTAGGCTGCGCGGACTATTTTACAAGTCTAAGTCTATCAGCGTCGCGCGTAACATAAGAGCAACCATTGTCGAGAAAAAACGCCAAAATTCAACAGTTAGTTTTTTTGCCAAAAATTATACTTATGCCGATATTATTATTTTAGTCAGATTTCTTATGGTGTACAAGATATTTTTAATATATTCGATACTGCGAGCTTAGTTATTTACAAGTAGGTAGATACATCCAGCTATTAGCAAATTCAATTGGTACATTTGTAGAGCTTAAAATAACAAAAAGCCAATTGAGTTTCGAACCAAAAAAATGCGATTACACCTACAAGTGTATCGTACCAACAGAAAAAAAACAAAACTGCATTCGCACATTGATACAAACGTAATTGAAAGCTCTCCAGCTTTTATTTTATTGAAAATGAACTTCGCGATCACCAGCTGCTCGCAAAAATTGCTCTCGAGTTGCGCATTTCATCTCTAAAGGGGGTACAACGCTACGTCTCGCTCTAACTTATAACTTTCCCAATTTATTTGACACTCGTACTCTCTCACGCGAGCGTTTTCGTTCTTGTTTAGCAAAAGGGGTTTCCTCTAGCTTTCCCTTTTCCACACAGAGGGTGGAGCTCCTAGATTGCCCTGGGCTCCTGGTGTCAGCGCGCGGTTTTACACCAAATATTGACTTAATTTGTAAAATTTACAGGGACGTTATTGATATTTTCATTAAATTAAGACTACATCCCTTACAGAAATTAAAACAACCTATACTAAGCAAAATAAATTAAAACTCGTTAAAAGTTATATCTAAGGATTTGCATGATAAATGCTGAATTATCCATACAAGTCTCAGTTGGTCAGATTCTTTGCTAAGCTGCTTGATGGATATCCAGGAACTTTTCTTTGGAAAATTTCCTTGCGCCATAAATCAGGTCGGACGTCATCATTTATCTTTTCACTCGCCTTAGATATCTGTAGACCTTTTCGTTTCTTAAGAAGGTTTTGTGTATTTTGTGCCCTTAGTCGAAGATTTAAAGCATCTAGTATACAAAAGGAAATTTCACTTCCTGGCCGCTTTAGCCTATCTTTAGATATTAAAGCAAAATCAAATTGAAGAATTATTTAGGTACCTGTTTATCAGTTTAACTGCTATATCTCACGTCCCTCGAAGTAAATCGCCATAAAACTAGATTACGTAGTAATGTAGTGTACATATGAATAGGACACTAATCACCCCAAATGAAAAGACCTATTCAAGCAAAAACCCAAGAAAAAACTCACCGCTTAACCTCACGAGCTCGGACGATTGCCTTCGAACCCAGACCGGCTGAATAATTTGTCACGTTTGAGCTAATCTTACCGAATCGAACCAGAATTAGGGATAGAGGGTTTTTTGTCAATCTTGCGAATCATTCACGCTATAAACGTTTTGTTTTTTATCGTTTGCAATATGTTTTTGCAAAATGCAATATATTAAACCATCAACTTTAACCAACCACATCACAAATCTTAGATTACCTGTTATCTAGAATATTAAAAATCTATTCGATTACATACAGTTTAGATAAGACTCCTCTAAATGGGAAACTAGGTTCTTCTGACTGACCTGTTGACTGAAAGTTGGCAACCCACAAACGTGCGCTACTTGAGTTCAGTGTGAATTAGGGCTTTCGATCCCGTGATTTTTGTATGGCCAATCCCGGGATCCTGCTATTGGCTATACGAAAATCCCTGGGATTGGAAGCCCTAGTGTGAATTAAATAAAAGCAAGTTTATTAATTACTAAACAAATGAAACGTTCGCCCAACAGACTCTATAGAAATATTCTAGAAGGTTCCTTTTAAAGGCTTTAGACGTTTGAGATGTTGATCAGTTTACGCTATTTTCTTTATGACTCCAGGCGAGTCTTGATGTTTTTTCAGCACTGTTGTGGTTTAATAAGTCCAGCTGACATGTATTTTATTTATCTATAGTAGAAATTGCGTCATTTGCTCTTGTATTCCACTAACAGCAACTATAGTTGGTTGTTATTATCAATATTTATGTTATAGTTATGAAAATTAAGACCTCTTAAGTTTTTCTTTGGATTCAATTGGTCGTGACGAATGAATTATCCGACCTAGTTATCATCTTAAATAAAATAAATTCTTATGTATTCTAAAGGATCACAATAATTCAAGCGGTCATTAAGTACTTTTTACAAGCTTTTATTTAGTTTCATCTGTCCCGGTGTCTGTAAATTTGCAAGTCAATTTGACCCACTTTCCGATGACAAAGCAATATTATTATAATATGGAGCTGATCAGATGATGGACCCGGATAGTAGCCGTAGGATCACTTAAATTACATAACATAAATCCACTGTGTTTGGTCTCATTTGATTAGTTTTGACTTGCAGTTGGCGACTACAGAAAAAAAGTACAGTGGGCAATAAAAGCTTGTCTCAAAATCAATTTTTGTCAGAAACTTATTTTAACTGGACCCGGTGAAAGGTGTACCTAGATGGCTATAGCACCAGATGACAATAACATCAAGTCATCCTGAATAGCTAAATCTGGGGATCAGCCAATGTCAATGTCTCCGGGACATAGACGGCATAGACGGAGGTTTCCGTTCAATGACCCGGCAGCACGGCCTCTCGGGCTCTAGGGGTAGATATTATAAATTATTAGGAAAAGAGGGCATTTACTTGTGGAAAAGAGTTCTATTTTACTTCTGGTGACGTATCTTTTTTAGAGATATATTTGGCAATGAGGGATTTTTGGCTATGAAAGATAAATAATGGAGAAATCGCTGTTTTTATGTTGTTAGTCCTTTCAAACTAGGCATTCCTGATAGGAATATAAAATATTAGTTTGAGAAAAGTTAAGGCTTCGATCATTCAACTAGACGTTAGTTTAGTATGAAGTTTGAAAAAAAACGAAGGGATGTTGCGTGGGCAGGGTGACCCTCGGGGTCAATGACCTACTAAAAAAAATTGCATCGGAATTTTAGTTGTAAACAACGTAGTATAAATATCCCTATTGCAATGAATTAACCTTTTTTTAAAGGAAAATCGATAGTTGATTGAGGGTGTCCATTGAGGGGTGTAGGCGCCACGCATGCGCGGGTGCGGGGCGCGGCGCGGCGCGTCGTCGCCGCCACACGCTCGCCGACGCCCGCCGCCGCCGTCGCGTCACGCTCTCGTCCCGCGCGTCTTTGCCATATTGTCCTGTCACAGCAGTAAGTAAAGGCTACTGCTGCGTCCGGACAAGCAGGCTAAGACGTCGCACTAACCACCAAACCTCAACACCACCGGGTCTGAAGTACCATCACGCATTCTCCGATTTTGTGAGCTTCGTGCCTTTAAGTCCTCAAGTTCAGCAGGGATTGGGAACTTGTCTTGTCTTTATTGCCATATCGTGTGTGTCCACAGGCATTTCTGTTCACAGGTTGTTAAAAGCTGGTTGTTGATTCAAGGTGGGAGCGGCGGCCGAGCCCAAAATCGATGGCTCACAGTGTTAGTGTAAAGTGCCAGTGACGTTAGTGCGAGTGCAAAGCTAGCTACTCAACTAAGTCTAGTGCTTCCAATGATGAAATAGCTAGCTGATTAAGCTTGAGTGATTATTCTTAGACCCTTAATAAGTCGAGGCTAGAGCACGTCGGAAACACCAACATATGGACGCTAGTCCAGTTGACTCTTAGAAAATCATGTGTTTAGCAGTGATATTGAAAGCGGTGCTTTATCAGAAGTGTTGACATATGTGAATTCTAACCTTAGCTGTGTTTTATAGTAAATTTATAAGGTCAATATGACTAGGAGAGCATAGGGAGTAAGATTAAGCTGTGGGAGGGTGCACGTATCGAGCGACCCAGCGCGCATGCGTGGCGCCGACTTTGGCTGCATCCGACTCGGCCATTTTCTCCGAGGGTGGTGAATAAAGTCCTATAAAATCACCCCTAGTTTCGTGTTTGTACGAAAAAGAATTCTATTCCATTAACTTAAGATTCGAAATAGAATAATAACATTCAGATAAGTTTATGTAAGGCGAGAGAAATAAAGTCATTCGGGAGGCAGATTTTACAGACGGAAACCTTTTTTCATCAATTATTATTAAAAAGCACGAAAAGATATAAAATTGATCCAAATCATAACAAGTTATATATTGGCGGTGAGTTTAGACAACTATGACTATAAGCGCGTTGTCACTGTATGTGTAAAGTATATGTATCTATCTATCAAGCAACCTCATAATTATGTATGACAGTAAAACTAGGTCCCCAGTCCTATCCAATGTACCTACTTAATTATATACGAAATGAACGAGGGGTCACGACCTCCGTAACTGAACTACGAGTGTAATGATATAATATTCTGCGGAGAACAGCTGAATATTACATTAGTACTACCTATTTTAGGATGTTGTGGCAATAAGCATAGATAAATAATTAGTACGAGGTGCTTGGGATTTCAGAATCCTTAACCATGTTATAAATGTAAACGTATGTTGTCTTTTGTTTTGGTGCACAATAAAGAATATTGTATTGTATTGTATGTTTGTTGGTTTAATAGCTTTTGCTGACTTCTCACAGCAACAGGGCATCAAAGCGATTTTTTGCATAGATATTGAATATAGATCAGACACTGACAAACGATTCTTTATATCCAAGAAAAGTGTCGAAGAATAAGCCAAAATTATTGTTTTCTACCTGGACAAAAACTGATCAGCATCACCAGCCAAAATACCTCCTAGACATAGAGGTATAAGCTAAAAACTAATTCAGAAAGTATAATTGAAACACAAGTTTTTATCTATATTCCCCATTACTCGCTAGTTATACCTTTAGTATGTAAGTTTATAAAATAGTCATGAGTTCAATAACTTTGTAGAGTTTGCCAAAGCCTGAGCCTATACCTTTTCATGAATATTTAGTTGTACGTTTTTATCAAGTCAATATCCACAGATATTTTAGTTATGCCACAGCATAAGTAATCTCCGTACAGAATTATCTCTCTCCAACAAAACTCGTTCGGGTCCGACAACTGGACGGAACGCACCGGATCCAATCGTCTCTCTCTATCTCATAACATTATTATCTGTAGCATTAAAATCCCTTGTGACTGATGACAATGGAATTTCAGATGAATGAGAATATTTTGCCCTGGTAATAATCAGAGTTAGTAAGTTGAGCACATATGTGACGTCATATGCAATAAGTTTCTGTCAAAAAATGTTTTATTGCCAACTGTACTTTTTTGTATAAACGCAAACGCACGTTGCACGTCACAACTAATCAAATGAGTCCAAGCGGTGAATTTATCTTATGTAATTTAGATGATTCTATGATTACCACATCCGGCTCCATCATCAGATCAGCTTCATGCTATAATAATATTGCATTGTCATCTGGTTTACATATCTTTGCAAAATTTCAGCTCAATCAAAACCGCAATTTGGGTCAAATTTTACTTGCAAGATTTGATTACAGACACATTGACACCGGGACAGGTGAAACTAAAAAAAACTGGTGAATGTTACAGTATACAAATTTATTCGCTACTGGCGGTGAACCCTTTGCCTCGAGACGGCTCATTATTGACAGTAACCGTTTCGAGAACATCCATTTTTATATCGCAAAAACTGGCGCCCAACGTTGTACCAGAAGTTATGCAGATGCGTTGTTTGACATGCATTTTATGCATGTTGTGCATTTTTAGCGTTATTTATATATGCTACTCGTGTGAGTAAAGTGTCACACGGGCGTGCTTTAACATACATGCATATGTATGTCAGAGCGATTTTGACATACTTTCTCATGAAGTGCAGGACGCTTCTAAAGTTACACGACATGCATCTGAAATTTTGAATGAAATAGGTTAAAGAAGTTATTTTCCGGAAGTTAGCTCAATCAAGACTATAATATAAAGCCTTGGTCTTGAAAAGCAATTTAACTCCAACAGCTAAAGGAGTAAAGTAGCTACCGTGAGTTCGTTGAAGAAAGTTTAATTGCTTGCGTATTTATATCTTGAGTACGCAGAATTTTCCTGTTGGTTTTGTTTCTAGGATTAGTTGGAAGCATGAAATTGATACCCATGCCAGGAACCAGGCTGTGAGCGGTACAGAAGTAATTAAGGTTACTTAATAGACAAATTATAACAATGTGAACGTAGATACTATTTTTGTGGGCTCTACTAGTTTAAGAGGGATGTTTCTAGACTAGTTATGCGTACGTACATTTCAATGAGAAATGATTGTAAAAGAACCATACGCTGAATTTGCATTATGACCAGTGTTAAAAAAGGTAGCTCTTCAAATAAATGATATTAGACGAATGATAATAGGCTATAGACCAATTATAAAGTAAAGCTTGAACGGTGTATGTCTGAACAACAGAACTAACTATGAGAGAAGGCATGTGCCTAACAGTGGAGCGCATATAGGCTGATTAAAATGATGACGATGATTAAAGTAGTTTAATTTAAAAAATGGTTTTATTTTCTGCAACCCCGACAAAACATAAAATATATTATGTCAAAATCACATCTCGCATGAAAATCATTTCATTAAACATTGAAAAGCGCGACACAGTTTTCTGACATTGTCCCATTTCCTTAAACAAACAAACACTCTTTGTGCAACTGAGGGAATTCACGTCAAAGACATACAATGCAGACGCATGCATTCATACTTAACAAACCAACTTATATTTACAGTCGGGAATGACGCCACAGAAATGAAGATTGAATGTGACATCGTGGATTCCGAATTGTATCACATGCATGAATACATTTGTCATGATACCTGCTATACGTTGTCGTATGAATTCGCGGCAAAATTACTTTTGCTGTCGCTAATGGTGTTGTTGTAGGTAAAATTGTAAACCGTGTTCGGTGCCAAGATCTTTCCAGCTGCATGGATAAGTTTGTTGTATCCACAAAGCATTTGAATGTACAAAGTGGAGTGTAAAGGCGCTCGAGCGCCTTGAGGCGTCAAAAGGGCGTTTTTGGCACTTTGTGACTTGTTACAGAAGTCTAGGTTATTAGGAAGATCCTGAAACGTGCTTATACATCTAGCTCAGTGCTTCTATTATTCACTGAGAGGTTTCTTGCTTCTGAAAGCTGTATGTAGTACCTAAATGTGTTTCAGATAAAAATCTGAAACACATTTTAAAAACTAATATTTATAAAA
Source organism: Eudemis profundana (assembly GCA_947034925.1). Classification (NCBI taxonomy): domain Eukaryota; kingdom Metazoa; phylum Arthropoda; class Insecta; order Lepidoptera; family Tortricidae; genus Eudemis; species Eudemis profundana. The sequence goes on along the minus strand of OX344817.1, from coordinate 3,454,555 downwards.
AGAACCCTTCTTCTTATGAATTCCATTACTAAGCCAATTTATTTCATTATTTTATCATTTACAAATCCCAAAACGAATTTTTAGAAAAGTTCACCCACATTTATCAGAGCGTCACAGTTTTAATAATGTGAGTTAGAAGAAAGAACTTTAAATCAACTGTATCAAACGTTTACTATTTACAGTTTATTATTTTACTTAAGTAAATATCCCTAAATAGGTAAGTCACATCTCCCCGGAATATTAAACCCTAATAAATTTCCTCAAACCTTTGTTAGCTCTGACAAACTTACTTTATATTAGGAGTTGCCAAGTACAATGGCTCGGTCAATTTATCCAACATTCCCTTTGGGTCGTTATCTCCAGTAAAAAACTTACAACGCCGGAGGGACCCACTATCTAATCAAGTCACCTACCGAGCGTAAGCGTCCCTTGTCTTAAAAAGTTTCCTCCATCAATCTATTTGGCAAATAATGCTATCCGATCCGCGCCTCGTCAGTTGGAATTAAAAACAGGTCAAGCGTAAGTTGAGATAGTAGTTTAGAGGTCCAATTTTTGACAATGATTTGTAATCATAGCCCTAATTTATGTGTTTTGTTTACCTTTTTCATTGTTTAGTATCACTAACATCGTTTTTAGGGTTCCGTACCAAAATGGTAAAAAAGGAACCATAAGGTGCGACTCTGTCTTTCTGTCCGTCTGTCTGTCTGTCACAGCAAGATAGCTCAGAATCTACTGATGCTATCGACTCAAAATTTGGAATAGTGTTAAAAACCGCTAACCCGAGTATGTAAAAAAAATCTTGTGTATCCGTAATGGGACTTTGAAAATTGAAAGTAGGGCTATTATATCGAGTGGGGTATCAAATGAAAGGGCTTGATTTGTAGAATAAAATACTGTTTTTGTTTTTTTGCTCGTTTGCCCCCTATTTCATAAAAAAACATCGACTTTTTGGACGTGTTGCAAGTTTGCAACCTGTTTCTTTACTACCTAATGAAAACAGGCATAGTAATATCTGGATCGTCAATAAACGAGAAGTTTTTAATTTTTTTTTCGAACATAATTTACTATTCGTTTATTCAATGAACAATATACATTAAATATAATATAAAACATAGTGCTTTATAAATTAATAAATTAAAGTAAAACGTAAAACTAGATTAAAACTACACTTATCTAAAAATAAAAAGGTCGGACCCCCTCGGCAGCGTGCCCATGACGCAGGCAGCGTTCCCGCGCTGAATAGCAATTGCTAATATTTCTTAAATAGTATTTTAATAATCAGTTTCGTATGTATCTCTAGCTTATTTAAAGTCACAAAACAGGTAGTTCACCACTGGCATTGATTAGTAAAATGACATTCAGTCATTGTTTTAAATTTTTAACAATTTTTGTTAGTAAGTACCTGTAATAGAGAGAAAAGTATCTACATTAGCCCCCGCCTCACCATTAGGGGACGGGTCCCTAAAAAGTCAACAGTAACTGAACATTGCCACGTCATCTCAAAGGACTTGTCACTATCAGGATCACGTCACGTTTGCTGTTCAAAAATAACTTGCCACGCTATTTTGAGCCTAATGACTTTATCGATAAAGATGAGGGGATGAATAGAAGATAGTAAATGGTGGATTCCTTAATGAAGTCTGGATGCAAAAAATGTTTGACAAGGCTTGGGGACAAACTATTGAAAGTAATGAAGGCGATCGAGCGAAGTGCTTCTCTAAATCACTGTAGTTCAATTTACGAGGTTTTTTTTTACCATTTAAGACGGGACTTTTTTACCATACGACCAGATATTTTTTAATTCACGTAGTTTGCTTGAGGGGGTAAAACATGTATAACGATTGTATAAAAGGCGACGGTTTGGTTTTCTAACACAGATGGGCACAGATGTTTTTCATATGATGGTAAAATATTATGATTAAGGCCAATCAGGGCCAGTGCGTTGATGTAAGCGTGCCTACCTTACCATAAAAATATCGAAAAGTACAGATATTATACTACAAACGACATCATACAACCACTCCACTTTAGTTAGTTGCGTGGTTGTAAGATGTTGTTTGTAGTATAATACCTATCTGTACTTTTTAACCGACTTCCAAAAGAAGGACGGTTCTCAATTCGTCTGTATGTTTTTTTTTTTTTTTATTTTTTTTTTTATTTTTTTTTTGTGTGTTTGTTCACCGATTACTTGAAGACGGCTGGACCGATTTGGAAAATTCCTTTTTTGTTTGAAAGGGTAGACTTTCGAGGTGGTCCCATTGCAACCAAGTCAGGATCTGATGATGGAATCTTGGAGAAATCGAGGGAACTCTTCAAATATTATAGGCACACATATAGCGATTTCGGTGTTTTTCGTAATTTCTCGTCCATCTCTTATTAATAACAAGTTTTTAGTGTTAACCGACTTCAAAACAAAGAGTAAATTTGTATCTAGGTTTCTTCCCCGATTACTTGAAGACGGCTGAACCTATTTGGAAAATTCTTTTTTTGTTTAAAAGGGTATACCTCCGAGGTGGACCCATTGCAACCAAATCAGGATCTGATGATGGGATCTTGGAGAAATCGAGGGAACTCTTCAAATATCATAGGCACACATATGCGATTTCGGTATTTTTCTTACTTTCTCGTGCATTTCTTATTAGAAATAAGTTCCCAGTCTTAACCGACTTCAAAACAAAGAGCAATTTTTATGTAGGCTTGTTCCTCGGTTACTTGAAAACGTCTAGACCGATTTGGATTTTTTTCTTTTAACTTAATAGACTTAGTCTATTTGGTTAAAATAATATTTTTCCAGCGCCACTAAAAATTTAAAAATAAAGTAAATTTTTAAAACAAAAAATAAAAACCGACTTCCAAAAACCTAAACTAAAAACCAAAAAATAATATGTTAATTACCCCAAAGAAATGGATAATCAACGATTCATATATACATATACAGATATTTATACTTTTTAACCTGTTATTTTTGAAGTCGGTGCCAGCTAAGGAGCTCAACACAGCCATAAACCTTTACGTGGCAGGCACCAACTTCAAAAATAACAGGTTAAAAAGTATAAATATCTGTATATGTATATATGAATCGTTGATTATCCATTTCTTTGGGGTAATTAACATATTATTTTTTGGTTTTTAGTTTAGGTTTTTGGAAGTCGGTTTTTATTTTTTGTTTTAAAAATTTATCGTGGTATGTGCACTAACCCCGTCAGCGCACTTGCGCCGAGGGTCCCGACTGACCTTTTGTATTAAGCTTTGATTGTACCGATTGTTTTAAATACTTACGTTTCTAAGTCATACATGCTGAGATCCCTCTACTTACTAAAATATTTTTGACTAAATGTATAATTCCAATTTAGTTTTATTTTAGGTTTTAGTGTTATTATTCCAGGTGCTTTTAATCGAACACTCTTAGTTTTTAATATCATCATTAGTTTTTCACAAATATTATCAGCATTTAATGTTTCATAAATGAAGCATTTATATGTATAGTGTACCTGAGCGATCGAAGTACGCTAAAATTAGTTTGGTTAATATTAAAGCGACATTTAATCACGAAACTGCGTTACCGGGTGTAATGTAACGCGTTTCACAAATTCCAGACAATTTAATTAAATCCTTCGACTAATTTACTGTCGCTTCTCAATTCATTAACGTGGAATTACTGGTTTCATGCTCACTTTTATCGTAAACGTGGTTCATGGTTAAAACATGAATGCAACAGTTCTGCAATTAGTAATACTAGGTAGGTTAGTAAAAAAAAAAAAAAATTAATTTCAGACCTTACGATCCATAATTAAACTGTTAGTTACAGGAAGACTTAGAAAAAAGACTTAGAAAAACGATGTTAGTAACAAAAAATTAAAATAAAAAAATGTAATCAAAACAAAATAAATCTATTAGGTTTGGGCTACAGCTAATCGAACTAAATGTGAAATGATTAAATCCATTAAGTATAATTCGTACCTTAAAATATTGATTGAAGTTAATCTAATCGCCAATGAACTAAATTTAATCATGATTTATTCATTTAGTAAATTTTCTATGATTCAATATGTATCTTTCCCGATATAGAGAGGCTTGATATTATAAAGGCGAAACTATCTCTATCTGTCTGCTTGTCATCATTATCATCGAGCTAAAAGCTCGAGTTTTTTGTAACACTAATCCCTACCTTTAAAGTTAAGCTGTTCAAATTACGATATAAGTACTATATCAGTGAAGCGAAAGTAATCTTATATCTAAATACAATTTAATTTAATCAACTAAAACGTTAGTTTGATTTGTAGTCTGTCTAATTAAATTATTCATTTTTCTAATCGCCAATCATTTAAAATAAATGATTTAATCATATCAATTTTAATCAGATTAACGAGCTCATGACTAAATCAAGTAGTTTGATTGAGGTTACATTTCTCGATGTTATCCTTAATCTTAATCAAACTAATTTTTGCCCAACTCTGCCTGCGGCCCGAGGTGACGTAAATTGTTTACACACCACACGGGCAGAATAAGAAACCCCAAATCACATATAGGTCCTAGATGAATTAGGACTTTAACGTGTATTGTTTGATTGTATCTATTTGCGTACCTATTGATTTGGAATGCGTTGTCTATACAATGTAGAACAAAACAAACAATACAGCACCGCATACTTAGACTAAAGCTATTACTCAAACAGCCACACCCGTCAAACGCAGAAACAAAAGACATTATCTATGGAGTTTTTGTCATAAACCCCTGTTCAAGCACAACCCTGCATTTTATGACCGCTCGCGACTCGGGCAGGTCCTAACTTATAAATCATATATTCACCCCTGTCGCACTTTGCCTGCGTTTGATATTCGGATTAATGGTCGGGAAGGCATCTAGAATTTTCGCAAACACTTACTTGGGATAAAAAATAAGTGTCGTTGAACGTTTCGCACGATTTACCGCGGTTGGCAATTCGTTTACGTAAAGATTACGTTCTAGTTCTGTCGCTGCTCAAAATGGCGTTTTTGTTGTCTATGGATTTTATAGTCTAATAAGTTACTTTTACTTTCTAATTTTCTCGCGTATTGTAATTAAGATTGATTCTAGATGTTGATTAAAGTGTAATTTTAATTTTAACTGCGGTGAAAATAATGATTTGGTCGTAAAATTGATGTTAAACTAATAAAGGGTCGTGCAAATTACCGAAACGTTCGTGACCTCGCAGTCATGTCATTGCTGCTCGTTTAGATGTAAAAAAGTTTAGATTCGGCACAAATTTATGAAACTGTTTTGTAAATTTCTCTTCACCGATTGATTATTTTCCTTGCGAAGAAAATGCCGTATCTACGCGTCGTCCGTTCTCTAGGTTTTCGCTTCGCCGTAAAAATAAAGTTATTTGGGTTATTTACGATTCCTCTAATGTCTCTCACAAAAACGACTTTTCTGCAAGGTCTATAAAAGCTGGTAATTTATTGTTATTATGGTTTCATATACGATGATAATAGTAAGTAGGTACATAATATTATAATATGAATTATACAAACGATCCTCAAGCATTTTAGTCGGTCTTTATTCTTTACGTTTTTTTTACTATAGTTCTACAACTATCTGAACCTCATGAACAACAGCAACTCCAAGATTGATAAGTACCTGAAACAAATAAAGACAAAATTTAGTACACAGAACCACACCTCTGCTTTTAAAGTAATCTATAAAATTGAATTACACCTTAGCGCCATCTTGAACCAACAAAACCGAAACTAAGCGGCGGTTGTCTAACAATAAGTCCGCCCTAGTTCACGGGAACTTCGCTAGATGTCACGCAGAACAATGCCTTGAGAACTTGTTGAATATGAAATTCCTATATTGATTTTACCGCCGTATGCGAAGGACCGTTTGTCGACTTAACTTACAAGTAGTCCTTTTTGGGGAGTGGAAATAAAGATTTGCGGAATTCGTTAGTAGTTTCTTATGGTTACATTTTTGCGTAAAGGGATAGGTGTGCTATTTAATGTACTTTTTAGTAGATAAGGCATTTTCACCAATAAAAGAATTCTTGGAATAGTACATTACACAACTAGGGTGGAAAAACAAAGAAAGGGCGAGATCGCAGATGTTTGCGGCCCGAGCTGCAAGCGAGGGACGTAAATATGCGATCGAGGGCTTTCTTTATAACCTCCCGTGTTGTGTACATACACAATTTTGTGTCTACACTTGGCCAGAAAGCGGCTTTTTCCGTTTATGGCCAAGTGTGTTATAAAGTTAATTATTAGGACTAATTTGGTACTAGCAGTCGCGCGGCGAGATCGCCGAGTGAGTCACTCTTTCTAACGCATGTAAAATTACAGCTCAATAAAAAATCACAGAATAGATAACAATTTATTTCCAAGATTTGATTATGGACAGACAGATAGACAAGACACCGGGATAGGTGAAACTAGGGATGTAACGATACATAATTTTGCCGATACGATACCGATTTTTGTAGTAAATTATAGGCGATACCGATATCTTAGCTAACTAATGAAGTATGAACTTCAGATTTATTATTTGTATGTCCTTATTATACCTAAAACATGGCTATATTTAACAGAGAGTCAACCTTGAAGGTGTAGGGTGAAAATAAATTGTCAACACAGATTTTTTTTTATTATGAACCAAATATATAATTAACATAGTAATTATTATTGCACAAGGTAATAGACCAATATATAAATTATGTCAGTAATTGAAATTACTTTTTGCAGATTTTTTTTCATACAACAAATTGTTTTCGTGCTCTTCAAATATCGGTTGTATATAATCGGCGATACCGATATATCGGTATCGGTATCGTTACATCCCTAACTGAAACTAAATAAAAGCTTGTAATACTAAGTTAGATAAGCCTACTAAAGGGCAGGTATAGTTATCAAAGTTAAAAGGGTGTCAGTTACATCGGCAAATATGGCGGTTACATCCGGAGGTAAAGGTCTTTATTTACACAGGCTTAGGAGGTTTAATCTCGTCAATGGTTTTGGGGCTGATTAAATTGACAAAAGTATGTATAACACAAAGGGTGGAAGAGAGTTTTCCAAAATAAATACCGGGGTAGCTACTTTCTCAAAATATGGACTTTTGAGGTTTTTCCGGCTCAGAATCGTTAGTATTTTTGAACCTTATACGTAAAAAAAGTGTCCAAGTTTATTTTCCCATTACGTCACCATTTTGTGCTTATGTTTGTATGAACGTGACGTAGCGGAGAAAAAATCCATACAAATTTTGGGACCCTTTTTTTATGTAAGGTTCGAAAGTACTAACGGTTCTGAGCCAGAAAAACCTCAAAAGTCCATATTTTGAGAAAGTAGCTGCCCCGGTATTTATTTTGGAAAACGTCCGGAAACAAAGTGGACACTAGGAATGTAACGATACACAGTTTTGCCGATACGATACCGATATATAGTAGTTAATATCGGCGATACCGATACCGATATCTTAGCTAAATAATGAAGTATGAACTACAGATATTTGTATGTCCTTATTATAACTAATGGCAATGACTATTTACCAGAGAGTCAACCTTGAAAGTGTAAAGTAAAAATAAATAAATTGTCATCTCAATTTTTTTAATTTTTTATTAAGAACCAAAGATTTTATTAACATAGTAAGTAAGCTCTTCAAATATCGGTTGTATAGTATCGGCGATACCGATATATCGGTATCGGTATCGTTACATCCCTAGTGGACAAGAAGGAAAATTGAAAAGAGAACTTACGGCGTTTACGTCCTTTGAGTCTAAAGGTATCGATATGGTCCTCGGTTTTCTCGATAAAACTAAGTCAACGAACGTAAAAAAAAAATTTTTTATGTTGCAAAATACATAACTACATGTGTGTTACATAACTAGGGTGGTAATATAAAGAAAGGCCGAGATCGCAGAAGTTTGCGGCTCGAGCTGCAAGCGAGGGACGTAAATATGCGATCGAGGGCTTTCTTTATTACCTCCCGTGTTGTGTACATCATTTTATGTCTACACTTGGCCAGAAAGCGGCTTTTTCCGTACGCGCGGCGTGCGGAAAAAGCCACTTTATGGCCAGGTGTGGCATAAACGTACATTTCTACTCTCTCGAAGAAACCAAAATTTATGGGATACTTTCAGTTGACCTAGAACTATGCAATTTGGCAAGTAATGGGATATTCTTCAGAAATATGTCTGCGACTCATTCATCTGTCTCCATACATTTAGTGTGAAAAAGGGCCAGATGAATGAGGTGACCGCAGATATATTTCTGAAGAATGGCTCTAATAACCGTCTTATATTACAAGTATAGGGAAAAATCTGAAACTATACATTTGTATTTAAATCATAAAAATATATAGTCTTTATTTAAAGTTTTGTACGGAACCCTCGGTGGGCGAGTCCGACTCGCACTTGACCGGTATTTATTATGAGCAATATAAAAACCGGAAAGTATCAGTAACCGGAAGTAGAGTCTGTGCGGAAAGAGAATAGGCGTGGCAAAAAACGGAACTAACCTAACCAGTATGGCCACAGAACAGAAAATACGGCACATACGGTAGAAAAGCATTACAGCGCCTCACAATCTAAATCCTATTCTCTTTCCGCACAGACTCTATCTTGGTCAATGTCTCTGTTCATCCTGACAAAAGGTACATGCGGATATGCTGTGTACCAAGGGGTCCGTTGTAAGCTTTACTAATGATAACTCCTGACAGACGCTTCTGCAGTGTAATACTATGTCAACCGCAGATTAAACGGTGCGTGTGTGTATCTTCATACATTTTCTTGAAATGCGAACCACTGCCACAGTATAAGGGTTATTCTTCAGAAATATGTCTGCGGTCACCTTATTCGTGGCCCATTTTCATACTAAATGTATGGAGTCCGAGGAATAAGTCGCAGACATATTTCTGAAGAATAACCCATAATTGCAGTAATTTCTCTTCCTACAAAATGTACATCGCGCGCTTGAATGTGTGCGCGCCGTGTGCACTACAAGCAAACAAATAAGAATGCGTAAGAATGCTCCAGCATAGATCGCACTCACACAGACGTGCTTAGCGCGTCTGTGTGAATACGTGTCCCGCGCTCCTAAACTGCCGAAGTTGGACTAATTGTTCGTCTTTATATTTTGCAGTTACACATAGAAGAAGGCAGTTGCCATAAAGTGCCTTCTTCCGCACGCTACGCGTTCGGAAAATAGTACATTACTGCAGAGGCCGGGAAGTAAGGAATTGCCGGCCGAGTACATATAGCTGGCCGAGCGAAGCGAGGCCAGATAGTTACCAGGCCGGCAACCCCATTTCCCGCCGAGGTATGTATAGAGCTATTCTCAAACATGCAATGAAATAAATAAATTTACTATAATAACCTTACTTAATATTTTATAACACAAACAAACTGGCTGTCAGAAAGTGACATTAGTGACATTATATCCATAGACAATGCAAATTCGGCCAAAAGCTGTTTCAGTTCACATTTTTACCGCGAATATTTAGATGAAATATTTTAAATGTGTATTCTTGTGGTTTAGTTTGCAATTTATAATAATTGGAAATTGTTTATAATGTGTTATTTGTTATGTTCATGTCAATTTTAAATAAATAAAACTGCAAAATATAGCATAAATTGTTTTTTATTTTTTTAATGGCTGAATGCCGTGATGCTGGGGCCTAAATAATGTGGAATAGAAATTAAAAAAAATACATTGCCGGCCTAGGCCGGCAATGTAAGTATGAAATTCCATTCCGTGCCAAGTGTCAAGCCGCATAGGAAACGAGGTACTTTGTGGCCTATTTTTAGGCACGTAATGTCAACATTTCATGCCATGTTTGAGAAAAGCCTCTTTCTGGCCAAATGTAGACATAAAATGCTGTAAACAATACGGGAGGTAATAAAGAAAGCCCTCGATCGCATATTAACGTCCCTCGCCTGCGGCTCGGGCCGCAAACATCTGCGATCTCGGCATTTCTTTGGATTACCACCCTAGTTGTGTAATATACTATTAAATGTATGAATAAACAGAAATAATATAAAAATCAATGAATAAACGATGAAATTAACCTTGTAAGGAAAATGTAACAGAAATTTGCCAAAACCAACAAATTCGTCACCCCACGCTTATTCTCCGTTGGTTTCGGCGCTTTTCGACGCTTTGATCATAATGCCAGATTTGACAGGTTAAAATCCCTGTGACAGGAAAACTGAGTAACCTCAATGTGTAGGTTTTCTCACGGTGTTTTCCCCTCAGCGTATAATAAGACAAAAAAATATGATTATTGGTTAAATATTAGTAGTGGTAACCGTAATGTGCAGGTTTCCTTACGATGTTTTTTCCTCAGCGTACATACCAAGACAAAAAAATGTTGGTTAAATAGTAGTAGTGGTAATCTCAGTGCGCAGGTTTCCTCACAATGTTTTCCCCTCAGCGTACCAAGGCAAACAAATATACTATTATACACTGCCTATACATACTGTATATAGTCTATTATTTTGTACAAATTCGTTGTGAATGTAAATATCGCACCTAATATCTTTGTTTTTAACCTAACGGTTGACTGGTAGATAATTAATGCCTCATGGCATTAAGTCCGCCATTTGTACTCTCTTATATTGTGCAATAAAGTTTTGAATAAAGAAATAAAAAATAATTTTAGTTAAATAGTATTAGTAGTACCTAATACTTAGTTTCTCGCTGGTTCAGCGACACTCTATCCATTAATGTAATATTTTCAATCACACAGTTTTGTCCTCACGTACTAGTTAGTTACCATCTTGTGGAGCAACGATACATTAAACCAACATGGCGCCAAGTTAGCTCATGCATGCAAGCTTTATTTAAATATTTCCCCCATATAGACCCATGTCTATGACCTTTACTCTGACTGAAGAAAAGGTTACATAAAATGCAACCTTATTTTAAAGCTCATAGGGTTTAGAGTAAAAAGAAACGACCATGGGCTATACGACGATTTTGTAAAAGGTTATTTAAAGATATTAGTCGCTGGTAATACGTGAGATTATGGATTTTTGCTAGTTTCCCTTTAAAGCTTCCATTTATATGCAAATCTGTCGAAAATGCTTTAAGTAAATTGCCGCCTTTCAATTTGTGGCTGAAAGTGATTAGCTCCTGGGCCCAGCTGGTTCGTCGGCAGGAAATAGGTTAAAAAGGTACTTAAGTTACTTAAGGTAATTTTAGTTACCCGGTATAATTAAATAGAGGGTTGACAGTTAGTTCACTTTGACGACATCAATTTTGGTTGAAATGTTTAGATGAAATCAAGGAAGCCGGACGGAGCCTCACTAACAAAGAACTGAAGCATGTCTAATCCGCCGGCTACCTATGTGTGCGTGCTGCTCGCAATAGGAAAAATCTAGTTATGTATATACCGTTTATCACCTTGTCTATTACCCTTATCAAATCAAATCATAACATATCCCAGCACCCCAGACACTTTACGGCCGCGCGTGTCAAGCACCCGGCAGGCGACTGCAAATACCATAGACTAAACTAGAGCCATAGACTAAACTGATCATATACCAAATTGTATACTTACTGAACGGGCCACGGCGTTGCCATTCAGCCAGCTGTTAATATCGTGTTAGTTCCGTATTTATCCACAGCATAATACCTATAACTTTGTTTTGCAACAATGATTTTCCGACTGTGTATCCAAAGGCTTATAAGTGGTTTTAGTTTGGCTGAATGGTATTGATGCCTTGGTCGTGCTATTTGGGACTATGTGTAATGGCCCTAAGCATAAAGGCCGCTTCACACGAGGCTGGAACGGGTTTGGACGTCGTGTGCCAAAGTGTATTGAAATTGAGTGCAATATAATTGAAAATTACGCTTAGGTTATGAGTTCAGCTAATATGGGATGTGGACTACCATTAGGTAGGACATTAGATACAGTAGGTAACGTGCTGAAGAATACAATATAAGTATATACAGTTTGTCCCTAGATAAAGTGCACAAACAAATAGGGATGAAACTAGATGCAATTTAATCGACAAAAAAGTAATTTTTTTTTTTTAACCATTACTTACTTTTTTATGTTTTTTTTTTTAACCAAAACTATCTTATGCCGCAAAGCCGCTTTCTGTCCAAATGTAGACATAAAATACTGTACACAACACGAGAGGTAATAAAGAAAGGCCTCGATCGCATATTTACGTCCCTCGCCTGTGGCTCGGGCCACAAACATCTGCGATATCGGTCTTTCTTTGTATTACCACCCTAGTTGTGTAATATACTATATCGTATTATTTTCTTTGTAAATAATATTAAAGAAACCAGTGTCTATTCAGCATGTTTGTTTGTCACGACATCTCGGCTCAGTTTCTGCCGCTGAAGTTGCTATTATCTGCGCCGCAAATTTGTTAGTTTTAGGGTTGTCACAAAAAGATATTTTTGTTACGTAGTTTATTAGTACACACCTCCTGTATTCAGAATTTAATTATTAGACAGCTTTGTCACACAAATTTAGATTTAAAACTTTTTCAACACTTCTAATTCTCTATTTTTTGCGTTTCGTTTTTAGCTTTAATATTTTGTTGTATTTGATTTTGTTATTGTAGATGGAGCTACCTTTAGTTTTATTTAATTTAATTTCGTTTTTTACAAAGCTTGGAGTCGGTTTATTATTTAAGTTTTTTTTTAGTTTATAACTGAAATGTTCTTAGAGTGTGACTACGATAACTTTGCAGAGCGGAATATGGCAACACCTCCATTTAAAAGTCACATTTTCATAGAAATTTGACTTTTAAACGGAGGTGTTGCCATGTTCCGCTGCACAATGTTATCGTAGTCGCACCCTAGTTATAGTTCAAATTTGACAAAAGATTGTCCCAGCAATATATTTATTTCTAAATATTGTTATCCACAGTAAAAATATTACCTGTATTCGAAAATATTGTGAATATTAAAATATATTAAGTAATACTATACTGGTAAACCGGGGTTACTTTAAAATACAGGGGCGACTTTGCAAAAGCAGTATTTCTTTTATATAATCGATTTTTCCTTTGCTATAACTCAATATACAAACACTTTAGTTGATTTTGCAGCTGATTATCAAATTGCAACCAGCTAATGAAATATAAAGACCATGTTATAACCATATTAAATCTATCAAAGTAGCCCCATTTTTTCCTAAAGTCACCCCGTTTTACGGTATGGAAGAAACATATTAGGGGACAATGTTACACACATTGAACTAGTCCTATAATAAGCTCAATAAGGCTTCTGTTATGGACACTAGACGACGATATATTTAATAGATACAAATACTTAAATACATAGAAAACATCCAAGACTCAGAAGCAAATATCATCCCACAAATAATATTTGCTCTTACCGGGATTCGATCGAACCCAGGACTGTCAGCTTCGCAGGCAGAGTCACTAACCACTAGGCTAAAATTGGCGCGGCATTTACATAAGAGTATATACTCCAAAGTTCGGACAAAGTGCATTGCAAACTCGAGTTTACTGTATCTATAGTCGGACTACGCTAAGTTTGCAGAGGTCGTAAAAAGGATTTATTAAAAAATATATCAATAATGCATAGGTGCATATGAAGAAAATAAAAAAAGAGATTAGTGGCAACCAATGATATTTTATAAGAAGATACGTTATACGCATACTCGCCAGCTGAGAAATATGCTTCCAAGAAAGCAGCAACACACATTGGTACCTCACTGTACGGTGTACATACTCACACATATTAACAGATTGCATAAAAGAGATGGCATAGTTACAATAATGCAAAAAAAAAGAGACAGCTAGCTTTTTGTTACTTGCGCGATTAATTTTTAAACGTAACCGAGTGAACCCATCGGCTAGATTCGGATTTACTCGGAGCCTGCTCGGCTATCCTTGTCACTCTCATTGTCAAAGACGTAAGTTTGTCTCTTTCATTCAAATGACCTCTATGGTAGTAAGATGGCGTCGTATTTGAAAAATAAAATAATAAAAATGATAAAATTAAATTATTTCAGCGTACTTACAGGTGATATGTGATCCCTTGCGCTTTGTTGCACTTTTTGCTATGATTGGTGCACTTTCTGATCACACACGACGGCATTTTTTTTGTGAATCTTGTAAATATTCACCCTTGACATCGTCGTGCGTTTCGTTGACCGACCCGCGAGTGACTACCCACTACAAAAAGGGCACCAATACAATTATCGTGGTTTCAGTGCTTCACTTTTGGAGTGCTTGTAACCTATCTACTTATAAAATATCATTGGTGGCAACCCTGTGTCGGTAGCGATCGCAAACAGCCTCCTCAATCGATAGCGGGGCAGACTCCGCGGCGCCGGCCGCCAACTAGGTTAGGATGGGCAGATAATCTTGCCTATCTCTATTATAATCCTTAAAACTCGATATCTAATGTAAGGTTGACACCCCTTAAGAACAGCGAGAAACGACAACTTTAGATTTCCGCATTGCTTTTTTAAATGGGGTTAAAATCGGGTTTGTAGTTTAGTAGTTACGAGCGGACATAGGAACGGACATATTTACATACAGGTAACACATAACCCTCCTTTTGGGCTCCGCTGCAGTCGGGTAAAAAGGGCCCTGAACCTAGACTTTTCCGGTTTGCGTAAAACCAAGTCAACCTTAGGACAACTATTACAAAATGGCGGAAGCTGTCACGTTACGCCATTTTTATTTTCCTTGCAGTTCATGGCAAGAAAACGTTAAGTCATTGCAACTGATGCAACGTGGAAATCAATGGCTGACGCCATGTCGAAATTGTAATGAAAATGGTTTTGAATTAAATCAGTGCCAGTAAGATAGGGAATTAAGTTAAGTATATTTAAACGAGGTTGGCAAGTCTCATAGGAGGACCTCGCAACCATGGTATTTAAGTTACCTAGCATTTAGCTAGCTAATACCAAGGACCATTAAAACAAGACTGTCATTCTCCATACTTTGGATCATACTCCGACCGCAAGGGGATATCCAGGCAAAAACTAGATGGCGCTAAAAAACTAAACATTTAACGATGTTATAATTCAACAAAGAAACATAATACAGTAACATTTAGTTCGTAAACAGCTAATAATAAATAAATTCTAACATTTAAATACTGTGTCACGCTTGCAAAGTTAAATAATTGTAAATAATATAATTCTTATACCAAGCTTATACATAGATGGCGTTGTAAATATCGGGAATCAGCTTTTTGTAGACTAGAGCGGTTTCCAAAAAAAATACCGGGGTAGCTACTTTCTCAAAATATGGACTTTTGAGGTTTTTCTGACTCAGAATCGTTAGTAAATTCGAACCTTATACGTAAAAAAAAGTGTCCCAAAATTTGTATGGGATTTTTGTCTTTCCACTACGTCACGTTCATACAAACACTATGCAAAATAGTGACGTAATGGAAAAAAAATTGGGACACTTTTTAGGGTTCCGTAGCCAAAATGGCAAAAACGGAACCCTTATAGTTTCGTCATGTCCGTCCGTCTGTCTGTCTGTCTGTCTGTCTGTCTGTCTGTCTGTCTGTCTGTCTGTCCGTATGTCACAGGCATTTTACTCAGAAACTACATGATGGATATTGATGAAATTTGGAATATAGGTGTGTTTTATGAGCCGCTACTTAGTTTGGTATATAAATAATTAAAATAAATATTTTTAGGAGGGGCACTCCATACATGTTAAAGACAGTAAAAAAAATTTTTTTCAGCAAATATCAACGTGTGCTACATAGTTCGACAGCTCTTTAAAAAACACTATAAGGTTCCTAAGTAATGTTTTTGATTAAGTGAATTTATTTGGAAATAATCGCTCCGAAAGTTGTGTATATTGTGTCCCCCCCCCTCTATTTTCTAAACCGTGCGTCCGAAAAATATGAAAAAAATCACGAAGGTAACGCTTAATTAATATTTTCAACGAAAATTATTTTCAACAAGATCGAATTTACCGTTTTTGAGTTATTGCCGATAAACTGCGCTTCTCAACAAAAGGACGTAATTGCTATCAAGATACGCTCTTTTGTTGTTGTACTTTTTTTTACATCGTATTATTTACCATATAGTTACGGCTATGGAACCCTACACTGAGCATGGTCCGACATGCTCTTGGCCAGTTTTTTTACGTATAAGGTTCGAAAGTACTAACGATTCTGAGCCAAAAAAAACCTCACAAGTCCATATTCTGAGAAAGTAGCTACCCCAATATTTTTTTTTGAAAAACGCTCACTAACGAGTTGTAGCCTCATTTGTTAAATCTCTAAATATAAATAATTATTATCATCTCAATTTGAGGCATCCGCTGTGTAACACAGGTCTCCCATAGACTTCCATAACGAACGACACGCTTTTGGCGTCCATTATTCAGCGACATTATCCAGGTCGTAAGGCCATCGTGTAGGGAGCCGGCCCACAGGTCTATCGTTTCGTGGTCTACAATCGAGAACCGTCACGCTTCATCGGCCATTGCTTCTTTGAGCTTTTGTCCAGAAAATACTTTAACTTACAAACTCTGGCAGCTATCTCTAAGTCACACTATAATAGCAGTAATGTTTCTTCCTACAAAAAGTACATTGCGCGCTTGTATGGCTGGCCAACGACCTGGTTGGACTCCAGGCGTTTAGGCCCCCACCTAGCCCGATACTTTCGAGGTAGGCCGGTATTCACCCAGCCTGACCTGTGTGTCGACTGTGTGTGTCACAGTCGACACTCGATGGTGGTCCGGCTAGCGACCTGGTTCGACCCCAGGGAACGCCACGGCCGACCACCCGGTCCGACAATCGCTATGCCCGGGAATGGGTTGCGAGTTTGTCAGTTAAAAAAAAAAATGTGCACGCCGTGAACGAACGCACGATAAGTACTCGTAGGTAAGTAAAGTTTTAAGAATGCGTTTTAAAATGCTCCAGTACGGATCGCCCTGTCTACGTATCGCGCGTTCCTAAATAGTCGAAGTTTGACTACATATCTGTCTTTATACTTTGTCGAAGTAATCTTTTTAAAGACACACCTTAGACGGATTACATTAGGTTTATGCCATTATTGTTTCTTCCTATTCGCGATTCTGCACAGAATAAATTCCACACAACTGAATTTAATTTCTTGAAGATTTCGACGAGGAAAGAACAAGATAGTATAGAAGATAGATAGAATAAAAGATAAAGATAGTATCGTGATATTAGGTATGTACCTTACAGTTATTGAACTTATTAAAGTTTAGTACACTAGGTTAGTATCCTCGCAAATAAACACGGAACCACAGATAGCAAAGATTTATGGCTTTCGCTTATCTGTCTAATTTACGAGCCGCCATATTCGATTTGCCCAATTTTGATGGCCATAATGTGGATGGAATTTTGAAATAGTGATTGAGAATAATCGGTTATACGTTTGAGCTTTGACAATTTGGTAAAGTGTAGACTTTTAGGTAGAGAATATACGTATTACCCATTATATTGATATGAGGACTATTTTCTTTATAAAATAGTTGTCGTTTTCTGCAATTTGAAAAACGTCATATATCATTAACAGGAGTGGCTCACTATCGGTGCACAGGGGAATTATAATGTTCAAAAATGATGTATTTACAACAGGTTCAAAAGAAGGCTGGTACTGTTCAAACTTTTTAAAAGTTTCTGTAAGACTCATCCATTGTTAACTAAAGTTACTGCGTGCCAAACAACGCCGAAAGAACGCCAGCAAAAAACCGCAATGCGATTCCACAGATACAAAAACCAAACGCGCCAACGTCTCAAACATTAAACTGGCATTTAAGTAGCGCCATCTGCTGGAAAAGGCAGTAATTAAGGAGTACTTGCGAGTTGTGATGGCTGACGTTTAGCATAATTTCGAGCGATTTTAAAATAGCGTTAAAGATTAGTAGGGTGTTTAAAGGCTCTTTAGTGGATTTTCTGCATAAATATGGCGGAGACTAAGGGCCTTATCACACTTACGATTCGCGGGCGAGCTGCGGGCGAGTTTCCATACAAAACCAGTCGCGTCGGGCGACATTTGTATGGAATTTCGCTTCTAACTCACCCGCAAACCCCGCAAATCGTAAGTGTGATAGGCCCTAAGAGAATAAAATAAATAATAAATAAAATAATTTATTTCTGTAAGTAGGCCCTCAAGGGCTCTTTTACATGTCTTACATTCTTTGTCTTCTTTTCTTTTTGGCGCTTCGGGTAATGACCTTCTGGTGAGAAGAAGCGCCGGAAGAAACTCACCAGTTTCTCTTTTAATAATTTAATATACATTACATTACCTTAAAAACTACATTTATAGAGATGTAAAGGGTCTCTCTATGCGTCCAAACAATACAAATAAAAAAATAGAAAATAAATTGATACTAGAATTAATGGAGATGTAAAGAGTCTCCGTTGTCAAAATATTATGTTTTGGAGGTGTAAAGGATCTCCAAACGTCAAAATACAAATTGAAAATACTTATTTACTAAATTAAGTCCATTTTTTCTTAGAGATGTAAATGGTCTCTAAGTGTCAAAACAATTGGCAAGTACAAAAACAGAAAAAGACAACTAATCAAACATTGTTTTTAAAATATATCTATTTCCAGTCGCAGTTAATCCCACGGTGTTTCATCATTCATGTAGTCTTGTGTGCTGTAATAAGCCTTAGACATGAGTTTACGCTTTACACAATTCTTAAATTTGTTAATAGATAATTCAGTTATATTCCTTGGCAGCTTATTATAAAACCTTACACAATTACCCATGAATGATGTTTTTATTTTATGGAGCCGAGTGGTGGGCACTGCGAGCTTATGTTTATTCCTAGTATTAATATTATGTATGTCACAGTTCTTCTTAAAATTCATGATATTTTTATGTACATACATAATATTCTCATAGATGTATTGACAATGCAATGTCATTACATTAATTTCCTTAAACTTATCTCTAAGTGAGTCTCGATAATTCATCTTATATATCGCTCGAATAGCCCTCTTCTGCAGAACAAATATAGTATTAAGCTCTGAAGCACTAGCACTGCCCCACAGCAGAATACCATACGACATAATACTGTGGAAGTAACTAAAATATACTAATCGAGCTGTTTTTATGTCTGTTAATTGTCGGATCTTGTTGACTGCAAACGCTGCAGAACTTAGTCTATTCGAGAGATTACCAATATGGGGACCCCACTGGAGTTTAGAATCCAATGTTATACCAAGAAAGACTGTACTATCAACTAGTTCCAATTCCTCATCCTTCACAATGACACTTGCTTGCTCGCGATTTACGTTACGCGTGACAAAGTTTATACATTTAGTCTTTCTTTCATTTAACAGTAAATTGTTAACATTGAACCAATTCACTACTTTAGATATAGCATTGTTTACATCATTGTAAGCTTGCTGCTGTCGCTTGACTTTGAAGATAAGTGAGGTGTCGTCTGCAAACAATACTATATCATGGTGGGTCTTAACGAGGTATGGCAAGTCATTTATGTAAATAAGGAACAGGAATGGTCCCAATATTGATCCCTGCGGTACACCCATCGAGACCAATGACCCCGGTGAGTGCTGTCCATTCACGTCAACCCTTTGAATTCTACCTTGTAAGTATGACTTAAATAAATTCAGTGCCGATTCTCTGACTCCATAGTAGTGCAGCTTCCCGATCAATGTTTCATGACATACGCAGTCAAATGCCTTGGATAAATCACAGAAAATACCTAAAGCATCACATGACTCCTCCCAGGCATCGAAAATATGTTTAATTAGCTCGACACCAGCGTCGGTTGTCGAGCGACCCCGAGTAAAACCAAATTGCTTATTATGCATTAAGTTATTTGTATTAAAATGTTTCATTAATTGGGACAAAACTAATTTCTCAAAAATTTTACTAAAAGTTGGTAGCACAGATATTGGTCTAAAGTTAGTGGGGTCAGTAGTGCTACCTGTTTTGAATAAAGGTGTTATTTTACTATATTTCATTAGATCAGGAAACTCACCGCAATCAACACAGTTATTAAACACGACTACCAAGTCAGGCGCTATGATTTCTATTAGGGATTTAACAGCATGAACAGAGACTCCCCAAAGGTCACTAGTTTTTTTGACATTAATTGATTTAAACGCCTTTACTACATCTGAAGTACTAACATGTTCAAAATGAAAGTCTTTACTACATTCTGGGGCGTTATCTTTTAACAGTGTAACGGCAGCCGAAGGTGATGAATTTAAATGCTTAGTTGTGGATACTGGTATCTCGGTAAAAAACTTTTCAAATTCTTTAAGACTGTACACAAGACAATAAAATTCTTGACATTTTGCGTCACGTTAATATCATAGTGTTTCAGAATTTAAATCTGTCAACACTTGTGACAGATTCCGTGCATATTATAAAGTTCACATATAAAAAAAATAGGGCGGTGGATTTTATATGCAAGCTACACACTATGCAACTTATCAATCAACATCTTGTTGCGATCGGATCTTGCCTCCACACTTACCAATCAGTTGCCAGAGACCCATTGTACGTATATAAGTCGGTCGTAAAATTGCAAGTGTGTAGAGGTCGATTAGTTGTAGCATTTAAAAGCGTTTCAGGTGCAATGTAATGGATGTTAACTTGTTAAGGGATGTATATATCTGGATGTAAGTCTTAACCTATTGTACGTAAAGTACACACTGGGTGAGACCGAGCCACACACGCATTTCTCTGCTTCTTACTCACGTCGTGAGAAGTCTTTGATATGTAAATTGCACCCGATCTCGCCGAATGTGTACAGCCGGGGAATGAACTTCTAGAGTACCTATCAACAATCAAATTTAACTTCAAAATGTAACAACTACATTGTCCCGAACAGCATGTAGAAAATATGCAGTTTCCACTGTAAACATAGGCATCTTGACATATTTTAATACTCATAAAAATGCGTAAACTCTCGTGCAAGGCCGGATTTAATACCCAACCTATATTGTAAGAGATACCGGATACGATTTCCTCCTTCCCAATGTTTATTATTTACCGAAAACAGTCCCTGAACAGTTATAAGAACGGAAGGACTTGTAAATGGCCGTTTTTCGTGTCTACCTCCAGCATTACCATTTTACAAGGAACATAAAAAAGTTTGATCAACACGGAACGACACGAAATCAACCTTATAAATAAAGAAATAGAGTTTTGTTTTGTTTGTGGTGGTATTGTCGCAGTCTTGCATGTTGGGCGGAATGAACATAATTCAGGATTTCGGCGACGGCTGTATGCGTCGCCTTTGCCAATTTGCTTGGAAAAAGTTTATAGAAAATGGCGGATAGTGGTATGAGGAAGATATTAAATAAGGTTGACTGGAAAAAATAGCCTTGTTTAACGTTTTATATCGTTTTTACTATTTTGCGTACAGTTACCACACGAGAATGTTATACCAATTGTAACTGTGCTTAATTAAGCCGTGTAATCATAATTCGTTAGCAGTCGTCGTTTCGTAACATTCCCGTGTGGGTCTGTACCTAGTCTACTACCTTCTTGTCAGTGCCATAAATAGCCTTTTCTGCGCCCTGTTCGAGCTTCTATAACTGCGCCCTTGTTTTTTCCTGGCCTCCTGGGTCCGGGTCCTCCGGGTCCTGCCTGGTCTGGCCATTCTTGCGCCCCCTAGAGTCTACGCCCTTGCCTGGGCACCGGTGGCGCCGCCCTATTTACGGCACTGCATCTTGTAATGCTTTTTTCTGGTGTACAATTTAATGTATGTAAACACTTTATTGCACATAAAATCATACAGTAACAGTACAAAGATCAATGGTTATGTACAAGCGAACTTATCCCTGTAAGGGATCTCTTATAGCTGACCTTTTAGCAAATGAGAAAGAATAACTAACATCCATGAGTAGAGACCGGATCTGATGTAGCGATCTCAATATTAATATGGATATGACTGGTATAATTTATTATTTTTTCTACACACAAAAACAATGTAACTTATCGTAACTTCTTCTTTAATATTTTTTCTTCCCAATGCACAGTAAAAATTAAGACCTTATACAACCAACATGACATTTATTCAACGAATTGCACTAGTCATATCCATATTAATATTGAGATCGCTACATCAGATCCGGTCTCTATCCATGAGTTAAGACAATACTAAAGATAACTCAAGTTTGCCGATACACGTTTGTTATTGTTATTAACTAACGGAAAACGAAATGACGAAGACAATGGAACATTATTATTCGAATGAAAATTGTTTTTCCATCATCATTGTCAGAAGTTTTCAGCAAGAAAGTTCCTTCATTGCTGTGCTACAATGTTGCTTCAAACATTATAACATAAACATTAATAGTTGGCCTCAAAAGTTGGTTATTAAACTAAGTTTCTACTTTGTTGCGGTACCGTTAGATTACTGCGACATACCTGCTGACTGCGACAACGTAGGCATAAACAACAAAAGGTTAGTTTGCAATAATTTAATTAAGTAGCACTAAATATTAAATTCTGGTTCCAAAACTGCTCCTAAAGATCCGTGAGTGTCAGGATGGCGGGTGTACATCAACAAATGGAGCTGTGGTATACCTCAGGAGTTAGTGCTGTAGCAATACGCCAAATGTGCGCCAAAATTGGAGCAATGTGCACTTTAAACTCCAGAGATATTTAAGAAATAAATGAGCCCGCCATTCTGACGTCAGGTTGGCGGGTGCATTTCCAGTTCTAGCTAATGGCTGCCTACTCAAGGGTGAAAGTACTGCCTAAGATTAGTGCTCGCAATGTGCTTCCACATGTATGAAGCACAATCAAATTCAGAGAGCGGTTAAAGAGTAATATGGAATTGAATAAATATATGGGACAAATGCAGAAAATATGTACCTTTTACTTTTCTTGTCTGTCTTGTCTTGTTAGACGCCATGTTGAGCAGTGAGCGTTTTGAAACTTCATAAAAATAAAACGGATTTGATCGGTCATCGAATAGCCTTTAGAATATATGCAAGACCTAAAATCATGAAATGGTAAAACAAGTTACGTTACTAACAACGATTCAGTGATACGTTCACTAGAGTTCCAAATCCCAAGGCACTTCAAAGTTCAAATCCATTCGATTTTCGCGGTCAGTATTATCTATGGTTCATTTTAGTTTCGAGAATCAAATCCTGTCTGTGGTCTGTGATGCCATCTATCGGAGAGTTACTGCATGTTTGGGTTCCGGATAACGGTACCTACTGCAAAATGGTTTCACACCGCTTTCCGGGTTTAACGGATTCCGAAATCATAACCCTGCTTTTGCTTCGCCGTAGTCGGGTAAATATGTACGTTTCTCGCACATTTATGTGGTTATAATTATATGGAACAGGACATATTTTAAACAGGAAGTCGTATGAAATGAATGCTGCTTATTGTTTCTTATTATACAAGAAGCACTATCCGCTTTTGGAATAAAAACAGGTATGTAGGATGTACTTACATACTCTAGAACAGTGGTTCCGAACCTGGGGGTAATTACCCCTTTAGGGGTAAAATTAAGTTTTCTCAGGTATAATAGGTACTTATATTAAGTCGTTTTTCTTTGAGTATGCATTACCTATTTTTTGGAGGGGTAATGATACAAATCTAGAGGGGGCCTGTGGGTGATGTGGCAATAAAGGTTAGGAACCACTGCTCTAGAATCAAGAGGCATGGGAACTACAAATTGTAACAGTCATAAAATACATTAATACCTGCAGAAAATCATGTAAACTTGAGATAAGTGAGCATTTTTCCGAAGAGAACTCCAGTTAGCTAGCGGTTAGCGGCGGTGTCAAAACTGACAGAATATCAACAGCAAAGGTTTGGTTACAAAGTGGACAGTTTAGACGGCATTTAAACACAACATAATTACAACCTAACGAACTTCTTCTCGGAAAAATGCTCAAGTTCTTTTGGAATAGGGAACGTGCACGAACTATAGGTGACAGCACTAAACGACAAAAGAGGCGGGCGGACAATAAAGGAAACTATCGCCCCTGTCAAATCAATCTGTCAGTATCTATATACGACTTACTATATTTGACATGGACACTTACATATTAAAGTGTCCATGTCAAATATAGTAAGTCGTAGCTACACTGACGTTAATCGTCCTTCAACGCGATAAATTAACGTTATTAACGGCGTTTTCGTCAAGGTGGCCCCAGCATGAGAGGGTATATGATTTAGATTGGCGGCACCAGTTGGCAGCATCTTCGTCGTGCACGTTCCCTATATAAAGGCTTTCAGTTAATGTTTGCGGGAATAAGTCATCATCGCAGTCCAGTGCTGGACAGGTCTTTCCAAGAGAACGCCACGGGTACGATATTCAGTCAATTCCAGATACTGCCAGCTACGAATATTATCGCTCCACTTTTCTTGAGGATGCGATTACGTCAGTGGTGGCTCACTCCGCGATATCGTCGCGTGGCTACTAGTACTAAATTTTGCCCTTGGTATCCACTCGAGAACACGACTACCCTAAGGGCACATTATAATAGTAGTAATTTCTCTCCCTACACTACAAAAGGTACATCGCGCGCTTGAATGTGTGCGCGCCGTGTACGAACGCACTACAAGCAAACTTTTAAAGGTGGATTTAGACCAAACGAACATAGAGCTAGAACTATGGTAGAGCATTCATTCTTGATCTTTTAGTGTAAACAAAAGTTCGTTCTCAGCGTTTACACCACACGAACATCAGCGAGCAAGAATGCAACCCAAGAACTAGGATTCGAGAGTATATTATGCTCTAGAGATGTTTAGACCAGGCGAACGAGTGCCCGTTGCTCATTCGTCGGGTGTCTGTGGACTATGTGCACTATGTCTGACTCTGAGACTGATATTGTAATTACAAGTTTTTCATTTATCAACCTGGCTCAATTGTGTTTTTATAATTTACAAAAGTCGGATCCCACAGACACCTGGCATTTTGGTAAGCTTCTATCATTAGAAGACATTTTTCTTGAGACCAATCTATAATTACAACGATAGGTCAAGTCCCTCGAGCACTAGAAACCCATCCCCATCTGAAAGGCCGGCAACGCACCTGTGACTCTTTTGGTGTTGCAGGTGTCTATGGGCGACGGTGATTGCTTACCATCAGGCGACCCGTCTGCTCGTTTGCCCCCTATTTCATAAAAAAAAAAAAAAAAACTAGAACGCTTTGATGAGACCGCTCCAACAACGAAAGAATGCTCTGTGTCTGTTTACACACAACACAACGAATTTGGTAGAGTGGGGGTAGAATGAGCATTCGCTCGTTTGGTCTAAACCCACCTTAAGAATGCGTAAGAATGCTCCAGTTTGGATCGCACTCACACAGACGTGCTATCGCGCGTCTGTGTGAATACGTGTCGCGCGCTCGTAAACGGCCGAAGTTGGACTACTTGTTCGTCTTTATTCTTTTCTAACGGTTTTCGGTTCTTCA
Organism: Eudemis profundana; assembly: GCA_947034925.1. Taxonomy (NCBI): domain Eukaryota; kingdom Metazoa; phylum Arthropoda; class Insecta; order Lepidoptera; family Tortricidae; genus Eudemis; species Eudemis profundana. Next base: position 3,429,218 of record OX344817.1, on the reverse strand, counting down.
GCAAAGTAATAAAGTGATCATTACGAATAGTGGAAAAACTAGGGAAATCGTATCACCAGTAGGCTTATGATGCTACGCTTTATCACGCGATAAATAAGTGATAAAGCATCCGTCACTCTCACACACTATTGGTTAGAACGGGACGGATGCTTTATCATTTCTTTATCGCGTGACAAAGCGTAGCATCATAAGCCTATTATACAGGTTATTTAAAACTGAATTTAGTAGAATTGACGGTGCCGTACAGGTATTAAAATAATTATAAGTGTTTCAAGTGCAGGTCACTGAACTCACAAGTGCACTGCTACGCTTTCTGATCAGTGAATTAAGTAATCAATTAATCCATGGATCGAAGCGGGCACGAAATGAAATGAAATATCGTTAGAGTCTGGTCAGCTGCATTTGGGTCGTTACGTTTCGTTCTTTTCGTCGGGTCGTTTTAAAAAAAAAGATAAGTTAAGACTTTATTAAACCAAGTTTTAGCTGAATGAATGGCATGGTAACTTTCACCACGCAAAGGAACAAGATTAACATTTTGTTTAGCTCTTTTTTTGCAATACGAAATTATATATTTTTATGCCACACCTAGCCATATAGTGGCTTTTTTCGAACGCTACACGTACAGAAAAAACCGCTTCTAGCCAAGTGTAGACATAAAGTGATGTATACAACACGGGAGGTAATAAAGATAGCCTTCGATCGCATATTGACTCGTACGTCCCTTGATTGCTGCAGCTCGGGCCGCAAACATCTGCGATCTCGGCCTTTCTTTGTCTCACCACCCTAGTTGTGTAATGTACAATTAAATAACCTCCTTTAAACAAATCTGTTTAGTAATAAATGCAAGAGTTACTACAAAAAATATCCAAATCGCTATATGTGTCTATATATGAAAAGTTGATGAAATTTATTTGGTGACAGATGTAGGTTGCTGCTTATTAACAAAACTTTAGGGAATTATTGGAATGCTTTTGATGTCAATTGCTATTGTCTTATAAAAGTCTAGACTACCTACTCTGCTCACAAGATCGCGTTAATCATCATAATCAGCCTATATACAACCCACTGCTGGGGACAGGCCTACTCTCATAGAGTCTGTGCGGAAAGAAAATAGGATTTAAATTGGGGGGCGCTGTAATGTTTTTCTACCGTATGTGCCGTATTTTCTGTTCTGTGGCCATACTGGTTAGGTTAGTTCCGTTTTTCGCCACGACTATTCTCTTTCCGCACAGACTCTAGATGAGATGAATGCAGCCATTCTCACGAAGTATGTCTGGGGTCACCTATTCACCGCGACGCTGTTTTCATACTAAATGTATGGAGACGCGGTAATTAGACGCAGTCATACTTCGTGAGAATGGCCGAATAGGCTTTAGTCCCTACGCTTACTCTTTGCGGATAGGGGACTACACAAACCTTTGAATTTCTTCGCGGATGTAATGTAGGTTACTACACAATATCGCGTTAATACGTAAACTGAATCAGGTTGGCCAACACCACGCTTCGTTATTCAATCACCGATTGTGAATTATTGACCCCTTTCGCGCTCCGTAAATAATCTGTGGCAGCTTTTGCCACAGACTGCTGAATGTTATTGTCTATGACTAGAGTGCAACTATAACATCTTTGCAGAACGGAAGATTGTAACACCTCCGTTTAAAAGTCAAATTTCTTTGAAAACGTGACTTAAATGAAGGAGTCGCCATGTTCCGCTCTGCAAAGTTATCGTAGTCGCATTCTATGACCGTTTTTATCTTATATAAAAAAAAACCGGTCAAGTGCGAGTCGGACTCGCACACCGAGGGTTCCGTATAAACTCTTAAGTAGACCAACCTTACGACTAACGACTAACAGCAACCCTGCCTTAAACCCACTTTAGTCCTATTAAACCAGTAAAAATCTTAACAGCGCGATGCAGCGTATGCTACAGCGACATCTATTGATACTAAATAGCGCATAAATTTTACTTGTAATTTAAATTTAAACGTTACTTTTTGTTATTGGCTGATTGAAATAATTGTTTGTCAACTAAGTTAGTTCTCATGTATCATTTTTCATGAAGGAATCATGTTTTGAAGCACACTTTTGTGTATTAAATTAATATTGCTGCCACAAGCTACCTTATTTTAGATTTGTGTCCCTAGATGGCGCTAGTGGTATTTCATTTTTATGGTATTTACTAGTGTCAAATTTCCTAACATACTCCTATTATAGAGTTTTTAATAATTATTGTTACTTTATGTTTTTTTCCCGATTCCTGATGAGTGATCATTGTATTTAATAGACATTTTTTATGTAATCTAAAATAAACCATCGCTTAGTTTTGCTACTCTCCGCTAGATGGCTCTCGTAGGGAGGGTAGAAGTAATATGTTAAGATTTTTGTAAATTTTTAAGAAAGTATTCAAGTTAGGAAGAGAAAATATAACGGTCTCCCTAATAATAATAATAATCCTAATAAGTAGATACATGAATAGTTCAAGAAAAACTGTATGGCTATTAGTTTAGTAGGAGCAAATAAGGATGTGTTATGATTTTTGCAAATTTCTCACAAACGGTGCAAGTGAGGAAAACCGTTATATTTTTCCTGTAATATTTAGGACGACATTAATAATTGGTAATTATGACACATTTTTCTGATCAGTAACTTCGGAGATAATAGGGGGGAATGGTATTTTTTTTAACTTTTTTCGCCATAAATCAAAAACTATTTATTTAAGAAAAAAAATAAAAACGGTATTTTAATCTACAATTTAAGCTCTTTCATTTGATACCCCACTCGATATATTAGCCCTACTTTCAATTTTCAAAATCCCATTACGGAGCCCTTTAAAAAAAGAAAGTAAAAAAGGTACAAGATTTTTTTTATGTCCAATAAGCTCGGATTAGCTACTTTTAACACTATTCCAAATTTCAAACCGATAGCAGCAGTAGTTCCTGAGATATCTGGCTGTGACAGACGGACAGACAGACAGACAGACAGACAGACAGAGTCGCACCATAAGGGTTCCTTTTTTACCATTTTGGTACGGAACCCTAAAAAGAAAACAAAAAGGTTTTCCACATATGAAAGAAACACGATGTTTCTTTATTTGTTTTTAATGCGGGTAAATTACACCACATTTTTTAATTTACATATATATAGATACAAGAAATCAAAGTACATAGAAAAATTTAATGATACTCACCTGTGGTCCAGACCGGAAATCGAACCCGGTACCTTTGGATTTCCGGCCCAGCGCCTTAACCACTTGGCCACCGGAGCTTGAGCTCCGTGCTTGTGCTTGTGGTTTGGACCACAGGTGAGTATCATTTAATTTTTCTATTTACTTTTGTTTCTTGTATCTATATATGTAACATAAAAAGGTTACTAAGCTTATACATAGATGGCGTTGTAAATTCGGAGAACAGCTTTTTGTATGGAGAATGACAGTCCTCATGTTTTAATGGTCCTTGGTTGTACTAATTCTTATTCTATGCTATAAGCCCAACCCATTGTCACTCCAACTTGTTAACTCTGGCCATGTCGCTGTCGGCCATCTTAGTTCCGCACCGACTACCGCGGGTCCCCATTTCAATAACTTGTGAAATAGCGTTCAACAAGTTCCGAAGTGTCCCACATCTGCTGAAACTCGGCCGGCCGGAACGGCGGCCTATTTCCACTCCGACTGTACCCGGCTGACAATAGGTCAAACTTATTTATCTCAGAAGTGGGATTTTTAATTACAGGGTTATTATTAATAACTATAATTGGCAACCCGCTACCACGAACGCGGAATAGCGTTACAAAACGTCGGGACGGAAAATAAAGTAATATACGCGATTTAATCCGTTAATAAGGAGATTGTGTCTTAGGACGTCAGGAGAGCAAAACTATACTGCGTCTGGCCTGTAATAGAAGCAAATACCTAAGTAAAACGTGAATCTACGTCTCAAACAATGAAACTTTTGCTCAATAACTTTTAGAAATTATGTTGTCTTTAGATTTTCTCTTTTTCATACAAAATAAAAAGTATTTTTAATGTATCAGTCTGATTCGTCAATCAGACTGATATATTAAAAATACTATTTATTCGATTGACACGTTACAAACATAAAAGTATTCCCAATAAATTGTGGAGCCGCCGCCCTTCAAAAAAATCTTTAAAATTGCTCCTAGTACCAGGCCTTGATGGAAACGCATAAATGATTGCGCAAGCTCTGGCTGTCCCACACACACCCAAAATTAATGCGACTGCCCCGGACGTGTGCGGTGATTTGGCGTAATGGGCATTAGTCCGGTAAAGCCGTTCCTGACGTGTGCAATGGTGCAAACGTGGGCACACGTGCATTAAAAGATCCTTTTTAGGGTTACGTAGCTCAAAAGGAAAAAACGGAACCCTTATAAGATCACTTTGTTGTCCGTCTGTCCGTCCATCCGTCCGTTTGTCTGTCTGTCCGTCTGTCAAGACCCTTTATCTCGGGTACGCGCGCGCGCGCGTACGAAAAAAGCCGCTTTCTGGCCAGGTGTGGCATAAAAGTAATTTAAACGACCCTGTGACCACCTCCCGGCAGTTTAGCCGCATTCCATAAATTGCATTGTCATCCAATTGACACAATTATGTTTGCAAAATTTCAGCTCAATCGGAAACCGGAAAGTGGGTCAAATTTAACTTGCAAAATTTTAATACATGCAGAAACCGGGGTAGGTAGAAATAAATAGCAGCTTTATTCTAACGAATGGTAGTCGCGGAAACCGAAGACGATATTTATAAATAATTTTACTAAAAAAACCCGACCGCGGTGCACTTTAAAAGTGAATAAAATCCGCCATTTTGTTTATTTTAACGAACTTCATACCCAGTGACACTCGCGCCATCAAGACGAATCTAATGATGTATCATTTATCAAAATCGGTTGGGCCGTTGAGCTGTTACGAGCGGCTATAGAAACGGACATACATACCTACATACATATATACATACATACAGGTCAAACACATAACCCTCCTTTGGGCTTCGCCGCAGTCGGGTAAAAAGAGCCATATTCATAATTTCTCTATGAAATTTTATTGTAGCATTAACATCTGCCGACGGATTCTGAATAATTTTATGCGAAGAGAAAAAAAGAAAAAATATATGGTTCGGGCAGGATTCGAACCTGCATCTTCAACGGCGCTCCGGGCCAACACACACGCATTGCCAATTGTGCACTGCTGTGGGCGTAGCGATAGTATGACCGGGTGGTCGGCCGTGGCGTTCCGTGGGGTCGAACCAGGTCGCTAGCCAGACCACCCCGAGTGAATCGGACTGGGTGGGTGCCGGGGCGCCTGGGGTGAACCAGGTCGCCTTGTCCCAGTCCACCTTGATAGGGTCGGACTAGGTTGGGGCCTGAACGCCTGGCGCTAATTTCTCAACCAGTCTCTCCATTTTTTAAGCTGTCATGGGAGGCGTTTGTAGCGCCATCTACTGTTAAGTCAGTCCAACTTATATTATCATATTCATCTTTCTTCTATTATACCTACTTTGGCCTATCTTTATTTAATATAACCTCCAAACTTCCGAAGCCCGCCCTTTCAATTTGTCTTTTACTTAAGCATGTTTTTATTTTCATTATTTTTACATAGCAGATCCGCGGTCCCAGCGGAAGCGGGCAAATAAATTCGCCCGCTATTTGGCATTTGTATAAGCGATCTTAAGTTCGTGTGACGACACGTTTACTGCCGTCATACGGAGAATTGGGCGCATCTATTTTTTTTTCGAAATTGAGTAGAATCAGTAAAAAGAGACGAATCTAAATATCGTACACTAAAGTCGCAAGAGTTGGAGTTCTTCAAGAGGGGAGTGACTAGGTTTATAAAGGGTCGGCAACACGCACGTAGAGCCCCTGGTGTTGCAAGCGTCCATGGGCAGCGGTGATTGCTACCACCAGGCAGGCCGTATGATTGCTTACCACCCTAGTTGTATAAACTCACGGACACCAAAAGACCCCCTTTCAAGCTCTGTATTTTGGGCGCTGGACGCAAGTAATCGTACTACGTATACAAGTCTCCCTCTAACAAAACTGTCGTTCGGGTCCGACAACCGGATGGAACGCACCGGATCCGACCATCACTATCTATCACATAACAGGTGCTCTTTCTGGTCGCTGGCTAAAGGTGGTTTTCCACCGGCAGGACGAGAGACGAGACGAGGATTGAATTGAAATTTGTATCAAGTAGCGCGATGCGCGAGGAGAGGATTGAAAACTTCGTACAAATTTCAATACAATCCTCGTCTCCTCTCGTCTCGCCCTGCCGATGGAAAACCACCTTAAGGCCCCCTCGCAGGGACCTCAAGGCCACGCGGCGAAATCGCGGAGTGAGCCACTCCGGCTCTGGACAAGTCACAACTGATGGCTTATATTCACAGAGCCAATGCCGAATGAGGGCGCAGAGCCCGTGATTCTAAATCCAGGAAACAGTATAAATATCGATAACAGGAAATTAGATTGAATGATTTATAATTTGATGGATATCAAAATCAGTTCAGTTGTTTTATTATTATGTTTAAAAAGTTGTATGAAAATACCTTTTATGCCACACCTGGCCGTAAAGTGGCTTTTATCGCACGCTACGCGTACGGAAAAAAACGCTTTCTGGCCAAGTGTAGACTTAAAATGATGTAGGTACACAACACGGGAGGTAATAAAGAAAGCCTTTCTTTGTTTTACCACCCTAGTTGTGTAATGTACTAATTTAAGCGACTTTTTTGTAATTTCACTTGTAGATATAAAGTCTTTCTATTATTTTTCATTTCAAAACTTTGATGTTTACTCAGATTATGCTTAATTAAGAGCATTGAGGAAGAGTAAGTGAGCATACTCAGACAATGCGCTTATGAACTCTGGTCCTAAAAGACTATTTAGACTTTTGGCATGTTGGCACACCATTACTCTAGTTCCCGTTGACTAAAGATAGATGGCGCTGTCTTCAACACAACTATCTAACACTGAGTTGACTCTCCTTGAAGTAAGGTTCGTTTTACAACAAAATCTTCTCTAGTATCGTAAACTTGGCACTGCAAAGGTTTTCATTATGTGGGGTTATTGTAAATTCTACCTTATTTAAAGGGGGTAAGTTGTATATTAGATTGCGCGGGAAGTTAATGAGTTTAACCATTTATTTGGCAGGTGCCGAAGTGTGTAATTAATGTATGGAGTTTTGTATGAAAGTTTTGTATGACGCTATGGTGCTAATACAAACTGGTCGCGACTTCGCTAGTACGATAGCATGATTTGTCTCTTTCGCACTATATTTAATGGAAAGGGATGTAGTCAGGGCATGCAATATCGGTATTACTTGTATGAACCAATACCGAGATCTCAGTATGAGCCATACAAAAATGTATTGCATGCTCCAGGATGTACCTAGTTATATCGACAGTGGAAAGTTCAATTGTCGTAAGGGACAAAGATCTGCCTTTTCAGGAGAGCCGAAAAACAAAGTTCCATAAAAAAAATCGTAACTTTAAATTCTTTATGCCACACACCTGGCCATAAAGTGACTTTTTCTGCACGCTGCGCGTACGGAAAAAGCCGCTTTCTGGTCAAGTGTAGACATAACATGATATACACAACACGGGAGGTAATAAAGAAAGCCCTCAATCGCATATTTACGTCCCTCGCTTTCAGCTCGGGCCGCAAACTTCTGCGATCTCGGCCTTTCTTTGTATTACCACCCTAGTTATGTAATGTACTATATCCGATTGGGATGCTTCTTAGATTTATACTTTGCAATCCCATCATCAGAACTAGATTTTTAATAAATGGGTCCTATCTGGAAGTATATACCCTTACAATTATAAAGATGATTTGTCGAATCGATTCATAAAAGACGAAATAATTACGTAACAATCAAATAATAGTATTTTATGCAACAGTTGTATAAGAGGGTTCAAAAAATGCGAATGGCGTGAGTTGCGATACGAGCCACGAATGCGGCGAGTATCGCAAATAGAGACGCAATGAGCGTTTTTTGACTTAATTATACAACGTTGCATACAATACTTTTTCTACGACCAGGTTTTAAAATATAAAATACAAACAAGGCATAACCTGCAAACAAGGCAAATATGACGTATGACAGACACAGGATGTGTCTATAGTAAACTTTTTTTTAAATTTTAAATTGACACACAGTGAATATATTAAAAATACTTTTTTTTATGTTGGCATCAATGAATTTAGTTCGGAAAGTTTTGTTTTTCTTAAAAGCCGTAGGAATTTAATTGTTTGTTAAGTTGGTAGCTGTGCATTTTTATCGTAAAGTTAGAATTGAGCGCTTAATCCTTGACCTAAGTTTAACCTAGATTTAGAAGTCTGTGGCTGCTAGCAATAACGTAAAGTGACTATAACGACACTAGTGCTGTTATGGGGAACAGAGTATAGACTTCTCTGAACTCATATTATGTATGTTCTTATATTAGTGTTCGTGACCAAGTAAAACACAGATAAAAGTACAGGAGTAGAAAAAAAAAATATAACTAAGGCACGTACGTTCGTAGTTCTTATTGCATAAGTAATAAGTACTGCTTTACCAACACTACAGCGTTAATCATAGGTTCTGTGCATTGTACCTGTAACAAAATAACAATATTATTAGTATATCATTTCATTAGCATAACGGACACTTAAATAGCTACTAACATGTTACTAAGTATTACTTAGACAATTATAAAAACACTAGCATTTAACCGCGGCATCGTCCGCTTTGTTTCCGTTCAGTTGCTACCCCGTTATTTAGTAACAAACATCTAAACATCCAAACATCTTCACAAACTTTCACATTTATAATATTACTAGCATTTTCTCGCGGCTTCGTCCACGTTGTTCCCGTTATTGTCCCAAAGGAAGTCTTCACCGGGATATAAAGTATCCTATGTTTCAATCCAGGACTTGAATTAAGATATAAAGTATCCTATGTTTCAATCCAGGACAAAACAAATTTCAGCTTGATCCATCCAGTTGTTTCCCCGTTATTAAGTAACAAACATCCAAACATCTTCACAAACTTACGCATTTATAATATTAGTGGGATAAAAATAAAAAAATATAAAATAAAATAATAAATATTATATTACATTATATTATATTATATAGTGGGATAGTGTGATGTGATGTGATAATATCTAAGAGAGCAGGCATGTGCCCAGGTGTTACGTATGTCGTCTGATGATGTGATAAACATGGTGATCACATAAGGATTCAATTTTTAAGTACAGAATCCAAAAAAATACTGATTGAATATACCAGCAGCACACCTGACTATGTGCTGAGCTTAGTTTGGATGTGAGGCTGGTATTGATTCAGCCTATATTCGCCTTGTCTAATTCCAGACACGGCGGACTGAATTTTAAAACGTTTCCAGATCTATTTTACGAGCACGTCGCTGCTGGATAGCGATGGTTTTAACATCGCAGCTGGCAATATGCAAGTTGCAGAACATTCTCAAAAATACTGGAAAGTTCTCGGAAATTTCCGGAAACTAAAGCAAGTTTCCTTTCAGAAAGTCGCCAGTCATAGTTCTTCAAAAAATACGCTGGCAACTTCTTTTGCGGAGGTGAAATAGTTAGATGTATCTTTTTTAGGGTATGCACTAGACCTTACTGGGATGGGCACCCCCCCCCCCCGCCTATACACTGTGTTTTTATTGATTGCCGTTAACTTCGAGGGCACACTCTTCAGATCTGATTAAGTTAATTTCTGCAAGAAACTGATGTTGCAACTCCTACCGTTTTTAATATATTATTATTAGGGATGTAACGATACACAGTTTTGCCGATACGATACCGATACCGATATATAGTAGTTAATATCGGCGATACCGATACCGATACCGATATCTTAGCTTAATAATGAAGTATGAACTTCAGATATTTTTATGTCCTTATTATAACTAATGGCAATGACTACTGGCTATATTTACCAAAGAGTCAACCTTGAAAGGGTAAAGTAAAAATAATAAATTGTCAACTCAAAATTCATTTTTTTTTATTAAGAACCAAAGATTTAATTAACATAGTAATTATCATTGCACAAGGTAATAGAATAGACCAGTACATAAATTAAGTCAGAAATTGAAATTATTTTTTGCAGATTTTTTTCATACAGCAAATTCTTCAAATATCGGTTGTATAATATCGGCGATACCGATATATCGGTGATACCGATATATCGGCCGATATATCGGTATCGGTATCGGTATCGTTACATCCCTAATTATTATAAATATAATCTTAATTTAATCACCAACCAGTATAAATGAGCTGTCATAATGCGAACACTGTCATAGTTGACATTAACTTTTGACTAACTCAGAAGTGTCTTTTAAAATGGTCATCAACTCACTATTCATTTATTTTGTATGAAAAGTAAAAAACATTTTTTTTCGAACTTAACAAAAAGCGATATACCATATACTTTCTGTTGACGTACGAAACAACGTGTCGAATTTACCGGAAATAAAAAAAAACACGGTGTATACGCCTGTGTCTACGAATTCTTTTAGATTTCTACTGACAACACTGGTAAATAATACAGGTAGATGTGGCGCATGCGCATCGCGGCCGCGGCCTCGGCGCGCGCGTCGTGTTACGGTGTCAGATAGCCTTTTGTTATATACTGGAAACTTGTTTGTTTTGAGCCAGGACCGAGCTAGTACAACTGACATCCAAATTTAAAGTAATATAAACTGGATTTTGCCCGTGACTTAAACTATACAAACGTCATCGGAAATTAAACCACGTAATCCGAATATAATTTTACTCCTGACTCGTATTCGGTCGGACTCGTTTAAGGAATAATTTTCGTACGTAAAAATCATTCTATAAATTCAAATACTTTATTTGTGAAACATAGGTGTAAAGTGTTAGGTGTACATAGCAGTGGCAAGACGTCCAAAGAACTCGATTCGTACCGGCTTGTCTAATATCAAGATTTTGACCACCTTATTCTAGAGCTTTTAAGGAAAATGTACGCCAAATCTGCAGCGGCTTCCCCAAGGATATCTTTTACGCCACGGCACTGGTACATATGTAGGTATATATGTGAGTATCACTATGCTTTGCCCGATGGCATACATCGATACATACCTTCCAAAGTCTTAATCTATTCCATCCATCTGAATCGGTTTAGTGGTTTAAGAGTGAAAAGGTAACAGACAGACAGACGGACGCATTTATAATATTAAGAACGGTCACATCTAAAACTAAACCTAGGTACCTACTTCAAAATTGTACCCACATATAAATAAATAAATATCGGGGGACAAGCTTCAACAAATCGAGCTAGTCCCAAACTAAGCAATGCTTTTAGGTACTATGGGTACCTACTAGACGACGATATACACATTTATACAGATAAATACATACTTAAATAGATAGAAAACATCCATGACTCAGGTACAAATACTCATGCTCGTGCAATATTTGCTCTTACCAGGATTTGAACCCGGGACCTCTAGCTTCGCAGGCGGTGGCATTCCCACTGAGCTAAACGTGTCGTCGACACATATTTTTAGGGTTTCGTGCCAAAATGGTAAAAAGGAACCCTTATGGTGCGATTCTGTTTTTCCGTCCGTCTGTTTGTCCGTCTGTCACAGTCAGATATCCCAGAAACTACTGCTGCTATCGATTTGAAATTTGGAATAGTTTTAAAAGTCGCTAACCCGAGCCTACTAGATATAAAAAAATCTTATACCTCTTATACTTTGTTTTAAAGGGGGCCGAAATGGGAGGTCGAAAATTTTAAGTCGTGCGTGTATATCAAATGAAAGGGCTTAATTTGTAGATTCCAAAACTTTTTATTTTTTTTTCTTGATCATATGTACTTTTTGATTTAGGACGAAAAACGTTCAAAAAATACCATTCTCCCCTATTATCTTCGAAGTTACTGAACAGAAAAATCTGTACATAATAATTACCAAATATTAAAGTCATCCTAAATAATACAGGAAAAATATAATGGTTTTCCTAACTTGCACAGTTTTATAGAAATTTTCAAAAATCATAAAACATACTTATCTGCTCCTAATAAACTAACCGCCACACAGTTTTTTTTGTACTATTCACGTATCTACTTATGAGTTTGTACGGAACCCTCGGTGCGCGAGTCTGACTCGCACTTGACCGGTTTTTACCCGACTGCGGCGAAGCCCAAAGTAGGGTTATGTGTTTGACCTGTATGTATGTATGTATGTCCGTTCCTGTGTCCGCTCGTAACTACTCAACGGCACAACCGATTTTGATAAATGATACATCATTAGATTCGTCTTGATGGCGCGCAAGTCACTGGGTATGAAGTTCGTTAAAATAAACAAAATGGCGGATTTAGTGCACCGCGGTCGGGTTTTTTTTAGTAAAAATATTTTCAACTTGACTCCACAATAATGCTTCGCTTCGCTAGTTACGCAAATAAGTATATCTCCGTTCATTTTCCTTCGATATCTTAATGTCAAAACTAGTTGGTTCCCTGAATAATATCGCCAACTGTCCCCATTAATATTAAACGAAGCTTAGAGAGCGATGGAGTAAAACTTTGCAAATAACAACAGTTGAAATAAAGTCATTCGGAATGCCGCAGTGGGGACTGTCACAAACTTTAACTTCGTAATGCCGCATTTTTGGAATCCACGTTTACAGTATGGTTAGGCGACCTGCCCACTTTCAATATATTGTCAGGTCAGTAGGCTTATGATGCTACGCTTTGTCACGCGATAAATAAATGATAAAGCGTCCGTCACGTTCTGACAAATAGTGTGTAAGAGTGACGGATGCTCTATCACTTATTTATCGCGTGACAAAGCGTAGCATCATAAGCATACAGGAGTGGCTCACTCCGCGATTTCGCCGCGCGCCGCGGATACTTGTAACGAATTTTGTCTCTCTGGAGGGACGGATGTGGTGCGTTCCGTCCTGTGGTTACGGTTTTTAATTTTAATTAGAACTCGGGCTCGGAAACCGGTATTTGCTCCATACAAAAATACCGGTATTATTTCCGTTCTTATCGTTCTTTGGTTTATATTTCGTTTTTTAACCAGACAATCTAATAATACGAAATCATGACTTAAAGTGTCCGTGAAGATAGCGTACACCGTAAAGATATTCAGAATCTGATGCAGCCAATAAATAGTACCCAAATAGTACCGACGAAATACATTGGTGAAAAAAATTGTACCCTTAAACTTTTCGAAATATAAGGCCTGTTCACGGTGTACGCTACCGGGCGTCAAGTTGGCGTACACCGTTAGTATCTCTGGAACGGCATTGTTTTTGGAAACGCTTTATATGTCAAAAAATAGTACCCAAATAGTACCCTAGGGCCCTAAAGTTTCATTTCTCTAGCTATCGTGTAAGCCGAGATATTCCATGACTTAACGGTGTACAAAATTTCACACCGTCAAGCTGGCGTACCCGGGAATTTCTTATAGAAAGAGCTCACTATATCTCGGCTTCTACGATAGCTAGAGAAATGAAATTGTAGGGCCCTAGAGTACTATTTGGGTACTATTTTTTGAGATATAAATCGTTTCCAAAAACAAAGCCGTTCCAGAGATACAAACGGTGTACGCCAGCTTGACGCCCGGTAGCGTACACCGTGAATAGGCCTTATATTTCAGAAAGTTTAAGGGTACTATTTTTTTGACCTAGGTATTTCGTCGGTACTATTTGGGTACTATTTATTGGCTGCATTAGATTCTGAATATCTTTACGGTGTACGCTATCTTGATCGACACGACTTAAATACATTACGGAGCTCTACATAAAAAGCATAAAATAATTCAAAATATTGGGCTATTTCGGGGTTTTTGCAAATACCGGTTTCGAGCCCTGTTTTATATTATGTGAATCGCAGAATTTTTATATTTCTGTAATCTTACAGACACAAATACAAAATGAGAATGTTTACTAAATTAGATAATTTAGTAAACATTCCCATTTTGTATTTTGACGTTTGGAGATCCTTCCCACCTCCAGAACATAATTAACGGCGAGCGGAGACTCTTAACCTCTCCATTAATTTTACTAGTCTATTTCTTTTCTATTGTTTTATTTCTCTTCTTTTGACGCCTAGAGACCCTTCACATCTCTAAAAATGTAGTTCTAAGTTTAATGTACTGTATTAAAGAAATCTCATATATTAATGTCATATTGTTGTAACTTGTAATACTTAATATTTTTGAAAAGAAATTCTAATTCGCTTCTTCAGGCGCTTCTTCCCACCAGAAGGACACTACCCGAAGCACCAAAAGAAAAGAAAAGAATAGAATCAGACATGTAAAAGAGCCCTTTAGGGCCTACTTGCAGAAATAAAATTGTGATTTGATTTTGGTGTTGGACCCGAACGTCAAGTTTATTAAATAAACTTCTGTACAAAAATTTTATTCCTTATTCTGTGATATTGCGCAATATAAATTCTACGCGATTGAATTGAATACTGCATTATGGATCTCAATATAATCAGTTCAAGTCAATGTTTTCCAGATATTGTGAATATTTTTGTGGGAATAATGCATATAGGTTAGGTACCTAGTTGAGGTTTTCTTCACTCGAGAAATGATAAAAAACGTTGTTGATATTTGCGTTATTTATCACTAAATACAATAAAGAAGAAGAATGATTAAGAAGGTCAGCTACCTACTTTAAAGCAGGTTCACTCACCTATTGTGTACCATTGTTATTAAATAAGTTTGTATGTAATTTTCTTTTGCAATGAAGTATTCATATACAGGGCAATTTTGAGGTCATGTAGCAGGAGTGAACAGGGTACTGGGGAGGGTCCCACTGAGCAACTTTCACTATGGGGACAACCACGAAATCGCGAAAAAAATCTCCTAATTATTTTATTTTAATATTTATTTAATAATGTAAAATTTGCACAATTCGTGATATTGCACAATCATATTGAAGGTAGGCAGACCGCCTAAATGTAATTTGCTCAGTCAAATTAAACGGAACAAAATATCGTTTGCTTAAGCATGCTTCGAATTTAACTTTCTTTTTCAAACGCACACGAAGTTTCTCGTTTAATTTTTTTATTACTGTTAGGAAGTTATAGGAATATATTATTGTTATCTCGCGTATTATTTTATTTATATGTTATAGGCACTGGCCCCAATGCCGGCGAGTAGGTAAGCGAGTAAAATTCGGCGAGTAGCATTACAATACGGATCTAGAAACGTCATTCAATCACACTGTACTTCGTCAGCCTGCAATGGACTGTGATTCGCTGTAGTTTCTCCATGTTGCCATATATATAGGTTTTAATAAAACCTTTTTTCAACCTCTGACAACTTAGCGTAGTCCGACTATACAGCGTGTAAGTCTTATACGGGCGAACAATTAAACCAGATATAGCGTTTAGTAGTGTTATCATTAATTAATATGATTTTTTAAATTACACTTAATAGTGACCTCGTAATTAATTTTTGAAAATTTACCGAGCAGCAATGTACCGCATACATGCTTGTTATGATGGTCGAGATGCGAGGTTTTTTAAAGTAACTGTCAACTAGCGTGTTTGTCAACTTGAATGTGTTGCGTTACATTGCGGCCCGAATTATTTTGTATGGTAAATATTTTCATTGTGGTTTTAAGCAATAGTTATCTAAATATGCTTGTTAGGTCGTATGCTGACCACCGTTTCAATATTCGCCCGTATAAGACTTACACGCTGTATGTGTGATGCCTAAGGCTCTGCAGAAGCTAGTGAATTCATCCGCTGTGAATTGTGGCCCATTATCACTATAGTTATAAGTTATAACTATAACTTATTAGTACATTACACAACTAGGGTGGTAATACAAAGAAAGGCCGAGATCGCAGAAGTTTGCGGCCCGAGCTGCAAGCGAGGGACGTAAATATGCGATCGAGGGCTTTCTTTATTACCTCCCGTGTTGTGTACATCATTTTATGTCTACATTTGGCCAGAAAGCGGCTTTTTCCGTACGCGCAGCGTGCGGAAAAGTCATTTTATGGCCAGGTGTAGCATAAAACGATATATAGGGGTATTCCAAACGTGGTAAAAATTTTATCTAGTTTCTGTATTGTCACCTTCGATCTCGTTATTTTGGCACGACTTCTAGCCACTCCGAGGGACGAAACATAAATTTCTACAATAGGGAATATGCATGAACTTTTTTTAACAGATGTCTTAACAAAATTTGAAAATACCGTAAAAAAGATGACATACAGTTAAAATTAAATCGAAATCGACCGAGAAATACGGAAGATATAAACATTTTAAAGCACTAATCAGACAGCGATCAGAGAGAGAGATCCGATATGGACTATGACGTCATAGTACACGGCCGCCATACAATCTCCATACTATATTCTGTTTTGCGAGAAAGAGATAGAGATAAATCTTTGTTGTGTTATATCTTGGTTATTTTTATAGTTATTCGAGAAATATTTTTTTCCTACTGTGTTTTATATGAATGAGGTTTTATTAAAGTAAATAAAAAATATCATGCATATTTCCTATTGTATTATATGTATGTACAGATATAGATGTCACCATTATTTCACGTTACCATTAACGAAATGTTACGTTGTCTATCATTAGTTATCGTCAACCTTGTACGGGGAAAACGCCATTATTCCGTGGACCATTATATCACCGTCGGATATCGGCCAAACGGTTGCTAGGTAACCCTAATTACCTCGCCTTCTAAGTCAACGATTCGAAGACCCGGGTAAGCCAGGAACAGGATAAAGGTAAGCGGAACATTCAGATGAAATCACATACAATAATAACAACGAAGTTATGATGACGAACAACTACCGGAGATATATCCTGAGGGACGGTACGGTCGACATCTGTCGGGCATGCCGCCGTCCCGGAGAGTCTATCAGGCATATTATCTCCGGTTGTTCCCATCTAGCTAACGGCGATTACTTGCAGAGACATAATCAAGTAGCCAGGATCATTCACCAGCAACTATGATATATTCGATATGGTCTTGTGGGGTCTGAGGTGCCGTACTGGAGAACGGCCGTAAAGACCACGGTAAATGCAACTGCCGTAACTATTGAAATTTGTTATTTGTATTGTTTGATGCACTTTCTTTCGATGTCCCAATTATTTCCCCCCCCAGTACAGGAAGAATTTCACGCTCTATATGATATTGCAGCTGTGGGGCTTCGGGATTACGCCCACCGAAGCCCTACGGCTTCACTGTGCCGTGTCGGGTGTCTATTGCAATGACTTTATATCCTACACGCCCGAGACTTCCTCCGCGAAGGTGAAAAAGTCATAAATCTTGTTTTTGCTTCACCGTAGTCGAATAAAAGTATCATATAAGGGTAATTCTTGAAAATTATCATTCCCTTATGCACACATATTGATGAATATTCAGAAGTTCCCTTAAAATTTATGCTATAATAATAAAAAGTACAATAGGCCCGCCATTCGAATGAAATCGAAATTCAAAGATTCATTCTGGCAGTATTGACTTTATGTCGCTTTCAATCACCACTTATAACTATAAGTCGCATATCGCAATCCACATAACAATCGAAGTCGAAAAATCGAACATTCATTCGAAATATTCGAATGAACTTAAAAATCGAATAATTCGATGACTTTCGTTCAAAGTCGCCCCACCGCTAGCAGACATTTTAAATAAACAATGGAAAAGTACACAATTTACCATTTTATTTATTAACGTGTTATTTATAACATTCCCCCAGTTACTTTTTTTGGAAAAACCTTTAATGTCTATGATTTATTATATGGATAGATAAATAGATAGTGACTGTACAATAGCACTATTTTGTAGAGTGTGAGGCCCGGCCGAGTGCATGTAAATAAACAATGGCGGCGTATCGCGTAGCGCGTAGACACGCAGGCTCTACGCCGTAGCTCGTAGCCGCTACGCGTGACGTAGGCACGCACAGAATGTCCACTTCATACATTGATTGCTTACAACCAAGGACCATTAAAACATGAGTAATGTTATTCTCTTATTCTACATACAAAAAGCTGTTCCCCGATATTTACAGCGCCATCTATGTATAAGCTTAATATAAGAATTATATTATTTACAATTATTCAACTTTGCAAGCGTGACACAGTATTTAAATGTTAGAATTTATTTATTATTAGCTGTTTACGAACTAATTGTTAGTGTACTATGTTTCTTTGTTCAATTATAACATCGTTAAATGTTAAGTTTTTTAGTGTCATCTAGTTTTTGCCTGGATATCCCCTTGCGGTCGGGGCACGATCCAAAGTATGGAAAATGACAGTCCTCTTGTATTAAAACAAAGAAACATAGTACAATAACAATTAGTTCGTAACTAGCTAATAATAAATAAATTCTAACATTTAAATACTGTGTCACGCTTACGAAGTTGAATAATTGTAAATAATATAATTCTTATACCAAGCTTAAACATAGATGGCATTGTAAATATCGGGGAACAGCTTTTTGTATGGAGAATGACAGTCCTCGTTTTAATGGTCCTTGTCAACAAGCATAATTATGTTTCATCACAAAATTGACACGTTAAACGATACACTCTTGAATTAATACGCCTGTATACGAAATAGAGCTTCTGTGACTAATTACTCTATGGCTGACCATAAACTTAACAACTCGTGTGCATAATGGGGTGGCCGGAGGTTAGAGCAAACAATTAATCTAGATTATATTGCCACTGGGCAAGGGACGCGTTTAAGAGATGGCCTTGATTCGCAGCAGTCATATCCTGATTGGGTTGCGGTCAAATCACGGTTTTTGAGAAAGAATACCGTACAAACTAGTTACTTACAGACTAAGCTAAGATTTATCTATAAATACATTATTAGTACCTGGTTACAGTGTTCTCTAAGGCTTATTACACATCATCGTTTAGTTATTCGTTGATACTGTATTGGGCACAGAAATATATCGAGGCTTATTCCACATCATCGTTTAGTCATTCGTTGATACTGTAGTAGGCACAGAAATATATCGAGGCTTATTACACATCATCGTTTAGTTATTCGTTGATACTGTAGTAGGCACAGAAATATATCGAGGCTTATTACACATCATCGTTTAGTTATTCGTTGATACTGTAGTAGGCACAGAAATATATCGAGGCTTATTACACATCATCGTTTAGTTATTCGTTGATACTGTATTGGGCACAGAAGTATATCGAGGCTTATTACACATCATCGTTTAGTTATTCGTTGATACTGTAGTAGGCACAAAAATATATCGAGGCTTATTACACATCATCGTTTAGTTATTCGTTGATACTGTAGTAGGCACAGAAATATATCGAGGCTTATTACACATCATCGTTTAGTTATTCGTTGATACTGTAGTAGGCACAGAAATATATCGAGGCTTATTAATTACACATCATCGTTTAGTTATTCGTTGATACTGTAGTAGGCACAGAAATATATCGAGATAAAAGGAAATTGTTCGTCGATTTGTACGGCAAAGAAGCGTGTAACGTTTTTCGCTTGGCGTTTGACGCCAAAAGTGCAATTTAGTGATGGAAAACATACATTTACCATTTCATTTGGTGGTATTTTTTTTTTTAATAAATATAATAAATATTAGGGGACAATCTTACACAAATCGAACTAACCCCATAGTAAGCTGAATAAGGCTTGTGTTATGGATACTAGACGACGATATATTTAATAGATACATAGATACAAATACTTAAATACAAACATCCATGACTCAGGAACGAATATCGTGCTCATCACACAAATAAATGCCCTTACCGGGATTCGAACCCAGGACCTCTTGCTTCACAGGCAGGGTCACTACCAACTAAGCTAAAGCGGTCGTCAAACAACACTATTAATTATACCATCTAGGGATGTAACGATACACAGTTTTGCCGATACGATACCGATACCGATATATAGTAGTTAATATCGGCGATACCGATACCGATACCGATATCTTAGCTAAATAATGAAGTATGAACATCAGATATTTTTATGTCCTTATTATAACTAATGGCAATGACTACTGGCTATATTTACCAGAGAGTCAACCTTGAAAGTGTAAAGTAAAAATAAATAAATTGTCAACTCAACATTTTTTTTTTTTTATTAAGAACCAAAGATTTAATTAACATAGTAATTATCATTGCACAAGGTAAAAGACCAATACATAAATTAAGTCAGAAATTGAAATTACTTTTCGCAGATTTTTTTTCATACAGCAAATTCTTCAAATATCGGTTGTATAATATCGGCGATACCGATATATCGGCGATACCGATATATCGGTATCGGTATCGTTACATCCCTAATACCATCATTATCAGATTTGAAAATCTGATTATAATATTGACGGCAACTGAAGTTAACGGCGTGCCACCAATTCTTTTTATTACGCGAGGTACCTACATACAATTTTTCCTTCTGCCTCGATAATAATAGCAGTAATGTTTCTTCCTACAAGAGGTACATCGCGCGCTTGAATGTGTGCGCGCCGTGTACGAACGCACTACAAGCAAAGAAACAAGAATGCTTAAGAACGCTCCAGTATGAATCGCACTCACACAGTGGTGCTATCTTGCGTCAGTGTGAATAAGTGTCCCATGATCCTAAACGGCCTAAGTTGGACTACTTGTTCGTCATTATACTTTGGCCCAGCTGTCACCATGACAAAATGTCAGCCGTGCGCGCCTCGCCTAACAGGATATTAGTCAGTAGCATGCGTGTTGTCACCTCGACGGACGTGCGTAATGGCTGCAATTACGACCGCCTGCTGCTGTCAGTTAAGTTTACGGCTTTAGACTTCAACTATTATCACGCTGCACTGACTAACGACACCTATTTTATTTATTTATTAACTTCAAGGACCATTAAAACAAGAGGACTGTCATTCTCCATACAAAAAGCTGTTCCCCGATATTACAACGCCATCTAGTATGTATAAGCTTGGTATAAGAATTATATTATTTACAACTTTTCAACTTTGCAAGCGTGACACAGTATTTAAATGTAAGAATTTATTTATTATTAGCTATTTACGAACTAATTGTTACTGTACTATGTTTCTCTGTTCAATTATAACATCGTTAAGGCCCGGTAGGACCTGGCTCGCATTTCACATACAACTAGGGTCGGGCGGAATGCAGATTATTGCAGATTATCTTCGATTTCTAACATAAAAGTATACGTTATCAACCCAAACATGAGAGGATGCCCTGCATGACTGTGAAATCATGATTGTCAGGTATTAATTTTGTCAGAAAAGGTAACTGGTAATGAACAAAATGAAAAAAATGAAAAAAATACTTTATTTTATAGTGTTTTCGCGCTACTTTTCTATCGAGCGAAGTGCTCGCTATCGTGTTCTAAGCGAGAGGAAGCCCTAGATACAGTTCTGAATATTATTATATATGTTTTACAGTGACCTACGAGTCAAATAAGTGCTCTAAAAATGATTTGGAAAGTAGGCTTCCGTGCCCGATTCTGGTCTAGCCTCGCCTTAAATGTTTAGTTTTTTAGCGCCATCTAGTTTTTGCCTGGATATCCCCTTGCGGTCAGGGTACGATCCAAAGTATGGAGAATGACAGTCCTCTTGTTTTAATGGTCCTTGTTAACATTGTAATTCTTAATTCTAAGATAGTTTTCCCTGCAAAACTGTATTAACAGTTTGACCGAAGGACTATACAAGCCCTCAGCCAAAGTGACGACGAGTGAGTGAGTGAGATATTTTGTTCACTTTTTCCATGCGAGAAAAGTGAACAAAACAAACTCCTTTTTTAGGTTAGGTTTGTTTGTGTTCCGCAGAACAGAAATAGGTCTAGGTATAGGTTATTATTGTTTAGAAAGGAAACCTTAACTTCATAGTTGCCCTACTAAACAAACGACCTAAGGATTGGCCAGCCATATCGTTAATGATACATTGACGCATTGGCTAAATTTCATCCAGGCAGCTAACTAAATGACGCCGTTTAGTGAAAAGGCTAGGCAGTTAACCAAATGGCTAATTCAACCAGTTGGCTGCGACATATACATAAATACAGTGAAAGATCTGATAGTCACAAGACTATCAGATCTTTCCACCCGTTCTCGTTCCTAGCCCTTGAATCAGCCACGCTAGCGATTTTAAAGCGATATTAAAGTCCCTTTGTTCGGTTAAAATATGGAGTTTCAAGAGGCCAGTCGAAGATACGTCACGCCTCAACGGATGAGTCAGGGTTTTGAAGGACACTTGAGTGGTTCTAATATGGCGAGGTGGCGGATTTGGAGGGTAGGGCTGATAAGGCAAATACTTGACTTGTAAGCAAATAAATTCGCAGGGAAATTTAAAGGTGTGAAGTTACCAATCGGCATTGGGCCAGCGTGTGGACTAGCAATACAGGGTGTTTCATTGAACGTAATACAAATTAAGCAATTCCGGCTCAGTTAACGACCGAGAACAAAATGCACAAATTGATTTATTAAAATACATCGTTATTAACTTTTCCTAGTTCGCTAACAGAATTAAGAAATTACAATCTCGAAGTGTGGGCACCCCTCAAGACGTCACGCTTACGTGACCTGTTTGTTTGTTATGACCAATAACTTCATTAATGTGTCAGAATGCATGCCTTTTATTCATAAATCATCGACCTACATAAGCAAACAGGTAAGTTTTCAGTACAAAATACGATTCAAACTTTTTTCTCTTAACTCTTAGTAAGTAACAACGATGAGACCAAAAAAATTTGAATAATTAAAACAGTGATATTAATTAATTAAGATGACGTTAACAACACGAGACCTAGCACAGGGTTTTAGCACCAGGGAGAGGAGTTTAAAAAACATGAGTTGTATTACGTTTACGTTTAATGAAACACTTGTATACAAGGAATGATAAAAAATACGCATCTCTGTCAGTCAACTCATATTTAGGTAGCGTGTAAACTAGGGCTTCCAATACCGGTATCCCTAAAAAACCGGTATTGGAAGCACTAGTGTAAACTGTGCTATTATGTTCCACTTCGCACATACATTTTACGTTCTCACTACTGATTCTTCATTAACTTTAAAGTCTCCATAAACGCTGCGACAGACACAAACGCGTCTACGGTTGTAGATAGAAAAGTATTTACGGGATATGAGACCATTCTAGTTTGTAGAGATACTACGAAGTCTCATCTCGATCTCGATTTAAAGTCACTCGTAGTGTAGTGCCTTATTTCAAACTAGAATATATAAGCAGTTTATTTAAAAAAGATTCGAGTCGGCCGGGTTTTCATTAAACATAAAGAGGGTCAATATTTGCTTCCCCGGCATCAATTATGTTTGAAATGTGTTTTATTATATACTATAATTTAACACATAATATGCGTAAAATTATATGAGAACTCTCAAAACCTCAAAAAATATATAATTTTAGCCAAAAACATTTTAGCGTGAAGCACATTCCCTTACACACGCGTACGTAGAAAAATCGTATTGGTTAGGTTAGTTTTTCGCCACGCCTATTCTCTTTCCGCACAGACTGTAACACATAACTAATGAAACAATTTCACGATAGGTATATTTATTTTTGTTCGACATCGACGACATCGACATACCATTTTTTACATATGATAGTCATTAAAGTACCAATTTCACATTTCACAATTTTCATATGACTTTAACAAGTCGAATTGCGATTTAATTGGCAAAAACGATGTATTAGTACGAGTGTGAACTAGGGTATCGAAGTCATAAATCTCAACTTTTTTAAATAAAAGTAAAACGAGTTTATGCCACACCTGGCCATAAAGTGGCTTTTTCCGCACGCTGCGCGTACGGAAAAAACCGCTTTCTGGCCAAGTGTAGACATAAAATGATGTACACAATACGGGAGATAATAAAGAAAGCCCTCGATCACACGCTTACGTCCCTCGCTTTCAGCTCGGGCCGCAAACCTCTGCGATCTCGGCCTTTCTTTGTATTACCACCCTAGTTCTGTAATGTACTATTAAAACAGGGCTCGAAACCGGTATTTTGCAAAAACCCCGAAATAGCCCAATATTTTGAATTATTTTATGCTTTTTATGTAGAGCTCAGTAATATATTTTTCTCAAACATGGCATGAAATGTTGACATTATGTGCCTAAAAATAGGCCACAAAGTACCTCGTTTCCTATGCGGCTTGACAATTGGCACGGAATGGAATTTCATACTTACATTGCCGGCCTAGGCCGGCAATGTATTTTTTTTTAAATTTCCATTTCACATTTATTTGGGCCCCAGCATCACGGCATTCAGCCAAAAAAAAACAAAAAACGATTTTTGCTATATTTTGCAGTTTTATTTATTTAAAATTGACATGAACATAACAAATAACACATTATAAACAATTTCCAATTATTATAAATTGCAAACTAAACCACAAGAATACACATTTAAAATATTTCATCTAAATAGTTGCGGTAAAAATGTGAACTGAAACAGCTTTTGGCCGAATTTACATTGTCTATGGATATAATGTCACTAATGTCACTTTCTGACAGCCAGCTTGTGTTATAAAATATTAAGTAAGGTTATTATAGTAAATTTATTTATTTCATTGCATGTTTGAGAAAAGCACTATACATACCTCGGCGGGAAATGGGGTTGCCGGCCTCGTAACTATCTGGCCTCGCTTCGCTCGGCCAGCTTACTTCCCGGCCTCTGCAGTAATCTATATATACATATAAAAGAAGATGTCCTGACTGACTGACTGACTGACTGACTGACTGACTGACTTACTGGCTCATCAACGCACAGCCGAAACTACTGAAGCTAGGAACTTGAAATTTTCACAGTAGGGTAGTTGTATAACGTAAGTAAGGGATAAGAAGGGATATTTCGAAATTCATCCCCAAAGGGGGTTAATTGGGGGTTGAAAGTTTATATGGGGACCACACGATTTTTAAAATAGGAGATCTGTGACTTCGAAGATAGACTCTTCAATATAAGTTCAAAAAAGTAATTTCACCGTTTTTCGAAATTCATCCCTAAAAGGGGTTAAACCGGGGTTGAAACTTTGTATAGACACCAAACGATTTTTAAAGTCGGAGATCTGAGACTTCGGACATAAACCCTTCAATATGAGTACAGGAAAGTAATTTCACGGTTTTTCAAAATTCATCCCCGAAAGGGGTTAAATGGGGGTTTAAACGTTGTAAAGGGACCAAACGATTTTTAAAGTTGGAGATCTGAGAGTTCGCACACAGACCCTTCAATATGAGTACAGGAAAGTTATATCACGGTTTTTCGAAATTCATCCCTAAAAATGGGTCAAACTGGGATTGAAACTTTGTATGGGGACCAAACGTTATTTGTAGTAGATCTTAAACATCTTACATAGACTCATCCATAAGAGTAAAGAAAGTGATTGCTGTTATTTGAAATTCATCACCAAAGGGTTAAATGGGGGTTGAAACTTGTATAGGGTCCAAACGATTTTTGAAGTTGGAGATTTCAGACTTCGTACATCAATATGAGTAGAGAAAAGAAATTTTTCAAATGATTTCATCGTTCATTAAAATTTATCTCGAAAAGGGGTTGAGTAGGTAGGGTTGAAAGTTTGTTTAGGGACCAAACAATTTTTAAAGTAAAAGGTTTCTAACTCCATGCACAGCATATAGCAATTAGTAGATTGTTTTTTGTGTAAGTAACAGGTGGTCTATGAAGTGCATTTAATTTTTTGGAAATAATTCTTAAATGGACTAAAGAATGAATGAATGAATGAATGATTTTCGCGGTAAATGTGCATTGTGCAGTTTTGGGCCCAATATTTGAGGGTTTTGTTTAATTATAACCAAGTTTATGGACAAATATCAGAAACTATTGATAAAGATTAAGTGCCTAATTATAATTTACACTGCAGACGAAGTCGCGGGCATAAGCTAGTGTACTATAAGTCGTGATTTCGTATTATTAGATTGTCTGGTTAAAAAACGAAATAATAAACCAAAGAACGATAAGAACGGAAAGAATACTGGTATTTTTGTATGGAGCAAATACCGGTTCCCGTGCCCTGTATTAAAAGGAATCGAGAGTCCGTGGTACCCCAGAAGAAGGATATTAAGCAAAGAATGTCCCCGGTGAGCTCATACGACGGGAACTTTATTATTCCAACTGACGGCCATGAACACAGTTAAAACTTTCATTTGCCGACACCTTAGCTTCAAGTGGGAAGGAATTTAAAGGTGAATTGTAATCCTGTTAGTCTTAATATGTTTTAATTACTTATGATTATGTAGAAACTGTTAAGCGTTATGTGTTTTCTTCCATCTAGCAGTCAGGCTTTAAAGTTATCTGATGTGATCTTAATATAATATATTAAGGGCCTACTGCAATAATGACGAATCTCTGAAATTATTTTAATTTGATGTAAACAGGTCATTCGCAACATGTATGCGTTGTGTTGTGTGTATGAATGGCATATATTTACTGGGAATTACAATAATTTTGGACGTGACGTCCCTTCGCGACCATGGATGTCACGGCACGTCCGAAACATCGACGGACTAACATGTTTTTACGCTATTAAGTCCCGTTTTGTTATAATAATGCGTTATGTTGTTTTTGTGAACATCCCTTCATTTCAATGTGATACTTAAGCGGAACACCGCTCAGGATCGAACCTGCGACCTCATAAATCGGGGCTCGTAATAGGGACTCCCCCGCGAGTAGGCAGGGGCAGATTGTTACTGAAATTTATTCACCGTAATAGAATAGGACGTATAAGGGGAAATTGGAATAGGCGTGACTTCTTTACTGTTGTCGGATCCTATACGAAAGTTGGTTCACGATCACTGGTCTGAAAAACTAATTGACAATAAACGTTTTACAAGGATATTATAAAGTTAAGTTTGAATATAATTCTAAAATTATAGTCGCTTATGTACAACGAATAATCAATAAAGACTTTACATTGACAATTTTTCAAATCCTACTTACTAATATCATAAATGTGAATGTTTGTGAAGATGTTTGGATATTTATTACTAAACTAATGGTGCTCTCGCATTGGTTGTTATAAATGTTATATAACGTTATAAAGCATTTGTTATCGAACATGTTATACCTAATTACTATGAGTTTTATGAAATGTTAGTGAATGTTACCGTGTTTTATAGCGTTACATTATATAACATTTATAACAGCCAATGTGGGAGCACCGTAAAAAACGCGGAAGAATCTAGACTCACGGACAATGAATTCCGGACATTTTCTATATAATTGTTCATAGAAAATTACCCGAATTCATTGTCCGTGAGTGTATTTCATTATCTACTAGCATATGCCACCCGTTTCGCCTGTGTTGTTTCAGTTATTATAATAGAAAAAAATATTCTAGGATATACAGTATGCCAAGGACCATCAAATATATAGCCGGACAGAGCATCACTAACAACGAACTGAAGCATGTCTAATCGGCCGGCTACCTATCTGTGTGTGCTGCTCGCAATAGGAAAAAACTAGTTGATGTGTGGGTGCGGCTCGTAAGTACAAGCAGCCGGCGCATTCGAAATGGCTTCAGTCTCTTTTGGCGAGCCTCCGTCCGGCTATTTATTTTAAGGTCCTTGCAGTATGCTAAGTTTTAATCCAGGTCATGGTCTATTTGTGTGAGAAATTACATCTAAATCCCTGATTGTTACTGCGTTATTTACTAGCCAACATACGAACATATTTACAAGCTTTTACATATTATTAGTAAGATAGGGATATTGTTATAAAAGTATTAATAAAAAAACCGCCTTCAAAAAACCAAACTTTGAAGTCAGTTAAAAATAAAAGATGAGTAATTGAGTATTTTTATTTAGTTTAATAATAAAAACTGAAGAAACTAACGTCGCCATAAATTTCAATTTAACAAAGTACTGCGCTTATGTGCACTTGATTTAATACCTACTTACGGAAAAAAAGGTTTTTAAGAGTTATTGATTAGATTTTATTTTTACAGGATCTAGACCGTAACTTGATGGTCTATTTGCGGTATAAATGACGAAATTCGAGCGATTCGCGTTTCAGCCACCCGACCGGCAGATGGCGGGCTAGCTGCCAACATGTCAGTCAAGGAATCGAACCCGGCACTGGCTCGCTATATATACTACGAGCAGGGTTGCCAGGTCGAATAACCGGGAGAAAAAAACAATTTTTCGGGATTTTGAAACTTTGATCGGGAGAAACAAAAAAATCAAATTAAAGTAAATATACTTATATAGTATTTGTATCTATTAAATATATCGTCGTCTAGTATCCATAACACAAGCCTTATTGAGCTTACTATGGGGCTAGTTCGATTTGTGTAAGATTGTCCCCTAATATTTATTTATTTATACTTAATACAACAACATTTATCATTATTGTTACGTCCGCTACCGATAGAAATGTTTACATAAGTAAATAGTAACAAAAAAATCAGAAAATGTTTTTTGTTGTTGCCGAACGAACTTCGTTGTTGCGAAATGTTGCCGCACCGAGCGACGGAGCAGCAACGTTTCGGTGGAAGAAAATTCGGAAAATTTAAAATTGTTTATTTATAAAATGAAGTTGTTTTTCGGGAGATTTCTTACTTTGCCGGGAGTCGGGAGGACATACAAAGAATCGGGAGAATCCCGTTAAATCAAGACCATCTGACAACCCTAACTACGAGGCCGTAGATGAGCTGTCTAACGTTACTGAGTGCATGAAGTGTTTGATGGATGGAAGTATACAGGGTGCTGAAAAATTATGGACACTTCTCGTCTCATTTCAAATTGAAAAAATAATGCGTAATCCGTGGTGTGATGTCAAGTAAAACTATCTTAGATTCGGAAAATATGAGTCGTGCTATCTTTAACACGTAATAAGGTATTGAAATAAGTAAGGCTACGATATTACCCTCTGAGGATATCAGAGAGAAGAACGAATAAATGTGGCCAAAATTACCGTTAAAATTCTAATCTATAATGCAAAGATGTAATATGGTTTTAAGCAATCTAAGTATCTATCGTAATGTAAAGCATGAACATAATTGTCCCAAATTTAACTATAGAAAACCATTTCCACGGCATAACGGTCAAAACTGTGCAGTTAGAAATGGGGACTCTGCCCTCTACTGGAGGACTCTATCATTATTTGTTGTTCAGTGGCAATAGAAATACATATTCTTGGTAAATTTCAAGTCTCTACCTATTACGGTTCAAAATATACAGCCCTGTGACAGACAGACAGCGGAGGTTTAGTACTAAGCTTCCGTTGGCACCCTTTGGGTACAGAACGCTTAAAAGATAACGCAACGGAATGATAAAATTGTACCTTAATTAACTTTGTGTCTTTACTTCATATTTGGTTATTTTCCAAAGTAACGTTCTAATTTGTCTTTTATAATAATAAATAATAATAAATATTAGGGGACAATCTTACTTAAATCGAACTAGCCCCATAGTAAGCTCAATAAGGCTTGTGTTATGGATAATAGACGACGATATATTTAATAGATACAAATACTTAAATACATAGAAAACATCCATGACTCAGGAACAAATACTCGTGCTCATCACACAAATAAATGCTCTTACCGGGATTCGAACCCAGGACCTCTTGCTTCGTAGGCAGGGTCACTACCAACTAAGCTAAAGCGGTTCGTCGTTTTATGGCCCTAATAAGAGACGTTTGTGGACACCGATTAGTTATGAATTTGGAATAAGCTATATAAAAACTACGCCGAGTGGTGACATGCTCGAAAGCAAAATAATTATAGACTGCAGTATTCATAAATTTCAGGAATAGGCATTTAGTTTCTTGGCTGGCTCATACCGTACATACATACCGCTGTTTGGTGCTTCATTCATGCTGTTTCATTCTCGTTTGTTTTAGTAAGATGACGTACCTGTAATGGAATAAATATTAAAATTAGTTTTTTGTACTCATTTTCAGTAACATACAGTTTAAATTCTAATGGCCTGCTGGCTCTAGAAGGATTTTGTTACAAAAATGTTTTCATATGATATTCTGAAAGCGAACATCTTATGTCTACACTATATCACATTCGCCTAGCTTCATGTTTAATTAAACAACATAATTAGTTAAACGTCCTAGTGTTTGACATGCCAATCCCCTATAGTTGACACCCGGTTCTCACCTCTATCGCTAATGGCTTAACATTTAAGGTGACAACCGCTGAGACTGTGTCGAGGAAAATAATCGGAAAGCACACTTGATAAAATAACAGGCAAGCTGTCTAGTTTCACGTACGGGGTCATCCATAAAGTACGTCACACGATAAGAGGGAGGGAAGGGGTCGACGAAGTGTGACATTGTGTGACAAGGGGTGGTAGGGGTCCTAAGTTTCGTGACGTCACACTTCAAAATCGAATAACTAGTTTCACGTACGGGGTCATCCATAAAGTACGTCACACGTTAAGAGGGAGGGAAGGGGTCGACGAAGTGTGACAAGGGATGGTAGGGGTCCTAAGTTTCGTGACGTCACACTTCAAAATCGAATAACTCTATGTGTTAAAATGCCAAATTTGGTCATAAGGTTGAGAATGTTTTGATGGCGAGTTCACACTCGCGCTACTAGTGTCACGCGCGTTGATGTGGATTATATTGCAACATAATAAGTAAGTAATTTATAACATGAAAATGTATACGCTGTTTTTGCTGTTTTACTTTATTTTCAAATCATATTGTTGGTATTAGTTGTGTTTTGCCATTCTAAGTGTTAATTTATTTGTTTTGTTTTAACTTTCATATTGTCTGCGTTATGTTTTACGTCTGTTGTAATTTGTGTTGATACTTTGTTCTGTTAATTAAGCTTAGAATTTAAGTTTGCCAGTGCCTTGGCGTATAGCTGTAATGCTGGTGAATTTTGTAATTTTAATAAATAAATAATAATTTAAACGTAAAATAAAACTAATTTCGGAACAGCTGTTTTATTTTAATAATTTCTAGGTGTAAAATTGCAAAATATGTGACGTCACGCCAGGGAGGGAGGGGTCTCACAAATGTGACCAACTGTGACAAGGACGAGGAAGAGGTCAAAAATCACGAAATTAGTGTGACGTACTTTATAGATTACCCCTACGCCCTCTACCAACTGAAAAGGTGCACTAGTGTAAAAGCGGCCATTTCTGCATACTATGCTTACGCGCATTCATGGCTAAGCTATGGGATAATGTAATGAGAAGCATGTTCATATTTTTAAGACCTGTATCTCTACAATATAAGGCAATAAACGAATATGAATGTCAATATGAAAAAGACACTCCCCACATTCTAATTTCTTTCCTATTAAGGGTAGGAGGATGTTCTTCCCTACTACCCTTAATTATCCGAACAATACAGTATGACTATAAAAAATTATGGGATATAAATCCTAAAATCAAGTTTGAAATTTGCTTCAAACACAGAATTATCTCATTTGTGTCCCAGCAAGCGCTCTATCGTATTTCCAGTCACTGGCTTGTTAACGTGGGAGCCACTGCACATATGCATACGGTGCAAAGATTTTTTTTAAATTGAAAATAATATTAACATTGTTAAATAAGTTGAGAGACAAACTAGAGTGCGCCTCTACTAATAGTTCGATATCAAGTAAAGCGCGAGATTTATCTAAATTGTTAGCAATTGACGTTTCACTTCGAATAAAACGTAATTTCGACTGATATTAGAATTGAGGTCAAATTAAATTGCTTTATTTTTCAGATATGTTGTTTCAATATAATTATTATGAAGCAATAATAACATTATCACGGATAAGAAATTTGTTCTAACATAACAGTTTGTCTTTATAATGGTTGTAATTTACGATTTTTGAACACATTATATGGGGTTTATGATATGCGAGTAGATAAAGCATATTTATTTATGTTAGGTTTTTTTGTCACTACTATAATATTAATACTGTCTATACATATAAAGACCCTCAGCAATAGTTCACTCTCGAATTTTGAGTTACTTTGGCCAAGTTATGCGAATGGAAGGTTACGCTATGGAGAGACTTGTTGTCCAGGGTCTACCAGGGCCGGATTTGGAGGTGTGAAGGCCCTGGGGCAACGAAGAAGCGGAGGCCCCTATCGGACTAGTGTAGGCCCCTACTTATTAGGGAAGTGTTGTGGATGCCCGGTGCTGTGGCCCCGCCTGCCCTCTCCCAAATACAGTCCTGGTCTCTACACTTAATGGCTCAAGATCCAGAGGAAGCTCTTCTTTGCGATAGTAAAAATAGTTATTTATTTCGACCAACTTTGATCATAGTGTTAGTAACATTATATTTACGCACTTAAAAATAGTATTAGTTAAACATTTTACTTAATACAACTTAATCTATTTAGTTAACGGCGGTTTAGACAGCGCCTCGTACGTGAAGCTGACAACAATAGTTCAGGTACGGGCAGTCTAGCCTGTTCGCGATCATACTCAGGATGCTGTTGGTGCTGGCACAAACTCTCCGCACCAGGGATACACATCGTCGTACCAAGTATAAAAGACGAAATCATCCCTAAATCCGTTTGTTCGTCCAAATAAAAAAAAAAAAATTGCGTACGAAATGCGTCAGAAGGGGAGAAACGGCGGGAGACAGCCAAAAAGGCCATGCTACGACTCTCATGAACACGGCTGTTCTGCCAAAAGTATACGACTGAGAAGAAGATAATAGACATGTGTAGCGAGTGAGTGAGTGATTCAAAAGATGCTATATCAGTTGGTATAGTTCACCAGCTCACTAGCTCAGTTCCGATTCAAACAACTCAGTATATCTTTCAACTCACTCGTTCACTCGCTCTCAAGTCTCAAGTAGCTCTATTGAGCCGTGAGCTGCGAGAAAAGACACGATCAACATGAACTTTTCGTCCCTGTCTTGTAACCGTATTACTGCTCTCTCCATCGTTCGGAAATATTCGGATTTGGAGCTAGTGAGCCGTTGACACACCACGGAGTTACTGAGCTAAAAGAGTGATACATATCTTTGAGAGTTAAAGATTCGTATCACTTTTTTCACTTTAGCGACACATTTTGCGCATGTCTAGAAGATAATATTTATATTTTCTTGCATATGAGAAAAGTATTTTATTTGCCTGTAGCTCAAATCTGATGCAAATCAAACATATTTCCCCAGAGTTACGGTTTTTGGCAGATTCCTAGCGGTTAATTTCGCGTATCCGCTCCACATTTCGGCAATTAATGTTATCGAGATACGGCGGACAGATGGACGGACATGGATATTTTGGGAATGATGTATGACATAAATCATCTATTAAAGCAATGATTAAGACGATGATTATTCGTTGTTGTCAAGGATGTCGAATTATTTTAAAGTCATTGAAGTCGCTTGGTTCTTTCTCTTATTATAAATGTTTTTATGTTTTAAATTATATATAACATTTTTAGGTTTTCGTAGCATACACATCATAGAAATACAGGAATAAACCGACTTAATCTAAATTTTATATAGATTTTTTATATAAAACCCGATATTTTTAAACATTTGTATATCCCATGGGCTATCTACGACAAAAACAGTAAAATTAAAACATGGGTCAATTGCAGAAAAAATGTACCTTTTACTTTTTTGTCTGATCATGGTGTGTCTTATACCATTTTACTCAGAATCATGAGCTCTTTTCAATTATGAAATAAAAAAAGCTGTCCAAAATGTTCAAAAGGTAAATGTTTTCTGCAATTGACCCATAAACTAAAATGTTAACTTAACCAATAGAAAGGGAGACCGTCATCGCAGAACTTTATAGCAAAAATAATTTAGAGAAATTAAATCGACTTTAAAAACTGGCCAAGAGCATGTCGGACCATGCTCAGTGTAGGGTTCCATAGCCGTAACTATAAGGTAAAAAATACGATGTAAAAAAAGTACAACAAGAAAAGAGCGTATCTTCATAGCAATTACGTCCTTTTGTTGAGAACCGCAATTTATCGGCAATAACTCAAAAACGGTTAATTCGATCTTGTTGAAAATAATTTTCGTTGAAAGTATTAATTAACCGTTACCTTCGTGATTTTTTTCATATTTTTCGGACGCACGGTTTAGAAAATAGAGGGGGGGGGGGGGGACACAATTTACACAACTTTCGGCGCGATTATTTCCAAATACATTCACTTAATCAAAAAAATTACTTAGAAACCTTATAGTGTTTTTTAAAGAGCTGTCGAACTATGTACCACATGTTGATATTTGCTGAAAAAAATTTTTTTACTGTCTTTAACATGTATGGAGTGCCCCCCCTAAAAATATTTATTTTAATTATTTATATACCAAACTAAGTAGCGGCTCATAAAAGACACCTATATTCCAAATTTCATCAATATCCATCATGTAGTTTCTGAGTAAAATGCCTGTGACATACGGACAGACAGACAGACAGACAGACAGACAGACAGACAGACAGACAGACAGACAGACGGACGGACATGACGAAACTATAAGGGTTCCGTTTTTGCCATTTTGGCTACGGAACCCTAAAAAGGATAAAATAAAGAAAAAATAAGGTTGATGCCAGCATGATGTTAAGGTTGATCTACTAGTACTTAGTCCAAATATGAAGGCTGGCACAGACCACCTAAAAAATATATATTTTTTTTTGCCTTTTTTGAAGTCAGTTTAATTTTTTTAAATTACATGTTTATATCTATAACCTCCTTTTTTGAAATTGATTAAAAATACTATAGGGCTACCTTTATCGGTATTAAAAAAATGTTCTGTTATCAGTCACCAAGCAGGTTTAGACAGCGAATAGTTTGGTAGCTCATGCGGACAGACAGACCCACATATATAGTATGTGCAACTAATTGGAGCCGGCGTAATTAGTCCCGCGGACGGCGGTATATCACCGCACCTGTCGTATAGTCCGAGAGATAAACTAATTAGGACTAATATCATTTATTTTTTAACATCTTAACTCTGGAGGGAACTATTAATTTTTGTTTTATCCATCATCTCTCTCTCTCTTCCTAGCTATTATCCCACATGGTGGTGGGGTCAGCTTTATCACTCCGACCTTGCTTGGGCTCAGCTAAGTTTCTTGCTGAAAAGCCAAGGTAGCCCTGGCCAAACGTCCTGGTTCGACCCCAGGCGTTCACGCCCGACCGTCCGTCAGTCCGACCAAATCGAAGCGGTCCGAGACAAGCGACCTGGTTCGATCGCAGGGAACGCCACGGCCGACCACCCGGTCAAACGATCGCTATGCCCAATAAGGGTCGCAAGTTAGTCAGCTTCTAAAAAAAGGGGTCAGCTTTCCGAACTTGTTTCCTCCACTTCGCTCTGTCTCCGACATCGTCCTCGGATACCTGATCCAATCATGCCCTTCAGTACTACATCTTTCCACCTTTCTGTTTAATCCATCCCAATATACTTAACTCGGCCATTCTCACGAAGTATGTCTGCGGTCACCTCATTACCGCGACGCTGTTTTCATACTAAATGTATGGAGACGCGGTAATTAGACGCAGTCATACTTCGTGAGAATGGCCGAACTATGTCACACCTTCTCATTTGGACGAGTTTCTTTTATTTTTGAGACAAGGTTTTTATTGCCACCTGTACAGTTATTTTATACTGTCAAATAAAAAAAATGCATTGAAAAAATTACCGTTTTTTTCAGAATATTTGCTGTTTAAACGTAAATCCAGCCGTTTTAATAAAAAATATCGATTATTGTAAAAAAGTGTACTTGTTTTTTGGATGACCGCAGTAGTGTAGTGGAAAAAGGATAATTATTTTATTCGAATCAGGGCTCGGATACCGGTATCGTCTCCATACAAAAATACCGGTATTTTTTCCGTTCTTTTCGTTCTTTGGTTTATTATTTCATTTTTTAATCGAACAATCTAATAATACGAAGTCATTACTTAAATACATTATTGAACCCTACATAAAAAGCATAAAATAATTCAAAATAATGGGCTATTTCGGGGCTTTTGCAAAATACCGGTTCTGTATGAGCCCTGATTCGAAATACAACATATGTTTTAAAGAACACGAACTTGGCCTATTTTATGATTCGGGCCGGACTGTACCGCTATCAGGCAGTTTATTCCTGTCTGTCTGTCTGTCGCTGATTGATGGCATCGTTTGATTAATGCCCGCATCGCATACATTTGCAAATAACTAACATAGTTCAATGAAGCTACAATTTTTACAAATTATGAGTAAAAAAACTGGATTAAAAAAATAAAGTATTTTATTCAAAAGTGAATCCAGCCGTTTATATGAAAAAATCTTTTAGTAAGTAATTAATGTAAAAAATAAGTGAAGTAGTTTTTTGGTTGAACACAGTGGCGTAGTGGAAAAAAGTAAATTCTACAATTATATTTTTCAAAATACACCTATAAAACATATCTTTTAAAGAATTTATTCAAGGTCTGTTCTGTCTGTCGCTGCTTAATGAACACCGGCTTGGCACATATTTGCCAAATAACTGACATACTTAGTTCATTAATAGTTCAATGAATCTATCAATTTTACAAATTATGAACGAAAAATACCACTTGATAACAACCATATTTTATTTGAATCTTAGCTTTTTCGAAAATTAACCAGGCTTTCTCTCAGAAAGAAAATCTCAAAAAGAAAAAACGGTGTGGTGTAGTCCCAGCTGATACATACAGCTGAAGATTGGAATGCATTACAATGTATCACAATGTAATAATTAATTATTAACCCATATAAGATCACTTTGTTGTCCGTCTGTCCGTCCGTACGTCCATCTGTCTGTCTGTCCGTCTATCAAGGCCCTTTATCTCGGGAACGCATAGCGGTATCCATTGAAAATAAAACCGTATACTCAGGTCTATGGTCCCTTGAACCTGTGAAGAAATCAAACTTCTAAGTAAACGTGAAAAAAAGATACGCCCGTTTATGCCGCAAAACACGTAAATTTCAACACTCTCAAGGAAACCAAAATTCAAAGGGTACTTTCCGTTGACCTTGATCTATGAAATTTGGCAAGTAATACGGTCTTATACTACAAGTATAGGGAAAAATCACAGAAATATATCGAGATAAAAGGAAAAGTACATCGATTTGTATGGAAACACACCGTACGTATCGTTTTTCGCTTGGCGTTTGACGCCAAAAGTATAATTTAGTGATGGAAAACATACATTTTCCATTGCATTTGCCTTTCGACGCATAGTACCAAATTCGCAATGTGCCATTTGGCGTTTCGCGGAATGTTATATTTACACACGCAAAGCACCAAATTCTCACAATACCAAATACGCTTAGTGCCAATACGCGTAGTGCCAAATTCGCAATGTGCCATCGCCAAAAAATGTCCCAGAGCCGAAATGTTTCATGTAACGTTTTGAAATTTTAGAACAAAAAATTAAAATCTTGTCTGATGATCCTTCATCGCAGAGCAAAAAGTCTTTTGATATAACCTCAGGAATTTCGATTTGACTCAAATTACTAAATGTGGTGCTATTATTTTCCAAAAGTTGGTACTATGCGAATTACAGATTTGGTAACTAACGTAGTTGGTGTTTTGCGAGTTGGTCACTTTACAAACTTGGTACTTTACGAAATTGGGGTTTTGCGGATTTGGACATTGAGTATGTTGGCACATTGCGTTTCTGGTACTATGCGTCTGAAGGAAAGGACGTTGCCACTTCTTTTTAGCACGCGAGGTACATAAACTTTTTTCTTCTACCTCGTTATATTTCTGTGGGAAAAATTATACTTTTGTAATTAAGTAAATCATAAAAAAATTATTTACTAAGTGAATCAAAATTTATAGGGTACTTTAATTTATTATTTATTCCACAAAATGCATTCCTGGGCCAACTGTACCACTATCGGGCAGTTTATTCCTGTCTGTCCGTCCGTTGTCGCCGCTTGATGACATCGTTTGATTAACGTTGGCTTGGCACACATTCGCCAAATGTCCGACATGTTTTCGGATTGTTCATTCGACATGATGGTAATGGAAATAAGACAACTGTAAATCAAAAATTAGAATAGACATCTTTTGGGTTACCGAGCTGCATCTTTGACCTTGTCTTCACTTTTTACCAGTGACGTGGCGTCCATAGAACCGGATTCCCACCGGCTTGCCAATTTTTTAAGTATATGACCGGAGTATCGACTACTCCTGTAGAAAAAGCAATCCAGATCTGCTCCGGCTTTACTAACAAATATATTGTTAGTAAAGCCGCCACGCCACTGCTTTTTACCCAACTGTGGAGAAGCCCAAAGGAGGGTTATGTGTTTGACCTGTATGTATGTATGTCCGTTCCTATGTCCGCTCGTAAGTACTCAATGGCACAACCGATTTTGATAAATGATACATCATTAGATTCGTCTTGATGGCTCGAGATAGCGCGAGTGTGTGGGTATGGAGCAGTGTTGGGCACTCATGACTAAATTCGTCAATCAGAATAAAAAATCGTGAGAATAAATCATTTCAGTTTCAATCAGAATAAATTTGTAATGATTAAATCACTTAAGATTTATTCTTCACTCAAAAATTTTATTAAAACTAACTTAATCACCAATGAAATAAATTCAATCATGATTTTTTAGGTAAAATTAATTCCTCTGATTGATTTATGTATCGAAATTGAAATTGTTATCCCGCCTATAGGTTTAGTAAGTAATGTAGCAATATCTTGTATTTCGTGTTCCACTATTCATTCACTCCTGCACACAGGTATCACATAGGACATGAAAGTGGGCTCGTTTTAATGAGTTCTATGCATTTTTCTAACCTAACCTAAATAAAATTAATCTTATTCTAAATATCAATTAGTCAACTAAAACGTCACTTTAACTAATAGTCTGTCAGAATAAATTAATCAAAATTTGATTCGTCATTTAGAATAAAAATGAAATGATTTAATCATTTTAAATCAAATCAGAATAACTTGCTCATGATTTTCAATCTTACTCATATAGTTTGACTGAGAATAAAATTTAGAATTTTATTCTTATTCTTAGTCAACTAAATATTTTAAAATTCGTTAAAATAAAATGGCGGATTTTATGCACTTTTAAAGTGCACCGCGGTCGTGTTTTTTTTAAGTAAAAATGTGTTTATTATCTGGTGATACCTTACTTACTTACTACGCTGGCGCAGCGACCCGAAGTGGATGTTGGCCTCTGACACTAAGACTTGCCACCGTTCTCTGTCCTGGGCAGCTTGTCGTCAACCGTTGGCTGTTTAAAGCTGTCAGAGGTCTTTTTGAACTTGGTCTATCCAGCGATATCTGGGTCGGCCGATCGGACGTTGACCATTTGGACGCCCCAGATATACGCTTTTGGCGGCTCGATCCTCTCCCATTCTCTCTGGCCGAGCCAGCGCAGTCGAGCAGACTTGCTCTCTCCAATTATATTGGACTCGGCAACCAGTTGTTTAAAGTCGCCCAGCGAGCCATGGAAAGAGCTATGCTTGGCGTGTCTCTTAGGGATCAAATCCGAAAATAAGTAATTCGACAGAGAACCAAAGTTACCAACATAGCTCTTCGAATCAGCACCCTAAAGTGGAAGTGGGCCGGGCAATCTGTCGTAGAGCCGACGATCACTGGGGCAGAGGAGCTATAGAGTGGAGGCCGCGAATCGGAAAACGTAGTGTAGGGCGCCCTGTAACAAGGTGGACTGACGACATTCGGGGCAGTAGGTGGAGACTGGAAGAAGACAGCTGAAGATCGAGGTCAGTGGCGTGCCATGGGAGAGGCCTATGTCCAGCAGTGGACTGATACAGGCTGATGATGATGATGATGATGATGATGAACCAGTTGTTCCGCTTCTAGCGGTGATACCTTGTCGAACGTATTGTTTTTTATTGCCACTGGCAAACAGACGGCCCACCTGATGGAACCAACCCTATTAAAGCCCTCGGCTTCGCCTCGGCCTTATAACAAACACTCGTTTGTTATTCCTTACTTACCGTCCTTGATACACAATGTACTATTCGAAACCTTAATAAGCTGAGAAAGTGTTCCTGCGGTCTATTTGCAGAATAAAATTTTAAATATTCACAATAGGACTTTTGCTGGGAAACATTCTCAGCACAGGCTTTCTTCGTGTTTCGTATGAAAGTGATAAAAATACTGACGACCGCTTTAGCTTAGTTGGTAGTGACCCTGCCTACGAAGCAGGAGGTCCTGGGTTCGAATCCCGGTAAGGGCATTTATTTGTGTGATGAGCACGAATATTTGTTCATGAGTCATGGATGTTTTCTATGTATTTAAGTATTTGTATCTATTAAATATATCGTCGTCTAGTATCCATAACACAAGCCTTTATTGAGCTTACTATGGGGCTAGTTCGATTTGTGTAAGATTGTCCCCTAATATTTATTATTTTATTATTTTATTATTAATACTGTGTTTAGGTATGTTTATCAGAATTCCATGCATGTAGCAAGTTAGCAACTACTTATATTCTCCATATTTGCTCCTATATTTATTATTGATACGCTTTCGTCCTGACCTTAAAACTTTGAGGTCGCGGTGACAGGGTCACGAATGTCACTTGCTAAATAACGAACGCGTAGAGTCTGTGCGGAAAGAGAATAGGCGTGGCG
The DNA here is from genome assembly GCA_947034925.1 of Eudemis profundana. Lineage (NCBI taxonomy): Eukaryota > Metazoa > Arthropoda > Insecta > Lepidoptera > Tortricidae > Eudemis > Eudemis profundana. The sequence goes on along the minus strand of OX344817.1, from coordinate 3,388,738 downwards.
AAAAACGGAACTAACCTAACCAGTATGGCAAACACGGCAAATATTTTTTTCAACGGTAGAAAAGCATTACAGCGCCCCCAAATCTAAATCCTATTCTCTTTCCGCACAGACTCTACTAGATTTCTCGATACTTGGGTTATTCTCATTTTTGTGCACACAGTCGCTACTACGCTAGGGCCTTATTACTCTTTCTAATTGATCAAAAAGAAATAAATGCCATCGTGAATTCACTCATCTATATGCTAAAAATAGTTCATGAAAGTATGACGGTTAGGTAAAACAATTAGAAAGAGCAATTAAAGCAATGGTAGTGACTTAGTGACATCCACGGTAATTACTATGTGCTCGAAAATGAGAATGAACACTAAACTTATACCGGGTGTGGCCTGTAATACGAGCAAAAAATTATACCGTAGATTCTACTCCTCAAATAATAAAACTTTTATTCAACCACTTTTTAAAAATATGTAGTCCTTAGATTGTCTTTTTTTCATACAAAGTAATTAGTATTTTCAATGTACATCAAAATCCGTCTAATTGACATTGCTTGTCAATCTTGTCACCCTACAGACTTAATCAATTTCGCAATAGGTACATTGCGTGTTCGGATAAACTTTAAAGTGTGCTAAAAATCAAACCACAAGTTATTTTTCAAAGTCGCTGAATAAAAGTTGTCTAGTTTGAGGAGTAGAACCTACGTTTAACTTTTTTGCTCATATTACAAGCCACACCCGGTATTTGGCATTCATTTAGGATTTTAATTTAATACTCATTTATACAAGTTTACTAATTTAGTTTTAGTTAATTATTTCAGTGCGTGGGATGACCTATTTTTGTACGTGTGTTTTATATAAAAATTAAGTCGTGCTAAATAATTTATTTCAAACACATTATGATAAAGGTAAGATATTTAGTATTTCACGGCGATGAAAGGGCGTGAAGTGAATTTGAATAGAACATAAACCAATTGACAATTTGCGAGGAATGTAAAAGTACTTTTGTTTTTACAATTTTATCAAATAAAGTACATACTGCTGTGTTAAAAATTCAATTTCGTGAAAATAGCGCTTGAATACGTAAGTATGTTTATTTCGCAACATGACTACATCAGTCGGTTTATGTTGAAAAAATGTTTGAAAAGGCTAAGACAATTTTTTAAATTACTGCAAGAGGGTTTTAGAAACTTTATTTAAACATTGTTTTTTTTTTCAAACTTTAAGTCAGTTTTGTACAGTAGCGCTGTAGTGTAGCCGTTTATTAAAAAAATGAGTTACAAAAACAAAAAGTTAGATATCCTAAATTCTTCTAGTGTTTATTTTCTACACTTTTATTAACCGTATACATGCCTAGTTTGAAGTCTTTTTATCTGTGCTATTGTATTAAATAAAAAAATCAGCATTAAAAAAATTGTACATACATACCAATCAAATGTTCTGTATTTTGACGAATTTTGAAAGGCATATTTTTTAATTGGTTATTCATATCTCTATTCGCTATGCTTCGGCCAAACGACAATAGAACTTTGTCTATTGTCTCTGCCCACCCCTTGATAAATGGGAACATAAATTTGTATGGAAGGTATTCGCATTCAGGCGAAGTATTTAAGGCATTATTCAATTAATTTATAGGAATTTCAAATGAAAATGTATAATTTAGTAGCGTATTTGCGGTACGCGTATAAAATATATAAGTAAAATTATGATATTAAAGTGCTATCCTTCAGAAATATGTCACGCGACTCAGTCATCTGTCTCCATACATTCTCCATTACATTACTAAAAAAAACCCGACCGCGGTGAACTTTGAAACTGCATAAAATCCGCCATTTTGTTTATTTTAACGAACTTCATATCCAGTGACACTCGCACCATCAAGACGAATCTAATGATGTATCATTTATCAAAATCGGATGTGCCCTTGAGTAGTTACGAGCGGACACAGGAACGGACATACATACATACATACATACAGGTCAAACACATAACCCTCCTTTGGGCTTCGCCGCAGTCGGGTAAAAAGGGCCAGATGAATGAGGTGACCGCAGACATATTTCTGAAGAATAGCCCGTTAAAGTTCACTTGATAATCAAGCTGCTTAATAATAAATTAAAAGAGCCGGTCAATTGCGAGTCGGATTCGCACACGAAGGGTTCCATACCACCGTCAAAAAACGACAAAAACACTTTTCTTGTGCGGGGACGACCTTTTATTTTATTTCGTTTTTATTATTTGTTGTTATAGTAAATAATAATAATAATAAAAATTGTCTCGTGTACGGGAAAGACATACAGATAAAAATAAATAAATATTAGGGGACAATCTTACACAAATTGAACTAGCCCCATAGTAAGCTCAATAAGGCTTGTGTTATGGATACTAGACGACGATATATTTAATAGATACAAATACTTAAATACATAGAAAACATCCATGACTCAGGAACAAATACTCGTGCTCTTCACACAATTAAATGCCCTTACCGGGATTCGAACCCAGGACCTCCTGCTTCGTAGGCAGTGTCACTATCAGCTAAGCTAAAGTGGTCGTCGGTGGCAATAGAAATACACATTCTGTGAAAATTTCAAGTCTCTACCTATTACGGTTCAAAAGCTAGAGCTCTGTGACAGATGAACAAACAGCAGAGGCTTACTAATAGGGTTCGGCTGGCACCTTTTGGGTACGGAACTCTAAAAATAAAAAATATTCTGATTTTTCAACAAACTAAGGGACGTTACATAAGTCGTTTAAAAAATCAACTTGTACTTTATTTTACCAGCATCCCTCGGGTAATTAAGCTTAGTAAAATGAAGACAATGCGTCATTTATTACGCCATTACCGCGAGGGCACACGCTTTACCGCCCTAGTGAGTTATGGGCTGCCTTTGTTTGGGCTCGATTTTGACTTATTAGGAAGCAGTGGAGATAAATTAACCGTTTTGGTTGTCTTCATTTTTCACTGTACGCTGAGTTACGGCTTATTCCGACCTCGAATGGGTTGCCAGTACTCGCAGAAATACAGGGTGTTCCTAGCCAGATAAACCTGAAAGGTACATGTTGATTAGGGTATTTCTAACTAATATGAGCGTTTTGCAAAAAAAATACCGGGGTAGCTACTTTCTCAAAATATGGACTTGTGAGGTTTTTTTGGCTCAGAATCGTTAGTACTTTCGAACCTTATACGTAAAAAAAAGTGTCCCAATTTTTTTCCATTATGTCACCATTTTGCATAGTGTTTGTATGAACGTGACGTAGTGGAAAGACAAAAATCCCATACAAATTTTGGGATTTTACAAAGTACCATAACAATTAGAGCAGAACTTACGGAGAAATTAACGAATTACTATTTTTGCTTTTGAACATTATGTATCTACTACATACATAATGTTCAAAAGCAAAAATAGTGATTGATAGTAATAGTGATTGCCACGTGCCTAGTAGGTAGGCGAATATTGAAAATCTTGCGAATATTCGCGAATACGAATGCGAATACGAATATTCGTTACATCACTACTGCCTACGCACATGGCAATTGAAACTTCAGCAAATGCAAGGTTGCATAGAATTACACGATAACTTTTTCTAGTGTATGATTTTCTTTCCAAATATTGTCACTTAATTGGTGTGACATTGACATGTGTTCTAAAATGAATATTTAGAAAAAAAAATTGTTCATTAGTAGTTCGTCAATTTGTATGTGAACTAAGCGTGTAAGATTTTGCGGCAGACGTTTGACTAATTTAGTGATGGAAAACATAAATTTTCTATTTCATTTGGTGGTATTTGAAAAATTTCATTACACCATTATTATCGGATCTTTCAAATCTGATAATAGGACCGTACATTTTAAAATATTTTTTTATTTTAAGATTTACGGTTAGGCGAAACTTAAGCTATGTTTAAATTCAGTCTAACCATAGTCTAACCTGTCACTTGGTGACGAAATATATGGAGTTTGACACTAATCGTCAGTTTTCTGACCATAATATCGGGCATACCGCATTGACTTTACATTGGAAAAAAAGGGGACTAAGTTTCCGGACATTCCTTAACCCGTAACTCATATTTGCCATAATAATATTAATATTGCAAAATAGGTATTGATATATTTATTCTAATAACAAATAAACCCGTGTAGCCCTTCACAAACAGTGACATTTGACATTTCGGAGACCTCACGCTACACTAGCGAATCTATATCGGGATCCCTAAATTTTTTTAACCTATTTTTGCATTCCCTAAAACTGTTTGTCATAATGATCATTTGTCCTAACACTCACATGCCCTAATATTTGATTCCCTCACATCATATTGATGAAGGCAAACCAAACCTAACCTACTTTTCTGGTAACAGTTCCGTTTTGTAAGGATCACAGTTCAAACCTAACCTAACCTACTTTTCTGGTAGCAGTTCGGCTTAAGGAAAAACCTTATTATGACAACTGATCGTTAGGCCAAATACCCATTAGGACAAAACAGTTAGGGCAAGTGATCTTAGGACAAACGATGTTAGGGATCTCGAGGGAGACCCTACACTAGCGCCTCTAGTGGCCAAATTCATTCGCGGTAGCCCTCATTGAACCATCCTAAATTTAGTACAAGATTAAAATCCAGCCCGAACCATCTATCTTCCGCACAAAGGCTGGCTCTGATTGTGTGAAACTGAATGATCAGACACAATACCTACCCGGTAAGGGCATTTATTTGTGTGATGAGCACGAATATTTGTTCCTGAGTCATGGATGTTTTCTATGTATTTAAGTATTTGTATCTATTAAATATATCGTCGTCTAGTATCCATAACACAAGCTTATTGAGCTTACTATGGGGCTAGTTCGATTTGTGTAAGATTGTCCCCTAATATTTATTTATTTTATTTATTTATTTATTTATAATACCTTACACAGAACGATGCAAGGTTGCCCTACCGTACCGGGTCGAATGAAACGAGATACTTTCCTGAAAATATAGTGTCATATATTTGATGTAGAATCGACCTGCAATAGTTAAATGCATCAAAATATTTTTTTTTAATATTTCGTCCCCTTGCGGCAAAAACGGTCGGACCGAGTAACCCGAAAAACTTTAACTATAGATTCTAACAACTATTAGCAGTAAAAAAAAGTTATGTGATGTATAGTCGAAAAACGGTTACTTTCCGAGATATTCATTATTTTTAAATAAAAACTCCCAAGTGTGTAACAAGCCCTAATAAATGTGACTAACAATAAGATACTTTTACTATTTTTTTAAATCTTTTAACTAAATAGCAATTAACCTTCGCAGTATTTGATGGTAAGCGACTACGAGTCCTTGAGAAGGTCGAAATGTACGTTTTTTGCGGCATAAACGGCCATATTTTTTTTACGGTAACTTAGAAGTTTGATTTTTTTCTTGCATGTTATTTTGTCCCGTTGTCCAAGAGACAACAGTGTCTGAGTTTCTTAATAAAGCTGTTATAATATATGCTACAACTCTGCATAGGAGATGGTCCATAAAATATAGGGCTTATAACTATGTCAAATATGCACGTTTGATGAATTTCAAGTGTAGAAAACTTATAGAAAATCATGTTTTTTAAAGAGTTGTCCAGGGGACGTAACCAGAGATGGGCAAAATTTATTCGAATGACGAATAAGAATAACAAAATTATTCGCGGATGACGAATAAAATTGGCGGATGATTATTCTTATTCGGATAAATTATTCGTGGAATAATTCATTCACGGATGATTTATTCGCGAATGAATTGCCACGAATTTATTGGAATACCATATTAACTTTTCTCGAAAAAATAATAAGGAAACAGAAATGAAAGACTGTTGTTTGTACTAACGGAACGAACTAAGATTTTTGCCTTACTTATATTAAACATACTTCTATTATTTAGGAAGCCTGAGCCTTTAGGAACACATTATGAGTTAGAGCCAATATAAGCACAGTAAAACATGTCATTTTAAAAATTATTCGTGTTGTACCTTAAGCATTTTTTCTTGGATTAATTCGAATAAAATAACGAATAAATCATCCGCGGATAAAAATAACGTGAATTATTTTTTATTCAAATATGAAAATGATCATTCAAATAAAAAAATATTCGAATAATGCCAACTCTGGACGTAACCATGGCAACGCGGTACAAGAAAAACTCGATCGACCCATCTATTAAAAAAACTCCTTGGTATTGTATGTGGCTGTGTGGGTAGGCCTGAAGCGTGGTGTGTACGAAACGTCGTAGTGCACGTGGGAGACACAATGGCGAGGTATTCTATTATGGTAATACAAATGTAAGGGAAAATGGCGGAATTTGTAAAGGCATTTTGGGTCTGATTATAAATGTAATAGTAATCTTAGATTTTCTGATGAAATTCCTTTTTACCCGACTGCGGTGAAATCCAAAGGAGGGTTATGTGTTTGACCTATATGTATGTATGTCCGTTCCTATGTCCGCTCGTAACTACTCAACGGTACAACCAATTTTGATAAATGATACATCATTATTAGATTCGTGTTGATGGCGCGAGTGTCACTGGGTATAAAGTTCGTGAAAATAAACAAAATGGCGGATTTTATGCACTTTTAAAGTGCACCGCGATCGAGTTTTTTTTAGTAAAAATATTTAGTTATTATAATAGGCTAGCTAGACGGCTAAAAAAACTGTTTAATCCGTCAGTTAGATTATTAAAAAATATTGTTCACGTATTTTTTCTTTTCACAAACAGAAAATGACGAGGATACAGTGCTTAGAAGTCTCGAGTGACGTCACTCTTTGGTACAATTTTTACCTAGGAGTGACGTCACAAGCCCCCAATCCACGAAGTTTGATGATCTATAGTCTATACCTTTGTCGATTTTTAATAATTTGATAAACCTAAAAATACGTGTCGTATATTTTTCCATAATCTAACTGACGGACTAAATAGAATGATAATATTTTAAACCCAGTCGTCGTCCCTAATATTATGGTAGTTGGGTGTTTTTCTGAAAAGAATACTTTTGAGCAAAGTTCTGTCACAAAACTGAAAGTTAGAAGGTATGTATGTATTTAATAGTACATTACACAACTAGGGTGGTAATACAAAGAAAGGCCGAGATTGCAGATGTTTGCGGTCATTTTTAAAAAAAGATATCCGTAGTTAAGGGTTAATTGAACAGCATGGTATCCATACAAATTGTATGGTAATCTTTTAATCTAAAGGAACACGATTAAAATTTTGTTAAATTAATCTCTTAATAACGGACATCTTTTTCTGAAAATAACCCTTCTATATCGTGCAATAAAGTTAATAAATAAATAGCAAAAATTAGGAATTTCGAGCCGTGGCGAGAATGTGTTTTTTTTAAAACTCGCGCCTTTTTTTATAATCAGAGATCAGACAAATTTGCGTCATCGCTCGTAAATACTGATTATTTTCTTTAATGTACATTGTAACAAACCTGTGTATTTTTGACTATCAAAATTAAATCTCAGGTAAAAAATTAATTAAGTAAATGATTAATTATTTGATTATATTTATGAGTCATGTCCACATTTTTTAGGAGCGATGACGCTTTGGCCGTAGCAGGATAAGGGAGGAAAAAATGCCCTTTAATGATTAAGAGCTGTTTATTTTTTCTATAGTTGCTTTCATTTAGTTGTATAATTGTGCAAAGTTTGGTTGAAAAATTCCCAGTGGTTCAGCCGGGAAAAAATAAAAACAAAATTTATGAAATTTCACGTATCTCTAAAACTATAAATCTTTATCATAATATCTTTAATTCATTTTGGTAAATTGATAGGTATGTATGCCTTAAAAGAAAATTGAGTCTCTATCTTTGAAATTTCTGTAAAAAACACGTAAGTCAAAATTTCAAAAAAAAGTTTTTTTGATACCTGAAGGAGTGACCACTCTAAGTGACATTTCTAAAAAAGCCTTATTTAACGATCTGTCAGTCATATAAGTTTGACGGTTAAAATCGAAAAGCAACAGTGTCAAAATTAAAAAACTATGTTGGTCGGATTCTGTTACATTTTATTCTTATACAATTCTAATACAGCCAAAGAACTTAAACATAAATATTCTTTGTTAAGAACTAAAAATAAAATAAATTTATGGCATTTACTCGTATATGTATCAACTTAAAAATGTCTTTTACTTCTTATTTTAATCACTATCGCTATCTTCATTAACGGTAACACTAATACCGTTTCTCAAAAAAGGTCCACTAAGAATTTCGGCAGGCTGAATAATGTTTGATAAATATCTTGCGTGCGATAGGTAGTACACAATTGCGGCAATGTGTGAACAACACCCTACCTACGAATGAATATATCTGGTGAAACGATAAGTAAGGCTTGTAATGATGATTACCTATTTGAAAAAAAAAAGGTTTTATAAGTTAAAAGGCGACAATTAATACAAATACAGGCTGGTTTTCGATAATCTGTACATATTAAAAGGGGTGAAATTCCATTTAATTTTATCGGTAAAAATGACTAATTTTTGTTTCTGGGTAAAAAAAAATTTTTACAGATTTTTACAGTTTGCTATGAAATTTTGGGCAGTACATCTGTTTGACGCAGTATAACTTTTGATCTTATTGTTCAAAGCTGTAAGAAAAAAATGTTTGTAAGATCACAATTAAGTGCTAAACGAAGATAAGCATGAAAAAATGGTCACAATATTCGCAAATTTTCGAGAAAAACGGTGTTTTCCGTAAAAAAAACTGAAGTTTTGCAGCCGTTTTTCACAATTATAATTTTTTTTGACGAGTTTTTCTTCAAGTCGGTGGTTTATTGTTATTGCTACTAAATAACGTGTCTATTGCCATGACCCTGCAATTTTTTCTTACAATTTTAAGCAATTAGTTCAAAAGTTATACCGTGGCAAACAGATGTACTGCCGAAAATTTCACTGAAAGTTTAAAAATCTGTAAAAAAAAAACGAATGACCACAAACAAAAATTAAAATCAGTTTTACCGATAAAATTGGCCGAAATTTCACCCCTTTTCATATGTACAGATTATCGAAAACCACCCTGTATATTTTCAAGCCAATATTAATGGGAATGTCAATAATTGATTTATTTTTAATTTTTTACAAAGAAGATTTATTTTTAAGTTCTTTGGCTGTATTAGATTAGAATAGTATAAGAATAAAATGTAACAGAATCCGACCAACATAGTTTTTTAATTTTGACACTGTTGCTTTTCGATTTTAACCGTCAAACTTATATGACTGACAGATCGTTAAATAAGGCTTTTTTAGAAATGTCACTTAGAGTGGTCACTCCTTCAGGTATCAAAAAAACTTTTTTTTGAAATTTTGACTTACGTGTTTTTTACAGAAATTGCAAAGATAGAGACTCAATTTTCTTTTAAGGCATACATACCTATCAATTTACCAAAATGAATTAAAGATATTATGATAAAGATTTATAGTTTTAGAGATACGTGAAATTTCATAAATTTTGTTTTTATTTTTTCCCGGCTGAACCACTGGGAATTTTTCAACCAAACTTTGCACAATTATACAACTAAATGAAAGCAACTATAGAAAAAATAAACAGCTCTTAATCATTCAAGGGCATTTTTTCTTCCCTTATCCTGCTACGGCCTTTGTCCGATCTCTGTTTATAACCTAGCTAGTCTGTAGGGCCCGTATTATGGGGTCTCCACACGCGTGCGGATAAAATATGTGTGGAAAAATTCCTTCCCGCTGGTCCGCTGCTCACTCTGAGCAATCAGCGAAAATTCAAGGTGGCCCTGGCCAACGACCTGGTTCGACCCCAGGCGTTCAGGCCCCCACCTAGCCCGATAATTTCGAGGTTGGCCGGACAAGGTGACCTGGTTCGACTCCAGGCACCCCCGGTACTCACCCAGCCCGACCTGTGTGTCGACTGTGTGTGGTGTGTGTCACACAGTCGACACCCAAGGGTGGTCTGGCTAGCGACCTGGTTCGACCCCAGGGAACGCCACGGCCAACCACCCGGTCCGACAATCGCTATGCCCGGGAATGGGTTGCGAGTTTGTCAGTTTAAAAAAAAAATCTAACTATATGTAAGTGTGTGTAGAATTTACCTAACTGTTAGAACAAAGTGGTGTAATTGTGAGTGTGTAGTACATCCTAATAGTGAGTGTTATTGTCAGGGTCAAATAGTGAGTGTTGGGTCAAACTCGCATCGACTGACTCTGTACAGTTATACATACGGGTATATGCTCATACGGAGGGTGTTGTTCTGGACTTGTGGGGTCATTAGTCAAGCACAGGTGCTCGTCGTTAGCTCCAGGATGCGGAAATATATGGACGCCGAAATGGCTCTGAAATTCCTTAATGCAGGACGCTACGATATCAGGGAAGCAAAATATTTATTTACGAACACATAATCAGTCTAGTAAAAGATGTTTAGTAGTTTGAAATCTCGAAAACATGAGTGGTAGTGGCAATCATTTAACTTAAACACTAAATAAAAAACAGATAAGTGCAAGTTAAGCTCGCAAGGAGAGAGTTCCGTACATTTTATAGGTTTTCCTGTAATCTATAGGTAAAGAAATATCTTTTGTATTTTTTTTTTCAATATTTAAATTCCACTTACGTAGTAATTACGTAAATAATTTCACGTTTTGAACGTTTTCCTGACCAGTAAATGAGTTTTCCTATATGCTAAGTAAGGGGTGATGTAAACTTTTTTGGTCTGCCACTGCCGCGCGTCAAATTTATTTACGTTTTTTTAATGATTGGCAATTAGTTAAAAGCCATCACGCATCATTAATAACCAGCAGATGGCGCTGTCCGGGTGATGAATGGTGATCGGGGAATAATTCGATCAATGTGTTGGTGTCGCATCGATCACATATGGACGTAAGTCAAGTATTAAACAAATTTATGAAATCAGTTAATTTGTGCTTTTAATTTTGTATTTTATATTTTAAAACCTAGTCGTAGAAAAAGTATTGTATCGTTTATGTGTCAAATGCTCTTTGAGCTGTTGCAACTATCGGTATTCGTGGCGGTAGGCATGCCTCGGCAAAACCTCGGCACCACGGGAGTTATTCATCGGCGTGCAAGGACACTCGAACCGAAGTGGGGAGTGTATCTAGCGAACATGTGGTACAGTAGTTCGTCTTGTGGGTAGTGGTTCTAAGCTAAGTTTTTATGTGATGTCGAGAGGAATTAATTTGTGCCGAAGCAATGAGGGCTACCGTTGCTGTGCTCACCAGCTGGCGCCACTGTCGAATAGGGTAAGTATAGCTGTCAGTTTGTTATTACGGGTGTGAAAACGAAGTTTACATTCCAATCCTATTTAATGCCTTAAAACCATACCATAAATATATCGAGCATGCCGCAGTATTGCGTTCAGTTAAAAGTAGGAGAGGACATACGTTTCCGACTAATGAAACTGTCGCAAAGCACTGACATTCGTTGACCCGTAACTCATATTTGTGATAAATAATCTCGGATATGGCAAAATATTGATAACATTATTCTAATAGCAAATAAACCCGGGTAGCCCGCAAACAGTAATACTTGCCAAATTTCATAGTTGTAGGTCAACGAAAAGTACCCTATAAATTTTGGTTTTCTTGAGAGCGTCAAAATGTACGTTTTTGCGGCATAAATGACCATATCTTTTTTTACGTTAACTTAGAAGTTTGATTTTTTCACAGCTTCAAGGGACCATAGACCAGAGTATATAGTTTTAATTTCAATTTGATACCTTTACGTGTTTCCGAGATAAAGGGTCTTGACACACGAAGAGACAGACAGGCAGACAGACGGACGTACGGACAACAAAGTGATCTTATAAGGGTTCCATATTTTCCTTTTGATGTACGGAACTACAAAAGAATACGAGGAACGGGAAAAAACTATAATAGTTAAAATATATCAAACAATTCTTTTTTCTTGGCGCCACAACCACCCGTGGTTGCTGCCAGGTTTTGTAAGCCGGGTAAAAACCGCTACGATTTAGTTTTTGATTTATATTTTGCGCAACTATAAATAGTCCGTTCTGTTGTCGTTATTTTGATGATTACTTGACATTTCACAATATAATTATAGGTATCCATATAGGTAATCAAAAACTTTTATTTCATAGGTTTTCTGAGGGGTGTGCATTACTTAGAACTATAAAAAGTGTTCCGCCACGGTTAAATAATAGGCAAGTCGGTGGAAATCGAGTTCTGTGGACACCCCCCCTTCCGGTACTGACTTAGTTTAACATTACATCTCAAAACTTATTTGTTGTAGAAGAACTGCGTTGCGAGACTTGCTTTACTTGTAATCTTTTTGATCTCATTTATCTTTGTAAGTGGTCTTCCTTTATTTATTTCATTCCAATCCATTCTATTTCCAATTAGAACTACAAAACTAACTTTGTAATCGCATGTCATTCTTTAGGATTACAAACTTATGTGTACCTACAGTTGTGACTGAAATTGCAATATTTTTAGGTTTTGTAGGAATTGATAGGCTGAAAACGAACTATGTTTAAAATTTGGAGCTTTGAGTCTGCTAGAATTATGATGATCATCAGTGTCAGTCAGTCATGCAGTGACAAAACTAGGGAACTTTGACGTGCAATAGTTCTTAAACTAATACGTTAAAATTTCATGTTATTCAGAACATACTTAAGTCTTATTGTGCCCTATATGTATATCCCTGAAAATTCATTTTAAAAATGATGAATATCTTGGAACGTTAGCGTCTTTCGACTATACATTATACAGGATGTCCCATAACTGACACGTCACAGTGACACTGGAGGTAGACTAGGTCAAGAAGTACCAAACCAACTTAACATGACCCGCCGACCGTATTTTTTTTTTACTACTGGTGGTAAAAGTCGAAATTAAATTTCGCTGTGAATTAATTCAAGATCAAACTAGTATTTTTTTCAGTTTTACGTGGTTTTTGGATAAAATACCATTTCTGCAACCTTGATTAACAATTCATGTTACCGTACACATAAAAAAACTAACCTTGACACCTTTCCGAGTGCACACTAGCACTAATAATGTTAAAAACGGTCAAAATTCATTAACAACTTTAATTCGACAATAACTCAAAAACCGTGCCACTTTTACTGGGGTCATGTTAAGTTGGTTTGGTACCTCTTGACCTGGTCTACCTCCAGTGTCACTGTGACGTGTCAGTTATGGGACCAGGGTGTCCCATAACTGACACGTCACAGTGACACTATACTATAACTTTTTTTACTCCCAATAGTCGTCGTTAGAATCTATAGTTAAAGTTTGTCGGGTTACTCATTCCTACCGTGTATACTACCTATGTATAATATACATAGGTAGTGTAGTGTTTTAGGACAAGGGATTAAAACAAACCACCAGTTTGATGACTTCAAGACGACTCTTTTTTTTTTATCAAGACCTACCCCACGATTCCTAGCTACCCACATTAACATATATACAACATCCTTCCCCTTATCAAAACGTTCAACTAAAATTACTTAAGCAGCTAGGTACATCTGTGATTAGGTACTACTTTAAATAATGGGTAAATGCAAATACCTGCATAACTATTGTGGTCACAAAAATAAGGTGTCAAAAGAAACATAATCATAAACCTTTGGTTTACAAGGTAACAATTGTGACCTACGTAAGTAAATAACAATATAGGTATCATATAATACTATCTAGTGTCTATTGCTTTCAAATAGAAAGTGTATAGCATAAGATTCAATTAATTATCTTACATTTATCTCATCCCTTTTTATTTTGGTTGAAAATTTCTTTAAAATAAAATAAACACATCAAATAGGGAGAAACATTAATAACGTTTAAATGCCTACACTATGAGCGCAGGACCACAATAGGTAATTACTAAAACTACTTATAGATACTACAACAAAGCGGTTGTCTTACTCAACCACGTAATGTTTTCTTTTCTTGTGCCTATTAACTTAATGTACATGCATAGCTTAGAAGGCTTTTTTTTTACATTTACTTATAATGAATTATCGAGATGTAATTGCAAGCAACATTACTTCTGAGCTAGATGTCTATTTTGCTAATGTTAAACATTTGATTAGATTGTTTGTTGCATGCAAAATCATCAGATATCTATACATGGGTATATCAATTTATCATCTTTTACAATCTGTCTGGCGTGCGCACACGCCTGCCTGAACGAGTGTAACGGAAAGAGGGATCCCTTGTTGAATCGCTTTGGAGCTCCCGAGAGCCCCGCGGTGCGCCACTTCCGCCACACTCCTCCAGGTCATCATAGTACTTAGCCCGTGCACCGCTCGCGGTGCTGCTCCCGGGCGTCGGCGCCGGCGTCGCCGGTATGATCTGTTGCCTGTTTCTCCGGTACCGGCGGCCGTCCGGCGTGCGCACCCAGTAGGAGCGCGGCTCGGCGGCGGCGCGCTCCACCTGCGCGCGCACCCAGCGCCCCGCGCCCTGAGCGTCGCCCGGGTCTCGAATACGGACCTGCTCATTGTCATTTAGCGGTTTAAGCTCTTTAGTTCCTCTATCGTAGTTTTTTTTCGTTTTCTCACATTTCATTTCGCGACGAGCTGTAATATCCTTTTTAGATGGAGTCTCCGGGTTTAGCAAACTACTTTTTATTGGTAACTTAGTATTTAATCTCCTTCCCATTAGCAATTGAGCAGGTGAGTATTTCTCTCCCGATATAGGCGTATTTCTAAAATTCAAAAGTGCCACGTAAAAATCAGTTTTATCCTCTTGTGACTTTATAATCAATTTTTTAATCGTTTGTACATTACGTTCGGCGAGACCGTTCGAGCGCGGGTAGTGCGGCGAGCTGGTCACTTGTTCGAAATCCCAGTCCCTAGCAAACGCTTTAAATTCCTGAGATACAAATAAACACGCATTATCCGATACAAACTTTTCCGGAATTCCATGTCGCGCAAACATAGATTTTAAAATACCTATTACAGTTGCACTTCGTAGGTCCGAAACCGTTGCCACCTCGACGTACTTCGAGTAGTAGTCGACCACGAGTAAATACTGCTTATCTTTTACCTGAAAGATGTCAGCCGCGAGCACCTGCCACGGCCTGTGGGGTACGGCGTGCGGCGCGAGCGGTTGGCGCGGCGGCGCGGCGCGTCGCGCGGCGCACGGCTCGCACGCCCGCACGGCGCGCTCCACGGCGGCTGCCATTCCTGGCCACCACATGACGTCTCGTGCGCGTCTTTTGCATTTGTCAATGCCGAGATGACGAGATACGATATGATCGTCGTCTAGTGCTCATAATCAGTGATCGGATTAGGGTGTGCCATTTGGGGTATATGACTTCAAACGTAATACAGAAACATGGATTAATTATTACTCTAAGATAAAGAATGAATTGAATACTATAACATAAAAAATGCATCTACAATAATATCCATTCTCAAAATACCGCGAATCATCCATGTTTCTGTATTACGTTTGAAGTAATATACCCCAAATGGCACACCCTGATCCGATCACTGCTCATAATACAATCATTGCTTAGTTTGGGAATAGGTCGATTTATCAGATTATCCCCACAATATTTATTTATTTTCTCTTTTCTTTTTAACTAGTCAAAGTAGGCACTTCCAAGCCTAAAGACCTGCAGTAATAACACATATTCCGGCTCGCGTCCATAGAAACTCCATTCAGTACTAAACCGTTCATAACCGCCTCCACTGTTTATTATTTACGAGCAACGCCTGGCGGCGCGCCAGCCTTATTTACGGCCCTAGGTTCCGAAACTTAATTTAAGTTATAATTTTAAGTAACTTAACAGCATGGCACGGGGGGATTCTTTGCATATGCTTTTCATTTTGTTACTTAACAAGGGGCGTAATTTTCGGGAAATGACATTGTTGTAATATCAATAAATCGAAATGCGTTAAAATTATATAGAATCCTGTTAAAGTAAGGAAATGCGTTGAAATTTTGAGATTTAGGGACGTAATTTTCGTGATTTGTTGGATATAATTTCGTCAAGACAAAGTATAAAGACGAACAAGTAGTCCAACTCTTTATTGCACAAGAAAAGATAAATTACAATGTAAACTTATACAAAAATAGTACATTGTGTATCTAGCGGCGGTAAGTAAGGAATTACAAACGAGTGTTTGTTATAAGCCCGAGGTGAAACCGAGGGCTTTAATAACACGAGTTTGTAATTCCTTTACCGCCCGTGGCACACACAATGTTTTTCATCACACTTGTGAGGAAATCTTAATAAAATAACCTTACTTTTCGACCCAGTATGACAAGAAAATATTAAAACAGACAGTGACATTTGTCACATATGTCCATAGACAATGCGAACGTCAAGTCACGTTCGGAAACCATAGCGGTAACGGCCATTTAAGTTGATTTTATATTTGCAAAATAAAGAAATACATTATTTAAACATTTAATTAATGTTACCGAAATATGTGTTTATATGTATTTGCAATTACAGTTATCTTTAAATAAATATTTCAGTGATAAAAGTTAAAAAAGTAAGTTGGCGTTTCCTTTGAACATGACAAATAAGAGTAAAACAGAACCAGCGTTTCAAATTTAAAAAGAAAACCATTACGCCCTAGGGCGTAATAGGCCATTTACGGCCCGCTGAACCTACGTGTAATGACACCATTTTCGAGCAAGTGTGATGAAAAAGTATATTAATGTGTCGTTTAAAACAGTTAAGGCGAGGTTAGACCAGAATCGGGCACGGAAGCCTAGTTTCCAAATCATTTTAGAGCATTTATTTGACTTGTAGGTCACTGTAAAACATATATAATAATATTCAGAACTGTATCTAGGGCTTCCTCTCACTTAGAACACGATAGCGAATACTTCGCTCGATAGAAAAGTAGCGCGAAAACACTATAAAATAAAGTATTTTTTTCATTTTGTTCATTACCAGTTACCTTTTCTGACAAAATTAATACCTGACAATCATGATTTCACAATCATGCAGGGCATCCTCTCATGTTTGGGTTGATAACGTATACTTTTATGTTAGAAATCGAAGATAATCTGCAATAATCTGCATTCCGCCCGACCCTAGTTGTATGTGAAATGCGAGCCAGGTCCTACCGGGCCTTAAGAGAAATGATTTAGAATATAACCAAAATACGTGTAAAGCATTATTTTTTTGTATAGTTTCATACATTTAGAAAATCTGAAAGGTCTAATCAATTAAGAGAGCGCTATGCACCACACTAAGTATACAAACACACGTATGCCAGGATAGATTAATATGACAGCATTCTGAAGCCAGCCGCCACCTGTGTTTGACAAATGACCACCCCAAAGCAGAGGACGCGTCGTGCTCATAACGATATATACACACAGTAAATCTTTACACATCATCAGCCTATATACGTCCCACTGCTGGGCACAGACCTCTCATAGACGAGAGTGAATGGGCTGTAGTCCCCACCCTAGCCCACTGCAGATTGGGTACTTCACATACGGCTGGGTGAAACAACTTTTCTTTGCCAACAAAATTTCACCTTCTCCGACTAAAATTGAAAGGAAATGTTTATTCGGATATTTTTTGAATAAAGTGTATGCTCATTTAAAAGACAGATAATAAAAATACTTAATGCAAATATTTTTTTATTATAATTTGTTCATTACAACTTGTTTATAAGCAGTGACCCAGCGGACATAGCTGTCCCCCACTTTTGTATAAAAATAAGGTTTCGTCCGCTGGGTCACACTATTTATTTGTTAAAAACGGGTTTTATTTTTATTTTTACCTTAATCTATCTGTAGATGTAACATCTTGTTCCATTTAAATCATGTTACAACATGCCAAAGGTGAACAAATAAGGAGAAAGGACAATCTTTGCGTAAAGCAAAAAAAAGTTGATTCACCGACCTACGAATTTCTTGGCTGAATGTACGAACTACCTAGAATTACGAAATGTATAACATAAATTTGAAATATATTTACCGTGAATATTCCAAGAGAACTCTTTACCGGGACGTAAGTAGGTACCCGTTTCAATCCAGGACTTGGGCTACTTGCATGACGAATTTCATCTCAATATTAATTTCTTCGCCCTTATCTAAACTTTGCGCATAAGCTGACGATGATGATGATTCAAAATATTATACATGCTCAGTAATAGACATGTTTGTGTAGAATCCCGGTGAAAAGTTCCTTTAGATTAATAACGGGAATACCTAACGCAGGCGAACCCGCGGGTAAATGCTTGTTTATACTAAATTAAGCCACATTCACGTGAATTGCAACATATTTATCAAAACGACGGCATATGAAATGAAATGTGAGTATTTAAACCAAATTTCGAGTCTGGAATAGCTTACGTTCTTAGAATCGCTAATGTGTTGCTTCGTCGCTTCTTACTGAGTAGACATGCGCAAAATGTGTCATTAAAGTGCAAAGAGAGATATGAATCTTTAGCTCTCAAACTCAAACTCATTTATTTCTGTAAGTAGGCCTCAAGGGCTCTTTTACATGTCTGATTCTTTTCTTTTGGCGCTTCGGTAGATGACCTTCTGGTGAGAAGAAGCGCCTGAAGAAACTCACCAGTTTCTCTTTTAAAAACAACATTACAACAATTGTGACATTATTACATAAGATGACATTTATAAAATGCAACAAGCAAATAACTGGGCACAGTTTTTTTTTACCTTTTACCGAGAGACGTATATAATCTCCGGATCGTTTACATTACAAAACTTAAAACTACATTTTTAGAGATGTAAAGGGTCTCTAGGCGTCAAAACACGATAAAAAATATAGAAAATAGGCAAACATAGACTAAAATTAATGGAGATGTAAGGAGTCTCCGTTGTCAAAACATTATGTTTTGGAGGTGTAAAGGACCTCCAAACGTCGAAATACAAAATGGGAAACGTATGTTTCACGTCCAGAAATAGACTATTAAGCTAACAGTCATTACAACTAGCTACAGTATACATAACAGGTATGTATTCAGTATCTCAAAGATATGTATCACTCTTTTAGTTCAGTAGCTCCGTGGTGTGTCAACGGCTCACTATCTCTTATAAACTTTAGCTCCATGGTGTGTCATCAGCTCACTAGCTCTTATAGTTCAGTAGCTCCAAATCCGAATATTTCCGAACGAAAGAGAGAGCAGTAATAGGTATACGGTGACAAGACAGGGACGAAAAATTCATGTTGATCGTGTCTTTTCTTGAAGTGCAAGAAAAGACACGATCAATATAAAAAAAAAACATATTTTTGGTGCAAATTACTATCCTCAATATTTTATCTAAGTAATGTTTTACATTCTGAATGACGTATTCATTTTGTGTAATCATCTGGGGGCACGGCAGTGCCCCTGCCAACTTTAGCAAAACAAAGGCACGGATGTACCATCCTTTTATCGAAGCCATTCAGGCCATTTTCAACCTCCTGTAATTTTGTGCTGGCTAAAGCTAGAATCCTGAATTTTCAGGCATATATAAGGCACAATAAGACTTAGTACATGCTTAATAACATTCAAGTTAGTTTTGTAGTTCAAATTGGATATGGAAATGGAATGGATTGGAATGAAATAAATAAAGGAAGACCACTTACAAAAAGAAATGAGATACCATCAAAAACATTACATGTAAAAAGATGCAAGTCTCGCAACGCAGTTCTTCTACAGCAAAAAAGTTTTGAAATGTTATGTTAAACCAAGTCAGTACAGTAGTAAATAATAGCAAAACGGTGAAAATCGAGTTCTGTAGACCCCCCCCCCCCCCCCCTCCAACCAGTACGGACTTGGTTTAACATTACAGGCCGAGCCACACCGGCTGCGTACACGTCTACGTGCGCGTGGCGTACGCGTTGTATAGTATGAATGTTTTTCAAAATGGCGGCTAGTCACGCTCAAAGTCAAGGAGCTGCAGCGTACAGTGCGTGCACACGCAGCCGGTGTGGCTGGGCTTTACATCTCAAAATCTCAAAACTTTTCTGTTGTAGAAGAACTGCGTTGCGAGACTTGCATCTTTACATGTAATGTTTTTGATGGGATCATAATTATTTACTAGATATATTTTGCTTATCATGGAAACACCACAATTTTATTAATTAATTAATGCCATGGCCAGAGAGCGGCGTTTTCCGTACGCGCAGCGTACATTAAGTGTGCAAGTGTAGACATAAAATGATGTACACAACACGGGAGGTAATAAAGAAAGCCCTTGATCGCCACTATATTACCACCCTAGTTGTGTAATGTACTACCTATTATCTATCTGTAATTAATTTGTATGTATCTATGATAAAAATTAATGCTTGCTTGAAGTATTTCCTACGACTGACAGAGATTAATACTTTGCGACGCCCCTAAGCAGTCCCCCTTTAGACTTACGTCAGGCAGGGAAGACCACAGATGACCTATAACCCTGTCCACTCCACTACCCCTGCCCAGTTTCATTAATTTAGCCGGCAATTTCGGCCATTGCAAAGTTCTAGAACAATTTACCACTCGGTGATATTGTATCTGTTACTGAACTAAAGTACATATTAAAAAAGTTGATAGGTAAAGTTGTTTTCTAGGTTGCACAAATATCCATATCATGAGATACTCGAGTAAGGCAACATATTTTACATAACTTATATATCGAATGGTTATACGTTTTAATATTTAATTTATTAGATTTTTCACTTATTGTCTTTAATTTATAAACTGTATTCGAAGTGTGATATGCCATACGATGAAATAAATAAAAAAATTAACATTGTGAGCTTTACGTTTAGCTTTTTAGGTTTAATTTAATGTATAGTTTTGTTTTCTAATTTATCTTCAATACGGGAATATAGTGGAAACCACCCTATGTTAACTTTAGTTTTATATTTTAATCTTCTTTTTCGTAATTAGAAAAACGCCTGACAAACTTGCAACTCTTACTGACTGTTGCAATAATCGGACCAGGTGGGGGCCGTGGCGTTCCCTCGGGTCGAACCAGGTTGCTGGCCGGACCACCTTGAGTGGGTCGGACTAGGTGGGGGCCGAGGGCGCCAGGGATGGAACCAGGTCGCTAGTCCCGGTCCAACTTGGCAGCACCAGTTGGCAGCATCTTCGTTGTACACGTTGTTGTAATGTGTGTTTTCAGTAATATCGGCATTTTCTTAAACTATATCATTATAATTTTGGAAATCACCCAACTTGTACATTCAGTATGATATCTATCAAACTGCCCTTATCAATGGAAAACCTGCTTTGTCCTGCATACTTTAAAGTTCAATTCAGATTGGCAGTAAATTTGACCAACGAATAGTGACGCGCGGTAGCAAATCTATCAAACAGACGGATCAAAGGAAATTGTGACGTATTGGTATGGGATTAAGGTCGGTTTTGGGTTAACTGCGGCTTTGGCCAGCAATTAATGTTGTGGGTGTAAATCATATATTATTTGCGAGGATGTTTAGGGTTGTCGGTAACGAGTTTTTTTAGGTTTTTAATTATACGATTACAGTCCAAATGTCTTTAACTGTTCTAAGTAATAAACAAGTTTCTTAAAGTCTGCTTTTTTGTAGAAAAGTCGTGTTTTATTGTAAAGCAATTTTCAAAATACTGCGTTGAGTTGTTTCATATATTTGAACAAAAAAGTTAATCTTGGGTTAAAACGTTCGAGAAGATTCAGATTTTACCACGAGACAGTGAGAATTGGGAAAATGGGCGGAAGGCCTTAGTCCAGAATGCGCACTTCTGGAACACACGTCGTCTGCATATGAATGAAAAACGTAATAATGAAGGTTGTTGCCTGATGTCGAATCCCAGCGGCCAGTGGCGGTCACCATACTAAGTCGCTTTTTCAAAAAATGGAAAAAAAAATCTAGGAGTGCCAACCCTGCGCGCGTTCAGCAGTAAATCTCTTTGCTATGACTAGCGACGATCGCACGCATTTGCGTTTACAAATACTCTATTTTTTAAAGCTAAAATTGAAAAATCATTTCCAAATAGTACTTTTCCGGTGAAGTGAGTGGCACGGTACGGCAGTATGTAAGCACACACTCCTCTCGATCCTGCTGCAGCAGTATTTAGGGAATCATTGTCGGCAACGCGACGGGCAGCGGCAGGGGCTGAATGTAAATGTAGAATAAAGAAATGTAGCAGTGGCTGTAGCAGAATCGGAACGCAACCACTCTTGCCTTGTGTTGTCTGTGCCTCGCCCCGGCCTCTTGCGATTCTGACAGCTATAGTGTAAGACGATTGCCTATTAATTATATTTTATAATAGTGTTTTATGTTAAATAAATACACAGTGATTCACTTCAAGAAACATCTTTCATTACAACTACTACAGTGGCAACCCTGCGCGTAATCAGCAGTAAATCTCTTTGCTGTGACGAGCGACGAACATAAAATTAGCGCATGCCCTACGCGTGCGTTGCTGGCAACCCTGCGCTCTACCCTAGACCAGGGGCCCGTTTCACGAAGCTACAAGTTACAAATTACAAGCGGAAGTCTCTTTCTATCAAAAGGTATTGAAAGGGATCACCAATGAGTTTCTTCAGGAGTTCGGTTTTTAAAATAAAGTGACCATCGCGGTGTGTTTCTAGTTTTCTACTTGAGTTTATTGAATCACGTACTTAGAAATACAAGTTACTGTTTACTTGAGCTCTGCACAAAATAGGTCGGTGGATCCGGACCGCGGTCCGCCATTTGGTGATGAGCTGCTGATGCTGATATGATGCTGTGAGCGACGGACGAAGTGCGCTTGCGTTTTGAATTCCTATTTTTATTACAGTGTAAAACGAAAAGTCCTTTTGACATAACATAGATATACATGATATATTGGCTTTGAGTTAACCGCCCAAATCCAAGCCACCGATGTTTAAATTGGGGCACAATTTAATAAAGTGTCAAGTAGTATAACTGTAAAAGAACGTAGGTAGAGGTAGCTATTGCAACCCTCCCCGCGATCACCAGTAAATCTCTTTGCTGTGACGAGCAAACACAACATAAGCAACGCGGTTCGCTTGTGTTTCTAATTATCTACTTTTGTAAAAAGCGAAAAGTTAAAAATCAATTCACTATTTTATTTGTGTGAAACTTCGAACCTCAGCAGCCGCTAATAGTACATTACACAACTAGGGTGGTAATACAAAGAAAGGCTGAGATCGCAGAAGTTTGCGGCCCGAGCTGCAAGCGAGGGACGTAAATATGCGATCGAGGGCTTTCTTTATTACTTCCCGTGTTGTGTACATCATTTTATGTCTACACTTGGCCAGAAAGCGGCTTTTTCCGTACGCGCAGCGTGCGGAAAAAGCCACTTTATAGCCAAGTGTGGCATAAAATTATGTTTAATGATAACTTCTTAAGGAAACGTAGCGGCACAGCTGCAATTTTTTACAGATTTCCTTGATTTATTAAAATACTAGCATTTTCCCGCGGCTTCGCCCGCGTTGTTCCCGTTATTGTCCCAAAGGAACTGTTTACCGGGATATAATGTATCCTATGTTTCAATCCAGGACTTGGACTACTTACATGCCAAATTTCAGCTTGATCCATCCAGTTGTTATCCCGTTATTAGGTAACAAACATCCAAACATCCAAATATACAAACATCCAAACATCCAAACATCTAAACATCCAAACATCCTCACAAACTTTCGCATTTATAATATTAGTGGGATTGTGACCCCACGGGTAGCACAAGATGCGCCCGCGACGCGCAATGTAACGGCCAACGAGAACGCATTTCTGTCACCCAGTAATTATAGTACATTACTTATCTAGGGCGGTAAAACAAAGAATGTCTCAGATCCCAGGTATTTGACGCCCGAGCCGAAGGCAACGGTCACGGTTTTGCCAATATGTACGCGCGTTCAAGGCTGTTATATGTCGCATCGCGAGCAAGGGTCTCAATATTAAATAAAAAAAAATAAAAAAAACCGTAACAGTGGCAACCCTGCGCGCGATCAGTAGTAAATCTCTTCGCTGTGACGAGCGACGGACGCGGAATTAGCGCGTGCGCGTGCGTCTTATCTCATTAGAGACATTCCTGAAATACACTAGTGTAATGTAATCATTATACAACACATACATTTGTCCTAATCCAAATATATGACCCCAAGCAAATAACTTTTACAAAATGAAATAAAGATTTTAAATTGACAACATTTCATTTTAAGAACACTTCGAAATGTATATACGATTCGAAAGCATTTTGCCTCCTGAGCAGTACACTATTTTTATAATTTTTATATATTGCATAATATAAAAAATACAAAAGAACAAAAAATATATTCTCATTTTACAAGTTCTACGGCACAATAGATGAAATGCCAGTGCCTTTATCCACAGAAAAAATAAGCTTTCATAATTTTGAATTTGACATTGTCAATGTATACTATCGATGTTTTTCGATCGCGATAAGACTAAAGTAATGTAGGTCTATCCTGCCGTAGAACTGTAGTTACGCCCTTTTAGAATAAGTAAACATTAATATATTAATTATAAATTAAATACAAACCCTCGTGAAACAAATAAACTATCAGCATATTCGTCTTTTCAAACCAAATACAGAGAACCAATAAAATTAAAGGCTCAAAAAATGAAAGGTTGTCAACTCTAGCATTGTACGACGCTAAGTATTTAGCTATGGGTTATTCTTCAGAAATATGTCTGCGACTTATTCCTCTGCCTCCAAACATTTAGTATGAAAAAGGGCCAGAGGAATAAGGTGACCGCAGACATATTTCTGAAGAATAACCCTTTTATTTTATTTATGTAACATTTATTTTTTTAATTATTCGCTATACGTGTCTTATACTTACCTATTATTATGTGAGGAGTTCTTTAAATTCCTCGTGGATAACATTTATGCCTCACGGTCATAAAGTGGCTTTCATCGCACGCTACGTGTACAGGAGGTAATAAAGACAGCCCTCGATCGCATATTTACGTCCCTCGCTTGCAACTCGGGCCGCAAACATCTGCGATCTCGGCCTTTCTTTGTTTTACCACCCTAGTTGTGTAATGTATCAGCAGAGCCTACGAGTAGCTCTGAAATTAGAATATACTCGTATTTTTTTGGTGTGATTATAGCCCTATTTTGTCGCAGTTAGAAGAACTGACAAAACACAAAACCTTTATTGTCGTGTTTTCCTCCTATCTTCCGAGAAAAGCAATGATTTGTTTCCTCTCAGAGTTATACAACATTTACGGAGAAATAGTTCTTCGAGACATGGCGCTTACTTCATTCCTTGTTTATGTAAGTATATTTTGTATGGAAACGCCAGGAAAAAAGGCGTAAGCGGCGGATCTGTTAAGATTTGTTGAGCTTAACATTTGGAGCTGATATTGTCAAGGCAAATTGACCTGATTTTTTTATATACCGAAGAATCTCTAAAATGGGTAAGGGAATTTGCGATTTTTACTCATTATTATTTCTTGCTAAAATCAAAATCATGAGAAATACTTTCGTCTTTTTAGATACCTACTCAACTTATTTATTTCCACATTCTGTATTCATGAAAACAGAAATGAAGAAGTTGAAAATTTAAGCCAATAGTCATAAATGAATTTATGTTGGGGTTTTTTAGACACGTGCTTTATAATTTTAGTTTTTATATAAATGGTCTCTTTTGGATTTCATCAAAATCGATCGAATTTAAGTTGTAAGCGAATGAAGTTCCAATGAAAACGTTAGGTACCTATACATATTATTAAGAAAAGTCTCTAAAAACATATTTGGTGGAAAAAAAGGTACTTGTATGTTAATGAAAAATTATCAGTATTTTTTCAACATTTTCAAAAAACCTTTTTTTTGCATTTGACTGATTAAATTTTAAATAAAAGCAGACAAATTTTCCAAAATCCATGAATGCATTATTTGTTCTTTTCAAGTATAAAAAAACCGGTCAAGTGCGAGTCGGACTCGCGCACCGAGGGTTCCGTACAAACTCATAAGTAGATACGCGAATAGTTCAAGAAAAACTGTATGTCGATTTGTTTAGTAGAAGCAAATAAGTATAAGTATGTTATGATTTTTGCAAATTTCTAAAAAACAGTGCAAGTTAGGAAAACAGTTATATTTTCCCTCTAATATTGAGAACCTGACGTGTAATGATTCTATTTAATATCAAGGACCATTAAATCAAGAGGACTGTCATTCTCCATACAAAAAGCTGTTCCCCGAATTTACAACGCCATCTATGTATAAGCTTGGTAAAATAATTATAATATTATTTACGATTATTTAACTTTGCAAACGAGACACGGTATTTAAATGTATTTAAATTTATTTATTATTAGCTGTTTACGAACTAATTGTTACTATACTATGTTTCTTTGTTTAATTATAACATCGTTAAATGTTTAGTGTTTTAGCGCCATCTAGTTTTGCCCGGAAATCCCCTAGCGTGAAACATGCCATCGCTTAGTTTTGCTACTCGCCGCTAGGGATTTCAAGTTTTGTAAAGGAGAACCGGACAAAACGGTCCCAAGAACCAATAGCGATGTGACATATATCATTAGAAAGGTGTTTCAATATACTACAATAGTTACAATGGGAGCTTATTTCAAATCACTGTGTGAAAAAAGTTATGGCAATATAAAAAAACTTATTTTCATAGACGATTTTAAGCAATAAAAATGAATTATTTTGTATTCCATGACGTTACAGTCCACCTGTAAGGCCTCCCCGGCCTCTCAGGCTCCCCCGGCCCCTCCGGCCCCCCAGGCTGCCGCTAGCAGGGCACCGAAGGTACCCCCCGCACCGTTGACGGGACTTGAGCTGGAGGCCAGCAAGACGAAAGCCCGAAAGGACCGAAGCAAACACGCCACTAAGGCAAGGCATCGGACGCCATGGATACCGATCCATGAACCGTAGTCGGCCCATCTAGGCAAGGGAAGCGTACGCGTTCGATGACGCCTCCTGAAGTCCCGGGGCCTTCATCGCGCGCCTCCCCCTACATCGTCCGAAGCGCCGGCGGCCAAAAAGCCGGCTCCACGAAGCCCCGACAACCCCGTCTCTCCCACCTTTCCGGCGTTCGATGCCCCTGGGGCACAAGTTGACGGGGCTCCCTTCTCTCAGACCCCCGGGGATCAGCAATCGTCGTCATTTACCGATCGATATCAAAACCGCAAGGACCACCTATTTTTGCAGCCAAAACAGGAGTGGCCCACTCTCGAAAAAATCATGCGACAGCGCGGCATTCCTTATCTCGAACCGTCAGATAATAGCTTAAGCATTAAGATCGTAGTCCGGGGTTCGAATAATTACCGCGCCCTCGACGGCTCCTCGATGACCTGGATCTGCGCTATAAGCGGAACCAGTTCGACGATGAGAAGTCTCTGCGCCTTATGATCCGGGGAATTCCGAAGGAGTTCGCCGAATCAGAGGTCAAGGGGGACCTGGTTAGACAGTGAATAGTTCGCGAAGTTCACCGCTGCTATCGCGAAAACGGTGGCAAAAAGTTCGATACTGTCCTCGTCAAAATCGACCCGAATCACCCGTCAGCCAGCACGATTTGGAAGTTGAAGGAGATCTGCTTATTGACGGGTTTCCGGGTCGAAAACACAACTGCCAGTATTACGGTCACAGCCAAACGGGCTGTTTTCTGCGCCCTCGTTGCGTAATATACACGGGCGACCACTTGACCCGCGATTGCAAAAAGCCGAAAGATGTGCCGCCATCTTGCGTGGTTTGCGGTCTTACTGGCCACACTGCCAACTGGCAGGATTGCCTTAAGGCCCCAAAGCAGATTGCTAAGACTAAGGAGGCACAGCCTGGAGCTCTTGATAACCGCAACAAAGGCCGAGTGGCCCCCAAGCGCAATATGCGCAACTTCCCGGCCATTGCATCAGCCCCGCAAAAGTGGAAATACCCGCCGCCGTCTGCGGCGGGCGCTTCCCCTGCTCCCGCGTCTTCCACGCTCCCCGCGCAATCTGCGCGCCCGGCGTCCTCACCGCCCAGTCTCCAGGCAGCGGCATCTTACGCCGCTATCGCCTCCCCGGCCCTAGCCGCCCCCGTCCCGCTTCTCGCTGCCCCGGTAGACAGGCAAAGTTTTGAGAGGCAAGTGCGTTCGTTCGTATAGTGAACGCCTTGCTGCTCTTAACGGAGCTCTTGCTATCGCGTGCAACATTTCGTGTAGAGCGTGGGCGAGACTTACGGGGACCCGAACGGGAGCGAGAGCGGGCCTCAGTAGAGGCCGGGGTGGCAGAGACGGACGCGGCCGCCTTTGCGGGGACTGGCGGCTTCTTAAATGAATCCGCGGCGGGAGGGTCGGGGTGGGCGGGGGTTGCCTTAGTGGCGTGTTTGCTTCGGGCCTTTCGGGCTTTCGCCTTGGTGGCCTCCAGCTCAAGTCCCGTCAACGGTGCGGGGGGTGCCTTCGGTGCCTTGCTAGCAGCAGCCTGGGGGGCCGGAGTGGCCGGGGGAGCCTGAGGGGCCGGGAAGGCCTGACAGGTGGACTGTAACGTCATGGAATACGAAACAATTCATTTTTATTGGTTAAAATCGTCTATGAAAATATTTTTTTTTAAATTGCCATAACTATTTTCACACAGTGATTTGAAATGAGCTGCCATAGTAAATATTGTAGTATATTGAAACACCTTTCTAATGATATATGTCACATCGCTATTGGTTCTTGGACCAGCCTCCATACATTTTTGCCGGTCCTCCTTTCTAAAAAGGTATTAAAGTTAGCAAGACCGTTCTATTTTTCCTGTAATATTCAGGTTGATATTTATAATTAGTAATTATGACACGTTTTTCTGATCAGTAACTTCGGAGATAATAGGGGGGGAATGGTACATAAAAATGTATAAATCAAAAACTACTTATTTAAGAAAAAAAATAAAAATGCTGTTTTAATCTACAAATTAAGCCCTTTCATTTGATACCCCACTCAATATAATAGCCCTACTTTCAATTTTCAAAGTCCCATTACGGAGCCTTTTAAAAAAAAAGTAAAAAAGGTACAAGATATTTTTTATGTCCAATAGGCTCGGGTTAGCTACTTTTAATACTACTTATTCCAAATTTCAAATCGATAGCATCAGTAGTTCCTGAGATATCTGGCTGTGACAGACGGACAGACAGACAGACAGACAGACAGACAGACAGACAGACAGACAGACAGACAGACAGACAGACAGAGTCGCACCATAAGGGTTCCTTTTTTACCATTTTGGTACGGAACCCTAAAAACGGGTCTTCTTTGTTGAAATGGCTATTTCCAATACTTAAGGTAGGTAGTCATCTTCACGAGACGTTTTATTTTCACCCTATATATACCACGAATCTGTCTCAACACAATATCATAGCAAACAGTGTCAAGAAAAACGGATATGACGTCACACGTCAATCAACACAGCGACATTCACAAACATCTGTCCATCTCGCTCTATCTGCGCGCGCGAGCGAGACGCAACATGCGCAAGATCAATGATCTACAGGATCTTAATGACTCGATCAATAGATCCAAGATGGCCGCGGGTATTTCGGGATCGGACGTTGCGTAATGAAAGGACTTTTATAGATAGTTATGGGGCAGATGATTTTGTAAGACTTTTCTATAAAACTGTGTTAAGGTTATACGCAGAGAAAAACGTGCTTTTCGATGATTTTGGAGTCTAAACTCTAATTATTACTCTGCAAAAAACGTTCGAAACAAAAATTATACCTACTTCACTTTTTTCATTTTACAGAAAAGACATCCACGTAAAAAAATGTCTGGAAGAGATCGCTCTTAAGCGATAAGAACGCCTGTTGTCTACCTTTTTAAATTGTCCTAATTATGTAAGTACCTCTTGTAATGTGATTTTCTTGGTGTGCAATAAAGTATACTTGTATTGTACTGAAGTAGGAAAATTTTTAAAACTGTATTTTTACATATACAGGGCGTCCCACGGCGATGCCACATGGAGGGAAAGTACCTTAAATATCATAGATAGCATATTTTGCTGAAAGAAGACTTCATTTTATTTTTAAAACTTAGTAAAGTTGCATTCATACTTTTTTAATTTTTTTTGAAAAAAAAATGTATGGAAAAAAATTATCGCGTCATTGGAGGAAAAGTACCTTAATTATTGTAAATGAACATCTTACTGAAAGAAGACATTATTTCGATTTAAAAAAACAAGTTGAATTGCATTTTAAATAATTTCATGGTTATGCCTTGTCAATTATTGTTTAAACATGTTTTAAAATTATTGACTAGGCAGAAAAACAAGTATCTTAAACTATGATCAGGTGTTGAAAGTAAAAAAAAAAAAGTTTAAAAAGTTTGTTGGCGGGAATTGACTATTTTATTTAGTTATTTCGCTTTACGAGAATTTTGTTACGACGGTATTGTATTAAATAACCATGGCGTATCAAAATAATGTTGATTTAATGGAAGCATACTTTTTGAACCACAAAAACATAACATTAGCCTTAAATTGGCACCGTGAAAGATATCCTGATAGAAATACACCATCTCGATTTATTATGAAACGGTTGGTGGATAATCTGACAGGGACGTTTCGATCATCGATTACTACAACCACGGCACCAAATGTTAAACACTGACGATGAGCTCGACATTTTGATATACTTTGAGGCAAATCCTAAATGTTCAGTGAGGGAAGGTGAAGCAGAAACCGGATTTTCGAAAAGCAAAATACACCGTGTACTGAAAAAATACAAATTTAAAAGTTACGTTGAAGGGCGATTAGTACAAAAATTGCAACCGGGTGATCCTGGTAGACGATTGATCTTCTGCCGAGAAATCGAGAGGCTCATTCTAGAGAATCAAGATTTTCTTATTAATATTATCTGGTCTGACGAAACAAACTTCAGCAATAATGGTATGTACAACAGACGTAATAACCGCATCTGGAGCAGGGAGAATCCCTTACGTATCCGCGAGACTAACAATCAAGTGCGTTTTTCCTTCAACTGTTGGTGTGTTATTGTAAACAACCGGGTCCATTTTTACGAAGGGCATGTAAATACGGATAGGTATTTAGAAATACTTGAGATTTTAAGAATTGAGATAAATAATCTTCCGTTGGCAGAACGACAAAACATTATTTTTCAGCAAGATGGGGCTCCGGCTCATAACAGTCACAGAACAAGGGATTATCTCAATAAACACTTTACTTCCTGGATCGGAACAAATGGAGAAACTAGATGGCCTCAGAGATCCCCAGATCTAACCCCGTTAGATTTTTTTTATGGGGTTATGTAAAAAATGTAGTTTACAAGAACCAGTATGAAAATGTCCACGAGCTACAAGCAGAACTTAGACGTATTATTTTAAATATCCACCACACCATAATTAAAAAACCGGTCAAGTGCGAGTCGGACTCGCGCACCGAGGGTTCCGTACAAACTTGTCAGTAGATACGTGAATAATTCAAGAAAAACTGTATGGTGGTACAAACTTAACTTTGCTCTTGTGAAACTGTTGTGCCCATACATCGACATATGCCGCGGTTAGTTTAGTAGGAGCAAATAAGGTTGTCTTACGATTTTTGCGAATTTCTAAAAAACGCTGCAAGTTAGCAAAACGATTTTATTTTTCCTGTAATATTTAGGATAATATTAATAATCGGTAATTATTGCAGATTTTTCTGTTCAGTATCTTCGGAGATAATAGGGGGGGAACGGTATTTTTTTTAACGGTTTTTGTCTTCAATCAAAAACTACATGTCTAAGAAAAAAAATAAAAACTGTTTTGGAATCTACATATTAAGCCCTTTCATTTGATATCCCACTCGATATATTAGCTCAACTTTCGATTTATGACATCCCATTTCGGTCCCCTTTAAAAAAAAAGTAAAAAAGGTATAAGATTCTTTTTCTGTCCCATAGGCTCGCATTAGCAATTTTTAACACTATTCTAAATTTCAAGTCGATAGCATTAGTAGATCCTGAGATATCTTGCTGTGACAGACGGACAGACAGACAGACAGACAGACAGACAGAGTCGCACCATAAGGGTTCCTTTTTTACCATTTTGGTACGGAACCCTAAAAATCGACAGGGAGTGAAATAATGAAAAGAGTGAGACTGTATTGAACAGGATGGAAAACATTTTGAGCATTTGATAAATTGATTTAATTTTGTATTAGAAATATTAAAATGCATGGCCTTATTTTTATTTCGTTATTTAGCAAAAAAGTAATTCTCACATTGAAGCCTTTCGATCGATATGACAAAGCTACAGGGTATTTTTTTTTCTCGTGTAGCGGGTTCGATTCCCGGTTTAACCATGAAATTATTTAAAATGCAATTCAACTTGTTTTTTAAATCGAAATAATGTCTTCTTTCAGTAAGATGTTCATTTACAATAATTAAGGTACTTTTCCTCCAATGACGCGATAATTTTTTTCCATACATTTTTTTTCAAAAAAAATTAAAAAAGTATGAATGCAACTTTACTAAGTTTTAAAAATAAAATGAAGTCTTCTTTCAGCAAAATATGCTATCTATGATATTTAAGGTACTTTCCCTCCATGTGGCATCGCCGTGGGACGCCCTGTATATAGATAACAACAAATTGTATGTTAATTAAATTAAGTTAGTACAGTAAATAGTAAATGTGTAGAATATAGAAAGTAAAAACAAAACCTAAAAGTTAAATAACCATAAAAAAAAACAATTATAAAAAGAATACCCCGTGCAGCAAGTCTGCCTGTTCCATTACGCTGGCGGCGTCACCTCTCTGTATCGTGAGAGCGATTTTTTGAGACCTGTATGTATGTACGTATGTCCGTTCCTGTGTCCGCTCGTAACTACTCAACGGCACATCCGATTTTGATAAATGATATGTATCATATACATTAGATTCGTCTTGATGGTGCGAGTGTCACTGGGTATCATCATCATCTGAGGCGCTACAGCCCTGGGTGGGCCTTGGCCTGGTCGAGTATCTTCCTCCACTCCAGTCTATTCGTTAAAATAAACAAAATGGCGGATTTTATGCAGTTTCAAAGTGCACAGTGGTCGGGTTTTTTTTTAATAAAAATGTGGTTATTCACAGCAATATGTCTGTTAAAGGCATTCTCGATGAAAAGAAACGGAAAAGCGTAAAAAACGTTAAGCAGAAATCGATACAGCTCAAGCGGCACTTTGCGGTAGCTTGACAAAGCGCACTATTGTGCCCACGTAAAGTGCCATCTAGTGCCAATGGCACTACGGTAGCGTTTTAAGCGTCCTGTAGTGGACTGTTGACTCGATTGCCAATATATGTCGTTTTTGAGCAAAAAATTCCAAAAATATATACAGCGTGGGAGGGACTATACCGACAAACTTTAACTATAGATTCTAACAACTATTAGGAGTAAAAAATGTTATGTGATGTATAGTCGAAAAACGCTTACTTTCCGAGATATTCATTATTTTGTAAATAAAAAATCCCAAGTGTGTAACAAGTCCTAATAAATGTGACTAAGATACCTTTACTATTTTTTTAAAATCCTTTAACTAAACAGGAATTAGCCTTCGCAGTATTTGATGGTAAGCGACTACGAGCCCAAAAAAAATTTACCTTTCGTTTCCATTTTAGCTTTTTTTTTCTTGTTGATAACTTTTCAGCCAGTAAGGACATGTTTATAACGAGGGGCTTAATTTACTGATTTATTTTGTTCCATAAGACTATTAATGTAAAATGACAATATTCGACCCATGTTGATATAACATTTTTTACTCGTCACACCACCAGGAATTCATGGCTAAAGTATGTCGGTATAGTCCCTCCCACCCTGTATTTACCTTTATACCGCACAAACAATCAGACTAATTTTAAAAATATGTATATATATATATATATATATATATATACACTCTCCACTACTCCCCAGTTCTTTTTTGGAAAAATATTTAATATACAAACATAGTCTTGTTAAGATTTTATTTAATTATTTAAATTTATATTTAAGAAAGTACAAATGATGAACTCAATGCTGTGAGGCATTCTCTACCAGTCAACCATCAGGGTAAACAGAGACATTATAGGCGCGGCATTTAAATATTCGACTAAATTGTACAAAATAATAAACTAGATGGATCTGACTATAAATAATATACAGTGGAACCTAGATAAGACGAAATCCTCTATAACACGAAATAAAATCCCGTTCCCTTCCCTTCAAGCCCCAAATCCTCCATGACTCGAAATATGAGACCTCCATAAGTCGAAACTACCAATGACTCCCTACAAGACGTTTTAGTACATTTTTTACCTCTATAACTTGCTATTTCGAGTTATAGAGGTAGAAAATGTACCAATGAATTTTACCTCTACAGCGTGTAAGTCTTATACGGGCGAACAAATAAACCAGATATAGCGTTTAGTAGTGTTATCATTAATTAATATGATTTTTTAAATTGCAATTAATAGTGACCTCGTAATTAATTTTTGAAAATTTACCGAGCAGCAATGTACCGCATACATGCTTGTTATGACATTGCGAGATACGAGCTTTTTTAAAGTAACTGTCAACTAGCGTGTTTGTCAACTTGAATGTGTTGCGTTACATTGCGGCCCGAATTATTTTGTATGGTAAATATTTTCATTGTGGTTTTAAGCAATAGTTATCTAAATATGCTTCTTAGGTCCTATGCTGACCACCGTTTCAATATTCGCCCGTATAAGACTTACACGCTGTATATCTCGAAGTAAGTCTTTTTTTTTGTTTTATAACCTCGATACCTGGAAGTTTGTGAATATACCTCTGTAACTCTAAGGAAAATTAGGGCAGGTAGGTCATACAGTATCTAGTCTGTAGGAAATCTTAACTCTATAACTCGATTTTTATTTATTACCCGACTGCGGCGAAGCCCAAAGGAGGGTTATGTGTTTGACCTGTATGTATGTATGTATGTCCGTTCCTGTGTCCGCTCGTAACTACTCAACGGCACATCCGATTTTGATAAATGATACATCATTAGATTCGTCTTGATGGTGCGAGTGTCACTGGGTTTGTTATGAAGTTCGTTAAAATAAACAAAATGGCGGATTTTATGCAGTTTCAAAGTGCACCGCGGTCGGGTTTTTTTTAGTAAAAATGTGGTTATTTTACCTCTGTAACTCGAAGTCAAAAAGTACAGAAGCCTTAACATACATAAATATGGTACTTGTTTCTAGACTAGGTACTATAAAAAGTCTTAATCTTGAAGATAGGTACTCAAAGAAATATTTATTATACGTATAGAAGAAGCTAAATGTGAATCTACCCCTCAACAGCGGCTCAAAGTTTACTAAAACTAAACACAAACATGCATAAACTATGAAAAGATGCAATTTCCCTGCATCTCATAAACAAGTTTCGCTATAAATTGTTGAAGTATTTAGCAATTTGACGGTAGTGCCGGAACCGGACGTTGGCTTTTATCAGCGGAAGTGACTGAAAAAAGTTGAAGAGGAAATCAATATGGCGACTTTTAACCGAGGGGTTGACACGTTTTTCATTTTACGTCTGATATTCTTATACAGAACTATCTATTTTTTAACAAATTTTAAAACGAAGGTGGTTGTCATTTTGTTACCTTTTTTAGGGTTCCGTACCAAAATGGTAAAAAAGGATCCCTTATGGTGCGACTCTGTCTGTCTGTCCGTCTGTCCGTCTGTCACAGCAAGATATCGCAGGATCTACTGATGCTATCGACTTGAAATTTGGAATAGTGTTAAGAACCGCTAACTCGAGCCTATTGGATGTAAAAAAATCTTGTAACTTTTTACTTTTTTTTTAAAGGGGTCCGTAATGGGACTTTGAAAATTGAAAGTAGGGCTATTATATCGAGTGGGGTATCAAATGAAAGGGCTTGATTTGTAAATTAAAATACTATTTT
This sequence comes from Eudemis profundana, assembly GCA_947034925.1. NCBI lineage: Eukaryota > Metazoa > Arthropoda > Insecta > Lepidoptera > Tortricidae > Eudemis > Eudemis profundana. The sequence goes on along the minus strand of OX344817.1, from coordinate 3,353,028 downwards.
TGTTTTTTTTTTTAAATAAGTAGTTTTTGATTTATGACGAAAAACGTTAAAAAAATACCAATCCCCCCTATTATCTTCGAAGTTACTGAACAGAAAAATCTGTAATAATTACAAATTATTAATGTCGTCCTAAATATTACAGGAAAAATATAACGGTTTTCCTAACTTGCACCGTTATTGAGAAATTTGCAAAAATCTTAACACATACTTATTTGCACCTACTAAACTAATCGCCATACAGTTTTTCTTGAACTATTCATGTATCTACTTATGAGTTTGTACAGAACCCTCGGTGCGCGAGTCCAACTCGCACTTGACCGGTTTTTTATGTATGTTTCCAGGTTACTCGCAGACGGTTGGACTGATATGAGACAGGTATGTACTTAGATGTTTCCTGAAGATAATAACAACTGGATAACGTACCTGAAACAAAAATAATCATTTGTCAGTACTCGTAATTAGCTCGTAATTATACAGTGTGTATATTTGATACGAACATACTCGTATGTAGATTTCGATCAAACAGATCGTATGAGATGATAATTTTGTTAATTAAATTCGTTAATTAGGATCAATTGATCAATTGAAATGCTGTGGAGGAGCAATCTATTAAGCACAGTTTTAATTGACATACGAAATGAGTATGAACTGGGCCGAGTTCGGTTAGGTTGGGCAAAATGCTAAATATTAGTTCATACTTCCCACGGGAGTACTTAATTTTGGTTTTCATAAATCTTTTGTCTTACAAACCTTATCCCATTACGAACACAATAAAAAATATCGGCCAAATTGTTTGAACCGTTCTCAAGTAATTATCAGTCATGCGGCTTTTGCCATTTCCCTAATGGTTATTATAGATAAGTAATACACATACAAGTCTTTAATACACATCTTAGAATACAGACCTTAAAAATAATAACAAGGAAATTATCGATAGACATACGGATTTTATGTTTATTTTGTGTTTTCTAATCAAAACGAAAATAAGTCCAAATACCTCTACCTCTTACCTCGTACCTCTTGTAATGTGTTTTTCTGGTGTGCAATAAAGTATACTTGTATTGTTTTGTATTGTAAGTCAGAAAAAAGCTAATAAGTACCTACATTAAAATTTCACCCTGCATTTACTTCAGCACAGCGTTCTATTCTTAATGGCATTGGAGATTATGGACAGAAAGATTGCATATATGCCAGTGTCTCGTAATCAAGTCAGAAACAGTACCTCTAGCACAACTGTGACACGCGACTCTTTGTCGCGCGACAAATGCTACCTATCTCTTTCCACACAATATCGTGTGACAGTGACAGGTGATGCTCTGTCGCGCGAGAAATGAAGTCGCGGCCAGTTATGCTAGACGTACAGCTAATATATTATTACAATATCAACTTGTATTTACCGCGACATTGTGACGTTCTATTCTTATGTTAAAAAAAGGAATTCAGAAAAAGCTGATCCATTATTACAATTACACCCTGTATTAACCGTGGCGGTGTTCTATTCTTATTGGTATAGTTATGGTAGAAAACGGCGGTCTATATATGGCGCGGGCCGGTCTACCTAGTTTCCAATCTTGTCTAACCTAGCCGAGGAAAGTGAGGGCTTCGGACACAGACAGACGCGGGAGCGGGCTTTATTATAAACAGTTTTCGAATAAAATTAATACAAAATTTAGAAAATAATAAAAATCGATTTCAAACGAACCTACTCAATAACTGTGCGGTTTAGAAGCATCATGTATCCTATGGTCCTGGGACCAGGTCTACTTGCATGCCGAATTTCATCTCAATCCATACAGTTGTTACCCCGTTATTTTGTAGCAAACATCCAAACCTCCAAGCATCCGAACATCTTCACAAACAACCACGTTTATAATATTTATGCCACACTTGGCCATAAAGTGCTTGTGCACAACTCTAGTTTTCCCAAAGTGGCCAAATTTGACCAAACGGGACACAGACCACCCAAAAAAAGTGGCCATAAAGTGGCTTTTTCCGCACGCTGCGCGTACGGAAAAAGCCGCTTTCTGGCCAAGTGTAGACATAAAATGATGTAGACAACACGGGAGGTAATAAATAAAGCCCTCGATCGCATATTTACTCCCTCGCTTGCAGTTCGAGCCGCAAACATCTGCTGCGATCTCGGCCTTTCTTTGTTTTACCACCCTAGTTGTGTAATGTACTATAGTAGGATAGGATTGAGTAATATTGCGGTACAATACAATACAATAGTACATTACACAACTAGGGTGGTAATACAAAGAAAGCCCGAGATCGCAGAAGTTTGCGGCCCGAGCTGCAAGCGAGGGACGTAAATATGCGATCGAGGACTTTCTTTATTACCTCCCGTGTTGTGTATATCATTTTATGTCTCCACTTCGCCAGAAAGCGGCTTGTTCCGTACGCGCAGCGTGCGGAAAAAGCCACTTTATGGCCAGGTGTGGCATAAAATAAGTAACTATTAAAAAATTCTGACGCCGTACGAAGTTTGCCGGGACATCTATTACATAAATAAACCAGAAAAGTAGGTGGTCCACAGGAATACCGCCCAGGCCGCTTTGCCCCATACAAGCAACCCGTTAGAGCTCATTATGAGCAGTTTAGGAAACCCCAGTACTGAGGATCCTAAAGCTGGCTGGCGGTGAGGCAAGCAGACTGCTTCTTGCAGCACCCATTGCCCCGGGTGACCCCTTCAGGGCCCTGGACAAGTTTTTGTTCTGATTGTACTGTTTTATAGATATTGTCTACTGCGCTTCCAGGCACAACTTTCGAATGCCCAAAGTGGCCAATTTTTGACCAAACGGGACACAGACCCACCAACAAAAAAAACCTATACAGTGTGTAAGTCTAATACGGGCGAATCTCTTAACGGTGGTTAGTATAGGACAAAGTGAAGGTAATTAGATAACATTTACTTAAAGTTGCAACAACAATTTTGTCCATACAAAGTAATTCAGCCCGCAATGTAGTGCAAACACACTCACGTTAAACGCTCGTTGACAATTACGTTGACATTTCGGTACCGCCGTACCGCAACCATGTTTACAGTACATTGCTGCTGAGAAATTAAAAAAAAATTAATGATGGGGTCGTAATGAACTGCAACTTAAAAAAACCTTTTACTTCATGATTACACTAATGAATACTATGTCCGATTTAATTTATCGCCCGTATTAGACTTACACGCTGTATACGCTGTAGTGGCGTGGCGTAAAAGATATCCCTGGGCAAGCCGGTGCCGATTTGGCGTACATTTTCCTTAAGGGATGTAGAATAAGGTGGTCAAATCCCTGATATTAGGCAAGTCGGTAGGAATCGAGATCTTTGGACGCCACGCCACTGATACATAAATACAAATAAATAAACAGGGAGAACATATTAACCCTTGGCCCTTGGCTGCTAGCGAAATTGACGCGGGCTGCACTACGTTTATGTTAATAATTGGTGATTTTTATACAATCCCACTAATATTATAAATGCGAAAGTTTGTGAAGATGTTTGGATATTTGGATGTTTGGATGTTTGGAGGTTTGGATGTTTGGATGTTTGTTACTCCATGACTCAGTAACTACTGGATAGATTTAATTGAAATTTGGCATGCAGAAAGACCTAACCCTGGATTGAAACATAGGATACTTTTTATCCCGGAAATTAGTTCCCTTGGGATAAAGTTTGACTTTAAAGATGCTTTAAACACATTTATTGCTGTTGAGCTGTCAATGAGGAAATGACTTTCCATCGGGAAAACTCGGATCTCAATTGAAATACGATGGCACCCGAACTGTCAATCAATGATTGTATTAAATGAGTGACGTTTCATATCCATTAATATGGAACTTTATTGTTTAGTGTCAAATGTCAGAGTGAAAAATGGCGATGGGTACCGAAGCTGATTGAGAGAGCACGATAAATACGAACTTTTCCGAAAAAGTACGATGGAAAATCATTTTCCACTACATCTGCAACAATTTTCTAAACCATTTTAGCGATTTATTTGTCTATGGATATATGTCATTAATGTCACTTTCTATTTTAAAATTTTCTTCTGATACTGGGTGGATTAGTAAGATTGTTTTATTTAGATTTTCCTCACAAATGTGATGAAAAACATTGTGTGTGCCACGGGCGGTAAAGAAATTACAAATGAGTGTTTGTTACACTTACCACTGGCAGTAATAAAGAAAGCCTCCGCCCTAGGTAAGTAATGTACTATTCATGCCAAATTTATTATTAACCGAAAAGAATCATGAGAAATATCATATTTGTTATGGCTATTTTCTTAGTATTCAAGTCTGACTCCATTTAACCAGTTTCACACGTTCTTTTGCATTTACAGTTATTACAATATGACGCGGAAACGTAAATCCAATTTATCAAAAAACACTAGCAAAGCTCGAGCTATGAAGGTGGCTAGGAATCAAGAAACATCTCCTCAATCAGAGCTAAGGAGGATTGAGCAGGCTGAGCGTCAAGCGGCCCTCCGAGAGGCGGAGACGTTGGAACAAGCGGATGATCGCCGTCAACAACACGCTAATTATCTAGCATCCCAACGCGGTGCCGAGACGGCAGAGCAATCGCAAGCACGGCTCGTGGAACAAGCTGAACGGCAAGCCAGCTTGAGAGCGGCTGAAACCCCGGAGCAGTCTAACCGTAGGCGACAACAGCACGTTGACTATCTGGTATCCTTGCGGGCGGCTGAGACGCCGGAATTATCCCAAGTACGGCTCGTAGATCAAGCGGAACGGCAAGCCAACTTTAGGGCAGCTGAAACGCCTGAGCAGTCATATTATCGCCGTCAACAACACATTGAATATCTGGCATCCTTGCGGGCGGCTGAGACGAGGTGAGGAAGTTGTTGTAGATAACAGGTGGGTCGTGCCATATAGTCCTCTTCTGTCTAAAATATTTGATGCTCATCTCAATGTTGAGTTTTGCAGTTCAGTCCAGGCCATAAAATATATATGCAAATATATAAACAAAGGGAGCGATCAAGCTATTTTTAATGTCAGGCAAGATGGAAACGCCAATATAAACCTGAAAGATGAAGTGCAAACTTTTAGGGCGGGCCGATACGTGTCCAGTAATGAGGCCGCGTGGCGAATTTTGGGCTTACCACTGCACGAGAGACACCCCACTGTCACTCACCTAGCAGTGCACTTGCCCAATGGTGAGCGAGTTTACTTCACCGAACAAAATTTTCGCGATAGAATGACGGCGCCCCCAAAGACGACACTAACTGCATTCTTTCAACTATGCCAAAATGACAACTTCGCAAAAACACTCGCATATGCTGAAGTACCCCGATACTATACGTGGAATTCCTCCAGGAAAGAATGGAAACGCCGTGTGCAGGGAGCACGTGTCGAGGGCTGGCCTGACGTGAAGGCCGCAGATGCATTGGGTCGAATATATACCGTCCACGTTAGCAACTTTGAATGTTTCTGCTTGCGTATATTGCTCAATCTGGTACGAGGCCCAACAAGTTTTCAGATGTTAAAGACCGTCGATGGGCAGGAGCGAGCAACATTCAGAGAAGCATGTGAATTGCGTGGACTTTTGGAAGATGACAACCACTGGGAGGCAACCATGGAGGAAGCAGCGCTGTGTCGCTCAGCTGCTAAGCTCAGAGAGCTCTTCGCAATTTTACTCTGCACTTGTGGACTTTCGAACCCTCTCCAACTGTGGGACAAATACAAAGACGCATTGTCAGACGATATCGCGCATAGACTACAAGGTATGGAGAATGACGTCATCATTAATGAATCATTAAAGTTGCTTGAGGACAGTGTCATTTCCATGACTGGTAAAAAACTGGCCGATTTCAATTTACCCACACCTCAGAGACGGGGAGAATTGTCAAACGAAGTCGTACGGGAGCTCAACTACGATGTGGCGGCATTAGAGACGTATGTTAACGAAATGACGCCACGTTTGCTTCCCGAGCAGCGGACTATTTTCGATGAGATACTGCAGCGCGTAGATGGTGAAGAAGGTGGACTTTTCTTCCTGGACGCCCCCGGAGGCACGGGTAAAACCTTCCTCCTAAATCTACTGCTGGCCCAACTCCGCAAGGATCGTCATATAGCACTGGCAGTAGCTTCTTCGGGCATTGCTGCAACATTGCTCAATGGTGGGCGGACAGCGCATTCTGTATTCAAACTGCCGCTTAATCTTACAAATGAAGTAACTCCGACTTGCAACATCAGCAAGAACAGCGGTCGTGGGATTCTGTTGCAGCAATGTAAGTTGATTGTGTGGGACGAGAGCACCATGTCGCACAAACGCGCAGTAGAGGCGTTAAATCGCAGTCTCCAGGACATCCGTGGCAACAATTTTTTAATGGGTGGTGTTGTCGTGTTGCTTGCTGGTGATTTCAGACAGACACTGCCGGTTATCGAGAGGGGAACACCGGCGGACGAAATGAACGCATGTCTAAAAGCGTCACCACTATGGTCTAGGGTAGTAAAATTCCACTTAACGTGTAATATGCGTGTGCATCTTTTTAACGACCATGAATCAGGTGACTTTGCAGATAAGCTCCTGCAGATCGGAGAAGGTCGACTAGAAACGGACGGGGATGGCAAAATTTTATTTACGAATGAATTTTGCCATCCGGTCGCGACGGAAGAAGAGCTCATTTCCCATGTTTTCCCAGACATCCAAAATAATATCAGTAACGAAGATTGGTTGCGTGAGAGAGCAGTGCTTGCACCAAAAAATGAGTCTGTTAATAAAATTAATAAAAAAATACTAGACAAAGTGGTCGGAGATTCAAAAACATACACCTCTATAGACACCGTGATGACTGATGATGACAGTACTGCCTACCCCGTGGAATTTCTTAATTCTCTAGAATTAACGGGCGTGCCTTCCCACAAATTGGAGTTGAAAGTTGGCGTCCCGGTTCTACTGATGCGTAACCTGGATGCACCGAAATTGTGCAATGGTACTAGGCTTCGAATTACTGAACTGGGAAGGAATATTATAAAAGCCATAATTCTTACTGGAGCGGCTAAAGGAGAGACTGTTTTGATTCCTCGGATCCCAATCATACCCAATAACTTGCCATTTCAATTTAAGAGGCTCCAATTTCCGCTGAAGTTGGCGTTCACAATGACCATTAATAAGTCCCAGGGTCAAACGCTGACAACCGCAGGAATTCATTTGGGCACGCCGTGCTTTTCACACGGTCAGCTCTATGTTGGCTGTTCGAGAGTCTCACGTGCCCAAAATTTATATATTTTAGCTGCAGACAATAAGTCTCACAATGTTGTATATAGGTCATTATTGCAATAAATTTTCTTTAGTGTGGGCAATATCATTATGTGTTTTACTCATCTTCGAGGCTCAAACATGTTCGAAAGTAGGTTTCATGTTTTTAAACACAGATAAATGGAGCACTATATTTTTCGGTGACTCCGTAAAAAAAACAATAGAATCGCAGAAGAATGCATAATTCCTGAAATACACACGCGGTAGCTAAATTGTTTTCATCTTGGTCGTTTAACACTTTAGTTTCCTCCCTATGCTTTGGCTTTAATGTACAGCCTCACCGTACATACATCTTTCTCCCCCCTTGTGACACTATAACTATTGCTACGCGGGCGAAGCCGCGGGTAAAAGCTAGTTCTCAATATACTTATCGACTTTTACATACAAAATAACCAGGAAAGCTCGCGGGCCGCAAGTAAGCAGTTCACGGGCCGCAGATTGCCGACCGCTGGACTAAAGGAACTAGAGTCTGGCTAATGAAAGGTGAGACTAGTAAATAGCGGCAAATTTAAAAAACTGGCCAAGAGCATGTCGGATCATGCTCAGTGTAGGGTTCCATAGCCGTAACTATAAGGTAAAAAATACGATGTAAAAAAGTACAACAACAAAAGAGCCTATCTTCATAGCAATTACGTCCTTTTGTTGAGAAGCGCACTTTATCGGCACTAACTCAAAAACGGTACATTCGATCTTATTGAAAATAATTTTCGTTGAAAGTCTTAATTAAGCGTTACCTTCGTGATTTTTTTCATATTTTTCGGACGCACGGTTTAGAAAATAGGGGGGGGGGGACACAATTTACACAACTTTCGCAGCGATTATTTCCAAATACATTCACTTAATCAAAAACATTACTTAGGAACCTTATAGTGTTTTTTAAAGAGCTGTCGAACTATGTACCACACGTTGATATTTGCTGAAAAAAAAAATTACTGTCTTTAACATGTATGGAGTGCCCCCCCTAAAAATATTTATTTTAATTATTTATATACCAAACTAAGTAGCGGCTCATAAAAGACACCTATATTCCAAATTTCATCAATATCCATCATGTAGTTTTTGAGTAAAATGCCTGTGACATACGGACAGACAGACAGACAGACGGACGGACATGACGAAACTATAAGGGTTCCGTTTTTGCCATTTTGGCTACGGAACCCTAAAAACAACGGGTTGCAACACTGTTTATAGTGTGACAAAAACGGTAATGATACTTGGGCCGATTTTTGTTTTTTCCTTTATAATTCTTCCGATTTTAGTGAAAATTGGTAAGTACATAGTGTTTATTAAAGTGTTAACTAGTGTTTATTTATGATATATTCACTCCCCACATTAGCCACGGAAAGAAAATCAAAAACAATTCAGTAAGTGTTTTCGGCAACTGTTACTTAACTTATGTTGCATATTGAGTATCAAAATCACCACGGCATACTATCCTCAGAAATCTAATGACGTTTGACACATTTGACGTTTGTATAATGTCGCTATTTAAAAAGTTTTCAATAAATCTGAGTGTCATCTTTCATTAGCCAGACTCTACCTATTAATCTTTTAATTTTACCCCCAAAAGTGCGATGTCTGGTTATTTTGCTGACGGTTCCCAATTACTTTACTCATCTGGATTTATGTCCCCCAATCGAACTCTTTAACGCCCCTTACTCAGCACCTGATTAGCCCTGTATCCTCCGAGTGGGCAGGGCAGAGGTCGACGCCAGATTAAATTGGTCTGACTTACAACGTGGGGTAACTTCGGCAGTATTGGTTTTCCAATAAGATACGAGGTTTGACCGTATTGCGGAATTTCAAAACCTAATCACTGGCTGGTTTCCCAAAAAGATACGAGAGATGACCATATTGCGGAATCTCAAAATCTAATCACTGGCGACAATTTTATAAAATAGGCATTCTCAATTTTAAGTGGCTACTTTGTACGGTTTTTATTTTTGTCTATCCTATTAAACTTGTCGATTATTTCATAACCTCGTCTAAAAAAAAATCGAGTCAACAGGCGAATTATCTCGTGTGTTCTCACTGTTCTCAGCTCTACCTAAAGCTTGTTGTCCCTGTAAGTCCCGCTAAGCCGGGCTCGCGGGATTTCTCGTTATTCCTCGCATTCTCGCGCAAATTGACTCTCCCGTATGACACTGAGGTCGAGGAAATCTATATTTTTATTCGCTTACGGCTTTTTGTAAAAGAACATTAAATTTTGTCAAACATTAATTCATATCCGGGTGATTCTTTGAGTTTTGTTCCTCTGTACATAAATATATTGGTGTTTTTAGAGTACCGTACCTCAAAAGGAAAAAAGTGAACCCTTATCCACCGGAAGACCAGCGCTGGCTCTAAGGTCAGCATTTTGCTGAGGTGGGACCGTTTTCTGGCAGCGTATCTATAATTTAATTTATAATTCTTTTTTGTTTTTTATCGTGTGCTATCATGAATAATAGTATATGCGGAAGGGCAGGGCGGAAAAAGGCACTTTATGGCCAAGTGTGGCATAATAGTACATTACACAACTAGGGTGGTAATACAAAGAAAGGCCGAGATCGCAGAAGTTTGCGGCCCCAGCTGCAAGCGAGGGACGTAAATATGCGATAGAGGGATTTCTTTATTACCTCCCGTGTTGTGTACATCATTTTATGTCTACACTTGGCCAGAAAGCGGCTTTTTCCGTGCGCGTAGCGTGCGGAAAAAGGCACTTTATGGCCAAGTGTGGCATAAATGTATTTTCTTTCTTTCTTATAAGATCACTTTGTTGTCCGTCAGTCTGTCCGTCTGTCAAGGCCCTTTATCTCGGGAACGCGTGAAGGTATCGAATTGAAATTAAAAGTATTAAAACCATCTACTCAACTCAAGGGTCCCTTGAAGCTGTGAAAAAATCAAACTTCTAAGTTAACGTAAAAAAAGATCGTACATGGGTCAATTGCAGAAAAAATGTACCTTTTACTTTTTTTTGTCTGATCATGGTGTGTCCTAATACCATTTTACTCAGAATCACGAGCACTTTTCATTTAAAAAATAAAAAAAGTAGTGCAAAATGTCCCAACAATTCCGTACAAATTTTGAATTTCTCAGTTTCATTACGCCGAAACTAAATATAGGGGAAAATCGTAACGAAACTGAAATTTTATTTTGTCTCAGTTCCGCCCCTTTGGTACGTATTTCGTTGAGCGTCCGTTACGCTTCCATACTTATTATATTTCGATGCGACAAAATAACTCAGTCTGTTATCTACTTTTTCACGCTTAAAACGGCCAATTGTGATGTGATGACAGTTATCCATGATCGCAAGTTAAGGCCCGGTAGGACCTGGCTCGCATTTCACATACAACTAGGGTCGGGCGGAATGCAGATTATTGCAGATTATCTTCGATTTCTAACATAAAAGTATACGTTATCAACCCAAACATGAGAGGATGCCTTGCATGACTGTGAAATCATGATTATCAGGTATTAATTTTGTCAGAAAAGGTAACTGGTAATGAACAAAATGAAAAAAATACTTTATTTTATAGTGTTTTTTGCGCTACTTTTCTATCGAGCGAAGTGTTCGCTATCGTGTTCTAAGTGAGAAGAAGCCCTAGATACAGTTCTGAATATTATTATATATGTTTTACATTGACCTACGAGTCAAATAAGTGCTCTTAAAATGATTTGGAAACTAGGCTTCCGCGCCCGATTCTCGTCTTGCCTCGCCTTAAGTAAAAGCTTGTAAAATTGATAAGATTATAGTTTTTGTGCCGTTAAATTAAATACCTAATCCTGCTATTAAAAATTTCATTTAGAATATGAAAAAATAAAGAGTTGATTCTATACGTCAGTCAAGTGAACTTGAACGAGTGACTCGCTCCAACGACTCGCTGTAGGTAACCCACCCATGTTATGACTTTGACAATGGAATGGGTGTGTAGCCACAGATTATTATATAGGTAATTCGTTTTTACGAACAGATACGACGGTCTTAATCAAGAAACCTTAAGTCGGTCGGCTTTTCATACAAATATACGGATCACTGACGTTGTAAAAAGACGAGACTTGCACATGTTTCGGGAGCATTTGGTATTCCCTTAATCATGAGTACTCGCGAACGTTGCCCGTCATTTTACAACGTAGAGTGATCCGTAAAAAGGAAACCTTATGGTGTTAATTCATTATGTCACGGCTGGGCACATTTTTTTACCGAGCGATGTATATAACCTCCGGATCCATTACATTACAGAAACTTAAAACTACATTTTTAGAGCGGGTGAACGACGTGTGATAGATTTCTTTTTGGTTTTTATTTAAATAAATTGTTTTAAATTGTGAAAGTGGTTTCCTTCAATCGATTTACTAATCCCACAGACATGTTTCAGTTCTTTATTCACGAGGCTCCGGCTATTTATTTTAAGGGCCTTGAATAGAATTAAGTTAAAATGATTGCCGATGACTGCCCTTGACTTTGACAGTGTGGCGAGTGTAGCGGTTCACTGTTGACGGTAGTTAGAGCGATTACGCACCGCGTCCGAGTGTACGTGTGCGTGAACGTGGTTAAGATAATGAGGTAACAATTAAGGCGATAATAGCTTCCAGTGACCTTCATTGGCATTTTCATTTAAAAGCGTACGGTTAAGCCGAACTTAAGTTACGGCATTGCACAAGGTGTCAAAAAATTTCTTTTACGGACATGTAAAATCTCTTTGTATTATGTCTGACTATTCTTTTCTTTTGGCGCTTCGGGTAATTGACCTTCTGGTGAGAAGAAGCGCCGGAAGAAACTCACCAGTTTCTCTTTTCAAAATTATTACAATAATTATGACATTAATATTACATAACTTAAAATGACACTTTAAGAGATGTAAAGGGTCTCCAGGCGTCAAAACAAGATAAATAAAATAATAGATAATAAATAGACTTAAGTGTGTCGGTTCAAGTACGCCCTAATTCGATTTTTTATATATAGCAATCCATTAAAATACGACAATCACAGCGGAAAAACATCATAATTTTCTGATATAAAAAAAAATACTTTTGGATACCAGCAATTAAAAAAAAACACCGATCATAGCCGTTGAAGCGAGACCGTCGGACACGATCGCTTGGACGATATTTCAACAAACTTTCGACACCCGCAACAATGCCCACGAAAGCTGAACGTTGTATAATAAAGGGATTTACGAGTTGGTTACCACAAGAGCATGCAATAGGAAACGTGCATGAACTACGAGTATAGGTGGCAACACTAAAAGACAAAAGAGACACGGGCGGACAATAAAGGAAACTATCATGCCTGTCAAATCAAGCTGTCAATGTGACAATATCTAAGTGTCAATGTCAAATATAGTAAGTCGTAGACACATTATATACCTACTTATTAAATGGAACGGTAGTAAATCCTCTATCTTGTAATGTTGCCATATGCATTTTTTTAATAAAACCTTTCTTTTTTATCTGGCAAACTTGCAAGTCTTACTTTGCAAAAATCGGACCAGGTGGGGGCCGTGGTGTTCCCTAGGATCGTTCCAGGTCGCTTGGCCCGGACCACCTTGAGAGGGTCGGACTAGGTGGGCATTTCTTCAGAAATATGTCTGCGGTCACCTCATTCATCTGGAACTTTTTCATACTAAATGTATGGAGACAGATGAATGAGTCGCAGACATATTTCTGAAGAATAGCCCAGGTGGGCTTTTTTTCGTAGTCGCACTCCAGCCACCGATTTATTTACCAACTATTACTTTCACATGTTTGTTCAGTGACAGCCGGAACCGTCTGGCTTCCGCGTAGCGCCGGTGGAGCGGCGCGCGCGCCACTCGAGCGTCATGGGGCGGCGCCGGAGCGTCACGGGCGTCGCGGCGGATGGCCAGTTCACAGGGACAATCGCTAGTTAGTCTATTTGGGCATTTTTAGGCTTCCGTATCCAAAGGGTGCCAAAGGAACCTTATTACCAAGGACCATTAAAACAAGAGGACTGTCATTCTCCATACAAAAAGCTGTTCCCCGATATTTACAACGCCATCTATGTATAAGCTTGGTATAAGAATTATATTATTTACAATTATTCAACTTTGCAAGCGTGACACAGTATTTAAATGTTTACGAACTAATTGCGACTGTACTATGTTTCTGTGTTCAATTATAACATCGTTAAATCTCGGAGATCGAAATCTCGGAGTGATACTGGATTGTCATTGCAATTGGCAAGCACATATTGATAAGTTAGTTAGTAAATTGAACAGATTTGTGTTTGCCCTGCGTAGGCTAACACACGTAGCATCGCAAAAATCGGCCCTATTGGCGTTTCATGGACACGTGATGTCTAACCTTCGTTACGGTATCATCTTGTGGGGTAACTCTACTTACGCACATCAGGCATTTGTTCTTCAAAAAAAATGCATCAGAGCCATCTGTGGTGCCAATAGTACCGATTCTTGCAGGCCGTTGTTTAAAAAGCTAAGAATACTCCCACTACCGACAATCTATATATTTGAACTGTGCATTTTTGTAAAAACTAATTTAAATAAGTTTAAATTCATGACATCCAACCCAAGGTCAACATCGAGGCTTCATGGACTTAACCTCTGTTATCCAGAACACACCTCTGCTCACTTCAAGAAAAGTATATTGTACATGTCAGTTAAAGTCTTCAATCATTTACCGACAGACTTAAAGTCTCTTGACTTCCCAGAATTTAAAAATAAATTATTCAATTGGTGCTTGAATAAATTGTACTACAATATTAATGAACATTTTGCGAATAACAATGACCTGTGATAAATAATTTAGCCTAATTTTTGATTAATCTGTTTTTACTTTTTTTTTATTTTGTAATATTGTACATTGACATCTTCTAACTATTTTCCCTGCATGACATTGATAATTATTTACTTTTGACTTTTTCATTACTTATTATATTTTTCTATCATTTTACTTTAATTAATTCCAATATAACAATACTTTCTACAATGACATGCAATGAAAATAGGAAATATTGTACGCCATATTCTGGCTGATAGTGACGAACTAAAATACTATTGTTAACATCTATTTATAACTACTCACTTTCTGACAATAAATGATTCTATTCTATTCTATTCTAATGTTTAGTTTTTTAGTGCCATCTAGTTTTTGCCTGGATATCCCCTTGCGGTCGGGGCACGATCCAAAGTATGGAGAATGACAGTCCTCTTGTTTAAATGGTCCTTGCTATTACTAAGTGTCTGTCCGTCTGTTCATGAGACACAGGGCCCTAGCTTTGGAGGGCATTTCTCCAGAAATATGTCTGCGACTCATTCATCTGTCTCCAGACATTTAGTATGAAAAGGGGCCAGATGAATGAGGTGACCGCAGACATATTTCTGGAGAAAGGCCCTGGACCGTAATAGGTAGATATAGAGACTTGATATTTTAACAAATAATAAAAACGAAATAAAATGAAATAGAAGTACAAGTGAGCGAGACAGCTAAGTTTGTGCCCCTCTTTATATCCATGCGGAACCAATCATTACTTGAGCAAATTGACTGTGAGATGGGTTGAGCATGGGATTGTTTCGACTCGGAAAACATACTCAGCTCAACTCAGCTCAGTACAGTCAATGGCAATAATGGATGATTCTTCGATGGCATCATTTCCCTGGCACAGTATACGGGCATTTTTATTTTAAAATCTACGGCTAGGTGAAACTTAAGCTATCAAATACCGTCTAACCTGTCAGTCCGTGACGAAATGTATGGAATTTGACACTAATCGTCAGTTCTGTGACGACCTGCTAATTTTCAGTTATGAACGCACTTTAAATAAAAAAGGCCATATAACGACAGTAATTTTGCTTCCGACAAAAGCTACAACGCGCCGCTTGAATGTCTGCGCACCATGTAGGTACGAACGCACTACAAGCAAAGAAAAGGAATAAGAATGCGTAAGAATGCTCCAGTATGGATCGCACTCACACAGACGCGCGATAGCACAGACAACCAAGTAGTACGACTTCGGCCGTTTAAGAGCGATGATAATTAATTTTCAGGAACGTTTTCAGGTTTTCGGGTTACGAGGGAAACTCAAAGGGATCTGCAAGCTATGGTCGCCGAATGGTACGGTTCTTATTATATTATAGCCAACATTTCAACTTTAGGTTGTATGTAGGCATATGTAACAATATATTGAGTTTTCCTGATTCCAAAGAGGCTAAATTATTGTACAAATTAGTAAAAAAAGGTCTTAACGCTAGATCCTAGCATGTTATATATAAGTGTTGATTAGTTATTAGTTAAATGTTGTACATATTAGTACCGAGCGGCATAGTCGCTTAAGTGACAAAGCTCGTTAAATAAAGAGAAAAAAAAATAAAGTCGT
The DNA here is from genome assembly GCA_947034925.1 of Eudemis profundana. Lineage (NCBI taxonomy): Eukaryota > Metazoa > Arthropoda > Insecta > Lepidoptera > Tortricidae > Eudemis > Eudemis profundana. Next base: position 3,337,430 of record OX344817.1, on the reverse strand, counting down.
TTCGGCTTAAGCAATCCTGCATCAACTGAAGTCTCTGTTTTACCCCATAGTTGACTGGTAGAGAATGCCAAAAGGCATTAAGTCCGCCTACTGTACTTTTTATTACAGTGCAATAAAGTTTAAGTTATTTTAACTTTATTATTATAGTTATTTAAAGCGCAGCAGTAATGGACAGGAACCAATTATGATAATTTTTTCCCAAGACCCTCATTTTCAGTAACTGATACTAAATTTTTTAACTATCAACACTATATTCAGATAACTGATGGTCATAACTGGGAAAGTCCATGAATAGTCCGCTATAAGCCATTAAATGTTTGCTGTCCATTACTGGGTACTACATTACAATTATAGATACATTGAGCAAATGCATTGAAAAATCAAATACGATCGACTACAGCTAATGCCGGATTTGAACCCGCACCTCTGTCATTCCGGGACAGCGAGTTATCCAATTTCTCCAATAGGGTATTTGACAACAATCAAAATAAATTCATTAACTCTAACCAGCAAATTACGCTTCCAAAACAGCCCGGATAAAATCATTCAAACTTATTTTCGTGCCATCAACGATTTTACAATGACGAAAACTAAAAATAAGGCACCATGTTGAGCATGACGTCACAAGATAGTACTTCATACTAAACTGCATACTTTCGGAGCGTTTTGACACTTCATAAAAAGAAGCTGATTTGAACTGTCATCAAGTAGCCTATTAGCTTCTGACGTCACCGCACGTAAGTTTTGAATGCATTCGTATCGAGATACTAGCGCCCTCTGTACGATTTTGTTTGAAAGGCTTAGCGCATAGTGCATTAACTTGGGTACTGCATTGCTTACCGTGTCCATGATTGGTGCCGTCACTCTACAATAATAAATAGCGCGATGTATTCTCGCGATTACCATGAATTTCAGTCGTGAATCGTGTGTTTGTATGATTATAATAATAGTCAGCTAAACCACACCGCCATTTCGCATCATAATAAAACGCACACCATTACATTTTACATCTCTTAACGTCGTAAAGGAACGAATATAGCGTTGAAAACATTTGCCCACAGCTACACGTAGTAAAAATGAAGTAGGTACCTCTAACACTAACTGTGTCGCATTAGCGTGTTATATGTGTCAGTGTTATAATAATGTATGAAAAGTCATAATAACATCGAAATCAATAGGAAGGTTAGGACCATTAAAACAAGAGGACTGTCATTCTCTATACAAAAAGCTGTTCCCCGATAGTTACAACGCCGTCTATGTATAAGTTTGGTATAAGAATTATATTATTTACAATTATTCAACTTTGCAAGCGTGACACAGTATTTATATGTTAGAATTTATTTATTATTAGTTGTTTACGAACTAATTGTTACTGCACTATGTTTCTTTGTTCAATTACAACATCGTTAAATGTTTAGTTTTTTAGTGCCATATAGTTTTTGCCTGGATATTTCCTTGCGGTCGGGGCACGATCCAAAGTATGGAGAATGACAGTCCTCTTGTTTTAATGGTCCTTGGTACTATTATGAAAATCTAGTCTGTCATGATTTGAAGTCTAGTCAATGGCAGTCATTCTTACGGTTCCCGAACATGCAACTTATCCGAAAATATCGTCTACTGAAACTTTGCATGTATATCTCTATCTTATATGCATAAAACAAAGTCGGGGTAGTTACACCATTTATGACTCAGGAATGGGTGGACCGATTTTTACGATTTCTGATTTGCCTCTTCCCCGAATAACAGAATAATTTAAATAAATATTAGAGGACAATCTTACACAAATCGAACTAGTCCCGTAGTAAGCTCAATAAGGCTTGTGTTATGGATACTAGACGACGATATATTTAATAAACACAAATACATATTCATTAAAACAAGAGGACTGTCATTCTACATACAAAAAGCTGTTCCCCGAATTTATAACGCCATCTATGTATAAGCTTGGTATAAGAATTATATTATTTACAATTATTCAACTTTGCAAACGTGACACAGTATTTAAAAGTTAGAATTTATTTATTATTAGCTGTTTACGAACTAATTGTTACTATACTATGTTTCTTTGTTCAATTATAACATCGTTAAATGTTTAGTTTTTTAGCGCCATCTAGTTTTTGCCCGGAAATCCCCTAGCGGTCGGGTTACAATCCAAAGTATGGAGAATGACAGTCCTCTTGTTTTAATGGTCCTTGCATTTAGTATGAACAAGTGCCAGATGAATGAGGTGACCGCAGACATATTTCTGAAGAATGGGACATAAGCATCCGAATTTCCGATGCCTGTACATCACGTATGTGTTGTGTACACAATCACGTCGCGGTGTAACCGTGGCATTGCGCCGTGACCCTGCGCGGCCGACGAACCCGCGCCTTTTTGCACGACACCGCCAAAGCGAACTATTATGCTGAATAAATTATTTAGATATAATTACATATACAAATATTTCGTTTATCGACACCCATATCATAAATCCACTAGGTACTTATATTATGCGTTCAGAATCCGTATAATGACCGCCATTATTGCAACCAGGCTGTCTAGCATAACTGGCTGCGACTTCGTTTATCGCGCGACAGAGCATCATCTGTCACTGTCACACTATATTGAGTGGAAAGAGATAGGTAGCATTTGTCGCGCGAGAAAGAGTCGCGTGTCACAGTTGTGCTAGAGGCACAGTAATGTAGCATGTGACCGTCAAGATGGCGTACACCGCAAAGATATCCAGAATGTGATACTGCCAATAAATCGTACCCTTGGTCAAATAACGACGCATCTGCAAAATGACAACTTTTCAGGATCTGTGCGTATCATGTAGTTCGTATGATTTGTATGACTTTTGAGCAATAAAAAAACTTTGGACGTAAAGTCACATGCGTCGTTATTTGACCAAGGGTAATGGTACCCAAATAGTAGGTTCCGAAATTTCCCCAAACCATAACACCTAACCGTCCTAGTATATCTAGCACAACTGCCGCACGACTCTTAAGAGGAAAGAGTAAGGTGGAGAGAATTGAAAATTAGGTATTTGTAAAATGTGTCGCTGTCCCGCACTGCCCGCCTCTCCCGCGCAGAGCGCGATAGAGACAACTGAAGCTTGGACCGAAAATACCTTTTAAAATTTCATGAAAACAAACACTTCGTTTCGTAGTCCCCTGATTTCTTCCCTAAAACTTAACCTATTTAACTATTTTTTTCATTAAACATTAAAGAAAGGCTTTGGCCGTGTTCCTATGTTTTCCTTTTTTTAATAATCTAGTCAAATTTGTTTTCTGGATGTGTGAACACAGCGGAAAATCTGGCATTTTTTTTAGGTTTTTGAAGGTTAATATCTCTTTTGAGAATCAATTTATCGTAAAAAGGAAAACATAGGAACATATCAATAGTAGCCATAGATTTTTGGACAAAAAATTATTGCTCTACTGGCATTATCCAGGGAGGAAACAGGGGACTACGTTTGTATGAAAAAACCGCCCTCCTGTTTCCTCTTAAGGTGGTTTTCCACCGGCAGGGCGAGACGAGACGCCACGCGGATTGAATTGAAATTTCTATGAAATTTTCAATCCTCTCCTAGCGATTGGATTGGAAAAAATTTTTCATACAAATTTCAATTGACAACATTTCATATTTTCAAAAGATCTTAATTCGAAAACCATTTGGGTAAAACTGTATTTTATCCTCAAAAAAAATATTTTTGGATTTTTTTTCCCATTCATTTTGGAAAAAATCGTCAATTAGTGTGAACCGGAAGTGTGACGTCATTTTCCCTGCATTATCGAGAGAGACCTTAGTACTGAAACGATTAAAAAGTGTATGGTATCCGGTTGTCATTTTCTGACATACTTGCCGTCTGACTTTTATTTGTTTTGAAAATTGTTACAACTGCTTAGCAGCTTTAGAAGTTTAATTTTCTTACCGTTGGTTCATTTGCACGTTTTCGAAGACCTTAAAAGACTTGGCACTTTCCCACTGGACTCCGATAACGCATTCAAACATTATTAACTTGGCATTCTTTTACCGGACACCGATTTTTTTCATATAATGAAGACATCAGAAGGTTTTTCTCAGGCTGATAGCACGAATCTGCCGCGTGTTGAAATTATGATGATGATGGAGTACACATCGGCAAGTGATAAATATAATCCAGCCCAAATAAGAGGAGCAAAAGCATCGTTGTCTTCCCGAACTTCCTATGTTGACAACGCTGTAACGCCTGACAGTTATTTTTTTAATCGTAATTGTCGCTCTGGATTCTAGTTTTTTTAAATCGTAATTGTCGCTCTGGATTCTAGTTGGGAAAGTGACGTCATTTTCTACATACGCCCTTTTAGAATGAGCTACTTTTCAAACTGCTATTTTTAATTGAAAAATTGAGTTAAAACAAAAAAGAAAAAATACGGGTAGCTTAAAATTCCACCTATTTTCTATCCAGCTCATAAAATGAAGGAGTAGAAAATTTGAAATATTGTCAATTCATTCCGCTTCGCATCTCGTCTCCCCCTGCCGATGGAAAACCACCTTTAGTCTGTGCATTATCGCGTATTTTTATTTGTGCAGTGTGCAATCATTTCACGCACCGATAATAGGGATTAAAAGATACGATCTAAATGTAACAATAAAACATGAAAACAAACGCGGAAACGAATGCTAACAAAACAAAGTGGAACTCAATATAAAACAGTTGTACTATTTTACACAAGGGCCGGCCGCTAGTATGGGACGCCACCTGCGTGGATACTCTCGTGCCATCCCATCTTCCAGGCTCCAGAACAAAGGCTGGCGCTGCCGCATCCTCAGCAGAAGACCTCAAACGCCGCAAATATGGAAACCTCGGCAGTAGCTACATATTTATTTATAGCAACGTTAAGAAGACATTGTTTAGATCGTACTGCCAGTCTTTTTACACCTGCAGCCTATGGATCAACTATAGTCAAAAAGTTATAAACGCCCTACGCGTCCAATATAACAATGCTTTCAGGATGCTATTGGGGTTGCCAAGGCAATGTAGTGCGTCAGGAATGTTCGCGGAGGCGCGCACGGATGGCTTTCATGCTATAATGCGGAAACGTGTCGCGTCTCTGCTGCGGCGTCTCGGCAGTAGCTCCAATAGCCTCCTGGAAACTGTGGCAGGACGAGAAGATGGCCCCTTTCGATACTACTGGAATAAACTCCATGTACTGCTGCCATGTAGATAATTCATTAATGTAAGTAGTGTAGTACTAACCTAGTGATAAGTCTTAATGTAACTAACCAAATATGGATTAATTCCGAAATAAACGAATTGAATATTTGAGGCGTTTGGGGTCGAGACGCTGGGACCCTGGGGACCTAGTGCGTGCCGGCTTTTTAAGGATCTGTCGGCGCGTATAGTGGAAGCCACCAGTGATCAGAGGGCTGGCCAGTTTTTCGCTCAGCGAATTAGCATTGCCATCCAGCGTGGTAATGCGGCCAGCCTTCTGGGTACACTCCCCAGTGGCAGCGATTTGGAGGAAATTTATTACCTTTAGTTTGTTTGTTTTAATTTATAGTTTTAGTTTGTTATTGTTTTATTTAAATTTTATTGTTTACTAAATAACTCCTTTAAACATTTATGTATTGGTCTATTACCTTGTGCAACGATAGTTACTATTTTACACAAGTACACTTTAATTACGTTGCAGTAAGTAGCTAAATATGTGTAAGTAAAAGTTTCTAAAAAGCTAGTAAAATTCTCGAAATTTAATCTTTCGATATTATTATTATTATTATTATTTATCTAAATAAGTGAGTTTATTGGTTATAAATATGAGGCAGGTATTATGGCAGGTACTTACAACAAGATACATCATTATAAGATTATAAGGGACTTAATATAAAATACACTATTTAATACATTACAAAACTATTCTAGGCAATTAAAATTAAAGCTAAAGTAAATAAAATAAAACTATAAAAATAAAACCCCTGCTAAAAGGTCTGCCTGCGGCATCGACCCCAGGACGCTGGCAGCTTTTCCTCGTTGGAGCGCTATAGCGATCCGCTGGGACAGATAGGCGCCAGCCCTGGGGTCTCCTGAGGCGCGGACCAGCTGGGATGACAGGGCCCTCATGAATTATTGAAAGTTTCCTTTTTGCGAAGTTCCTCGCTTAACGCGAGCTCTTTCTGGTCGCTGGCTAAAACCCTCCGGACGGGCAAAAATTTGGTACGCTACTAGTACTAAGTAGAGAGTAAGAGTGAGTCACTCCTGGGGGTGATAAAAGTTGAATTTTACAAGGAATGAAGGCGGTATCGAGACAAACACTGATTTTATTGACCGAGCGAAGCGTTTCCGTTTCAGCTTGAGCAAAATGCATTTGTGTGTCTTTCTGCCTGTTTTTACAGGTCGCATTCTCAACAGATTCTCGTGAACTTAAGGATTTGACTGACTCCCGAGATCAACGGTTCACAGCAGGGCTCAAAACCGGTGTTTTGCAAAAACCCCGAAATAGCCCAATATTTTGAATTATTTTATGCTTTTTATGTAGAGCTCAGTAATGTATTTAAGTCATGATTTCGTATTATTAGATTGTCTGGTTAAAAAACGAAATAATAAACCAAAGAACGGAAAGAATACCGGTATCTTTGTATGGAGCAAATACCGGTTACCGAGCCCTGGTTCACAGAGCCACTTGAGTAAGTAAGTAAGTAGTTATAGTGGTAAGAGACCTCGCGAGTCGCAGCCGCAGTCGTCGAGTCCCAGTGTTTTTGAAAGTGTGGGTTGCGACCCCCTGGGGGGTTGCAAGTCTCTAGAAAGGGGTCGCGCGGGTCGAAAAACCTCAGGCAAAAAGAAAAAAAAAAACAAAAAAGCTCAAAAGTGTAACGAAATCAAATTCAAGCCCAATATCGTGGAGGCTACGGGGTCGCGAAATATTTTCGCATACAAAGGGGGTCGTGCCACAGAAATATACCTATCGAGGTAGAAGAAAAAGGTGTATGCACCTCGTGTGTTAAAAAGAAGTGGCAACGATCTACTTTGCACGCCTTTAACTTGAGTTGCCGTCAATATTATTATCGGATTTGAAAATTAAGAGGAAACAGGAGGGCAGTTTTTTCATACAAACGTAGTCCCCTGTTTCCTCCCTGGATAATGCCAGTAGAGCAATCATTTTTTGTCCAAAAATCTATGGCTACTATTGATATGTTCCTATGTTTTCCTTTTTACGATAAATTGATTCTCAAAAGAGATATTAACCTTCAAAAACTTAAAAAAAATGCCAGATTTTCCGCTGTGTTCACACATCCAGAAAACAAATTTGACTAGATTATTAAACAAAAGGAAAACAGGAACACGGCCAAAGCCTTTCTTTAATGTTTAATGAAAAAAATAGTTAAATAGGTTAAGTTTTAGGGAAGAAATCAGGGGACTACGAAACGTTTGTTTTCATGAAATTTTAAAAGGTATTTTCGGTCCAAACTGCAGTTGTCTCTATCGCGCTCTGCGCAGGAGAGGCGGGCAGTGCGGGACAGCGACACATTTTACAAATACCTAATTTTCAATTCTCTCCACCTTACTCTTTCCTCTTAATTGTTCAAATACCACCAAATGAAATGGAAAATTTATGTTTTCTATCACTAAACTACACTTTTGGCGTCAAGCGCCCGCCGTCCATACAAATCGACGAACTATTTTCTTCTATTTCGACATATTTCCGTGGGTCGTGTAGAGTTGTGCCGTTCTCGAGAATTCTCGGAAACGTTCTCAGTTTTGTATGGGAAATGTTCTCGAGAACGTTCTCTCTCCATACAAAACGGAGAACGTTTCCGAGAATGACACATCTCTAGGGTCGTGCCATGAAACAGTTCGAAAAATACTGCACTATAGGAACGCATCTATAGGAACATAATAAAAGCGAACCGAAAAGAAACTGGAAAACTCTACTGATGATTTAGTATTAATGGCTTGGCCAGAACAGAAGCCGTAAATGTATTATAAAACAGGATAATTCCCAGGCGGTCCATTTAAAATTGGTGGTGAGTGCTCTCCGCTGTTCAGTGCTAACTCTTCTGATATTAAATAAATAAAAGTATAAACATAGGTAGGTACTATAGCTTTTGGCTGCGCTGCGACTTCGTTTGTTTTTTTAGGGTTCCGTATCTGAAAAGGAAAAAACCCTTATAATATCACTTTGTTGTCCGTCTGTCTGTCCGTCCGTCTGTCAAGACCCTTTATCTCGGGAACGCGTGGAGGTATCGAGTTGAAGTTAAAACCATATACTCAAATCAAACTTCTAAGTTAACGTTAGAAAAGATACGGCCATTTATGCCGTAAAAAACTTAAATTTTGACAATTATCGCTTTCGGCGGCGTACGTCGGAGTCGTCGGATTCCGATTTCGTCAGATGACATGTAGGCCAGATTCCGTTTTCGGCAAATTCCATGGAGGTCAGATTCCGATTTCGTCAGGTGCCACATATGACTGATTCCGATTTCGACAGATTCCAAATAGGTCAGATTGCATTTTCGTCAGATTCCTAGTTGGTCATATTCCATTATCGCCGGATTCCAAGTAGGTCAGATTCCGAGGTGGTCAGTTTCCTAGTAGGTCAGATTTCGAATAAGTCAGTTTCCTATTTCGTTAGATTCCGAGTAGGTCAGTTTCCTATTTGGTCAGTTTTTATTTCGTCAGATTTCAATATCTCTAGATTTTTGGCTGTGATGATGTCAAAAATGGCGTGCATTTCACACTACAAGACGGCAGACGTCATTTCACGTCACGTCACAAATCAGTGCCCCCATAAACGTAGAGATATTGCCACGTCACTGCTGTAGACATGCGCAAAATGTGTCACTAGAGTGAAAAGAGTGATATGAATCTTTAGCTCTCAAAGATATGCATCACTCTTTTAGCTCAGTATCTCTGCCGTGTGTCAACAGCTCACTAGCTCTTATAAGCTGAGTAGCTCTGTGGTGTGTCAACTGCTCACTAGCTCTTATAGTTCAGTAGCTCCAAATCCGAATATAACCGAATGAAAGCGATATGAATAGAGCAACTTGAGAGCGAGTGAATGAGTGAGTTGAAAGATATACTGAGTTGTTTGAATCGGAACTGAGCTAGTGAGCTAGACCAATTGATATAGCTCTTTTGAATCACTCACTCGCGAGCTACATACACATGTCTAGATGGCTGAATGACCTGGCCCCTATTTCACCACGCCGACAGGTGCGACAATTGTCACCAAAAAGTGACAATTGTCAAGAATTCGTGATTATTGTTGTTTCACTAGTTTCGACATTTTACAAGCGATATTTCACCACGCCGACAGGTGCGACAATTGTCACAAAAAAGTGACACTTGTCACAAAAACAGTGACATTTGTCAAAATGTCGTGATTATTTTTGTTTCACAAGATTTTACAATTGAACCGTATGTCGAAAACTGCCAGGCACAGACCATTCTAGTCGGTCGGTTCTCCACACAAACGAAAAAGTGTCATCATTTGCTTTCACGACAATAATCATGGTTGAAATGTATTTCATTTTATAACTTGTTACTTAATACAGTTTGTCTGCGCGATACATCATGTGACAGTCAGTGCCACCTACGAGTAATAATTAACATCATTTGTAACTAAACTCATAAATATTTTATTTCGTTTCACGGAGACTATAAAATAATTAATGCTGTGGAAACGAATGATGCCCCATTTTTAAGGTTCCGTACCCAAAGGGTTCCAATGGAATCCTATTACTATGACTCCGCTGTCCGTCTGTCACAGGGCTATCTTTTGAACTGTAGTAGGTAGAGACTTAAAATTTGCACAGAATGTGTATTTCTTTTGCCACTATAACAACAAATTAAATAAAAAAGGGTCTAAATACAAGAAACATGTTTTTTGTTTTTGCTCGAAGGCGGTACGAAAATCTTCGTATGCGAATCCGACCAAGTGCGGACTTAGCCGGTTTTTATTTATATGAAAAACCAACCAAACAAATACATACAAACAAGAAGAAGGTATACACTTTATGACATCTAATGTTGTTGAAATAGTTTGATACATTTTGTCTGCGCAAAACAACATGAGAAATCCCAAAAAGCCACAAAAGCATGCAATCGGCTGTTGATGCACCTACTAAACTAGAATTAATTAAAAGTATTTTCTTTTTTGCCTTTTGAGACTTCTCATGTTGTATCGCGCAAAATATATCAAGTCATGAAATAAATCACAGTTCAGTCAAAATTTATGATTATGATGTTAACTTTCATTGTTCACCTTCTTATTATTTGTATAATGAACCGAACGATTCGAATTATTTTAAACTTTTTCTACCGTTCTAGTCTAAAAGGCGACTTTTTGCTATGGAAGTTCATAGTAAAAACCTTTTTGTGTGTTGATGAAAAGTAGTCAACAGTAACCCTAACCTTACCCTATGAAACGGAAAACTCAGCAGTGTCTCTTGTCATTCAATAGAGATTTTGACAGCCGTATCTTAGGGAATAAGGGCTAATTTATTAACAATTTGTAAGAAACTATCGCCTTAACGACTTTAGTGCTGCAATAATATAAAGTACCTATTTTGCTCGCAAAAAAGCGTAAGATGTATGAATCCTGCGGCGCTTCCGCCTTTCTCGAGCGAAAGCAGAAACCATTTTACCAAAAACGCGTAAGATGTATGAAATCCTGCGGCGCTTACTGTTTTTTCGAGTTGATAAAGTTTGTATGGGAGAACAATATCTTCGTTTTTTAGTATATCACTCGATTTAGTATTCACCGTTTAAACCTTCCCTGACTACACATATTTCAAGACCAAAATTAGCCAAATCGGTAAAGCCGTTCTCAAGTTATAGCGTGACCAAGAGAAATAGGGGTTCATTTATATATATAGATATTATTACAGTAGAGTGGCATAGCGCAATAAAAATGACAAAACTTCCGCTTGAAAGGCACATGTTCGAACTACTCGGTTAATATAGCGCGCATTAGCTTTTCGGCGAAGGAAAAACATCGAGAGGAAACCTATAAATGTATATAAAGAAATACAAAGGTGGATGTGATGTACCCGCACTGGGCCAACTTGGGGACTACAGCCCATTCACTCTCATCAATGGGAGTAGGCCTATGCCCAGCAGCGGAACATAATTATATAGGCTAATGATGATAAGTTTGTGGGAAAGGGTTAGTTTTTACATTTAGGTATCGGTATTCGTATATGCATGTTTTGTGTTGTTAGATGATCTAGAAGTTCACCGATTATATTTATCCAATAATTATACTTCGCTAATTTTAGCGACATGGATTTTTTCCTTGAATGTAAAATCGTAATATTAAAAGAAAAAGTATTTGGAATCTATATTTTCCTATGTAAGCATTTTCACCAATATCATTATCGCCATCGCCGCTGCTACTTTCACAGAGGAAAACCATTTTCTGCGTAAGTTAACCACGAAACACTATAATTGTCACAAAAGCCTGACACAGCTCTAACCTCATGTCAAGAATTACAGACAATTGTCGAAATATGACGACTTGTAAAAAATTACGTTGTTTCACAACATAAATGTCATAAAATAAGGCAGTGACAATGGTAAGAAAATGCCTGTCACTCTTAAACTACAATTGAAGACAATTACGAATTTTTCCATACAATAAAATGTTTGTGAAACGGATAATTGTCAACGCTGACATTTTCCATACAAATAAATTTGCGAATATGTCGACTTGTCACCTGTCACTGATCGAATTGTAAACCGACATATGTCACTGACAATTGTAAGCGTGGTGAAATAGGGGCCTGGACGCATTCGATCGAAATTGGTGGGACATTGCCCATATTAGAGGAGAGTGGAATAGGAAAGGGGAGGCCTTTACCCAACAGTGAAGTGAAAATCAGGAAGTGGGATAAAAACTTGCAAGTTTGGTTGACGCCGGTATAGGTGGAACTAAATAAAAGCTGGTAATAAAAAGCCATATAACCGCGGACTGTTTGTGTTTAGACTGTGCCTCAACTACGAGTATACCATTTTTCCACTTCAGTTGGCATAAACAGTCCAAAACGAAACAAAAACCATTAACAAAGAAGAGAAAATAGACTCTATTGTCTGTACAATTGGGATCATAATCTAAAATCAACTCAAGAATGTGTCGTTATGAACTGGAATAAGGCATCGCATGCATGTTTATTTACAAGTAAAGGTATTTGCTGTTTTTTATTTGTTTAAGCGTAAGGACGTTATGCTTTTCGCACGTATGTTTGACAGTTTGTAAATGTTAAATAAAATATCATAAAGTAAGGTATTAAATGTGTGTGATACGTTGCGTACGGACCATATTTTATTTCAAAGAATAAACCGTCTCATAAAATAGTACTCAAATTGTACTATTTAGTACCTAGCTTAGAATAATTGTACTTCTTCGCAATATCCTAATATATGAAGTTCAAACTGGTCCGTACAGAACGTACTCGTTCCGTACAGACCAGAAGCCAAAAATGCAAATTCAAGTAACAGACGTCGATGTAAAAATTGTATTCCAAATGTACCTTCAGGTTTTGATACAACACTTAAAAAAGAAGATCCATTCGTTGTTGATTCTCAGTTCAAGTTGATCGGTACAGAGTACAGAACGAGTACGTTCCGTACGGACCAAGGAGCTTAAATTTGTATTTTTGAATTATTCTCGGTATCAACATTAGTACCGATGTGGTAGTACTCTTTTAAAAAAAATTGTACCTCAATGGATCGAGCAGTACAGCCGATTGAATGTTAGACTGGTCCTCCGATCTGTTGGAGGTTTAAACCTGTGGGTCTAGTGAAAAGTCACATTTAACCTAGGCGCAAAAGAGCTTAAGTCATACAAGAGAGTTGTGACCTTTTGTTGTTGACTTGTATCCCTTTTCACTAGACCGCTCACTACATTGCAAGGGTATATAGAAATAATAAAGAGTTTTAGTTGCCGTTTCGCTAAAACCTACCCAGGTATAAAGACAACCAAGTAGTACGACTTCGGCCGTTTAGGAGCGCGCGACACGCGCACTTACTCCATACTGTGGCAGGCCCGCGCAGGTCCAAATGCTTGCCTGTGGTGCGTCCTGATGTACCTTTTGTAGGAAAAAAAAACTACCGTATACCGTGGCCCAGCTAAGACTCCGGCAAGAAACTTAGCTGAGCCCGACAATTTCGCAGTGAAGTTAGTCTAGGATATTTAGATCCTGACGGTTAGTATAAAGCGGTGTTTTTCAAACTATTTCATGGCACGAGCCCCGTTTGTATGAGAAAATATTTCGCGACCCCTATCCTCCGCGATTTCTAACCTGAATTTTATTGTTTTACACTTTTGAGCTTTTTGTTTTTTTTTTTCTTTTTCCTTGAGGTTTCTCGACCTTCGCGACCCTCTGCTAGAGGCTCTGTGACCCCCCAAGGGGTCACGACCCACTTTGAAAAACACTGGTTTAAAGTACCTAGTTGCAAGTAAAATTTTAAACGACCGTACAAACTGTCGCGCACAATACGCTCGCATTAGGCCTAATAATGGCTTGCGCGGTGAACCAGCGCGCGCGCAGGGTCGCTGACCGCGCGGCCGTGAGGATAACGCAGATCACTGGATCTGAGACGGCTAGGTCGGCAGTTAAGAGGACACGGTAAGCTTGAGTATAAATAAATCCTACTTCCCATCATATCCGACTTCTGCATTTCTAAAAAAAAAACACAAATATATCGAGATAGAAGGAAATTGTGCGCCGATTTGTATGAAAACCGGGCGTGTAATAGTATATTACACAACTAGGGTGGTAATACAAAGAAAGGCCGGGATCGCAGAAGTTTGCGGCCCGAACTGAAAGCGAGGGACGTAAATATGCGATCGAGGGCTTTCTTTATTACCTCCCGTGTTATGTACATCATTTTTTGTCTAAACTTGGCCAGAAAGCGGCTTTTTCCTTACGCGCAGAGTGCGGAAAAAGCCACTTTATGGCCAGGTGTGGCATAAAAGACTTTTCGGTTGACGTTTGATGACAACAGCGTAACTTAGAGATGGGAAACATAAACCGCTCGACACCGATTCTAAGCCATCGATTAGCACGCGGCAAACCGATTATATTACCTGATATTACCGATTATTTCTGGGGCCAGAGGGCTGGCTCCTTCCTAGCACAAAGGATCAGCATTGCCATTCAGCGTGGCAATGCTGCCAGCCTTCTAGGCACCCTACCGCCAGGTAGAGATCTGGCGGAATTATTTTATATTTAGAAGTAGGTATACTGTAATATTTTTAGAACAATGTTCAACTTAAAAACCTAGAAACATTAGGAGTCAGTCTATAATAGAAAAATAACAATAATAAAAATTATTTCTATTATATTTCGATGCATGATAGAAATTAATAGAAATAAATTTCCCATATCCTATCCTGAAATTGTGAAAATAATACAGAGCAACAAGATAAATTATTTTATAAATAATTACGGATATTTTAGGACCCAGAGTATACGAAAGAAAATATTTTATTTAACAGTTTAGCTTTTTTGGTGGTATTTAAACAATTAATTACAGCGCAAGGCATTTTGACTTTGTAAATCTGACACCGCACGCAGAAATCCCGACGTGTGACCGAATCTTACAGACCCTTTCGGAATATAAACAGAGAAAAAGAAAATCAAGGGCACATGAAAATTTATATTGTATGCATAGCCCGACTCTTGTGTCATGACCCCTAAGGGGTCCATGGACCACAGTTTAAGAAACCCTGACTTAATGGATCCAGAGAGCATCTTTTGATGAAACACTATGTCTATTTATTTTAATGTTGCATTTATATACCTACTTACCTATAAAGGAAGCCACTATAAACAGACTACCCATAGACTTTAATACGTTGCTATAAAATTTACATCCGTTTACAAATGTACTATTAACAGTGTGTTTGATGGTACTACGAATTTTCATGTTGCCACATTTTGTGTAAGCAAGCAAAGGTCATTGGGCATTTTGTTCGGACATATGACCCACGGCGTACACAAACGAAATAGGGCTAGGTATGTAGGTAAATGTATCTGCTACTCAGTGGTATGAGTCGCATTCTTGTAAACCATGGGAAAATTGAGAAAAATAAAATAATAAAAATAATTTCTTATCATTATAGCATTTTTGCAATGAATTAAGTACACACATACTGTTGAATAACTTTTTTCTGCCGGTTGATACATAAAAAAAATACTTATTTAGAAAAGTGAGACTAAATTCTCTATTTTAAAACTAATTTGGTCTCTGTACGCGAAATTTCGGAAAGCGGGTCAAAAACGCCCAATGACCTTTAGCGCTTACAATGATTGTTAAAACGTCAAAAACCGAAAATAAAGAGGTGAATTGAGTACTGAGTAAAATGACGTCATATTACTGTTTTTCATTTCTATCTGAGCGTATTGACACTTCATGTTCTTCAAGAAAATAAGTAGACCACCCTATTGAATCAAATAACCTTACTCGCTTTTGCGCGATCGACAAATTTTCCATGAATACCTCTGAATGCACTTCTGCTCGTTTCTCCTATGTTCACTCTGAGCAATCAGCGAAGCTTCAAGGTGGGCCGGGTCAAGCGACCTGGTTCCAGGCGTCCCGGCCCCCACCTAGTCGGACGCTCTCAAGATGGTCCGTACTGTAGAGACTGGCCGTCTCTAAGTAGAAGCATCATGTAATATTTCGGAATAAAACCAATTCTAAATCATCAAGTGCCTGTTTACTTCGATAAACCACTGGCTAGACCAGGGTTTCCCAAACTGTGCGTCGCGACGCCCTAGGGAGTCGCGACACTGTCCCAGGGGCGTCGCGACACGGGAGTTTCAAGTCGCCGTAAGTTAAACCTATAAAGACCCGCAAGTGTCTTAGTTTACAAGGGCGTCGCAAAAAGTTTACAACCTGCCAAAGGAGTCGAAGTGTAAATAAGTTTGGGAACCCCTGGGCTAGACCCTCACAGTACAAGCAACCTGGTTTGATCCCAGGCGCCCCGGCCCCCACCTACTCCGACCCTCTCAAGGTGGTACGGGCCAAGCGACCTGGTTCAATCCCAGGGAACGCACGGCTCCCACCTGAATCAGAATTATTTATTTGTCAAACATAGGTAGGTGACATTGGTGTTTTTACAAATTTTGTATCACTATGTTTTGCCTCAAGGCATACAAATAGCTACAATAATTAGCATGCAGCATGCATTTTAGTATTAAATCAAACGTTCGTACAATTCTACATATCTACTAATTCTAATTAAATAGATTTAATAAGTCAAAAAAAAAATCATGTCATTGTGTCATTTAAATATTCTCTTACTGAGTAATAGCACTTCTCCTGGTCCGATTTTTGCAATAGCCAGTAAGACTTGAAAGCATGGCAGCTTATAAAAATAAAATAAGAAACCTGGGTCTTATATTTATCCGCTATGCTATGCCGCCTTCCCTGGCCTTATGATATAAATTTAACTTGCTCGGTCAACAGTTTTTCCAGTATACCTCTGAACTGCACTTCGGGTCTTGTTTCTCTGAACTGTACAGCATCAAGACTGGGCGAGACACGCATGTCCTCCTTTTCTTACTCGCGTTGTGAGAAGAGTACCGACATGTCGTTGTCGAGTGTACACAGCCGGGGTAATATCTGCACGACCTTCTTCGCTTTTTGTCCAGTTTTTTGTCTCATTGTTCTAGCGTTCATACAAGGTTACGCCATTATTGTACATTTAGAAGAAAAAGGTCGTTAGGTTAATAAGTCCCAAAGATTCTTACTACGTTCTGATGTTTTAGTTGGTATGTTACTCGTGCATTAGTTCACTGTTTATAGTTTTTACTCGACTTACAATGGCGAGGTTATGTGTTATGCTACTTTGATAACGCTGGCGAATCGTGCATCTTTCAGTATAGTAATTATGATTTGTTTCATGTGAAGTTCAATCTGATTAATAGTCTACTTGATGACAGTTCAAATCAGCTTCCTTTTACCCGACTGCGGCGAAGCCCAAAAGTCACTGTCAAGTTCGTTAAAATAAACAAAATGGCGGATTTTATGCACTTTTAAAGTGCACCGCGGTCGGATTTTTTTTAGTAAAAATATTTAGTTATTATGAAGTGTCAAAACGCTCCGATAGTATGTAGTTTAGTATGAAATACTATCTTGTGACGTCATGCTCAACATGGTGCCTTATTTTTAGTTTTCGTCATTGTAAAATCGTTGATGGCACGAAAATAAGTTTGAATGATTTTATCCGGGCTGTTTTGGAAGCGTAATTTGCTGGTTAGAGTTAATGAATTTATTTTGATTGTTGTCAAATACCCTATTGTATAATTTTTCATCGCTTCTAGGCTCTTTCAGTGGCCAGTTTCAAGAAGCTACAAGTTACAATTTGAAGGGATGTTTATAAAAATAACATAAGGCCCCATTTAGACGGGGAGAGAGCTCGTATGCGAGTTTGATTACATTGCGGGCTACCCAAGTACGATGAGTACAGTTGATCGATTAATCGCCGCAATGAAATGAAAATCGCATACTTACCTACAAGTTCCTCGCCGCGTCTAAATGGGGCCTAACTGACTAGACTGGTAGATACTTAAAGAAAAAAAATTACAGTAGGTTTTATTTTAACCAGCTTGTTAGTTATGTTGGTTGGTAAGCATCCCTTAAATCTTACATTTCCAAACATTGGTCAGAAAAGTCATTACAATGCTTGTCACGAAGCTACTTTTTCACAATTTGTAAAATTAGGGTCAATTGAATTTTACAAATTGTGAAAAAGTAGCTTCGTATATTGTTTGAAAAAGCGTCAATTGAACTGACGTTTTTCGAAGATTCTGTTAGATTGTTAAATCTACCCAGCTTCCGAGCTATGTAAACTTGTAGCTTTATGAAATGGGCCACTGAGCTCTCAAAGTTCGGCAACCTATTGACACCATTAAGAACCATTGGTGTTCATATAATATTTATTGGCGGCGACCACCACTGGCAACGACCACTTTCCATCAGATGGCTCGTCTGCTCGTTTGATACTTGTTACATTAAAAAACGTACTTCATCTTTGACTTCATCATAATTTAACATCAAATTGCCTGGTTTTAGTAAAAATTATAACACGTGAACCATTAAATGCTGTTTTCGAATAATTGCAAAAATAAACTTTGGCTGGAACCCTCATCCAAAGCTCCGCGATGCTGGAATGGAGACTGCGGAATCAATTTAGAAACTGTGACAATGTTGTACGCTAATGCAAGTTTATTACAAGTATTACATAACAATTCTATGACATAGTTGTATTTACGACGGCGGGAATCGAACCCGGCGCGCCATATAAATCGTAATGTAATAAATTAAACGTTTGTCCGTCTGTGCGCGAGCCAGGTTTGATAGTTCCGGTGGTAATCACTCTTGTTACTTATAAACGTTGTACTCTGTCTTAGATCTTGCCTATCCCACGGGATAACCGTCATGGGCGTCTCGTAAATGCGAGATTCGCATGATCGATAATACGGTCCGCAGGATTTGAGGGATTTAAAAAAAACGATTCAAATAAAATGTGCTTTCGAACGTGGGTAATCTCAAACTATAATCAATAGCCACTTTAATGCTACATTTTACTATATTATACTATAGATTGAATACCCTTTCCGATAAAGGAGGATAGCTTATAACGAAGAAGCATCTACCTACCTAGATATTTTCATAATATGGTCGTTTATTATGATTATAACCATTAAAGTATGTTTTACGAGTTTCCAGAAGATTTTTTGCCTGATAAACCCTTTTAGTTAGGTTTCCTTAATTCTTTTCAACTTGTGCATTATCGATCAGCTATTGTTAGCATGTTAAATAAGTTGATACTAATTAACTAAACATTCAGAGGCCGTTCGACAATCGTTAGTCCAGATCGTCCTTATCAAATTTAAAGGATGCTTTTTGGGCTAACCAACGCTCCGTTTTTTTTCAGACGGATCCACTTAGGATTTTTTTCGGAAATAGACCGGTACGGTATATTTTGATCTTTAACCTGTCCTAACCTCAGTTTAACAATAGCCATATTATTCATCTCCAAAACTGTACATTTCAAATAGATCAAAAAGCAACTACTAGGCCAGTAACGTAAAAATAAACGGAAACCTAAAATTTGTCAAGCTTTTAGCAGCTCGCTTAATTTATATTTTATTGCCATTCAAAAATAAACCCTGTCTCGTTGTAATAAGACTTTAATACCAGCGTTAGTTCTTACAATAAGTAACGGGAACATTTCGACGATTTGTAGAAAAAGACCATCCATCATGGACGGCCTTTATCGAAAAAAGGGCGTAAGAAAGGTTAAGTAAAAGTGTTGGTACGTCGTTTATGGTATGGAGTTTTGAGATTGGACTCTGTATAGAAAGAAATGATTGTGCCTTATGACGGAGATGGCTACCTAAATTACTAAATATGTAAACTATTAAAAAACGTAATGAAGGTCTGTTCATGCATACATTTTTAAACAATTTTATCTTGCGACAGCTTTCCAACTTTTTTTTCTAAACCGATAAAACCGTTTAAATAGATATTTTTAAGCTATTCACTTGTTTTAAGATAAATATACATATGATAAACTACTGAACTGGATAAGAATAATAAATAGTACATTACACAACTAGGGTAGTAAAACAAAGCTTTCTTTATTACCTACCGTATTGTGTACATCATGTTATGTCTACACTTGGCCAAAAAGCGGCTTTTTCCGTACGGTGCTTAGCGTGCGGAAAAAGCCACCTATGGCCAGGTGTGGCATAATAGTACATTACACAACTAGGGTGGTAATACAAAGAAAGGCCGATCGCAGAAGTTTGCGGCCCGAGCTGCAAGCGAGGGACGTAAATATGCGATCGAGGGCTTTCTTTATTACCTCCCGTGTTGTGTACATCATTTTATGTCTACACTTGGCCAGAACGCGGCTTTTCCGTACGCACAGCGTGCGGAAAAAGCCACTTTATGGCCAGGTGTGGCATAAATGATATTTTCACATGGATTCGCCAGTATATTTCTGCCATATGCCACCTTGATCGATTGTAGAACATACCTGTAACAAAAAAAAATTACTTGAAATTTATTTAGACAAGAACTACGTATTAAGGTTAAATGTGTTTTTAGCTATGCCTTATTTGGATAAAAAGTATCCTATCACAGTTATTTTTTGGAAAAATATTTAACTGTGTACGCTACGTTCTATTTATAGTTCTAATATTTTAGAATTTTATTATATGTAGGGACTGGCCGTCTGTACAAAAGAATGGGCTAGACGACAAAAAAAACTGTTTAGTCCGTCAGTTAGATTATTAAAAAATATTGTACACGTATTTTTTCTTTTGTTTGACAAACAAAAAATGACGAAGATAGAGTGCTTAGAAGTTTCAAGTGACGTCACTCCTAGGTACAATTTTCACCTAGGACTGACGTCACAAGCCCCCACTCTAGAAGTTTGATGATCTATAACTTTGCCGATTTTTAATATTTTGATAAACCAAAAAATAAGTGTCCCATATTTTTCCATAATCTAACTGACGGACAAAATAGAATTGTATATTTTTAACCCAGTCGTCATCCCCATTATGAATATAATTCAAATATCTGTCAGTCTAACTAATCTAAGATAGATAATTGAAAAGTACATTTTGCAATAAAACCGACCCCAGAAAAATAAGCCATATACGAAAATAGGTCAAAGTTAGCATTCAAAAACAGTAAATTGTGTATTAAAGTTGGTAACGAGCTATTTGCGAAGTTCCCGGCGTAACCGAGTTACGGGATATCCGGGCTAACCGGATCCCGGTAATCCGGTTAAGGTCCCGCAGCCAAACGGCTTTGCTTATACGAGACTGGCACCTGGTAATGGGCTAGACGACTAAAAAAAACTGTTTAGTCCGTCAGTTAGATTATTAAAAAATATTGTACACGTATTTTTTCTTTTGTTTGACAAACAAAAAATTACGAAGATAGAGTGCTTAGAAGTTTCGAGTCACGTCACTCCTTGCTAAAATTTTCACCTAGGAATGACGTCACAAGCCCCCACTGCGGAAGTTTGACGATCTATACCTTTGTCGATTTTTGATAATTTTGTAAAACCAAAAAATACGTGACCCATATTTTTCCATAATCTAATACATACGGGTAAACGCAATTAAATTTTTTTTATGTAAAATATCCCTTTTAATTGCGAAAATACACGTCGACTATGTATGTTCAGAAACATACCGAACCTAAGTTCATAAATAATGTACTTTACTGAAATCTAGGCGCGACCGACATTCAGTACATTACACCCAGAATCAAACATAACTAACACCAAAGCGTGACCTTTTGAATAATTCCACCAAGGATCCGTGGATTTTTAACACATTGCCAATGTTGCCAGACGATCCATTTGAGCGGGTCATCCCGAGGTCTTCCGGACGACTACATCTTTAAGTTATTATAATGTAAATATAAAAATATAGGTATTAATGTCGAAGGTGCTGGAAGAAGAGGTAGATCAAGAAAGAGGTGGATGGATTGTGTGAGAGATGATATGGCTAGGAAGGATGTAAACGCTGAGATGACGGGTGATAGAGAGGTTTGGAAAAAGAAGACATGCTGCGCCGACCCCAAATGAATGGGAAAAGGGCAAACGAATGATGATGAATGTAAATGCTCAAATGTTGATGTTCTTTTTATTGTATAATGTTTTTGCGCTATAGTACATTACACAACTAGGGTGGTAATATAAAGGCCGAGATCGCAGGTGTGGCATAAAATAAATTCTTTCTTTCTTTCTTCTTAAATATAAAAATACCCATCGAGTGTCTTTTAGTAATTATGAGCGGACATAGGAACAGACATACATACATATTTATCGTCACTAAGTACTTTGAAAAAAACTCGTATCTAAAAACGTAGTAAAGAAAACAGTCAAAAGTTACATACAAACTTCATATACATGTACTGCGTTTTTACTTGGAGTTAGTAGGTTACATATATAGATACAAGAAATCAAAGTACATACATAGAAAAAAAAATGGCGCTCACCTGTGAACAACGGGAATCGAACCCGGTACCTCTGGATTTCCGGCCTAGCGACTCAACAATTCGTCCACCGTAACACCCAGTAAACACCCTCAATTCTGCCATCTACCTTGACTTCCGTATCATTCTATTTTAATAGGACTTTAATCTCAAAATGTGGTGTAATTTACCCGCATTAAAAACCAATGAAGAAACAACATGTTTCTTTCATATAAAGTATCAGATACGTGTTTTTTTTAAAGTACTGACGATATACAGGTCTAACACATACCCGCTTTTGGGCTTCGCCGCATTCGGGTAATAATAGGCTACTTGATGACAGTTCAAATCAGCTTCTTTTTATGAAGTGTCAAAACGCTCCGAAAGTATGCAGTTTAGTATGAAATACTATCTTGTGACGTGCTTGTGACGTCATGCTCAACATGGTGCCTTATTTTTAGTTTTCGTCATTGTAAAATCGTTGATGGCACGAAAATAAGTTTGAATGATTTTATCCGGGCTGTTTTGGAAGCGTAATTTGCTGGTTAGAGTTAATGAATTTATTTTGATTGTTGTCAAATACCCTATTAAAGGAACAATCAATTGTGAAGACATTCGTAATCAGTCCTCTAATTTGAAACCCCATTTAAGTATGCCAACCCGATTTTATCTACCGCATTACCGATTTTTCGCAAACTGCACTAGCAACACTAACCGCGAAACATATAGCTATGTCAGTGCTATAATGTATAAGGAATAAGGTCGGAATTGGCTAAGCGGCGAGCGCATCTGCTCCCGCCAGTCTAAATATTTTATTAAGTCCGTTATAGAGTTTATTAATATTCAGAGACATCAAAGAGTTGGATGGGTACGGTCACAGACTAAGAAACGTACAGTCGCCGGAGACGATTAAACAGACCAATAGGGGCATTATCCAGACAGATCAATCAAAATTATACAGGGTGGGAGGGACTATACCGACAAACTTTAACTATAGATTCTAACAACTATTAGGAGTAAAAAAAGTTATGTGGTGTATAGTCGAGAAACGCTTACTTTCAGAGATATTCATTATTTTTTAAATGAAAACTCCCAAGTGTATAACAAGCCCTAATAAATGTGACTAAGATAGTTTTATTAAATTTTTTAAATCCTTTAACTAAACAGCAATTAACCTTCGCAGTATTTGATGGTAAGCGACTACGAGGCCAAAAAATTTACCTTTCGTTTCCATTTTAGTTTTTTTTTTCTTTTTGATAACTTTTCCTCCAGTAAGGACATGTTTATAACGAGGGGCTGAATTTACTGATTTATTTTATTCCATAAGACTATTAATGTAAGATGACAATATTCGACCCATGTTGATATAACATTATTTACTCGTCACACCACCAGGAATTCATGGCTAAAGTATGTCGGTATAGTCCCTCCCACCCTGTATATTATATTTGGAAATGACAACGTCCTGCATGAGTAATCATTAATTATAAACTTTTTCTTTTCAGCGAGCCGGAGATTTGAACCCGGTGCCTCTTGCACCGAAGTCGCCTGCACTAGCCCCGAGACCACACGTTTGCTGTTAACCGTGGCAAAATGGTTACGTAGCAAAATATCTAAAAACACATGTTATACGATCGTTTTGCATACGATCAAAATACATACAGTAAAATTGCAGAACGTACGGAATTCATAACATCATATATCATAAGTTTAAAATAAATTCGATCTAAATTCATTACGTTTATAATCTATACTGCTGATGTTCAAAATACATACAGTCAAATTATATAACTACAAAATTCATACACTAGGTCTCCTGAGAATCATTTAAGCGGCTAACCAAAACCCATATAACCCATATTTAATAAGACTTGCAAAATATCTCGCACAAGAGATTTTTTTTATGCTTGACTAGCAGCCTGGTCAGCTTATGCGACCAGTTGCTGCGCGTAGAATGCTCTGCCCTAGCTCTACAGAGCTCTACAGAGCTAGGGCATGCTGCTCACTAGAGGTGGTGAGGGCATTTCTCCAGAAATATGTCTGCGGTCACCTCATTCATCTGGCCCTTTTTCATACTAAATGTATGGAGACAGATGAATGAGTCGCAGACATATTTCTGGAGAAACGCCCGGTAGTGGCGGGAGTGATGGCTCCCGTGGTGGTGGTTCTTCTTAAGTGGGCTAATTGCCCGTTTGTGACCAGTCTGGCAGCTTGGATACGTTGAGCTGGTAATAGTAAGTGGCATTTCATCTTAGACATCAGGTAGCGATGATGCATAAATAGCTCTTATTAGTGGGATTGTATCTATGGGTGATTGGGCGGCCATCACCAGCATTTACTATCAGACGGGTCGTCTACTCGTTTGTTCTTTCATGGTTTAAAAATACTGATATCTTCCCCATAAGGACCTTCAAATATATAGCCGGACCGAGCATCACTAACAAAGAACTGAAGCATGTCTAATCGGCCGGCTACCTATCTGTGTGTGCTGCTCGCAATAGGAAAAAACTAGTTGATGTGTGCGTGCGGCTCGTATGTACAAGCAGCCGGCGCATTAGAAATGGCTTCAGTTCTCTGTTGGCGAGCCTCCGTCCGGCTATTTATTTTAAGGTCCTTGCTTCCCCAATTATTTGTTGATTCGAGTTTCTGCATTCTTGACATACGCGTATCAATTTCATATGAAATAATCGTATTTTTTTTGTACTTCGATATTATAATCTTTCGACCAATCGTGTTGTATGTATTTCGAACATTATTCATTTAGACTTTCGATGTTCTAGACATATGTATATCGAGCTTATGACATTCGATCTTAGATATTTTGCTACTTAACCGGCAAAATATGCGACGTTTATCTGTTGCTAATGATATTTTATGCATTTTTGTTCGTTGACTATATTTTATCATTCCTTCACCGACAGACTTTTTGTTTGCATTAGTTATTAGGTTAGTTGACGAAGCATATGGCGGATGTTTTTCAGGTCAGATAAAATAAATATTTCGATCGTTCAAACGTCAAAGAAACGGTCACGTGCGGGTCCGACTCGCGCACCGAGGTTTCCGTACAAACCCGTAAGTAAAAACGTGAAAAGTTCAATATAAACTGTATTTGGGACAAACTTAACTTTGCTCTTGTAAAACTGTTGTTCTCGTAAATCGGCATAGGTCGTGGTTAGTTTAGTAGCAGCAAATAAGTTTGAGTTACGATTTTTTACGATGCAAGTCAGGAAAACCGTTATATTTTTCCTGTAATATTTAGGATGATATTAATAATTGGTAATTATTACAGATTTTTCTGTTCAGTAACTTCGAAGTTAATAGGGAGAATGGTATTTTTTTAACATTTTTCGTCCTAAATCAAAAAAGGTACGTAAGTAAGAAGAAATAAAAATGTTTTTGGAATCTACAAATTAAGTCCTTTCATTTGATACTAGACTTGATATAATAACCTAATTTTTAAATTTCGACATCCCATTTCGACCCCCTTTAAGGCCCGGTAGGACCTGGCTCGCATTTCACATACAACTAGGGTCGGGCGGAATGCAGATTATTGCAGATTATCTTCGATTTCTAACATAAAAGTATACGTTATCAACCCAAACATGAGAGGATGCCCTGCATGACTGTGAAATCATGATTGTCAGGTATTAATTTTGTCAGAAAAGGTAACTGGTAATGAACAAAATGAAAAAAATACTTTATTTTATAGTGTTTTCGCGCTACTTTTCTATCGAGCGAAGTGTTCGCTATCGTGTTCTAAGTGAAAGGAAGCCCTAGATATAGTTCTGAATATTATTATATATGTTTTACAGTGACCTACGAGTCAAATAAGTGCTCTAAAAATGATTTGGAAACTAGGCTTCCGCGCCCGATTCTCGTCTTACCTCGCCTTAAAGAAAGTCGTAAAAAAGGACTTTTATGCCACACCTGGCCATAAAGTGGTTTTTTCCGCACGCTGCGCGTACGGAAAAAGCCGCTTTCTGGCCAAGTGTAGACATAAAATGATGTACACAACTAGGGAGGTAATAAAGAAAGTCCTCGATTGCATATTTACGTCCCTCGCTTGCAGCTCGGGCCGCAAACATCTGCGATCTCGGCCTTTCTTTATATTACCACCCTAGTTGTGTAATGTACCATTTTATGTCCAATAGGTTAGGATTAGGAATTTTTTTAAATATTCGTAATTTTAAATCGATAGCAGCAGTAGTTAGACAAACGAACAGATTATCAAGTTTGTAAAAATGGAAGAAAAACTGCGAATCTCGACCGACTCTTTAATTAAACTACAAACAAGTCCCAAGTTGGAAATTAAAAGGCAACCTCTTTAAGGAAAACTGCCTATCCCTAGAGACCTCTCGTTCCCTCTTCACGATCTCTACGCGTGCGAGTGAGATAGCACACCGTGGGAAAATTGCGTAATATAATTACATAGATTGTCAATTACAGCAGGTTAAGAGGTGTTTTTCTATTATGTTTAGAGTGTCTTTTTCTCGCGGTTTCATTTGTCACATTGTATTAATGTTGTTATTATTATGAAGGAGTTCATAAGTAGGTTAACGTAAAGTAGGTGTTTTGAACATAGTTAAGCTTTAATTAGTTAATAGTACATTACTTACATAGGGCGGTAAAACAAAGAATGTCTGAGATCGCAGGTATTTGACCCGAGCCCAAGGCAAGGGCTATAAATATGCGATCTGAGGCTTTCTTTATTACCGCCCGTCCCGCTCGTGGTAAGTACTAGTACATTGTGTATCTAGGGCGGTAAGTAAGGAATTACAAACGAGTGTTTGTTATAAGCCCGAGGTAAAACCGAGGGCTTTAATAACACGTGTTTGTAATTCCTTTACCTACCGCCCGTGGCACACACAATGTTTATCATATCAACACACTTGTGAGGAAATCTTAAATAAAGTAACCTTACTAATCGTCCTAGTATGACAAGAAAATATTAAAACAGAAAGTGACATTAGTGACATATGTCCATAGACAATGCGAATGTCAAGTCACCAAACCATAGCGATAAAGACCTAAAACGGCTATTTTTGTTGATATTATATTTGCAAAATACTTAAAGACAATATTAAGGCGGATCTCACACCGCAGCGCGAATCGCGGCGACACGCGACTCAGCGATTTTCAACTTGGCTGCATCAGATTCTGAATATCTTTACGGTGTACTCTATCTTAACGGGCACTATATTTCGATGGTCCTCTAGTAAAATAATAAAAACCACTCTCAAATCTGCGAATGAGCGAAGAAGTGAATGAAAAGAGTTAATAAATGTAAAAAAAGCTATTTGTTTACACTAATGCGCACGTTACCATTAACTAACCTTGTTTACGATATAACGTAACATCCAGCTGTCTTATATCTGCGTGTGTACCGCCTAATATAAATATACATTAGTGGATCGACTGTAAATATTACTGGAAGGATTATATTATGACACCAATTTGGAATTTGGCCAGGGTGTTGCATACAATGCTAAGAGGAAACAGGAGGGCAGTTTTTCCATACAAACGTAGTCCCCTGTTTCCTCCCTGGATAATGCCAGTAGAGCAATAATATTTTGTTCAAAAATCTATGGCTTCTATTGATATGTTAATATGTTTTCCTTTTTACGATAAATTTTTTGATTCTCAAAAGAGATATTAACCTTCAAAAACCTAAAAAAAATGCCAGATTTTCCGCTGTGTTCACACATCCAGAAAACAAATTTAGATAGATAGATAGATAGATAGATAAAAACTTTATTCATCCACAAACATGACATAGAAAGCACAGAAACTGACTAGATTATTAAAAAAACTAAAACATAGGAACACGGAAAAAGCCTTTCTTTAATGTTTAATGAAAAAATTAGTTAAATAGGTTAAGTTTTAGGGAAGAAATCAGGGGACTACGAAACGTTGTTTTCATGAAATTTGAAAAGGTATTTTCGGTCCAAGCTGCAGTTGTCTCTATCGCGCTCTGCGCGGGAGAGGCGGGCAGTGCGGGACAGCGACACATTTTACAAATACCTAATTTTCAATTCTCTCGGCCTTACTGTTTCCTCTTAATGGCAACATTAAGATCAGATTAGTATTTTTTGTAATTTGTTAATATGGCAACATTCCTTCTTCTTCTCTCGTGCGCAATCAAGAATAAACACGTCCTTGAATCACTAAAGTGTTTTAATTAAAAGATCAAGATCCACATCGGCTACGGGATCTGAATTTCCTCACACCACGCTCTTTACAGGGCCACCTTGACTTTTCGTAGAGCAATCAGCGAAAAGTCAAGGTGGCCCTGGCCAAACGTCCTGGTTCGACCCCAGACGTTCAGGCCCCCACCTAGTCTGACCCTATCGAGGTGGACCGGGACAAGCGACCTGGGTCGACCCCAGGCGCCCCCGGCCCCCATCTACTCTTACCGCGACGCTGTTTTCATACTAAATGTATGGAGACGCGGTAATTAGACGCAGTCACACTTCGTGAGAATGGCCGTAAACCTTGAATAGAGAATCTAGAAAAAAACGGGGATGTTTTTCATGCCCTAGAAGAAAATGAAGTCCCGCAAGAAATAAAAAAAATCGTCACGTTTGATACGCTTTGCTGAGTATGTACATAGGGAATGCTATGCTATACCAGGTCAAATATGAAAGCCGGGTAATATCCGACTCTAAATAAAGTCAATTACCCGGGTTTTCAGGTTTCGGGTGCCCGGGTTGCATTACCTACGATGAACTTGCCGGTAATGCCGGCCGTGTTAAGTAAGATAAGCAAGCATGTGATGATTTTTCACGGTTGCTTTAAGGCGGCCAACGTTAGATTGTATTTATTACCTTTAAAATAAAACGATACACGCATAATTTTTACAAATTACTAGGTTTTTAACCCAGGTTCTGAGTCAAAATACCCGGGTTTTACCCGAACCTAAATAAAGTCGGGTACCGGGGTACCCGGGTAGCATTCCCTAGTACATACTGGACAAAAAGACTTCTGGACCACTCCCGCCGAGTGCGTACGTGTGTGTGTACCTATTTACAACTAGGATAAGAGTGGCACTTTCGGCGCCCGCTCGAGATGCTCACGCGCAGGGCACGGGGTGGCCGCTAGATCGCGACGTTGCCGCTCTTCGCAAACAAACGCCCGCGGTAGGGTTGCTACGCGACCATAGAATAAATCCTAAGTATTACGTTTCTCTTTCTAACAAAACTGACGTTCGAGTCCGACCATCGGGCGGAACGCACCGCATCTGGCCGCCTCTCTCTATCGCATAAAGCGAGCTCTTTCTGGTACTAGTAGCTGCTCGGCGAAATCGCGGAGTGAGTCACTCCTGACGCAACAAAAACTTAATAATCTTAAGTAATCCCAATCGTGTTGTTACTTTTGACCAACGTGGCCACAAACATGCCTGTTATGTAGGTACCAAATTTACCGCCCTGATTGCGTAATATCGCCTACTGACTGCAATACGGCCACATCTCAAAAAAATTCAATTTTTTTTTAATTTTTTTTGTCGGGTACTAAGTACGTGACAAAAAAAAATCATTTTTTTTTTGAGACGTGGCCGTATTGCAGTCAGTAGGCGATATACTAAATTACTATCGGATACTTGACTTCGCCCTAAGTTTTGATGTCACAGCAACGTCAATGACACTTGGACATGTGGCATACGCCAATATTAAACATACACCTCACAGACTATACTAGAAGGGCAGCAGAATGGTAATAATATAAGAAATTTCTGGTTATCATAGTTCTTGCGTCGAGTAATTTTTACCCGACTGCGGCGAAGCCCAAAGGAGGGTTTTGTCTTTGACCTGTATCTATGTATGTATGTCCGTTCCTGTGTCCGCTCGTAACTACTCAACGGCACAACCGATTTTGATAAATGATACATCATTAGATTCGTCTTGATGGCGCGAGTATCACTGAAGAATTAAGTTCGTTAAAATAAACAAAATGGCGGATTTTATGCATTTGTAATGTGCACCGCGGTCGGGTTTTTTTTAGTAAAAATATTTATTGTTATTTGCTGTAATAGTACACAACAATAAATCTATCTCATTTCAACTGTCAAGCTCTCTTCAAGCTTTCTCTTTCATACATGTGAACACCACTTAATAGAACAATAGCTACAGCTCTTCGTTTTTTGTCTATCCTTGCATTGCAAACTGCGTTCCAGGTTTTAAAAGCTCCAATCATAACATTTTGACAACCGAGTTTAACAATTTCGGTAAAAGCAAATGGCCTTGCGATGATGTTTAAGTTGCCTACCTTGTTGATTGTTACTATTTAAACGAACAATTCACACCACATACTACTAAATATGTAAAATATTCAAGTCGCGGGGGTTACCAGTGTGCCTACCATGAGTTGAGTACGATCGGCGCTAGCGAGTTTCTCGTATCGAGAGTCAGTGCATCTCTCTCGCACGCGCCAATAAAACGAAAGAGATAGACTGTCATTGAGCGCTCGATACTCGCTAGCGCCGATCGAAAAGTCAACTCATGGTAGGCACACAGAGGGCTGGCTCATACTTGTACCAAAGGATAGCGTTAACTATCCAGCGAGGTAATGCGGCCAGCCTTCTGGACACCCTCCCTCGTGGCACCGACTTGGAGCCTGTGCATTATTTATAGTTTATTTGTTATCCTTTTATTAACGCCATATATGTTTAGTTTAAAGTGTTTATTTAAAATATATTATGAATTAAATAACATTAATGATCAAAATATTATACGTAAGTCACAGTCCGATATCTGTACGAAAATTTTATAAATCGTAAAAATCTGTATGAAACACATGTCAAATTTGTTATCTATTACTTCTTCGATAATCTGTATAGATACAGATAAATTTGTATAACTGGCAGCATTGAATGTACCAAAGTCAACAATTGCAACTCGTATTATGCGTTTGACAACCCTATGCGCTTAAGCGCTTGCGCAGAGCGGCAACGCGACAGATGCGTTACCATTGTTCGCTCGGAGCGCTCACACTTTGTAATCAATTAATGGAATATAAACAATTGTTGTTGTTGTAGTTTCATTAATTCCAACGATGATATTGATCTTTCCATCAATCTATCTACATGGTAGATCGAGTAGTGAGTCGATTTTAGGCGTTTTTCCAGCGATTTCTTAACTTCATTAGTGTCACTCGATTTTTACCGAGAAGGACTGTCGAGTGGCGACAAATTTTGATTAATCATGCGTAGCCGCGATACCGTCTATCGTTTATAATAAAAATTAACCGTGTTCACCACCGCTTGCTATATTTGCTGGAACACGATTGAAAAAAACCGCCGCGGTCGAAACGCTGTGAAATCGCCCTTCAGTCCGAGTGCTCGACACTGTCCCAGTAGTTGCTATAGAGAACGTGCACGAACTATAAGGTGGCAGCACTAAACGACAAAAGAGACACGAGTGGACAATAAAGGAAACTATCACCCCTGTCAAATCAAACTGTCAATGTCAATAAAAATATCTAAGTGTCAATGTCAAATATAATAAGTCGTAGCTACACTGACGTTAATCGTCCTTCATCGCAATAAATTTACGGCGTTTCCGTCAATGTGGCCCCAGCATGAGCGGGTACTTGGTTTAGTTTGACAGCACCAGTGGGCAGCACCGTCGTGCACGTTTCCTATATTGAATGTTAAAGTCATTAGAGATGGGTAAATCCGGACTTGAAGATTTAAATGATTCTAATCCGTAAGCGGTTCCGATTTCTTATCGCCTCCTTCCAAATATTATCGAATCCATGGAGTTATTAACTCTGACTAGGTAATCTATCGTTACGGAGCCGAATGAATGCCCCAACACTAGAGTCTGTGCGGAAAGAGAATAGGATTTAGACGGGGGCGCTGTAATGCTTTTGTACCGTATTTGCAAAAAAAAAATGCCATACTGGTTAGGTTAGTTCCGTTTTTCGCCACGCCTATTCTCTTTCTGCACAGACTCTACACCGCGGACTCGCGCGGAGCGAAGCGCACATTATTATTAGTCATTCAAAATCAACGAGTCTGGAGTGAGTTGATCTGAACAATTAAAAAGAGTTGAAGAATCGCTAACTGGAGCCGGATTTGATGATTCGAATCACTCATCGGAGACATTCCATCTCTATAAGTCATTATCAATAGAGACAGCACCAAAGAACGTTTCCTTTAAGGGTCAATTGCAGAAAAAATGTACCGTTTACTTCTTTTCTCTGCAATGATCATGGCGCGTCTTATACCATTTTACTCATAATCATGAGCACTTTTCATTTATGAAATAAAGAAAGCTGTCCAAAATTTCCGTACAAATTTTGAATCTCAGTTTCGTTGACGCCCAAACTAAATATGTATAGGGGAAAATAGTAACGAAACTGATAAAAAATTTATCAGTATTTTCCCTATATTTAGTGAGCTCCATGGCCTAATTATTCCTTCGTTTTGTATTATTTAATGGCTGCTGTGACAACCAACCCGTGAGACAACCATACCCGGTCTCCCCTAGTAAAAACCTTGCCTCAAAATTAGTTTTTTTTTTTCAGAAACTTAAGTTCGAGTGCCGATAGTAACGCCGCGGGGACGCAAGCGCAGTCTAGTTCCTCTTATTCGCCCGATCCACTGACCGCGCAGCCTTCAAGGACAGCCTTACAGCTTTCTTAATGCTTACCAAGCTATCTGCGGGCCTATGATGGTCGCGCTATAAATGAGTTAGGGATTTTCGGATTTCGTTAAAACCGCAGTTGTAGAGACGAGTGGAGATTGGCCCATATTTAACAACAGAGTTGGCTATTTTACAATGTTTTCTGTGAGATGTTATAAGAAGGGCCCTCAATAATAGAAATATTAGTGAAACAACTACTTCAATATCATAAAAACTCACCGAGATAGAATAGGGATGATGACTGGGTTAAAAATATGTAATTCTATTTAGTCCGTCAGTTAGATTATGGAAAAATATGGGACACGTATTTTTTGGTTTATCAAAATATTAAAAATCGACAAAGTTATAGATCATCAAACTTCTGGAGTGGGGGCTTGTGACGTCACTCTTGAGTACAATTTGTACTCAAGAGTGACGTCACTCGAAACTTCTAAGCACTCTATCCTCGTCAGTTTTTGTTTGTCAAACAAAACAAAAAATACGTGTACAATATTTTTTCATAATGTAACAGACGGACTAAACAGTTTTTTTTAGTCATCTAGCCTATTCTTGGAAAGTTAATAACTAGGACTAAATAATATAATATTGAATAAGTGTAGCATCTTGCATGCTTGGACGACGTTTGTATACTGATTGGCTGACCATAATGATACCTCAATTAATATCTGTACCACCTTTGCGGCCTTATGCTTCACAAATAAAATATACTTTACATTTTTAGACTATCCCAAAAAACGCTCTGTAAAGCATACTAGCGTTGTGACGTCACACCGTTATACTTTATATGGGAAAATAAAACTTGCCTAACAAAAAATAAAAATTGTCCTAACGGTTTCATAACAAAGTTCCCATTAATTTATTCAATGGTATTAATAGTTTTTAAAGACAGAGGAAAAATCAATGCATGTGATATCAACTGATATAGATTAATTATATGCCTCCACAGCCTAGGATCCTTCTTGACTTCTTACTTGTGCCGATTGACGTATACAAAGGACAGGATTAAGCGAGCGCGCAGACGGTTCCAACGCTTTGGCGGTAAAAATACCGCCAAATCAGTGCCAGTCGGCAGTGCGACACATGCATTTTTTGTTACGGGGAAAATAGTTCCGAACTGTTCGGATGGGCCTATTCTTACTTTTGAAATCATTGCTTGTGA
Organism: Eudemis profundana; assembly: GCA_947034925.1. NCBI lineage: Eukaryota > Metazoa > Arthropoda > Insecta > Lepidoptera > Tortricidae > Eudemis > Eudemis profundana. The sequence goes on along the minus strand of OX344817.1, from coordinate 3,303,652 downwards.
CGCAGCCTAAACACCTTCAAGTGTAAGGATCAACTTCTAAGATGCTCCGCTAAAAAAGTGGCCACAGATAGCATCTCATTTGCTGAGAGCTTTCTTGGCAATCGTTGCTGGAAGCGTCTCTTTGTTGATGAATATGTGACATATTGCGGCATTTCTCTGTTGACACCCTGTATATATCGTGCAACGAAAAGGTTATGCATTTTTAAAAAACTTGCCATTTTCTTTATTGTGAAGTTTTCTGCCAGTTTTATGTTATTTTTACTTAGAATTACGAGCTCTTTCCATCCCAGAAGAAAAAAACTGTGCCAAATTTTCCATACATTAATGAAAAGTTCCTTTGCATTACCGTTATACAAAGTAGGTATATGGAAAAAAAAGGAAGCACGATAGGAAATATTTTTACAAAAAAAACCCGACCACGGTGTACTTTAAAAGTGGATAAAATCCGCCATTTTGTTTATTTTAACGAACTTAATTCATACCCAGTGACACTCGCGCCATCAAGACGAATCTAATGATGTATCATTTATCAAAATCGGTTGTGCCGTTGAATAGTTACGAGCGGACATAGGAACGGACATACATACATACACAAATACATACATGCATATATACATACATACATACGGGTCAAACACATAACCCTTCTTTGGGCTTTGCCGAAGTCGGGTAAAAAATATTGGGGCAATTTTTTACCCGACTGCGGCGAACCCCACCAGGAGGGTTATTGTCCTATTAGGATTGTAAAATTTGTAAGAGTCCGTAATTCTGAAGAGTCAGTAAATAATACGTCTTATGTACCTACATAAAATTGGCAGAAAATCGCTCAATAAAAAATGCCATCTTTTAGAAATGCTCATCTCACAGCAGAAATGTGCGATACGGTAAGCCAAGAAAGTTGTCTATTGGTAAAAAAACTTACAAACAGCAATGTACTAATCTATACTTCGTTTTTTTATCACTAGAAAGAACTCCACAGACCGGATCATGAGGGACGTGGGTGAATCAACTTTTTCTTTGTCAACAAAATTTCACCTTCTCCGACTAAAATTGAAAGGAAATCTTTATTGGGATATTTTTTGAATAAAATGTATGCTCATTTATAAGACAGATGATAAAGCTACGTAATGCAAATATTTTTTATTACAATTTGTTTATTATAACTTGTTTATAAGCAGTGACCCAGCGGACATAGCTGTCCCCCACTTTTGTATGAAAATAAGGGTTCGTCCGCTGGGTCACGCTATTTATTCGTTAAAAACGAGTTTTATTTTTATTTTTACCTAATTTATCTCTAGATGTAAGATCTTGTTCCATTTAAATCATATTAAAACATGCAAAAGGTGAACACATAAGGAGAAAGAGCAATCTTTGCATAAAGCAAAGAAAAGTTGATTCACCCACCTACATTATGCATCACAGATGAAACAACTTGAACTTAAGAGGAAATAGTAAGGCCGAGAGAATTGAAAATTAGGTATTTGTAAAATGTGTCGCTGTCCCGCACTGCCCGCCTCTCCCGCGCAGAGCGCGATAGAGACAACTGCAGCTTGGACCGAAAATACCTTTTAAAATTTCATGATAACAACGTTTCGTAGTCCCCTGATTTCTTCCCCAAAACTTAACCTATTTAACTAATTTTTTCATCAAACATTAAAGAAAGGCTTTGGCCGTGTTCCTATGTTTTCCTTTTTTTTAATAATCTAGTCAAATTTGTTTTCTGGATGTGTGAACATAGCGAAAAATCTGGCATGTTTTTTAGGTTTTTGAAGGTTAATATCTCTTTTGAGAATCAATTTATCGTAAAAAGGAAAACATAGGAACATATCAATTGTAGCCATAGATTTTTGGACAAAAAATATTGCTCTACTGGCATTAACCAGGGAGGAAACAGGGGACTACGTTTGTATGGAAAAACTGCCCTCCTGTTTCCTCTTAATTTATAACGAATCATAATTCGTTATCAATCGTGTCGTGTGCCCAAAGCACGGCTGATTTGTATTACGCGGCTAAATTAAGAAGAATGGGAAGAGGCGTAACATTCCGTGTGGTGATTGTACGTACAGTCACCACACGGAATGTTACGCCATATACAGCGGTCGGATATCGGTATTTTGCTCCATACAAAAATGCGGGTATTATTTCCGTTCTTTTCGTTCTTTGTTATATTATTTAATTTTTAATTGGACAATCAAATTTTTTACTTAAGTTTAGATTAGTAAATCGTTATATTTTATTTGTAATTTGAGTTATTAAATAAACATAGTAAAAAATACGTGTTACATTACACCACTAGGGAGGTAAAACAAAGAAAGGCCGAGATCGGAGATGTTTGCGGCCCAACCTGCAAAGATGCAAACGAGCGATGTAAATATCGACGACCGCTTTAGCTTAGTTGGTAGTGACCCTGCCTACGAAGCAAGAGGTCCTGGGTTCGAATCCCGGTAAGGGCATTTATTTGTGTGATGAGCACGAATATTTGTTCCTGAGTCATGGATGTTTTCTATGTATTTAAGTATTTGTATCTATTAAATATATCGTCGTCTAGTATCCATAACACAAGCCTTATTGAGCTTACTATGGGGCTAGTTCGATTTGTGTAAGATTGTCCCCTAATATTTATTTATTTATTATTATTAAATATACGATCGAGGGCTTTCTTTATTACCTCCCGTGGTGTGATTTCATCATTTTATGTCTACACTTGGCTAGAAAGCGGCTTTTTACGTACGCGTAGCGTGCGGTGTGGAATTATAGTACATTACTGCAGAGGCCGGGAAGTAAGGGGTTGCCGGCCGAGTACATATAGCTAGTTACGAGGTCGGCAACCCCATTTCCGGCCGAGGTATGTATAGTGCTTTTCTCAAATATGCAATGAAATAAATAAACTTACTAATATCCTTAATTACCCTAAATATTATTTTATAACAGAAACTTTCTATCAGAAAGTGACGTTAGTGACATTATATCCATAGATAATCAAATATCAAGTCACGTTCGGAAACCATATACAACCAAAAGCTGTTTCAGTGTACATTTTTACCGCGAATATTTAGATGAATTATTTTAAATGTGTATTCTTGTGGTTTAGTTTGCATTTTATAATAATTGGAAATTGTTTATAATGTGTTTTTTGTTATGTTCATGTCAATTTTAAATAAATAAAAATGCACAATATAGCAAGAATCGTTTTTTGTTTTTTTAATGGCTGCATACCGTGATGCTGTGGCCCAAATAAATGTGGAATGGAAATTAAAAAAAAAATACATTGCCGGCCTAGGCCGGCAATGTAAGTATGAAATTCCATTCCGTGCCAAGTGTCAAGCCGCACCGGAAACGAGGTACTTTGCGGCCTATTTTGAGAAAAATACATTATTGAGCTCTACATAAAAAGCATAACACAATTCAAAAGTCTGAACTATTTCGGGGTTTTTGCAAAATACCGGTTCAGAGCCCTGATTGTACAATAAATGCTTTCACAAGATGCCATGCCACAAACAAAAGGAAAGAATTATTTTTTCCTTAAGGAGGAAAAAAGAGTATATATTAGTTCCACATAGGTATCAATAGAATCTGGACCCTCGTCAGGAGATAGTGCGGAAATAGGAACGATCGATACCACGTCACACTGATATGGGTATGAATGTTGGCTAAAAGGTGTACGGTGATATAATTATACACCGTGCCCCCGAATAACCCGAAAAATTTCAACCACGTATTCCTGATGGTATTACAAATAAATAACGTTATATCAACATAGGTCGAATTTTGTCATTTTACATTAAGAGGAAACAGTAAGGTTGAGAGAATTGAAAATTTGGTATTTGTAAAATGTGTCGCTATCCCGCACTGCCCGCCTCTCCCCCGCAGAGCGCGATAGAGACAACTGCAGCTTGGACCGAAAATACCTTTTAAAATTTCATGAAATAACGTTTCATAGTCCCCTGATTTCTTCCCCAAAACTTAACCTATTTAACTAATTTTTTCATTAAACATTAAAGAAAGGCTTTGGCCGTGTTCCTATTTTTCCTTTTTTTTAATAATTTAGTCAAATTTGTTTTCTGGATGTGTGAACACAGCGGAAAATCTGGCATTTTTTTAGGTTTTTGAAGGTTAATATCTCTTTTGAGAATCAATTTATCGTAAAAAGGAAAACATAGGAAAATATCAATAGTAGCCATAGATTTTTGGACAAAAAATGATTGCTCTACCGGCATTATCCAGGGAGGAAACAGGGGACTACGTTTGTATGGAAAAACTGCCCTCCTGTTTCCTCTTAATAGTCTTATGGAACAAAATAAATCAGTAAATTGAGCCCCTCCTTATAAACATGTCCTTAACTCCTTAGGTGCTTGAGGAAAAGATATCAAAAAGGAAAAAAAGCTAAAATGGAAACAAAAGGTATATTTTTTGGACTTATAGTCACTTACCATCAAATACTGCGAAGGTTAATTGCTGTTTCGTTAAAAGATTTAACAAAAAAATGTAAAAGTATCTTAGTCACATTTATTAGGGCTTGTTACACACTTGGGAGTATTCATTTAAAAAATAATGAATATCTCGGAAAGTAACCGTTTTTCGACTATACATCATGTAACTTTTTTTACTCCTAATAGTTGTTAGAATCTATAGTTACAGTTTTTCGGGTTACTCGGGGGCACGGAGTTGGTAAATGAAATGAAAATCTAGAGTGACTTGCAGAATAATAAGACAAGTGGGATCGGATGACGTGAAGGTTCCTGGATTGTACCACAGAAGCCACAGATTAAGTAATAGTATTACGTATAGAAGTTTATTTCTAACAAAACTGACGTTCGGGTAGACAACCCGACGGAACGCACCGCATCCGATCGTCTCTCTCTATCGCGTAACTCGTGCTCTTTCTGGTCGCTGGCTAAGCCCCTCTGCCGGGGCGAAATTTGGTACTGGTAGTCGCGCGGCGATATCACGGAGTATGGCGTCAAAAGGGTGGACACGAGGACAAGAGGGACCCTTTTGAAAACATTCGACCCCGCAGCGCTTTGATATAGGGTTCTTCGAAAAGTGAGTATACAGCGCCCTCAAAGGCTGATAAAATAAGTGGCGATGACCACTTTCCATCAAATGGCTCGTCTGCAGGTTTTTCACTTAAAACAAAAAAGCAGAACTAATTGAGTAGCTATTTCTTACAGGTACCGATCTGCGGCCGGTACTGTAAATCGTTGAAAAATATTGGGCCTAAGAAACTCCCTTGCGTGACCCCAAACCCAATCTCATTACGGTAGAACGTCGTAGCTTGTAAAGGCGTACTTGCTATTGGAACTAAATAGAATATAGGAACTTAAGTCATTTTAGCAATAATGCAGAAATCTTGCGTGTTTAGATCGCAAACACCGTTGCTTGGTGCCCATTGATTTAACAACCTTAGTATAGGTATCCAGACTTAGATTGCACTAAATCTCAAGATAATAAGCTCTTTATAGACGCTCTTTAGATACATGTCGATAGGTATCAAAATTACTTAAGTCTACCAAAATAACAATGTAATTTATGTATATTCCAAAAGTAAAATAATAATAATAATATTTTTTTTTATTTATCTGCTCACAAAGGATATACAATGTTACAATTTCACAGATACAGTATTGCGTTTAATAATTGTGTAGTCCTTTGTGAGAGACTGGTGTCTGAACTAGGCGTGAGCCTGTATTACAGATCACCAGGCTCTCACCCTGGGAAAACATGGCAATATACATTTACATAACAATTAAATCAAGACAAGTTACAACATATCCTTCTTAAGTAAACTATAATTACAGAAATTAAAAACAAAAAAAAAAACAAAAAATCTAACATGCAATAGAATTTTTATAACTAAGTACATAAATGTTTTAAGTAATACTGGGAAACAATCTTACACAAATCGACCTAGTTGTCAAAGCAATGCTTGATGGGTTATAACGATATATACATACTTACTATAAATAAACACTTTAATATATAGTAAATATCTACGACTCGGAAACAAATACTTATGCTCATCGCACAAATATTAATCACTATCATGTACCCGCGGCTTCGCCCGCGTTGTTCCTGTTACTCTCCCAAGGGAACTCTTTACCGGGATATAAAGAAGGTATTCTATGTTGCAATCCAGGAATTGGTCTACTAGCATATTAAATTTCAGCTCAAACCATTCAGTTGTAACCCCGTTATTTAGTAACAAACATCCAAGCCTCCAAATATATAAAACCAAACATTTTCACAATCTTTCACATTTATATTAGTGTGATGAAGTGTGATTACCAGGATTTTAACCCAGAAATTCTACATCCATTATACTGGACTAAATACAAAATAGTTATTTCCCAAGAATTACTGAACTAACCTAACTCGATAATCGTTTACGGCTTCCAATGCGCTTATGTTTTCTTTATACATGACCGACAAAAAGCTCTCGAAAAGAAATTTACACAAACCTAAGTAAACTAAAAACGTGCTATAATTTTTTGTTGAAAGTAATCTTAGGAGCCACTGAAGCGAAAGGGCCGCAAAAACGTTTCAACAAACTTTCGCGGTCGATCAGAGCCAGGCCTTTGACATTTTAGATATACTATTTTCAACGGTAATAATGTTGTTACATTTGGAATAGGTTTCTTTGTCGTAGAAGTAATATACGGCGTAACAATTATGGTAAAATTCAACGTTTTTAAAATAAGCAGCAATATATCGCCCTCAAGAAAAGGTTTTAGCAATGCCAATAAGGTCTTAATTTTTAGTAATGCAGCTGTTAACACGCAATTAATAACCACATTTTTACTAAAAAAAAACCCGACGCGGTGCACTTTAAGAAGCACAAAATCCGCCATTTTGATGACGAATCTAATGATGTATCATTTATCAAAATCGGTTGTGTCGTTGAGTAGTTACGAGCGGACATAGGAACGAACATACATACCTACATACATAATACATACATACAGGTCAAAAACATAACCCTCCTTTTGGGCTTCGCTACTGACATGCGGGAAACTATCCTAACGACTGTCATAAACGCAGCGCATCTGAAATCACTACAGATAACGGAAGAAATTTTGGAAATTTGGAGCACTTTTTTTTTAGAGGATGGAATAAGTACAAAGAAAGGATTCAGAAAACCTTTTCCTGAAGGGCAGAAATTAGAAATGAAAGTTTGAATGAATAAATAAGAAAACCCACGAGATTTAGTAGAAAGAAATCCATACTAATATAATAAAGACGGAAGTAACCCTGTTCCAGGTGCAAGCTTTTCACAGTAAAACCACTGGACCGATTAAAATGAAATTTGGTATGCAAATGTAGATAGTTTTAGATCTGGGAATGGACATTTCTGTTAGAGTGCAATATAATTTACACTAAGCCTAAAGGACTCCAATAGCCGACATCCTATAAGGCAATGAACGACTCTATGTGGCCGAAGTCGCGGGCAAAATCTAATAATATATTGGCTACAGGCAAACATAATATACGTAGAAACTTCCTGCTTTCAAAGCCTCTCGTATCGGAAAGTTCCTTGAGCGAACATATGTACATACAATGGGTTTTTATGTAACCGCTCTAAACTCCACAGGTAGCCTATCGGCGTTTCCAACTAGAACACCGCGAACGCCTGAAACTGTGTGCTATATTGTTATTTGTACACTAGAATTTCCATGTATCTTTGTCGTTTGTTGTTTTTTATTTTGTTTAGAACCCGTGACATTCCCGGCTTAAATCCTGCAATCATTTCAAGGGAACTTCTTGCCGGGATAATTACCCTATTATATGTTTTTATTTAATCGTATGGCAGAATCACACGTTGAATAAATAGGTCAGAATTTCTCCAAAAAATTGCCTTTGTTTTATTGCTAAAATTTCTGATTATTGCTAACTAATTTCCTAATTTTTTTTCCTATCGTGTTACCATTTTTCCATATACGTTTTATAACGGTAACACAAAGGAAATTCTCATGGAAAATTTGGGACACTTTTTTCTTCTGGAAAGAGCTTGTAAGTAGTTTTCAGTAGAAATAACATAAAATTGGCAGAAAAATTAACAATTAAGAAAATGGCATTTTTTAAGAAATACTCAGGGACAGATTATGAATTAAGTTTGAGATTAATTAGCCATTTGATGCCATCGTCGTTGACGTTGGTATTTGTTGGTTGGTGTAGTAACAAATATCCAAACCTCCAAACATATTCAGCAACTTTCACGTTTATGATATTTGCTCTGTGACCTGTAAACCTCCTGAGTATGTAAACCACTATGACCATTTCTGCAAATTGAATGAATAGATAAAAAAATCTTAATTATTGAACCTGATCACAAAATTTTACGAGAATCGGTTGCGACCTGTTGAGGAGAAAGAAAGAAAGAAAGAAAGAAAATACATTGATTTGTGAGAGACAGACATTCGAAATCAGTTTCGGCCAAACTCAAACGGAGACGCATTACACTCGTTCGAACCAGTGCGAAACATTCCACAAAACGATTATCCACCAAGCAGACGGTCTGTGAAAAGAAGTGCTTATGTAGAGTATAGGGAATGCAAATCGGGTACCTACCCGAAAACCCGAGTATTTTGACTCGGAACCCTGCAGTGTATCGTTATTTTAAAAGTAATAAATAAAATCTAACGTCGGCCGCCTTAAAGCAAACGCGAAAAAACATCACATGCTTGCTTATCTTACTTAACACGACCGGCAATACCGGCAAATTCATTGTAGATAATGCAACCCAGGTACCCGAAAACTCTGGTAACTGACTTTATTTAGAGTCGGGTAATACCCGGGTTTCATATCGTCGGTATACTTACTCAACCACGTATCTACTCGAATAGTTTGATAGAAAACACATAGGCCTTCCCCAATGATCTCCACGATTGTCGGCTTTGTGCTGTTATTATCCAGCGGCTTCCCGCGGTTTTCACCAGATCGTCGGTCCACCTTGTGGGAGGCCTGCCAACACTTCGTCTTCCGGTACGTGGTCGCCACTCGAGAACCTTACCACCCCAACGGCCATCAGTTCTGCGAGCAATGTGCCCTGCCCATTGCCACTTAAGGTTTGCAATGCGTTGAGCTATATCGGTAACCATAGTTCTTCTACGAACGATACGTGTTGAGTAAGTATAGCGGCGATATTTGACCGGCATTCAGAGTATGAACTATGCAGTATGTAAGTAGGTAGATACGAAGAAGCACATAAGGTACTGGGAGTTATGTTCTCCTCAAACAGATAATGAATTGCTTTGATAATGGCTACTTATAGATTTCCGATATCCGCTAAACAAACGTACATACTAAATACTAATACATAATGACCAAATTTCACGGTTACAAAGATCCATTTAAAGACCAATTGATCTTGTTTTTGACGGTTTCTCAGCAGAAGACATTGGGAAGAGGTTAGTATTACAAGAAAGGAGTAACTATACAAAAGGGTTTCCGAAAAACGTTTTGTAATGAGATAAATTAGTTCTTTTATCCTATTTTCCAAGCAGAAAGTGTTGAAAATGTACCTAATTTAGTAAATAATACTATTCTATTGTTGTCTTTTAAAACCCGTAATTGTTCTTGTTAGAAGAAATTATATAGTTTAATCACTTTATTCTTTAATCACGAACGTTTATAAAATTAATCTCGTGCTTCTTAGTAATTCAGACTAATTCTTTAGTAAAGTCCTTGGTTTCATTAATTTTCAAGTCGCTAACTTCACTTTTATACTTAAGTGCTAAATCTTTGTTTCTTTTTACTCGTTTACTTGGTTTCTAAATGCGCAAACAAACTTTGTTTTTCTTCATGTTGTTTCTAGTTCCTGTTACTAGTTCAGCGTTGATTTGATATAATTGAACTGTGTAAAGGTGTAAATAAAGTCACAGTGTGTATTTATTTTTAGCCATTTGAGCTTTTTTTAATGCCAATTTCTTCATTGTGAAGTTTTCTATCAATTTTCTATCAATTTTATGTTATTTTTACTTAGAACTACGGGCCCTTTCCATCCCAATAGAAGAAAAAAAGTGCGCCAAATTTTCCATACATTAATTGAACTTTCCAATTGTGTTACCGTTATACAAAGTATTTGGAAAAGCGGTAACACAATGTTGGGACAATTTTTTGTCCCATTGGGATTGTAAAAGCCCGTAATTCTAAATAGAAATAATATAATATTGGCATAAAATTACACAATAAAAAATGGCATTTTTTTTAGGAATCATTTGATGATGGTGTTAATGTGGTAATGCAAAAGGATACATCTACTATAACTACAGCAATACATAACAACCTGTAATGAAATTTGTTGATAATCCCATCCCATCCCATGAAGTGTGTTTATGAAGATTGCGAAGATGTTTGATGTTTTTACTGAATACGGGGTAAAAAGTTAATGGTTTGAGATGAAATTTGGCATAAAGCAGGGAGTGCCTTTCAGATAATAACGGGAATAATGCAGGTGAAGCCGCGGGTAAATGCTAGCATTTATCATAAGCTAATAAAGCCCAGAGTAAAGTCACTAAAACCTTTCAAAGATTTTATTCGTCATCACGTATCTTAAATTGGTGGCATTTGGGAAAGTATGGTCCAAACTTTAAAATACAATTTACATTGGTGGTAGTTGGGAGAGCATAGTGCAAACCTCTAAAGCCCTGAATCTTGAAGGTTTCTAAAATATTGCAAATTGAAATAGCAGAACATATATCTCGTCAAGGCAAGTAATCCAATGCAATGACCTGACTAAATCCATAATATACTTGATATATCGGTGAATGTCCTTGTAGTATAAGAAAAACACATAAATAAAAACAATTTACGAAATGATATGAGTAGTGATCTACGTCGAAATTGAAAACGTTAAATCATTTTAGCGATTCTTTGACGGACATTCTGTCATCTCAAGGTGAAATTTATGTTCATGATTTATATACATTCCAAGATGATCGAGATGAACTCGAATAAACATTTAATGGTTTTTACAATAGAAACTATCGAAATTCCTGGGCTTTCTTTTTTTGGATAATTCAAAATCAGATTATAGGCCACTGAAACCATTTTTTTAACCATCTATTAGGATAATCTTAAGGTATAGCTTAGGTTAAGCTTGTTTTATAAAATACTAGCTGTCCCGGTGAACTTCGTTCTGCCTCATAATTTTGTAGATGTTTTAATTGTTATTAGAGGAAGAGACAACCCCAAAAAAAATCAAAGGTCATAAAAATTGATCCACCCGTTCTCGAGTTATAAATAGCGTAACTAACCCGACTTTGCTTTTTATATACAGATAAACCAATTGAAATTTAAAGGTCAAAAAAATGTAACTCAAGATTGCGGAAACCCGTTTTTTTGGAATTACGATACTTTATAGTATACCCAATTGCTGGAACCGTATCACAAGAACCAGTGTCAAGCAAAAGAGTGCTTTCTTGGTCGTAAATACATTAACGAAGCCATTTAAACCAACAGAAGTAAGTCAGCAGTTAAATTGACTTAAATGTCCAACACATTAGGACCCGAGAAAAGCGATCAATTGGTTTTATCATCAAGTCAATCGTTTAAAAGGAATCGTTATTTCAGGCATTGGACGAAACACCAATTTTCATGTAAACAGAATAAGTGTTCGGAATTGAATTTGCTTTTTATTGAAGAGTTCTACTAGGCTTGACCCCATTTGCTTATTTCTTTCAAACCTTGCGACATTTTTTTCAACTACTTCTTGTAAACTGATCCTTATGATACTTTGCACTGACATTGAGTTTAATTAATATTATTTCGACTTGGTTGAGAGTCTTATGATGGAAACAGGAGCTAGCTAAAGGAACATAGAATTATGTCACTTTTTTGTTTTTTTTTGCATTATTTTTAAATACTCAAAGGAATATCTTGGCGGATAAAATTGTCCACGTTATGTACCCTCTATAAATTAAACATTCTTAACAATATTATTTCATTGAAAGTATCGAAACAAAGCAATTCTTTATGATATGAAAATTATGTCAAAAGAACACAATTTTTGTAAAAAAATCTTAACAGTGACTGACAGATGCAGAACCGGAACCGGTTAGTCAATATTTACAATTTTCTGCGATTAATAAACATTATAAGTAACACATTTTGCACAATATTGTCTCACTAATAAAATTCCTGAAAATTAGTGTTTAAGATATTGAAAATTCGAATTGAAATCCTATTGGTACTGAAATGCACATGGTAAGTTTCCTAATAAAATTCTGCTTATCAAACCTGTCTTGATAAAAATAATGGCGAGATTTCCTTGAGTATATTTTCGTCTAGCATGGCAAAGAATGAAAGATTTATATACAATCATTGTACAGCAACATTTTTTAATACAAACACAAAGGCCGGCTACTTACCTACAGCAAAACACCTTTTTTTTCATTTTAATGACAAAGAACGGTAACGGTTAACCAAAAAAGGATATCTTATTTAAAGTAATATTGAATGAATGTTATTTTAACCGAAACAGGCTTTTAATGCGAATCGAAATTTGTGGTGTATATCCGAAAATAACCTCCGTTACCGGAGCCCGATGCTCTTTACAGCATTTTGTTGCATTGCGGGCTCTGTGTAGCCAAGCGTAAATGTTTTGACGATTTCTGCAGATCTGTTTCGATTTGACTGTTATCTATAAAAGTATCTTATAGTTAAATACATAATTCTGGCTTTCTAGGTGTCAATTCTAACCTTCGAGCACTCTAAATCTTTGGAATAACACTCGCATAGAAAGATACTAAAGTAATCTCCCTTTTTGTCTCCCAATTCTAACCTTCCATTTGCACGTATTTTCACAATTTACCCCAAAACCTTTGAGAATAGCCTCGCATAGTGAAACTCTCAAGCAGTAGTGTCTTGTGTCTTCCAATTTCGACTGAATTAAACATACAGAATTGAAGATGATTTCATAATTTCACTCAAAATTTTTGAAAAGAGACTCGCAGAGTAAGGAAGATACTAGTATTTCCCTTTTTTTCTGTGTCTTCCAATTCCCCAAATAGCTTTGCGACAATTTTTGTCTTATTTTGGCACCTGAATCTGCGTTCAGTCTCATTGGATCAAATTAACAACGCTGTCAATCATTCAGACATGATCAAGTTACGCATTCCATTTGATAAACAAGATGTAACTATATACAAGCTCTGTCAACTCTTGCTTTGGGTTTTCATTCCAATATTCGACTAACGATAAACGATACACTTATAACTTTGATTGTTATTGGGTTTTGCAAGCATAATACACTTTCTTTATGAATCGCGTGATTGGTCGCGGCTTCCTGGTGCAGTGGACATAACAATGTTACGCCGGCTACCGCCGGCATCAGCGGCATTGAACCAGAACATTCTTGAGCGAGTTTAGGTTGCCTCTAAAGAGGCCTAGGAATACTTGGAGCACCGGTGCAGACACCAAACAGCGTGGAGGGCGCGATTTGTCCGTATCGACGTTTCGTGCCGCCGGAGCGTTACGACAGGGACGCACAATCTCGCTCCCACTTCACTTGGACCCGATGGATCTCACCTTAGTCTCACTGGCGGCGGGATGTTGAAGGCGGGGAACAACTTGGCATTGGGGCTCTCGAACAACATAGCGATTGTTTTGTTCACCGCGCGTGCATGGCGTGCGTCCGCGTGCGTTGACGGCCGGCCGAACACTGGCGATGCGCGGCGCCCCCCCTCCCCGTGACGTCACACCCGTGAGCGCGATTCCGTACCCTTGCACACATGCCACCTGCCTCTTTCTCTCTAGCTTGGACGGAGCGAGACGGGGTTCAGTCAGTGGGGTGACGCGTCGGTAGTGGGCCGGCGACGCAGCCCCTCGTATTGTAGGGCTTCGGTCCGTCGCTCCCGGCTCTTTCATTGTCGTTGATTTAACCTGTTCGCGGCTGGAATGCTTATAGCTGATGAGTTTGACAGTTGTATGTATTTTTATAGTAAGTACTCAGTAACGAAACGTTCTCAAAGACTGCAACTTGGAACTTGAGTGAGCTCAAGGTGCTTAAACAGATTAAATATGTGACGTTTCTAAATACAAAGTACCTACTTTGTCGCTTGCCATAACGCTTTAACGGGGTACTGGCATAAAGATGCCAACAAATTTCGTCTTTATTAACAAGCTGCGATTGGCACCTTTAGTTAGAGAACGACAAATATTAATAGGAAGAAAGGTATTAAATTATTAAGATTTTTTTAGAAAATTATGTTAAAAATGATAATTATTACTGGACTAATCCGAACATCCAAAATGACGAGACATTTTTCCGAAAGCATCGTATCTAATTCCGAACGATATTTGCCACGTAGAATAATTTTGCCTTAGCCGATTTATAAAAAATATAATTTGTCATAGCTTAGGTACAAAAATTGCATTTTGGTTTAAACATTTTGAATTTCGGAAGAATATGAAATTAAATTAAAATTCATTTATTTCAAGTATCAATACTCATAATCACATTAATCACACATCAATTGCATTTAAATCGAACCTAGCCTAAGAGAATAAATTAATATAATAAATAAATTCACACAGTAAGTAAAGTCAATAATAATTAAATTCATACAATAACAACATCTAAAATTTTTGTTTCGTTAGCCCTGCGTAGTGTCCCACTGCTGGGCAAAGGCCTCTCCATTTGACTTCCACAACTCCCTATTGGCAACAACATCCGGCCAGTCGGCTAGAAACGAATCTATATCGTCCCGCCATCTCCGTTTTGGCCTGCCCTGCCGTCGCCGCCCATTCTGGGGCACCCAGTTGGTGATTACGTGAGCCCATCTGTCCGGGTGCATGCGGCTTAGCCCGCCCGTGCGTAGCCCGCCCAATCCTACTTGAGACTGGCAGTTTTTACTCAAACGTCAGCTATGACTGTTCTGGACCGCAGCGTGATGTTCCGTACGCGATTTGTCCTCCTAATACCCAGAATGCTGCGTTCCATTGCGCGTTGGCAAACCTTCAATTTGGACTTCTGACTCTCTGTGAGTGACCATGTTTGAGCACCGTAGGTCAGGATGGGTAGAATGCACATATCGACAAGTTTATGCTTTAGTGCCAGTGGAAGGGTTCCCTTCATGAACGCCTTCATGGACCAGTAGTTCTTCCAGGCATTTGCAACGCGTCTTTCGACTTCCTTATCTTGCCTGTTGCTGGAAGAGACTATCTGGCCCAAGTACTCGTCGACATAGTGCATGGTGTGCCCCTCTACCTCGATCCTACGTTTTATGCTGTTTGTCATCATTTGAGTCTTTAGGCGATTCATTTGAAGTCCAACTTGAAGGCTTGCTATGCTCAGTTCTTGGAGCATTTGTTGGAGCTCTAGTGCTGTTTGAAGCAAAGAGGAGAATATCGTCAGCGAATCGAAGATTCGATAACCTTCTATCACCAAAAACGATTCCCATCTCCTGCCATGGAACCTTCAAGGACCTGAAGACTTCCTCAAGTGTGCTGGTGAATAATTTCGGAGACAACGGGTCGCCATGCTTCACACCTCTTTGTATTTGGAATGTCTGACCGGAGCTCTGGAATTTGACATCCGCCGTGCTGTTCTGATAAATGGCTATTATTAGATTTATATATCTAGGCTCGACGTTTTGATTCTTAAGTGCCGATTCAATGTCAGAATGGGTGATGCTGTCGAAAGCCTTGGAATAATCTACGAATGCTATATATAGCGGGCGGTGAAATTCGTTGCATTTTTCGATAATTTGATTGATGGTGTGAAGGTGGTCAGTTGTGGAGAATCCGGGTCTGAAACCAGCTTGTTCGGGAGGTTTATGTTGGTCAAGATGCCCAGCAATGCGACCCTCAATTACTTTAATGAAGGCTTGAGAGACAGGGGCTGTGACCCCCGGTCTGGCTTTTATCTGGTCCAACAAATATCATTGGCCATACAGCGGGGCAATGCAGCTGGCATATTTGGCACTTTTGGACCAGGTGTGTCGGGCCGGGATATAATTTAGAAAAGTATTTAGTTCTAGTAATTTATTCCATATAGTATATTTAATTTTAATTTAGTTTTATCTTTAGGTAGTTACTGTTTTTATATTTTATCTTTCTGTTAAATAAATAACGTTACATCAAAAAAAAATGAAGGCTTTGTAGATGTGAGAGACTCGGCTAATTGGGCGGTAATTGCATATATCGCTCTTATCGCCTTTCTTGTGCAGAAGTATTATATTTGAGTGTAGTAGTTTTGATGGAATATTACCGGTTTTTAAGGTGTCGTTAAATAGTTTTGCTAGCCGGAAAACCAAATCTGCTACCTCCAGGTAGAAGATTTGGTTTTCCGAAAATTAGAGCTTCTGTGCTTATGCCAACTGCTCCAGGACTTTTGTCAAATTTCATTGTTGAAAGGACTTTTGCTGCTTCATCGCTTGTAATAGTTGAGATAGTGTCAGCACAGAAGTATAACTCATTACTGTATGGTTTGAGTGGATCGGCATGCAATGACTTGTAAAATTGTGTGGATATATCTAATATTTTTCCTCTGCTACTGTACTTTTTGCCGTCCTTATCTCGTAAGTTGGTGATCCACGTATTACTTTTACGTATTCCTTCTCTAGCTACTCTAAGTGATCTATTGTTGATTAAAACCGATTGAACTAACGTAGTATTATGGTTCCGAATATCTGTTCTTATACTGCGCTTGGTTTTTCTGTCGATTTCACGATATTCTGGAGTACCAATTTTAAAACAGCATCTTTCTTCTATCAATTTTATTGACTTTGAGGATAGTTTGTTGCGTTTTCCTCTTTCCAAAGTAATTTGGTTGCTTGCTGTCTGAACTGCATCTATTATATTGTTCTACTGTGTTTCTGTATCGGCCACATCGGTATTTAAATTAGCGAAACGGTTTTGCAGTTCTAAGTTGAAATTGTCATAATTGGCTTTAAGTATAGAACGATTTAGCTTTTTACATCGGTTAGAGAATAAATTCTTTCTGAGTAACTTGAAGTTGAAAGTTACCTATTGTGGTTCGAAGTGGTCGGTGGTCAGAGCTAAATTTCTACATCATCTAACATTAATAAATTAAATTAAATAAGGTGGGTTGAAGTGGGGACATTACAGTCTTGATGATAAACATTTTTTTCTACTCCTGTACTGTTATCTGTCTTTTACTTGGTCACGAACACTAATATAAGAACATATATAATATGAGTTCAGAGAAGTCTATACTCTATTCCCCATAACAGCACTAGTGTCGTTATAGCCACTTTACGTTATTGCTAGCAACCACAGACTTCTAAATCTAGGTTAAACTGAGGTCAAGGATTAAGCGCTCAATTTTAACTTTACGGTAAAAATGCACAACTACCAACTTAACAAACAATTAAAATCCTACGGCTTTTAAGAAAAACAAAACTTTCTGAACTAAATTCATTGATGCCAACATAAAAACAAAAGTATTTTTAATATATTCACTGCGTGTCAACTTCATTTAAAAAATAAAAAGTTTACCATAGACACATACTGACAGTCATACGTCATATTTGCCTTATTTGCAGGTTATGCCTTGTTTGTATTTTATAATTTTAAAACCTGTCGTAGAAAAAGTATTGTATGCAACGTTGTATAATTAAGTCAAAAAACGCTCATTGCGTCTCTATTTGCGATACTCGCCGCATTCGCGGCTCGTATCGCAACTCACGCAATTCGCATTTTTTGAACCTTCTTATACAACTGTTGCATAAAATACTATAAATTACAGTATTAATAATAAAATTTATAAATCGATGTCAAGATTAATTAAATAATTTATTAGGTAACATAAATATGGCATTTGGTTTGGAATAAACAATATTTTTTTATCTAAAGGCTTTTTTAATCATGTTGCTTAGTTAACTTGAGCTGATAGGTTTCTGGATGCGAAAATGTGTAAAAAAAAACTAAAAAAAAAAGTAAATAAAGAAATTGATTATTCGAAAACCGAAATAAGAAAGCAACCATCTCTTTTATTTGAAGTCGGTTAAAATGGTTTTCAAACATGTAAAATGTGAAATTTTAAAGCCTCAATTTCATTACATGCCTATTTTTATTTTTCCTTTGTATTTCAGGGTTTCTTAGAAACACTATACGGACGAAAATGAAAATTTTGAGTATAGATACTTAGTTAGAACCTTGATGCTCTACAGTTGACATTCTTGATTTATGGTGATTTGAGTCCGTCGCTTCTCCATAAAAACAAAAAGAGGGTCATCATTCGCTTCCACGACATCAATCATGGTTGAATTTTGCTATAATATTTTTTGCGTTTCGCGTAAACAAATCGTAAAAAACATTTCCAACTATAATTAATGCCATAGAAGCGAATGACGACCCTCTTTTTCTTTGTATGGAAACCTGGTTCGAGTCGGTCCACCCGTATCACTTTCATTATCATCATTTTCATATATCATTATTTCGCTGTCCCAATCAGACATTTTCAGATCGGTCAGTTCGGTTATTTCGACATTTAGTTAAGTTTTTATTGAGATGTTCTAACATAAACTCTAGCACAAATTACTTAATCATAATGTTAATTTTATCTGCTAGTTCCACTTCATAATTTTACAGCCGTTTTTAACACATTACTTGCATATTTGAATGTCGTAGGTATTCATAACTTTTAACTAATTGCTTGTCATAAAATAGTTTCATGCAAACAGGTGAATAGTTTTAACACTAAAATTTACTTGCAATATGTTAGGACTTCTTATGTTGAGCGCAGAAAAAAAATATTATAGTCGGGCAGATTTTATATTGCTCTTTTGATACATCGTCAATGGCGTATCCCTTTTAAAAAATCTATTGAAATTAAATAATCCTGTCCTCAATCTACCTACATAGACATATATTTTGCTGCTAATAAAATTGGTTTTGAAAAATGTTATAACAAATCTGACTGCTTAACTTATACCGATTATTGGCGATTAACTCAGACGGCAACAGACTGCAAACGATAGTAGTCGCACAACACTACAATTAAAAATCCGTAATCGAGTTTTCAATACAAAATATTACACCTTGTATACAAGGAATAAATATAAATTCCATTTAATTGGTTCTAATAACCACATTATTACTTAAAAATACACGACCGCGGTACACTTTAAAAGTGTATAAACTTTTATTTTAACGAACTTCATACCCAGTGAGTGACAATCGCGCCATCAAGACGAATCTACTCGTAATGATGTATCGTTAATCAAAATTGGTTGTGCCGTTGAGTAGTTACAAGCGGACATAGGAACGGACATACATACATACACATATATATATATATATACATACATACAGGTCAAACACATAACCCTCCTTTGGGCTTCGCCGCAGTCGGGTAAAAAGAGTGTAACTCGTATTTTGCTTTTTTACTTCAAAAGTTTTTATCATTTCGAGGCACAATCCCAATTTACATTGTATGGGTGTATCAATGTGTCAAAAGAGCAATCTAAAATCTGCCCGACTATAAGGTGATTGGAGTCGGTCAGTTTACCATATACAGCGTGTAAGTCTGATACGGGCGAACAATTAAACCAGATATAGCGTTTAGTAGTGTTATCATTAATTAATATGATTTCTTAAATTACACTTAATAGTGACCTCGTAATTAATTTTTGAAAATTTACCGTGCAGCAATGTACCGCATACATGCTTGTTATGACATTGCGAGATACGAGCTTTTTTAAAGTAACTGTCAACTAGCGTGTTTGTCAACTTGAATGTGTTGCGTTACATTGCGGCTCGAATTATTTTGTATGGTACCTAAATATTTTCATTGTAGTTTTAAGCAAAAGTTATCTAAATATGCTTCTTAGGTCCTATGCTGACCACCGTTTCAATATTCGCCCGTATTAGATTTACAGACTGTAG
Source organism: Eudemis profundana (assembly GCA_947034925.1). NCBI lineage: Eukaryota > Metazoa > Arthropoda > Insecta > Lepidoptera > Tortricidae > Eudemis > Eudemis profundana. The sequence continues at coordinate 3,283,804 of OX344817.1, read as the reverse complement.
ACTACACTTTTTTCGCCTGCGCAAACGAAGTCGCGAGGGGATCCACTACCTAGTGGTCTAATATTATAATGTTGTAGTAAATGTTCAGTTTATTATTTACTAGCTGTCCCGGCGAACTGCGTTCCGCCTCAGAATTATTATAGTACATTACACAACTAGGGTGGTAATACAAAGAAAGGCCGAGATCGCAGAAGTTTGCGGCCCGTGCTGCAAGCGAGGGACGTAAATATGCGATCGAGGGATCTTATATAGGATATGAGATCTTTTCTACCTCCCGTGTTGTGTACATAATTTTATGTCGACACTTGGCCAGAAAGCGGCCACTTTATGGCCAGGTGTGGCATAAACATTTTAATAGTTATTCGGGTATTTTGTCTCGCCATACACTGGCAGTTCCGCTCTACCGCTCTACTTACGAGTTTGTACGGAACCCTCGGTGCGCGAGTCCGACTCGCACTTGATCGATTTTTTTAACTGGATGCGTTGAGCGAGGAAACTACCATCTACGATCACCAGTCGTGTGTCTTTTAACCTTTTGGAGAGGTCTTTAAATAACCGACTAAGTGCTTCTTATGAAGTCGGTTAACCTTTTCCTCGCCAACGACGTATATATTGGCACCGCAGGTTGGAAACCAACGACGCATATATTGGTCACAGACCGCAGAGCGATATAAACCTTCATGCACCAGCATAAAGTTCAATTTCGGTTTTGACACTGTTATGTCATGGCGTCTGATTTGCGACTTTTATGTTTTACGTAGCGGCGAAAAGGTTAAAAAATGTTCTTATCTATAATTTAAACTTTAATAGAAAGTTTTTAAACGTTGTTAAAAGGTCATTGATCACCGCAGGGCGGAACCGTTTCCCAAAAATTTTCTTTGTTTAAAAAGCATTGTTTTTTTATAAAATGCAGTGTTTTACGGGACAATAACCTTCGCTCATGTCAGAACAAAGGCCATACGGTATTTCAAACTCTATTGTGGCTTAAACAATAATTGCTCGTAATGTTTTGGATACCTATTTATCACTAAACTATTGTTTGAGTCTTACGTAGGTAACTTTATACAGTACGTAAACCTACGAGAACCAAAGAATTAAACCCGTTGATGGCCAAGTGGAGCTTAATACTATTTCGCACTTTTTGTTAGTGTTTATCGATTATCTTTAGATTTATAATTTTATTGAAATATACTAGTTGTAGCTTTTACTAACTCGGTTAACACTTCTCGTGTTATCCTGTGGAATGTTATGTTAATGTCATAACAAAAACGGACAACCATCATTGTAAACACATCACTTAGTTTTTACCCGACTGCGGCGAAGCCCAAAGGAGGTTATGTGTTTGACCTGTATGTATGTATGTCTGTTCCTGTGTCCGCTCGTAACTACTCAACGGCACATCCGATTTTGATAAATGATACATCATTACATTCCTCTTGATGGTGCGAGTGTCGCTGGGTATGAAGTTCGATAAAATAAACAAAATGGCGGATTTTATGCAGTTTCAAAGTGCACCGCGGTCGGGTTTTTTTTAGTAAAAATGTGGTTATATTTATTGTGGTTATTCAGTATTATTGCACGTCAGTAAGTGTAAGCTATTTAAAAAACACGTTTCTTTTGAAACTAAATACATTAGCAGAAGTAGTAGCCGAATTATGTTAAAATTATTAGGAAAATAGTATGCATACGTAAAGACTTTCATTGTTGTCATGATGTCACTTCAACTTCAATGTGAATTAATGTTTTCTTAATAATTTTAAGAAATAAGGTTCCTCGCATTGAATTGACAAAGCATTTTCAATTTTGCATTGCTCAGGAGGTCGTAGACATGATTGTCATCTACGGTGAATGCAGTAATAATGGCGGCTTTTCAACTGTTCGCGAAAGATTCCCGCCACGAAGACAGCCTAAAAGTGTTGTATTAGTAAAGGCGTGCTCGGCGAAAACCAAATTTCATGCGAATTGTTCATCAAAAAAACCACCCGTCATAAGTAGCGGGGCTATTCTTCAGAAATATCTCTGCGACTCATTCATCTGTCTCCATACATTTAGTATGAAAAAGGGCCAGATGAATGAGGTGACCGCAGACATATTTCTGAAGAAATGCCCAGCGGTGAAAAGCCTGCGTCGCGCGTCGTATTTAACCGTAAGTGTACACGGAAATTTTTACTTGAACGGATTCAATGCTGTTTTGATGTTGACCTTCATTTGTCAGACTATAGGATTGTAAACAATGAATACAGGATGTAACACAATTTTAATTGATTTATCATTATTTTTAACCAAATTTTAAAAAGTGTCTATATCTCAACGTTGTTTCTCACCTAAAATTTTACGGGTTTAAGTGTATGTTTTTCGTTAGTTTACATACTGTATTTTTACTACTACTTAGATGTGTTTACATGTTCAACAAAGTAGAAAAACCGGTCAAAAGCGAGACGATTTCGCACACGTAGGGTTCCGTACCACCACGTCCTGTGTTAGTTTTCCATTGCGGCTTTTGCATGACGTCGTACTTAAGGCATCTTTATCATAGCCCGCAATCGATAGAGAACGTGCACGAACTATAGGTGGCAGCACTAAACGACAAAAGAGTCACGGGTGGACAATAAAGGAAACTATCACCCCTGTCAAATCAAGCTGTTAATGTCAATGACAATATCTAAGTGTCAATGTCGTTAATCGACCTTCTCATCGCGATAAATTAACGGCGTTTTCGTCAATGTGGCCCCCGCATGAGAGGGTATATGATTTAGATTGGTGGCACCAGTTGGTAGCACCTTCGTCGTGCACGTTCACTATTAGGGCTGATACAGACGGACTGCAACCCAACTGCAACTCCCTACGATTTGTATGGGAACTGCATCACAACTGCACGCCGACATCATACAAATCGTAGGGAGTTGCAGTTGGGTTGCAGTCCGTCTGTATTGGCCCTTAGTAAATCAAACAATAAGTTAATAAACATTCGAGTATCGTGGCACAGCGGTTATTCTTATTCTATGTTTTTTTGTAGTGTTGTGCACTAGGGGTTATCCACAAATTACGTCACACGATTTTTATGATTTTTAGTAGTTTTTATATCTATTGTTATAGCGGCAATAGAAATCCACGTTCTGTGAAAATTTCAAGTCTATTACGGTTCAAAAGATACAGTCCTGTGCCAGACGGACGGACGGACAGACAGACGGACGGCGAAGTCTTAGTAATAGGGTTCCGTTGGCACCCTTTGGGTGCGGAACCCTAAAACAACGACAATGGTTTAGGCAAAAGGCCAGATATCTAACCTTCGTCACTGCTTCGACTCATAAGTACCGTTTGTTTGACGTCTTAGCTATAGTTATAATAAGTAGGTCCTTCTGACGCTTTGTGCCAGATTCGCATTAGTCCAGATTCGCATAATGCCAGATTCGCATAACGCCAGATTAGCATAATGCCAGATTATCAGAACGCTAGATTCGCATAACGCCAGATTAGCAGAATACCATTTTGATATATCACACGACAATTCTGTATTAGGAAAAACCGTTATGATAAACGCAAGTTTTAACATAGTTGACGAACAAAGTTCTTGATTTCCCCAAAAATGTATGTCTCGTGACGTCACGTTACAATGGGCTTCAGTATGCAGCGTTTCGGCACGTTTTTAGGAAAGTCTAAAAATGTGATTTTAACATTGTAGTATCTCGGTGAGTTTTTATGATAGTGAAGTGGTTTTTTCGCTAATATTTCTATTATTGAGTGGTATTTCTATAACATATAACAGAAAAAAATGTCAAATAGCCAATTATGATCATCGTCATTCCATTATACGTCCCACTGCTGGGCACAGGCCTACTCTCATATATGATAGCAAGGACCATTAAAACAAGAGCACTGTCATGCTCCATACAAAAAGCTGTTCCCCGATATTGACAACGCCATCTATGTATAAGCTTGGTATAAGAATTATATTATTTACAATTATTCAATTTTGCAAGGGTGACACAGTATTTCAATGTTAGAATTTATTTATTATTAGCTGTTTACGAACTAATTGTTACTATACTATGTTTCTTTGTTCAATTATAACATCGTTAAATGTTTAGTTTTTTAGCGCCATCTAGTTTTGCCTGGATATCCCCTTGCGGTCGGGGCACGATTCAAAGTATGGAGAAAAACAGTCCTCTGGTTTTAATGGTCCTTGATGATAGTGAATGGGCTGGAGTTTCTACACTGGCCCAGTTCAAATTGAAGGCTACGTAGGTACACATTTGAATTTCTTCGCGAATGTATGAAGGTCCTCACGATGATTCCGGCAGCGAAAAGCTGCTATGAAAAAGTATTCGGAGGAACAATTTCGACAAAAAAAAACAAGGGGAACAAAAAAATAAAAATAACAAAAACACCGATTCAAGTTTCAAAAACTATGATATCTTTATTTTATGAACATTTTAGCACCTTATTTTAGGGTAGGAATTTTAATTGCGAATTACACATCTACTTACACTATGTGAAAATACTTGGAAATGTCGCTTATAACAAAATTCCCCTTCATAATATAATGGCAAATTGTCTTAAGCGCCAAATCTCTTTATTTATGTTCATGCGGAGTACTAGAATCGTTATCATAGATAATAATAATATTTAGCCTGTTATTTTCCTCTATAAAACAGGTTTTTTAGGCCAAAGATGACCAAGCATGCAATCCATATGGTGAAAAGCAAACCCTGAAAATAGTTAGGTAAGACATGCCATATCTATAACCAAAGGTCGAAAATGCATTGCCGCCCAGAGCTAAATGTATCGCTTTGCGTGCCTATAACACTGAATCTGTTTTTCAATAAATCGGGACGTCTTTTGTTGCAACATTTCCATGTAACCTCACATGATCATCTATTTTAGTGGCGTAAGTACTTTTTTTATTATACATGATACATTTTATCCAAAATCTTACACTAAAATTGTTCAAAATACATCAAAATGTTATCCTTTCAAATATTTTACTGATTAAGGCACTATTACGGAAGTAATAATTATAAAAATTAGTCAATATATCAAAAAAGAATCTAATTATAGACACTTAAGATCAATTTTTCACAATTTACGCTACGTATGTTATACGAACAGTCGTAAGTGCCAAATTCCCTTTGATATGTTGACTTTTTCAAGTGTATAAATCTAATAAATTAAAAAACATGCACCCACTTACAATTCTTTACGTATATCTATAGATGTATAATATTTATATGTAATCATAGAAACACAAACTCATCTGAAATACAGTAAACAGTATAATCGACATGTGTAAGGCTATTTGTATTAAGCACCAGTAAGGCTTAGCGCTTAATGCAGGATAGATAACAAATGAATAATCCGTTTATAAGGGCTCTAATTATTATAAAGTTACAAGCAATATTTTGTAAAATATTTAGTTTATTACTTTGGCGGCGAACTCAATGCAATGATTGTTGATTTCAAATTTTCACGATTTTCAGTAATTTTTGACGTCCATCACGAAGGGATTCGTAAGGACAGTCCCTTCGCGACCATGGACGTCACGGCACGTCCAAAACCTCGAGATTATATATAATGTTTTCGCGATTAGGTCTCGTTTTGTTATAATAATTTTTAGGTTTATAGATTTTTCGTTGTTACCTTATTTTAATAAGATAATTTTACGATTTACTACGGTCTCAGATGAGTTAGTGTAACCAAACATTTAATAAAACATGTAACATTTAATAAAATATCTATTCTATGTCAAGCATTGTGTAAAATTGTTACTTCACTTACAATAAAAGGCAGTTTCATAAGATTTGTAGGTTTACATCATATTTTAAAATATTGACAGGTTAAATATAAAAATATTTTAGTAAGTTGGCGCTTAGGACAATCAACGAGTGCCTTAAGCGCCATTAGAAGAATGGAGTTTAAAATAAAATATTTCTTCATTTTTATTAATTTTGAAACTTTTTTATGCATTATTAATGCACTGTATTTAAAACGAATACTTAAGCTTTTTAGCGTCCACATACAAAATTTATGATTTTTATAAATATTTTTAACATTGTAATAAATTGCGTTTTGTACTATTCACACTTTAATATTAACTAAATATAATTTGTTGAATATATTTCACAATATTTAACGAAGTAGCGAAAATAAAGGCTTTAAAATTTTTATTTCATTCAAAAACGACGAAATATATTTTGAACACAAAAAAAATATAATTAATTCAACAATGTCCAACTATACATTCATTTAAAAAAATATTGCAAATTAAAAATATGCAAAAATCATTCACAATTAAATACTGTATTGGTCATAAAAAACTGTTAATTGCTAAATATTTTTTTGAATAAATTGTACCAACCCGAGTTTAAAATTCTTGATAAAAAAAATCTGTCAAATTAGGACCAAAACTGTTGCCATATTAAAAAAGTAAGTACTGTTATTTAAAATCTAACCTAAATTCTATATTGTTAAATTTCAAATGCTATTAAATCGATAGTAATGATTAAATACTACGTTCTCTAAATAAAAATCTACAATTTTGTCGATCGCCCGCTTTTCGCTCTATATGTACCCAGCTGAGGTAGGGAGGGCAGGGGCCAAAACCGAGCTCAAAATGTGAAGTTTATATCGAACCACGAAACTAGACTACGTGCATTGACGTAAATAAAGGACAGGGCTAACGAGCGCGCAGACGGTTTCAACGCGTTGGTCCTAAAAATCTGTTTTAGGACCAACGCGGGCGCAGCGCGCGCAGCGCACAGCGCAGTCGGTTATAAAAATGCCTAATTGCGTGGTAAAAGGCTCCATTTACTGTTTCGGGGAATATAGCCCCGGGTGGATTTTCGTCCGCTACATTTGTATTCCATATTTAGTTTGGCATACAAATGTCGAGGCCGAAAATCGACCCACCCGAACTGTTCGGATGGGCCTATCCTTACTTTTGAAATCATTGACTAGGTGTCGTTTGAAGTGAACGGTATACATATATACTTTTGTATGTATGATTATCTGAGAATAACTTGCGAATCGTTATGTTTCCTGAACTATTTTAGATCCCACTTTAAATTTCGATCTCGGAATAGCCCGGTAGCTGGAAGAACTAGTTATTTAATCTGTATTGACGCAATGCAATGTTGCCAGTCACAAAGCTATGCTAGTAACGACCTCAGTGTTACCAATGCTCAGCACTCAAAATCACAAAATAATTAATATTTTTTGGGTTCTTTTGAAAGTTTAAAAACTGCGTGCAGTGTTAAATTACTTCAGGATCTCATGCCGTGCACGAGATATGTCTCGGTTAGTTGTCACGGGACGAATCTTGTTTTATTGTACCGTTTTCCTCTCAAAAAGAATTAATAAGCTATAGCTTGGCAACTTCGTTGGTGACACTCACCTGTGTGTTTTTTGTTCCGTGCAGCCGTAACTACTTACACAAGTTACCGCCAACACGAACGGGGGCCGGGAGGCTGCCTCCGGTGGTAACTTGTGTAAGTAGTTACGGCTGCACAAAACAAAAAGCACACAGGTGAGTGTCACCAACGAAGTTGCCAAGCTATAATAAGCCTAATTCTTTTTTTTTTTACCTAGCCTATTAGAGTGTCCCACTGCTGGGCAAAGGCCTCTCCATTGGATCCCCACAACTCCCTATTAGCCGCAGCCTCCGGCCAATCGGCTACGAAAGCGTCTAAGTCATCCCGCCATCTCCGTTTTGGCCTGCCCTGCCGTCGCCGCCCATCTTGTGGCACCCAATTTGTGACTATATGGGCCCATCTATCCGGATGCATGCGGCTAACGTGCCCGGCCCAGTCCCACTTGAGCCTGGCAGTTTTCGCTCCAACGTCAGCTATATTCTATAAGAAATAAACGTGATGTTTCTTTATTAGTTTTTAAATGCGGGCAAATTACACCACATTAGGTTAAAAGCCTATCAAACCAGAATGATACGGAAGTCAAAGTAGATGGCAAAATTGAAGACACTTGCTAACCGCTCCGGTGGTCGAATGTTTGAGACGCTGGGTGGGAAATCCAGAGGTACCGGGTTCGATTCCTGGTGTGACTGTTGCCTGGTGCAATATAATTTTTCTATGTATCTACCAGTGGCGTGGCGTCCATAGAAACCGATTCCCACCGGCTTGCCTATTTTAAAGCATATGACCGGAGTATCTACTACTCCTGAAGAAAAAGTAATCCAAATCTGCTCCGACTTTATTAAAAATATATTTGACGCCACGCCACTGGTACCTAGGTACCAGTGGCGTGGCGTCCAAAGAACTCGATTCCTACCGGCTTGCCTAATATCAGGCACTTGACCACCTTATTCTACAGCTCTTAAGGGAAATGTACCCCAAATCTGCACCGGCTTGCCCAAGGATATCTTTTACGCGACGCCACTGCTAGGTACTATGATTTATTGTATTTATATATATTGTATCCTAATTCTGTTTGTTTGAACACTGAGGTCTGTCGCGTCGTCTTATTTCTTCAGCAGAGCCTCCTCCTCAGGGTTGTCTATGAAGGTGGAGCGGGTCACGGGGCTGGCAGACGATGGTGTCTCCTGGAAAACGAGGAATCAGATTCAGACCGCGAAAAATCAAAATTAATCTCACAAAAAATCGCTTTTTTAGCACTTGACTAGGGAATGCAATACCCGACTCTAAATAAAGTCAGTTACCCGGGTTTTGGGGCATTACCTACAATGTAGGCTTGTCGGTCAGGACCGAAGAACTAAAAGGAATGAAATCCAACCTCGGACCGATAAGAACCAGTTCCTCTTAAACGCTCTTAATCGGTCTTCGGTCCTTTAGTTCAGTAGTCGATACGTCGGTACAAATCGGTTGGGATCGAATGATCGAATGAGTCATAATCAAATATTAAATAACGAGCTCCTCTCTTTCCTTCAGATCTCGAGATTTGCTCCTGAACTAAAGGAACTAAAAGACCGAACTAGTTCCTTTGACCGATTGACCGAGATCGAAGCGCTCTTTTCAAAGAACGAGCGGGCACAACTCTACTACAATTAACTTGCCGGCATTGCTGGCCGTGTTAAGTAAGATAAGCAAGTATGTGATGTTTTTTCGCGTTTGTTAAGGCGGCTGATGTTAGATTTTACTTATGCAACAGTGTTTTGTTTTGCCGAGGTAATTCCGGGCTCTGATTATAATAGTACATTACACAACAAGGGTGGTAATACAAAGGCCGTGATAGCAGAAGTTTGCGGCCCGAGCTGCAAGCGAGGGACCTAAATATGCGATCGAGGGCTTTCTTTATTACCTCCCGTGTTGTGTACATCATTTTATGTCTACACTTGGCCAGAAAGCGGCTTTTTCCGTACGCGCAGCGTCCGGAAACATGGACTTTATGGCCAGGTGTGGCATAAAAATTATAATTCTTAGAGCTCCAAATAACCCTACGAGATAATCAGTATTGTCGTAACTGTTTAGTAAAACATAAGTTTATAATATTGTCTTCGGTTTTCGCGATAATCACTCATTGTAATAAAACAACTTAAACGGATTAAAACTTATAACTAAATAGCCCGCGCGCTTGGCTCCAGAATCCCGCTGAGCATGTCTGAGATAGGACCTAAATAGTCGATCGCTAAAACACAGTAATTATAATAGCAGTCATTTTTCTTCCTATATAAGGATCATCGCGCGCTTGTATGTGTGCGCGCCTTGTCCGATCGCACTACAAGCAAAGATTTAAGAATACGTAAGAATGCTCCAGTATGGATCGCACTCACACACTCGATATCGTGCGTCTGTGTGAATACGTGTCGCGCGCTCCTAAACGGCCGAAGTTGGACTACTTAAGTTGTATTTATACTTTCGCTAAAACGCTGCGAAAAGTTTTGGAAAGTTAGGAACTAGTATCAAGGACCATTAAAACAAGAGGACTGTCATTCTCCATACAAAAAGCTGTTCCCCGATATGTACAACGCCATCTATGTATAAGCTTGGTATAAGAATTATATTATTTACAATTATTCAACTTTGCAAGCGTGACACAGTATTTAAATGTTAGAATTTATTTATTATTAGCTGTTTACGAACTAGTTGTTACTGTACTATGTTTCTTTGTTCAATTATAACATCTTTAAATGTTTAGTTTTTTAGCGCCATCTAGTTTTTGCCTGGATATCCCCTTGCGGTCGGGGCACGATCCAAAATATGGAGAATGACAGTCCTCTTGTTTTAATGGTCCTTGCTAGTATTGAACTAAATACAAACCGTTGTCCACTAATATCTAGTTTTAGGTACTTCCAACGTCTGGCAGCGTGCACAAAAATATACAGTATAAATATAGGTAACTACTTTTATGCATTTAGACACCTTTAAATTCGAAAGTCCTCGATTAATGCTCATCGAAGAAGAATATACACACGAACTGTGAACCTTTTTGAAGCCGTTTAAAAATTTTCATTTTTAAGAAATCTACTATGAGTAATAATTATATGCCACACCTGGCCATAAAGTGACTTTTTCCGCACGCTGCGCGTACGGAAAAAGCCGCTTTCTGGCCAAGTGTAGGCATAAAATGATGAACATAACACGGGAAGTAATACAGAAAGTCCTCGATCGCATATTTACGTCCCTCGCTTGCAGCTCGGGCCGCAAAATTCTGCGATCTCGGCCTTTCTTGGCAAAATGCTATTTTTTTCATACAGACTTAGTACAGCGAGGACAAGAGATGACGTCACAGGGTGCGTCCGTTTTGTATGGGCCGTTTTCAACGCTCGGTGCGGTCGGCTACTTTTGATTGCAATTTGTGGCTGTTATAGTAATCCAATTGTAGTAATTATATGTATTTATTTGTTCCTCATAAATACTAGAATCCATTTACATCAAAAGCAAAATTTAGGACAAGCCTATTGATCATACCTGAGGTGGTTGTGGTGGCGCGTCTGTCTCCCTCAGAGTGTCGCTTCTGCCCTCGTCACGAAGTAACTGAAAACACAACATTATACATTGATGTGAATACAGAACCTCTATCATATGACAGTATAATAGCAGTAATTTTTATGCTGACAAGGTACATCGGGCCGCTTGCATCTGTGCGCCGTGTACGAACGCACTATAAGTAAGCTTTTAACAATGTGTAGCGATGTGACAAAGCGACCTGGTTCGACCCCAGGCGCCCCCGGCACCCACCCAGTTCGATTCACTCGGGGTGGTCCGGCTAGCGACCTGGTTCGTCCCCAGGGAACGCCACGGCCGACCACCCGGTCATATAATTGCTACGCCCACTAGGGTTGAGTGTTAGTCAAGATTTAAAAAAAAAGTAGCGATGTGTTTGCGCCACCAAACGACCTGGTTCGACTCCAGGCGTGAAGCCCCCACCTAGCCCGATCATATCGAGGTGGACCGGACTAAGTGACCTGGTTCGAACCCAGGCACTCCCGGCTCCCACCCAGTCCGACCAACTCAGGGTGGTCTGGCTAGCGACCTGGTTCGACCCCAGGGAACGCCACGGCCAACCACCCGGTCCGAAAATCGCTACGCCCAGTAGGGGCTGCGAGTTCGTCAGTTTCAAAAAAAAAAAAAAAAAAATGTTTGCGCCAGTCGGGATTGCACCGTTGCCACGGTCGCTCGCACCCGCGAAATGTATCGTAAGCGTGCTGCAGTATGTTCGGACGTAGCGTTGCCAGGCGTCCGGATAACGCCGGACGTAGGTTTGGTAGGCGTCCGGATAAAGCCGGATGTAGCGTTTCCAGGCGTCCGGATAAAGCCGGACATAGTTAGGCTTTTTGATTGCGTGTCCGGCCAAAATAAACGGTGTCCGGCCAATTTTTTTCTCGTACCTATTAATACTGAGACACAAAATCCTCAATAATGTAGGGCGTCCGGCCTTTTTACCCAAATGTCCGGCCAAACTGGCTGATCTGTCCGGTTATTAGGTTTGGCGACCTGGCATCCCTATTCGGACGGCAGCGCTGCGCCTCGACTTTGTTTAGGTATCGCACCGTCCTAAACTACTACGAGTACTACATATTATATGTATAGGTATGTGCCGCTCCCGGCAATATTCCCCGTTTTTATGGGGAATATTCCGACCCCGGGAATAATCCCTATACAAGTAGGGAATATTGCCGGGAACGGCACATCTCTAATTACGGTATATGTATAGCTGAATAAAATAAATAAATATCGGAAGACAATCTAACACAAATCGAGCTAGACCGAAACTAAGCAATGCTTGTACTATGGGTACTAGACGACGATATACATACTTATATAGATAAATACATGCTTAAATAGATAGAAAACATCCATGACTCAGGAACAAATACTCGTGCTCATCACACAAATATTTGCCGTTACCAGGATTTGAACCCGGGACCTCTAGCTTCGTAGGCGGTGGCACTCCCACTTAGCTAAGGGAAGACAATACGCATATTAGGTACCTTGTCAACTTCGGGCTCGATCTGTTCGCTAGTGTTACCCTTCGTAAGTGCCCCTTTCTCCATCAGCGTGGCTCGCTTCGCCGCCAAATACATCGAACTGGAATGCAAATAGGTATAAGTTAATATTATGTAATAGACTTGTTTTTTGTGGCAACCAATAATACTTACTAAACTAAAGTAAAAATTAAACGGAACCTAAGAAGATAAGCTCAAATTAGAACTAAAAATGACAAGGGGGCCCAAAAATTAAACGAAACCTAAATTAGAACCAAAAATACAACATTTTTAAATACATTTTAGTTGTAATTTAGGTTTATCTTTTTAGGTTTCGATCATTAATAGTTTTATTTTATTGAAATAGAAACTTAGGTATTGTTAATGCCTATGACATAGTTGGAAGTATCCCCTTACAGGAACAATTTTGGAATTGTTTTTTTTTTATGACGTTCGTTTTCCATTTTTAACCAGCTTTTGACAGTATTTCCACATAGATTTCTAGAATATTCTAATTATTTTATTTAATCGTATGGTAGAATCATAAATATTGCCTCAATAACTATGTAGGTTTTCGCTGATGTCTCAAAGTGTCAACTCAACGAGCAACAATATTGCTAACAATATTTTCATAATCAATATTACGATGTTGCTAGCAGTAGGTACTTACCTATACTTTCAACAAATTATGGTAGACTAAAATTGCTAGCAATATTTCTCGATATGTTAATATTATTACCAGCAATATTTTTTAAAGTAGTACCTATCTGGCCTTTTTTTCGATAATTGCTCATCTGATGGTGAGGTAGTAGACGTCGGCGATGGCGCGCACGGTGCCGCAGCATGCTATGTTCAGTAGCATTGCTTACCGTTTAGCAATATTTCTTGACGTGAAAATATTGCCAGCAATATTTAAGTGTAATATTGCCAGTAATATTTAAGTGTAATATGGCCAGTAATATTTAAGTGTAATATTGCCAGTAATATTTAAGTGTAACATTTCCAGCAATATTGTTAAGTGTAATATTGCCAGAAATACTTAGTGTAATATTGCCAACAATATTTTTATATGTAATATTGTCAGAAATATTTTAAAGTCCTTTTTTGTCTAATATTGCTTACCGTTTGATGGTGAGATAGTAGACGTCGGCGATGGCGCGCACGGAGTAGTCCGGGACGAACGTGTGCCGCAACATACTGTCCATGTTGAGGTTCTGCAGGGAACCCAGCGCCGACGGGGACTGGGGTTCAGCTGTGGAAGACAATAAAAAAGTAAAAAAAAGCTTTTATATCGAGCTTCTGCTCTCGAACCTTAGGCAAAGCCTATAAAGTCCTACAAATCCTACAATGATTAACATTGTTTTTTTTTTACCGCTCTTGATGTCCTATATAGTGATTGCAATCCGGTCCGGTGGATCCGGTAATCCGGCCGGATCCGGCGAATTTTGGTAGCCACCGGATCCGGTAAAGCAAAATAAATTAATGTTATTTGTTTCCTACGGTCCTTCTTTCAGACTAAATAATGATTGATTCATTTAGCATTAAGATCTTAGATTAACGCTAACTTAGTTTCGATGCTTTCAAGTATCAATTAATTAAATTTAACACTTAACTAATTGTAAGTAACTAGTTTAATGCAGTCAAAAATAGATATAGTTTTTGGTTATAACAATATGGTGTTACACATTTTCTTATTGCTGAATTAATCAATAATTATTTAGTCTGAAAGAATGACCGTAGGAAACAAATAACCTATTAATTTATTTTGCTTTACCGGATCCGGCCGGATTGAAAATCAGCCCGGTGTGCAATTGATGTGTATGCATGCATGTGTGTGCGTGCCTTGTGTAAACTCCAGTAATAAACCAGCTGTCATTTCGTACGCTTGTGTTTGATTTCGAACCGCCCTGCAACCCTCTGACATCTCAGTGGCGACGAGGATGGTTTTTTTTTTGTCGGCCCGAGTGGTCGGCTGTGGCGTTCCCTGGGGTCGAACCAGATCGCTAGCCGGACCACTCTTGAGTTTGGTCGGACTGGGTGGGTGCCGGGGGTGCCTGGGGTCGAACCAGGTCACCTTGTCCCGGTCCACCTCGATAGAATCGGGCTAGGTGGGGGCCTGAACGCCTGGAGTCGAACCAGGTCGTTTGGCCAGGGCCACCTTGAGGATGGGTGGCAGCAATCCCTAGTACTATAAAGAGGAGCGTGTTATACTGAGGCTGATGATAACTATACTGACCGACACCGATGTTCTGCGTTAACGCCTGTATGCCGAAGTACGTGAACGGTCCCGCCTCGAACACGAGGTTCTCGCGCCCCACGGTCACTTCCACACGACCTTCCAAGATCAGGACGAAGTAATCCACCTGAAGACAAAGGGTTAAGGCATCAGAACTGGGATGTGTTTGTAGCCGATACGTAATGGGCGTGCGTAATGCCGATTGGTAACCAGCTGGTAAGAACCGCGGCTCCGAATCGGTAATAGAACAGTCTGTTTTGTAACCAGATACACGGGATATTTTCCCCATTTCGAAGCTGGTTACAAACTTTTAGTTACCAAACGGTACCAAAGGCGTTGTATTCCCTAATATAGGCTGATGATGATGATGAGCTAGATTGCTTACCGGCCGTCCCTCCTGGAAGACGAAAGGCTTCGGATCGGTCCTGTCTTCATCTCCGCGCAGTTTAATGTGCTGTACCACATCTTGCTTCAGCAGTCTGCGGAGGACCGTCTCCGATATAATCTGGGGACGGAACGGATCCACACCTGGAATTTATTATTAAAACAGACGTTATTTTAGAAGTTGCCACGGCGAGATGCTGCATTTCGCTTCCTGGAAAGTTTTTTTGCCAAAAGTTAGGTTGTTGACTACGCGAGCGCAAGGGGCGATCGAAGTGATTTTTTTTATTTCCAATAGGCTCAGTTAGCGATTTTTAACACTATTCCAAATTTCAAATCGATAGCAGCAGTAGTACCTGAGATATCTGGCTGTGAAAGACGGACAGACAGGCAGACAGACAGTCGCACCATAAAGGGGCTATTCTTCAGAAATATGTCTGCGATCACCTCATTCATCTGGCCCTTTTTCATACTAAATGTAAAATGAAATGAACTGAAATGAAATGAAATTGATCTATGCAGACAGATGAATGAGTCGCAGACATATTTCCTGTTTTTGGGTTCCTTTTTTACCATTGCTAGATACTGGCAGCGGTACTCACTGGTGGAGAGGAACTGGAAGGTGGCTAGCACCAGTTGCGGGGAGACGTGGACTCGGTGCGGCTGGTGGCCCGCGAACGCTGCTAGATCCTGGAAGCGGTTGAGCGGGCGCGGCAGACGTTTCTTGGTACGGTTGTCACCTGCAAACGAAGAAGGTTTTATTGAAAACTAGCATTTACATTAGCGAATTTTAGAAAATCTTTTAATGCAGTTTCATTTCTTTTTAAAAAATAAAGGAATGTGTCCTTTCAGTAAAATGAGGTAACTAAAGGATTTAAGGTAGTTCCCCTCCAGGGGCCATAGATTTTTTCCACTCTGTATTGTAAGTGGTAATTACACAAAAGATCCCATTAGGTCGAAGTGCGTGCAAATCCTACAACTAAGATAAGATACTCACTGATGACGTCACTTTCGTCCACGATTTCGGCTTGAATCATCTCTTCAATGACGTCTTCCAGCGTGACCAAGCCGACCGTCTCGTAGACTGGGTCCCCGTCGCCCTCCCGGTCAATGCGCTGCACGAAGGCCATGTGGCCCTTGTGTCCTGGGGAATAGAGGTTAATTTACCATAAATTATTTAAATAATTACTTACATTACATACACCACATAAATATAAGATGAAAAAAACGGACCAGTGCGAGTCGGACTCGCCCACCGAGGGTTCCTTAAAAAGCCGCTTCCTGGCCACGTGTAAACATAAAATGATGTACACAACACGGGAGGTAATAAAGAAAGCCCTCGATCGCATTTTTACGTCCCTCGCCTGCAGCTCGGGCCGCAAACTTCTGCGATCTTGGCCTTTCTTTGTATTACCACACTAGTTGTGTAATGTACTATTATGATTTAATTACAAACATACAGTTTTTAGATTTTTTCCTATACTTGTAGTATAAGACGGTATTACTTGCCAAACTTCATTTATTTTATTTATTTATTTTATTTATTTGGAGAACAAACAGAGATAGACGTACATACAAAACACTATGGTATAGATTTTAAGATTAACATGCATCTAACTCCTCAACAGTTCCCACTAAGACATATCGTTTTATATATTACCCTATAGATAAGTTTTTTTAAACTAAATCTAGTAACAAACAAAAAGTTTGACCATATTATTGTTGCTACATTTTGCATAAAAAAGAAGGACTGCATGGCTGGAAGTCGGCAATAATGGACCGGGTTGCAAGACCCGAACAATTTCCTTAACTACAACAAACTTAGGTAATTAGGTATGAATGAACTATGCTTTCTATTATAAAGATACACTTTAAAGCCAACAACAAGTCTGAAATAAATGCTTATACAATAACTATAAACGCTTATACATACTTATTTAATTTGGAATTGTCATGTTCTTTTGGTGTTCATAGTAAACTTCACTAGGTCAACGGCAAGTACCCTATAAATTTTGATTCCCTCGATTGTCGAAATATACGTTTTTTGCAGCATAAACGGCCGTATCTTTTTCTTACGTTAACTTAGACGTTAGTTTATTTCACAGTTTCAAGTTTCAAGTATATGGTCTTTTTTTTTCAACTTTATACCTCCACGGGTTCCCGAGATAAAGGGTCTAGTAGGGCTCGGCCAGAAATCATGTTCATGTATGTGATCGTCTATAAAAAATATCACGAATGATCACGATGGGTTAGGGGGGCGGGGGGTCCGAGAAGACATCACGTGTATTTTTTTAAATAACGAGGAAGCCAAAAAGAATGAAATTACTTAACAATATTTTGTAAGCGTATTTTCTCAAATAACATTTACCAACTTTAGAACAACAAAAATAAATTTCAAAAAATTACACGTGATCTTGGGACCAAATATCACCAAGGGGGAGGGGGGGTCAAAAAATAGGCCAATTTGATCACATGATTTCTGCACGAGCCCTTATGGGCACCCTACCCACAGGAGGCGACATATGGGACATTTGCACAATTAGTTCAGGGGCCATCATTAATTTATGTTAGGTTAGGTTACGTTTATTTCGTTACTAGTAAGTTGTAAATAATGTTTTTTTTTATATATATACTCTATATGTAGAGAATATCACTTCGTCACTAAATATACAGGGTGAAAAAATACGTGTTTTTTTAGTCAGTATCTTTCAGTACTACAATTTTTAAAAATAGCAGCAGAAAGATATTCCAAAGACAAAAACAAATATACAACAATATATATTGAAGAAGTAAACATCAAAATATGTCAGTGTCAAATTCTAAATATTATTTTATGCCACACTGTAGACATAAAGTGATGTACACAACAGGGGAGGTAATAAAGAAAGCCCTCGATCGCATATTTACGTCCCTCGCTTGTCGGCCTTTCTTTGTATTACCACCCTAGTTGTGTAATGTACTATAAATTAACAGAAATATTTAAATTATTCTCCTTTTCATGCGAACAGTACAACCACTACAAACGCAATTCCAAGCTCTCGATAATTCATCTATACATTATTTAGCTCAGACTAATATCAAACTGTCAAAAATGTAGATATTTCAAACGGAAATTATAGATATCAGCCGGCAAAAGTGGGTCGGCGAAAAAGCTAAAATTACAAGCTCATTTCATAATTTGTTTGTGCCAAAACCGCGGGCGTTTGACCGCGATTTAGCGGCTGGAGAATTATTATTGGAAAGAATTTGTCCGATGTTTAAAAGAGTTATCTTTTGATTCGCCGTAGGTAATTACGTAAACGTTATCCTTGGAGACCACAAACCATGTATTAAAGTAGACCCAACAAATGCTTATACTTCGCATGATGCCATGTTTTAGATTAGATTAGATTAGATTATTTATTTCTCGTTTTAAAATTACATTATAAGTTGCATTGCATGTCAAGTTACAAGAATTTAAAGCGAGATCGTCAATTAAATGGAATAAATCAAATTATACAATGAAAAAATAAATAATAAAAACAAAATAAAACATCAATCAGCAAGGTCGAGATACACATTAAATGTCAAAATAAATTAAGCACAAAGAATATGTCAAAACAGACACATATGACATATGGTTGCGCTTTGCGCAAATTACCTCTAGTTGTACTATGGCCGTGCAAACTGTCAAACGCAAAAATCTGACACGCAACGTCTCATACAAATCGAGGAACTTGTTACTTCTATCTCGATATTTCTGTGATGGAGACTTGTTTTGGCGTGTATTTTAATTTGTCAAATGCCATTTTCTTCGTTGTGAAGTTTTTTGCCAATTTTATGTTATTAACATAGAATTACGAGTCTTTTCCATCCCAATAGAAGAAAAATAGTGTCTCGAATTTTCCATATTAACGAAACTCTCCTGTTAAAGTCAAATGCTGTAAGTTTGCCTAACTTTGTTTACTTGATTTTATAATGTAAAGCTGCACATTAAACTACTAAATATTAAATATTGAACAGGTACTTGGTATTGAGTGGAGAGGCAGCCTAGGCAAAGTAATTAAAAAACAAAAACTAATTAAAAATAATAAAAAGAACACCCTGCATAAAATTACGCAATTAAAAATGGCTATATTTTCAAGAAATGCTCATTTAGCAGTCTTTAAAAATAGAGGAACGTTGCCAGTTCGTCGGAATCTTTTTTTATGTTCCCCGATTACTGGAAGACGGTTGGAACGATTTGGAAAATCCTATTTTTTATGGGTAAACCTTTCAGCGATAAGGGTATTTCTTAACACATGCATATCTTATCAAATATGTAGGTTCATTTGAAGTCAAGTTTGAAAATAAATAACCTAGTACAGTAGAACCCGCTTAATACGATCACGTTTAATACGATTTCTCGCATAATACGCCATACGTTCTTGCAACTTGAGGCACGTTTTCATACATTTTTATCACGCTTAAGACACTTTCCCGCTTATGACGCGTTTTTGACTGGGTCCCTTCAAAATCGTCTTCAGCTAGTTTTACTGTACTTATAATTCTTGATAAATATGTGATTATTACAAGAGATGAGCAAAATATTTTCCACTGGGGAAAAACGCTGGCAAACGCTAATAGCTTATAAAATCTATATTCAGTCCTTAAATATAAGATATAATAAATAAATAAAATAAAAATAAAAAAAAATAAAAAAGCCTTTTATTTCTTGCAAAAAAGAAACATTATGACAATTACTGAAAGACATTACATTAAAAAACTTAAAAAATATAAAAAAATTAAAATTACAAACAATAAAACAATAAATTAGTCTTTAAATTACAACAATTAATATGAGTTCAATAAAATATCAAATCGCTTATTAATAAGTAGTTAAATTTTAGTAATCAATTATATTTAATTTGAAATAATTTTATTTAAAGTAAAGTCATGCATTAATAAGAATATACAAGTAATAGTAACGTGCAAGAACCCCTCATGTGAGGGTGAAGGCCTCCTCCAGACTGCTCCAACGATCTCTATCTTTCGCTTCTTGTACCCAACTCTTTCCTATATGTCTCGTAATATCGTCCTTCCATCGTGCTATTGGTCTTCCTCTTTTTCTGTTACCTTTTGGGCCAGGCCAAGATGTAAGCCTGCTTGTCCAACGGTCGTCGCTCATCCTGGCAACGTGTCCCGCCCACCTCCACTTCAGTTTTAGTGAGTAAACCAGAGCGTCTGTTACTTTTGTTTGGTTTCTGATAGTGGTGTGGGGTATCTTTTGCATTCTCTTAATATTTACGATGCTCCTCTCCATGGCACGTTGGCAGGATCTTATTTTGTTTTTAACCCGACGTGTATATTTCCACGTCTGGCAGGCATAAGTGATAGACGGAAGCAAGCAAGAGTCCATCACCTTTTTCTTAATACTTATAGGCATTGCACTTTTCAGTATCTCTTTTAAGCTCCAAAACTTTCTCCAGGCGCCTGTAATTCTTCTCACCACTTCTAGTTCATTACTCTGGTTTGTAAAAGAGATCTGCTTGCCGAGATATATATAAGTATCGACATATTCCAACGGTACGCCGTCAAGATTTATAGGACATTTTTTAGAGTTCGACATAACTTTTGTTTTACTTAGATTTATTTCCAATCCTACCTTTTTGCTTGCTAGTTGTAATGAGTGTATCATAGATTCCATTTCATTGGCATTTTCGGAGAATAAAGCAATATCGTCAGCAAATCTTAGGTGGCTAATGTAAATTCCTTTTATATTTAGCCCTTTTTTTGTCCAATTTAGTTTACTAATAACTGACTCTAATACCGCTATGAAGATCCTAGGTGAAAGCGGATCTCCTTGTCGTACTCCTCTTTTTATTGGTATGAATGGCCCGGTCGTCTCCAATTTCACACGGCTTTTACTGTTAATATAAAGCTGTTTAAGGACTTCTATGTACTTTTTCTCGACGCCTTGAGAGTAAAGTGCTTCCCATATCGAAGAGTGGAGAATTGTATCGAAGGCTTTTTGGTAATCTATGAATACTATGTACAAAGGCCTTTGATATTCACAATACTTCTCTATTATTTGTTCAATTGAGTGTATGTGGTCCACTGTAGAGTATCCTTTCCTAAAGCCCGCCTGCTCGACTGGTTGGTATTTTTCTAGAGTGACACTGATCCTCTTCTCTATAACCGATGAAAATAGTTTATAAAGAGACGGAAGTAAGCTTATTGGGCGGTAATTGCTAATATTTTTTGGGTCTCCTTTTTTGTAGAGCAGGATCATTTCTGATTCTGACCATTGTTGAGGGGTAGAGCTGGTATCTAGTATCATGTTAAATAGTCGTGCTAAAGGAGTCGCTAAATGATGTTTGGCTAACTTTATCATTTCGTTCGTTATCTTATCTGGGCCTGGGCATTTCTCCAATTTTAATCTATTTATTTCGCGGATAATTTCGAATTCATCTATCCTATTTATTTCTATGTCATCATTCATATGTTGGGAGTTGAAGTTCATGTCATTGTCTTCATCATGTGTGCTATATAAATCCGTATAAAAATTTGTTGCAATTTCAATAAGGTCTTGTCTATTTTGAGTAATATTTCCTGATTTATGGAGTCCCTCTATCCATGTTTTGTTAGAATTTAATTCTTTGTATGCTCTTTTTAGACTCCTTGTAGTATTCATATGCTTTTCGATTGTAGAAGCTCGGTACTTTATGTAGTCATTTTTTATGTACTTACTTATCAATTTATATAAAGCCTTTAACTCGTTTTTCATTGTACGTGTTTTAGGTTTTATCTTGTGCAGCTCTTGTCTACGATGTATCAGTTTTCTGGTGTGTTCCGATATAACATTATTCTTCGAGTTGTGTTGATTGGGTACATAAGCGGCTTGAAGACTACTATTTATAGAGTTAATAATTTTATCATAGTAGTTTTGAACATTTTCACAGCTTTTCCAATCTCTCAGCTCTTCCTTGTAGATTTGTAGAGACTCTTCATACCTTATTTTTTCTGTTTCACTTTTTAGAGAGCTTTTTAAATTGCTTGTGTACTGAGATCGATTTTTCTTTGTTTGCTTTATATTAAGACATAATCGTACTAATCTATGATCTGTGGGGTAGCAAACGTTGACAACTTGGATGTTAGTGACATTTTTGTGCAAGTTTGTTAAAATATAATCCAGCTCGTTTTTTGTCTTTCCATCTGGAGATTTCCAGGTCCATCTTTGGTTGTTTGGTTTTTTGAAGAATGTGTTAATAATACTTAATTTATTTTCATTTGCGAAATTGACCAATCGTTCACCTCTATTGTTTCTAGTTCCATAACCGTGTTTTTTCATTATTAAATATTCTTCAGGTTTGGGTTGGCCAATTTTGGCGTTAAAATCGCCCATAACTATAACGTTTCTTTCAGACATTTCCAAAGACTTGTCGAGTATGTTATAAAAGTATTCGACTTCTTCTTCGCTTGCTGACTCCGTATATGAGTAGACTTGTACTATGTCAACTTGAAAACCATTTACGTTTAGTTTTAATAAAGCCACTCGTTCAGATAAACCGGTGTAACTTATGATGTTTGCTTTAAGGTACTTCTTTATAATAAATCCTACGCCATAGAGTCCTTGCGTTTCTCCAGTATAACAGAAAATGAAGTTTTCATACTCTTGAATTGAGGAGCCTTGGCGTCTGATTTCAGATAGTCCAATTACATCGTACTTGGTATTTTTCAAGGAATCCATTAATTCTAATAGACGTTGATTTGTAGATAGAGTCCTAACATTGTAAGTTGCCACGTATAATATATCGTTTTCGATAGTTTTTCCTATGGTAATATTTTCTGGAGGGTTGTAGTCTACTGCTCCCACGGTGACCGGCCGGATTGGGAGAGTTGGGGTTGGAGGGGGCGGGGTTAGTTGCTATATATCTTCTGTAGCAGGTAGAGATGTCAGCTGTTTTTCGTTAGAGGGAGCGGGAGAAGCTCTATTGTTGCTAGGTGTAAAGAAATCGGTTATATCAGCTCTACTTTTCTTTGCTTGTGGGGCAATTTTGTCATTTTTGCTGTAGTTTTCTCTCTCAGGAGATTGTGAAATTTCTCTTTTCTTCCGCTGATTTAGTTTTGTTTTTCTGTTTTCTAGGATAACAATTTTATCGTATTTCAGAATTGCTTCTTTACCCTCTTGTCTAAGCTCTTCCACTTGGGGCTGCAGAGCTTTCCTGAGCTCAAGCACTTTTTGCGGGAAGTCCTCTTTGACGTAGTACGTGGTGTCGGCCAAAGCTTTTTTATTTTTCAAGATCTCTATTTTTTTTCCCATTGTTGTGAAAGTTACTGTCACTGGCCTCGGCTTGTCCCCTTTTTTACCGATGCGTCTAACATATTGGATATCGTATTTTTCGCAAGCTAATTTCATATTTAATGTGATTATTGCTGTTATATTATTTTGAAGTTGAAAATAGCTTTTTTCGTTTTCCGTCAATCCAAAAAACACTAGGTTCCTCTTTCTGTTTTCCCTCTCTAAGAAATCCATTTGTTTTTCTTGTGTTTCCAATTTTTCTGCTAAACATTTATATTTATTATCCATATCAGTAAATTTTTCGTTTATGTTGCTGTTTATATCTTGTGTAATATTTTTCTGCATTTCTTTCATCTCTTGCTTTTGTAGTTTTAGTTCATTTTGAATAGATTCTAGCATTCTTGTGATATTATCCATCTTTGATATTTTTCTACTCGTCGCTAGATGGCGTTGTAAAAAGCTGTGGCTCAGTGATATCGAACGTTTGTAATGTTTATTAGCTACTTTACAATAGATGGCGCTGTACTCAATATATCGAAACGGAGATACGGCGGTTGTGATGTTTTATTTTTGAAGTGGGTAGTCGAATTAAATATTACATTTAAATATCACAGCTTTATATTTTATTTATCGGACGTGATGCTCTACACACTATTTTTTTTTTTAATGTAACTGTCTATGATTTATGTTAATACCATCAACTTCGAACACTTGTGGATTTAACGGACAAATAAAAACACTGCATTGTCACTGAGTGTCACAGTAATTCACTTGTTTTTGTTATAGTCACTGGTTCTAACACTAAACTATTTACTTCTTTCACTTATTTTTTATACTTGTAATTGTTTTAATGCACTTTTTAAACAGTCTTTTGGCGTTTAGTATTTTTAATCCATAATAAAGTACGGAGCTCACACAGATTGATGTTGACAGCGCGACGGTAGCGCCCTCTCTAAATATAAGATATGGGTATCATTTAATCGATCAGCAAAATATTCATATTTTGGTCAGCAGAAAATTGTATTTGGTCAGCCAAAATAGCTAGTTGGTAAGCAACTTATGGTTAGCAAACATTTATAAATCAGGCTGCAATTAATGATATACTGAACTGCTCTAAATTATTTTGGTCAGCAAATTAAATATTTGAGCTGCATTAAGCGATCTACGGTTAATCAAATTTTGGTAAGCAATCAGTAGGTAAGCAAAATATTTCATTTTGTTCATCAAAAAAAAGGGGGCAATAAAACCTAACTGGTCATTCACAAAATGGGCGCAACTATTCTGTCGCCAATCGTGTGCGTATTTTGTCATACGGTAATTGTCACTGTGATATATACTGGGTGTCACTGTGATATATACAGGGTGTCACTGTGTTATATACAGGGTGTAACTGTGATAGATACAGGATGTCACTGTGATATATACAGGGTGTCACTGTAATATATACAGGGTGTCACTGTGATATATACTGGGTGTCACTGTGATATATACAGGGTGTCACTGTGTTATATACAGGGTGTAACTGTGATAGATACAGGATGTCACTGTGATATATACAGGGTGTCACTGTGATAGATACAGGGTGTCACTGTGTTATATACAGGGTGTCACTGTGATAGATACAGGATGTCACTGTGATATATACAGGGTGTCACTGTGATATATAATCAAAAAATATAACCCTAACCTACCTATTTTTGGGAGCCGTTTCGTGTTTAGGGTCATCAAAAAAAAATAACCCTAACCTACCTATTTTTGGGAGCCGTTTCGTTTTTAGGGTCATCAAAAAAAATAACCCTAACCTACCTATTTTTGGGAACCGTTTCGTTTTTAGGGTCATCAAAAAAAAATAACCCTAACCTACCTATTTTTGGGTGCCGTTTCGTTTTTAGGGTCATCAAAAAAAAATAACCCTAACCTACCTATTTTTAGGAGCCGTTTCGTTTTTAGGGCCATTAAAAAAATAACCCTAACCTACCTATTTTTGGGAGTGACACTCTGTATATATCACAGTGATATCCTGTATCTATTACAGCGACACTCTGTATATAACACAGTGACACCCTGTATACATTACAGTGACACCCTGTATACGGGGTGTCCAGTAATTAATAGCCAGTAAAAATATTTTCATTTGTGACCTAGACGATCATTACAGTGAAACACGAGACCAAAAACTGAATATTAAGAAAAGTGTGAAAATCTCGAAAACCAAGGGACTTTTACTAAACCTAAAAGTCGATTTTCTGAACCAGCATAAGGTGCCCTCTCAGTGGTTAGAAGATTGGCTATTAATTACTGGACACCCTGTATAACACAGATACACTCTGTATATATCACAGTGACATCTTGAATCTATCACAGTGACACCCTGTATAGTGATATCATAGTGACATCCAGTATATATCATAGTGACACCCTGTATATCTCAATTAAATTGCTTACAGACATGTTTTCTCTGCTGACAGTGACATCCTGTATCTATCACAGTGACACCCTGTATATAACACAATGGCACCCTTTATATATCACAATGACATTCTGTATACATCACAGTGACATCCTGTATACATTACAGTGACACCCTGTATTTATAACAGTGACACCTAGTATATATCACAGTGACACCCTGTATATCTCAATTAAACTCTCTGCTGACCAATTGTAAAATCTTCCTGCCCAAGTTATTATTTTGCAGCTCGACTGGTTATTAGGCAGCCAAATGATAAAAAAAGCAGATTAATATTGGTTAAAATGTTAACCGTTTTTAAATTGTTTGCTGAACAAGAGTTGCCGCCCGATTTTTATTTATTGCCAGCCAAAGCTTTGTATGCTGCCCAAATGATTTAACTGCTTATTTTTTTTTGCGGATCAATTTTAATAACGGCTGACCAAAAAATTACTTTTCATAAGATATTATGTTTGTCATCTTACTAACAACTATGGACTTGTTTCCGAAATAAATTAATATTAAATTAAATTAAATTAAAATTAAAACCCAAGATTGGTCCGTCCGTCATAAATTAGCTACAGTATATAAAATACTTTACAAGATCGCCTGGCGATGTGCCAACTGAAAGACAGACTGACTGCCTGTCTTTCAGCCGTTGTATTGACATATGGCATGCAGACAGTGATGGACGGACTAATCGATAAAATTTATGTTTAACTTTATAGAATTAGTTTTTTTTATACTAGTATTTACCCGCAGTTTTTCACATGTTATCCACATTATTATCAAAAAGGAACTCGTTATCGGGATATAAAGTATCATGTTTCAATCCAGGACTCGGTCTACTAAATGCCCCATCTCAATCTATTTCTATTCCATAGGGAACGTGCACGAACAGGTGGCAGCACTAAACGACAAAAGAGACACGGGTGGACAATAAAGGAAACTATCGCCCCTGTAAATCAAGCTGTCAATATCAATGATAATAAGTAAGTGTCAATCTCAAATATTGAATCGTCCTTCAACGCGATAAATTAACGTTATTAACGGCGTTTTCGTCAATGTGGCCCCAGCATGAGAGGATATATGATTTAGATTGGCGGCACCAGTTGGCAGCACCGTCGTCGTGCACGTTCCCTATTGATACCGCGTTATTTAATAAACAAACATCTGTCTTGCCGAGACAGCGTGCTAACAACCACACCACTGGTCACTTACTTGCCACGTTGAAATTATTGTTAACCTTTCAGACGCCAACGACGGATATATCCGCACCACGGGCTTAACGCCAACGACGGATTAATTCGTTGCAGAGCGCAGAGCGATATAAACCTACATGCACCAGCATAAAGTTAAATTTCGGTTTGACACTATATGTCATGGCGTCTAGTTTGCAACTTTTCAGTTTGACATAGCGTCGAAAATGTTTAAAGACGTCACCTCATTGACTGTGCGGTCAGACAAACTCACCTTCCTTGAACTGTTTCAGCATAACATCCAACGTGACATCCTCAAAGACAAAGTTGCAAGGGTTCTGGTAGTATTGCGCCAGGGTCCGGAGCGGCGTGTTGTCGTCAGGGTCCACGAAGGCCAGGTCCTTGATGAAGAGGACTGTCACGATGTTGCCGCGTACACCCTCGTACACTGGGATGCGGGAATAGCCTGGAAATTTGAACCTTATTAGAAGAGTGGTAAGGGTGATTATGGGAGTTGAGGTAGAGGTTGCATCGAAGACTAAACGAAGTTTTTGCAAGAAACCTTTTACATACATTGGTTATTGGGATTTAGGCTTAGGCGATTTATAGAACAAAACGAATAATCTGCGATCGCTTAACAAATGAACGACCCTAATGATTTGCAACATCATACGTAGAAATCGGAATTCTTGTTACGTTCAGGTTGTACCTAGAAGTTTTTTCGTTTTGTGTGTATACCATTTGGCCAGCAAACGGGTACCCGAAAACCCGGGTAACTGACTTTATTTAGAGTCGGGTAGTACTCGGGTTTTATATTTAACCGGGTATTGCTTTCCCTAAGTATAACACACTAGATATAATGGTCACTTTCCCTCTATTTTGCTTGGTATCAACATAGGTTACCTTGCGGTGTCAACGACAATGTTCCACTCACCAGACTTGACGATTTCGGACATGGTCTCAAAGTCCAGAACGCTGGTGATGGGTAACATGAAGCAGTCGTCCAGCTTGGTCATGACGTCGCGTACTTTCTTCTTGCGCAGGTCTAATGCGCCGGAGATAATGTTAACTTCCTCCTTGTCCAGATCATTGACATGGTTGGTCACCTGGTGACAGGAATTATTAGTTACAATGGTCCTGGATGATTGGTTGATTAATGGTTAGCGTTTGACTTTGGCATCACCTGATGGAAAGTATTGACACGCTTAAAGATGAAGGACGCTTACCCAGAAGATGCATTACCAAATCTGAAGACTTGAGTGCAAGAAGTCTCAGTTCATTATTTTAGTGTCAGTTTATAGTTTTATAACATTATGCGTTTATAAAATACGTTTTCACAAGTTATGAAGTTAATTACCTACTCTTCTATCACATAGAATGTATATGAAACGCCGAATGACATTCAGAACTTGTTGTAAGATTTTTAAAACAATACACAAGTTATCAAAACCCAAAAAAAAAATACTTTATCTCAAAAAAAAAACGTTGACAGGGTAGGTTACTAGAATACCACAAACATTTCCGATTATTATCATTTTAAAAAAAATACCATAAGAATCTTACCTTGACCAACTCCTTTAGCCTTTCTCTATTGTAATGTGTGCCAATCTCTTCGCCTAGGAAATAATCCAAGAGCTTACTCGTCGGCCAAGCCAACGGTGCGCAAATACCCATCACGATCTGAAATAACAGAAAAGAGTATGGATTAGCCTTGTAATTATGACGATTTTTTGTCTACAAAATCAAGAGAATTAAATAAGTGAAGGGTTTCATTGTAATAAGATGAAAGGCAAAATAATTTTCTAAAAATATTGGAAGGCTCACCTTCATAACCCAAATACTCTTCGCACCAACATACAACCCATGCCTTGCGCACACAGCCTGCGGTGTGATCTCAGCTATAAACACGATAGCCAGCGTTGAACCAATCACAGCGACCAGTCCAGACGTCAGATCATCCAATATAACAGTGAACGTGCTGTTCACAGCCACGTTACTCAGCAAAATCGTGCAAAGCAGGTAGTTCCCATGTGATCGGACCGGCATAATCGCTCTAGCGTACTTTCTTTCCTTCTCTGTTCCAGTATTCGCTATGATCTTCAGCTCAGTTCTATCCAAAGCCATCAAACCTAAGTTCAGACCGGAGAATAACGAAGCCAGCAGCAGTAGGATGATGATCAGGATTATAGACGCCCAAAGAGGTAAGAGCTTGTGGTGGGTGCCAAGAATCTTCCAGGGGTCGTCTCCTTGATGCATGTAGACTGAAGCGGAATCCTTGATGCAGAAGTAGAATTTGTGGCCCTCTGGCCCATCTTCGGGGTACGGCGCGATTAGCTTTAGATAGGCTGAGTCGCCCTTCTCTGATACCTCTACCTGAAAAGGATAAATATTATTTAACTTGATTCCAACTCATAACTTGATATCCGATTTTTTCATAGCAATTTTTCAAGCCCTTAGGGGTTGGATTTCGACAACCCTTCCTCAGTTTACGGTTGCGTACGCAAAAAACTAAATTCCTGTGTTTTATTTTAAAGTATTATAATTTTTAACTTCTCAAAACACCATGACAAGTCTAAAAACACAAGTACAGAGTATATGTATATATTTTGAGTATAGTCCAGGAAATATGAATTGACCATCTGTAATCTTCATTAAGATAATTTTGTCAATATCAAACAAAAGCTAATCGTATAATTGCCCAATTCTACAAACAACAAAGCGGATTGAAAGGTTTTGATACTTGCGTCACAATGCGTCGTATGTAAAGGAAAAGTAAAAATTAAAATGTTCAAAAATTATAATATATTTATTATAATGACATTTTACTTTCAAAAGATTATAATAGATAGCGCTTAAGCACTAATGGCCCCGAGTGTATGTTCTTGTAGTTTTTTGGGACTTGAAATTAAACAAATTTCAACAAAATACTCCATTAAGTATTATAGATTGTTCACCGTTTAAGCGCGCTTTATGTTTGTATAGAGAATCGGAAGTCTCGAATCACTTTAATGTCAAAAATGCAGTTTACGTACCTTATACGATTCATGCAATAAATGTACGCATTCCTTTCCATACGCCAACTTCTCATGAGTAAATGCGATCTCCATATCTTTCGTAAAACCTTCACCAAACAGTCTCAAATTAAACTCTGTATTTCTTAACACACTAGGAATCATATCGTCCACAATTTTAGGTTCTTTTTCAGACTCCTCAATTCTAAAACCGCCTAGCTTTATATTATTTATATATTCTGTTTTGTTGGCCTTAGGGCCTAGACTACTATCTGAAGAGTTGACTTCACGCTTCTGTCTTGAAAGAGCGTTGCCTTCTATTTCGGCTTCGACATTTTTGAATTCTCCCCACTCTGAGTCTTCAGCGTTGGATTCACTTTCTGATGCCTGGAAAAAATGTTTCAATATTAGATACATTTTAATGACATACAGCCTGCGTAGATACTCCCGTTGTTCATTTGTCTCTTTCTCACATAAAAGAAGTGCGACAGATATGGGCGCCTTATTCGTGTTAATTGGATTATGGAACCACATGATTATTATAATCCTGCTGATAATAAAATCTCGTCAAAATATAGTCAATGGAAAAACTTCCGTCGCCAAATTTTAGCTAAACTTGGTCCTCCCAGCCGGATTTATTATGTCGACATATGTTTTATTCGTATATACAACATGTCTACTAGAGATATGTAATATCTGAAAGAAACTGCTTACCACATCGTCTTCCATCTCCGTAAGTCTATTAGGCAGAGGCACGTACGACAGCGTCTCGACTAGGACGTCACTGATGACGTCACCGTCTCGGTTGACAGCGAGGTCGTCTCGCAGGCCGACGTCATTCTCGACGTCTGTGACGTCATCCAGAAGCTCTAGGTTCTCTAGGTGTCTTCTGAAACAAAGAAATAGACTTTGTTATTGCTTTGAAATGGATAAACTAGACGCTGTGGCCCTATGACGGCCCTATAATTAATTAACAGATAGGTTAGGAAATATTTTATTGGAAACTACACAGATATATCAACCAATGACATGTCATGTTAAAATATAAAAAAGTTTCTGTCAAAAAACGTTTCTTTGAGACAAGCTTTTATTGCCTATTGTACTTATTTATAGTATAATCCCAAATTGCACGTCAAAACTAATCAAATGAGCTCAAACACGTTGGATTTATCTTGGGTAATTTAGACGATACTGTGGCATCCGGCTCCATCAAAGATCAGCTTCGTAATAATCGTAATAATAAATATTTATCTGAACTATCTATTTTTATGAATATTAATAGCACATGTATAGCAATCGAAGGAATTTTATTGTACAGTCGAGTTCATTTCTATCTACTATACATATAAGAGAACAAAAATATCTGAACAAGCTGTTATGCTACTGACAATAGAGTCGAATTGTACAGATATTTTTGTTCCCGTAAGTGTGTGTGTAGATGTAAATGAACTCGACTATATTGTGAATTTGCTGGTGTCGTAGATTCAAGATTTGAAGTTGGTTCTTTTAAGAAAAGTTACTCATAGTAGCACATTTCATTTCGTCACCTCGTATTTATGAAATTATGAGTAATGAGTGAGTCACGTACCTACAGGGAAGTTATTTCTGAAATAACCACATTTTTATAAAAAAAACCCGACCGCGGTGCACTTTGTAACTGCATAAAATCCGCCATTTTGTTTATTTTCACGAACTTCATACCCAGTGACACTCGCACCAGTAATACGAATCTAATGATGTATCATTTATCAAAATCAGATGTGCCGTTGAGTAGTTACGAGCGGACATAGGAACGGACATACATACATACATACAGGTCAAACACATAACCCACCTTTGGGCTTCGCCGCAGTCGGGTAAATAGAAGCCCGAACAAACAACTTAATTCCATAATACGGAATGTGCTCAATTAGGTATGATTGCATATTCTCATTATTTTAAAATCAAAGGGAACGATCATTTTATATCCCATAAATACTCTTTCGAAGATAGAAAATGACAAAGAGAGTATAAAAAAACAACTTTTTCTACTCCTGTACCTGTCTTTGACTTAGTCATGAACACTAATATAAGAACATACATAATATGATTTTTTATTAAAGCATTAACGGCTGCCAACGAATTCTAAATTTTATTAGAAGAGAAAAATGATGATGACATATAATTTTTCAATTTTTCTCTTCTAATAAAAATATACATAATATGAGTTCAGAAAAGTCTATACTCTATTCCCCATAACTGCACTTGTATTGTATCGTTATGTCGCAAAACGATACTGCTAGCAGCCACAGACTTCTAAATCTAGGTTAAACTTAGGTCAATGATTACGCGATGAATTAGCACTTTACAATAAAAATGCACAACTACCAACAACAACAAACAAATAAATTCACGCGGTTTCCGAACTAAATTCTTTGATGCCAACATAAGAAAAACGTATTTTTAATATCGTCACTGCGGGTCACTGGCGAGTATGCGTCAATTAAAAACAAAGTTTACCATAGACACATACTTATTATATTGTCAGTCATTTGACATATTTATGTTTCCCGCTCGATTGCTGTTCTTTGCCTTGTTTCCGCGCCATAGTTTTTATTAAAGATTTATAATGATAATTATTTTAAACCGAGTCGTATAAAAAGTATTGTATGCAACGTTGTATAATTCAGTCAAAAAACGCTCATGGTGTCTCTCTTTGCGACACTCGCCGCCGCGGCGGCTCGTATCGCAACCCGCGCCTCTCACGTATATTGACCCTACATATACAACTGTTGCATAAAATATTATAACCTTACCTAGAATAGTTAGGTTAAGCGACATACGAGTACGTAAAAAAAATCCGAAGTCTTTTAAGATATCAAAATCACGGCAGACCCAAGTACGGTAGTTTGACGGTGCGAAATGTTGTACACCGTTAACTCATGGAATATCTCGGCTTCTACTATAGTAGAAATGAAATTTTAGGGCCCTAGGGTACTATTTGGGTACTATTTTTTGAGATATAAAGCCTTTCCGAAAACAAATCCGTTCCAGAGATACAAGCGGTGTACGCTAGCTTGACGGCCAGGTAGCGTACACCGTGAACAGGCCTTATATTTCGAAAAGTTGAAGGGTACTATTTTTTCAGTGTTTATTTATTAATTATTTATAAGTTTGTAATTCTATACGAAAAAATGCGATTACAGTTAGTTTTGTAGTTCAAATTGGAAATAGAATGGATTGGAATGTAATAAATAAAGGAAGACCACTTATGAAATAGAACATTACACAACTAGGGTGGTAATACAAAGAAAGGCAGAGATCGCAGAAGTTTGCGGCCCGAGCTGCAAGCGAGGGACGTAAATATGCGATCGAGGGCTTTCTTTATTACCTCCAGTGTTGTGTACATCATTTTATGTCTACACTTGGCCAGAAAGCGGCTTTTTTCGTACGCGCAGTGTGCGGAAAAAGTCACTTTATGGCCGGGTGTGGCATAAAGAAACATCCATGCTGGTGACGGAACTACCTACTATGGCATTGGAAACATAACCAACCATAACCATAATAAGGAAATAACCCTCCTTTGGGCTTCGCCGCAGTCGGGTAATAAAGGGAGACCACATACCAAAAGAAATGAGATCCCATCAAAAACATAACATGTAAAAAGATGCAAGTCTCGCAATGCAGTTCTCCTCTAAACCACCTTTATTTTACATCCATGCTGATCCTATACTACAAACTACACGTACTTACATAGTAACGCGATCTACACAGTCTATCTAACTCACTATTAGTTTAAGCGATTAGCGTGCTTTCAGGAACTGTGGCAGTGTCATATTTGGAGTACCACTAATTACACTAATTGAACTGAGTCAGTGCACAGACAACGCATACCAGTGATACACCAGTTACTATAGCTTGGCATGTGTGCTTTTTGTTATGTGCAGCCGTAACTTTTTACTCAAGTTACGGGGGAGCCTCCGTCGCTCACCGTTCGTGTTGGCGGTAACTTGGGTAAGTAGTAGGGCCATTTTTTTTAAAGTTGTACACTTAACTTTTTTTTTACATCTGAGAAATTTTACGTCATTTCTAATTACGCGTACTATCGTCTCTGATAGGAGAAAAGAGTGTCCCAAATTTTTTCCGTTACTTTTTCATACACACTTGTATGGCGGTAACGGAACGGAAGAGTTAAGAGGAAACAGTAAGGTGGAGAGAATTGAAAATTAGGTATTTGTAAAATGTGTCGCTGTCCCGCACTGCCCGCCTCTTCCGCGCAGAGCGCAATAGAGACAACTGCAGCTTGGACCGAAAATACCTTTTAAAATTTCATGAAAACAACGTTTCGTAGTCCCCTGATTTCTTCCCCAAAACTTAACCTATTTAACTATTTTTTTCATTAACCATTAAAGAAAGGCTTTGGCCGTGTTCCTATGTTTTCCTTTTTTTTAATAATCTAGCCAAATTTGTTTTCTGGATGTGTGAACACAGCGGAAAATCTGGCATTTTTTTTAGGTTTTTGAAGGTTAATATCTCTTTTGAAAATTAATTTATCGTAAAAAAGAAAACATAGGAACATATCAATAGTAGCCATAGATTTTTGGACAAAAAATTATTGCTGTACTGTCATTATCCAAGGAGGAAACAGGGGACTACGTTTGTATGGGAAAACTGCCCTCCTGTTTCCTCTTAAGTGTACAACTTTAAAAAAAAATGGCCCAGTTACGGCTGCACATAACAAAAGCACACATGGGAGTGTCACCAACGAAGTTGCCAAGCTATAGTTATGCAAGAATGCGAATACCAACGTGTTATTGTGTTGTATTGTTTTGAACGCACGGAACCCTCTCCACGCGAGTCTAACTCGCACTTTTTTCGTGTACCGTGCCGTATCCTTGTTCAGTGTACCGTCCGTTGGAGTCTGTCGCGTGACTCACACAACAACAATTCCCACTGATAAACCGCGCCGAATCGGATGGTTTATTATTCTGTTTGTTTCAAGCAAGAACCATTAAAACAAGAGGACTGTCGTTCTCCATACTTTGGATTGTACCCCGACCGCAAGGGGATATCCAGGAAAAACTACATGGCGCTAAAAACTAAAGATTTAACGATGTTATACTCATAATTGAACAAAGAAACATAGTACAGTAACAATTAGTTCGTAAACAGCTAATAATAAATAAATTCTAAGATTTAAATACTGTGTCACGTTTGCAAAGTTGAATAATTGTAAATAATATAATTCTTATACCAAGCTTATAGAGTCTGTGCGGATAGAGAATAGGATTTAGATTGGGGGGCGCTGTAATGCTTTTCTACCGTATGTGCCGTATTTTCTGTTCTGTGGCCATACTGGTTAGGTTAGTTCCGTTTTTCGCCACACCTATTCTCTTTCCGCACAGACTCTACATAGATGGCGTTGAAATATCGGGGAACAGCTTTTTGTATGGAGAATGACAGTCCTCTTGTTTTAATGGTCCTTGGTTTCAAGCCATAGTTTTGGTGCCTAGCATTCTCAGCGCAGCCATCATGGCCAGTGATGTGCACTATCGGTGCAACTTCAACAACGAAAATCAATCGAATCGATTTAGTAAAAATCGATTATTTTCATAGGTCAAATAAAACTCCTTTGGTATTCAAAATCACAGCTACTGTTTACTTGTTTAGTTAGCTTTAGGTAGTAATCCTTCTTAAGGACAGATGGCGGAAGCGCCTCATTTCATTATATATATGGGACATGTATTTTTTGGTTTATCAAAATATTAAAAATCGACAAAGTTATAGATTAGATTATCAAACTTCTGTAGTGGGGGCTTGTGACGTCACTCCTACCTAGGTGACAATTGTACCAAGGAGTGACGTCACTCGAAAAAGCTCTATCCTCGTCATTTTTTGTTTGTCAAACAAAAGAAAAAATATGTGTATAATATTTTTTAATAATCTAACTGACGAACTAAACAGTTTTTTTAGTCTAGCCCATTATAGGAAGTACTAAAAAAATCATTTGAAAAAAACCTTTTTCTTTTTCCATATTGAAATCGATTTTATTAATTGATTTTTTTATCTTAAATAATCGATTTTTAATCGATTAATTTTTAACATTCCTCGCGTGCTCCTAAACGGCTGAAGTTTGACTGTCTTTATACTTTGCCTCGTTGCCATATCGAATGACCCTATTATCGGTAGAAAAGAACAATTTTTCGGGATTTTCGGACTTTGGTCGGGACAAACAAAAATAAAATCAAATTAAAGTAAATATATTTAAATCAACGTTACCTACATCGTTCGCTGCCGTTAGCAATATCTACATAAATAAATACTAACAAAAAAATCAGACATTGGTTTTCGGCGTTACGAAGCGTTTCGACGAATAGTCAGAACTTAAAATTAATGTTTTATAAAATAAAGTTGTTGTTCGGGAGATTTTTTCGTCGGACGTCGGAAGGACATATGAAAATTCGTACCTACATACGAAAAACCTATATCTGAAACAGCGTCTCGCAGATTGAAGGGCTATAATAATAATAACACAGTTGAAAAACAATGACCGGTCGTCAATTGGCGTTTTTAGTTGTAGTGTGAAATAACCCTCGTCGGTCAATTGTGTTGATTGACCAATATAGACAGTAGCGGGGCGCTGAGCGTTGACCTGTCGGAACGTTCACAACTGTGCCGTCATCTCGTCTCCGTCTATTTGATTCATGAACTGATTCAAAGGATATTTACGAAAACAACAACTGACTAGACTGGTTGATACTTAGAGCTACCGCACGCTGGCCACAAGTGGCGGCCACGGCCCGGCCAGGCCGGCTAGTTTTTAGGGTTCCGTAGCCAAAATGGCAAAAACGGAACCCTTATAGTTTCGTCATGTCCGTCCGTCTGTCTGTCTGTCTGTCCGTATGTCACAGGCATTTTACTCAGAAACTACATGATGGATATTGATGAAATTTGGAATATAGGTGTCTTTTATGAGCCGCTACTTAGTTTGGTATATAAATAATTAAAATAAATATGTTTAGGGGGGGCACTCCATACATGTTAAAGACAGTAAAAAAATGTTTTTTCAGCAAATATCAACGTGTGGTACATAGTTCGACAGCTCTTTAAAAAACACTATAAGGTTCCTAAGTAATGTTTTTGATTAAGTGAATATATTTGGAAATAATCGCTCCGAAAGTTGTGTAAATTGTGTCCCCCCCCCCTCTATTTTCTAAACCGTGCGTCCGAAAAATATGAAAAAAATCACGAAGGTAACGCTTAATTAATACTTTCAACGAAAATTATTTTCAACAAGATCGAATGTACCATTTTTGAGTTATTGCCGATAAACTGCGCTTCTCAACAAAAGGACGTAATTGCTATGAAGATACGCTCTTTTGTTGTTGTACTTTTTTTACATCGTATTTTTTATTTACCTTATAGTTACGGCTATGGAACCCTACACTGAGCATGGTCCGACATGCTCTTGGCCAGTTATTTTTCATACATTTTAACACATTTTTTTAATACTAACAAACTTTGGATCTTGTTGTCTGATTAAAAAGTCTGATGATATTATTATTATTTATTATATGGCATCGGCGCACAGCAGGCGTTCGGGTGACCGCGTTCGGGCACAGAATAAGTAATACCGTAGGGGTATCGTAGACAGGGGTATAGTATAAAGTAAAATCCACAGACCTACGGATTGAATTGACAAATGACTGACAGGTAAAATGATACCAGGAACAGCAAAATAAAAATAGTGAAGGGTATATGTCGATAACAATATATCGACAAGTTGTAAAGACAAATAACAGACTAATTTAAATCAAAAATAAGTATATTAGTTTCAAATAAGAGGTGTTTTCATGACACACTCGTTTTTATTGACATGAATGTCCTCTGGGATATCTTGTTCGTCCTGCAATCTGTCTACCATCTCATTATAAATATAAAGGTAAACTCAATGAATGATCTCTTTTTCAGTTTCACTAATAGATTTTTTTCTCCTTTTTGTTGGAGGCGAACATTTTGATGAACATGGCTCTGGTCCCGAATCTTGCGAATCCATAATAACACGTAACAATTTCAATAAACACTCGTAATAGCAATGACAACGTATATCGTTAGATACATAAAAGTAGTTTGTAAATAGTGGTCAACTATTTCTGAAGATACCCGCTTTTTTTGTTAAAAAGATGGACCACATTGTTGGGAATTTGAAAATAAAGAACAATAATTTTATTAATTCATTTAATTGAATGTATTGTATTCAATAAACTATCATAAATATATAATTTTCATGTACATTATTGCTGGTTTGACATTAAATTTTTATCTCTAATTAGAGGTCTACAAACCTTTTGATCCGTCGAAATCAGTGGAAAAAGTTGGTATATAGATTAGCCGATCAAATTGCCAATTTGATTGTCCCGTCTGGGTGGACCTTAAACCTACGATGTAACAATAATTTTAATATCGATGAGAACGACACTGGCCAAACTGTGGCAACATTTGTTCATATTTACTTGTCAATGTAGTCCGTAGGTCTGTGGATT
Source organism: Eudemis profundana (assembly GCA_947034925.1). Classification (NCBI taxonomy): domain Eukaryota; kingdom Metazoa; phylum Arthropoda; class Insecta; order Lepidoptera; family Tortricidae; genus Eudemis; species Eudemis profundana. The sequence continues at coordinate 3,245,352 of OX344817.1, read as the reverse complement.
TTACTTTAGTACTTTGTACTGTGTGCCTACCACAGTTGTGTGTAGTGAGAGTGAGTTGACTTTTCGATCGGCGCTAGCGAGTATCGAGCGCTCGATGACAGTCTATCTCTATCGTACTATCTGCGCGTGCGAGAGAGGCGCACTGACTCTCGATACGTTAAACTCGCTAGCGCCGATAAAAAAATGCGCCGGATCCTACCTTCTCGCTCTAACTCATAACGCGCGCTCTTTCTGGTCGCGACGCCCACCGCTAGGGTTGTCGACAAAAATAAAATTATTGTTATAGCTTGAATTTTCTAGTGAATTAGCGGTAGTTAAAAAAATATTTGTGTGACGTTATATAACTGTTTTGGTACACGTCGTCATACATACATAACCCTCCTTTGGGCTTCGCCGCAGTCGGGTAACATACATACTTACGTACATACATACAGGTCAAACAAACCCTCCTTTGGGCTTCGCCGCAGTCGGGTAACATACATACTTACGTACATACATACATACATACCGGTCAAACACATAACCCTCCTTTAGGCTTCATAGGTTTCGCACACAGGCACTGCCGGGTGTCGGCGGAGCCCTGGATTTGCCTAATGCATTAGGCAAGGAATAATAATAATTACCGCGAAACAAAATCGCGGAGTGAGACACGCCTGCCTGTGGCCGCGTTTAGTGGCCATGACTAGTGGCCGTTACTCATGTGTAGCTCGCGAGTGAGCGGTTCAAAAGAGCTATATCAGTTAGTTTAGCTCACCGACTCAATAGCTCAGTTCCGATTCAAACAACTCAGTATATCTTTCAACTCACACGTTCACACGCTCTCGCTCAAGTAGCTCTATTGAGCCGTGAGCTGCAAGAAAAGATACAATAAACACGAACTATCCGTCCTTGTCTTGTCACCGTATACCTAAATGCTGTTTATTTCGTTCGGAGATACCTATTCGGAGCTACTGAGCTAGTGTTGTTGACACACTGCGGAGCTACTGCGCTAAGAGTGATACATATCTTTGAGAGCTAAAGATTCATATCACTCTTTTCACTTTAGTTTCAGTCTAGTGGCCGTAATGTGCGGGCGCCCTTATAGGTGTCAACCAGTGTGCCTCCCATGAGTTGACTTTTCGATCGGCGCTAGCGAGTATCGAGCGCTCGATGACAGTCTATCTCTATCGTACTATCAGCGCGTGCGAGAGAGGTGCACTGACTCTCGATAGGTTAAACTCGCTAGCGCCGATCGTACACTCAACTCATGGTAGGCACACAGTTCAGTCGGTTGTGTTGATGTTGTAAACATCCTTTCAATTGAGCGAGTATGTGTTCATGTCTGTATATCCGAATACCCAGCTCAACAGTCATTATCAGTCATCGGAAATTCAGATGCTTTTATACCTAAAAAATATCCCGCAATATCTCGGAAAAAGTTAAGCCAATAATTATAGAATCCGCTTCTTAAATTATGATTTTAATAATATAGATTCCAGGATTTCTCGATTGTAGGTACAAAACGTCACGATAATGCAGTACTTATCGCAAATATGTTTAGATTTTGGCTACTTTTACCCAACTTCAAAAAACGAGTACGTGGAAAATAACTGCAAATTGTAGTTCATTTAAATACACAAATAGGCAGTTTATGCGTTTATTACAGTTTATTAAGTTGATTTAGAAATTCCGGGAAAGTTCATAATAAAATTAAATTGAGTCCTCCTCCATACTACTCAAAATGACATTTGTAGTTAGGTACACTCAAATATACTACGCTAATAACGTTAATTTATAAGCTGTATATATATGAAACTGTCATTCAAAAGATAACTTAGTTCCATGACACCTATGTATCAAATTTGCAAACGAACATTTGAAAACTTTAGTTTATTGGCACCTATCAAAAAGTGAAACGTCAAAAGTGAGCAGCAAATAAATGGAGTCGCTTTTTGGTAAAAGATTCGCGAAGATAATTAAAAAACTATGAAATCACGATGAGTTCACTTGTAATTCTGCTTAATATTAATTCGCCCTTAACTAAGAAGTATATCCCATCTTTCTTTCCTGTTTTTTTGCTGCTATTAACGCATTTTTTTACGCTACATTTAGCCATTTTTGACAAATGTCGACGTCTATGGTTGAAACCAGACTAAGTCAAAATGAGCTAGCCAAGCCGATCGGCTAGCACTTTTGTGGGGCCATTTTTTCCGGCTGATTGTGGATCATACATCTATGGTTATAGTCTATACTTTGATATAAATGCCTACTCTTATCAGAAATACTTATCGTATATAAATTTGTCGCTTAATAACTTGAGCGAGATTATCTTTAAGCAGCACTCAGCTTTATTGCGCTGGGCTAAAATCGACGTCGCTCATTGCTATACTAATGGCAGCAGGTCACGCAATGTCCAAAATAAATTCACAATATAGCAGCCCTTTTAAACCAAAACATCGGGCTAAAAAACTGGTCAGTCCATCAGTTAAATTGTTAAATAACAAGCAAATTTAAAATAACTGACTTCCAGTTAACCTATTTCAACAAGAAATAAAAAAAATTAAAGAGAAATTGACTGAGAAATGCTCGAGTGGCGTGGCCTCCAAAGAACTCGATTCCTACTGGCTTGCCTAATATCAGGCAAGTGACCAACATATTCTACAGCTCTTAAGGAAAATATACGTCAAATCTGCACCGGCTTGCCCAAGGATATCTTTTACGCCCGTCCACTGCTATGAACAATACCCAAATCGACGAATATACGTGCCTATAATATTTGAAGAAATTCTTCGATTTCTCCAAGATTCCATCATGAGATCCTAATTTGTAGCCATGGGACCACCTCGGAGGTAGGTATACCCTTTCCACAGACTACCTCCATTAGACGGAGCATGTTGGGCGGCGCCGGCGCGTACTCAGTGAGTACTACTCACATCAGATAATAATATGGTCAATTGTATAGCATTACGACATTACGCGACCGGCCGCTCGTTCAGTTGCGACCAAGTTTCTGACTTGTGTGTGCACCAAACGTGAAATAAATATTTCTGTTCAATCCCACGACAATCACGAAACATAAAATGATAAAAAAAGATGTGAAACACGCGTTGTACTAGTAATATCTACCGATATTTAATCGCCCATATGGGTGGTGAGCTCGTGTCGTATGGCATGCTCCGTCTAGTGGAGGTGGTCTGTGACCCTTTCGAACGAGAAAACAAGAATTTTCTAAATTGGTCCATTCAAAAGTGATTGGACAAATAAACATTGGCTTCGAATAAGGTCGGGCTCATAGTGGAATCGATTCGTATCGTACTGGTACTTGTATTTGTTTTAATTAGTCAAATGGATAGACGTAGACGGCACACCAGACAAATTAAACAAGCAATAAAGACCTGTACCTATTTGCTACTCTGATTGATAGTGTAATAGGTACTTTGCCAATCCAAAACTCCTTTTGTCCCATTTGGTAACCTTTCGTAGCTAGCGTCGAAACGAGAAAATATGATTTACTGTTTTGTAGAAAGTTACGGAATAAGTAGCTCTCACCTTCTTTCGTAGCCAAATGACGTCACTGGCTTAAAAATGGAAAGAAATTCCTAATTTATAGCTGGCTACAGAACGTGAATTTTTGTCGTCCCATTTCTCAGCCGAATTTTGTAACTATGTAGTTTCGAAATGGGAGAGAGATTCCTAATGCGTAACTGTGTATAGAAATTATCCGTTCAAGAGAGCTAATGCTGTTAAAGTATACAATGTCATTGAGTGAACAATGCCATTGAGGTAATACAATACCACAAAAAAAAATAACAATGCGTAACACGAGTAAACCCGGGCGGTCTACCTGGCTCCCCGTTGAATCTGTAAAACAAAACGCATTATTATTTTTTTGTTTGAAAGCATTTGCCGCCGTATCATTACGGTCATAGAACCGATAATCCGTTGAAAGCTCATAGTATCTCTAAGTCTTTTCTCTACGGAATACGCACTTGCAGACCGTCGGGCGAATGTGAAATGCAAAACAAATTAAGATCGCAGTTATCTATAACTGCATTTACACTTTACTGTCTAGTAAATAGAATCTATAATGTAATGATCTTTCAAGGCAGTTATACTTTATTGACACTATATTCTTGTTATCCTAATTTGTGGTTTACCTCTCAATAGTATTGTATTCTTTAACAGCATTAGCTCTGTTGAACGGATAATTACTATACTCTATGGTATTCCTGACGTTCCCATTCCGTAGTTTCGGTACGAAATGAGACGAACGAAACGCCAAAGCTCATTAATTTCACCCTCATATGAACTTGAATCACAATTAGACAAACCGGTAAATACCGGTTCAATTGATCCCATTCCGAAAATAAATGACAATACGTCACACGCTAGACGCGCTGGCTGACTGCCGAGCGCCGTCGTCTCTTTTATGACTGAAAATAAAAATGGCGCTGGTTTATAGTGGCGATGGCGGCTTGGAAAAGCGCGCGAATGGGCGATGTATATTACGTAAAAATGCATTGTGATTTAATGTTTATGACCTGTCTGTACACATCTAGCAATTTTAGCATCGCCAATCTTGTTGTACGATCTGTTGCAACTAGTTGCAAGGTGTGGAAGCAAGTTACGGATTTTGCCCCCATACATATGGGATTGACATTTGCGTGCTGGTAGGCGATGAGTGTATGTTAGAATATTCAGGTAGTTTCCTGTAGTAAATATAAATTATTCAACGAATTATCAAATTCAGCTTCCAAAACTTATCCCAAATAAACCGGCCGAGATGCAGATGTTAGCGGACCGAGCTAGACCCGCGAGAAATAGGCGATCGAGAGCTTTCTTTATTACCTCCCGTGTTGTGTACACCATTTTATGTCTACACTTGGCCAGAAAACGGCCCTTTCTAGCCAGGTGTGGCATTAATAATTTTTTAATCGTCAGGGAAAATCAGATTCTGCAGTCATCATACATGGGTATGTATACATGAGTAGTAACAAAACGCAATATGGGTTAACATATTGATTCTAGACAACTTGTTCTACATTCTAGACTATTATTGACGACAAACATTACGCGATTTCAAGTTCACTTGACACAAATATATGAAGTTGATGAAGAAATGACGATAAGTGGTTATTAATTAAATATAGGTACGTGGATAAACAATGACTTATAATTGAAATTATAGGTCATAAGGCGTGAATCGCGATGGCGCGAGTGTCACTGGGTATGAAGTTTGTTAAAATAAACAAAATGGCGGATTTTATGCACTTTTAAAGTGCACCGCGGTCGGGTTTTTTTTAGTAAAAATATTTATTTAGAATGGGCGTTGAAGATGATTTAAAGAAAACCCTGTAGTTATATAACTATAAAAAAATGACAGAAAACTCGCATTAAAAGCAAATCCGATTATTTGGTGTTACTAATCTCTATATAGCTCGTTAACTGCAAGATACCCAAAAATATTCGCTGTTGTTTCAGGTAAGTGTTTAATTGCAGAGTATAAACAGATAGACGTAATATTAATTATTGTACGTATATCGAAAGTGGCTATTCAAATAAGATATGATATGATACTGACAAGTACTAAGTAATTTGAAGGGTAGGTGGACAGAGCAGGTGTGCGCCATCTTAGCGGGCATTCACACTCACAGATTGACAAAAGAAGTAGACTAACCTCTTGTGAACAATTCAAATTTTGAAAAGTATAGTGAGATTACTGTTGACGCTGGTTTTCATTTTAATGGACCCTCTGCCTTCTTATAGTATCAATAAATTGCATATAACAAAAGTGTTTCGAAAGAAGGCACGCAAAGTTTTGGTGTGCAGTTAATTTATTTTAAGCCACACCTGGCCATAAAGTGACTATTTCCGCACGCTGCGCGTACGGAAAAAGCCGCTTTCTGGCCAGGTGTAGACATAAAATGATGTACACAACACGGGAGGTAATAAAGAAAGCCCTCGATCGCATATTTACGTCCCTCACTTGCAGCTCGGGCCTCAAACTTCTGCGATCTCGGCCTTTCTTAGTATTACCACCCTAGTTGTGTAATGTACTATAAATTTTTTCATTACTGTTTTTGTCGATGAAATTGTATATAGGTTCATCCCTATTTGTTTGTGCACTTTATCCTGGGGGACACTGTATAACAAAAGTGTTTCGAAAGAAGGCACGCAAAGTTTGGTGTGCAGTTAATTTATAATTTATTAAGTTGGCATTACCAAGCTCGCGTGATCGAATTAATAGCTTCCCATTTCTGCCCATTCCATTAACTACAGACCTTGGCCTAAACTATAGCATATTTACGGGGGAAAAGCCATCAATTTTGTAGCAGAAAAGCTTTATGGCGGCACAGTCTGCCAATTCAATCAAGGAATTAATTATTATTTATCACCACTTTAGCGCTTTATTTAATTTATTTATACTCTAGCCCAGGGTTTCTTAAGCTGTGGTCCATGGACCCCTTAGGGGTCCGTGATTATGCATATAACACTAACTTTCATGTGCCCTTGATTTTCTTTTTCTCCGGATATTCGGAAAGGGTCTGTAAGGTTTCCGAAATAATGTATACCGTGACAAAAAAAGATTAAAAAAATAAAAATAATAGTACATTACTGCAGAGGCCGGGAAGTGAAGGGTTGCCGGCCGAGTACATAGCTGGCCGAGCGAAGCGAGGCCAGATAGTTATGAGGCCGCAACCCCATTTCCCGCCGAGGTATGTATAGTATAGTGCTTTTCTCAAATATGCAATGAAATAAATAAACTTACTAATATCCTTACTTACAGAAACTTTCTATCAGAAAGTGACGTTAGTGACATTATATCCATAGATAATGCAAATATCAAGTCACGTTCGGAAACCATATACCTACCTACGACCAAAAGCTGTTTCAGTTTACATTTTTACCGCGAATATTTAGATGAAATATTTTGAATGTGTATTCTTATGGTTTAGTTTGCAATTTATAATAATTGGAAATTGTTTATAATGTGTTATTTGTTATGTTCATGTCAATTTTAAATAAATAAAACTTCAAAATATAGCAAAAATCGTTTTTTATTTTTTTAATGGCTGAATGTCGTGATGCTTTGGCCCAAATAAATGTGTCTCGCTTGCAGCTCGGGCCGCAAACTCCTGCGATCTCGGCCTTTCTTTGTATTACCACCCTAGTTAATGTAATGTACTATAATATATAATAATCGAAATACAATGTGTATATTGTATATAGTTTCAACCCGTACGTATTCCGGAAGTAACCCAACCTAACAATGGAAGTGTTTACATTACATCACCTTGGCCCGCTGAACAAACGCAGCGCGCTGTCTTCGCCTTTCATGTGAGTACAGGTCGCGTCACGTAAAATGAACGCTGGTGGTGGGGCTGCGCAGTAGGCAATTTATCGGTCTATTTGGTGGTATGAGGTGCGGCGCGGGGAGGGCGGGTGCCGCGCCGCATCATTGCCGGGGCGCTATTGGTTCGTCAGTCGACCTTTGCTTTCCGCACTGTGTTCACGTCACGTTCGTTCTCAAAATACTGTCGCGCACAAAAGTGTCTTGTTTATTACAAAATGGTTTTACATAGAAAAATGATTTATGATGTATTGTTTTTTTTTATTCCATTCTACACAGAAACATGTTTTTAATTCCATTTAATAATATATCAACTAATAATACTCAAGGATCCCACAGTCAAACTGTGTAAACAGTTATGGGGGACGTTGTTTTACTATTAAGCGTCATACCAAAAAGAAAATTAGGTTCATGAGACGGGACTCTCAACGTTTTAACATACAATATAAATTTAAATATAGACAAACCATTTTTTAAGGGCGTTATATTTCAACGAAGATTAAAAGTTGCGGACAGCTTTGTGTGGGTTAAAAAGTTGATTCACCCTATTAATAAATAAATAATAGATAATAATACATATACTTTTTAATCGAACCGCGCCGCGAGTTAAAGGCTAGTTCAAAAATAAAACAATAAACATAGTACTTTCGGGCGCGAGTGTACCAATGCGCAAACATACCCCCTCCACTTTCTTCCAGCGTTCTTTTTACGTGACGCGACCTGTAAACATATCGATTCTCTCTGCATGGCAAATTTGATAGTTTCAGGCAAAATGCACTACTTTTCTGCATGCCAATAAAGATTGTTTACAGACTTAAAACATGAGGAAGGTTCTCAGCAAAGGTTCTCAGTCTTTCTAGGGTTTTCATCTTCAATCTTTTTAGGGTTCCGAAGTCCGAACCCAATTGTTGCCTAAGGGGTCATCTATATGTCGCAACCAACTGGTTTAATCAGCCATTTGGTTAAACGCCTAGCATTTTCACTAAATTATGTCCCGCCAGCAGGTCGACGAAGCCCCAGCCCCACTGCGCGGGGCTTCTCTTTCTGCTCTGAGGGACACAAGCTAACTAAGAAACCTAACCTAAAATTTAAATGAAAAGGCTAGGCAGTTAACTAAATGACTAATTAAGCTAGTTGGCGGCGACATATACTGGCAACCCTACACACAGTAGACCAACATAATTGAACCGTCTCGTGTGTGTAATATACTTTGCACAGATAAAGTACAACTAGAGATAATGTCCAAGATATCGAGATAATACCTCGCAAGTAATTCTCATTGTCTCTCGAAAAAGATTGATGAACGATGACAATCAGACAATAATAGGAACGGTTTCACAATTTCTGAAATATCTTCTGTTACGCAATAAGGACTGTTGTAGATTTTAGGAAATAATATTGATTAACAAAGGACTTTAAAATAAAATAGCTGGACATAGCCTCGCTAACAGTAGATATATAGTAGTATGATAGTAACAAGCAATATATTTGTTAAAATTATCAAGATTTTTAGATTATTGTTTTATTCACTAACGAACTTGCTGTTTTAATTAAGCAGCTTTCGTTGAAATGTTTAATATCTTGTTTGTTTTACTTAAAAAAATCTCTCGTAGTTGGCTCAGATTTTTTAGAGTGTGATAGCTGAAGCCGTTCACTTAAGTAGTAAGCTGGTCACTTGAACGCTGATTGATGTGTGCGTGCTGCTCGTACGTAAGTACAAAGCTATCGGCTTACTAAGTTACTTCAGGTACTTCAGTTATACAGGGTGTCCCTAGCTGGACTAACCTGAAAGGTGCATGTTGAATGTTGATTAGGGTATTTCTAAGTAGGTAATGTACAAATTATCATAACGATCCTTGAACATTTCACACGACATAGTAATAAAACAACTTAAACGGATTAAATCGCGTATATTACTACATTCTATTCTAGAGTCTTTTGCTTAAATTATTTTCTTTTTGCATAAGGCGTGGCTGATAAGTTTCCTTGGCCTTCTTTCTTATCAAGTATGCCTTTTGGAAGCGCCGCTAGTTTTTCTAAAGTTAGGTTTTTAAGCCCTTCTGGCATGTGTGTGAACATCTTTACACATTAGGCCCATCTGGCAACACTAATATGGAATTTGTATTTTTTAAAGTGGGTAGGTTTGCACAACAGTAATGTTGACAGAGGAAATTTATGATTTTCTCAGTCTACCCGCGACCACGAACGCTGAAAAGGGTTACGAAACGTCGGGACTTAATATGTAGTATAATATACGCGATTTAATCCGTTTAAGTTGTTTTATTACTATGAGTGATAATCGCGGAAACCGAAGACAATTATTATTTCACACGACGTTTAAAAATGCATTCATTTTGGAACGCTCCGTCATATCTCGTTTTGGAACGCACGGCTTCATAAATCCGTTTCAAATTTAGGTCAATTTGTTTCGCTAAACTCAACGTTTGATATCGCGAATCTATCTTGGAACATTTACCTAACCTTCAGCTTTATTAACTTATGAAAAAAAACGTTTTAAAAAGTAATTAAAAATTGCAATAAAAACGAACATTATAACCTCTTAAAAGTGTGCGTCATCTCAGCAGGACCAATTTAGCGACGAGACGACATTCGAATTTCGAACGTCATGTGTGACGTCATCAGTTGGAAATTTTGGCAGCTGATGCTGTCAATCCTGGCGCTCAATATCAGAAGGGCGCAAGTTAAATAAATCTGCCATCTAAATTCATTCGTAAATGAACAGCCTTAAAGTTGAAAATGGAAATAGGCGTGTGTTATTGAAGGTGTGAGTATCGTGTGGAGTTTATTAATGAACGTTTCACCGTACTTTGAGTCATGCTGTGCTTACTACAACGCACGTGCGTGTAAAGTTTCATAGCAACATTCACATAAATTCCAAACTTCAGAATGCTGAATGGAGGATACATTGTTAACAAAATGTCCTTGAGCGTTATTAGGGTCCAACCACAGTATAATAGTAGTAATTTTTACCCGACTGCGGCGAAGCCGACACCTGTATGTATTTATGTATGTATGACCGTCCGTTCTTCTGTCCACTCGTATCTGCTCAACGACACACCCGATTTTGATAAATGATACATCATTAAGACCGTCTTAATGACGCGAGTGTCACTGGGTGCAAAAAAATCGTAAAAAAAGCAAAATGGCCGATTTATTTTTTCCGCAGTCCCGCAGTTTTTTTGAGTAAAAAAAAATGTGTTTATTTTAAATTATTTTTCCTACAAAAGGTACATCGCTTGTATGTGTACGCGCCGTGAACGAACGCACTACAAGCAAAGTTTTACGAATGCGTAAGAATGTTCCAGTACGGATCGCACCATCTGCACCTTGAATAGCTATCGCGCGCTCGTAAACGACCGAAGAGTGACGACACCTACACGTTTTTTTTCGGGCGTCAGTGATTCAATGCTTCACAATTTCATGTGTCTTTTATGCTAAAATACATATCGAACTTTCCCATGGCAATTTGCAAAAAATTAATGTCATGCTATTTTATTTTAACAAAAGATATGTTTAACCGGTGTATTCATTCTTAGAATAGCCAATTCACCGAACGATTGCCGGCATTTAGTTTCCTTCCTGGTACGGCAACCATCAAGTTACAATGTGCTATTAAGGAGTTTATGGCGCCATTGGAAAGAAGAATAAAGACAACTTGGCACAGATGTAATACAAATGATACTATACAAATACTGCTTACTACGTACATCAACAAAGAAACAATTACCTAATGATTTTCTTCATCGGTTTATTTTTCCAAACCGGTAGGTGTAGTCTGTCCGCCGGCTTAAGAGTAAAAAGTCATAAAAACGAGCTAATTGGTTATCTATTATAGAATAACATTTTATGCAACAGTTGTATAAGTGGGTAATTATACAACGTTGCATACAATACTTTTTCTACGACTAGGTTTGAAATTATAAAATACAAAATTAATCATAACCTGGAAACAAGGCAAATATGACGTTTGACTGACAGTATGTGTCTATGGTAAACTTTTTTTTTTAATTATATTATACTTAAATTAAAAATACTTTTTTTATGTTGGCATCAATGAATTTAGTTCGGAAAGTTTTGTTTTACTTAAAAACCGTAGGAATTTAATTGTTTGCTAAGTTGGTAGTTGTGCATTTTTACCGTAAAGTTAAAATTGAGCGCTTAATCCTTGACCTAAGTTTAACCTAGATTTAGAAGTCTGTGGCTGCTAGCAATAATGTAAAATGACTATAACGACACTAGTGCTGTTATGGGGAATAGAGAATAGATTCTCTGAACTCATATTATGTATGTTCTTATATTAGTGTTCGTGACCAAGTAAAAGACAGATAACAGTACAGGAGCAGAAAAAGAGTGTAAGTGATTTCTTACGTATACAAAAAGCTAACTTAATAGTTAGTATTAGTACTAAGGTAAAATATCAAATGACAGCACAAAAATTGCAAATGCAATAAAAAACATTGGAGGGTAGGGTTGCAACAATCGGGAATTTCCAAATAGTACTTATTCCGTTGAATCTGGTTTAGTGGTTTATGTTTTAATATTTTACCCACTTATTACAGTTTTGACGACCCTATGCAGGTGTGAAGATATCTTTTGTATTTGAAACATAAAAAGCATTTTGAACTTTAATAGAAAGTTCTTAGGTCGAAATTCACTACTTTGTATTACGACTTGTAGTCACCTTTCGAAGTAATAATGCTATTGTAACCAGTTTTATGGCTTTTTACTCTAACGCCGCCGGATAGACTATACTAGATCCTAACATTCATAAAGTGCATTATAAGATAATATAAAAGTGAACGACTGCTCAATTACTAGTTAGTGGTAACCAGTCGCGGCCAGAAACAATGAGCCCAAAACAATTGACGAGAAGGGAGAGGCATCACTTAACAGTGGTGCAGGGAAGGATTCGTGTCGCCACGAATCCTTCCCTGCCACACATCCCGGTTTGAGCAGGGCGTCCTGATTTTAAGGAGTCTGTGGACATCAGATAATGATAATTATAATTGATTGAATCAGGTGTTACTTTGCGGAAATCCATGTTAATTAAAACAAAAATATTGCTTTACTAATCCGCGATATAATTACGTGTTATTGACTAACATACCTAATTACCTACTTGCCAATGGTCATCATTTCTTCAATGGACGCCGGACGGTCAACATCTCCAGCTTCTCCTGTGAATGTCTCATAGTTAGAGAGGCAAAACACGTGTCTAGTTATGTATTTTCGTTGGTGGTTAGTTATATTTATTTGCATGTTTTTTTGGCATGTTAATGCATGAAAAAATACGCAAGTAATTATAACGGGTTAGCAGCTAAATACTAAAAGTTTAAAGTACTAACACATTATTATATCGCGGAAAGCTTATCAATATTTTTTTTTAATTTAGGCGAAGAACACACTGAAATCGCCCGTCGCCGCGATTTTTTCCGTGTAGCTGCGCATAGTAGTTGCGAGTCGCCGCGATTTACGCGCCACCCCGCGATTTTTCTATACAAATCGATGATTCTACATACAAAGTTGAAAATCGCTGAGTCGCGTGTCGCCGCGATTCGCGCTGCAGTGTGAGATCCGCCTTATAATGATAATTTAATTTCACACATCTCCATCTTGATTGAAACGCCAGATACCATACACGCAGCATACGCAGAAAACCAGCACCGTTAGCAGAGCCTAGGCAGCCCAGCCAACTATATTGCTGAGTGGAAACCACAGATGTAAGTTTCTATGCTCTGAGGTGGAAACCATTTCGGTTGCATATCTGTCTTTTTTTACGTTAATAGTGAATGAATTCAACTAAAATTAATAAATGTATCAATCATGATGTTTAGATTATAATGACGTTTGATTATATCGTAAATCAGATACGCGCTTATCAGAATTAATTGATTTAAAACGATAGGTTTCCGAGGTATAGGCCAATGATAACGGAAGGATTAAAAAAAGAGTATTTAAATTGTGAAATGATTTAATTCATAGTACTATGAAACACGTGGGTGATATTAGAATCATAATCTACTTCTGATTATATCGTAAATCAGATACGCACTTATCAGAATTAATTATAATTAGTAAGTGATCATATTATCGAAGGATTCAAAATGGGTATCTAAGTCTATATTTGGGAACGAATCAATTCGTAAAGTCACTCACCAGCAATAACATATGATGAAAGGGGCATGCAAAAATATCTGACACTGCTTTATTACTAGAGCAATAAGGTCGTGTCCCGTTTCAATAGTTACTATTGAAACGTACATTACACAACTAGGGTGGTAAAACAAAGAAAGGCCGAGATGTTTGCGGCCCGAACTGCAAGCAAGGGACGTAAATATGCGATCTGAGGCTTTCTTCATTACCGCCCGTGGTAAGTACAAAATTTGCTAGTCCTAACTTCCAGGCCACGTAGGATTTTCCGCACGGGTACCGTGCGGTAATTGCCACTTTAAGGCCAGGTGTGACGTAATAGAGCATTACACAACTAGGGTGGTAAAATAAAGAAAGGCCGAGGTCGCAGCTGTTTGCGGCCCGAGCTGCGATCGAGGGCTTTCTTAATTACCTCCCGTGTTGTGTACATCATTTTATGTCTACACTTGGCCAGAAAGCGGCTTTTCCGTACGCGTAGCGTGCGGTAAAAGCCACTTTACGGCCAGGTGTGGCATAAAATATATTCATGCTGGTGACTGAACTACTACTATAAAACATATGGCGTTGGAAACATAACCTACTTTTGATTATTATCGATAATCAGATGCGATCAATTCTGATAAGTATCACAGTCGATTATACCTAATTAGTGAATAAACGCATTGATTTAGATTTAGAACGATAGGTTTCCAAGCTACATGCCGAAGGATTTTTATCGAAGGATCAGAAACGGGTATCTGGGTCATTCTCATTTTTGTGCACACCGTCACTATACTGGGTGTCACTACCGTGGGCCTTATCACTCTTTCTAAGTATTTGATCAAAGAACATTTAATATTATCATGAATTCACTCATCCATATGATAAAACGAATTGACATGATAATATGAAGGTTAGGTCTAACGATTAGTAAGAGTAATTAAAGGCAGTGATATCTACGGTAGTGTAGTGACTGTGTACACAAAAATGAGTATGACCCATCTAAGCCTATAATGTAAACTAAGGGAACTAATTAATTCGTTTCGTAGTATGAAACGCGTGAAATTTGAAACATCACCTACTTTTGATAATAGGGATAATCAGATACGATTAATTCTGATAAGTATCAGTCATTCCTTGTACTGCACTGTCTTGTGCAAATAAGTGTTTACGTACACGTACGTTAATGCAAGCTTTTATAGGTCAAACATTTTCGATTAGGGAGAATTATCATTCGTTTTTATAGAATACCTAGGCGTGTCTGATCGGTTGTAGTATTTATTTCATTTTATTTAAACCACATAAATGTCAATATTTTATTAGAAAAGAAAAATTGAAAAATTATATGTCTCGGGCAGGATTCGAACCTGCATCTCCTCGGCTATCCATATAATTTTTAAATTTTTCTCTTCTAATAAAATATTTAGAATTCGTTGGCAGTCGTTAATGCTTTAATAAGAAATCACATAAATGTAACATAAAAAACACATTATTTACAAGTTACTAACTAAATAAACCTAACTTAACCTATTGGGACCTAAATTATATGCACAAATGTCCCCTATGTCGCCTGCTGTGGGTAGGCTGCCCATAAGGCTGGCTGCGCTACCTCGCTGGATGACGATGCATCCGCTGAGCGAGAAACGAGCCAGCCCTATGATCACCAGAGGATAAGTACATTTTTTTTTTAGAAAGACCCAAGGTCTCCACGGTAAACGACGCAAATACGTAACTATCGCCGAGAGTTTATTTAATTATACATCTACAGACACTACCAAAGATTCAGTCAGATATCCTTGCTGACTCAGACACGATAAATACATGATAGCAAAAAAACGCCGACCGACAATTAGGGATTTCTTCGGGAAATACCTAGCGACACTTTATTGGAAATTTCCAGATGATAGAAATGCGGGGAACGATGAAAAATTCTGGGGTTTCTTTGTAGGTCGGCGTTTTTCAAAAAACCCAAGGTAGGTAGCTACTTTCTCAGAATATGGACTTTTGAGGTGAATTTACACGATATGGACTTATACGTGAAAAAATGTGAGCAAACTTGGGTATGGAGTGTCAAAAGAGGTTATAACAAGCAAGCTAGAAACCAATCAACAACCAGTGGGGTGGTTAGCGTGAAGACAGCCGCCCCACTTTAAAAAAATGAAATAAAAATGTCGGAGTCAGGTCCTTACGGCTTTTTATAGTGAACAAACGTCAACTAACGTATATCGCGCTATGTGTACCAAGAAAATTAGGAAAAGTAAGTTGGGGTGGTAGACTTGAAGCTAGACGCCCCATTTGCTTTAAAAAAAAAGTGAAGGCATCGGATCCTAACGATTTTACTTACTGAACTAACGTGAACTAACGATGAACTAACAATATTGATATGTTATTTGCGGGCAAACGATTTGGGGTTGTCAACTTCACGACCATACCAAGATGGACCGACAATCTAGTGAAAATCGCGGGAAACCGCCGGATGCGAGAAGCACAATGCCGAACGTGGCGGAGATTCTGACTACGCGTAGCAACTGGTCGCAAAAGCTGACCAAGCTGCTAGTCGCTACGCGCAGCAACTGGTCGCAAAAGCTGACCAAGCTGCTAGTCGCTACGCGCAGCAACTGGTCGCAAAAGCTGACCAAGCTGCTAGTCGCTACGCGCAGCAACTGGTCGCAAAAGCTGACCAAGCTGCTAGTCGCTACGCGCAGCAACTGGTCGCAAAAGCTGAACAAGCTGCTAGTCGCTACGCGCAGCAACTGGTCGCAAAAGCTGACCAAGCTGCTAGTCGCTACGCGCAGCAACTGGTCGCAAAAGCTGACCAAGCTGCTAGTCGCTACGCGCAGCAACTGGTCGCAAAAGCTGACCAAGCTGCTAGTCGCTACGCGCAGCAACTGGTCGCAAAAGCTGACCAAGCTGCTAGTCGCTACGCGCAGCAACTGGTCGCAAAAGCTGACCAAGCTGCTAGTCGCTACGCGCAGCAACTGGTCGCAAAAGCTGACCAAGCTGCTAGTCGCTACGCGCAGCAACTGGTCGCAAAAGCTGACCAAGCTGCTAGTCGCTACGCGCAGCAACTGGTCGCAAAAGCTGAACAAGCTGCTAGTCGCTACGCGCAGCAACTGGTCGCAAAAGCTGACCAAGCTGCTAGTCAAGCTTAAAAAAAAAGTGGTAGAGATTCTTCGGGAAGGCCTAAGGGCCTCATTTAGATGGGGCAAGAACTCGTATGCGATTTTTATTTCATTGCGGCGGTTGATTGATCAACTATACTCAACGCACCTAGTTAGCCCGCAATGTAATCAAACTCGCATACGAGTACTCGCCCCGTCGCAAAGGGGCCTTCCAACAGTCGACGTCTTACGGCTGATATGATGATGATGATGAAGAGTAACAAAAAAGGCAAGGGGTTTGTTCCATTTGTTTACCTAACGCAGACAGCGAGCCATTTCGCGAACATATTCGGGTCAAGGTAAGGTAAACAAAACATTTCCATTGTTATTCATATTCACGCCCATAGCGGCTTCCGGCTCCGGGTTATACATAGTTTATTCCACATTCTATAAAATTTCAGTGGAATGACAGGCATTTTGTCAATGTTTCTATACTCTGTACTTTTAGGTATTTAAAAAAAGGTAAAAAAAAAACACGTGACACGGGTCGTTCAGCCAGTGGTATTGTGCCACAGATACAAAACATTACTTTGATTGGCTGAACGACCCGAGTGACGTGGTTTTTTTGTTTACCTTTTTTTAAATACCTAAAAAGTACAGAGTATACACATGCCAGCTTTGGGTTAACTATACCAAGCGTGCAATAACACCATTAGAGTACAATACAATAAGGCGTTTCGTATTCTTACGAAGCCGCCGCGTTATAGGGAACGTGCACGACGAAGGTGCTGCCAACTGGTGCCGCCAATCTAAATCATATACCTCTCATGCTGGGGCCACATTGACGAAAACGCCGTTAATAACGTTAATTTATCGCGTTGAAGGACGATTAACGTCAGTGTAGCTACGACTTACTATATTTGACATTGACACTTACATATTATCATTGACATTGACAGCTTGATTTGACAGGGGCGATAGTTTCATTTATTGTCCGCCCGTGTCTCTTTTGTCGTTTATGCTGCCACCTAATTCGTGCACGTTCCCTATTGTAGCGCTTCGAGCATGTTTGCCGAAGCCCGGATTCCAGACTTCTTCGCGGTGATCAGATTTTAAAATCTGATAATAATATTGCTGGCAGCAGACGTTAAGAGGAAACAGTAAGGCCAAGAGAATTGAAAATTAGGTATTTGTAAAATGTGTCGCTGTCCCGCACTGCCCGCCTCTCCCCAGCAGAGCGCTATAGAGACAACTGAAGCTTGGACCGAAAATACCTTTTAAAATTTCATGAAAACAACGTTTCGTAGTCCCCTGATTTCTTCCCCAAAACTTAACCTATTTAACTATTTTTTTCATTAAACATTAAATAAAGGCTTTGGCGGTGTTCCTATGTTTTCCTTTTTTTTTAATAATCTAGTCAAATTTGTTTTCTGGATGTGTGAACACAGCGGAAAATCTGGCATTTTTTTTAGGTTTTTGAAGGTTAATATCTCTTTTTTTTTTTTTTTTTTTTTATATTAGGTAGGGAATGCAACCGAATAGTGAAAAAACCGAGTATCGGTTTTAACCGTCCGGTTTTAACCGATTTGAAACTCGAATATTACTCGGTTAATAACCGAGTATTTTTTACAGTAAGCAAAGTATTGAATAATGATAGGTTAACGTGGTTTTTATGATTTTTCATCACACTTGCTCGAAAATGGTGAAATGACCTATGGCGCCCTAGGGCGTAATGGTTTTTTTCTTTAAATTTGAAACGCTGGTTCTGTTTTACTCTTATTTGTCATGTTCAAAGGAAACGCCAACTTACTTTTTTAACTTTTATCACTGAAATATTTATTTTAAGATACTCGTAGCTGTTATTGCAAATACATGTAAACACATATTTCGGTAATATTAATTAAATGTTTAAATAATGTATTTCAGTATTTTGCAAATATAAAATCGTTTTAGGTCTTTACCGCTATGGTTTCCGAACGTGACTTGACATTCGCATTGTCTATGGACTTATGTCACTAATGTCAATTTCTCTTTTAATATTTTCTGGTCATACTGTGTCGATTAGTAAGGTTGTTTAATTAAGATTTCCTCACAAGTGTGATGTAATAGTACATTGTGTATCTAGGGCGGTAAGTAAGGAATTACAAACGAGTGTTTGTTATAAGCCCGAGGTGAAACCGAGTGCTTTAATAACACGAGTTTGTAATTCCCTTACCGCCCGTGGCACACACAATGTTTTTCATCACACTTGTGAGGAAATCTGATTAATATAACCTTACTAATCGTCCCAGTATGACAAGAAAATATTAAAATAGAAAGTGACATTAGTGATATATGTTCATAGACAATGCGAAATGTCAAGTCTCGTTCGGAAACCATAGCAGTAAAGACCTAAAACTGCCATTTTAGTTGATTTTATATTTGCAAAATACTGAAATACACTATTTAAACATTTAATTAATGTTACCGAAATATGTGTTTACATGTATTTGCAATAACAGCTATCTTAAAATAAATATTTCAGTGATAAAAGTTAAAAAAGTACGTTGGCGTTTCCTTTGAACATGACAAATAAGAGTAAAACAGAACCAGCGTTTCAAATTTAAAAAAAAAAACCATTACGCCCTAGGGCGCCATAGGTCATTTATGGCCCGCAGAACCTACGTGTAATGACACCATTTTCGAGCAAGTGTGATGAAAAACATTGTGTGTGCCACGGGCGGTAAAGGAATTAAAAATTCGTGTTATTAAAGCCTTCGGCTTCACCTCGGGCTTATAACAAACACTCGTTTGTAATTCCGTACTTAACGCCCTAGAAACACAATGTACTATTAATGTTAATACTAAATAAGTAATTTAATGAGTATGTCCTTATCTAGAAAAGGTCACAAAACCAAAAGAGACCGCGAGATAACTCTTATCTTGCCAATACAGCTCATCCCTTTACCTACCCTAATCCAGGTACGTCAGGTACTCAGGTAACTCGATGTTATTTTTCATCGCACTTGCTCGAAAATGGTGTTATTACACGCAAGCTCTGCGGGCCGTAAATGACCTATTACGCCCGAGGGTGTAATTTTTTTTAATTTCAATACGCTGGTTCTGTTTTACTCTTATTTGTCATGTTCAAAGGAAACGCCAACTTACTTTTTTAACTTTAATCTCTGTAATGTTTATTTAAAGAGAACTGTTAATGCAAATAAGTCCATGTAAACACATATTTCTGTAACATTAAATAAATGTTTAAATAGTGTATTTGAGTGTCATTTTCAAAATACTGAAACTTATTCAAATTAAAAAAAAAACATTACGCCCTAGGGCGTAATAGGTCATATACGGTCAGCAAAACCTACGTGTAACAACACCATTTTCGAGCAAGTGTGATGAAAAATCATAAAAACCACGTTAACCTATCATTATTCAATACTTTGCTTACTGTAAAAAATACTCGGTTATTATTCGAGTATTCGATTCGAATTCGAGT
The DNA here is from genome assembly GCA_947034925.1 of Eudemis profundana. Classification (NCBI taxonomy): domain Eukaryota; kingdom Metazoa; phylum Arthropoda; class Insecta; order Lepidoptera; family Tortricidae; genus Eudemis; species Eudemis profundana. The sequence goes on along the minus strand of OX344817.1, from coordinate 3,225,287 downwards.
TTAACCGTGGAAAAACCGATACTCGGTTTTCGGTTATGGCTGCATTCCCTAATATTAGGGGACAATCTTACACAAATCGAACTAGCCCCATAGTAAGCTCAATAAGGCTTGTGTTATGGATACTAGACGACGATATATTTAATAGATACAAATACTTAAATACATAGAAAACATCCATGACTCAGGAACAAATATTCGTGCTCATCACACAAATACATGCCCTTACCGGGATTCGAACCCAGGACCTCCAGCTTCGTAGGCAGGGTCACTACCAACTAAGCTAAAGCGGTCGTCATATCGTCACATCTTTTGAGAATCAATTTATCGTAAAAAGGAAAACATAGGAACATATCAATAGTAGCCATAGATTTTTGGACAAAAAATTATTGCTCTACTGGCATTAACCAGGGAGGAAACAGGGGACTACGTTTGTATGGGAAAACTGCCCTCCTGTTTCCTCTTAACGGCATGCAAAGTAGGTCACCGCCACTTCTTTTTAGCACGCGATATAGCATACAATTTTTCCTTCTACCTCGATAATATATGTATTTATATTTCTGTGACGATTTCGGTGTTTTTAACCCAAGACAGAAAAAGAAGGCTGTTAAAAGTTTGACGTGTGTAACCTATCTGTGTATCGGTGTATCTGAGGCTTGGTGTGTCAGTCTGTGGCATCGTAACTCCCAAACCGGGAGAACCGATTTTGAGTTTTTCAGTCATTAGTAATAATAAAATTCAAATTAGTAAGTCAGCCTTTGAAACCCCGTTATTTGGGTCTCCTGTAAAATTTGCCATAGGTAGCTTAGCTACTTGTACCTTACTACTAAACTCAACACTAACATCAAAAAAACCGGACAAGAGCGAATCGGACTCGCCCACCGAAGGTTCCGTACAAATACTTAAAATTAAAAATATAGTCTATAAAGACTATATTTCTATGATTTCATTACAAATGTATAGTTTTCAGATTTTTTCCTACACTTGTAGTATAAGACGGTATTACTTGTCAAAGTTCAAAGTTCTAGGTCAACGGAAAGTAAGAGGTCGGTACCCTTTGAATTTTGGTTTCCTTGAGAGAGTCGAAATATACCTACGTTTTTTGCGGCATAAACGGCCATATCTTTTTTTTACGTTTTCGGCTCTTGCCAGGCGGTCAGACGGACAACAAAGTGATCTTATAACGGTTCCATTTTTTCCTTTTGATATACGGAACCCTAAAAACATCAAGCCTTGTCTTGAATCAAACAGAGAATAGCATAAATCGATGAGATCGTTTCAAACATCTAAGGCTTTTAAAATCTATCTCATCTCACCGATGACCTAACCCAAAAATGACCTTAGTTTTTAGCATTTTCTTATCACTTCCGACCTTCTGTTACTGACGGCTGCGCACGCGCAGCTCACGTGTCTAGCTGGCAGATAACCAGACGCCCCACAGACGGTGTTTACTTTTAGATTTAAGATCGCACATGTCATAAAAATTTAAATACCTCGACCGAATACTAGATTATCCAGTTATTTAAATATGCATAATCATTTGAATTTCGTGGATATTTTTATTTTTACCCGACTGCGGCGAAGCCCAAAGGAGGGTTATGTGTTTGACCTGTATGTATGTATGTAGGTATGTCCGCTTGTTACTACTCAACGGCTCAACCGATTTGGTAAATGATACCTCATTAGATTCGTCTTGATGGCGACTTAGGACATGAATTTATGGAAAAAATCAAAATTGCGGATTTTACACGCTTGAGTGGACTAATTTTTTTTAAGACCTGGTGGGGTTAGGGTATCAAAATAAAGCATTTTAAAAGGAGAGTACGAGAATATTTTTTTTGCACGCAGTCGGGTTTTTTGTTAACTTTTTATATAATCATTTTATTGCATGTGGCTTCATGTCAAAAAAAATTAACAATAAAAGTTTGGCAAAGTGATGTTCAAAATATTATCTTAGTTTACTTCTGAGCAAACATTTTATTTATGGAAAATACTAGTAATGAGTTTTGAGGCTAGAAATGTTTACTAAATATTCTAAATAAGCCAAGTTAATTTAGATATATGTACTTTAATACATGTTACTTGATAGAGTACCTATTCATCCACTTAGTTGCTTAACTTATTGTGGTATTCCCACCTGTGACCACCAAATTGATTTTGTGGTAACAGATGGGAAAAAAATTCCAGCTGTTACCACTAAGGGCCGTCTGTATCGGCCCTAAATCAATTTGGTGGTAAGAGGTGGGAATAACTTATATGACAAACAGCTGTTCGTAAAAAATACTTCGTTATGAAGTATTTTTTACGAACAGCTGTTGTAACAATTTTATTTCAAATTAAAACACAAGCGATATTTGCTCAATTAGATCTACGTAAGTAAATACTATAGGTATTTAAAAATAACTATCAAGTAATCAGTGGTTAAGTGCTCATTACTATACATACGAGACAAAAACGGTGAGTCAATATGCAAACAAACAAGGATTTGCTGTGATAACGCGCGCACGGGTTCGGTATGACTAAAATAACTATAAATACAGGGACTTAATTTATTAAAAACATTTTCCCCTTAAACTCGTATAAATTAAAAAGAAACAAAACAACAACCTTAAACCATGAATAACGATTACATAACAATTCCACAGAAACCCCGGCTTTCAATTTGCACAATGAACGAACGAATGGTGAATAATAAAATTGACTCCTATGACTCATGCGTGACGGTTGAATTTAGAATAACGGGGTGTAGCAAAAATTAAATTAGCATAGTCAACTGAGTAAGCATAAAATTTCGGCACCTTCGTTTGTTTCAGATTTTAAATGAATCGGAATTTTAAAAATTCGCATATTTCTTCTCTTTTCGAACAGGTGCCGTTAAGTTTCTAACGTTCAAACAAAATATGATTTGAAATTTTTGTCAAAGAATAAAATTAACAGATGGTGAATGCCAATAATATCAGTAATTTTTGCGATTTGTTTTTAATTCATAATATGTCAATAAATAAAGCTTGGCATATTGATGTGTTTTATTCGCCTACCTACACCGCGACACATTTTTATGATTTCTTCACACTTTACACTGTTGATAATAATTGAGAACCAGCCAAGCAAAACCGCGGGGCGTAACCAACTTACCCGTCTCCGATGACGTCACCATCCAAATATAAATCAACTCCTTGATGAAGCCAATGCCCGTCGACTTTGGCACAGAAAAACATTCTATCATTCTTTTCGACAATTAATTCTGTGTCTAATACATCCTTGATTATTGTTGGAGTGCACATTGCGCCCCGCGCCGCCGGCAAGCGGGTTAACGACCACGAATCCACATTCAAAACTTCCAAATTCAAATTCAAAACACATTTTTGTTCCTCACAAACGGTTTTGTTTACACGCACCGCAAATATCCATGGTTGGAACACCGCGTAGGCGTTTATTATTAAGAATAACAATAAAAATATGCCACTAGTCCGTAATACACTCACACACGTCATCGCGCCGCGGTTGCCACTGACCGAAGTGGCGGACAGTGTTGCCAGACGGGTTTTACGTTCCGTTACGCGCTACTCTTAAAAATAGTACGCAAATTCAAGTTTGAGTACGCAGTACAAAATTTACTGTGAAATAGTTGTTTATGCAACTGATACATAATGAGCAGTGCCGGATTAAGCCACTGAGGGGCCTGTAGCATTTCTCCAAAAAGCTGGTTGGTTGATCTCAGATATACACATGGCAATATCAGATAATATTAATAATTCCTACCTCATACCTTTTATGTGGAAATATTCAGGCCTCTCTAGGGTCGGAGTATAGCAAAGGGGGGGCGATTTTGGGACTTAAACATTTTTTCATCAATTTTTTTTTGCTGTTTTTGGCCTAAATTAATGTGTGTGCGTGTAGATCATGCTAAAAATAAGCATGTTTTGTTATGTAAACTTTTGTTTTCCGACCAATATTTACCGAGATATTGAGGTTCAAAGTTTCAAGGACTGAACATTTTTAGGGTTCCATAGCCAAAATGGCAAAAACGGAACCCTTATAGTTTCGTCATGTCCGTCCGTCTGTCTGTCCGTATGTCACAGGCATTTTACTCAAAAACTACAAGATGGATATTAATGAAATTTGGAATATAGGTGTCTTTTATGAGCCGCTACTTAGTTTGGTATATAAATAATTAAAATAAATATTTTTAGGGGGGGCACTCCATACATGTTAAAGACAATAAAAAAAATTTTTTCAGCAAATATCAACGTGTGGTACATAGTTCGACAGCTCTTAAAATAACACTATAAGGTTCCTAAGTAATGTTTTTGATTAAGTGAATGCATTTGGAAATAATCGCTCCGAAAGTTGTGTAAATTGTGTCCCCCCCCCCTCTATTTTCTAAAACGTGCGTCCGAAAAATATGAAAAAAATCACGAAGGTAACGCTTAATTAATACTTTCAACGAAAATTATTTTCAACAAGATCGAATGTACCGTTTTTGAGTTATTGCCGATAAACTGCGCTTCTCAACAAAAGGACGTAATTGCTACGAAGATACGCTCTTTTGTTGTTGTACTTTTTTTACATCGTATTTTTTACCTAATAGTTACGGCTATGGAACCCTACACTGAGCATGGTCCGACATGCTCTTGGCCAGTTTTTTTTTGATAGGTGTGGTCAGTGGCGGATTAGCCATATAGCAAGAGTAGCAAATGCTACGGGCCCCGCGCATTGAGGGGCCCCGCGCCCACTCGCAAAAGGGGACCCCCCCCCCTCGTTAAGTCATTTCGTCGCGTATAAAATTACCGTTCAGTCGCATACCGTTTAAGCATATCTAAGACCATCCAAGGGCCTCTTTGAAGGAATGCTACAGGCCCCGCGCTGGCTTAATCCGGCACTGGGTGTGGTGTCATTATGACACATTTTTTTTATGATGCTATCGTATAGAATTCGCTAAATTAAACATGCTTTATGGAAGAAACTTTTCTCTGAAATCAAAAATAACCGAGATATTCGGCTTGATAGTTACCGAGATATTGACTCCTAAAAACTCGGATAATGGATACGACTAGAAGTATAAGGCGGTAATAGTGACTTTTCGTATCTCCGGCTCTATAAAAACACTCTAGGGCGCGCAGTGTCGGCATGCGTCCTAACCAGCGAGAGCCCTAGATTCGGACTTTCGCAGGCTAATATCGTATACATAAACCATTATAGACCGGACCGATTCCATCATTGAAAATTTTACCTACATTTTACAATCCGTCCTTTATCTTGGTAATTATATAGTTTAAAGAAAAGTTGCCCATACAAAACATGCTTATTTTAGCGTTTTCTATACGATAGCATCATAAAAACATGGTGTTATAATAACACCACTTCACTCAAAAAAATGTTAAGTTGGATTACGATAATGACGAATTTTCAGTCCCAGAGCCCTTCAAAATTACTGACCTTTGAACCTATTTTACTCCTAATAGTAGTTAGAATCTATAGTTAAAGCTTTTCGGGTTACTTGGGCCCACCGTGTATATTCAATAATTTTACTGTTCTAGTTGTAGCACTAGGTAGGTAATTAGAAACTATAGTAAAATAACTTAAACAGTTAATGGGATTGTGAAGAGTATGTAGGAGTATTATGTAAGCATTAATTTTGAACCCCAATATCTCGGAAAATATTGATCGGAGAATAAAAGTTTATATAACAAAAAACACGCTTATTTTAGCGTAATCTACACGATTCAAGCCTTAATGTCATTAGAATTTGTAAACTAGTTTGGCATGTCACTTGCTTGTCAGTGCGATAAGCACAGATAATCTCTAGAAGTATCAGTAGTAAACATATTTTGGGTGCGTTCGTAAATAATATTAACCGGAAAACCTAAAAAATATTTATTCTGTTCAAGTGGACTAACCGGCTGTCAGGTAATAAAATAGTACGCAAATCGACGGATGAGTACGCGAGTACGCAAGACCATCAAATAGTACGCATTGCGTACTATTGCGTACCCATATGGCAACGCTGGTGGCGGAATGAGACTCAGACGAGTGAGCGGTGAACGGAAACTTGTTGCTTCGAATGAACGGATTGAATGATTCGCGCGACGTTTGGTGAGTTTAAAAAAGTTTGAGTTTCTTTCGCCAGAGAAGGGTTCTGCACAGTCAGTATAAAACCCTAAACTCTAGTAGAATTTAGTGTAATTTAAAAAATTTTTTAGTGGCAGTACCTACTTTATTTTTACCCGACTGCGGCGAAGCCCAAAGGAAGGTTATGTGTTTGACCTATATGTATGTATGTCCGTTCCTATGTCCGCTCGTAACTACTCAACGGCACAACCGATTGTTTTATCATCAGTAGACAGTAACATTTACAGAAATGTTGATTTTAACTTATTAGTTGTTTCGAATATTGCTTTTTACGTTACTATGTCTAAGGCTACGCGTTACCTCATCTCTTATAGGTTAACCGAAACCAAACGTAACTTTTTTAAAACCAATATAAATAACTGGCCAAGAGCATGTCGGACCATGCTCAGTGTAGGGTTCCATAGCCGTAACTATAAGGTAAAAAATACGATGTAAAAAAAGTACAACAACAAAAGAGCGTATCTTCATAGCAATTACGACCTTTTGTTGAGAAGCGCAGTTTATCGGCAATAACTCAAAAACGGTACATTCGATCTTGTTGAAAATAATTTTCGTTGAAAGTATTAATTAAGCGTTACCTTCGTGATTTTTTTTCATATTTTTCGGACGCACGGTTTAGAAAATAGAGGGGGGGACACAATTTACACAACTTTCGGAGCGATTATTTCCAAATACATTCACTTAATCAAAAACATTACTTAGGAACCTTATAGTGTTTTTTAAAGAGCTGTCGAACTACGTACCACACGTTGATATTTGCTGAAAAAAAATTTTTTACTGTCTTTAACATGTATGGAGTGCCCCCCCTAAAAATATTTATTTTAATTATTTATATACCAAACTAAGTAGCAGCTTATAAAAGACATTTATATTCCAAATTTCATCAATATCCAGCGTGTAGTTTTTGAGTAAAATGGCTGTGACATACGGACAGACAGACAGACAGACAGACGGACGGACATGACGAAACTATAAGGGTTCCGTTTTTGCCATTTTGGCTACGGAACCCTAAAAAGGTAAACAAAAAAAACACGTAACCCGGTTCGTTCAGCCAGTGGTATTGCGTCACAGATACAAAACGTTACTTTGATTGACTGAACGAACGCAGTCACGTGGTTTTTTTGTTTACCTTTTTTTAAATACCTAAAAGGACGGACTCTATAGTCGGTTCCGATTCAAACAACTTAGTATATCTTTCAACTCACTCGCTCTCAAGTAGCTCTATTGAGCCATGAGCTGCGAGAAAGGAAAGAAAGGGCATGATCTACATGAATTTTTCGTCCCTGTCTTGTCACTGTATAGTGTATATCCATCACTACTTTGTTTCATTCGGAAATAACCGGATTTGGAGCTACTGAGTGGTTAAAACACACCATGGAGCTACTGAGCTTATAAGAGCTAGTGAGCCGTTGATAAACCGCGGAACTAGGTACTGAGCTAAAAGAGTTGCTGAGCTAAGAGAGAATACATATATTGAAGAGCTAAAGATTCATAACACTTTTTCAGTTCAGTGACACATTTTGCGCATGTCTGTCTAGTTTACATGCTTCTCGCGCTGTCAAAACGTTAGCCTGTACCTCTAGCACAACTGTGACACGCGACTCTTTGTCGCGCGACAAATGCTACCTATCTCTTTCCACTGAATATAGTGTGACACTGACAGTTGATGCTCTGTTGCGTGAGATACGAATTACGAAGTCGCAAATAGTTATGCTATTAGCTTGGCAACTTCTTTGGTGACACTCACATGTGTGCTTTTTGTTATGTGCAGCTGTAATGTAACTATTTACACAAGTTACCGCCAACACGAACGGGGGCACCACCACCAACGAAGTTGCCAAGCTATAGACAGCCTGGAAACTGACTCATGTCGGCTAGTCATTTCATGTACTCCGTAATATGGGTAAATTAGCTCGCTTGAGCCGGGAACGCGATAAAACTGATAACATATCAGTAGGATTACGTAAACAGCTGTAGGCTTATTCACAATATCGCCGGCTATCTCGTTTCTAATATAATTTGAGCCGTAAACTAGTAGAGTCTGTGCGGAAAGAGAATAGGCGTGGCGAAAAACGGAACTAACCTAACCAGTATGGCCACAGAATAGAAAATACGGCACATATGGTAGAAAAGCATTACGGCGCCCCCCAATCTAAATCCTATTCTCTTTCCGCACAGACTCTAATAATAGTGACCTGTTTCAAAAGATACAAGTTACAATTTAACACTACTAAATTAGCATCCTCGGTCAAAAACCACACTTTTTCGGTTCGATTAAAAATCTCTAAATGCCCTTATCTGGGGGAGGGGTGTAAAGTAGTATACGCAATTCTTACGTAATATTTTATGTCAAAATGTGCGATTTTTAACATAAAGCGATGCGGACGAAACTTTCCATAGTTTTACGCAACTTCTAAAGCTAAGTAAAATCATACGTGAGGAGGTAAGTCCGAGAAACATGTGCCCTTACATGGGGGTCGGGGTGTCAAAAATGGTCAAAATCGTCCTGACGTAAATGGCGTGACGTGAATGGCCAGATTTACGGATTATATTATGTTTTGGACGAAATTGATAGCGAGGTTTTGATTCACCCCACTGTGTGTAAACTCGCATTGTATTAGCGATAATACAATGTGGTTTTAGATTTATTTTCAAGGTTATTGTTATTCTTAGTCCAGCCTTTGCCTTTATTATTAACAATAAGTACAGGAATCTTTATTGCACACCAAAATTACAAAAATAGAACAACAAAAAGAAATATGTAGTAAACAACATTTATTGATTGTTAAAGAAGCGAAGCCTTTCAGAAAACTTTTAAGCGACAAATATGATAAGAAACACTTTATTTTCTTACCTCAAAAATTTATTCGTTTCTTTCTATACCGGATTTTCGTAAAATTACAGTATATGGTCGACCATAGGCTGAATTAGGGTAAGGGACAGGCAAAAACAATGTCCCTTACGCTAATTGAGACTACGGTCGACGATATATTCTATGAATAAGGATGGGTTGGTTTTATTTATTATATAAGTAATATTATATAAGTAATGATTCGTCCTTGACTGTTCAATATTAATTTTAACATAGTACCTGATCAGTTTCGAACAGCTTTTTGAAGTGAGAAGTGAACACTCTGTACAAAAACAATTCTTAATCTATGACACTTTCATCTTACTTTTTTAAACTTCCGTATTTTAAAATGACAATGACTTATTAGCAAACTGCCAAGTTCCTAAAATTTTAAAAATATTTTGTAGCCTAGTTTATTGTAAAATTAATAGAGTGGATAATAGCGAATCGGTTTACGTCAAACCGCGGTGCTTTTGATATAATCTCACAGACAAATCTATTATCAAAAATGCCGAATTACGATTAAAATCAGAACTGTCGTGATAACATTCGTTCGAAATAATCTAATTTTGGCTCATATCCGCTATACGTATCTATCTACCCATATCATATTAGGCATGCTATGGAAAAATTATGTAAGTAGGTAGGTACCACAGATGTAAGAATATAAGGAGATCGGACATGCGGTCGATTTAGTATTGAATCCGCCTGTCGCAAGTTCTTTAACCAACACAAAGAACCAGTAATTGTAAAGACAAAGCACGCACACACCTAAATCACACACACTTGTATATCGGCGCTCCTATTGCAGAATACACGCGCATCATTTCCATGTCTGTGTACATGCGGATGAGCAGCGAGTCGTGTCAGTACGCACGCACACAACGATAATTGCGGGTACTAGGCCAGCGATACCGTGATATCGATATTGAACAATTGTCGAAAAAAGAGTATCTGTCGATAATTTAATGTACCTATTGAAATATTCGGAATCATTGTTAATGATTGCTTATAATAATTATTTATGGCAATCAAAATGTTAAAGACATTTGATTTATTAAGTAGATGTCTAATAATTCGTAATATTTAATTTAGTTAATGACTAATAATTCGTAATATTTATCACCTTGGGTTTTCAAATGTTTACTTACTAATTATTATGATTCATATTTTGTTGACAAATGCCTTAAATAATTTCTTCTCAATTCTGATTTACACTTCCACTAATAAAAATAAAATAACTAGTGTGTTCTATTAGGCAATAAAAAAAAAACAAAGAAACCACGTAACTCGGGTCCTTCAATCAGTGGCATTGTGGCGCAGATACATAAAGTAACCTTTATTGGCTGAATCATCCGAGTCACGTGGTTTCTTTACCTTTTCTTTAATGCCTAAAGAAACAGACTATATACTACGTTTTCAGTAATGCATATTTGGGATATTTTTTTATTAAGGGCCGGCATTGAAAGAAATTTCTCATATAAGCACCTCCCATTACCCCGCTACCGGGGCTGCTCCCCTTAAGGGGATTCGCCAATGTCGCCATCTGTTTATAATATTATGAACTTTTAAATCGTTGAACAGCGTAGCGCCACCTAGTAGAATATCTTTTAACCACTTGTGTTTACTATGAACTTTTCGAACCATGCTCTGAGTAGGGGTCCATATGGGCTCATATAAAATTGGTATTTCGATTTTTTATACAAATAACGATTTGTGACTATACTCATAATTTCTCCGAAAAATTTTGCTCATAATTTTTTTGAATATTTATTAGTACTACTACCTACATTGCCTATAATAATAAAAAAATCGAATTTTTGTAGGTACACGTAATGTTATTACTTATATGTTATATGTACCTATAATGTTATTGCCAAGAATTACTTAATTAATAAAGCTATTACATATAAATATTTTGCTCATAATGATTATAAGTTATATGTATAATTTGAAATCAACGTGTGGGCGGTTCTCCTCAAAACATTATTCTTGACCAAAAAAATGTCTATTTTACAAACCCCGCGACAGAGCATCTTTATTAAGCCAGATGTATACATACATGAAAAACATAACGTTTTATCATAAAGGCACGGAACAAAACCCATTAATTTTCATTATATTTACTTTTTTGTTTAAAATGGTGTTTCTGATAATGACTCCTTATGATAATAATGACGTTTTTGTAGAAAATAATGACGGCTCGTTGCCAACAATGATTTTCACCTGAGAATCAGGTCTGATGTATATTGATTTAAGTGTTTTTTGTTATGGTTTATGATATGGACGACAAAAATAAAATTCGAATACATCGACACTGGAAATTTCAAATTTCGTAAGGGACAGTTTATCGTAAGCACACTAAATACACCATTGGAATCAGTAGGTATTTCTTTTCTATCTGTTCTATTGAAATTTTGATAAAACTTCAAATAAAAAAATTATGAGATGATAAAAATTTGTCGTAACTTCCTAAAATTTAAAGTTGTATCATACAACATAGTGCCCATACGGTCACTTTGTTAAAGGGGTCAATTTAGCATACGAATTTATATTTTCATACATTTTATGGTTAATCGCTTATGTGCTACATTTTTAAGTCCTAAAGGGGATTTTAACAATGTAGCAGTGGTGTGGTTTCCATAGAACCCGATTCCCATCGGCTTGCCTATTTTTGCAAAGCATATGACCGGAGTATCTACTACTCCCGAAGAAAAAGTAATCCAAATCTGCTTCGGCTTTTCTAAGAATATATTTGACGCCACGCCACTGCAATGTAGTAATATACGCGTTGTAATCCGTTTAAGTTGTTTTATTACAATGAGTGATTATCGCGGAAAGCGAAGACAATATTATAAACTTATTCTTTTCTTAAACAGTTACGACAATACTGATTAGGTATGGTTATTTGGAACTCTAAGAATTATAATTTTTATGCCACACCTGGCCATAAAGTGGCTTTTTCTGTAAGCGTAGCGTACGGAAAAAGCCGCTTTCTGGCCAAGTGTAGACATAAAATGACGTACATAACACGGGAGGTAGTAAAAAAAGCCCTCGATTGCAGATTTACGTCCCTCGCTTGCAGCTCGGGCCGCAAACTTCTGCGATATCGGCCTTTCTTTGTATTACCATCCTAGTTGTGTAATATACTATTATGTGCAAGTAGCCGAGTTTTGAATATATTACACCACAACTAGGCTTCGGTATTCCAAATAGCCCCAGGAAACTTTACATACCTGTTTCAGTCAAAAAATAAAAGACAAAGCTAATTGTTTACTATTATTAAACCGCACTTATAATACGATTTCAAGTATTATTTCAAAAACGACATATGTGCATATGTCGTTTTTGAAATAATACTTGAAATGACATGACAATGTAACTGATTTCAAGAATACCTTACATGACTTTCTCGCGCAAAAGGCATATTATACTGTGCAAGAATACTTAAGTGATAGTATATAGAATAGTTTAGTAACTAACACCACACAATGACATACCTTGTAACTAACGTAATAAAATAATTGTATTATAAATAAAGTAATTGTATTCTATATTCTATGTTTGAAATGAACAGCATGTATGTCATCGACTAAATTTGTATGCCGCAAGGTACCACATAGTGATACTAAGTAATTATTTTTTCATCACACTTGCTCGAAAATGGTGTCATTACACGTAGGTTCTGCGGGCCGTAAATGTCCTATTACGCCCTAGGGCGTAATGGTTTTCTTTTTAAATTTGAAACGCTGGTTCTGTTTTACTCTTATTTGTCATGTTCAAAGGAAACGCCAACTTACTTTTTTAACTTTTATCACTGAAATATTTATTTAAAGATAACTGTAATTGCAAATACATATAAACACATATTTCGGTAACATTAATTAAATGTTTAAATAATGTATTTCTTTATTTTGCAAATATAAAATCAACTAAAATGGCCGTTAGGTACTGCTATGGTTTCCGAACGTGACTTAACGTTCGCATTGTCTATGGACATATGTGACAAATGTCACTGTCTGTTTTAATATTTTCTTGTCATACTGGATCGAAAAGTAAGGTTATTTTATTAAGATTTCCTCACAAGTGTGATGAAAAACATTGTGTGTGCCACGGGCGGTAAAGGAATTACAAACTCGTGTTATTAAAGCCCTCGGTTTCACCTCGGGCTTATAACAAACACTCGTTTGTAATTCCTTACTTACCGCCCTAGATCACAACAGACCTCTATATCTGGGATTACCTAGTTCTTTCGATTTTATCGTCTTATTTACCTCTATAATTGGGATTTCTTTGAATTTTATAGGTACCTCTGTAACTGAGACGACATAATTTTTTTCTTTCCGACTCGGAATTTATTGCAGATAAATTTCCGTTTTGTTTACTAATTTTTAGCCTACCCACGAATTTAGCACGTGGTAATTGTGCTTAAATTACCTCAAGTTTTAGTTTGTTTTTTCTATAGTCCGGATGTTTAGGTAATTGATAAATGATGAATGCTGAAACGATGGTTTAAATTAAATTGAAATATGCAGAAAAGAGGGCTTAAATATTTATCATTGCGTGAATAATTAAGGTAATACCTAGCCCTTTATAAATAAAAATCGAAAGATACGCGATGAAATCTGTGTCGTTTATAAAAACATGTTTGATTTTCTTTTTAGAGGACGAAGGTGAAATTTGTCGAGTGTGCATCAAATTCAGTGAAACATCAGTTGCTCTTTACTCTCACTCACACTCACTCACTCTCACTCACACACATTCATTCACTCACAAACATTCATTTACTCTCACACACACACACACACACACACACACACACACACACTAACTCACTGTCACTCACTCTCTCACTCACTCACATTCATTAACGCACTCTCACACACTCACTCACGTTCATATACTCACCCATTCAATTACTCTCACACTAGGTTACTGACTCACATTCACACACACCCGGTCACTTACACACTCACTCCCGCACAATCACTCACTCACATTCACACACACTCACTCACTCACACACGCTCAAAACACTCTCACTAACTTTCACTCATACATGCAATCACTCTCAGTCACTCACTCACATGTTCGAAACTATAAAATACACGTCTATTATCTAGGAATTCATATACTAAAATCATTATTAGTAACAATCGTCATTATACTCCTAACACATTGTCATTTTAGCAACACGCGTCATTGGTGTCTCTGACAATCTTGCCGAAAATGATGTTGCCAATAATGACAAATTCTAGAAAATGCGGCTTTACAAAACAATTAGGTATATTAACAAGACAAGAATGCACTAAATAGTGTTAGTCCCATGTGTACTTTGATATGGTTATACAATAATACTCCACTGTAAATAAAATTATGAAGATACGGTGAAAAATGTGAAAGACGATAATGATGACAAACTTTGGAGAATCAAAATGAAAAGCTTACTACTCGAATCTCGCGATATGTATCATCTCCGAAGTTTGCCGATCTACTGAGGTGCGGGGTGAAGTGTTAATTTTTTTCTTTAGAAAATAATGTTAATAAACGTAACTAAAAATAATAAAAATAAATAAAAAAAAATATTGCTGAAATAAATCTAATAAAATTGTGACATGACCTAGTCTCGAACTCGATTCAATAACGCGCCGCACCGGGTATAAATCTCGTCACTGCCGACTACGCTATCTCGAGTATTGAAGATGCTGTTGAATTAGAGCATCAGTATCAGCATATGACTTTTGATTAGATTATGGAATTACGTTTTAGGTTTAGTTTTCGGCGATCATTTACTAAGTAGGTACTTGTAGCAATCTAAGAAAATAAGTAGGTACAAAATATGTCCTAATAATTGAGAAGATCAATTCGAAGCATAAAGAAATAAGCATATTATGCGCTGATGGAAAATCAGTAGGTATCTCTAACCAAGGTCACGCGACCATTCTTTTCGTACACCGCCGGCTGTGGGTAGGTAGGTATTTATCGCAGCGCACGAAGTTATGCGCCACGTAGTTCGGTAGGTACCTACATATTATAATTTTAATATTTAGGTATATGGATAAATAATAGTACATTACACAACTAGGGTGGTAATATAAAGAAAGGCCGAGATCGCAGATGTTTGCGGCCCGAACTGCAAGCGAGGGAATGCAAAAATGCCAAAACATAAATAATAAACATGTTTTCATATTATTAATAAGTAAAAAAAAGTGACCATCTCGAGGATTCGAACTATAGACTAATACTTTGGCCGAGGTGCATTACGCGCCCGCTCGTTGAGCCGTTCGGCTATAAAAACAGTGTGCCCGCGCTCGAAAATAGGAAGTTCTTTCTACACCTTCAGAATGGCCCACTAGTCGCGACGCGGCCGCTGGGACAAACGAACACAGGTCCGACCTCTGTAAAGCCTCACCGGCGAATGGGCGTTACTTGTAATAAGGGACGCATTTATAGTTCACGCGCATCACAGAAAGAGAACGCCATATACAGTACGTGCCTGGGTTTTTTGGCGTAAGCGCCAGATATAAAAATACGATTAAATCAAAGATATTATTATGTTTTATTAACATTTTTTTTAATCACTTAAAAGATAAAGGCATGAATGACATTTTTACATAATTTTACCGTTTATTAATCGGTTGTTTGTTCATACTACACAAAAAACGGAATTTGAAGACGCATTTTCGGATCTCTTATCTATCGAAGAAATTTTAAGCAAACATGTTTCCACCATAATCACTGAATAGGTTATATAGTCAAAAAACACATATCTGAAAAGCAGCCCATTTCATAATGTAGATTTTACAAAAATCTCACTAAAAAATAGCTTAAATTTTCGATGACGAGCCTTAATATTTCATTGACTAAAGGTGCTTTTCCACCTGCAGGGCGCGACGCGACGCGACGCGGATGGAATTAAAATTTGTATGAAATTTTCAATCCTCTCCTAGCGATTGCATTGGATTGAAAATTTCATACAAATTTCAATTCAATCCACTCGGCACTGCCCATTCAAAAAGCCGGCGACTTTTTGGTAACGGTCTAAATTGATTTTCTGTGAAGTGTATAGAGCATATTGTGCTTCTTTTTAATGGCCACCAAACAGGTCCTCTGCATGTTGCTGCTATCCAATTTTCTTTAATTTCGGGATCACTTGGAAATCTATAAAAACTCTATTATTAGTTTAAATTACACTCGATACACGTCGAGTGAGTACTAGAAATCTGAGATAGCATGCTATGTATATATATGGTCAGCGATAAGGGTAACGAACGCACAAAGGATCGATTTACATAGCGTTAAAATTTCAGTCAACATCTGTCTCTGGTACGCTAGTAATTTGTTAAGTCAGTAAAATAGGCTTTGTTGTAGTCGGTAATACAAAGAACTCAAAATATGATAAGGACACTAACTAAAGTCTTTGTACAGTTTTTTTTTGTAATTACACGTGCGCCAACAACAATGGACATTATTGTTGCATGTTATATTTTACACCTGGTCGAACCCAAATAATGCATTTATTGCCTTTATTATTTACTACTCTCTTATCTCATTTTGCATTTTTACTGTGCAGGTAAAGGCAAGCGGTTAATTTGACACTATACAGGGAGAACGCTATACTAACTCGATATCGTGGACCGAGTAGACTATTGACTAACCAACTTAACCTTATCGATCTGATGTTCAAGTTTTAAATGGGAACACATAGGATACTTTTTATTCCGGAAAAAATACGGTTCCTGAGGGATATGCGAAATACTATAATAATTTCTACGCGGGCAACGCGGGGGGCAAAATCTAGTATGCCATACAATTCAAACCCTTTGTAAACTTGGGTATATAATATTTGATTTTTACCACATAAAATACTAAAAAAATATAATAACTCCACAATTGTATTGTATTTTCTATACGTTTAATCGCCAGTTAAAATATCTAAAGGTATTACTAGTATTATAAAAAAAGTATGTAGCTAAAGAAAAGGAATTGCTTATTTTGCACAAAAAAATATTTTAAAATGTCGAAATTCACTCATAGAGTTTTTTTATCAACGCATTGCATACATACAAATCATTAGCAATCAATTACACAACATTTATACTTCATACCTAATATTATATTAAAGACACTATCCATCCTTTCATTTTTAAATTATTTTTAGCATCCACTAATCCTGGGCTGGTTTTATCGATACGTGGTATAGGTGCCGCGCAGCACTATCCGCAGCGCACAATATGGCGGACATCGCTGCTGCACTATGAGAAACTTTGTCATTGAATGTATCGTTTTGTACCCCGTTCATTGCGGCGTAAACACTGTGCTTCGCAATAATGTAACTTAGTACAGCAGCAATGTAATACAATACATTAAATGACAAACATGTATAAGCTTATATGGATACAAGTCAGATTATTAGTCAAATTCATGGTTTTATTAGAAATAAATAGTATTTACCTGTGAAAAGTGATCCCATTGGTGTGGAAATTAATTAAATCACTGCGATGTTTGCAAGTAATTATTGCACAACTCGGCATTTTGGCAGAAAACAAAACTTTCACTGTGATCAGCACGCGGGCACACTCGCTAACAACGGACGGTGTACTGGCGGCAGAGTATGCACAATGAGCTTACAGCTGCGACACGGTCGCCGGCGGCTTGTCCTCTCTCTAGTATTCTATGCTCTGAGGTAGGTAGGGGAGAGTGGGGTGCATTCGTACAACGGGAGCATTCGTACAGTAGTGATATCTAAGCTATACAGCACACTGGCGTGTTCATGTTTGTGTGCGTAACTCCCACTCGGACGCATAGGCTACGCGCGGAGCGGCGGGGCAGCAGCGTTGCCATATGGGTACGCAATAGTACGCAATGCGTACTATTTGATGGTCTTGCGTACTCGCGTACTCATCCGTCGATTTGCGTACTATTTTATTACCTGACAGCCGGTTAGTCCACTTGAACAGAATAAATATTTTTTAGGTTTTCCGGTTAATATTATTTACGAACGCACCCAAAATATGTTTACTACTGATACTTCTAGAGATTATCTGTGCTTATCGCACTGACAAGCAAGTGACATGCCAAACTAGTTTACAAATTCTAATGACATTAAGGCTTGAATCGTGTAGATTACGCTAAAATAAGCGTGTTTTTTGTTATATAAACTTTTATTCTCCGATCAATATTTTCCGAGATATTGGGGTTCAAAATTAATGCTTACATAATACTCCTACATACTCTTCACAATCCCATTAACTGTTTAAGTTATTTTACTATAGTTTCTAATTACCTACCTAGTGCTACAACTAGAACAGTAAAATTATTGAATATACACGGTGGGCCCAAGTAACCCGAAAAGCTTTAACTATAGATTCTAACTACTATTAGGAGTAAAATAGGTTCAAAGGTCAGTAATTTTGAAGGGCTCTGGGACTGAAAATTCGTCATTATCGTAATCCAACTTAACATTTTTTTGAGTGAAGTGGTGTTATTATAACACCATGTTTTTATGATGCTATCGTATAGAAAACGCTAAAATAAGCATGTTTTGTATGGGCAACTTTTCTTTAAACTATATAATTACCAAGATAAAGGACGGATTGTAAAATGTAGGTAAAATTTTCAATGATGGAATCGGTCCGGTCTATAATGGTTTATGTATACGATATTAGCCTGCGAAAGTCCGAATCTAGGGCTCTCGCTGGTTAGGACGCATGCCGACACTGCGCGCCCTAGAGTGTTTTTATAGAGCCGGAGATACGAAAAGTCACTATTACCGCCTTATACTTCTAGTCGTATCCATTATCCGAGTTTTTAGGAGTCAATATCTCGGTAACTATCAAGCCGAATATCTCGGTTATTTTTGATTTCAGAGAAAAGTTTCTTCCATAAAGCATGTTTAATTTAGCGAATTCTATACGATAGCATCATAAAAAAAATGTGTCATAATGACACCACACCCAGTGCCGGATTAAGCCAGCGCGGGGCCTGTAGCATTCCTTCAAAGAGGCCCTTGGATGGTCTTAGATATGCTTAAACGGTATGCGACTGAACGGTAATTTTATACGCGACGAAATGACTTAACGAGGGGGGGGGTCCCCTTTTGCGAGTGGGCGCGGGGCCCCTCAATGCGCGGGGCCCGTAGCATTTGCTACTCTTGCTATATGGCTAATCCGCCACTGACCACACCTATCAAAAAAAAACTGGCCAAGAGCATGTCGGACCATGCTCAGTGTAGGGTTCCATAGCCGTAACTATTAGGTAAAAAATACGATGTAAAAAAAGTACAACAACAAAAGAGCGTATCTTCGTAGCAATTACGTCCTTTTGTTGAGAAGCGCAGTTTATCGGCAATAACTCAAAAACGGTACATTCGATCTTGTTGAAAATAATTTTCGTTGAAAGTATTAATTAAGCGTTACCTTCGTGATTTTTTTCATATTTTTCGGACGCACGTTTTAGAAAATAGAGGGGGGGGGGACACAATTTACACAACTTTCGGAGCGATTATTTCCAAATGCATTCACTTAATCAAAAACATTACTTAGGAACCTTATAGTGTTATTTTAAGAGCTGTCGAACTATGTACCACACGTTGATATTTGCTGAAAAAAAATTTTTTATTGTCTTTAACATGTATGGAGTGCCCCCCCTAAAAATATTTATTTTAATTATTTATATACCAAACTAAGTAGCGGCTCATAAAAGACACCTATATTCCAAATTTCATTAATATCCATCTTGTAGTTTTTGAGTAAAATGCCTGTGACATACGGACAGACAGACGGACGGACATGACGAAACTATAAGGGTTCCGTTTTTGCCATTTTGGCTATGGAACCCTAAAAATGTTCAGTCCTTGAAACTTTGAACCTCAATATCTCGGTAAATATTGGTCGGAAAACAAAAGTTTACATAACAAAACATGCTTATTTTTAGCATGATCTACACGCACACACATTAATTTAGGCCAAAAACAGCAAAAAAAAATTGATGAAAAAATGTTTAAGTCCCAAAATCGCCCCCCCTTTGCTATACTCCGACCCTAGAGAGGCCTGAATATTTCCACATAAAAGGTATGAGGTAGGAATTATTAATATTATCTGATATTGCCATGTGTATATCTGAGATCAACCAACCAGCTTTTTGGAGAAATGCTACAGGCCCCTCAGTGGCTTAATCCGGCACTGCTCATTATGTATCAGTTGCATAAACAACTATTTCACAGTAAATTTTGTACTGCGTACTCAAACTTGAATTTGCGTACTATTTTTAAGAGTAGCGCGTAACGGAACGTAAAACCCGTCTGGCAACACTGCGGGGCAGTGCGGCTCCCGGCTTCGACACAACAGGCCCGTTCATGTTTTCGCTCCACGTAAGTAATTTTTGGATTCACTTTGAAATGTGTTTAAATGTTATTAGTTTTACTCCAGTTATAAAAGTGATTCAATTTAGTTGGTGAAATGGTATTGAGGTCTTAAATGCACGCAGTTGTTTTCTGATAACTATAACGGGTATTTTTATTTTAAATTAAATCGTGGTATTTTTGGTTTGGGGTACCTTCGTGCAGTTAGCAGTGGGGTAGATTCGTACTGTACGAATCCTCCCCACACTAACTTGCATAGCATTAAACATTTTTTTTATCGAATATATTATTATTACAGAATCAAAATGCCGCTCATCACCTTCCTTACATAGATCTACAACTCCACCGGCGACTTTTCCTGCTGGAGGACTAATAACTCCAGAAGTTATCCGGCCTTACCCTATAGTAGGCAGAACTGAGTCTAAAAAGTCGAGAAAAGGGAAACAGCTAGGAAAGTCGAGAATATATACAGATACTCCGGAGAAAATAAGACTAGAAGAAATAGAGAAAGCAAAACAGTTGAAGAAGCAAGAGCAAGAGATAAAACTAGAGATGCAACGAATATCCGGTCACTATCCGGTATCCGGCCTATCCGGCCACATTTTACTATCAGGCCGAATACCGGATAGATGCGTAGTATCCGGCCGGATACCGGATAGTAATTAAGCACCTAATATAAGGAGAAAATTTGAGTAACATAAATATTAAACCACAAAGTAATCAATATTGAGGTCAGTTTAATCTCACAATTAATTTTAAACACTAGAAAGTAAAAAAAACTATTTTTTTTTATATTTTAATTGCGTGCTCGATTCCGAACACGTACCAAATCCAGCATCTCCATTAAATCAGGATATGTGTTCAAAAACTCAACTACATACAACTCGTTGCGCGCGCCGTCGAATTTACTCCATTTCGGTATTTTAGGTAAAAAACTTTTGGCCGGATTTTCGGCGGCCGGATACCGGATAACCGGCGGTCGTGACGGCCGGATATCCGGTATCCGGCCAAACCACTATCCGTTGCATCTCTAGATAAAACAAAAGGCTAAGGAGAGGTACTGAGGTACGTTTTTTGTTACTAAGAGTAAGTAGTTATTTGTAGTACCTACTGAGGTACACAAAATAATAACTGATAATTGTTCCTAAAAAAAGGCTGATTCTGTGTTAATTGTGATCTCAATAAATGATAATATCACATTGAATAGTGGTTATTTCTCTCATTGTACGAAGGTACCCCACTATGTACGAAAGCTCCCTACGCTATGTACGAACCTACCCCACGTGTGGGGTAGGTTCGTACGTTTTTCTCATTTTAGTAAAGTTGTCGTAGCATCGCCATGCTTTCTTATATCGAAACAACACATCATTCATCTTAAAGGCTGATAAGTGCGGTATGTGACAACATTAAAGTTATTTTTAAATAATGGATAGTTTTTGTTTTATGTGGCTTAAAGTAAAAAGTGTACGAATGCACCCCACTCTCCCCTACTTACAGTAGTTGTGACGTTAGTACAGAACGTAAGGCCTGGCCACACCATCACTATGGCGTGGCGCAGTCATAGGCGGCTCTAGCCTATTTACCTAGCGCCCGTGTGCAATGAGGGCTACCGTTTTTGTGCTCACCAGATGGCGCCACTGTCGAGTAGGGTCCTGAAGTAGAGCTGTTATTACGGCTGTGAAAACGAAGTTTACATTGGTGTCCGTCAAGATAGCGTACACCGTAAAGATATTCAGAATCTGATGCAGGCAATAAAGAGTACCGACGAAATACCTAGGTGAAAAAAATAGTACCCTTGACCTTTTCGAAATATAAGGCCTGTTCACGGTGAACGCTACCGGGCGTCAAGCTGGCGTACACCGTTTGTATCTCTGGAACGGCTTTGTTTTTGGAAACGCTTTATATCTCATAAAATAGTACCCTAGGGCCCTACAATTTCATTTCTCTAGCTATCGTAGAAGCCGGTAGCGTACACCGTGAACAGGCCTTATATTTCGAAAAGTTTAAGGGTTTTTTTTTTCACCTAGGTATTTCGTCGGTTCTATTTGGGTACTATTTATTGCCTGCATCAGATTCTGAATAGCTTTATACGGTGTACGCTATCTTGACGGACACTTACATTGTAATCGTATTTAATGCCTTAAAACCGTACCTACCATAAATATCGAGCATGCCGAGAAGTTTCCGAATGATGAAACTGTCTCAAAGCACTGAAATTGCTTGACCCATAACTCATATTTGCCATAAATAATCTCATATATTGCAAAATATCGATAAAGTTATTCTGATAAAAAATAAACCCACAGAGATTTGACATATCGGAGACCTCACGCTACCGTAACGCCTCTAGCGGCGAAATTCATTCGCGGAAGCCCTCATTACTCCCTTGGCGCCTTCTTGTAGTGGTTCTGCTGGGGGGATGCTTCCCAGCAGGACGACCTTGCAATCAAATTTACGGCGAAACTGTTTTTTTTATTGGTACTATTATAACTTATACAGGGTGATTTGAATTCGACGTATTCCTTGAAAGGGGTTATTCTATAGCTTATTTGCAATGATTTAAGTCCAATCAACCAGGGGTCAAAACTCAATGGTTATCAAGTTATTTAAGTTTTAACTTTTTTTTTAAAGCCGCCTTCCGATCTAAAACTGCTAATTGTGGTTTATTATTTATTATGAAACAGTTTAAGTTTTGTAATTTGTACGCGAAGTTTCATAATGTTTTTTAAGTAATGACTCGAAGAATTACAAAATTTTGAACAAAATCTAAAAACTTTTGACTTCAAATCCTTTTATTCGTAAATTTTTTAAAAAGGTTTTGGTTGTCTTTTGGATTTTACTTAATCAGCCGTTTATTGACTATTAGATGTAGGATTTTTTCATTCCTAATTTAAGTAGTTTTTTCACAATTAACAGGTTTAGATCTTTAAAAAAAAAGTTAAAACTCAAATAACTTGATCACAGAATAGGCACTATCTAGGTAAGCATGCTCCATCATCGACTTTATCTTCACTTACCATCAGGTGAGATCAAGGTCAAATGCTTACCTATCGTGAATAAAAAAAAAAAAAAAAAAAAAAAAAAAAAAAAACCATTGAGTTTTGACCCCTGGTTGATTGGACTTAAATCATTGCAAATAAGCTATAGAATAACCCCTTTCAAGGAATACGTCGAATTTCATATCACCCTGTATAGATTTTATATTGATATTTTCCTATGTTTAAATACATCAAAGCCAAGGTGGTTCTGCTGGGGAGCAAGGCACCATTAATTAAAGGGGTTTTATTTGCATGACTGCAAATTTGTTTGTCTTTGAATTCCGCGATTATGACTCCTTACAATAAAACAATTTAAACGGGTCAAATAGCATATATTACCTACTTAATTTAACATTCGGACGCATCACCCATTACAGCGTTCTTGACTGCGGTAAACTGAGAAGAAAATATAATTTTTCTCCATCAAAATTGCAATAATATAACATTCATAATTTCAGCTGATGCCAAAAAAATAATTTAATGCAAATTCTTTATATGTTTAGTTATTTCAGACTTTTTCTTGAATTTCTTTTGGCATATATCGCAAACATATGACAACTTCTCTGCATGAACGAGAGTCTCGTGTCTACTGAGTCGACACTGCGCTATATACCGCTTCGGGCAAAGCTGGCAACGGTACGGTTTCACCCCGGAATGGATTCGCTTATGTGCAGTGAGCCTATGTTTATATGTGAATGATTTTTGGCATATGTCACAGCAATATGGTTTGTCCCCAGTATGTGTCACCTGATGGGACGATAAGTGCATCGCTTGCCCGAACTGCTTTCCACATTTCTCGCAAGTATACCACTTTTTGCCAGTGTGGCAACGCTTATGCCGATTCAAATTGGAGTTATCGGAGAATTTCTTGTAGCAATATTCGCAGGAATACGGTTTTCGCTTTGAATGTATTTTCTCATGACGCAACAAGTAATATTTTTGCACAAATGTTTTGCTACATATTTTGCAAATGTGAGGTTTTTCTCCTGAGTGCAGGCTTTTATGTCTAATTAGATGCGCTTTGCACGCAAATACCTTATTGCATACTTCACAGGTATTAGATTTGTCTATTTCTGGTTTATCATCATTGTCTTTGGTACAGAGATTGCTATTTATGTTAAAATCAGCTTTATTGGTGAATTCTTTGGACGATACATTCTCCTTTTCACAATATTTCTTCGGTATTGTTTTCAGTCTTTTACTTTTCCTTATGTTAGCTTTTTCAATACTACTTTTTAGCACTTTGGTAATATTACTGACAAGTGTTTTCTTTTCGTGATCTAAATTCTCCGGTTGAACATTATCTGAAGATTCCGTGAGACAACATTTCTTTTCTAAGTTCTTAGAATGATTGGGTTTTATAGGGCTAACATCATTAATACTTTTTTTCACTTCTTCAGTGTGAGTTTTCATATGAGTGCTAAGACTAAAATTATCATCAAATGTTTTTCGACATATGTCACACTTATGTATGCTGTCATTAAAATCTCGCTCCAACTTCACCAAGCAGGTCCGTAGTGTGCCTTTTCCTCTATTACTGCTGAATATGGGCTGTTGCTTGAGGGAGGCGAGAAAATCTGTTGCTGAAAAAGAAATATGTAAATACAATATTAGAGAACAAAACCCAAAAGTTTGTTTAAAAGTTTTGAATGCCTAGTCTATGCCTGGGATACATGAGTAAAGGGTATCGAGGTAAAATGTATAAAACAGGTATAGGTAATTTCACGAAAGTTGAGGCCACGCACACAACAACACTGTCATGTAATGACAGCGGGATTTTGAAATTACTGTTCTTTTTTCGTACCGATAGCAGGTTCAACAGTGAATTGCAACATAGACCAAAAAGTTTGTTTAAACTATAGCCTTGTGTTTATTACTCATTCATTCATTTCATTCATTCACTTTTTTTGCAATGAGTACTTCATGTAGCTGTGTGCGTAATCATTCACCTCAACTCTCGTGAAATTACCTATACAAGACTATGAATATTTTAACTTATAGCATTAATTTATGCCCAAAGCATATAATTTTTTAATCTCCGCTTTGAATGAAACATCCAAGTACAAGATTGGTTTGTAAGTACTCCTGGCATTAAAAAAATTTACAGGAATGCAAGGACCTTAAAATGAATAGCCGGAATGAGCCACGCCAACAGATAACTGAAGCATTTGTAGTGGGCCGGAGCTGCACGCACACATCAACAACTTTTTTTCTGCCACCCGCAGCACGCACACATTGACCTGACAAACCAGCGTTCAAGAAACCGGCGGACTGGAGGTGCTTCACCTTCAGTTCGCTGTCCTTGCAGGAATAAAAAAATTGACATGAACTAAATTACAGTGTACATCATGATAAAAATATGAAGGCAACTTACAATATGTTTCAAAGTCAAAGGCCACGTCGGGCGGCTGCAAAGTCTCGGGACCTATTACTAGTTCTTCCTTCACCTCGTGACCGGCATATAATTCTGCAAGCGCCTCTGATTCGGCCTCTGTCTTCCATTCTACCTCCTCCTTTATATCAAGTTCTTTAAAAGGCATACACCCGTTGAACCTCGCCATAAAGTCACTTTTGTATGCCGAAAACTACTGATGCGAATTAGTTACAAGTTAAATATCAACCCTGTCATCTACCTTCAAGAATCACCACGAAATCCACGAATTAAAAAAAAGTACCAACGGCTCCCGATGTTTGTTTTAATTTAAACTGACAGTGACATTTTTATTTTTTTCTACAATTCAGTACTCAGTTCAAATACGGACAGTGTTTGTCCTAAATAATAAAACACCTTATAGCAAATAATCCTTGATTATATGTTAACATGAAAAATGTTTTTTTTTTATGCAAATATGGTTTGCTATTAAAATATAAATTACATTAAAAAATTTCATGATCTTTTTGATTGTTTTGTTGATTGCTTATTTTGTAATCTGTACTTGTTTTGGAACATCACCTAATCACAGTGTTGCCAACTAAGCGTATTTATAGCTTTATTAAGCACATCTTTGATCGATTTCACTTCAAATATTACTCTTTGAAATAAACTAAATTTTAGAAATCGAAAATGTATCATTTGATGGTTTTTATTACATATCATATTTTATACTTAGAATGCTATTTTAGGGTTATAATAAGATCCCTTGATAGTTGAAAGTATTTTAAATTACCGTGCTGTAGTACTACTTATCTTCATTTTTTAAGAACAATAAAATGTCTGACGTAAGGATTGTTTCTTTTACACGCATTTTTATTTAGTTTTAGGGCCAATATTGAGCGTTTTTACGGCGTTTTATTTTCGTCATTATTGTCTCAGTAAATATTGTTCAAAAAAACAATGCCTAGAGTTAACTTTTTATGAAACCGAAAAGAGTTTAAGTCTAGTTTAAGTCTAGTTTTATCAAAATTGTCACAATTTGTCCTTTCGTTATAGTAAATAATCGTCAGACAATAATGATTGTCAAACCGCGCAGTCAAAACGCTCGGAGAATCGCTCTTTAGCACTTTTTAGAACATTATTTTAGCTTTTAAGTGAGTTGTCGACTAGGTAACACTACCCAGTTGACACTTGACAGAAAATAAAGTATGACGTTCATGTTCTTCCTTTACGAAAGCGTTGTGTTATTTTCACAATAAAATAATACCTACTTGAAATGTATATTTTGTTCGACGAAATATTGATTAAAATCTCTTTTATATAACACCGTAATTAGATACACTTCGTACATAAACTACAACAAATACGCGGTCCCTTTTTGAAGTCGTGCGAAAGTAAAGACCTAATTTACCTCAAAACTCAATACATACCAGGAAACCCATAAAAAATGGGCGGAAAGGCAGAAAAAGGCACGCCAAAGTACATAGCCAACAAAATAAAAGCCAAAGGCCTACAGAAATTGCGGTGGTACTGCCAGATGTGTCAGAAACAATGTCGTGATGAAAATGGATTCAAATGCCACACGATGTCGGAGTCCCATCAGCGTCAGCTACTGCTGTTCGCTGACAACTCTTCTAAGTATATCGACGAGTTTTCTAAAGAGTTTGCTGACGGTTATGTGGAACTGCTTCGGCGACAATTTGGGACAAAACGGGTGAACGCAAATAAAGTGTATCAGGACTATATTTCTAACAGGTACGTGATTTATTCTACATAACCATTAGCCTAAGCCAAAGTAAATGAAATTTTAAAAAAAAGCATATTTAACTTAGATCATTTAATCAACAACACAGCAAATTCATATTATAATACAATCATACTGAAATTTCTATATAGAACCTGTAATATTTGAAGTGATTCCATGGATCGCCACCAGAACAGGTTTTTGAAAAAATGGGGCCAATCTGGAAGTATTATTTATTTATCTTTATTGCACAAATCAAATAGTACATTTGGCGGACTTAATGCCTTAGGCCTTAAGGCATTCTCTACCAGTCAACCAATGGGCTAAACAGAAACATTATTAGTATTCTCTTTCAATTCACACACATTCAGTGCTGAAAACCTGACTATCGGGTTATTTTGTATGAAAATTTGGGAATTTGGCACTGTGTTAACAAAAGATTTTTATGCCACATCTGGTCATAAAGTGACTTTTTCCGCACGCTGCGCGTACGGAAAAAGCCGCTTTGTGGCCAAGTGTAGACAAAATTATGTACACAACTCGCTTGCGTTCTCGGCCTTTCTTTGTTTTACCACCCTAGTTATGTAATGTACTATTTCAAATTGGTTTTTGTCACTCTTACAATGCAAATGCCAGCTACCCAAATATGACATACAAGCTGCTAAAAGCACTATCAGTCTTAAAGCCAAGTAATAATATTAAAGTACCAATATCAAAAAAGTAGAGTTGCTTACATAATGTTTATGTGGGATGCTCCTACTATGTACATACTTAATCACCTGTGTTCGGGGATTTCTGTGCCACACTGCTGGTTGTCAAGTAGAAATGGTCATATGGATACGCCGCTTGGCCCGCGATTCAGTAAAACTGTTTGAAAAATAACCACTATTTCGCTGTTCGTAATATGTTTATAAAATAAACAACATTACATAAGCAGTGTTGTTTATGATTAAACTAAAAATGAATTAAATTAATTAATTAAACTAAGAATGATTAAACTAAAAATTAATTAAGTTATACAAAAATGTATTTATATGTAACACCTTTATGTACATGACTATGCAATAAATTATGATTATGATTATAATTATTTAAGTGTAACATTAAAGAAATCCCTATTTCCATTTTAACAGTAATGTCGGGATGTTTTTTTGTCATTAAGACATGTTATTTTTGCACTTAATAATGACTGCAGCTGCAGTGCGATTAGGCTTTACAATGTTATTCTACGGGGTGCTAATAATCGGTAGATAAGATAAGCTTTTGAGAAAGTGAATGCAGCTGAGATGAAGGGTTAGACACTGCTTTGTCTTATGTTTTGTAGTTATTGGTTGAAATAAGCTCAAGAGTAAACTTACTCTACTCTACTCTTACTATCTACTGGTAGTAAACACATTTACTTAAGTACTTTGGTTTGTTAAGCAATTGATTGATAATCGAAATAGAAAAATATGTTATTGTTAATAATATGCAATGCATGATTAACAGTAACATGCGAAAACACTGTATCGCACACAAAGCCCGGAATCCCGCAGCATATCCATACTAGTATTATGATTGACCGAGTGGCATAGAAATCCCTGATCACTGTTAATCACAGCAGGACACCTTTAACATGTTTTTATATCACTTCAGAGACCACCTTCACATGAACGCGACCCAATGGGAGACGCTTACCGAGTTCGTGAAATGGCTCGGCCGCGAGGGCAAGTGCGTGGTAGACGAGACGGAGAAGGGCTGGTTTGTGGCGTACATCGACCGGGACCCGGCCGCCGTGGCCGCGATGGAGGCTAAGGCGAAGAAGGAGAAGATGGACAAAGATGACCAGGTAGCTATCTCTAAATCATTGTTAAAATAAAAAAAAACCAGACAATTGCTAGGGTTCCCCACACACCAAGGGTTCCGTACTAATACTTTCAAAAAGACTATTTTTTATGATTTAATTACAAATGTACCAATATATTTAAGCCCCCGAATACAATACATGGGCGATTCCATTATCGCGGGTGCAACATTTTGACTCATTCAAGGCCTCCTCCTAATAAAACGAAAAACATTTATTATAAAAATATTGTTTTAAGGATTACATTTTAACCACAAACGTTAGGGCCGTCGATGGGACTAACAGAAGAAACAACACTTAATGTTCGAAGTGCGTTTAATCAAAGAATTACAGTCGTGCAGCAAACAATTACTTAATTAATTAACTTAAATTATTGATCGAGGTCGATCACGACCTTACGCGACCGCGATGGAAGATGTAAGACGTCGCGAGCACCACACTTTCCTCACAGGTCACTTCGCGAAACACTAATACCAGATGTTCAGTCAGCACTTTCGTGGGAGTCCGCGGCAATCGATTATCGGGAATCGCCGATGACTCGCTCTGAGAACACTCATCGCGGCGTGGGAACCTCGGCTCGTAACACCTCCCCTCCTAGATGCGCAACTATTTTCCAATGTCTAATGAAAATGTTGCGGCTCGCCGATCTTGCGTGGTTTGTGTACTGGATTCCAGTGTTGGAAGTTCAATTTCGTTTGTTCCTCGAGTGCAGGATCGGTGGCGCTGGTAGTAATATAAGATGGTCAGCGCAACTGCTCCAAGCAGTATAATAATATATGTGGGTATAGTTGTATGAAATAGACTGGAAGAATCTCCTGCTGCGGTTATCACTGGTGGTTCTAGGAGCACCTGATGTTCAATAGTATGCAGGGTGTTAAGATCAATTGTGGTCAGGTTATAATGCAACGATTGCTTTCGTGAAGTCGGTAGAAAGGCTGATTTCGGTAGCGTCATGATTTCGACGGCGTGTCCTCGCAGTTTATCGTCTGTATTGACAATCGTGAATTCGTGTGTTCGTAGGCGGCAATTTCGTGGAATCGTAGCTAAGTAACTACCTTTCAGTATGCGGTGTTCTTCATGTTGGCATGAAATAAATACTTTTGTACCCGTCGGGAATGCAATTATGTAGTGTTGACTGTCCAATTCCAGAAGAGCTTCTTTGGTGAGTGTGATATTCGTGGCTCGGCATGATTCATCCATTTCCTGTTCCAGCACAAGTCGAGTGATGCAGTCTCGTTGAGTACGGATCTGATGAATGGTTTGTTGCTTGCAGATGTACCAGGTGTCAATCTTTGGGCATTCTGCCTCCATGTATACGAATTCCTTGGAATTGGTTGCCAAAAAGGGATATGGTGGAATAATAATTTGGGAGTATTTATTAGGAACGGGACATAGTCTATAAAGATCATAGTTTGTTGGGGACATTATGGGAAACTTTAGAGCTATAACGACCTTTTCATCCATAAAGTAAGATCCTAAGCTAATTATATCATAGTAATACCTAATATCTAAATTTAATACGTGTGCAGGTCCATAAAGGTCCTTTATTTTATTTATCATATTACTTATGTCATTAACTGATAAAAGTGAATGGTGCATTGAGTTAGTGCGACTAAAAGCTAATATATTTTCTATTCTAATAAGCTCGGCCAAGAGGTCCTCAACATTTTCGCTAAAAATGTTAAGTATTTGGGTCAGGTGAGCATGTTGAGTGAAAAGTTCTTTATCGGCCTCCGTACCGTTAATGAAAAGTTCGAATGCTTTTTCTAATTTCCTCTGATTGAAGGTCAAATTATTTAAAATTTGAGTTTGTTGGAGAGTCAAATCTTTGTACAAGCTAATATGCTTGTTCAAACTAGCAGAGAGCGCTTGGTCATCTTTTTGAAGAATAGTCAAAGCATTTTCTAAATGCACTGCATCGTCATTATCAAGGTTGCCGGTTACACTTTTAATTAATGTACCGAGAGGGTTGAGAAGACCACGTTTTAATCGTTTTGGCTCAAAAGACTCTAATTTCAACATTGTTTTATTTAATTTGGAAAATAGGTACAAGATTTGATCTTTGAATAGACGGAAACTTTGATTCGGGATTTTGTTCACGATATCTGTTAGTTGAGTTTGTACCAGCTCAATTTGTGTTCGGATATTAGTGAGATTGATTTCAATGACAAAAATATGTTCGTGAGAGATGATTTTCGTTGAGCCCAGCATAAATGGTAAGATACCAGGTCCTTCGGAGAGGCTGTCAAGTCGGATACTGTCATGTGTCGTCGGTGATAGGTCGGCTTGGGCCCGGTTCAGGGTTGTCACGAGAATTATTGTCCTGTAACAATTTAAAGTATTTTTTAGTTCGTTTAATTAAGTTTTTTGAAACTGGTCCGCGTTTTCGGGAGGTATAGATATGAATAGGAGAATTCGACACAACTTTATCATCTGTATAGCGTGGTGCTAACTTTTGCCGAGATGCAACTGGGTTTTTTATATATATTTGTTGGTTTTGGTTATAGTCTGTTTCAGGTTCCCTATTCTGGTTTCGTCTGGTCATCATTTCTATACGATTTGAAAATGATTCGTCGTGAACAGTTTTGTACACGATTTCCATTTTTGCTTTATGTTCTTGCATGTACTGTTGTAGAAGTCTTTCTGTCAAGTCCAGGTCAGTTGGATTTCGAGGGTCAAAATGTCCAGATAACAGTTCGTAGGGTCTGCATTTAGTAAGGCTATGTATGGAATTGTTGTATGCAATTAAGGCATAAGGGATAAGATTATGTGCAGGCTCGTTTTTATGTTGTATTTTAAGTAATCTCAGATGTTCTAAGAGGGTATTGTGGAAACGTTCTATTACGCCATTTTCATTCGGTGCATTGGGAGCCGTTAGGTGATGCTGTATCTTATGAAATCTAAGAAATTCGTTAACTAATTGATTTGTGAATTCTGTACCTCTATCCGTGGTTAATACTAAGGGGAACCCATGATGAGTACCAAATTTCAGTAACGCCTTTACTATATTTGGGGCTGTGCAATCAGGTAAAGCGTATGCTTGAGCGTATTTACAAAATGCATCTATGAAGGTCAGATATTTTTCGTTCTCAATGGTTACAACGTCGGCATGTATAAGTTGGAGAGGTTTAGAGGGTGGAGGAACGATTTGAAATTCGGGTCTCACCGGATCACGGTCGTATTTTGCACGGCCACATATGGAACATTGATTTATATATTTTGCAATACTTTCCCTAAGCTTAGGCCAATAATAACGTTGAGATAAGGCAAGGTATGTTTCATTTATGCCTCTGTGGTTCGTTTTGCCTACATGATATTTGGAAACTATATCCTCTTGATTTGAGAGTTCATTTACATCTTTGACTTCATGTTTGACCAGTATTAAGTTCATAGAAGAACTGGTAAATAGGCGTTGGAGAATGGGTACGATAGTGAACATTTTTGAAAGTGGTTTAACCAGTATTGCTGTGCGTGTTTTTGATTGAGTATAGTTTTCAAAAACGGCTATTAGATCCTGTTGCAAATTCTTCTCGGAAACGTGAACTATGGTTCTATGGAAGGTTTCAAAAGGTGTGATTTCTTTAGGCTTAGTTCGCGTCTGAGAATCCGTTATATTTATTACAAGTTGTCGCTTAAATTTATTTAAGGGATCCTCCGAAATCGGTATTTCTAAGATAGGATTTTCTGCACTAGTGTGTATCGTTTCAGCAGGGAGGTTATTCTGGTCACCGGGTGTATTCGTAAACAACAATGGGCTGTTCAGGGGATTTTGGCTGGGTGCTGTGTTAGTTGTAGATGGACTTGGTAATGGTCTCAGACTGGGTGCAGTGTCAGTTGAAGACTGGCTGATTATTGGTCTCTCGTCGGGTGCTGTAAGGGTTGATGTAGATGATAGTCGAGATGAGGGCCTTGAACCAGTATTAACTATTAATGAAGACACCTCTTCATTGTAAATTTCGACTCGGGAGAGGGCGTCGGCATTTGTGTTATTTTTTCCTTTTTTGTATATTATGGTAAAGTTGTATTCAGATAACTTAAGTCTCCATCTAGTGAGACGAGAGCTGGGTTCTTTGAGATTTATTAGCCACTGAAGGGGCTTGTGGTCTGTGATAATTTTGAATTTTCGGCCAAATAGGTAGGGTCTAAAATATTTTGTTGCGTATACTATTGCAAGAAGTTCTTTCTCAATAGTTGAATAGTTAACTTCGCTGTCGTTAAGAGTGCGAGAAGCGTACGCTATTGGTCTATCGGAACCTATCGGTCCTTGTGAGAGAATTGCACCGAGGGCTACATTAGAAGCATCTGTAGTCAAAATAAATTCTTTTGAGAAATCGGGATATTGCAGTATAGGGTCATTAGTTAACAGAGTCTTACAGTGTTCAAAGCATTTCACGTAATCCGGGGTCAGGGTGATTTTAGCTCCTTTTTTGAGACACGCGGTCAATGGTTTAGTTATTCGTGCGAGATTCGGGATAAAACGCCTATAGTATCCCAGAAGTCCTAGAAAACCTTTAATTTGTTTTGCCGTTTTAGGAATCGGGTATTTCGAGATTGCTAAAATTTTGTCTGGATTGGGCTTAACGCCTTCGGGCGTAATGATGTGTCCTAAATATGGGGTCTCACGTTTCAAAAATTCGGATTTGTCCATTTGAATTTTAAAATTGGAATCTCGAAGCCTGTCAAATATTATTTTCAAATTTACCATGTGTTCTTGGAGTGAAGTTGAAAAAACTAGGATGTCGTCTAGATAGACAGTGCAAATAACGTTCTGTAGATCTCTAAGAACGTTATCCATCACTCTTTGAAAGGTACTTGGACTATTTTTGAGACCCATGGGCATGCGTAAAAATTCGAATTTTCCATTTCCATCACATACACTAAAGCCGGTTTTGTGAATATCGTCTTCGTGCATCTCCACTTGATAGAAGCCACTAGCTAGATCTAGTGTGCTGAAATATTGACATTTGCCAAGCTTGTCGAGGATATCCGAGATATTGGGAATAGGGTATTTGTCATCAATTGTCTTCTCGTTGAGTTTTCTGAAATCTACGACTAACCTCCATTTTGTTTTACCAGATGCGTCACTTTTTTTTGGTACGATCCATATAGGGGCGTTCCAGGCAGAAGATGAAGGTCTAATAATACCCTGGTCAAGCATCTTATTTATTTGGTCCTGAACCTCTTTTCTGTGAACGTATGGATACCTGTAGGTTTTACTATGCACGGGAATTTCGTCTGTTGTCCTAATTTGATGTTTTATTTTACTCGTAAAGGTCAGTGGTTCGTTATCTAAATGAAATACGTCAGCGTATTCTTTACACAAAGTCAATAAGTTGGCCTCCTCCTCGTCATTCAAATGACTTGTACGCAAACGCGATAATACTTCTCGGAAGCGTTCGGGCTCGCGCTTGCTGTCTGCAAGTGTTACGTCGGGTAATAGCATACTCCGTTCGCTAAAGATATGGGCTTCTAATGGTTGTATGAACATTAAATTTACGTCGTTTAATGTTGGATTAAATATTTCTATCAGGGCCTGATTTTTAACAGCTGTAGTCACACAGTCTAGAATGTAACATTCGCATATAGTTTGGTAATTTATGCAAACGTCGCCTTGAGAAATATTAACTGGCACTCTAATCATTCGGCTGGATTGCGCAGGTATTGTTATTGTTGCAGGGCTACTACGTGACTCATACATGTGTATCGGGTTGTTTGCAAATTCCGTTCTTAATAGACGGGTTTTAAGGTCGATTTGAGATCGCCACTGTTCTAATAAATCTAAACCAATCAATCCGTCAAAATACTCGTGAAATCGGTAAATGTAGAATTTTATAGGTTTTTGATCACTAATTTCATTAAAACAAGGGACGGTTATGGAATAATCGTTCTGGGTAGTTGCATGAATATTCGTGACTACGAAAGGGTCATAATTTCGTGGAGTGTTTGAAAAGAATAGGTCGGCGGCTTCCGGGCTAAGAAATGATTTGTTGGCACCTGTGTCAATGAGAAGTTTTAAAGGCGGATTCGAGATTTGCATGTATGGGAGTTG
Source organism: Eudemis profundana (assembly GCA_947034925.1). Lineage (NCBI taxonomy): Eukaryota > Metazoa > Arthropoda > Insecta > Lepidoptera > Tortricidae > Eudemis > Eudemis profundana. Next base: position 3,189,897 of record OX344817.1, on the reverse strand, counting down.
CCGTTTATCTTGAAAATTAATCTCTATTCGGGGAATTTGACTTGAGGCGTCGACGAAAAATTTTCATTGTCATTGTCTTTGTTCTCAGTAGTTTGGAGGGTTTCGTTTGTCATATATTGGTCACAAAGGCCTTGGGCTTGTGCCTGGTCATAGTAGTCGTTAGAGCAGTATTGGTCATAGTAATCTTCCGGGCAGTATTGATCATATTGGTGCGGGTAATCTAAGTCATGTAATTCGTTCATGTTAATTTGTTGAGGTCTGACTTGTGGAGTAAGGGGTAAGGTTCTGGCAACGGGGTGGCTTACACCGCTCATTGGCCTTGAGAAATTTCGCTGGAAATTATTTCGGGGTGGGATTCTAAATCCAGTAGTCATGTTAGAGCGTGGCAATGCCTGCATCATTTGTTGAGTCCTTGAAGGTCCTTGTCCGTACGAAGGGACGCCTTGTCGTTGAGTGGGTGACGTTACTTTAAGTGTATTAGGTAAATTATTATGCGCCGTATTAGAACGTAGATTTAAGTATTGGTTCAAATTTTGAGGTGTCATTTGCGGTGAGTCGTTAATTTGCCTGCTGTAGTTGAAAGGTATTTGAAATTGTGCTGGTGCTCTGGCTCTGAAGGAGCTTAGACTTTTTTGTTGTTTTTGGTAAATTACATTTAACTCCTCTTGTGCAAATTCTAATGCCTTTTCGAGATTTTCCGGTCTCATGCATCGCACTCGCAAACCAAGGGGTTCGTGGAGGCCTCTCGTATATGTTTGAAGAGCTAGTTTTTTATAAAGTTCGCGTTTGGCCTCTACTGTGGTAGCTAAAGATTCGTGTAACTCGCAGTATGTCATTATCGTACTGAGTAAATTTTGAACGCGTTCGTAAAAAACGTGGGGGGTGTCAGATCCTTGCGTTAACATAGATAGGTCTGTGTAAAGAGCCGTTTCATCTCTGTGATCTGAAAATGAGTTAATTAGTGCATTTCGAATACCGTTCCAGTCCCTTGGGATGCCATTAGCTGCCAAAAGGGTAGCGGCTTTGCCAGTAATTTTATTTAAAATACCATTCAAAATGGCTGAATTATTTAGTTCATTTCCGGGAGCTGGATTGATATACGCTAAAATTAATTTATCGCATATGTCTAGGAATCTCACAAGAACATTTGAATTTCCATCAAACTCAGGGACTAGCCGTAGGGCTCTCCAAATTCTATCGGTCTGATCTACTTCCTGGGGTGCGTTCTCACTCGTATTCGGCATATTGGAAATTATTTCCTCCTCTTCAATACTTTCTAAACTAATTAATAAATCTCTATGGAATCTAGATTGACGGTGTGTGTCGGGCGGGATGGCCCGGTTAGCGCGTGGATGAAAAATCGTGCAAGATTAAATTAAACTCTAGTATGTTAACTTTTTATAGAAAAACGAATAATTAATACCAATAATTAATTAAAATATTTACGATCGATCTTTAAAACAGGATTGCAAATGGGATTAGCAACCAATAGGAATCGTATAAGTACTTATAGTTCTAAACTCACAGTATCTGCATCTGCATAGCGAATAGTGGAGGACTTATCGATGTTTGGATGTTGCCGCTCCGCTGCTCCGCGGGTCTGCTGCTGCTGCTAGTCACTGTTCACGGCCACACGTAGATTCTTTGGGTAGTCGAACTGTCTATGGATGACTATTAGGCGAGACTCGATGCTAGATTCGCGCACTGATTCGACCACTCCCCGACTGCGCCACAAACGTTAGGGCCGTCGATGGGACTAACAGAAGAGACAACACTTAATGTTCGAAGTGCGTTTAATCAAAGAATTACAGTCGTGCAGCAAACAATTACTTAATTAATTAACTTAAATTATTGATCGAGGTCGATCACGACCTTACGCGACCGCGATGGAAGATGTAAGACGTCGCGAGCACCACACTTTCCTCACAGGTCACTTCGCGAAACACTAATACCAGATGTTCAGTCAGCACTTTCGTGGGAATCCGCGGCAATCGATTATCGGGAATCGCCGATGACTCGCTCTGAGAACACTCATCGCGGCGTGGGAACCTCGGCTCGTAACAAACCTCTTTTCTACAGATTTGTGTATAAGAATCCCACTAATATTATAAATGCGAAAGTTTGTGAAGATGTTTGGATGTTTAGATGTTTGGATGTTTGTTACTTAATAACGGGGTGCCGACTGGATGGATTGAGCTGAAATTTGGCATGGAAGTAGACAAAGCCCTGGATTGAAACATAGGATACTTTTTATCCCGGTGAAGAGTTCCCTTGGGACAGTAGCGGGAACAATGCGGGCGAAGCCGCGGGAAAATGCTAGTTTGAAATAAATGTTTAAATAGCCACAAGAGAGGGTTAAAGTGCTATCGCGGGTGCAACCAAATCGGCCCTCCTCTCCGGATCACAGTATAAAAACAGATATATCTTTTAACTGTCAAATATTTAAAATGTTTTGCCTATTTATATTGAAAGACAATAAAGAATCAACTATAGAAACATAAAAAAAGTATTAAAAACTGAAACTGTCAATAAATTATTCACTGTTAAAACGATCGCGGGTGCAACATCGTATGATTCGCAGTTGGTCCTAAATCTTAGAATGCTAAGGTTTTCAAGCGCTTTAACATCCTGAATATAAAGTTACGAGTAAGTCCATAACAATTAATTTAAGACCTCACCCTACACGATGGTATCAAAAAAAGTAATACATTTTGGGACTTGAAAATTGATGTCAAGGTTCGTCTCTAGCGGAATCGCCCACATATGATATGGTCTTACGTATATAAAAAAAAAACCGGTCAAGTGCGAGTCGGACTCGCACACCGACGGTTCCGTTCAAACTCGTAAGTAGATACGTGAATAGTTCAAGAAAAACTGTATGGCGGTTAGCTTAGTAGGACCAAATAAGTATGTGTACGATTTTTGAAAATTTCTAAAAAACGATGCAATTTAGGAAAACCGTTTTATTTTTCCTGTAATATTTAGGATGATATTAATAATTGGTAATTATTACAGATTTTTCTGTTCAGTAACTTCGAAGATAATAGGGGGGGAATGGTATTTTTTTGAACGTTTTTGGTCATAAATCAAAAAGTACAAAATAAAGAAAAAAAATAAAAATAGTTTTGGAATCTACAAATTAAGCCCTTTCATTTGATATCCCACTCGATATATTAGCTCTACTTTTGTTTTTCCACATCCCATTTTGGACCCCTTTAAAAAAAAAGTAAAAAAGGTATTCGATTTTTTTTCTATCCAATTGGCTCGAGTAAGCGACTTTTAACACTGTTCTAAGTTTCAAGTCGATAGCATCAGTAGATCCTGAGATATCTTGCTGTGACTAGCCTGCAAATATTTAACTGTGTTCTCTAATAAACGATGTTATAATTACAAATGTATAGTTTTCAGATTTTTCCCCATACTAGTATTATACGGTATTACTTGCCAAATTCCATAGTTCTAGGTCAATTGAGAGTAGCCTATAAATTTTGGTTTCCTTGAGAGTCGAAATTTATTCACGTTACTATTTATTCACGTGGCTTTAAGGGACCATAGAACTCCATGCGTTCCTGCGATAAAGGGTCTTGACAGACGGACAGACAGACAGACAACAAAGTGATCTTGTAAGGGTTCCGTTTTTTCTTTTTGCTGTACGGAACCCTAAAATCAGACTGGAGAACTTCCTCGCTTTTGTGAAGTCACTTAAAAACTACTTACCTTAAAATTGGTATTTTTTTTCCAAGATTTTATTTAGTTTCATCTGTCCCAGTGTCGGTCTGTAATCAAATCTTGCTAGTTAAAATTGACCCAGTTTCTGGTTTCGATTGAGCTGAAATTTTGCAAGAATATGTAAATCAGAGGACAATGTAATATATATGACATGGATCTGATCTGATGGTAGCCATAGGATCATCTAAATTACATAAGATAAATCCACCATGTTTGGCACAGAAATACGTCAATGTAGAACGAAAAAGTGTCTAAAAAGAAGTGACGATGACCTACTTTGGACGCCGTCAACTTCAGTTTCCGTCAATATTATTATCAGATTTGAAAAGCTGATAATAATCGTGTAATAATAATTGATCAAATACCACCAAATGAAATGGAAAATTTATGTTTTCCATCTTACACGCTTGGGTCCCATACAAATCGACGAGCTTTTTTTTTTTTTTTTTTTTTTATTTCCATCTATCTCAATATATCTGTGGGTCTAGTGAAAAGGGGTACAAGTCACATTTAACCTAGGAGCAAAAGAGCTTAAGTCATACAATAGAGTTGTGACCTTTTGGTCCTGGTATAAATTTGACCTATACCCCTTTTCACTAGACCCACAGATATGTCTGAGGTGTTTGGGCTTTTTTTGATTAGTTTTGACGTGCAGTTTGCGATTATACAAAAAGTATAGTCGGCAATAAAACCTCGTCTCAAATAGTACATTGTGTATCAAGGGCGGTAAGTAAAGAATTACAAACGAGTGTTTGTTACAAGGCCGAGGCGAAGCCGAGGGCTTTAATAACACGAGTTTGTAATTCCTTTACAGCCCGTGGCACACACAATGTTTTTCATCACACTTGTGAGGAAATCTGATTAAAATAACCTTACTTAACCTAAATAAAATTGTAAAACTGACAGTGACATTAGTGGCATATTCCATAGACAATGCGAACGTCAAGTCACGTTCGGAAACCATAGAGGTAAAGACTAAAAATGGTTTATTTTATATTTGCAAAATACTGAAATACTATATTTAAACATTTAATTAATGTTACAGAAATATGTTTTTACATGTATTTGCAATAACAGTTCTCTTTAAATAAATATTTCAGTAATAAAAGTTAAAAAAGTAAGTTGGCGTTTCCTTTGAAAATGACAAATAAGAGTAAAACAGAACTAGCGTTTCAAATTTAAAAAGAAAACCATTACGCCCTAGGCCGTAATAGGTCATTTACGGCCCGCAAAACCTACGTGTAATGACACCATTTTCGAGCAAGTGTGATGAAAAATATTTTTTTTTTTATAGAAAACTTATTTTTTAATCTAAATACCTTGTGTAATGTTACAGGAAAGGATGCTAGAGTTTATACAGAAGCAAGTGGAGCGAGGGAGGAAGGAGGGTGATGATGGAACCCCCTCGTACACGGAGCTGAAGAGAGAGAGCAGCCAGGAGAGGATCTCGCTCAGTCTCAACCTCAAGAGGAAAACTGATGGTAACTATCATCATCATTATCAGCTTATAGACAAGGGGTCACCCGGGCATTTCTTCAGAAATATGTCTGCGGTCACCTCATTCATCTGGCCCTTTTTCATACTAAATGTATGGAGACAGATGAATGAGTCGCAGACATATTTCTGGAGAAACGCCCTTTTACCCTTTTCAGATAAAAAACCAGAGCTGCTCACATCTGCATTGAAATCCAGAAGTAAAGAGGAGCCTTCTAGCAAGAAGACGAAAGATGATAAAGACAGAAGCAAAAAGAACGCTCTGGATGAGATTATAGAAATGGAAGAACGGCAGAAAGACAAGTCGAAACGGTATGTATTTTTTTATCCTTGGACACCATGTATGTTTTTAGAATTCCGTATCCAAAGGCTACCAACAGGAGCCTATTACCAACAGTGCTGGATTAAGCCAGCGCGGGGCCTGTAGCATTTCTTCAAAGAGGCGCTTGGTTGGTCTTAGGTATGCTTAAATACTGATGGTAATTTTATACGTGACGAACTACATAACGAGGGGGGGGGTCCCCTTTTGCGAGTGGGCGCGGGGCCCCCCAATGCGCGGGGCCCGTAGCATTTGCTACTCTTGCTATATGGTTAATCCGGCGCTGATTACCAAGGACCATTAAAACAAGAGGACTGTCATTCTCCATACAAAAAGCTGTTCCCCGAATTTACAACGCCATCTATGTATAAGCTTGGTCATCATCATCATCATCATTTCAGTCAAAAGACGTCCACTGCTGGACATAGGCCTTCCCCAAGGAAACACATGAGCTTGGTAAAGTAATTATATTATTTACAATTACTCAACTTTGCAAACGTGACACAGTATTTAAATGTTAGAATTTATTTATTATTAGCTGTTTACGAACTAATTGTTGCTGTACTATGTTTCTTTGTTCAATTATAACACCGTTAAATGTGTAGTTTTTTAGCGCCATCTAGTTTTTGCCCGGAAATCCCCTAGCGGTCGGGTTACGATCCAAAGTATGGAGAATGACAGTCCTCTTGTTTTAATGGTCCTTGCTATTACCAAAGTATAAAGACAAATTAGTAGTGCGATCCGTACTGGAGCATCCTTGCGCATTCTTCACTACATAGTATAAAACAAAAGTCGCTTTCTCTGTCCCTATGTCTCTATGTATGCTTAAATGTTTAAAACTACGCAACGGATTTTGATGCGGTTTTTTTTAATAGATAGAGTGATTGAAGAGGAAGGTTTATATTAGGGATGTAACGATACACAGTTTTGCCGATACGATACCGATACCGATATATAGTAGTTAATATCGGCGATACCGATACCGATACCGATATCTTAGCTTAATAATGAAGTATGAACTTCAGATATTTTTATGTCCTTATTATAACTAATGGCAATGACTACTGGCTATATTTACCAGAGAGTCAACTTTGAAAGTGTAAAGTAAAAATAATAAATTGTCAACTCAAAATTCATTTTTTTTTATTAAGAACCAAAGATTTAATTAACATAGTAATTATCTTTGCACAAGGTAATAGAATAGACCAGTACATAAATTAAGTCAGAAATTGAAATTATTTTTTGCAGATTTTTTTTCATACAGCAAATTCTTCAAATATCGGTTGTATAATATCGGCGATACCGATATATCGGCCGATATATCGGTATCGGTATCGGTATCGTTACATCCCTAGTTTATATGTATAATACATGCATACTATAATAGAGAAACACCGCGCGAAGCCGGGGCGGGTCGCTAGTAAAACTTAATAAAACAATAAATTATTTCTGATTCTGGTTATGGCGCAAGCATTTTTAGTTTGTTTTGGGTAAAGATGAATATCCACATAAAGTTCCAAAATATGTATATGCCGCAGCCAACTGGTTTAGTTAGCCATTTGGTTAACTGCCTGGCATTTTCACTAAACTATGACCCGCCAGGAGGTCGACGAAGCCCCGCGCAGCGGAGCTTCTATTTCTGCTCTGAGGGACACAAGCTGACTAACAAACCTTGACGACCGGTTTAGACTAAGGTTCGAATCCCGGTTAGAGCAAATATTATTTGTGTGATGATATTTGTTTCTGAGTCTTGGATGTTTTCTATGTATTTAAGTATTTGTATTTATTCAATTTACCGTCGTCTAGTATCCATAACACAAGCCTTATTGAGCTTACTATGGGACTAGTTCGATTTGTGTAAGATTGTCCCCTAATATGAAAAAAAACCTATCCTAAAATAAGGAGTGTGTTTAATAAAAAGGCTAGGCAGCTAACCAAATGGCTAACTAAACCAGTTGGCGGCGACGTATACGTAAAACTTTAAGACCTGTATACATATTTTTGAAACTATGTCAAATTATATAGACAAACAAGCAATCCGACTTCGGTCGTTTAGGAGCGCGCGACACGTATTCACACAGACGCACGATAGCGCGTCTGTGTGAGTGCGATCCGTACTGGAGCATCCTTACGCATTCTTAGAACTTTGCTTGTAGTGCGTTCGTACACGGCGCGAACACATTACCCGACTGCGGCGAAGCCCAAAGGAGGGTTATGTGTTTAACCTGACCGTTCCTATGTCCACTCATAACTAAATTTTTCAACCGGTTTTGACAAATGATACATTATTAGATTCGCCTTGATGGCGCCAGTGTCACTGGATATGAAGTTCGTTAAAATAAACAAAATGGCGGATTTTATGCACTTTTAATTTAGGAAATAAACTGCTATTGTACTGTGATGGAAGTCTGTTCGAACAGTGGCGCCATCTGTAATCTGTCTCGCGGTTTTAACCTCCTATATATTTATTTTACAGGAAAGACTACTGGTTGTCAGAAGGCATAATAGTCAAGATAGTAACAAAATCGTTAGGTGACAAGTACTTCAAGAGGAAAGGCGTCGTCGAAAAGGTGGTGGACAAGTATGCGGCCCAGGTCAAGTTGGTCGACGATGGCAGCAAGTTAAAGTTGGATCAGGTGAGTTGAACAGTCTATCTATATGTTTCTGTAAAGAAAATTAGACAAGTTTTTATTTTGCTGACTGTACCTTTTTTGTATAGTCGCAAAATGTTTGTCAAAGCCAATCAAATGAGCGCAAACATTTTATCTTATGTAATTTATAATATTTATGCCACACCTGGGCATAAAGTGCTCTTTCTGGCCAAGTGTAGACATAAAATGATGTACACAACACGGGAGGTAATAAAGAAAGCCCTCGATCGCATATTTACGTCCCTCACTTGCAGCTCGGGCCGCAAACATCTGCGGTCTCGGCCTTTCTTTATTTTACCACCCTAGTTGTGTAATGTACTAGTTTTTAAAATAAACTTTTATTTATTGATAACTTTACCTATACTAAGATTACTAAGTAAGGGTTAGTTTTAAGCTTATCAAATGGGCGATTCCATTATACGAGTAGCGGGTGCAACATTTTGACTCATTCAAGGCCTCCTCCTAATAAAACGAAAAACATTTTTTATAAAAATAATATTTTAAGGATTACTTGTTAACCTCCTTTCTATAGATTTGTGTATAACAATTTAAAATAAATGTTTAAATGGCCACCAGAGAGGGTTAAAATGCTATTGCGGCGGGTGCATCCAAATCGGCCCACCTCTCCGGATCACAGTACAAAAACAGAAATATCTTTCAATTGTCAAATATTTAAAATGTTTTGCCTATTTATATTGAAAGATAATAAACAATCAACTATAGAAACATAAAAAAAGTATTAAAAACAAAAACTATCAATGAATTATTCACTGTTAAAAAGATCGCGGGTGCAACATCGTATGATTCGCACTTGGTCCTAAACCTTAGAATGCTAAGGTTTTCAAGCGCGTGAACATCCTTAATATGAAGTTAAGTCCATAATAATTAATTTAAGAACTCACCCTACACGATGGCATAAAAAAAAGCAACAAATATTGGGACTTGCAAATTGATGTCAAGGTTCGTTTCTAGCGGAATCGCCCAAATGTCGCTTTGATGGGACAGTCAACAATAAAAAACTTGCTTTAAAAATATTTTATTGGCAAAAACTTTTTTTTTTTAAAGAAATACTTAAACTGATTTCGTAATTCGTAATGTAATATTTAATATTTCAGAATCACCTGGAAACTGTGATTCCGTCCGTGGGCCGTACAGTCAGATTCGTGAACGGAGCGCACCGCGGCGCCAGAGGCCTGCTGAAGAGCATAGACACCGACAACTTCTGCTGCACAGTCGAGGTACAGTACGACACAAATATAATACTAATAGGGAATATGCATGATATTTTTTTGTCGCATTTCTTAACAAAATATGAAAATACCGTAAAAAAGATGACATAATGTGAAAATAAAATTAAAATCGACCGAGAAATACGGAAGATATGAACATTTTAAAGCAATAATTAGACAGCGATTAGACGGAGAGATCCGATATGGATTATGACGTCATAGTACACGACCGTCATACAAACTTCATACTATATTTTGTTTTGCTAGAAAGAGATAGAGATAAATCTTTGATGGCTCATATCTAGGTTATTTTTAGTTATTCGAAAAATATTTTTTTCCTATTGTTTCTTGTATTAATGAGATAATGAGCTTTTATGTGGAAGAGAGTACAATAGAGAGATCTCTCTCCAGGCGGGTGTTGTGCCTGGGGACCCAAGTCCGAAGGAAGTTGGTTGAAAGTGGTATACCTACTCACTTGTTTGATATTTTGCGTTCAACTCTATGCTGTCTTAACATAAGGGTATTGACAGGTAACTATAGCTACCAAAAGCAAGTGAGTGGCCATGTAGTGCTAACTTTGTACTCGTAAACACTTCTATCGTGCGATCCAGAACAGCATGGGAACTGTGACGTTTGTATGGGCGTTGATGTAAGCGCCATCTGTCGTTGAATTGGCTAGACGACAAAAAAAACTGTTTAGTCCGTCAATTAGATTATTAAAAAATACTGTACACGTATTTTTTCTTTTGTTTGACAAACATAAAATGGCGAGGATAGAGTGCTTAGAACTTACGAAACTGAGAAAAAATAAAACATCAGGCAAAAAAGAAAATCTCAGGTTCGTTACGATTTTCCCCTACCTCGTATTTAGTTAATCGTAACGAAACTGAGAAAAAAGAAAATGTCAGGCTCGTTACGATTTTCCCCTACCTATATATTTAGTTAATCGTAACGAAACTGAGAAAAAAGAAAATCTCAGGTACGTTACGATTTTCCCCTATATTTAGTTTGGGCGTAACGAAACTGAGAAATTCAAAATTTGTACGGAAAAGTTGGGACATTTTGCACTACTTTTTTTATTTCATAAATGAAAAGTGCTCGTGATTCTGAGTAAAATGGTATAAGACACACCATGATCAGACAAAAAGTAAAGGGTAAATTTTTTCTGCAATTGGCTACTTGACAACTTTTTTCTGTGATATGTTATAGAAACACCTCACAATAATAGAAATATTAGTGAAAAAATCCACTTCAATATCATAAAAACTCACCGAGATACTACAATGTTAAAATCACATTTTTAGACTTTCTCAAATACGTGCCGAAACGCTCCCTACTGAAGCCCGTTATACAGTGACGTCACTACTCATACGTTGTTTGGGGAAATCAATAACTTTGTTCTGCAACTATGTTAAAACTTGCGTTTATCGTAACGGTTTCATAACAAAAGTTACTATACATTTTAAGGTATTGGTTTTTTTTATTGGTAAAAATAGTTTTTAATAATTTTATACTTTTAAAATGAACTTTCCCACCCAACTTTTTTTATGAGCCCCCAACTCATGAAAAAAGTTACACGTTAGATATCAACCTCAAAACTTGAACATATTTCCTTATTATGCTTATTTTAACAGGATCTTATATAATTTTTACAAATTTCAGTTACAGTCAAATACCCTATTGACCCTTACACGTATCTTTTTAGATAAGCGATGGCCCGCTATCCGGACGGATTGTGAAAGAAGTGCAATACGAGGACATTAGCAAAATGGCGTCCTGATTTCGAGGTTATCTATTAAGCTACCAGAAGACTGGACGATATCAGAAGACTGGATAATCTTAATGTGACCAGATGAAATACAAAATAGACCTGCCTGGTCCCAAACTAAGCGCGTCCTATACTGTGGGTATTAGATTGTGTGGTGTACATTTTTTGTAATAAATAACAATAAGAATGAATGGAACAAGGTTTTTATTTCGTTCGGTTTTTAATACAAACATACACAATGTATCTTTATGCCACACCTGGCCATAAAGTGGCTTTTCCCTCACGCTACGCGTACGGAAAAAGCCGCTTTCTGGCCAAGTGTAGACGGGTGAAACAACTTTTAGACCCACACTTTTGACGTATCTGGCGTTACCGAAAATGTCTCTGAAGTTACCAAGAAATCGGGCTTCTAATATGATATTTTTCTTATTAGGTTCATGAGACGGGACATTCAACGTTTTAACATATACCATAAATTTAATCATAGAAAAGCCATTTTTAAGGGGTTTTTTTTCAACGAAGGTTAAAAGTTGTGGACAGCTTTCTGTGGGTTAAAAAGTTGATTCACCCAGACATAAAATGATGTACACAACACGGGAGGTAATAAAGAAAGCCCTCGATCGCATATTTACACTCTTATCAGTCTGTCTGTCCGTCTGTCGCAGCCAGATCTCAGAAACGGCTGCTATCGATTTGAAATTTGGAATGGTTTTAGAAGTCACTAACTCGAGCCTACTGGACGTAAAAAATCTTATACCTATTTTGCTTCTTTTTTCATACATATAGGTAAAAAAAATTAAGGGTTAAGAAGATAACCAATTTGGATAATCTGTATAGTCGAAATAGTAAATGACACAGTAATCATGTTTATTACTACCTTATTACATCAATGGGTCTTTCCAATTGATAAAAAAATGTCTGGATGTTTACATTCGACCACTTATCTTTATTTATGTTACCCAGTTGTTTATCGTCATTGATTGTCAAAGTTCACGTCTGCAGAAATTTTGTCAATAAATAAAATACCTCATGTCCAATACACAAGGCACAAAATTTCAGCACATTTGGGATTTGGATATCTCAACGACGGTATGTAGTGATTGGAAATACCAAACCTTTTGACGACCCCACATTCTGAAGAACAAACAACTAGTCATGTCATCGCCGAAAAGCGATTTTTTTAGCGACACAACTTCTTGTATTAGGTAATTTCACGAGAGTTGAGGTGAATGATTACACACACAGCTACATGAAGTACCTAAACATGTACACATTGCAAAAAAAGTGAGTGAATGAAATGAATCAGTGAGTAAATAAACACAAGGCTATAGTTTAAACAAACTTTTTGGTCTACCTTGCAATTCACTGTTGAACCTGCTATCGGTACGAAAAAAGAACAGTAATTTCAAAATCCCGCTGTCATTACATGACAGTGTTGTTGTGTGCGTGGCCTCAACTCTCGTGAAATAGATAGTTCAATATATAGTTTTATGTATTAATGTAGGTATAGTTTTTTAGGAACGCTTAGTGACGTAATTGTAACCGTATATGCGGATTAAGACAATTAATTGTGGCAATAGAGACAGATGTATGACATGCGTTCTGTTGAAAAGATGATCGCGTGTGTTGCCTCACGCAATGCGCGCTGCAGTTTTAAAAATATAAGATAAAATACAAGTCCGAGAAGCGCTTTTTTTTTTTTTTTTTAAACCTGACAAACTCACAACCCACATCCGAGCATTGTGATTGTCGGGCCGGGTGGTTGGCCGTTGCGGTCACTGGGCTCGAACCAAGTCGCTGGCCAGACCACCCAAGGGCGGAGAAGCGCTAAAATGACGTTTCCCGAATACGTTCAGTAGGCTTATGATGCTACGCTTTGTCACGCGGTAAATAAGTGATAAAGCATCCGTCACTCTCACACACTATCAGTTAGACTTTGCCTTTACGCCATCGGCTCCAAAAGTACGCTCCTTGCTCATGTCAAATTGGAGCAACGCTATAAAAATTCGAGTGTAGGTAGAGAAGAAAATCAAGGATTTTTTTTCTTTCTCTATTGCCTTCTCGAGCTCTACGATATGCGTTCATGCGGTTATGCACGGATAGAACCAAGTTGCTGATGAATTCTTGACGGATGTTTGCCCAAATCTCTTCGACGAGATAAATAGCAGAATGTGCAAGTCGCAAAATGTGCACTAGTGCAAATCGTAAAATGTGCATGCCGCAATATGAGCAAATCGTAAAATGTGCAGGCCGCAGTATGAGCAAATCGTAAAATGTGCAGGCCGCAGTATGAAATCGTAACTACTGGGAGAGCTACGAGTGAGAAATTAAGAATGAATATACATCTTTAATTCTCTTCACCCAGGCGGATCGACGGATGTTTAATACGGACCCGAAATTAACTCCGGGCCGTAACCGTTTTTTGGAGGAAAAGTTCTTGGTGGCTCCGTGTACTTCGGGTTGTTAGTACTAGTTAGTACCAAAGGTGTTAAAAACATACCTTACAAGAAAGAAGGACGCAAACGTGTAATGAGGTTTTATAATTAAGTCGGTCATAGTCCGTTATCTTTCAAGGGGATACTATTAATTTGAAGTAGTTATAGGTACCGTTAGAAAATTTAATACTATTTACAGTTGACTGAATTTGCTCTATTTCAAAATCTACACATTATGCGACCTGCTCATTATAAGATCTGCTTGCACATTTTGCGATCTACTCATTCTGAGATCTGCACATTTGGCGATCTACTCATTGTGAGATTTGCACATTTTGCGATCTGTTTATTATGAGATTTGCACTTTTTGCGATTTGCTCGTTTTACGTAGCCTGCACATTTTGCGACTTGCACATTCTGCTATGTATCCCTTCGACGGCGGTTTTTCACGAAGAGTTTCAGGAACTGGATTTTCTCAAACTCGCCTTTTCAGTTCGTCCCAGAGGTGTTCCATCCATGACGGGAATATTGACGTTCCTAAAGTAATCCTTGGTGATTCCTGCGGTGTGCGGCCTGGCATTTAATTCAATATGAGAGCTAAAGTGTTGTGGCAGCGGTCCACAAAGGACGCTCGAACCAAGTGGAATTCAATGATCCTCGTGGTTCGCGGATCGAAACAAGTGGAATTTTAAATATTCTCTTGGTCCGATGGTAGAACTAAGTGGAATAAAAAAATCCTGATAAACCAACATGTCAGACAGCAAAAAATCAAAATTCCTCATCATACGTGGCCGGAGGGAAAAATGTATGGTCCCTAAACGAAGTTTGAACCCCCGTTTATCCCGTTTTAGGGTGAACCTAGGGCTTGCTCCCGGTACTGAGTTTGTATGACGAGAACCGGGAATTCCCGGTTCCAGTAGCGTATTTGTATCGAAATCCAGTACCGGGAGCAAGCCCTAGGTGAACCCAAAAAACGGTGAAACCAGTTTTCTCAAATTTTATTGAAGTTGAAGATTGACAAAATGTGACATTATGTGACAAGGGGCGTGAAGGGTACATACTAAGTTTCCTGACGTCACATTTCAAAATCTAATACACTTAAATGTTAAAATGATAAATTTGAACCATAAAAATATTACATATATAGATACAAGAAATCAAACTACATAGAAAAAATAAATGGTGCTCACCTGTGAACAGACCGGGAATCGAACCCGGTACCTCTGGATTTCCGGCCCAGCGACTCAACCATTCGTCCACCGTTACACCCAGCAATCACCCTCAATTTTGCCTGTGAACAGACCGGGAATCGAACCCGGTACCTCTGGATTTCCGGCCCAGCGACTCAACCATTCGTCCACCGTTACACCCAGCAATCACCCTCAATTTTGCCATCTACTTTAAACGCCATCTATGAGAACCCATATTACACAGGTGTCTCACCTCAATGCGAACCTATTACAGATGGTCTGTTCACAGGTGAGCACCATTTAATTTTTCTATGTACTTTGATTTCTTGTATCTATATATTATGTAACATAGAAATCTGGTGTAATTTACCCGCGTTAAAAACCAATGAAGAAACAACATGTTTCTTTCATATAAAGTATCATAAAAATATTTCCAACTATCTGTATCGACTTAAAACTGTTTTGTTGGCGAATTAAAATTAATGTAGGTTTTAAAAATAAATATAATTAATATGGGAATAAAACTAATTTCGGAACTGCTGCTTTAATTTAATAATTTCTAGATGTGAAATTTCCAAATATGTGACGTCACACTAGGGGAGGTCTCACAAAGGTGACCAACCCAACTGTCACAAGGTCGGGGGAGGGCTAAAAAAAACACGAAATAGGCTACTTGATGACAGTTCAAAATTTCAAATCAGCTTCTTTTTACCCGACTGCGGCGAAGCCCAAAGGAGGGTTATGTGTTTGACCTGTATGTATGTAAGTATGTATGTCCGTTCCTATGTCCGCTCGTAACTACTCAACGGCACATCCGATTTTGATAAATGATACATCATTAGATTCGTCTTGATGGCGCGAGTGTCACTGGGTATGAATGAAGTTCGTTAAAATAAACAAAATTGTGGATTTTATGCAGTTTCAAAGTGCAGCGCGGTCGGGGTTTCTTTTAATAAAAATGTGGTTATTATGAAGTGTCAAAACGCTCCGAAAGTATGCAGTTTAGTATGAAATACTATCTTGTGACGTCATGCTAAACATGGTGCCTTATTTTTAGTTTTCGTCATTGTAAAATCGCTGATGGCACGCAAAATAAAAAAACAAGTAAAGGCAAAATAAGTTTGAATGATTTTATCCGGGCTGTTTTAGAAGAGTAATTTGCTGGTTAGAGTTAATGAATTTATTTTGATTGTTGTCAAATACCCTATTAGTGTGATGTACTTTATAGATAAAAGAAGGAAAACACACACGGACAATGAATTCGGTTAATTTTCTATCAACATTTATATAGAAAAAAAAAACAAAAAACCACAGTATAAAAGAGCATACATACCTTACAAATCCACTACGCAGGCTTTATAGATGACCCCTTAGATGCCTTATCACAACTGATAAGTCGTGTTCTCGTGGTTATATTCGAGAGAGCCGGCTCCTAGCGTTAGATGACCAGAGCTACTCGACGTACAAGTCAGGGACTTTACCCATTAGTAATGGGGCCAAAAATAACGTTGTGTGTTTTTCTTTTCGTGTTTTTTTCCATGGCAGGTAAGTAATGCTGACTTTTTTTGTTTCGTTTATTTTATGTGTTATTTTTATGTATTTTGCTGTTGTAACAAGCCGCTTAAAGCTGCGAAAAAATCAAATCAAACTCTAGGTTAACGTTAAAAGACGGTGCCTTGACATGGTCTAAAGTTTTTCGCTCGAAATTTTTCAATGACATACTTAATTTTTAGCATTTTTTTTACATACATAATATTTTATCTCATAAGTAATTTTTGGTATAAAATTTTATAGGCTACAATTTAAATTGTTAAAAGGCTAAATGCATAATATTTTTTGGTATACTTGTTTTTCAGCCTAATATTTGATTTCCTAAAATTAAAATGCCTTTTGATTTCCTAAAGTTAAAATACCTACCGAAAGTTTTTTGTTTATACTAGGCGTTTATTTATTAATTCTGCTCAGTATAAAAAACACAAATCAAAGGTTCATTTAAGAAGAAAATTAGGTTAGAATAGGTTTGAACTGCGTCTCCCAACAAAACCGAACTGCTATCAAAAAGTAGGTCTGGTTAGGTTTGAACTGCGTCCCCAAAAAAAACAAACGGCTATCAAAAATTAAGTTAGGTTAAGTTAGACCTGCGTCGTCCAACAAAACGAACTGCTACCAAAAACTAGGTTAGGTTAGTAAATTATAAGGGCACAGAAGGGGGGCTGGGGAACCTGGTTCGACCCCAGGCACCGCCGGCACCGACCCAGTCCGACCAAACTCGGGGTGGTCCGGCTAGCGACCTGGTACGACCCCAGGGAACGCCACGGCCGACCACCCGGTCCGACAATCGCTACGCCCGGGTATGGGTTGCGAGTTTGTTAGTTTCTAAAAAAAAAAAACCAAGAAAAAGTTATACATATATGTCGGAGACAGTAGCGATAATTCAAGAAATCCTCGTCAATTGACTACTGTAGTACTAAGTAGATTTAAAATGGCGGCGAACGCCGTGTGACGTAACGACCGGTTGCGGCGCACGTGGGCGGGCTCGTTGGGCAAGAGTGTCGATTCTCTTTCTGACTGTCGTGGCGACAACACTTGTCTTACGATTCTGTCAGTTCGTCTGCCAGTAGTTAAAGTTGCTACTTGATAATTAGAACCTGGGGAGTTTCTTCGGCCCTTCTTCTCACCAGAATGTCATTTACCGAAGCGGCCAAAAGAATCAGACGAATAAATGATTTGATCTGACATGAATCCACTTTTTTAACCAACATACCTCAACGGCCAGGATTCTGTAGCTAACCCATCCTGACCTGACAGTCATCACGTGAAATCCGACATATATAAAAGTGACAGCTGAAGCTTACTTGCGCAGAAAATGATGCACAATAAAGCATAAAGCGCTGTGCTTAGCGTTTCTCAAGCGCTGCCCAGGAATATTTCTGAATGGAAAATTGGTGTTGCAGATAGCTCGACAGCATCAGACTCATCTGGCTTGGGGAGCTCAACCAGCACAACCGAGCAGGCCTCTGTGACTGAACCTGAATCTAAGTGCGGCACCACGGACACAGGTAGGTTCTGTTTCCTTCACACAACTGAATGGATCATGCATTTGACCTTTGTTTAAACTCATGTAAAAACTGTGTCAGACACTTATTTTTTTATGAATTATAAGGAGACACTATAACTTTAATCTGTTCTTTTAGGTATTTAAAAAAAGGTTAACAAAAAAACCACGTGACTCGGGTCGTTCAGCCAATCAAAGCTTAACGTTTTGTATCTGTGGCGTAATACCACTGGCTGAACGACCAGCGTCACGTGGGTTTTTCGGTTTAACTTTTTTTAAATACCTAAAAGAATAGACTATAACTTAGTGACAAGGCACTGCGAACCAAAGTGAATATTGGCCTTCGATACGAGATTGCACCACTTGTCTCTATTCTGAGCCGCTTCCCGCCAGTAACGGGTTAAAGATCGTGCAGATACCCATACCTATAGTACTCTTAGTACACGCATAGCCTACTTTGAGAGTAGCTTGATTTGTTGTAAGATAGTCGCCCGATATTTAATATAATATTTACCTGCTTCAACGAAATCACCCCAGTGATATCTGAGTTGATTGACGGGCCGTATTCCTGTCTGATACTTAAGCCGTTCGGCCGACTTTAGAGTGTTTAGGCGCAACAGTCGTCCTCTGTAATATGCACGCACATATCATAAACCCCTCTATCATATATATTTTGTTTTTGCTGGGAGCCGTGGACGCCCTCCATAGTATGCGCGCAGCGTGTTTGGGCATCATGTGCTTTGCGCAAGCAAAATTAGTGACTTGTTGGTCCGCCCGCCGCGAGAGGCGCGCATTTACGCCGCGAGAGTAGAGAGTAATTATCACAGTCATACATTCTTGTGCTCACCACACCTAAATTACCTTATAGAAAGGTCTACGCACTGATCATAGTCGTAGTTCTCTGACAAGCGTTTTTATATGTTACAGCATACGAATTCGACGAAAGTTTGATGTCGTGCTACAAGTTCCACCCAATACCGAAGACGTGGCAGGAGGCTCGCGACATTTGCCAGCGCGAAGGCGGTTACCTAGTCGTCGTCAACAGCAAGGCCGAGGCGCAGCTCCTTTCGGAACGGTACAACTGGAGAAGCCCGCGTGTTTTCGTAGGGTTTAGTAAGCATAACGGCTCCTGGAGTACTGTTTCTGGTGAGTATTTGATTTACCTTTTTCCGTTCCACGGGGGACGCTTCGAATATTTCTCGGATCAGCTGAAATGCTTTTAGATCATTTTGGTAAGTCTCCACGAATCTCCTAACAACTGGCTCTACACAAACTAGATTTTGAACGACCCCTGGGCTGTTTGGTTGCGCTGTTATTCATTGTAAGGGTGATACACTACGGTGACAAACTGCATGACACTGTATCGTCGCAACTGACGGAGGTTCTCTGGCATTAATGATATTTTAAAACTGCCTCATATCAAGACACGGCAGTTTGACGAGTTCCATTCCAATATTACCTCATTGTGAATTTCTTTCGCTTGAACCGCTCTGTTACAATACAAAGAAATAGAGAAGCATACAATCGTAGGGCCAAAGCATGTGGCTGGCCCTTGAGGGAGACAACAGGCGACCGTCGCGCAGGCAGCGCACTCGAGCAAAGGCTCGCCATAGCAGCACCGGAACGCTTCGTGCATCATGCAACTGAAACGTTAGGTTAGGTAAAATTATACATTGCGAATAATAATAGTTGAATTCTGACTTACGCTTGTTTTGTCGAGCAGGCCAAAGTTTGGCTGAGGCGGGCTACGAGTATTGGGCTGAAGGTGAACCAAACAATGCGGGCGAGGGTCAAGAGTGCGGCTCTATGTACGCAACTGATGAAGATTTTGACGACATCGAGTGTGATAAACATCATCAGTTCTTTTGCGAGAAACAACCCGGTACGTCCAGCATAAGTGTAACGTGTAGCTTAATTTATTAAGTACAATACTACCACGGAGTCTAGTACGTTTTTTCTAAAAATAGCATACCTCGTCTTTTGTTTAAAATTAGGTATGTCTTTTTTACATAAGGCGAGGAAGATAAGTTTTCTTGGCGTTTTCTTTCCTAAACAGTATGCCTTTTGGAACCGCCGCTAGTTTCTAAGGCTAGGGTATAGTAATAGCCCTTGGAATGTGTACCTACCGTCTTTACACATTAGGCCCATCTGGCAACACTAATTTTTAATTTGCATTTTTTAAAGAGGGTAGTTTTGCAGTTTGCACATCGGAAATCTTGACAGGGAAAATTTATGATTTTTTCAATCTGCCCGAGACCATGAACGTCTGAAAATTCTGTCTCTCTGTCTCTCTTCGTCTGATTACAAGACGTCGGGACGTAAAAAATGTGATACATACGATTTAATCCGTTTAAATTGTTTTATTACAACATAGATTGATTTGATCAATGTTGCTAGTCTAAACTTGTAATTTGTAGCTTCGTGAACCGGCCTACGGGGTCACTTATATGTATTTCTAATGTTTGCTGCAGGTGCTAGAACAACCGAAGAAACGTATAATACTACCACGGAGGTCTGGAGGGCCGAGCCGGCCCCTGTGCCCGTACCCAAATATAATTGCGGTACCACGGACACAGGTACGTTTATCAATCTAGGCAACTGAATGGGTCACACGCATTTGACAATAGGTACCTAGTCCTGATGTCAACACTGAATCAAAACACATGATTAATGAATTATAAAAAAGTACTTTTGTACTTAATTACTTTGTAGTGAAAACGGACTTCACGCAGATCGTAACCTCTGTTCTCTGAAAAGGGTTTTTTAAGGGGTAACAGATACATTGCTCTTCGGTCCACGGTGTACCATATTCAGGTTTGTTCAAAAATTAGGCTAGCATGCGTCGGGGAGGGTTGTCAGATTTTTTTATCCTGTAAGAGAAAAATGCTAATTTTAAGAAAAAAACGGGATTTTAATTTTTTCCCCGGGACCAATAAAAGCATGTATTTTACTTTGTTTCTATTGCTAGTTAGTAGTTTTATTTTAAAGAAGATCGTGTAAGTTTTATATTTATTTGATTTTACTAATTTGTAAAATTCAATGCAGCTGTAATCTTAGATGAAGGCGGTCACTATTCGCTCTTTATCAAATCCGGAGTAACATAGTCTGTCCCGGTCTGTCTGTCTGTAACGTTTAAAATTATGTCTGAAATACGTCCAGGGAAATACAGGACGGACGGCAAGGGTGTATATTAAAACGCATACAGTAAATCTTCCTATTTTGAAAATGCATACCGTTGTTACGCATAATTGTATATTCGCATAATATTAAAATGTTTATTTTAAAACGCATATTTTAATTTGCATACCGTTAATACGAATAACAATAACTAAGTATAACATTATGTTTTATAACTATTAAAAAGTATATTTGAAAACGCCTAATCGGACGTTGGAATTTCCCTTTCTGTTGGGGTTGCAGTTCAAACCTAATCTAACCTACATTTATGGTAACAGCTCGTTTTTGTTGGGATTGCAGTTCAAACCTAACCTAACCTACATTTCCGGTAGCAGTTCGTTTCTTTTGGGGCCGTAGTTCAAACCTAACCTAACCTACTTTTCTGGAAGCGATACGTTTCTGTAAGAGTCGCATGTTTAATCTAACCTAACCTACTTTTCTGGTAGCAGTTCGCTTCAGACATCAGTAAGAAGAAAAACCCAAAAGGTTGAGATTCTGTGAACAACGGGTATAAAATTCGAATTACTCTTCAAGAACGCTCATTTATACCGAACGCATAATTTTATGCGTTCGGTATACCTAACAATATTATGCGAATTTCAGGTATGCCAAATCAGTCGGTATGCCAGTTAATTTGTATGCGTTTTTATTATTATGCCATTTAAGCGGTATGCTCAATCATCGTATGCCTAGACTGTTATGCGTTTTAATAATAGGATTTTTAAATTATGCCTAATAAGGGACACCCCGTCTGGCAACGCTAGTGTCGGGGCACAGGGTGCCGATGACGCTGATTTTCAGGGGATCCATTGACCAAAATAGAAATTATAGAGGTATTACTTCACCGAAGCGAAGAGAAGTGAAAAATGACAAAGACAGTGTACAGTTTTATTCGTTGGTTACTGGTAACTCAACCAGAATAGTGCATTACACAACTAGGGTAGTAATACAAAGAATGGTCGAGATTACAGATGTTTGCGGCCCGAGCTGCAAGCGAAGGACGTGAATATACGATCGAGGGCTTTTTTAGGGTTCCGTAGCCAAAATGGCTAAAAAGGAACCCTTATAGTTTCGTCATGTCCGTCCGTCCGTCCGTCCGTCCGTCCGTATGTCACAGGCATTTTACTCAAAAACTACAAGACCTATACTGATGAAATTTGGAATATAGATGTCTTGTAGATGCCGCAGCTAAGTTTGGTAGTTAAATAATAAAAATAAAAAAATCTAGGGGGGGCACTCCATACATGAAACAGAAGCTAAAAAAAATTTTTTTCAGAAAATGTCAACGTGTGGTACATAGTTCGACAGCTCTTTTGAAAACATTTTAAGGTTCTTAAGTAATGTTTTTGATTAAGTGAATACCTTTGGAAATAATCGCTCCGAAAGTTGTGAAAATTGTATCCCCCCCCCCCCCCTCTATCTTCTAAACCGTGTGTCCGAAAAATATAAAAAAAATTGCAAAGATAACGCTCAATTAATATTTTCAACGAAAATTATTTTCAACAAGATCGGATTAACCGTTTTTGAGTTATTGCCGATAAACTGCGCTTCTCAACAAAAGGACGTAATTGCTATGAAGATACGCTCTTTTGTTGTTGTACTTTTTTTACATCGTATTTTTCACGTTATAGTTATGGCTATGGAACCCTACACTGAGCATGGTCCGACATGCTCTTGGCCAGTTATTTATTACCTTTTGTATTGTGTAGAGATGGGCAAAATTTATTCGAATGACGAATAACGAATAAGAATAACCAAATTATTCGCGAATGACGAATAAAATTGGCGGATGATTATTCTTATTCGAATAAATTATTCGTGGAATAATTTACTCGCGGATGATTTATTCGCGAATAAATTGCCACGAATAATTATTTATTGGAATACCATATTGACTTTTCTCGAAAAAATAATAACTAAACAGAACTGAAAGATTTGAAAGACTAAGATTTTTGCCTTACTTAAGTAAAACATACTTTTATAATTTAAACTGCCTTAAGGAACACATTATGTGTTAGAACCAATATAAGTACCTACAGTAAAAACAAGTCATTATTCGTGTTGTACCTTAAATATTTTTCTTGGATTAATTCGAATAAAATAACGAATAAATCATCCGTCATTTGAAAAGTCGTGGAATTGTTTATTCGCGGATGATTTATCCGCGAATAAAAATATCGTGATTATTTTTTATTCGAATGATAATTCAAATAAAACATTATTCGAATAATGCCCATCTCTGTGTACATCATTTTGTCTACACTTGGCCAGAAAGCGGCTTTTTCCGTACGCGTAGCGTGCGGTAAAAGCCACTTTACGGCCAGGTGTGGCATTAAATCATTTTTTAAGTAATATAAAAATGTACAGCGTACACACTCTACGAAAGTATGCAGTCGTGCTACAAGTACCACTCAGTGCCGAAGACGTGGCAGGAGGCTCGCGACATTTGCCAGCGCGAAGGCGGGGACCTAGTCGTCGTCAACAGCAAGGCCGAGACGGAGATCCTTACGCAAATAGTCCCTTTTTTCAGCGTCGTCAATGAATTTTCCGACCGCATTTACTTAGGGTTTAGTAAGCATACAGGCTCCTGGGTGACCGTAGGTGGTAAGTATTATCTGTGCATATTAGCTACAATCCATTACAAATTGGCAGCGCACAATTTAGCTTTTTGACAACCTCTGGGCTATTTGGTGGCGCTGATATTTTATCTCGCCAAATTGCATGAATACAAGAATACAACATTTATTGGCAAAAAAAAGTATACATTTTACAAGTCAAGAGTCTGCAAGTGACATATTGTATTGTATATATTTATTAATAATTTCATTCTTAATTTATGATGCCGTAACATCCCAACTGACGAAGGTTCTCTGGCCGACCATTCTCACGAAGTATGACTGCGTCTAATTACGTGTCCGTCAAGATAGCGTACACCGTAAAGATATTCAGAATCTGATGCAGCCAATAAATAGTACCCAAATAATACCGACGAAATACCTAGGTGAAAAAAATAGTACCCTTAAACTTTCTGAAATATAAGGCCTGTTCACGGTGTACGCTACCAGGCGCCAAGCTGGCGTACACCGCTTGTATCTCTGGAACGGCTTTGTTTTTGGAAACGCTTTATATCTCAAAAAATAGTACCCAAATAGTACTTTAGGGCCCTACAATTTCATTTCTCTAGCTATCGTAGAAGCCGAGATATAGTGAGCTCTTTCTATAAGAAATTCCCGGGTACGCCAGCTTGACGGTGTGAAATTGTGTACACCTTTAAGTCATGGAATATCTCGGCTTCTACGATAGCTAGAGAAAAGAAATTTTAGGGTCCTAGGGTACTATTTGGGTACTATTTTCTGAGATATAAAGCGTTTCCAAAAACAAAGCCGTTCCAGAGATACAAACGGTGTACGCCAGCTTGACGCCCAGTAGCGTACACCGTGAACAGGCCTTATATTTCAGAAAGTTTAAGGGTACTATTTTTTTCACCTAAGTATTTCGTCGGTACTATTTGGGTACTATTTATTGGCTGCATCAGATTCTGAATATCTTTACGGTGTACGCTATCTTGGCGGACACCTAATTATTACCGCGTCTCCATATACATTTAGTATGAAAACAGCGTCGCGGTAATTATGTGACCGCAGACATACTTCGTGAGAATGGCCGTGACAGTAACGATATTTTGAAGCTGCCTCTTATCAAAACACGAGAATGGGACGCGTTCCAATATTACCTTACTTTGATTTTGTTTTGCTTGAACCGTTCTATTACAATATTTACAAGGTATAATGAAGGACAATCGTGGGTTCAAAGCGCGTGGTCTGCACAGGACGCTCAGCAAGCGCCTGAGCGGCCACAGACGGCCCTCACGCAGGCAGCGCGCTCGCGCAAATGCTCAACATGGCGATCCAGCGCGGAAACGCTGCCTGCATGGGCCTTGCCAGGGCACCTAACCTAACTTAATAATTTTACTTTTAGTTGGTTTATTAAGTTAATTTCCTGCTATCATGTTCTTGAATAATATATGTAGTTGAATCGTAACTGAGACTTGTTTTGTTGCGCAGGCGAGAGTTTGGCTGAGGCGGGATACGACTTATGGGATGATGGTGAACCTAACAATGCGGGTGAGGGTCAAAAGTGCGGCGCTATGTACCCAAACGGACGCTTGGATGACATCGAGTGCAATAAACTTCTTTGGTTCGTTTGCGAGAAATAACCCGATACGTCTGGCAAACGTGTGACGTGCTTCTCTTTGTATATCTCAACCTTCTTTTCAACCACAGAAATACGTCGAGAAATACGTACAGTTCAAATAAGTTATTTTAACACATTTAATTGTAACGTCGTGTATAAGTTTTAAAGTTTTTCTTTTAAAAATAAATGTCTATATAACTCTCCATTTTTTATTTTTGAGACTTTTCCATATATTTTCAGAAAACTAAGTAGGTATTACATTAGAGTATACTATTATGCTACCTACACAATGTCATACAATTTAGGGTGTATTTTCGCTGGCGTAATTTCTCTGACCACCAATGGGTGTATTTTCAAAAACGTCATTTCGCTGTCATGACATATTGGCGAATATTGAGAAGATTCTGCCTCACAAAAATTGGACTTTTGGTTACAATGTAGAATCAGTCAAGTTCTAACAAGTAACCAACGAATGCCAGTCTAGTGAGGAGGAATCTTTTAAATATTGGTGGCCAGAGAAATTACGCCAGCGAAAATACACCCCAATATTTAAAAGATTCCTCTTCACTAGACTGGCATTCGTTGGTTACTTGTTAGAACTTGACTGATTCTACATTGTAACCAAAAGTCAAATTCTGGTGAGGCGGAATCTTCTCAATATTCGCCAATATGTCATGACAGCGAAATGACGTATTTGAAAATACACCCTCTTTACCTAAATTGGCTTGTGTTGCAAGGCACTCTTGGTTTCAGTTTACTTTGTATGGAAATCGATTGAATATCATTATAAAAGTTGTTGTGTAAGAAACACGTTTGAATTTTAAAATTCCTATGAATTACTTAAATTATTAATTAATTTCTATTCTATTTGGTGAACTTAATATCTACCATGAAATGTCACTTCGAAATAAGTACCTGTTTTAAACAGTTATCGTAAATTGAAAATCGGGCGGAAGTCCCTAGTTAATTGACATTTGTGCCACAAACACTTCTATGATTGCTTATAGCAGAAGTAGTTAGTTGAAAAAACTGTCGCAAGGTAAGTAAGTTAAGGGTTATTCTTCAGAAATATGTCTGCGACTCATCCTCTTGTCTCCATACATTTAGTATGAAAAAGGGCCAGAGGAATGAGGTGACCACATACATATTTCTGAAGAATAACTCTTAAATAAAACCAATCAAAGAAAATAACAAAATAAATCGAATTCAAACATTTATTCGGTCTAACATAGGGCATGCAGTATCGGGGATTCCCGGCATTGCCAATAATAATATTTCCATGTACTGCATACCCCAAACATAAGTATGTACCTACATGAAATTACATGGTGTGTTATTTATAGGTAATGAGTATTTCTGTGTTCGGCCATTCTCACGAAGTGTGACTGCGTCTAATTACCGCGTCTCCATATATTTAGTATGAAAACAGCGTCGCGGTAATTAGGTGACCGCAGACATACTTCGTGAGAATGGCCGTGTTGTGCCCTTTTATTGCTTGTATGCAGATTAGTTTAACAAAACGTTGACAAACATGTATTCAATTGAATTAAAATGTCAAGTTCAATAGTTTCGACTTACAAAAGTAGAGTTTAATTACAGATAGATATTACAATATTAGCATCAAAGTATAATGTATGGAACGATAACATCTAACAAAACTGACGTTTAAATTATGGGGCAAATATAAACGTCAGTTTTGTTAGATGTTAGACGCCCAATTTCTAAAATCGATACCTAGGTAGCGTATGCGTGGTATCAAAGTATACACAGACAGTAGTAAGTAGTCAAACTGTATTTTTTTAACGGGAACCTATTGGATCGCATAAATTTAAAAGCATAATTCATCATTTGGCATAATTCATCATTCGGCATCGGCCATTCTCACGAAGTATGACTGCGTCTAATTACCGCGTCTCCATACATTTAGTATGAAAACAGCGTCGCGGTAATTAGGTGACCGCAGACATACTTCGTGAGAATGGCCGGCATAATGCATTTTTCTTAAACTGTAGTATTTTCAGGACTCTTTAAGGCTTCATCCTATTAAATAGGTTAGGTTAGATTAGGTTTGCGTTATAATAATCCTGAAAAGTTTACGTGTTCAGAAAAAAAAACATCATGCCAAATGATGAATTATGCGAAATGATGAATTATGCCTTTTAAATTTATGCGATCCAATAGTAAACTTTTTTTAACGCCATAGTAACCTACAGTACAGTCCAATTCAAATATGTAGGGTAGAGCGGGGCACGTTGAACAGGAACTATACTAAAGTCCTCGTTGTAATATGAGCAGACATATAAGTTTTTGTGTTAAAAACGTCAATTAACCAGGGACTTCCTTCCGATATTAAAATCATCGATAACTGTTCCAAAAACTTATTTCAAAGTGACATTTCATAATAGATATAAAGTTCACCGAATAAAGAAGACATTAATATGCTGATCACTACCCATCCATGTTATATAATGATAATATGTAATTTTAGTAATTCATATATACATACTTTTTAAGGATCTTAAAATTCAAATAAACATCAATTTAAACAACTAAAATTTTATTTTTAACCTGTTTCTCACACAAAAACTTCTTTTAATGCTATTCAATAGATTTTCATACAAAGTAAACTGAAACCAATTTAGGTAAATTTTATGACGTGTACAAATATGACATTGTGTAGCATAATAGTACTAGTATACTGTGCTGCCGTCCTGGTCTAAAAGGCGACTTTTTACTATGAACTTCCATAGCAAAAAGTCGCCTTTTACACTAGGACGGCAGTGTATAATAGGGATGCAAGTTGCATGTAAATTAACTATCATAAGAAAGTATAATAATGCCTAAACGGTAGAACATAAGCACTTACATTTACTATATCATCTAATGTACTTACTATGTTCTTGCAAATAAAACATTCTCATTCTCAAATATATCGATAAATTAATATCAATGGGAAGTCCCTAGGTAATTTTTATTCGTGCCACAAAAAATTCTATGTCTGAATATGAGGGAATCATGCAGCGCTGCTGTAGTGACTAAAACGCATATATGTGAAAGCGCTCAATAGGTCACAATATGTTTACGATAACTCCTTCTCACAAATAAATTCCTTCGCGGTGTTGCAAGACAGGTCGTCGAGAAGCCCATTATCGAACATGCAGCCACAGAACTGATTGCCGCCATAATTGTTGGGTTCCCCTCGTGCCCAGGCACTGTAGCCGGCTTCCTCGATAGTTTGACCTGTTAGACAATTTTATTTATTTAATCGTATGGCACATATCGTAAGAACAGATCGAATACAAATTATAAATTACATCAAGTGCTCTCATTGGTCAAGTGGCGGTAATTACAGCACTTGTGCGGTAATGAAAAGTAAAAAGCACTTGTGTGTAATAAGCCGCGTTCCACGCGTACAGAACCACGAAATAAGAGCGACTTTATGTGCAAGTGTGTTGAAATAGTACATTACACAACTAGGGTGTTAATGGGTTATTCTTCAGAAATATGTTTGCAGTCACCTTATTCCTCTGGCCCTTTTTCATACTAAACGTATGGAGACAGAAGAAAAGTCGCAGACATATTTCTGAAGAATAACCCTAATACAAAGAAAGGCCAAAATCGCAGATGTTTGCGGCTCGAGCTGCAGGCGAGGGACGTAAATATGCGATCGAGGGCTTCCTTTATTACCTCCCGTGTTGTGTACATAATTTTATGTCTACACTTGGCCAGAACACCTGGCCATAAAGTGGCTTTTACCGCACGCTACGCGTACGGAAAAAGCCACTTTATGGCCAGGTGTGGCATAAAAGGGAATGAACTGAAGTTGGTGTGCCTAAATGTTGCCTATAGGTGGTCTTTTAGGGTTCCGTACCTCAAAAGGAAAAAACGGAACCCTTATGGGATCACTCGTGTGTCTGTCTGTCTGTCACAGCCAATTTGCTGCGAAAGTACTGGACCGATTGAGTTGAAATTTAGTGTATATATTGGCAATATTTGCCCCCCCCCCCCCAAAAACCGTGGGACAATTTTGAAAAAAAAAACACGGAAAATAGTCCTTCGCATATAGATTACAGGAAAACCTATAAGAAGTCTATGGAATTAGCCGTAGCCATAGGGTGCCAACATTCGTAGCGCCCCGGGACCATCTCAGGAGCTCATTTCACATCTTGCCAGTGCGTGGCAAAAATGAGCTTCATGTCCGCTTGTTTTTGGGATTCCGAGAATCTCACAGAAATGTATCGAAATACAGGGAAATAGTTCGTCGATCGGTATGGGAACCAAGCCTGTAGCGTTTTTCGCTTGGCGTTTGACGCCAAACGTGTAAATTAGTGATGAAAAGCATACATTTTCCATTTCATTTGGTGGTATCTGAGAAATTTACTATACCATTATATTATCAGATTTTCAAATCTGATAATAATATTGACGGCAACTGAATTTAACGGCGTGCGAAGTAGGTCGTCGCCACTTCTCTTTAGCTCGCGAGATACATATACTTTTTCTAAGTCCATATATTTCTGTGTCTAATATCAAGGACCATTAAAACAAGAGGACTGTCAATCTCCATACTTTGGATCGTGCCCCGACCGCTAGGGGATTTCCGGGCAAAAACTAGATGGCGCTAAAAAACTAAACATTTAACGATGTTATAATTGAACAAAGAAACATAGCATAAACATACATATAAATTCTAACATTTAAATACTGTGTCACGTTTGCAAAGTTGAATAATTGTAAATAATATAATTCTTCTACCAAGCTTATACATAGATGGCGTTGTAAATTCACGGAACAGCTTTTTTGTATGGAGAATAACAGTCCTCTTGTTTTAATGGTCCTTGCTAATATCTTCCACTATTACCTTGAATAGTCAGCCATATTTTGTTTTTCCAGAATCCGAAGCCCAACCACAATCGGGTAGCGCCATAAGGAAAATGGCGGCTAATCGCAGCTGCCTCTTCCCTGTCGTTGATTATGGCGAGGTGAGCGCCCTCTCGGAGACAAGTCGCGAACGCGCTGTACCACACAGCTGTCTTTGTGTGGATCTTGTAACATGAGCGTGTGTTGCCGAAACGAACGTAATCTGCGAAAGCAAATGATAATAGTACTACACAACTATAGTTCGTACCGGATAAAAACAGACTCTAGAGGGACACAGAAGCAGAGATTCCAAACATTTTCAGTGAAGTTATAACGATATTTATTTGATGTAAAATTGTAAGACAGTTTGTCAAACCATAGAATAAACTTGTGACAATGCACGCTAGAGCAAACGCCTCTTCCACTGCCCCACAGAATCACTCATATTGAACGTTACATATAACTATTCACCAATTACTTAGGAATAACAAACTATAACAGAAACAATAGATATACAATTAAAACAACATACAAATTCGATACAACTACTTGATAGTACAATACAATAATGACAGCTCTGAGCTGTCTCATTATTGAGTGTTGCGTATCTCTGGCTCTTTGGGTATTTTATAAGGACACTTTTTTATTTTCAGCCAACCAAAAAGTATGGACATAATCAATATTTTATTTATGAGTATCTACTTTAGAAATGTCATCTATTGGATTTCAACCTAAAACCGGCACTATAAATAACCTTTTTTTTCTTCTGTCTATTCCTATACGAAACAGACTGTAGGGTGGGAAAACAAAGAAAGACCGAGATCACAGATGTTTGCGGTCCGAGCTGTGGTTGAATATGCGATCGAGGGCTTTCTTTATTACCTCCCGTGTTGTGTACATAATTTTATGTCTAAACTTGGCCAGAAAGCGGCTTTTTCCGTACGCGTAGCATGGGTACATTACATGCAGTACTAAAACAAAAGGTCCCTGGACAGCAACTTATATTAAAACCTAAAAGGCCATTAGTTATATAGGTAGGTACATATTATTTTTTACTTTTCGGTTTTTTTTAGTCGGGGGTTTTAGAAAATGTATCTCATGCTTGCTTTTGTGTATGGAACTGGAAAGCCGCAAATTTACGTCGAATGATCCGTAGGTTGCTGACATTTGGCATAGGGTTACGCATGTATGAAGTGAGACTGGAGAAACAGAGAAATCAGCCGGTCTGTCGATGGTAAAATTGCCAGAGACATATTGGTGGTAAAATTGCTAAGGTTTATGACGTCGTTGGTAAAATAGCCAGGTACCTATGTACCACGGCGTGGCGTCCATAGAACCCGATTCCCACCGGCTTGCCTTTTTTTTAAAGCATATGACCGAAGTATCTACTTCTCTTGAAGAAAAGGTAATCCAATCTGCTCCGGCTTTACTAAGCGTATATTTGACGCCACGCCTCTGCTATGTACAGTAGACGACATACTTACTACACATGTCTTACTAGACATGTGTAGCTCGCGAATGAGTGACTCAAAAAAGCTATATCAGTTGGTCTAGCTCGCCGGCTGACTAACTCAGTTCCGATTCAAACAACTCAGTATATCTTTCAATTCACTCGTTCACTCACGCTCAAGTAGCTCTATTGAATGATGAGCTGCGAGAAAAGACACGATCAACATGAACTTTTCGTCCCTGTCTTGGCACCGTATACCCATTACTCTTCTTTCGTTCGGAAATTATTGGATTTGGAGCTACTGAGCTGTAGCTTGGCAATTTCTTACGTGACACTCCCATGGTCCGCGGGCGACGGGGGCGGGGGTGTTTTTAAGTGCGCGCGCAGCGGGGACCGCCTGACAAGAGCCATGCATTGGTAACTCAATAGAAAAGAACCGGGCAGTTTGCTTTGACTGCCATCTACCTTACATTACAAAAACCACTTGAGCTTTTTTTAATATACGTATTTATGTGAATGTAATTAAATAAACAATATATACACCGTGCCCACGAATAACCCGAAAAACTTTAACTATAGATTCTAACAACTATTAGAAGTAAAATAACTGGCCAAGAGCATGTCGGACCATGCTCAGTGTAGGGTTCCATAGCCGTAACTATAAGGTAAAAAATACGATGTAAAAAAAGTACAACAACAAAAGAGCGGATCTTCATAGCAATTACGTCCTTTTGTTGAGAAGCGCAGTTTATCGGCAATAACTGAAAAACGGTTAATCCGATCTTAGTGAAAATAATTTTTGTTGAAAGTATTAATTTAACGTTCAATTAATACTTTCTCTCTTTGAATTTTTTTTTATATTTTTCGGACACACGGTTTAGAAGATAGAGGGGGGGGGGGGGGGGACACAATTTACACAACTTTCGGAGCGATTATTTCCAAATGTATTCACTTAATCAAAAACATTATTTACGAACCTTAAAATGTTTTCAAAAGAGCTGTCGAACTATGTACCACACGTTGACATTTTGTGAAAAAAAAATTTTTTAGCTTCTGTTACATGTATGGAGTGCCCCCCCTAGATTTTTTTATTTTTATTATTTAACTACCAAACTTAGTTGCGGCATCTACAAGACATCTATATTCCAAATTTCATCAGTATAGGTCTTGTAGTTTTTGTGTAAAATTCCTGTGACATACGGACGGACGGACGGACGGACGGACGGACGGACATGACGAAACTATAAGGGTTCCTTTTTAGCCATTTTGGCTACGGAACCCTAAAAAGTTATGTGACGGTGTATATGTATATTTCTTGACCTGTAATGAAGGATAGATGGCAGCACAAGTACGATGCTTAGAAATTTGGCCCAGTTGCCTCTCTATAACCTAGTATAATGTTTTAATGTTGTAGTCTTTGCGTTCCCCGCCCCCCGCACGGACCATGGGAGTGTCACGTAGGAAATTGCCAAGCTATAGTGAGCTGTTGACACACGGCAGAGATACTGAGCTAAAAGAGTGATACATATCTTTGAGAGCTAAAGATTCATATCACTCTTTTCACTTTAGTGACACATTTTATGCTTGTCTGAACTTACCATCGTTGCATTTATTGGCCGGCTCGGCGGATGATGATTCCTGTTCGGTTGTGGCGCCATCTGCAATAACCCCCAGCAATTTGAGACGAGTAAGCGACGTTAGGTGAGTCCGGAAGACTTGAAGCGCCCGCACACTGGGTCACTAGTGGGGCATTTCTTCAGAAATATGTCTGCGGTCACCTCATTCAATATGCCTAGCCTCACTCTTTTTTTTTTAAAGCCTGACTAACTCGCAACCCTAGTGGGCGTAGCGATAATATGACCAGGTGGTCGGCCGTGGCGTTGCCTGGGGTCGACCACCCCACCTAGCCTCACTCAGCGCGTTATGCTTCCTCGTGCACGTTTGCACAGCACACGAAGACAGAGACGGACGGCCAGTACACCGTACGTGCTTTAAAGCCTGAAGAAAGCGTGTCTAATCCTCTGTGGCTACCTCAAATTCTGTAATTATGGTGCATTTGAAAAGAAAATGCTAACAGTTTAATTTCTCCTAGACTTTTCGCTATCCGTAAATACCTAAACTGTCTGTTTTGTTACAGAATCTACTGTATTTCGAGTCGAACAGACTTCAAGTTAGTGTTTTTTAAAAGAAAGTCGGGAAGAATCTTAGTAATTTTAAAATAACTTTCTTGAGAACATCAGGGCCTCGTTTCACGAAGCTACAAATTACAATTTTACAAGTCTACACTTGCAACATTGGTCAAATATAGAAACGCCATTGGTTTATTTGGCCAATGTTGCTAGTTTAGACTTGTAAAATTGTAACTTATAGCTTCGTGAAACGGGGCCCAGGTAAGATTGCAATAACTGGGGGTTCTAAGGAAAATAAAAGTAAAGAACTGCGCACGTAGAAGCAAATCGCAAATAAAAAACTGACTTTTGACTTTGAAGATAAAATTAAGAAATTAAGCCACAAATATCACAGTACACTTATTGCACACCCCAAAAATGCCTACACTATAGCTTGGCAACTTCGTTGGTGACACTCACCTGTGTGCTTTTTGTTCTGTGCAGCCGTAACTACTTACACAAGTTACTGCCAACACGAACGGCGACCGACGGAGGCAGCCTCCGGAGGCCCCCGTTCATGTTGGTGGTAACTTGCGTAGGCGTAAATACATTTATTAAGCCTCCTGGGCATTTTATACTATATATAAAATGCCCAGGAGGCTACAGTATGGTGTTCTGCAAGGGAAATAGGGGTGAATAGGTTTTTAAGGGGTCGGCAACACGCACGTAATGCCTCTTGCCACCCCTGGTGTTACAAGCGTCAATAGGCTGCAGTGACAGCTTACCATCAACTAGGCCGTATGCTTGTTTGCCACCCAGTATAAAAAATGGCAATTAATGATGCCACCGAAGTCACTGCCACTGAAATCATTAGAAATGCGCGAATAAGTACAACTAGTACGGAAATGTACCTACCGTCGCTTGTGGATCCGCTTCCAGTTTCAGCCTTGGTAGTAGTAGAGGGCTCATACCAGACTTCCGATTCCTTGGTTGTTGTATCTGCAGCAAACGTTAGATATACATTTACGTCACCCCAGTGGTCCGTTACAATTTTACAAGCCTAATCTAGCAACATTGGTCAAATGTTGTTGACTGACATTGCTAGTTTAGACTTGTAAAGTTGTAACTCGTAGCTTTCTTGAAACTCTGCTCTGCTCTGCTCACGACACAATCTGAATGCGATTTGCTTGTGACTTTTTTTTTTTTTTAGCAGCTGACAAACTCGCAACCCATCCTGGATGCCATCCAGCGATTGTCGGACCGGGTGGTTGGCCGTGGCGTTCCCTGGGGTCGAACCAGGTCGCTAGCCAGACCACCCTGAGTTGGTCGGACTGGGTGGGAGCCGGGAGTGCCTGGGGTCGAACCAGGTCACTTAGTCCCGGTCCAGCTCGATATGATCGGGCTAGGTGGGGGCTGAACGCCTGGAGTCGAACCAGGTCGTTTGGCCAGGGCCACCTTGACTTTGCGCTGATTGCTCAGAGTGAGCAGCGGACCAGCGGGAAGGATGACTCGGGTCCTCCTGTCCTTATGTGAACTTATTGTGTATCGAACTAATGGGAGTTTTAGGTGCCGGTTCGCTAAAACCTAGCCTAGCTAAGAAGACTCCGGCAATGCTTGTGACAGGTATAGTGAGACTGGTGATAGAATCGAAGAGAATGCTAGAGAGCGAGCAAGATAGATATCTTGTAGCTGTAAGTTAGTAAGTTTCGGAATCTGTGCAACGATTTGGTTAAAGTTAACTGTAATGTTGCATATTTTTATGATTCAATATATAAATGTCACGCAGGGCCGGGTGTAGGTACGACAGACGCCTTCTTCACAACACTCCTTTTATTTGGTATATAATTAGGGGCCTATTTTTTTGATGCCTGACAAACTTGCAAGCCTTTTTGGCTGTTGCAAAAATCGGACCCGGTGGGGGCCGTGGCGTTCCCTGGGGTCGAACCAGGTTGCTAGCCGGACCACCTTGAGAGGGTCGGACTAGGTGGCAGTGGCGTGGCGTCAAAGATATCTTTGAGCAAGCCGGTGCAGATTTGGCATACATTTTCCTTAAGAGCTGTAGAATAAGGTGCTCAAATGCCTGATATTAGGCAAGCCGGTAGAAATCGAGTTCTTTAAACGCCACGCTACTGCTAGGTGGGAGCCAAAGCGCCTGGGGTCGAACCAGGATGCTAGGCCAGGGCCACCTTGAAGTTACACTGATTGCTCAAAGTGAGCAGCGGACCAGCGGGAAGGTTGAAGCGGATCAACCTGTCTTTATGTGAGTGTGTGAACCGAACGTAGAATAGAAGTTTTAGTTGCCGGTTTGCTAAACATAGGGCAGCTAAGAAGACTCCGGCAAGAAACTTAGCTGGGCCCGAGCAAAGACGGAGTGACGTTAATCCAGGATATTCGGGTTCTTGGGCAAGTCAGGACGCGGCCCTTGTGTGCTGTTGTCGCGAGGAGGTCGACCCCGCCGGCGAGGTTGACGCTGTGTTGCGTCGGACTCCGTCCGACGACATTGCAGCGATGATTCTTTCGAATCCTGCTGAGATCTCGTCGTCCGGGTCTGTGAGGAAGCTCCCAGGGCGCCGGGTGAAGCGGCCTCTGGTGAGGCTGGTCCGGCTGGAGGGCCTCTGCTCCTTCGTTGCCCCAGGGGCTTCACACCTCTAAACGACCCTGTGTCGCCGCGACAAAGTTCCGCGCGTCACACTTGAGCCAGACGTACCGGGTTGTTTCTCGCAAACGAACCGAAGATGTTTATCGCACTCGATGTCGTCAAAAGCTCCATCTCCATACATAGCGCCGCAGTCCTGACCCTCGCCTGCGTTGTTTGGTTCACCGTCGGCCCAATACTCGTAGCCCGCCTCTGACAAGCTTTGGCCTGCTCGACAAAATAAGATAATTTAAAATTCAAATATAATTCCTATTTATACAGCCTGGAAATCCAATACGAGCAAACAAATAAACCAGATATAGCATTTAATAGTATTATCATTTATAATTTGATTTTTTAAATTACACTTAACTTTAAATGCGAAAGTTTGTGAAGATGTCTGGATGTTTGTAACTAAATAACGTGGCAACGACTGGATGGATTTAGCTGAAATTTGGCATGCACGTAGAGCAAATCCTGGATTGAAAATAGGATACTTTATATCCCGGTAAATAGTTCTTTCGGACCAGTAATGAGAACAACGCGGGCGATGCCGCTGGTAAATGATAATGTAGGAATGAGTATCTTATTTTTGACCGTCTGTAAAAAGTAAAAGGAGGTAGGCTACTCACTATCAATAGTCTTCCAGGAGCCTCCATGCCTTCTAAACCCTACGGCAACGCGGTAGTACAATTCATTAATGCCGGAAAAAGGGACAATTTTCGTAAGGATATGCGCCTCAGCCCGGCTGTTAACAACGACCAGGTCTGCGCCCTCGCGATGGCAAATGTCGCGAGCCATCTGCCACGACGCTGGCTCTGGGTAGTACTTGTAACACGCCCGCACGTTTTTGTACAATGTGTATCCTGTAAAGATAAAAATACGTCAGAGAGCCGCGCGGTCTGTTCAGGCGCAAAGTCAAGGCAGAACTGACAGTTAGCTTCTGGCTCGACTTCGGACCGAAAGGCCATCAGTCAGTTACCGGCCCAACCTAAGGCGATGCCTACGGGGAGGCCTACTCATCTCATTCAGCCCCCTCATTCGACTAACTGAGTCTCTTTGAGAGTAGCCAGGCTATAA
This sequence comes from Eudemis profundana, assembly GCA_947034925.1. Classification (NCBI taxonomy): domain Eukaryota; kingdom Metazoa; phylum Arthropoda; class Insecta; order Lepidoptera; family Tortricidae; genus Eudemis; species Eudemis profundana. The sequence goes on along the minus strand of OX344817.1, from coordinate 3,152,523 downwards.
TACGGGATCTTTTAAGGGCCTCGAAAAAGGGCCTGGTAATGCAACCCGGGATCCTATTGGATCGCATAAATTTAAAAGGCATAATTCATCATTTGGCATAATTCATCATTCGGCATAATGCATTTTTTTCTTAAACTGTAGAATTTTTAGGACTCTTTAAGGCCTCATCCTGTTAAATAGGTTAGGTTAGGTTTGCGTTACAATAATCCTGAAAAGTTTACGTGTTCAGAAAAAAAAACATTATGCCAAATGATGAATTATGCGAAATTATGAATTATGCCTTTTAAATTTATGCGATCCAATAGAAAACCTCTTCGAGCTATGTCCCCTGCCCATTGCTACTTCAGGTTGCTTACCCGGTTTGCTATGTCGCTGGGCATGGTTTGTCTATGAATCTCTTCATTTCTGATAATCACGTAGTCTCGTTTTATTAGGACGATCCCTAGGTTGACACGGCGATAATAACAGCGAACTACACATATTCCGTATTTTTTTTGTTAACGGTGTGAAAATGCATTGCGCATGCCTGGGGGTTGCATGGTTTGCAGCGACATAGCAAACCGGGTAAGCAACCTGAAGTAGCAATGGGCAGGGGACATAGCTCGAAGAACCGATAGCCGTTGGGGCAGAAAGGTTCTTGTGTGGAGACCACATAATGGCAAGCGCAGCGTGGGACGGCCACCCGTAAGATGATCGAATAACCTAATTAGGGTTGCGGGGACTCGCTGGATGCGGGTCGCTTCTATCCGGCCCATGTGAAAGTCCATTGAGGAGACCTGTGTTCAGCAGTGGATGTCCTATGGCTGAAATGATGATGATGACGATGACGCGATTATCGCAAGTTTGCGCTAATTTTACTCACGTGAACGCGCGTAGATACGCGATACGCGCGCGAGTAGTCGCATTGTATTAGAACGATCCCTTAGATATCTACTGCTGAACATACTTAAGTCTTCCCAAAGCCTTTCATAACGACTGGTCGCACGGTTTTAGCCTCGTCAATCAGCGAGCTAACCAGACCGTCAAACTTCCAATTCATGGTCTCCATTCGAGCACCTTTACGTCGTCCATTGGATCTTCGAGCTACATGCCCAATCTAACTTGCTAACTCTGGCAGCTATGTCGGTCACTTTAATGCCTCTACGGATTTCCTCATTGCTAACTAAGTACGTAAAGAGACTCCAGCTCTCTCCATAGCACGTTGAGCGACATTGAGCCGGTTCATAATACGCCGGCGCTGGGAAGCTGCATCGACAGCTGCTGGACGCAGTAGTCGCCGGGCAGCGTTTGCGAATACTACTTATGATTAAGGAAATGCCGAATGCTCCCGAAACATGTCGAGTGATTGTCTCGTATTTTGTATAACGTGAGTGATCTGTATTTAATTACCTACTCATATTGTCTTATTATTCTATTCTTACTACGATATAGAGTAAGTACTAAGTACCTACTAGGGCATGCAATACCGATATTACTTGTATGGACCAATACCGAAAAACCGGTATTGCATGCCCTAGTTTTTTTTTATAACCTGACAAGCCTGTAGGGCGCCTCGTTGGGGCCCTCCAACAGCATGATCCTAGCTGCACGGGGGGCTAGTCCCCCGTTCGTGCGGACAAACTATGTTTTAAATATAATGAAGCTAACGATAACTATACTATATGTAGAGTGTGTTGGCTTTATTTTTACCTGTTTTACAAAAAAGTCTAAGTGCGAGTGTGTAGTAGTATATCCTAATTGCGAGTGTTGTTATCTTGTTATTGTCAAAGTCTGGGTGGACGTCCACTCCACCGCGAGCACCTCTGTATGAGGGTCAGCATGCCCTAGTACCTACTCCTTTTCTTTTTATAGCCCATTAAAAATCATCTGTTCTGTTCTGTCACAGTTTTTACATCGTCTAGACTCAAATGCATATCCCATTCAGTAGTGTGAATGACAAAGAACTTACCTGTGTCCGGGTGACCGCACGTAAGTTGAAGTTCGGTCACAGTTTCAGTTTGAGCCTCGGTAGAAGTAGACGGCTCGTACCAGACCTCCGTGGTAGTGTCATAAGTTTCCTCGGTTGTAGCATCTGCAGGAAATATTAAATAGTATATTATGTGTTCCGTTTCGTCGTTCGACGTCTTCATTGAGAGAGTTGCGGTGTGCGCGCCGATCGGAACGCCGCCGGAAGTACCACGTGATGCCGTCATCGCCTCGAAGCCGCATCCGGTTCTCGCCGTCAACTGTCAAAAGCAAAAACCCGCCAACTCGCTCGCCGCCATGTTAAACCATTGTTGCGTCGTCCGCCGTCCGAGACGGACGTCCGCCCTTAGCCTTTGCTCTAACCGGCGAAAGCTATATTATCCTTTTTGTTAATTATTAATATTCGGCTAAAAGCCGATTCCAAAAATCGCTCGGTTACTGCAAGGTTAAAAGGTCTGACTATCTCGCGTTCCCGTGAATAGTTAGCCCGCGTATCTCCGAGATGTGAAGTAGGAGATACGAACGAAGTGCCACAACGTGCCGTCGCATGTTCCGGAGCAGAGCGTCGCGTACAGCAGCGCCGAGGACACGGTCAGGTACAAACTTGTACCGACAGCCGGTGAGTCAGCCATCATACCTACCTACCAGGAGTTCATCATTTTACTTTGTGCACATCGAAAAGAACTTTTATTACGGAGGTTCTTTATTTGGAGCTCGAACAGTCCCAAAAGCGAATTATAGCATTGTGGTAGAAACCTACCCTCATTCTTACTTTTAAAATTTTCAATGCTTAGTGCTTGCAATGTGAGGTGGTTCAATCCTACATATACCTAGGTTCCCTAATATCGAACAGTGGCGGCTGCGTGGACGAAGTGAAGAGACGTATGGCGATAGCAAGAAGTGCAATGGATAAGCTGAAGAAAATATGGAGGAATCGAAATATAACCAAAGTCACCAAGACCCGACTGGTGAGAACTCTTATCTTCCCCATATTTCTGTACGCTGCCGAGACGTGGACTCTGCGGGAAATCGAAAAGAAAAAGATAGACGCTCTGGAAATGTGGTGCTGGAGACGAATGCTGGGAGTGTCGTGGACTGAGTATCGCACAAATATCTCCATCCTTCTGGAACTCGGCGTCAAGCAGCGTCTATCTGCTCTAGTACAGTCGCGCATACTTAAATTCTTCGGTCACGTCTCAAGGCGGGAAAGCGACTCCATTGAACGCCTGGTGGTCCAGGGCAAAGTGGAAGGCACTAGACCGCGCGGCAGGTCGCCCATGCGATGGACTGACCAAATAAAATCTGCTCTGGGTAACCCATTGCATGAATGCACCAGAAGTGCTACGAATCGGACGAGATGGCGAGATATCGTAAGGCGGGCAACAACAGCCTCCAACCCTCCCTCATGATGACCACGACCGCTCTGCCAAGAGCGAAACGAAAAAGAAGAAGAGAGTGCTTGCAATAGTGATATTGCGTTATTTTTCAGCTGAAAGCATTACGATCTTTTTAATAAGTGTTCTTTTATCGCGATCCATCCTGCTCTCGGATCTGGATGTAAAGAACCGTTATTAAGTACGTGGTCTTCTGCCGCGTAATATCTTGCATCTGTGCTATCTAAACAGTAATTTAACGGCCGACACATAGTCGCCGAAGATGTAGTCGCTAACGTATACGTCGTTATGTGTTTATCTGTGCTTAGAGCGACGAGAATTAATCGAATTAATTAATGATTATCGCTGACGTATGCCGCGTTATATTTTATCTGCGTTGAATTAATGATTAAGAGAATTGTCGAACGTCACTTATGACACGTGGTTAACCCTTCCGAAAAAAGCGGGCATCTCGTGACGTGTCGATTCAGGTCCCGTGCCCCCTGGGCCGCCTTCATCGCAATCCCGCCGAATAGCCGCATAAGCACTTCCCTAGCCTAGACAAGAAGTACATTATCGACGTCTCGTGAAGACGCGCGTCCAGAACGCGGTCGCAGCGCCGCGGACCCGCCGCTCCCCGAGCACCGCGTGCGCGGCGCCCTTTATGTAGTGCCTCGGCTGTATCTTAACAGGGTTAACATAACGAATCTTCAGAATGACTTCGGGTTCGATTCCCGGTTGTGAGATAATTGTAACAGTGGGGGTGATATAGTTTTTTCCGGAATAATATTCCGAAAGTGACCCCGCACCGGCCGGACCCTGACAAAAAGTTCCAGCGGACTCCGACCACAGGTACAGATCGCTAGGCGTGAACCCTAGGAGAGGCGTTGCGGGGTATCGCAGAGCCGTAGGATCCGGCGAAGCGGCATAAGTATCCGGCATCCATAATCCCGTAGAGACGAAGATTGCTACGGAGAAGTACCGCAAACGATCCGCCGCTCGTCCCCCCGCACGCCCACGCCCTTACCGCTACGTCTACAGGTACGCCTTCACTCTACGCATCAATCGACCTGTTGGCCAGTAATGTTCGCGTGACCTCGTGTGTCGCGGGGGCTCCGCGGCGCCGCCCGCGCCCCGCCCCCGCCCCGCGCCCCGCCCGCGCCCCGCACCCGCCACGCGCCAAGACATCGAGCGCCACCATGTACTCTCACTGAAAATGAGAACGGCGTCACAATGTGTGCTTTTGCGTCACATCGTGCGTGACGCTGCGTCCTCGTGCAGACACCGCCTCGGCCGTCCCACCTCTCCGCGTCAGAATCCGTGGTTTTTGGCGGTTTTCGATCACCACACTGAAATGCTACTACCATTTATGGTCTCACCTGCTATACAGGTACCTATGTAAGTTATTGGTGTCGCCAGTGCGCCGCCCGCCGTCGCGGCATCCGCCGTAACGTCAGCTTCTATCGAGCTCCGGTCGCCGCTACGGCGTCGGTCACCTCTCCGGTTGTTGCTGTAACGCCACCACTTAGGGGTGTCATCGCAACGGTAAATAACGCCGCTATAGCTCCGCACCAATACGGGTCGCCTCGATGGCTCCGACCGCTGCTGTGAGGCGTTCATCGTGCCCGCATCGGTCGCTGCGAGGGCGCCAACCATGCTTCAGCATCTAGCGCGCCGCAGGTATCGGTCTTCGCAATGGCATCAACTGCCGCTATACGGCGGTCTCTACGCTGGCACAGGCTGCCGCAACGGCACCATTGGCCACTGCGCCGGCATCAGTGCCGGGATCACACTTTACGCCGGCACGGATCGCCCCAATGGCTCCGTTTGCCGCTGCCCGACATAATTCGCCATACTGGCCTTCTGCGGGGCTACCCTGCGCCACTTGCCGCTACCCCCGGTATAAATCGCCACACCGGTCTTCGATACGGGGCTACCCTTCGCGCTGGCACGGATCGCCGCAATGGCACCGCTCGCCACTACGCTGGCATCGGTCGTCACAACGGCACCGACTGCTGTCTACGCGCCAATATCGGCTGCTGCAATGGCACGGATCGCCGCAATGGCACCGCTCGCCACTACACTAACATCGGCCGCCACAACGGCACCGTCTGCTGTCTACGCGCTAATATCGGCTGCTGCAATGGCACGGATCGCCGCAATGGCACCGTCCGCCACTACACTAACATCGACCGCCACAACGGCACCGACCGCTGTCTACGCACCAATATCGGCTGCCGCAACGGTACCACCTACCGCCATGGCGCTGTCGCAGGTAACCTCTGAAGCACCGCGCGCTACACGCGCTACTGCAGTATTTTGGGAGTCCCCATCAGAGGTAAAGCGCGCGTCTCGACCAAACTCCGTCTCAGCCGTCACTCCGACGTCATCATCTTTCTCGCCACTACATCAACATCTATAAAAGTATGTCGCGCCTCCCGGTTTCTCCGAGGAGCTGAGAAATGTCGAGCACCACCATTTTAAAAGAATTGTCGATATCCCGACGTACGCGTTTGACCAGTCTGAACAGAACTTTGCCACCAATAAGACTGGCGCAAGTCGGCCATCTAAGGTAAAAAATGCTTCTTATCCCATTGGAACCAATCACCGTAACTGTCCTACGACTCTTAAGAGTACAGGTATGTCATCTTGTGTTCGCTACGTCATTATCGAAAAAGACAATGCCATCAGGTTCAAAGCAGAACGCGCAGCAGCTCTCCGCCCGGCCGCGGTCACTGTGGCCAGGCTTCGCCAAGGCCAGCATTCTTGCTCGCGACTAAATAGACAATCTGGGTAAAAACTCTAGAGAGCGTGCAGCGGTTCATCTTTAACACTATAGAAGTTATGTGGGCTACTTTTGCACATCTGACTGATATTTATACGCCTATTTTGCGTATCTACACTTTAAAAGTAATCTAGCCGCGCCGGCAGAAATTCTTAAGTTATATCGGCAAATAATTTATTTTTCTTCTTTATTCTTTAATCGCTACGGCGGCCCTGCCATACAGTAGTGAGATATCAAACCCTCGAGGTATTTTCCTTGTCTATACGGACAGATGTACCATACGGTTAAACTTCTAAATCCGATCCAATTAATGGCCCTTACTTAAGAATCGAAAAATTCGTGAATAAACTCACAAATATCCAGAAAACAGTCAGCTTAGCAAGGTGGAGTTAGTTGCCGACGTGACATGGTCTTCGGAGACACAATTTCAAGCGGTTGCTACTGTAAGTCTGTTCATCTGCATCACGTCCCGCTCTCTCACTGCGAAGCCGCTGGCAAACACCGAAACTACACAATCTGCAGACACACCTTTGTATGTATCTCCAAGGTGCCAGATCTGGCTTCTACAGCCGCTAGGCTCCGACATCGGACCTGGCCGAAGTAGAAGACATCGCCTGGCTGCTGCTCATTAGCGCATCATGGCGGCCCAAGAAAACTAATCGCAGGGTCGTTAGCCTAACAAAAGGTAAAATGTCAGTGTCAGTAGAACGCGACCCTAATAGCATTGACTATTTATTTTTTACTTTTATTTTATGTTTTTGCTTAAAGCACGAGCACCCGTACCTAGTACTATTCAGAATAAGAACAATCAAGATTGTGTTCTGGTAATATTCTGATTCTGTAAAAATGTAATTTCAATCGTGATTAAGCCAAAATTGCTTCGACTTGGCCAATGATACTTTTGACGCCACGCCAGAGTATAAGGTGCTATATGCATCCCTCCTCCTGTCTGAACTGTGCCTATGGTATGTCCAACACGTACAGTTTTGTCTTGAGCGTGGTAATACATCATAAGAATACAACAACGTATTATAACGATATCCAAGAACATGTTAAAATGTTATACAACAGTGTCTCACATATTTATATATATATATATACATACATATATATATATATATATTGAAACTAATCAAAGCTTTTATAAATTCGGAAACGAATTACTGTCAACTAGTACTAGTATCAACACTGAATGCTTCATATCCTATATATACGTATGATATACATCCGTGGACATATAAAAGGTCTAATCCCCTATCAGTATCTCTAGAATGTCTACGTGTAAGATTTCAAAAATCCCTGACGAGGACTGTGCTAGTCCTACTCGCCTCGAGCCAAGGGTCGTCTAAACGGGTTCCCTTCTCACGGTCCTGGGTAAAGTACAACTATGTTATCAGGACATCGAGAACCGCAGACTGCGCCTACCGAGTATCTTCTGTCAAGTGGGTCCCTCATACACTAGCATACTTCGTGAACCACCGGGTAACTAATGCGTTACCATCAGGTACGTTAGGCAAGTCCTTTCCCTTCTCGCTGACTTAAGCTTCACATTGTTGCGCCCTCTCACTCGCCACCAGGAGATAATAAACAGATCTCAATGAAGACGTCGAACGACGAAACGGAACACATAATATAACATTTTACCTTCCAATAAAATGAGTATTATGTTTCCTGAAGTCGTTCGACGTCTGAGTAATGGCTTCCTGGTGGACCACCAAATGCATTACCTCCGCAACAATGGTTTAACATGGCGGCGAGCGAGTTGGCGGGTTTTTGCTTTTGACAGTTGACGGCGAGAACCGGATGCGGCTTCGAGGCGATGACGGCATCACGTGGTACTTCCGGCGGCGTTCCGATCGGCGCGCACACCGCAACTCTCTCAATGAAGACGTCGAACGACTTCAGGAAACATAATACTCATTTTATTGGAAGGTAAAATGTTATATTACACTGCGTCATATTATAGGTACCGCCCTAGACGTGTAATTTATACAACTAGGGCGGTACAGTATGGAATGGCCCCGATCGCAGATAGTGGTGATCGTTGATTCAACGAACTAGTTGATTTAGGGGCATTCCACCAGAATGTCGGGCACGTGACGACATTTTTTTCATACTTATAACAAAGTTAGGAAGTACATTTTTGGTATGTCAATATTTTATAACTTGGTTTCTGAATTGATAATGTCATTTAGGACTTTCTATTTGTTTTTAAGGTAGCCGCCATAGCCGTCACGTGCTCGACAAAGTAGACGTTTTCGTGGAATGCCCCTTCAACAGTTTTTCATACATCAACGAACGAAACGTTTCGAGTGATAGATTCAACCAGTTGCCGGCGTTAACGTATGAAATGGAGCTATAGGGCAATATTATACGTTCGTTTCGTTCAACGTTGATTAAACTGAACTTCCTGCCTCGCACGACTGAACTGTGGAATAAATTGTCGCCTGCAGTGTTTCCGGACCGATTCGACCTTCAAACCTTCAAGAAAAGAGCGTACTTCCACCTGAAAGGTCGGCAACGCACTTGTGACTCTTTTGGTGTTGCAGGTGTCCATGGGCGACGGTGATTGCTTACCATCAGGCGAACCGTCTGCTCGTTTGCCCCCTATTTCATAAAAAAAAAACTTGACGCGAGCGCGACGCACCGATGTTAGTAAAGACGTGAGTGAACGAGATTGGCGTGTGCTTAAAATAAGAAAAACTTAACGTCTCATCGCCTTCAACGGATTTCTCTCTTAGTTAGTCCAAAAACTAGTTGACTAAAGCAACTAGTTTCTCAACTAGTTGACGTTTTATACATTAACGTTGCGTTTCGTTGATGCAAAAATCGTCAACGACCCACCACTAATCGCAGATGGCCATAAATATGCGACCTGGGGTATTACTAATTACCGTCTGTGGTGTGTCCACAGTTTTACATCTTTTCATAACCAGGAAGTATTACATATATAGATACAGGAAAAAAAGAAAAGAAAGAGGAAGTATTATCTATGGCTAAGGGTAAGGTAAGGTCTTATGCGGGAATAAAATCCCATTTTCACGTCAAGCAAAGACAATAGGCTAGACGACTAAGAAAACTGTTTAGTCCGTTAGTTAGATTGTTGAAAAATAATGTACACGTATTTTTTCTTTTCTTTGACAAACAAAAAGAGGATACAGTGCTAAGGGAGGTAGCACACGGCGACTTTTTATAGCGATGCAGTCGCGCGTTTCGTAGCTCTGTCCCTTTTACACCCTAACAATAAACAGAGACAGCGCGACGAAACACGCGACTGCAAAAGTCACCGTCTGCTACCTCCCTAAGAAGTTTCGAGTGACGTGACTCCTTGGTATGTACAATCACCTAGGAGTGACGTCACAAGCCTCCACTCTGGAAGTTTGATGATCTAAGTAGGTATATCTTTGTCGATTTTTAATAATTTCATAAACAAAAAAATACGTGTCCCATATTTTTCTATAATCTAACTGAGGGACTAAATAGAATGATATATTTTTAGAATGATATAACCCACTACCCAGTCGTCATCCCTATTGTGTATGTACAGTAAATGTTGGTACCTGGGCATTTTTATTTTAAAATCTACGGTTATAGGCGTCCGTGACGAAATGTATGGAGTTTGACACTAATCGTCAGTTCTGTGACGACCTGCTAACTGTCAGTTAAGAACGCACTTTAAATAAAAAAGCCCACCTACCGTCGCTTGTGGATTTAGTTTCAGTTCGAGTCTCGGTAGAAGTAGATGGCTCGTACCAGACCTCCGTTGTAGTATCATGCGTTTCCTCGGTTGTTGTAGCATCTGGAGCAAGCATTATTAATATACAGGCTGGCCCATTTCGATCGGTCAGTATGGGAAAGTTTGAAACTATAAGACATACGAAGATCTGTTCTTAAGAACCATGTCATCGATTTTAGGGACAAGAAAAACTGCATAAATAGATTTGAACAAAAAAACTTGTACTTTAACCGGGAATCGAACCCGGTCGTTTTGAAAAATATTAAATACAATGGATTTTATTCGATTTAGATATCGTGTTTCCTAGTAACATTTACTGCTTATGGCCATCCAAATAGAAATAATGTAAGTTTTACTTTCAAACCACCGGGTTCGATTCCGGGTTAAAGTAAAAGTTTTTTTTTTCAAATCTATGTAGGTATGCAGTTTTTCTTGTCCCTAAAATTTATGACATGGTTCTTAAGAACAGATTTTCGTATGTCTTATCTATCTATCTTCTATATATACCTTCATTTTATTATTATTATTATTTTAAATAATTATCATATAATTGCACTCCACACACATACACACTCACATACTTATTTATTATCACACGCACCTACATACTGCGCGGTACATACGAACGTACACAGCACGCTGTTGCACATACTCTGTTCTGGGCCCACGGAAGATCAGCGTCGTGACACTCACTAGTGTCGCGACACATGCTGAGTGGGTTCCATTTTTGTTACCATTGTACCATTAGTTTTAAGAATAGATTAAGTTTGCATCCTAGTTTAGTTGTTTTTGGTTACAAAATAAATGTCTCTTCTTCTTCTTCTTCTTCTTCTATATATATATATATATAGAAGATAGATAGATAAGACTTCTATATATCTATATTATATATTTATTTTATTCAGGAGAACCAACAGCTATTACAACAATATATATATTATATATATATATATATGTGTACATAAAAGAAGATGTCCTGACTGACTGACTGACTTACTGGCTCATCAACGCACAGCCGAAACTACTAAAGCTAGGAACTTGAAATTTTCACAGTAGGGTGATTGTATAACGTAAGTAAGGGATAAGAAGGGATTTTTCGAAATTCATCCCCAAAGGGGGTTAATTGGGGGTTGAAAGTTTGTGTAAGTAACAGGTGGTTTATGAAGTGCATTTATTTTTTTGGTAATAATCCTTAAATGGACTCAAGAATTGATTTTCGCGGTAAATGTGCATTATGCAGTTTTGATATTTGAGGGTTTTGTTTAATTACAACCAAGTTAATGAACAAATATCAGAAACTATTTATAAACATAATTGCCTAATTATAATTTACACCGCAGACGAAGTCGCGGGCATAAGTTATTGTAATATAAGACGGTATTACTTGCCAAATTTCATAGTTCTAGGTCAACGGAAAGTACTTACTTTATAAATAGTATAAATGTTGGTTTTCTTGAGAGTGTCGAAATATACGTTTTTTGCGGCATAAACGGCGTTATCTTTTTTTTAAGTTAACTAAGAAGCTTGATTTTTTCACAGCTTCAAGGGAGAATAGACTTAAGTATATGGTTTTAATTTCAACTCAATATCTACTGGTTAAGGTAATACACCGACTGTCCAGACTCATACCGCTCTCAAAATTGTTAAGTAAACTGAGTTACACCCATTCAAACAACCTTTATTTGTATGTTGTCCATTACACTATTGTCTTTAGACCGGATTTTTCACTGCAACCAAGGGAAATTGGTGGAATAATAGATATTTCGTAGATAGATTTTTTTAATATACCTATCGATAGAGTGCGAAATTCTAAACAAAACTGCACACGTAAATCGTAATTCATTTTGCGTATTTTATCCCGAGTCGTCCGCGGTCGACGATACTATGAATTGTCATCTAGCCGCATAGTACCTACATCTGATTTAAGTATTCAACTAAGTCGATTTGTGAAAGATTATTTCCATGTTATTAATTTGTAAGGAATGACCTGGGTCGACGACGGTTGCACTGAAGTCGGTCTCGCTGACAAACACGCCCTCTAGTGACCGGAACATCTGGATGTGGTTCCGCAGAATCTCCGCGATCTTATCCATGTCGTGGTAGCCAGTGGTCCGGATATCCAGCGTCACTTTGCAAGAAAAGTCGTCTGATGTGCGAGATCTGTAATCAAGAATAAATTAAATTTAAAACTTGCAAATAAGCATGCGCTTTTTACAAACATTTATGATATAATATTTTATCTATAGCGATGTGTGTCATCAATCTGTTCCAGCCCTTTACCACCCATTTCTAGTGGGTATGTTGGCTGGAAATTAGGCGTACCTACATACAAACGTGAAAAGCCCATGGTTTCGCAATCAATTGAATGTAACAGACGATAGATCGGAGCAGCATTGTTATTTTCCATTGAATATTAAATTAATCTACACTCCCTATTCAGAGAGTGTAAGGATTGTTTGAAGAACTAGTTAGACGCATTAAACGACGTTGCTGCATAAGCACTGTAAGCAAAGTTTGCCAACTGCCAGCAAAATATGCTGGCAGTTGGCAAACTTTAAGATGACGATGACAGCATCCAAACAGCAATTTTTCAATTCAGTGTGTCTGCAATGACTCTAAAAGTTTTTTCATCACACTTGCTCGAAAATGGTGCATTACACGTAGGTTTTGCGGGCCGTAAATGACCTATTACGCCCTAGGGCGTAATGGTTTTCTTTTTTCAGTCTATCCTACAGTATGGAGTGGCGGTTTGGGGTTGCGCTGCCAAGAGCCACTTGATACTGCTGGAGCGTGCGCAGAGAGCAGTGATTAAGGTTATGCTAAAAAAGCCATATCGCTATCATACAAACTTGCTGTACGGAGAAACGAAACTGCTCAGAGTCAGACAGCTCTTTATCATGAAAGCGATCACGCGTACTCATGCCAATGTTTTTAACTCCGCCCGTCACGAAGAAATGCTGCGTAAGCGTATCTACAAACTCCCACCACCTTCTTACAGATCCGCTCTCGCTAGGCGATCACCAGCCTACTCTCATTGCTGCATATATAACTACATCTGCAACCATTGTAATATTAAATGTATATCAGTTCCAAGAGCTAAAAGGGTAGTGAAACATTGGTTATTCGGGTTGTCCTATAGTGAAACGGAAGACATAATTAACTGCATTAAAATAAAGTAATACTAGAATTGCGTTAACTATATTATCACAACATGAGACATCATATTGGCGGAGGGCCTGACACACACACATACACACACACACACACACAAACACACACACACATCACACACCAACACTCCACACAACTAGTTTAATATTATACCATACCATACCTGCTTGCTAACGAAATGTACCTACCTTACTAAATTAATTTCGATTCGTTTTTTGATAACCGCACTCGCAGATGGCCAAGATACAGGCTCGGCCTAGTTTGGTCACTGACGGACAATCTAACAACATGTATACATTTTTTCAGTTAAATAAATTATTTTGTATTTTTGTATTTTTTGTATTTTAATTTGAAACGCTGGTTCTGTTTTACTCTTATTTGTCATGTTCAAAGGAAACGCCAACTTACTTTTTTAACTTTTATCACTGAAATATTTATTTAAAGAGAACTGGTATTGCAAATACATGTAAACACATATTTCTGTAACATTAATTAAATGTTTCAATAGTGTATTTCAGTATTTTGCAATTATAAAATCAACCGGTTTAGGTCTGTACCGCTATGGTTTCCGAACGTTGCGCATTGTCTATGGATATGTCACTAATGTCACTGTCAGTTTTACAATTTTATTTAGGTTAAGTAAGGTTAATTTTAATTAGATTTCCTCACAAGTGTGATGAAAAACATTGTGTGTGCCACGGGCGGTAAAGGAATTACAAACGAGTGTTTGTTACAAGGCCGAGGCGAAGCCGAGGGCTTTAATAACACGAGTTACCTTACCTACCGCCCTTGATACACAATGTACTATTTAAGTTTCTACTAACTGTATTCTGACGAGGGTTGCCCTTTGAGTGCCGGATATTTTTTTGAGCCTTCCCTGTTCTTCGTAGATCTTGTTGACGGCGTTGGCCAAGGACTTAGAGAAGGTCTGGAACGGTGTCGAGTCTCTGTTAGAGTATTCGTCCTGGTACGGATGCAGCACCACGAAAGTCACTCGGAGCATTTCTGTGGATATAAACAAAACATATTTAATGGTTGCAATACAAGACAATACAAATATATTTTTCATCACACTTGCTCGAAAATGGTGTCATTACACGTAGGTTTTGCGGGCCATAAATGACCTATTACGCCCTAGGGCGTAATGGTTTTCTTTTTTAATTTGAAACGCTGGTTCTGTTTTACTCTTATTTGTCATGTTCAAAGGAAACGCCAACGTACTTTTTTAACTTTTATTACTGAAATATTTATTTAAAGAGAACTGTTATTGCAAAAACATGTAAACACATATTTCTGTAACATTAATTAAATGTTTGAATAATGTATTTCTTTATTTTGCAAATATAAAATCAACCATTTTAAGTCTTTACCGCTATGGTTTCCGAACGTGACTTGTCGTCTTGATATATGTCACTAATGTCACTGTCAGTGTTACAATTTTATTTAGCTTAAGTAAGGTTATTTTAATTAGATTTCCTCACAAGTGTGATGAAAAACATTGTGTGTGCCACGGGCGGTAAAGGAATTACAAACTCGTGTTATTAAAGCCCTCGGCTTCGCCTCGGCCTTGTAACAAACACTCGTTTGTAATTCCTTACTTACCGCCCTTGATACACAATGTACTATTATGCCACACCTGGCCAAGAAGTGGCTTCTACCGCGCGCTATGCGTACGGAAAAAGCCGCTTTCTGGCCAAGTGTAGACATAAAATGATGTACACAACATAAAGGTAATAAAGAATGCCCTCGATCGTATATTTACGTCCCTCGCCTGCAGCTTGGGCCACAAACATCTGCGATCTCGGCCATGCTTTGTTTTACCACCCTAGTTGTGTAATGTACTATCACACACCAGAGAAACTAATTACAATTACAAAATTAAAAACAATCTAAAAAGGTAGACAGCAGGCGTTCTTATCGCTAACCTTACCTACTTATATCGGAAATAATATAATTTTCGAAGATTTTACATTTAAGTTAAACTGTTAAAAAAAAACCGTTTTTTTTCTGAGGGTTACCTAGTTTTTTTTTTACCCAGGAGAGATCCGTAACGGATCCCACCCAGCTCGGGAGAAGCTGGGAGGGTAATATTATATATTACTTTACTCTTTGGGTAATATGTCCGACTTCCACGGACTAAAACTCCTGGGGTGTTCCGCCACTCGCTGTTGGACGGGGTTCCGGGAACGCTTTGGCTCTCCACCAGTTCCCCGTCAGCGTTGCCCTTTCGGGCCCGACTTCAGGCGATGTTAGCCTTCTCCGCTTTAGGCACCCCGGAACACTTGTTGCAACTGGTTTAAACCTTTTGGTTAACTGTCTAGCCTTTTCTTAATTTTATAAAATGAATTACCTACCTAACTAAAGGATTTAAGTTTGACCATGTATAAGTACAGTAATAATATATTTTTTAAGAAACTTCCGAAATGTTGGTACCTACCGTCGCTTGTGGATTCGCTTTCAGTTTGAGTCTCGGTAGAAGTAGACGGCTCGTACCAGACCTCCGTGGTAGTATCATACGTTTCTTCGGTAGTTGTAGCATCTGCAAACACTTATATTGCAAATGGGAAAGTTTGTGAAGATGTTTGGATGTTACTAAATAATGGGATAACAACTGGATGGATTCAGCTGAAATTTGGCATGCAAGTAGACCAGGTCCTGGATTGAAACATAGGATACTTTATATCCAGGTCAATAGTTCCCTTGAAGTTCCCCAGTTAAATCATTTGGGCAGCATACAAAGATTTGGCTGGCAATAAATAAAAAACCGGTCAAGTGCGAGTCTGACTCGCGCACCGAGGGTTCCGTATAAACTAATAAGTAGACCAACCTTACGACTAACAGCAACCCTGCCTTAAACCCGCTTTAGCCCTATTCAACTAGGAAAAATCTTAACAGTGCGATGCAGCGTATGCTACAGCGACATCTATTGATACTAAATAGCGCGTTAATTTTACTTGTAATTTAAATTTAAACGTTACTTTTTGTTATTGGCTGATTGAAATAATTGTTTGTCAACTAAGTTAGTTCTCATGTATCATTTTTAGCCACAAGCTACCTTATTTTAGATTTGTGTCCCTAGATGGCGCTAGTGGTATTTCATTTGTATGGTATTTACTAGTGTAAAATTTCCTAACATACTCCTATTATAGAGTTTTTAATAATTATTGTTACTTTATGTTTTTTTCCCGATTCCTGATGAGTGATCATTGTATTTAATAGACATATTTTATATAATCTGAAATAAATCATCGCTTAGTTTTGCTACTCTCCGCTAGATGGCTCTTGTAGGGAGGGTAAAACTAATATATTAAGATTTTTGAAAATTTTAAAAAAGTATTCAAGTTAGGAAGAGAAAATATAACGGTCTTCCTAATAATAATAATAAGGCAGCTTGTGGCGAGCTGTTGGGGAGTAGCGACCCCACGTACCCGAGTGCTCCGGGGGGTCCTTAGGGAGGGTTCATGGGTAAGAGTGTAAGGACCTCCGCCTCTGGCTTGCCTTAACCGGCCGTCCAGAGTGGAGTCGCGAGAGCTATATGCTCCAGGCGTGGAAGTGATAAAAGGCATAACGCCGCGAGTACCCTCGGAGAAAGCGCAGCACACCTCTCGACACCCTGCAGCCCTCGGCACAAGTGTTGCCCCTAGCTAGGCCATTGCTCATAATGTCGCTATTTATTTAACAGGGGCCCATCAGCGGAGGGCAAGTCACAGTCTGTCAGTGCCACGAAAGCCATGAGACACTTTTCCTGACAGGCGCCGTCATGTCTCAATCCATAACCCAGTATTTAGTCCATATTTCCACCGCCATAGCCCAGTAGAGTTAGATTCCATCAATCAACAATAGTCCTTGCATTTGGCGGGGGCTGTCTCTGCGTGCGTCCCATGACACGGGCAGGGACAGCATCCGCTGGGTGTACACTTTGCCTCTCATTAAATTGTCGAAAGGGCCTCTACGCGTTGGCTTCGGCTCCGCGCACGCCTCCCAAAGGGCCGAGACACCATTGTCTCGTGTACGGGAAAGACATACATAATAATCCTAATAAGTAGATACATGAATAGTTCAAGAAAAACTGTATGGCGATTAGTTTAGTAGGAGCAAATAAGTATGTGTTATGATTTTTGCAAATTTCTCAAAAACGGTGCCAGTGAGGAAAACCGTTATATTTTTCCTGTAATATTTAGGACGACATTAATAATTGGTAATTATGACACATTTTTCTGATCAGTAACTTCGGAGATAATAGGGGGGGAATGGTATTTTTTTAAACTTTTTTCGCCATAAATCAAAAACTATTTATTTAAGAAAAAAAATAAAGATAGTATTTTAATCTACAAATTAAGCTCTTTCATTTGATACCCCACTCGATATACAACGTGTCCCAAAACTCAACGATAAGCCGGCGCCAGAGGATGGAGCTACTTATGATTAGTCGAGAAAAAATAAGGAAAAAAATATATCTCAAATTATTTTTTCTCGACTAATCATAAGTAGCCGGCACCAGAGGATGGAGCTACTTATGATTAGTCGAGAAAAAATAATTTGAGATATATTTTTTTCCTTATTTTTTCTCGACTAATCATAAGTAGCTCCATCCTCTGGCGCCGGCTTATCGTTGAGTTTTGGGACACGTGGTATAAGCCCTACTTTCAATTTTCAAAATCCCATTACGGAGCCATTTTTTATGTCCAATAAGCTCGGGTTAGCTACTTTTAACACTATTCCAAATTTCAAACCGATAGCAGCAGTGGTTCCTGAGATATCTGGCTGTGACAGACGGACAGACAGACAGACAGACAGAGTCGCACCATAAGGGTTCCTTTTTTACCATTTTGGTACGGAACCCTAAAAATCGGGCGGCAACTCTTGTTCAGCAAATAATTTAAAAAAACATTTTAACCAATATTAATCTGCTTTATTTATCATTTGTCTGCCTAATAAACAGTCGAGCTGCAAAATAATTACTTGGCTGTCAAGATTTTACAATTGGTTAGCAGAGAAAACATGCGTGGATTGCGTTTAGTTTGAAAAATCAGCAGTACTGTGGGCAGAGCGAAACAGACCACGTGACGCGAGCAGCCAATCGTGGGCGTGTTTGTTTTGTCATTCGGTGATTGTCAGCTGTCAGTGTCAAGTAGTAGTGTTTATCAATTATCAGTGATTTTTACCGTATTGCTATTTTTACCGGACTGCGGCGAAGCCCAAAGGAGGGTTATGTGTTTGACCTGTATGTATGTATGTCCGTTCCTGTGTCCGCTCGTAACTACTCAACGACACTTCCGATTTTGATAAATGATAGGTACATCATTAAATTCGTCTTGATGGTGCGAGTGTCACTGGGTATGAAGTTCGTTAAAATAAACAAAATGGCGGATTTAATGCAGTTTCAAAGTGCACCGCGGTCGGGTTTTTTTTTATAATTGAAGATACTACTTACTATAAAATGTTAAAAGCCTGCGAAAGTCCGAATCTAGGGCTCTCGCTGGTTAGGACGCGTGCCGACACTGCGCGCCCTAGAGTGTTTTTATAGAGCCGGAGGCGCGGAGGGAGAGTAGCCCTCGCCCGCTTTGACGAAGCGCGGGAACGAGTGAGGCGAGCGGCTGAGGCTGGTCGCCGAAGGCGACCAACAAACCGAAGCTGCGGAGCCGAGCAAAGTAACCGTGCATCGTTATGCAAGGGCGGAAGGGCTGCTGTTCCCGCAGCGCCGGAGATACGGAAAGTCAACTTTTTCAACTTTGAAGTCGAATATCTCGGTTATTTTTGATTTCAGAGAAAAGTTTTTTCCATAAAACAGGCTTATTTTAGCGAATTCTATACGATAAAACAATAATAAATAGGTGTTATAATGACACCAACATCCATCGAAATTTTTACGTCTTGAAAATTTGTCAACTTTGAAGTCGAATATCTCGAACATTTTTTACTTTAGAAATAGAAGTTTTTCTTATAAATTATGCTTATTTTATTGTAAACTCGAACATTTTATTTAGATGTGCCCTTTTGCGTCATTGCGGCAGAATAGTTGCGCCCATTTTGTGCATGCCAATTAGGTTTTATTGCACCTTTCATTTTGATGAACAGAATGAAATATTTTGCTTACCTACTGATTGCTTACCAAAATTTAATTAACCGTAGATCGCTTAATGCAGCTCAAATATTTAATTTGCTGACCAAAGTAATTTAGAGCAGTTCAGTATATCATTAATTGCAGCCTGATTTATAAATGTTTGCTAACCATAAGTTGCTTACAACTAGCTATTTTGGCTGACCAAATACATATTTCTGCTGACCAAAATATGAATATTTTGCTGATCGATTAAATGATACCCATTATAATTTAGGTACACCGCAGACGAAGTCGCGGGCATAAGTTATTGTAATATAAGACGGTATTACTTGCCTAATTTCATAGTTCTAGGTCAAAGGAAAGTACTTACTTTATAAATAGTATAAATGTTGGTTTTCTTGAGAGTGTCGAAATATACGTTTTTTGCGGCATAATCGGCGGTATTTTAATTAACTAAGAAGCTTGATTTTTTCACAGCTTCAAGGGAGAATAGACCTAAATGGTTTTAATTTCATTTCAACTCAATACCTACTGGTTAAGGTAATACACCGACTGTCCAGACTCATACCGCTCTCAAAATTGTTAAGTAAACTGAGTTACACCCATTGAAACAACCTTTATTTGTATGTTGTCCATTACACTATTGTCTTTAGACCGGATTTTTCACTGCAACCAAGGGAAATTGGTGGAATAATCGATATTTCGTAGATAGATTTTTTTAATACACCTATCGATAGAGTGCGAAATTCTAAACAAAACTGCACACGTAATTCATTTTGCGTATTTTATCCCTTACACCTTTTTGAACCTGCGGTCGACGATACTATGAATTGTCATCTAGCCGCATAGTACCTACATCTGATTTAAGTATTCAACTAAGTCGATTTGTGAAAGATTATTTCCATGTTATTAATTTGTAAGGAAAGACCTGGGTCGACGACGGTTGCACTGAAGTCGGTCTCGCTGACAAACACGCCCTCTAGTGACCGGAACATCTGGATGTGGTTCCGCAGAATCTCCGCGATCTTATCCATGTCGTGGTAGCCAGTGGTCCGGATATCCAGCGTCACTTTGCAAGAAAAGTCGTCTGATGTGCGAGATCTGTAATCAAGAATAAATTAAATTTAAAACTTGCAAATAAGCATGCGCTTTTTACAAACATTTATGATATAATATTTTATCTATAGCGATGTGTGTCATCAATCTGTTCCAGCCCTTTACCACCCATTTCTAGTGGGTATGTTGTCTGGAAATTAGGCGTACCTACATACAAACGTGAAAAGCCCATGGTTTCGCAATCAATTGAATGTAACAGACGATAGATCGGAGCAGCATTGTTATTTTCCATTGAATATTAAATTAATCTACACTCCCTATTCAGAGAGTGTAAGGATTGTTTGAAGAACAAGTTAGACGCATTAAACGACGTTGCTGCATAAGCACTGTAAGCAAAGTTTGCCAACTGCCAGCATAATAATGCTGGCAGTTGGCAAACTTTAAGATGACGATGACAGCATCCAAACAGCTATTTTTCAATTCAGTGTGTCTGCAATGACTCTAAAAGTTTTTTAAGTTTCTACTAACTGTATTCTGACGAGGGTTGCCCTTTGAGTGCCGGATATTTTTTTGAGCCTTCCCTGTTCTTCGTAGATCTTGTTGACGGCGTTGGCCAAGGACTTAGAGAAGGTCTGGAACGGTGTCGAGTCTCTGTTAGAGTATTCGTCCTGGTACGGATGCAGCACCACGAAAGTCACTCGGAGCATTTCTGTGGATATAAACAAAACATATTTAATGGTTGCAATACAAGACAATACAAATATATTTTTCATCACACTTGCGCGAAAATGGTGTCATTACACGTAGGTTTTGCGGGCCGTAAATGACCTATTACGCCCTAGGGCGTAATGGTTTTCTTTTTTAATTTGAAACGCTGGTTCTGTTTTACTCTTATTTGTCATGTTCAAAGGAAACGCCAACGTACTTTTTTAACTTTTATTACTGAAATATTTATTTAAAGAGAACTGTTATTGCAAATACATGTAAACACATATTTCTGTAACATTAATTAAATGTTTGAATAATGTATTTCTTTATTTTGCAAATATAAAATCAACCATTTTAAGTCTTTACCGCTATGGTTTCCGAACGTGACTTGTCGTCTTGATATATGTCACTAATGTCACTGTCAGTTTTACAATTTTATTTAGCTTAAGTAAGGTTATTTAAATAGATTTCCTCACAAGTGTGATGAAAAACATTGTGTGTGCCACGGGCGGTAAAGGAATTACAAACTCGTGTTATTAAAGCCCTCGGCTTCGCCTCGGCCTTGTAACAAACACTCGTTTGTAATTCCTTACTTACCGCCCTTGATACACAATGTACTATTATGCCACACCTGGCCAAGAAGTGGCTTCTACCGCGCGCTATGCGTACGGAAAAAGCCGCTTTCTGGCCAAGTGTAGACATAAAATGATGTACACAACATAAAGGTAATAAAGAATGCCCTCGATCGTATATTTACGTCCCTCGCCTGCAGCTTGGGCCACAAACATCTGCGATCTCGGCTATGCTTTGTTTTACCACCCTAGTTGTGTAATGTACTATCACACACCAGAGAAACTAATTACAATTACAAAATTAAAAACAATCTAAAAAGGTAGACAGCAGGCGATCTTATCGCTAACCTTACCTACTTATATCGGAAATAATATAATTTTCGAAGATTTTACATTTAAGTTAAACTGTTAAAAAAAATCCGTTTTTTTTTCTGAGGGTTACCTAGTTTTTTTTTGACCCAGGAGAGATCCGTAACGGATCCCACCCAGCTCGGGAGAAACTGGGAGGGTAATATTATATATTACTTTACACTTTGGGTAATATGTCCGACTTCCACGGACTAAAACTCCTGGGGTGTTCCGCCACTCGCTGTTGGACGGGGTTCCGGGAACGCTTTGGCTCTCCACCAGTTCCCCGTCAGCGTTGCCCTTTCGGGCCCGACTTCAGGCGATGTTAGCCTTCTCCGCTTTAGGCACCCCGGAACACTTGTTGCAACTGGTTTAAGCCTTTTGGTTAACTGTCTAGCCTTTTCTTAATTTTATAAAATGAATTAACTAAAGGATTTAAGTTTGACCATGTATAAGTACAGTAATAATATATTTTTTAAGAAACTTCCGAAATGTTGGTGCCTACCGTCGCTTGTGGATTCGCTTTCAGTTCGAGTCTCGGTAGAAGTAGACGGCTCGTACCAGACCTCCGTGGTAGTATCATACGTTTCTTCGGTAGTTGTAGCATCTGCAAACACTTATATTGTAAATGGGAAAGTTTGTAAAGATGTTTGGATGTTACTAAATAATGGGATAACAACTGGATGGATTCAGCTGAAATTTGGCATGCAAGTAGACCAGGTCCTGGATTGAAACATAGGATACTTTATATCCCGGTCAATAGTTCCCTTGAGGCAGTAACGGGATCAACGCGTACGAAGCCGCGGGTATATGGGCCATTTTTTTAAAGTGGTAACATAATTTCTACTCAGAATCACATCGTCTCTGATAGAAGAAAAGAAGTGTCCCAAATTTTTCATACAGATTATATCGCTCTTCCGTTCTGTTACCGCCATACAAGTGTGTAGTTAAGGGAAAAAAATTGGGACACTTTTTTCTTCTATCAGAGCTACGCTTGATTTTGAGTAGAAATGATGTAAAATTTCTCGGGTCTAAAACAAAGTTAGTGTACAACTTAAAAAAAATGGCCCAAATGCTTAGGGTCAATATATTTCTGTGGTGCTCAATGACTACCAGTTTGCAGCGCTTGCAGTGGAGACATTGGGCCCCTGGTCAGCTGACATGAAAACATTTATGAGAGCCCTGTTAAAACGACTGATCGACGCCTCAGGGGAACAGGGCTGGCGCTTACCTCTCTCAAAAAATCGCTCTGACAATACAGAGAGATAACGCCGCCAGGGCATTTCTCCAGAAATATGTCTGCGGTCACCTCATTCATCTGGCCGTTTTTCATACTAAATGTATGGAGACAGATGAATGAGTCGCAGACATACTTCTGGAGAAATGCCCGCCAGCGTAATGGGGACTATGCCGCAGGCAGAGTTGCTGGACGGGGTATTCTTTTTATGATTGTTTTCATTTTTATTTAGTGCTAGCATTTTTTTAACTTAACTCTACACTCTTAGTTTCTGTGGTTGCAACCCACCTTGTTCAAGTTTTTTTTCGGTGGGGTTCCACTTCTCATTCCGCTCGCAGATAAACGCGGACCTGTTGAGGCAGAAGGCATCTTCGAACGCTCCATCAGACCGCATGGAGCCACAGTGCTGGGCGCCCCCTATTGGGACTTCTCCATGCCACTTTTCATAACCGGCTTCAGCCAATGTTAGACCTGTAGACATTTTTAGTCGACATTAATTTCAAAAAGCTAGACGAAAAACAAATAATAATAATAATTACTACACGTATGTTTGTATTTGTGAGCAGGGCTGTCTTTAACCTATTGGAGGCCCTGACCTGAGCATATTAGGATAATGGGGCCCCTATGACTTTGACAGAACACTAGTTTGTTAGATCCCTATCGATCGCGGGGCCCTGGGCACTTGCCCAAAGTGCCCACTGGGAAAGACGGGTCTGTTTGTGAGCTCCCGATATCGATACCTTTAGACGCAAAGGGCGTAAACGGCGCTGGTTCTAATGGCGTTTACGCCCTTTGAGTCTAAAGGTATCGATATGACGATGACACTTGCAACAGTGCCGAAATATCGGAAGGTCACAAACACAAACATACATGGTAAATCCTAAGAGATTTCACAATTCATAAGGCTAAAATACAGGATGATTCGTGAGATGTGAGCAGGATTAACCCTACCGACGGAAGTAGCCTCCGCAGGCAGCCGTTTATGTTTGCGGTAACTTGTGCTTCTGCACATAACAAAAAGCACACATGTGGGTGTCAACAACGAAGTTGCCAAGCTATGGTGTTGCAAATGTTTTTAAGACTGCGATGACCACTTTCTATCAGATGGACCTATTTGCCAGTCTAAGACAATAAAAAAACACGTCAAATACTTGTCACAGACTTACCCTCATCTGTTAACCACAAGCCCTCTTTCCAGAAACTGAATCCCACAAAAAAATGACCAACATTTCGAGGTATTTGTCCAATGATAATGTCGGCTTCAGTCTGGCTGTTGATGATAGCGAGATGTCCACCTTCACGAGCACATGTGTAGTGGGCTCCGAGCCATGTAGCGCCATCTGTATGGACCTTGTAGCAGGCTTGTGTGCTCTTGTAGAATGGCCCGTATCCTGCAAAGATACGATCGGAGAGTAAGGTTTCGGACTTGCGGATTCGATGAAAACATCTACTTTTGTCGCTTACTAGCGTACGTGTTGATAGCTGCCCTAATAAAATGTATGCTAAAAACATAATCAATATTAACCCTTTTTCTCGCAATGGTAAGTATACTCAACATCGAAAACAAAAAAATCCTGTCATGTTATTGTCAATTATTTTTACGATTTGTTTTAATAAAACAGTTATTTATATCCAAACCTATCCTTACCGTATCAATTAATAACTCAGGTGCAGGTATTTTGATTTTAAGAGGTAAAGTGAAGTGAAGACTACCACTAACCGCTAGACGCAAGTTCGAAATAAATTTGGAAAAAATATTATTTCTTATAATATTAATTTGACTACCAATGGTACAAGTTTTTGAAGATATCTGCTTGATATTTTTGTGTATTTATAACAAATTAGAAGAAAATCCAACATTCTACAGGGTTACGGATATGCATGTTGAGTATTCTCAACATTGCGCAACATTCTACAATCTACTCTAGACCAAACCTGTTGAGTATTCTCAACATTGCGAAGTTTAGGTTATAAATGATAATATTTGCAGCACAATAAAATGTTCACTATCACCGTACTAAAGCACCTTTTTTGTCATTCGATTTCGGTTTTTAAACTAACTGTACACATAGGTACAGGTCATATTTGCTAGGTGTGTTTCTTTTCGTTTACTTACTCGATGAAACGGGATTATATCGGTCAATTTAAGTTATGGTACTAAATATTGTTAGGAAATACTGATTCTTCTGACAGCAACAAAGAAATACGAACAATTATGGCATAAACATAACACTGGCACTCTTTGGTATGAGCTCATAATCACGTTTCATGTCATCTTAGTTCAGACAATGAAGCTTGATCTGGCAATATTGTAGGAGTATAATATACCTTAACAGTTATATAGTCCATATATATAGATTAATTTATGTTATTTTTACCATCTGATTCTGCCATAAACTAAAGAAGTGAATTATTTATGTGTTTTTTACCAAAAAATATAAAAATCAAGGTAAAATTGACTCTAAATAGTCAAACAAAGTTGATAGACATATCAATAAACGAATAACTAACATTTGCAGCTTTATAGCAAAGTTTTGAGCATTCCAACAAGTAAAGTTTCTGTATATGGCTTGTTCAATAGATTTATAGATTTAAAACAACCAAAACTTTACAGTAATTTTTAATCATAATGATCTTAAGATCACTAAAATACTTTGTAAGCGTCTTCCAGTATTTCAGCGATGTGCTACAGAAGAAAGTTGACAACTACTTAAACAAGAAGGAGACTGAGACAGTTCTGCGGATAATGATTTTCTTAATCATGATCCGCAGGACTGTCTCAGTCTGCAATGGAGGTTTTTAACATGGTTAATTAGTATAAACTACAATAATATGAGGCACGTTGCTAGACTGGGCTGATACAGACTTGAGGAGTTGAACTGGGGAAACGGGATTAGAGAGGTTGAAAACTAATCTGAAGAGGACATTTAGGGCAAGAAACCGTTGGGGAGAGTTCGTGATCATCAGAAACCATTGATAACGTTCATAGACACCTTTATTGCAAGGGTAGTGCTCAGTATCCTGTAATAAATGGCACAAAAAGAGGAGGAATCGCTTCAATAAACTTTTTATCAAAGTTATTTCCACAAAACATACATTGAAATTGTTTGTAGTGTGAAAGAAGTTAGTTATACTCTATTTACGACATTAATTAAATAAAATTATTTTAAAGAAAGTAGTATTTTTATATGAACTTAAATCCCTACAAAATGCGCAGTGTTGAGTATGCTCAACGTCTATTAAGTTAACTGAATTGTTCAATGTTGGACAATGTTGAGTATTCTCAACATATATTTTCTAAAAAGTTATTTATGTATGATTTTTTTTATTATTTTTCTCAGCCTCATGAGACCCCTAATTACGCATTTCAATGCCTAGAACAAAAGAAAATTAGAAAAAAATATCTTGAGCGTTAAAGGGTTAAAGCCAAGTTATGAATTTATGATATTACCATGTCGACATTCAGCTTCCTAGCTTGTGAAAAGTATTAAAAAGGTACTGTAGCTTACGTAACGTCTCCGTGGAACGCTTTTCTGACCGATTTAAGCCGATGTGGCGTCGGTTTCCTCAAGTCTATCAACGCGGAATCCCTAAGACAAACTAGAGTTTCTTAGCCGGTTCTTCTCGGGGCAGAGGTTTTTACACTGTAACCGGTGGTAAATCTTGATATTGATAGGTGCATTTTAATATGCCTAAATTGAAGAATAAAGTACTTTGACTGTGACTTTTTTAGAGTTTGCTAGTAATTGTAGACTTAAGCTTAGGGTCCCCTGATATATACGTGTAAGGTAGCGGAGCGTTATATGAGGAAAAAATCCACCGATATCGGGCTGCGCTGAGCAGTCGCGTGCGTGCACTCCACTCCAATACAAGAACCTTAAAATAAATAGCCGGACGGAGCCTCGCCAACAAAGAACTGAAGCATGTCTAATAAGCTGGCTACCTATGTGTGCATGCTGCTCTCAATAGGAAAAAACTAGTTGATGTGTGCGTGCGGCTCGTAAGTACAAGCAGCCGGCTTATTAAAAATGGCTTCACTTCTCTGTTGGCGAGACTCCGCCCGGCTATTTATTTTAAGGTTCTTACTCCAATATAAGGGATTATATTAGGTTTACGCCATTATTGTTTCTTCCTATTCGCGATCCTGCACAAAATAAATTCCACACAACTGAATTTAATCACATGCGTAATGCTTCACAGTCGTTATTTCTACGCAATCTTGTTTCTTCCTAGTAGCGATTCTGCACAATATGAGTACCACACAACTGAATTTAATCACATGCGTTATACTACTATCTAAATAATCAATTGATACCTCATTTATCTCATTATTTAAGTAGTATCGTGAAGTATAACGCATGTGATTAAATTCAGTTGTGTGGATTCCATATTGTGTTTTTTTTTTTGAATCTGACTAACTCGCAACCCCTTCTGGGCGTAGCGATAGTCGGACCGGGTGGTTGGCCGTGGCGTTCCCTGGGGTCGAACCAGGTCGCTAGCCAGTCCACCCTTGGGTGTTCGATTCATATTGTGTAGAATCGCTACTAGGAAGAAACAAGATTGCGTAGAAATAATGACTGTAAAGCATTACGCATGTAGTTAAATTCAGTTGTGTGGAATTTATTTTGTGCAGAATCGCGAATCGGAAGAAACAGTAATGGCATAAACCTAATATAATCCAATGTATTAGAAATACTTTTTCGGTAATAGATTCGCTTTGCCGTGTGCTGATCAATGCTTTTAAATCGGTGTCGCGCGGTTTTATAAAATAAATAAATAAATAAAATAAAATAAAATGTGTATTTATTTAGGTATAATAAACCCATTGGTACAAATTATATCACAATTACAACAATTAATTAAACAAATATCAAAATTACAACAAATTAAATTAAATCAATTACAATAAAAATTAATTAAATCACATTACATTTACAATTACAATTAATTACATTAATAAATAATTTAAATAATTAAAGCCAATAATTTGGAATGTCTACTACCACTAACACTAAGACTACCACTTCATGACAGACACCTCACTCTTGAAGTAACACGTGGAACACGCCGTAATTATGTAGTTAGACGATTCGCTCACCCTTCTGACAAATGACCAATGTCTCTTGCGTATTATGGCGAAAAAGTCATCAACTCTGTCTTATGTTTACCATCACTAAATTACACTCAAATGCAAAATCTTACACACTTGGTTCCCATACAAATCGACGAACTATGTCCTTCTATCTCCATATATTTGTATGGTACGTCTAAAACCTACCTGTACTCGATGCACCGCATACTTTTCCAACTTTTAAAACCGTTGGTATGCCATCTGTAACAATCAGGAAAAGAGGGTTATTTATTAATAGGAAACAGGAGGGCAGTTTTTCCATACAAACGTAGTCCCCTGTTTCCTCCCTGGATAATGCCAGTAGAGCAATAATTTTTTGTCCAAAAATCTATGGCTACTATTGATATGTTCCTATGTTTTCCTTTTTACGATAAATTGATTCTCAAAAGAGATATTAACCTTCAAAAACCTAAAAAAATGCCAGATTTTCCGCTGTGTTCACACATCTAGAAAACAAATGTGACTAGATTATTAAAAAAAGGAAAACATAGGAACACGGCCAAAGCCTTTCTTTAATGTTTAATGAAAAAATTAGTTAAATAGGTTAAGTTTTGGGGAAGAAATCAGGGGACTACGAAACGTTGTTTTCATGAAATTTTAAAAGGTATTTTCGGTCCAAGCTGCAGTTGTCTCTATCGCGCTCTGCGCGGGAGACGCGGGCAGTGCGGGGACAGCGACACATTTTACAAATACCTAATTTTCAATTCTCTCCACCTTACTGTTTCCTCTTAAGAGTTTATATATTTTTACCTGTCCCGGTGTCTGTGTCTTGCAAGTTAAAGGAGATTGCTGACTTCCGGTACCAACATCGTCATAATTCTGTCACAACCATCCAAATAAGAGCTCGATTAAAATAGTACATTGCGCAACTAGGGCGGTAAAACAAAGAAAGGCCGAGATCGCAGATGTTTGCGGCCCGAGCTGCAAGCGTGGGACGTAAATATGCGATCGAGGGCTTTCTTTATTACCTACCTCCCGTGTTATATACATCATTTTATCCCTACACTTGGCCAGAAAGCGGCTTTTTCCGTACGCTGTCGGTTATATAATTTTATGTCTACACTTGGCCAGAAAGTGCCACTTTATGGATTTCCGCTGCCACCATGAAAAATGTATGATCATTTTTATTACGGCAGTAACGACTCCCAACGACTTCTAAATATTTTATAGAGGAGAAAAATTGATAAATTACGTCTCAGGCAGGTTTCGAACGAACGGACAAGATTTGGGGATTTTGGGGCGAGGCTCCATAGTCGCTTCGGCAACGTCCTTTGACCCACTTTCCGATTTCCGATTAAGCTGAAATTTTGCAAAGATATACACGATGGCATCTAATCGGTAATCAGGTACCAGTTTTTCTAACTCAGTAATTGATAGCGGTCACGTTGATGTCGTAATTAGTTACATCTAAACAAATTTTTTTTCTGTGATAATTTTTATTTCTAAATCATTTTTATCCTAAATTCCTTGTCACCCTACTAATCTGTATCTGTGAGATTACAACCTCTTTAAAAAATTAATGATAATTTATGAGTAATAACTTGTCACTGTCATGTATTGAATGAGAAAAGTAAATTGGTAATTAAAAAAACATGCCTCGACCATATTTGTGCTCAAAATATCGAGCGTTACAATATTGTAGGTACGTTTATCAATACAAACCAAACAGCTGAAGATGAACTCAAGAATTATTCCACGAAATTCATCCAAACGTACCAATTCTAACGCACAGTTTGATAAACCGCATGAACTAAAACCTCTGTGACTTCGGACAGTTCACAGTGCCAAACCACGCTCAAGCACCCGGCCGGCCTCGACGTCGTCCTGACGATCTGGATCGACGCATTTTAAGATACTTTGCTCGGGATCCTCGTAGGAGCAATAGGCAAGCAGCGAGATGGATTCATGTGAGTCAGTCCTTCGTGTGGCGGCTACTTAAATCGTCGGAATTGCATTCTTTTAATTTTCGGCCATTTTATCAATTTTAATTTGTTATCTATCACGCCCTAACTACTCATACTCGTAGAAAAGTTTGTTTACCTGTCAAATTTTCCGCGAAAGCGATGGCACTTGACGTATCGTGATCACGTGATTTTACTTCAATAATTAATGTAGGTGACCATGTATCCAGTGGTTATTCGTTTAAATTACTTATGTTTTAACCTTTAATTAATTAAACAGTGAGGTATTTGTGTGAGACCTCGCCTATTAAGTTTGATTTTAGCTAGATATTAATATTTGTCTACTCCTGATTATCGATTAGAATCCACCCTGTATAGGTATCGATATATCTTTGCAAAATTTAGACTCAAAGGGCGTAAACTCCATTAGAACCTACGGCGTTTACGTCCTTTAATTCTAAAGGTATCGATATGTAAAAAAACCAGTCAAGTGCGAGTCGGACTCGGATTTCTTAAACACGGTGCAAGTTAGGAAAACCATTATATTTTTCCTGTAATAATTGGTAATTATTAAAGACTTTTCTGTTCAGTAATTTTGAAGATAATAGGGGAGGGGGGTATTTTTTGAACTTTTTTCGTCCTAAATCAAAAAGACAACGATTAAAAAATAAAATAAAAATGGTTTTGGAATCTACAAGTTAAACCCTTTCGTTTGATACCCCACTTAATACAATAGCACAACTTAAAATCTTCGGGTGCCCGTTTCGGCCCCCTTTAAAAAATAAGTAAAAAAGGTATAATTTTTTTTTATATCTAGTAGGCTCGGGCTAGCGACTTTTAAAACTATTCCAAATTTAACCAAAATCAAAATCGATAGCAGCAGCAGTTCCTGAGATATCTGACTGTGACAGACAGACAGACACACAGAGCCTTAGACACCCAATGTTTAGAGAACTTTAATTTCTAATGTAGGTTTATCTTTTTAGATTTAGTTTAAAAATTTTATTTGGTTTTCTCTTCTGTATTGTCTATTTAATTACATTAATTAATTTTATGCCACACCAGGCCATAAAGTGGCTTTTTCAGCACGCTGCGCGTACAGAAAAAACCGCTTTCTGGCCAAGTGTCGACATAAAATGATGTACACAACACGGGAGGTAATAAAGAAAGCCCTCGATCGCATATTTACGTCCCTCGCTTCCAGCTCGGGCCGCAAACTTCTGCGATCTCGGCCTTTCTTTGTATTACCACCCTAGTTGTGTAATCCCACTAATATTATAAATGCGAAAGTTTGTGAAGATGTTTAGATGTTTGGATATTTGGATGTTTGGATGTTATAACGGGGTAACAACTGGATGGATCAAGCCGAAATTTGGCATGCAAGTAGACCAAGTCCTGGATTGAAACATAGGATACATTATATCCCGGTAAAGAGTTCCTTTGGGACAATAACGGGAACAACGCGGGCGAAGCCGCGGGAAAATGCTAGTGTACTATAATTAAAATACAAACAAAAGACACAAGTAATACGTAAAGATAAAACATAAAATAAAAGAAACAAAACATAGCCAGCAAAGCAACACTTACCCGCCATGGAAAAAAATACGAAGAGAAAAACACATAAAATTATTTTCACCCCCATTATTGATGAGTAAAGTCCCGACTTGTAACTAATGTTACTGCGTCGAGTAGCTACCGTCATCTGGCACCAGAAACGGATCCTCCCTAATATAGGTAACCAGTGTGACCACACCTTATCAGGCGTGATAAGGCGTCTAATATACAGAACGAAATAAATTGAATAGTGTTATACTTATAACAAAATACCATTGTATTTCATGTCTAACTGAGATCAAATTGACACGAAACGGGAGTCGCAGAATAGCTTTATAAAATTTCGTGTAGCAATGTACAAGTTGTAGATTTACTTTCCTTAAATTATGTACCTATATGTCGCCTGCAACTAGCTTAATTAGTCATTTAGTTAACTGCCCAGCCTTTTCATTAAAATTTTAGGTTTGGTTTGTTAGTTAGCTTGTGTCCCTCAGAGCAGAAATAAAAGTCCCCTTGGGTGGTCTGGCCAGCGACCTGGTTCGAGCGAAAAAAAAAAAAAAAAAAAAAAAAAAAAAAAAAAAAAAAAAAAAAAAAAGGCTTCGTCGACTTGCTGGCGGGTCATAATTTTGTGAAAATGCTAGGCAGTTAACCAAATGGCTAATTAAACCAGCTGGCTGCGACATATACATATATTCGTTTTTGTATGTCTGATAAATAAATATTTAATGTTGTAGAAACGTTCTCAAAAATGCGGGAACGAAGTAACTACTTAAATGCAATATAACTAATATAAGGGGGTTTGTTTTAGGGAATGCAAAACCCGGTCAAATGAACCCGGGTATTACCCGACTCTAAGTAGGTAAAGTCAGCTGCCCGGGTTTCGATCTATATTGGAGCATTCTTACGCATTATTATTTATTAGCTCGTAGTGCCTTAAAATTGACCACCAGAACTGGGAGACGCTTGCGGAGAAACGAACGGATTGGCGGAGGCGCGTGGTGAAGGGTCGCAAGTTAAGCGATGAGACCTGGTTCGCTGCACTCACTGACAAGAGACAAATATTAGGGGACAAATATTAGGGGACAATCTTACACAAATCGAACTAGCCCCATAGTAAGCTCAATAAGGCTTGTGTTATGGATACTAGACGACGATATATTTAATAGATACAAATACTTAAATACATAGAAAACATCCATGACTCAGGAACAAATATTCCTGCTCATCACACAAATAATTTCCCTTACCGGGATTCGAACCCAGGACCTCCTGCTTCGTAGGTAGGGTCACTACTGTTAGCATTTGCAACTTTCACTATGTTCGTTCCAAAATAACTTACTTTGTTTAATATTATATTCGTCTTTTTATACCGAAAGTGCGATACGGACTGGAAGGTGTTTGGGTATACCATTTCGGAACGAACGAGAGACGTCAGATTGACGGATGCGTACGCGCGATCGTGGATGGTAAAAATGGAATTGTATGGATTTAATTAAGAAAAACGGAGAATATTGTGAAATATGGAAGCTGGATTATAATTGGTATCTCTCATAGCATTGTTTTATTTTAAATGTTAATATCAGAAGTGCTGGATATGAGTTGCGCTCACTTTGGTATGTATATATCGCGTTTTACTATTATTTTCATGTTCAAATTACTTATATTCTAAGAATTTGAATGAATTCTATATTCTCCACTAAATGAATTAATGAAAACACCATAACGGATGTTGTAATACTATTAATTTAATGCAATTGAAGTATAATTGTAGTACTGTTTCGATACAAGCGGGTGTTTATTTACGAACATCGTAATTATGTTTTGTTAAGGTTGCATAAGGCCTACACTCAAAAAAAAAAAATTGGTTGCTCCTAACAAGATTGTGATAGTTATAATCAAGCATCTTGATTCCATACGAGCCTAACAAGACGTTAGATGCATCAACTAAGATGATATTGATTGTTTATCATAGTTCAATTAACCATGTTCTGATTTGATTCAACAAACATTGGTGTATAAGGTAACTAATTAAACATGATTGAATCATACAAAGAAGAAAATAATGATAGAAACAAGGAATATGTTTGTTAAAATTATCAAGATTCTAGATTGTTGTTTTAATCACCGATGAACTTGCTGTTTTAATTAATCGGCTTTCGGTGATATGTTTAATATCTTGTTTGTTTTATTCAAGTTAACGCCATCAAAGAGAAAATCTCTCTTGGTAGGCTCTGATTTTTTATAGTGTAGTACCTTATGAACCCCTAAAGATATATTTGTTTTGTGTCCAAACTTATATTCGGGACGTAAGATGTAAAATATGTGTATATTTTTAGTTTAGACCATGCTTTTGTCAAAGAAGGTCAATGAAATTTATTTATTGTTTTGCACACCGAATATTAGAATTTAAAAGGCTAAGTAAAGGTGTTTTCATCTGATATTTACTTCCGACCATTAAATGTATTACCACCAAATATATTATTACTAGCCTGGTTCATACTTATAATTATACTTTTCTTTTATGTTGACACTGAAATATGCCACTAAATTGTGGTGCTCAGTAAACTTACAGATGGTGCAACTGAAATATGCCACTGAATTGTGGTGATCAGTAATTATTAAACTGAAATATGCCACTGAATTGTGGTGATCAGTAATTAAAATTATTAAAAAGAAATATGCCACTGAATTGTGGTGATCACTAATTATCAAAAAGAAATATGCCACTGAATTGTGGTGATCAGTAATTATTAAAAAGAAATATGCCACTGAATTGTGGTGATCAGTAATTATTAAAAGGAAATATGCCACTGAATTGTGGTGATCGGTAATTATTAAACTGAAATATGTTGTGCAATGCGGTCATGAGTAAGTGAACAAACTATTAAACTAAAATATGCTGTGTACTACAGTGATTGGTAAGTAAACAAATTATTAAACTGAAATATGCTATGTACTGCAGTGATCAGTAAGTAAACAAATGATCAAAACTAAAATATGCTGCGTACTGTGGTGACAAGTCTTTTCTTCTTCATTACTGAGGTTCACAACCACATATTTTTAGTCTCCAAAGCGTGCAGTTATAGGCCAATGAACAGCGTTCTGCCTGCTGCCACCAATTAACTCCTTAATGTAGTCAGACCATCTTGCTCTTCCCAGATGCCTCCCATTTATTTGGCTTATAATTATTTGTTTCTTCAGATTGTGTTTTGGAGATCGCATAATGTGTTCGAAGAGACTGACCGTTGAATGACTGTCTGTCGTGGAGAGCCGCGTAATGATGTTGAGCTCTCTTAATATGGATGGAGGTGACCAGTAAGTGAAAAATTATTCAACAGGAATATACCATGTACTGAGATGATCAGTAAATGTAAGTTTATTCGTACTCATTAACCATGGTAATTCGTTTCATAGGAATGAGCATCAAACATCTATAATATAAATACTAGAAATATCTATTACATTTATAAAGATTTTGTTTACTGTCTTCCTAATAGCCTACATGTAAACAGAGGATGTTAAGTATAACAATATGTTTCCATATTGAAATACCAGTATTAAAAAAAAAAACAATGAATAATTATGATCCATTTATCTATTTTGAAAAGTAAAGTAAGTAGTAAATACTAGTGAGCACTTACTTTGCAGAGTAATATTGAGACCTCTAGACACGTTCAATTACATATGGTTTGTACGCATCCGACTTTATTATTGTATCATCAAACACTGCATAGTGTGAAGAGATAATGACTAAATGACTCAAGTCGTAAGTTTATCTAAAGACGGATATTAAAATTAAAAGTAGTGAACTGCATAATGTTATTGGATTGCATCTTCTAATTAAAACAAAATTAATGACACAGACAGATTCTAATTAAAATCATATTTCGATCTGGGTTCATATAACATTTTTTGCTTCTTACGACCTCAGGAATACGCTGTTAAAATTATTCGGTTTCCTCATGTTACACCGTGTATATTATATTATATTCCTGCGGTTTATACTCATAAATATAAAATTGTATGTCTAGTACACGGGCACTGCTGATTCGTGCTAACAATTACAAATTGATGTAAGTAATGAACTTACACTGGATGTTGGCTAGTGTTAGTGTCAGCTAGTATAACACAATTACACCACAACTACTAAGTTAAAATTTTAGCTAAGAACAGTTGGAGAGCTTTTAGGCTGATTCTGGTTTACATATAATATAAATAATAATTTATGCTTTCATTCTACTTTTTCAAGAATCAATGTACACTAAGATTTACATTTCCTTAAAGGGATAAGTTCTCCTTTGTACATAGGTATAACTTTATTTTGTAACCCTGTACCTTGTCTTATTTTATGCAATAAAGAGTTTACATACATGCATACATATGATACATACATTTCATTAACACCTAATTGGCAATGATTCTATACTGGCCTAGTTGAATATGAACCATATGAATAGTCACCAATACCTAAAAATAAAGTTAACACAGCAATCGAGATGTACAAAGGAAAACTAATCACTAGAAACCCTTCTCTACCAGCTAACTTTTGAGTTAATGATAGAGGATCGTACCTAAATATCAATGTCATCAGGTGTACACAATTGTCGATTGTATCAGGGGTCAATTCTAAGTGTAAATGCAAAAGGTTTGTTTCGGTTCCACGTTAGAGAAAGGTTTCCTTGACCGATAAAAAAAAAACAATTTAATAAATGTAGATGATAATATAATACGAGATATCAGTTGCAGATCAAAGAAGATCTAAACCAGTAATAGACTCTATTATTTTCTTTGCAAGAAAAATACACGTAATCGAAATTTCATAACAAGGACTCATTTAGTTTCTTCAGCAGTCCAGTTTTTTTTTGGTTATTTGTTTATTCAAGTACTATCACATCGTATATATTACATCTTTGACTTAGACATGCTACGGTATTGACGTCTGATACACACGACAATAGGCTAGATGACTAAATAGAATTACATATTTTTTTAACCCAGTCATCATCCCTATTACGGTGTACATAACATTTACAGTCTTAATTTAATGCAGTGAGATCAAAAAGGATAAGATAAAAATAAATAATAATTACAAAAATAATAACTTAGATACAAATTAACTAAAAAGGAACTATGACAACAGTTTTATTGTAAAACGACCATCGTGGTCCGTTTCTACTTGAGTTTATTAAAACATTTATTGTATTACGCATTCAGTAAATAATACAAGTTTACTGTTTACTTAATGTACAGGTAGGTCGACGGCCCAGATCCGGACCGCGGTCCGCCATTTGGTTATTCCTGCTTTAGTGTAGGTAATTAGTTTTCGTCAGTTCCGATACTTACCGACAAGCATGATTGGAAAGAGTTCAAAATTTATCTCTTTAGAATTTTTGGCCGAAGTTGGGGACAAGTCTGGTTACTGTAGAGACGGACTAATGGAACTCAAATGAAATTAAGAAAGTTCCAAAATGAACAAGCCAGCAGGATTAAAATAGAACCTAGCAAAACCAAATTCAAGGGCATCATTATAATTATCATTCAAGACATCCACTGCGGACATAGGCCTCTTCCTTGGAAACGTTTTGTTGATGGGGTGGATCAGATAATTTATTAGATTATTTAAAATCACATATTATAAAGAATTAAAGAGAATAAATAAAATAAGTTAAAATATCAATTTCTTATCGTAAACGATTTAACTACACATGGCAGATGTTACCAAATTGTACCTATATACCAGACTCTCCTGTGAGGGTATAGCAAAATCTTAAATGTGATGTGTGAAGGTCCCAAATAGTTGTGCCATACGACATGATAGAGCGATATACCGGTTTTGCTACGTTTGACGGGTGCTGGCTATCGAAGACGAGATGCGGTACATAGCGTCCGCTGTTGCCCGACCCCTGGGTTGTCACGTGGCAAAGGTCACACAAGGAGCTCATAATATATAATTAAAAGTAAAGTACTTGAGATCTTTTTTCTAGTGTTAAGGGTTTTAAAAAATAATAATATGGGAGTTTTCCTGTGGCGTTTCTCTCCCTCCTGGGAGAGAGAAAAAGGCCTTCTGGCCTTACTCTGTAGTGCTCCTTGATTATTTAAAAAGAAAAAATTAATTTCTCCATGCTCCTTTGGTATGCTCAACGAAATTCAGTCCGGGGCCAAACCTAGTCCAATTAAATTATTTTATTTCAAAAAAATAAATAAATAAACAAAATGTGAATAAAACTGGAAATGATCTAAACAATCAAACAGATCAACAGAGTCAAATTGTAAACTACATACTTAAGTACTACTTTAGATAGACATTGTTGAAATAGTTTTCCAAGTGACTGGTGAGTGTTGTTAAGGATAGCATCATAACTGATCAAAGACGGATTCATGAAATCGGATGTTGTGCTTGTAAATCAGAAATGCCCAATAGGGTTTAGGGCGAGTATTAAAGTAATATTATAAATAATAACGCAGTAAGTGCTCATGAGTTTACCGTCATGTGGAATGTCAATAGATTTATGAATACATGTTATGTACCTACTATGTATAACAAGATATACCTAATGTGTAACAAAATCTCTTGTTGACTCCGCCCAGGATTCAAAATAAATTATGTCACTGACTGAATTCTTGGTATGATAACAAAAAAAATAATATATACATAATATGAAACGAATGTAAACTTTATTGCAACGTGTTAATGTTCACGAGTAAAGTAGTTTGTATGCAAAGTAAAATAAATAATAGAGTACAAAAGACAACCCTACTAGGGAAAAGCATATTTGGGATTGCGCCTGGAACATACAATAAGTTTCCAAGTGCCATCCTTGATTTGTATGACATGCGCTCTACAAAGGGGCGCCGTTTAAAGTTTTAGCTAACGAGGTGTATTATCCATAGGTATCGGAATATTTTACTAATAATTAAACAAAATCTAGCAATAAGCAGTAATGTATCCGACCTTATTTAATTTATGTTAAGCTCACAAATCTGCTTTCTGTGAATGCTAGTGATAGCTGTAGCTGTTTGTATGCCTTAAGCATAGTGGTTCAAATAACTGATAATTAGACCAATATACATAGGTACATATGTTTTACAAATGGAGTCTACCCATTCTATTCTATTTATAACATAATTGTAACGGTAGTTACCTATTATTTAGTTCTAATCTTAGCTGAAAGTTATTAATTAGATCTGTTTATTGAGGTAAGAGTTGTCCAGAAATTAAATGACATGTCGGGTCTTAGGAATCGTTATTTGTTATCATCATTACGGTTTCTGCATAACGTTGCTGAAGGAAATTAAGTTATACGTTAACTCTTGATGACCACTGAAGTAAAAATGTTCTTTAAGTAGGAGACATTCAATTTTTTTAACAAATTTTTCAGCAGGGTATCAAAAATAATTAAGATTATGCACATCTCAAAGACTCTACAATGAGTCACCTCTTGTTTCAAGATAATTGGGTTGATTTGGTTTGAAACACCTCATTTGGTTTACGACTTTAATAAATGAACATAAAATTGAAATTAATATATGGACATTTATTCTGAATTGTACGGTTAAGCGAAACTTATGCTATGTTTAAATGGCGTCTAACTTGTCACATGGTTGGATTGACACTAATCGACAGTTTTGTGACGACCTTTGAACACATCTCAAAGACTCTACAATGAGTCACCTCTTGTTTCAAGATAATTGGGTTGATTTGGTTTGAAACACCTCATTTGGTTTACGACTTTAATAAATGAACATAAAATTGAAATTAATATATGGACATTTATTCTGAATTGTACGGTTAAGCGAAACTTATGCTATGTTTAAATGGCGTCTAACTTGTCACATGGTTGGATTGACACTAATCGACAGTTTTGTGACGACCTTTGAACTGCCAGTTATCAGGATATTTTGAAGTAGAATAAAAAATTGGCGTGATGAAATATTTTTGCTAAAACTGTTTGTTGGGTGTAAAGAAAATAAATATAATAATTATTACATATATTCAAAATTGATTTACTGGTGATTTAACACCGCTAAAATGTAAGTTCTATTTGTACTATATTTACATATTAATGAATATATACACAATATGTACATAATTGGTATAAGTACTTGTAAACTAGGTTAAGAGATTTGTTTCTATACTATGTACCATCACAGGGTGTGTCATGAACCCTTCACTTGTAAAGTTCAGTGGGTACATGATAATGCAATAAATTATGATTGTGATAGTTTCACACGTTTATATAAGTACATTCCTTTATGTATATACTAAACAAAATAAAAATTGTTGAATAGAATGTTAATCTATATATAGTTAGCCAATAGTTTACTAAGTACAATAGAATATTTAGAATATAATAAAATGCATGTATGCAGAGAGAGTCGTGTGATAAATTAATCAAACTTTTAACATATTTGTGAAGTTATTACTAATTTGCCTGTATGATAGGAAGTGCACTGTAATTACATACTTCAAATACATACCTACAAATTATTTGGAGGCACTAATGTAATACTATGCTTGCTTAGTAGTGTTGTAGGTATTCAATGTTAATAATTAATTATAGTTCTGATTAATCTAACCTCACGTGAATATTACCTAATCCTTAAGCAGTATGTGATGAGAAATAAAACAGCAGTCAACACTCAATCAATTGGGTACCTACTTGACTGTAACTGAAATTTGTAAAAATTATATAAGATCCTGTTAAAATAAGCATAATAAGGAAATCTGTTCAAGTTTTGAGTTTGATATCTAACGTGTAATTTTTTTTTATGAGCCTCCAAAGTTGAGTGGGAGAGTCTAAAAATGCGATTTTAACATTGTAGTATCTCGGTGAGTTTTTATGATATTGAAGTGGGTTTTTCACTAATATTTGTATTATTGAGAGGTGTTTCTGTAACATATCATAGAAAAAGTTGTCAAGTAGCCAATTAGATCAGTTACATGAAGGATTTGCAGTGTGGTCACAAATGTCGGTTACGATATTGATTGTATTTATTGAATAATTACATACTTAATGGGTAACTAATAATTGTATAGAGACATACATACATGTGAATGGCCGAACCGGAATAGGGTCATTCCGTCTATCAGGACGGCCGTCTGTTAGCATTTGCAACTTTCACTATGTTCGTTCCAAAATAACTTACTTTGTTTAATATTATATTCGTCTTTTTATACCGAAAGTGCGATACGGACTGGAAGGTGTTTGGGTATACCATTTCGGAACGAACGAGAGACGTCAGATTGACGGATGCGTACGCGCGATCGTGGATGGTAAAAATGGAATTGTATGGA
Organism: Eudemis profundana; assembly: GCA_947034925.1. Classification (NCBI taxonomy): domain Eukaryota; kingdom Metazoa; phylum Arthropoda; class Insecta; order Lepidoptera; family Tortricidae; genus Eudemis; species Eudemis profundana. The sequence goes on along the minus strand of OX344817.1, from coordinate 3,111,627 downwards.
TTTAATTAAGAAAAACGGAGAATATTGTGAAATATGGAAGCTGGATTATAATTGGTATCTCTCATAGCATTGTTTTATTTTAAATGTTAATACTACCAACTAAGCTAAAGCGGTCGTCAAAAGACAGAGACGAAGACGACACCAAAGCGACTCAGCGCCATCTGTTGCAAACTTCTCTTGTCAGGCCTGCGGTAGGACATGTCGCACTCGCATCGGTTTATTTAGCCATCAAAAGCGATGTCTCTCTAAGGCCGGCTTTACACCTGTAAGTTTTACTTACGTAAGTAAGGACGCAGCTATACGTTAGACTGAGATAGTCAGTCAGCTATCTCAGTCTAACGTATAGCTGCGTCCTTACTTACGTAAGTAAAACTTACAGATGTAAAGCCGGCCTAACATTGCACCATGAATCGTCTGTAATAGACGCAAAGGCCTATGATGATGATGATGATGAGTGCCTTCGTACATGTACCTTTTCAACCTTTTGTGGGAGGAAAAGCCTCCATAGACAAAGTTGCTGTCATTTTTTAGCATGCAAAATTCGCACTTTGCTTATCGACCACTTATTTTGGTGCTTGATAAGTAGCGTGCGAATTTGGCATTTTTTTAGAACTATGCCTATCATTTTGCTTCCGTGCCAAACCACGACTATGATAGTTAAAATATAAAAGGATGTTAATTTCCGTTATGAATTCGATAGCACTTGAAAAGGTAAATAGTTAAAATGTGAAGATAAAAAAATAGATACTTTTGCGCGATTTCATTCAGGATAATTTTTCAGCTTTGTACCCGATTGCACGAAGAAGGAAGGGTAATGTGTTTATCAGTTTGTATATGTACGTATAATACGCACGGTTTAATAGGACAGAGATAAAATAAAAATGAACAAAGTAACTAAAGCTAGATTAAAATTAATTAAAATAAAACAAATCTAGAAGTGGGCCTGGCCTGCGGCATGTTGCCTTATACAGGGTGTCCCATAACTGACACGTCACAGTGACACTGGAGGTAGACTAGGTCAAGAGGTACCAAACATGACCCGCCGACCGTAATTTTTTTTTCACTACTGGTGGTTAAAGTCGAAATTAATGTTTAGCTGTGAATTAATTCAAGACCAAACTAGTATTTTTTGGATAAATACTATTTATTCGTCGACCGTAGGCTGAATTACGGTAAGGGATAGGCAAAACAATGTCCCTTACCGTAATTCAGCCTACGGTCGACGAATTCATGTTACCGTACACATAAAAAAAACTAACCTTGACACCTTTCCGAGTGCACACTGGCACTAATACCTAATGTTAAAAACGGTCATTCATGAAAAACTTTACTTCGACAATAACTCAAAAACCGTGCCTCTTTTACTGGGGTCATGTTAAGTTGGTTTGGTACCTCTTGACCTGGTCTACCTCCAGTGTCACTGTGACGTGTCGGTTATGGTACACCCTGTGTATGTATGTTTGTTCCTTTGTGGCACTCTAGAGTCTAGAATTCAGTCAAATTGGTTCGTGCGTTTGGTCTACAGTCTAGACTCTAGCCCTGCGGTCGGTAACCTTTTAGCAGCCAAAAGGGCCACATAGTAGCTAACGATATTGGCGCGGGCCGCACTCTATTAATTTGTGATTTTATACGATTCTGAATATAGCGACCTTTACATACATAACTAAATATTTTTATTAACAAGACCCGACCACGGTGCACTTTAAAAGTGCATAAAATCCGCCATTTTGTTTAGTTAACGAACTTCATACCCAGTGACACTCGCGCCATCAAGACGAATCTAATGATGTATCATTTATCAAAATCGGTTGTGCCGTTGAGTAGTTACGAGCGGACATAGGAACGGACATACATACATACATACTTACAGGTCAAACACATACCCCTCCTTTGGGCTTCGCCGCAGTCGGGTAAAAATGGGCAGGGTAGGCTCGCGGGCCGCAAGTGAGCGGTTCATTATCGAAAGTTATAAAAAAAAATTCTATGAAACTGTTAAGTTTTCAGATTTTTTTTTTTTTTTTTTTATTTATTTAGGCAACAAACAGTCACATTGTGAAAACAATATAATTATTATTATTTTTATAAAACAAACCTAACCTAACCTATTGTTTTCCATACGCTAGCGTTTTAAAATATTCTGAAAATATTACCGTTTTAGAAAAACAAATACTGTATGACTTTCGATAATTGTGACGAACAATACAATATTACTTATAACTTTATGGGAAACAAGAGGATCCCGTTTTGGGTGTATAGAGATAATGTCTAATCTTTTACTTACCTACCTGTCTGCCTCTAAATAAATAAAAAATCTCTCGTTTTTATGATTTATGCCACACCTGGCCATAAAGTGGCTTTTACCGCACGCTACGCGTACGGAAAAAGCCGCTTTCTGGCCAAGTGTAGACATAAAACTATGTACACAACACGGGAGGTAATAAAGAAAGCCCTCGATCGCATATTTACGTCCCTCACTTGCAGCTCGGGCCGCAAACTTCTGCGATCTCGGCCTTTCTTTGTATTACCACCCTAGTTGTGTAATGTACTACTATTACTTTATCTTGCATATAATAGTCCAAGTCAAGTCCGTCAATAATCCTACCCGATTTAATACCATTTTTTTTAATTTTCGGTCAATATATTTCTCTTTTTTATGCTTGTAGGCACTACCTAGTGATGTAACGAATATTCGTATTCGTATTCGCGAATATTCACAAGATTTTCGGTATTCGCATTCGTATTCGCAAAAATCGTTGCGATTATATTGCGAATATTTTTGGTGTATTTTAGTTCCTAAAATTAAAAAAAAAATAGCCAAATTCGAGTCGGATTTCGGAACTATCAACGAGTAATTAAAAACTCGGTTCGATAAGTACCGACATAAAATGAAAATAAAAAGGTATTTATTTTTAAGTACCGGTTCCGATTTTTTTACCGCATGCATAATCATTACCTTTAGTTAGATACATTTTCTAAAAACTGCATTACTTATTTTATTACAAATGCTTAATCAGAATTGAAAATTATGTATTGAATTTTCATACTTATTAAATTTGTTTATTTCTAGCAGCATAAAATTGTATGACCAATATTCGTATTCGCGTTCGCGAATATCAACGCCGATTATTCGTATTCGTATTCGCGAATATTCACAAGATTTTCGGTATTCGCATTCGTATTCGCAAAAATCGTTGCGATTATATTGCGAATATTTTTGGTGTATTTTAGTTCCTAAAATTAAAAAAAAAAATAGCCAAATTCGAGTCGGATTTCGGAACTATCAACGAGTAATTAAAAACTCGGTTCGATAAGTACCGACATAAAATGAAAATAAAAAGGTATTTATTTTTAAGTACCGGTTCCGATTTTTTTACCGCATGCATAATCATTACCTTTAGTTAGATACATTTTCTAAAAACTGCATTACTTATTTTATTACAAATGCTTAATCAGAATTGAAAATTATGTATTGAATTTTCATACTTATTAAATTTGTTTATTTCTAGCAGCATAAAATTGTATGACCAATATTCGTATTCGCGTTCGCGAATATCAACGCCGATTATTCGTATTCGCATTCGCGAATGTTCAAAAACCGATATTCGTTACATCCCTAGTAGGTCACTGCTAGTCACAGAAATATATCGATATTATAGAAGGAAATAGTTCGTCGATTTGTATGGGAACCAAGCGTGTAGCGTTTTTAGCGCTTGAAGCTAAAAATTTAATTACTAAATGAAATGGAAAATTTGTGTTTCCTATCACTAGTTAAAAAACACAAATTTTCCATTCCATTTGGTGGTATTTGAACAATTATACTATTATTATCATATTTTCAAATCTGATTATAATGTTGACGGAAACTGAAGTTAACGGCGTGCAAATTAGATCGCCGCCACTTCTTTTTGCACTCGAGGAACATACACTTTTTCCTCTTACCTCAGTATATTTCTGTACTGCTGGCCCTTTGGGCTGTAACTATAGCTTGGCAACTTCGTTGGTGACACTCACCTGTGTGCTTTTTGTTCTGTGCAGCCGTAACTAGGTACTTATACAAGTTACCGCCAACACGAACCCTCTCATGCTGGGGCCACATTGACGGAAACGCCGTAATTTATTGTGATGAAGGACGATTAACGTCAGTGTAGCTACGACTTACTATATTATTTCACATTGACACTTACATACTGTCATTCACATTGACAGCTTGATTTGACAGGGATAATAGTTTCGTTTATTGTCCACCCGCGTCTCTCTCTTTCGTCGTTTAGTGCTGCGTTTGTGTGTGTGTTCGTGCACGTTCCCTGGACTCGTGAGAAATGACATACTTTCCGCACTTATATCAAAATAGCACATTATGATACGAGTGGGCGAAGTTGGTCATTACAGTCGAGGCTGTCTGTATAGCCGAGACTGTATTGACCAATGCCCACGAGTATCATACGACGTTTTTCAACACACTTGCGAATAAAAAATAATACTTATCATTTAGAATTTCTGTTTCTGTACATATTTATTTAGTGGTTTATCTATCCTCTTCTATCATCACCTCGTCGTGTAGTGTTGGCCTAGTGCGGGCGCGCTCATGAACAGGCACACGGTAGCGGCGCTGCGCGGGTATAATATCCGCGCACCGAGCCACATGGCGTGCTCTCATTGGTCAATTGGCGGCAATTACAGCACTTGTGCGGTAATGTAAAGTAAAAAGCACTTGTGTGTAATAAGCTGCGTTCCGCGCGTAAGAACAACGAAATAAGAGCGACTTTATGAGCAAGTGTGTTGAAAAGTACTATTAAATAATTTTCCCCTTTTATGTGACACGATTTGAGTCCATTCTAGTGGTTTGCGACATTCACATGAAAATAATGAAACGATTTCGATTTTCTCGAACTACGTCGAACACATCCTTATAAATGTCAAACTCGTCAAGTCAAAGTCAAAATTGACAACATAACCTTAAAAAGTGCAGTCTATATGGAAACTTAATTTTCCGTGCTAATAAAAGAATTTATTCAAAAAACTTGCTACAATTGTATCAAAAAGGGTTATTAACGGTATTCTGAAGTGCCGCCTACCGTGTAACAATGAATATAGCTCGTACGATTTGCACAATTCGAAACAAAAATGTCGGCAACACAGTCTTCAGAAAATTTCGTTTTACCGCCTCAAATTACGACTCCACACATTCATCACAGCCTAAAGTACAAGAAGAGAAATACGACTTCGAAGACCTGAAGGTTTTAGAGCGAGTAGAACACAGAAAAGCGGCCATACCGCCGTTCATGAAAAACGTATTTGTATCAATTTTTGACAAGGATTTGCTCGCGTATCCAGAAGTTTTGAACAAGGATGAGAGTGAGGACTTAGACAGAAGAGTGTCAAGGCTGGAAGCCGTATTTAACAAGGAAGGAAACACGGCAGAAGAACGCGTGGAAGTATTGAAACAGAATCAAATGTATGCGGCTCCGGTGGGTCTGACTCTTGGAGGGTTAGCGATGAATGTCACAGAGAGTATAAGGTATGCGTTTCGTTTATTAACTTTTTGATCACCATACTGTGAAAAAATTTGCTGCCAGGACCAAAAAAACCTAATTTAAAGAGAAATAAATTCCATTTAAAAAGTTATGTAATTTTGAACCGGGTAATGTGTTTTGGCACTGTGGGTACGAAGTTCCACTGTTGTGTATTGTCGACTGTGGTGGTCAAAAGGTGAAATGCCTAATATATTGCAAGCCTTTTATTACCTTTTTATCTTCTATGGTGAAAACACCCTGGATGTGGGGTGTATTTGCCAGTGACGAAGTTTTTAATCAGACTTGCAAGGACAATGTTCGGTTGTAGAAATAATTTAGATTTTTGTGGGAGGATTACACGGGAATCCTAAAACAAAAAACATTTATATTAGGGGAGTGTTTTCCAAAAAAATACCAGGGTAGCTACTTTCTCAAAATATGGACTTTTGAGGTGGTTCTGGCTCAGAATCGTTAGTACATTCGAACCTGGAAAGTAGCTACCCCGGTATTTTTTTTGGAAAACGCTCAGGGTCAACAGACATTACAGGATGAAAACAAGTTTTATTACCTTGCAATGTTGGTTTGTATGTTTGTTCAGATCAAATTCTTGCAACTGTTTTTTAAAGTTGTAAATTAAAATAATTATTTGGATAATGCCCATCTCTGGTCATATGGCACCCTGTGTCCCTGACTGACTTACTTGACCACTGATTGGGTCCCCATTACAACCAATTTTCTTCACCCTCATGTGAAGTGATAAAAAGATTATGTCAGGACACAACTAAAGGCTAACAAAAAAGTGGTACTAGTGGAAATAAAATGTTAATACTATATATGCTAAAGTAACTCAGTTTGTCGGTCTGTGACCTTAAACCGCTGAGCCGATTTAGATGAAATTTGGTTAGGTTAACAATAGTTTGGGGTAGTTCTCTGCCACTAAACAGTCTCACCAATCGCATCATTACCATCACCACATTATGGATGAGATCCCTATAAACTATGGAGTCATTTTCGGTTATCTTTTAGAAGTCGCTTGCTCTGCTATTTTTATCATAATGATCCTGATTGCTTTTATAAAACGGCCAATAATAGTGGCGATGGTATTGAAGCAAACAAAACAGTAAAAAATCGCAGAGAACTACCCTTTGAGACCCTAAGGACAAGGGTAATTTTCCTTTTTTTATCATTTATTTCCACTGCTCTCTAGGTACTTAGAAACAATATCATCAGACTTATCACTAAGTCAACAACTGAGCGACCACTGGGTGGCGCTAGAAGCGCTGAAGGCCGGTCTCCGAGCAGATCAGTTCCGGCAGATCCTGGACGACCTGGTCGGTGGAGAGCATACAGTGTCGTTGTGCGTGAAGGAGAGGTTAGCGGAGAGGATATCACAAGCTGACTTTAGGACTATTGCAGAGATGGATGGGCAAGGTACGTCGCTTTTACTCTTTACTGTAATTTACAATACAATACAATGCAATGGCTGGGAGTGCAGATGTTTGCGGCCCGAGCTGCAAGTGAGGGACGTAAATATGCGATCGAGGGCTTTCTTTATTACCTCCCGTGTTGTGTACATCATTTTATGTCTACACTTGGCTAGAAAGCGTCTTTTTCCGTACGCGTAGCGTGCGGTAAAAGCCACTTTATGGCCAGGTGTGGCTTAAAGAATTTAAAACGCACAACAGGAAGTCTAATTGTCAATTTATTAGTACAAGCAAAGACAAAATTTTGAGGAGCACTTCAAGGCTTTAAATTTATGATTTAGAACAGAGGTTCTTAAACTTTTTTGGTCACGGACCCCCTACATTATTTCGAAAACCTTACGGACCCTTTCCGAATACAATCAGAGAAAAAGAAAATTAAGGGCACATGAAAGTTTGTGTTGTATGCATAGCCACGGACCCCCGGCCTCGTATCACGGACCCCTAAGGGGTCCATGGACCACAGTTTAAGAAACCCTGATTTAGAATAACTAAATATTTTTACTAAAAAAACCCGACCGCGGTGCACTTGAAAAGTGCATAAAATCCGCCATTTTGTTTATTTTAACCAACTTCATACCCAGTGACACTCGCGCCATCAAGACGAATCTAATGATGTATCATTTATCATAATCGGTTGTGCCGTTGAGTAGTTACGAGCGGACACAGGAACGGACATACATACATACATACAGGTCAAACACATAACCCTCCTTTGGGCTTCGCCGCAGTCGGGTAAAAATGCTTAAAAGCAGGGCTCGGAACCGGTATTTTGCAGAAACCCCGAAATAACCCAATATTTGGAATTATTTATGTTTATTACTTATGTGGGACTGAATAATGTATTTAAGTAATGACTACATATTATTACTCGTAGATTGTCCGATCAAAAAATGGAATAATACACCAACGGTACCAAAGATATTCACATAAAAATACCGATATTTTTTACGTCTAAACAATCTAAATATTTTAGTACTCAAAATTGAAGAATTGGGTAAAACTGAATGTTGTAAGTAACCATATTTTTACTAAAAAACACCAGACCGCGGTGCAATATAAATGTGCACAAAAGCCGCCATTTTGTTTATTTTAACGAACTTCATACACTCGCGCCATCAGTCGAATATAATGATGTATCATTTATCAAAATCGGTCGTGCCGTTGAGTAGTAATGAGCGGACATAGGAACGGACATACATACATAGCAGTGGCGAGGCGTAAGCCGGCATCCTTGGGTAAGCCGGTGCAGATTTGGCGTACATTTTCCTTAAGAGCTTTAGAATAAGGTGGTCAAATGCCTGATATTAGGCAAGCCGGTAGGAATCGAGTTCTTTTTACGCCACGCCATTGATACATACATACATACGGGTTAAACACATAACCCTCCTTTTGGGCTTCGCCGCAGTCGGGTAAAAAGTGTAATTTAAAGAAGTGAAATTAGTCATTAGTCATTTATTCATTGAACAACATGCTGTTGTGTTTGAAAATACATACATTATACATTTAAACTATTAAAACTAACCAATAACTAAACTATTAAATTGCAGAAGTGTGGCGGATATCCGGCGAGAAGGTTTGCGGCGCCACATCAGGCTACTTCCTGGTGCTGGGGAGCTCCGAGGCGGGCAGGCTTCGCGCGTTCCTGGTGCACCCTGGCGCTGCGGGGGTCTCTGCTGCTGGGGGGTTCGTAACCTTCCAGAAAACACCAGGTAAGACTAGATTTAATCGAATTTGAACGGGACCTCATGACTGGATGACAGGGATGAATCACCCCGGATTAGAATTACTCCGACCTCGGATGTCATGTTGCAGAAGGCACCGGGTGAGACTGAACCTTTTTTTAATACTTCCCGAGTATAAAAGCTTCTAGCGCTTAAACTAGAGGTGTAATAAATGTTGCATCTCTTATACAACTTGTGTGCTGTTTGAGTTAGTTTTCATGCAAAGTACCGTCTTTAAAAGAATATCCTAAACCAAAGGAAAAATTAAACAGTATTAGGTTAAAATATTTGACATTAAACACTGCAAAGAGCAGTAAGAACAATCAGTTCCATAAGTAACATATTAATATTCAAGGCGATAGTATCAACTAAAGCGTATGATCGAGTTTGACACATTACTAAAGTATGAAAGATTTCCATAAGATGTAGCAAGCACATTACCAGTATTAGGTCTATTCTATTATAAGCTTTAGAACTATCATTGATCAAATTTGCTCTGAAAATGTTGATATAAACGTTGGCGTTCCACAGGGTTCTATATGGAGTCCGATACTTTTCGTATGCAGCACGGCATACTGAATAGTAGCTGTGTTGTTGTCTGTAAGCTATATTTTACCAGCAAGTCCACCAGTACTGTCTCTGGTGTAAGAAACTAAGAAAGAGAGATACAGTCACTGCAGCCTTCCCTCCATATTTCACACATAGTTTGGCTTTCGGTTAATTTGTAGTTTCCATCGGTTTTAGAGTGCGACTACGATAACTTTGCAGAACGGAATATGGCAACCCATTGGCCATTTAAATGTCCCATTTTTTCTGTTTTCTTGTATTTATTACTTTTTTTGTTTTCCTCAGCCACGCCTCTAGACGAGGTGACGGAGGCGGGGCTGGCACGGATCCTGGGCGCGTCCCGGCTGCACACGGCCACGCTGTGCCGCTGCAGCCTGCAGCGCGCCATGCTAGCCGCTACTGACTACATACGCGACCGCGTGCTCAACGGTATGTCAACCTACTATTTGATAACCAACAAACTGACTAGTTGCAACATTTATTCAATTTCGCAAAGCAAAGCACCCCTTATATCGGTCCTTCGAACCGGATCTAACTATAATTTAACTTCTTGGTTACAGGCAAGCCGTTATCAGAGCTGCCCACTCTTCGGGCCACCGTGGGGGCTACGTTGCTGGACATATACGCGTCGGAGAGCGCGGAGTACTTCGCGGCGGGGCTGATGGATGGCTTTCTGGACCCTGATGCTGAGCTGGAGGTGGCCATGTGCAGGTGAGCTCCACATAACAGAGCTGCCGACCCTCCGGCCACCGTGGGGGCTACGTTGCTAGACATATACCTGATGGACGGCTTCCTGGACCCTGATGCTGAGCTGGAGGTGGCCATGTGCAGGTGAGCTCCACATAACAGAGCTGCCGACCCTCCGGCCACCGTGGGGGCTACGTTGCTAGACATATACCTGATGGATGGCTTCCTGGACCCTGATGCTGAGCTGGAGGTGGCCATGTGCAGGTGAGCTCCACATAACAGAGCTGCCGACCCTCCGGCCACCGTGGGGGCTACGTTGCTAGACATATACCTGATGGATGGCTTCCTGGACCCTGATGCTGAGCTGGAGGTGGCCATGTGCAGGTGAGCTCCACATAACAGAGCTGCCGACCCTCCGGCCACCGTGGGGGCTACGTTGCTAGACATATACCTGATGGATGGCTTCCTGGACCCTGATGCTGAGCTGGAGGTGGCCATGTGCAGGTGAGCTCCACATAACAGAGCTGCCGACCCTCCGGCCACCGTGGGGGCTACGTTGCTAGACATATACCTGATGGACGGCTTCCTGGACCCTGATGCTGAGCTGGAGGTGGCCATGTGCAGGAGAGCTCCACATAACAGAGCTGCCGACCCTCCGGCCACCGTGGGGGCTACGTTGCTAGACATATACCTGATGGACGGCTTCCTGGACCCTGATGCTGAGCTGGAGGTGGCCATGTGCAGGTGAGCTCCACATAACAGAGCTGCCGACCCTCCGGCCACCGTGGGGGCTACGTTGCTAGACATATACCTGATGGACGGCTTCCTGGACCCTGATGCTGAGCTGGAGGTGGCCATGTGCAGGAGAGCTCCACATAACAGAGCTGCCGACCCTCCGGCCACCGTGGGGGCTACGTTGCTAGACATATACCTGATGGACGGCTTCCTGGACCCTAATGCTAAGCTGGAGGTGGCCATGTGCAGGTGAGCTCCACATAACAGAGCTGCCGACCCTCCGGCCACCGTGGGGGCTACGTTGCTAGACATATACCTGATGGACGGCTTCCTGGACCCTGATGCTGAGCTGGAGGTGGCCATGTGCAGGAGAGCTCCACATAACAGAGCTGCCGACCCTCCGGCCACCGTGGGGGCTACGTTGCTAGACATATACCTGATGGACGGCTTCCTGGACCCTAATGCTAAGCTGGAGGTGGCCATGTGCAGGTGAGCTCCACATAACAGAGCTGCCGACCCTCCGGCCACCGTGGGGGCTACGTTGCTAGACATATACCTGATGGACGGCTTCCTGGACCCTGATGCTGAGCTGGAGGTGGCCATGTGCAGGAGAGCTCCACATAACAGAGCTGCCGACCCTCCGGCCACCGTGGGGGCTACGTTGCTAGACATATACCTGATGGACGGCTTCCTGGACCCTGATGCTGAGCTGGAGGTGGCCATGTGCAGGAGAGCTCCACATAACAGAGCTGCCGACCCTCCGGCCACCGTGGGGGCTACGTTGCTAGACATATACCTGATGGACGGCTTCCTGGACCCTGATGCTGAGCTGGAGGTGGCCATGTGCAGGTGAGCTCCACATAACAGAGCTGCCGACCCTCCGGCCACCGTGGGGGCTACGTTGCTAGACATATACCTGATGGACGGCTTCCTGGACCCTGATGCTGAGCTGGAGGTGGCCATGTGCAGGAGAGCTCCACATAACAGAGCTGCCGACCCTCCGGCCACCGTGGGGGCTACGTTGCTAGACATATACCTGATGGACGGCTTCCTGGACCCTGATGCTGAGCTGGAGGTGGCCATGTGCAGGTGAGCTCCACATAACAGAGCTGCCGACCCTCCGGCCACCGTGGGGGCTACGTTGCTAGACATATACCTGATGGACGGCTTCCTGGACCCTAATGCTGAGCTGGAGGTGGCCATGTGCAGGTGAGCTCCACATACCATAGATGCCGACCCTCCGGGCCACCGTGGCGGCTATGTTGCTGGACATATAAGGTGCTAACAAATTAGGTACCAATATTTTGAGAGATGTTAACTTACATTAACACAATTAACTTTTTATAAAAATTAAGAATTTTTTATATGATATGTTTGGTTTTCATTTCCCGAACAAAATAAATAAATTACAATTCTACCCAAACTTAATCATACTGTTAATTTAACTGACAAGAAAAATTTCTGAAAAGTAGAAGTCGTTTTCTGTTATGTGGCCAGTTCATTCATGTTGAAAAGTTAATAACCATAAGGTAATCAAAGAGGTCTTTATCACTGATTATTGTTTACCTCACTCATCAACAAGGTGCTTTACGTACCAAACATACTTCCCTAATTTTCTCCAAAAAACATACATAATTTGTTTATTGTTTTATCACTACATAGTATAAAACAAAGTCGCTTCTCGCTGTCTGTCCCTATGTATGCGTAGATCTTTAAAACTACGCAACGGATTTTAATGCGTTTTTTTTAATAGATAGAGTGATTCAAGAGGAAGGTTCATATGTATGATACATGCATTTAGTATTAGCATTGCACCCGTGCGAAGCCGGGCCGGGTCGCTAGTACAGGATAAACCATGTAGTGGATTTATGCAATTTATTTGTTGTGTTTCTAATCCGATGAAACCCCGGGTGCTGAGTCAAAATACCCGGGTTTTACCCGACTCTAAATAAAGTCGTTTACCGGGTATAGTCTGACCGCCGACTTAAGAGTAAAGAGTCATAAAAATGAGCTAATTGGTTATCTATTATAGAAAGAGTGTAAGTCATTTCTTACGTATACAAAAAGCTAACGTAATAGTTAGTGCTAAGGTACAATATCAAATGACAGCGCAAAAATTGCAAATGCAATAAGAAAACTTTGATTACAACATCGGGAATTTTCAAACTAGTACCTATTCCGTTGAATCTGGTTTAGTGGTTTATGGTTATGTTTTAATATTTTACTAATTACAGTTTTGACAACCCTATGCAGGTGTAAAGATACCTTTTGTATTTAAAACATAAAAAGCATTTTGAACTTTAATAGAAAGTGTTTAGGTCGAAATTCACTACTTCGTACTACGACTTGTCACCTTTCGAAGTAATAATGCTATTGTGACAAGTTTTATGGCTTTTTACTCTTACGGCGCCGGATGAACTATACCTGGATTTCCGAGTTGCACTCCCTAGTACAGCCGGGTCACGTCTGTGGTTGATCGATAGCTCGCATAAACCTATAACCTTCCTTCCAGAAACTTCATCGCGTCTCACGGTCTCGCCAGGAGCCTGGATCTCCTCTCCATCCCGCCGCTGGAGAACCAGGCCGACTTCAGCCGATACTTCGAGGATATAAGGCTACTCACCTTCAGGGGAGAGAACCAAGATGGCGTCAACATGTTCATCGGTAAGCGAAGTTGTGGTTTCATTCGTTCATTCACTCAATAACTTTTTCCTTCATTCATCACCAGGCATCGGAAATTCGGATGACAGGTTGTCCCTAAAACCAACGTCGATACGAATCCATCTCATCAGACACCAGATTAAGTAAATTTGACTTCAGTAAAAATCTCTTAGTTTTCGAGATATTGACGTTTTTGCAAAACTCGTGCTAAGTGATACTCGGAATCGGTTATTTGAGTGTCATGACTAAAATATCAAGTATTTTTCAAATCTGTTTTTTGATATGGGTAGCAAATAACTATGCTATTGGGCGTAATTCCTATTTCTGTTAATTTCTTCATGGTGTGGCACAGTAGAATATCAAAAAATAATTTTCAGATTTTTCCAAATTTCACGTCTGATTTCGAACGAGGGTGGTGAAAAAAAATGCACCAACACAACCTGGCACACGACGTAAAAAATAGCGCATTTATTGTAGTTTTAGGGTTCCGTACCAAAATGGTAAAAAAGGAACCCTTATGGTGCGACTCTGTCTGTCTGTCTGTCTGTCTGTCTGTCTGTCTGTCTGTCCGTCTGTCACAGCCAGATATCTCAGGAACTACTGCTGCTATCGGTTTGAAATTTGGAATAGTGTTAAAAGTAGCTAACCCGAGCTTATTGGACATAAAAAAAATCATGTACCTTTTTTACTTTTTTTTTAAAGGGCTCCGTAATGGGATTTTGAAAATTGAAAGTAGGGCTAATATATCGAGTGGGATATCAAATGAAAGAGCTTAATTTGTAGATTAAAATACCGTTTTTATTTTTTTTCTTAAATAAATAGTTTTTGATTTATGGCGAAAAAAGTTTAAAAAAATACCATTCCCCCCCTATTATCTCCGAAGTTACTGATCAGAAAAATGTGTCATAATTACCAATTATTAATGTCGTCCTAAATATTACAGGAAAAATATAACGGATTTCCTCACTTGCACCGTTTTTGAGAAATTTGCAAAAATCATAACACATACTTATTTGCTCCTACTAAACTAATCGCCATACAGTTTTTCTTGAACTATTCATGTATCTACTTATTAGGATTATTATGTATGTCTTTCCCGTACACGAGACAATAGTGTCCCGGCCCTTTGGGAGGCGTGCGCGGAGCCGAAGCCAACACGTAGAGGCCCTTTCGACAATTTAATGAAAGGCAACGTGTACACCCAGCGGATGCTGTCCCTGCCCGTGTCACGGGACGCACGCAGAGACAGCCCCCGCCAGATGCAAGGACTATTGTTGATTGATGGAATCTAAATTTACTGGGTTATGGTGGTGGAATTATGGACTAGATACTGGGCTATGGATTGAGACATGACGGCGCCTGTCAGGAAAAGTGTCTCATGGCTTTCGCGGCACTGACAGACCGTGACTTGCCCTCCGCTGATGGGCCCCTGTTAAATAGCGACATTATGAGCAATGGCCCAGGGGCAACACCGCTGCCGAGGGCTGCAGGGTGTCGAGAGGTGTGCTGCGCTTTCTCCGAGGGTACTCGCGGCGTTATGCCTTTTATCACTTCCACGCCTGGAGCATATAGCTCTCGCGACTCCACTCTGGACGGCCGGTTAAGGCAAGCCAGAGGCGGAGGTCCTTTCACTAAATCCCATGACCCTCCCTAAGGACCCCCCGGAGCACTCGGGTACGTGGGGTCGCTACTCCCCAACAGCTCGCCACAAGCTGCCCTGCGTTAGATTATTATTATTATTAGGAAGACCATTATATTTTCTCTTCCTAACTTGAATACTTTTTTAAAAATTTACAAAAATCTTAACATATTCTACCCTCCCTACGAGAGCCATCTAGTGGAGAGTAGCAAAACTAAGCGATGGTTTATATCAGATTACATAAAAAATGTCTATTAAATACAATGATCACTCATCAGGAATCGGGGAAAAAACATAAAGTAACAATAATTATTAAAAACTCTATAATAGGAGTATGTTAGGAAATTTGACACTAGTAAATACCATAAAAATTAAATACCACTAGCGCCATCTAGGGACACAAATCTAAAATAAAGTGTGCTTCATAACATGATTCCTTCATGAAAAATGATAGATGAGAACTAACTTAGTTGACAAACAATTATTTAAATCAGCCAATAACAAAAAGTAACGTTTAAATTTAAATTACAAGTAAAATTTACGCGCTATTTAGTATCAATAGATGTCGCTGTAGCATACGCTGCATCGCGCTGTTAAGATTTTTCCTGGTTTAATAGGGCTAAAGTGGGTTTAAAGCAAGGTTGCTGTTAGTCGTAAGGTTGGTCTACTTATGAGTTTATACGGAATCCTCGGTGCGCGAGTCCGACTCGCACTTGACCGGTTTTTTTTTAAATGGTATAACATTTACTAAATACTGTAATCATTTTTGATATAATGATATTTTGTTACAAAAATAACTTGCTGTATACCTAAACTTTGGCGTCGATGTCGGTGTTGAGTAGTATGGAGGCGGACTCAATTCAATTTAATTATAAAATTTCCCGGAATTTCTAAATTAACTTATTAAATTGTAATGAACGCATACTACCTATTTGAGTATTTCAATGGACTATTTGCAGTTGTTTTCCATGTACTCGTTTTTTGAAGTTGGGTAAAAGTAGCCAAAACCTAAACATATTTGCGAGGTACTACATTACCGTGACGTTGTATACAATCGCAGAATTGCGGAATCTACATTATTAAAATTAAAATTTTAAGAAGCGGATTCCACATTTGCTTAACTTTTTCCGAGATTTTGGCAACTTTAGGTATAAAAGCATCTGAATTTCCGATGCCCGTTCATCACCCATTATTTCATTCGTTAATATCTTAACTCGTTAATTTATAATAACGTTAATAATTTCAAATGACGCATATAATTTATTGACATTGGTCATACATTCATTCAAACATTCGTTTATTTATTTAATAATTTTCTTCACTTGCCATTAGGTAACACTGAAATAAACCGCAAAGCAATTATAATAAACTAAAGCAAAATTAAATGAAATCAAAACTTCTATTAGATAAAATATTTTTTGTTTTCAGCATTAAATGGAATCCACCACGCGGGCAAAGTCATGGCAGAGGAAATAAAGCAGATCCGGAATCCTCTGTTCCATCCCAGTTTCATCGTAAAGAAGGTCATCGCTAACAGGCATCAGGTAACAATCTGGCAACAATCTTTAACAATATGTCAGTTCGTGCCGTAAAATAGGCTTGTGGACTAAATTTTTTTTCTGATGTAAAACGATTCTACTATTTATGAGGAACAAATATATACCTTTACCTACTACAATTACTACTACAAAAATTCAAACTTTGTGATCTCATAACTTTATACATGTTATATATTTTTCGTTTATTTATTCTGTGTTATGATAATTTAGTATTTTCCAATCTATGTGACTATATTATAAAATCCTAAATGCGTTAGCAGGCAGATTTGACTGTCCAATATTAAAACACTGGACTGGGCAAATTAAGGGTGTAGCCCAATATATCTGGTAGGTAAATCTCCCTGTTCTCCTCAGGTCTGTTATTTGTTTGTGTATGTTTAATTTGTAAAATAATTTATTACTAACAAGCTAGCCTAAGTTTACTAACAAGCTATGGATCTAATTCCGAAATAAAGAATTTATAATAATATTATATTGTAAAATTCAACATTAGTCCACATCCCTATTATGAAACTCACTATTAGTGTTCGTGAGGGGCGATTCCATTATCGCGGGTGCAACATTTTGACTCATTCAAGGCCTCCTCCTAATAAAACGAAAAACATTTATTATAAAAATATTGTTTTAAGGATTACATGTTAACCTCTTTTCTACAGATTTGTGTATACGAATTTAAAATAAATGTTTAAATAGCCACAAGAGAGGGTTAAAGTGCTATCGCGGGTGCAACCAAATCGGCCCACCTCTCCGGATCACAGTATAAAAACAGAAATATCTTTTAAATGTCAAATATTTAAAATGTTTTGCCTAATTATATTGAAAGACAATAAACAATCACCTATAGAAACATAAAAAAAGTATTAAAAACTGTAACTATCAATAAATTATTCACTGTTAAAACGATCGTGGGTGCAACATCGTATGATTCGCAGTCGGTCCTAAATCTTAGAATGCTAAGGTTTTCAAGCGCTTTAACATCCTGAACATGAAGTTAAGTCCATAACAATTAATTTAAGACCTCACCCTACACGATGGTATCAAAAAAAGTAATAAATTTTGGGACTTGAAAATTGATGTCAAGGTTCGTCTCTAGCGGAATCGCCCTGAGGCAATGTATCTGTTGCATAATTTAAGGAGAAGTAAAAAAAAAACTATGGTTCTCAGTCTGCGGATTGGAAAGGGGATGTTTTTATTCTCTTTTTATTGATATCGTTGAATACTTAATTTGATTTATAAGAATTTCAAGACACCATACTTTCAGGAAAAAGACGATCCTAAACTGGACCTGTATCTGGCCGAGCACTTGCACCCGTCGCTGCGGCCGGCGGCCGAGCAGCTGGAGTACAGCGTGCTGCGCATGCGCTACGCCTGCGAGGCCGTCATGGGGCGCCACGGGAACAAAGTCGGCGAGGCCTGCACGTGAGTCGCTCAACTTCACTCATTAATCATTCTGCCATTCACTCGTTATCACTCATTCATTCACTAATTTACATCCGTTGTTTCACTCATTACCATTCAGTTATTTAATCATTCACTTAACAAAATTATTCAATCACGCATCAATCATTCAGTCATTAATCATTCAGTTACTTAACAAAATTATTCAATCACGCATCAATCATTCATTCAATAATCACTGAAAACTCTTCAATCATGTATTCTTGAATAATTCACTCAATATCAATCAACCATTCAAATCATTGTCATTCACTTATTTAATCATTCACTTACTCACCAAATTTATTCAATCACCCATCAATAATTCACTCATTAATCATTGAACACTCGTCAATAATTTATTCTTGAATCATTCACTCAATATTTATCAACCATTCAAACACTCTAGAATAATTCAGTAATCATTCACTCACTAACTAGTAGTTGGCCTCAACTACCTTTTTACAAATCTGAACCTGTACAGCGCCATCGATACATCGGAGCAAACAAGGTGCTCACAAACATCTAAACACGACTTTTTTGTCATTGTATTAGAGTGCATGTATGGATATTTTTGAGCATCCTGAAGTGCATAGATGTGTCTGATGGCGACTGTACTTGGCCGAGCACCTGCACCCGTCGCTGCGGCCGGCGGCGCAGATGTTTGCGGCCCGAGCTGCAAGCGAGTCAATCAATCATTCACTCGTGAATAATTCAATCAAACATTCACTTATTCATTAACTATGTATTTATTATTTTCCCAATAAGTATTTAGTAATGTACTACTCGTAAATCATGCATTCATTGAATCATCATCAATCACAAATTAATCATTCGCTTGTTCATGATCGATTTCTTTTTGATTTATTTGATAATTTATTTAATTATGATTGACCCAGCAAAGAATTCTGGCAATCTATGATAGCTTTTACTTTTCTCTAAAATTGTTTTTTTAATATATTTATAATAAAACAATATTTATGTGGTAATTTGTATGTGTGATATAATTAACATTTCATTTTAAATGGTGCATAAACGTGCATAAAATTATGTGCTTGATGTGTAATTTTTGAATATCGATAAAATTTATTTGAAATATATGTGTACTGTGTGTTACACTGTAGGGTACGGATTCAGTATATTACTGAGAAAAGAGAATACACCGATTTCACGATCTGTAACAAAAAATTGCATATTACATAAATTAAGAGCGGTAGAGGGACATCCAAGAAATGCGTGACACTCATAGGGGTTGCTCCCATCCGTGACAGCCAATCAGTAGCGTGGCGTCGAAAGAGCTCTATTCCTACCGGCTTGCCTAATATTAGGCGTTTGAGCGCCTTATCAAAGTATAAAGACAACCAAGTAGTTCGTCTTCGCCGTTTAGGAGCGCGCGACACCAGAGCGTGCCTAAGGCACAGGGCTGCCGCTCGTCGGTTCTGTAAAATACCTACTTACTACGAACGTAACTTTTATTAGGTTGATCTCGATCGAACGAAGAATCGTTCGAGGTCAACCTAGTAAAAGTTACTTATTTCAAAATGAAAGTATCTGATCGCACACATCTGATGTTAATGTTATTAAGTATAATAGTTTAAATAAATTAGTATTGGTATGTGTACATGTAAGTAACGCAACGATATTTCGGCTGGTTTCATAAAACCACTCTCGTGTTTAAGGCATTTTATGTATCAATAGAATCAACTACTATTTAATTAGTACACGTTTAAAAAATCTGTTAATTTTACTCATCAGTGTCAAACATAATAATTATCTACTCTATTTAATTGGTATAGTTTGATCACAAAATTATCAAACATTCTATAAACGACTTAAAATATAACATTTATATAGGTACTAATAAAATACACACCTTTCGGGATCCTTAGGAATGCAGAAATATGACAATTCTGGATTTTGCGCATTATTCTTCAAACATCCGAACACACTGCAGTATATACGTCTTCTATACTTTGCTTCGTCCGCAGACATTTTGAACGTTCGACCGCTCGCTACGATTGCTCAGCCCTGACTAAGCACGCGGCGATGCTTGCCTGTGGTGCGTCCGTACACGGCGCGCACACATGCGCGCTCCCGATGTACCTTTTATCGGAACAAAAACTACCGTATACCGTGGCCTTATTCTACACCTACAGCTCTCAAGGAGAATGTAGGTACGATAAATCTGCACCGGCTTGCCCAAGGATATCTTTTACGCCACGTCACTGCAGCCTATATTCAAAATAACCGGCTTCCAACATTGAATTGAATTTTAGATGTTTCATTAATTCCTTGTGGATGCCACCACTGATTTTGAAAAAAATGGAACCAATCTGGAAGCATATGAAGGGTGCACGGAAAGGGTTTGTTCCGAATTCTACAGATTTCAATTAAAGAATCCTATCTCTACAGATCTCCTATTCTGCAGATTCCCGATCCTGCAGATTCCCAATTGCACAGATTTCCAAATCTACAGATTCTCGATTCTACAGACAACAATATAAAATAAATATTAGAGGACAATCTTACACAAATCGAACTAGCCCCGTAGTAAGCTCAATAAGGCTTGTGTTATGGATACTAGACGATGATATATTTAATAGATACAAATACTTAAATACATAGAAAACATCCATGACTCAGGAACAAATATTCGTGCTCATCACACAAATAAATGCCCTTACCGGGATTCGAACCCAGGACCTCCTGCTTCGTAGGCAGGGTCACTACCAACTAAGCTAAAGCGGTCGTCAAAAATAAAAATATCTTTAAAAAATATCTTTATATATCTTTAAATGTATAACATTGACTAGTAACTTTGACTAGTGACGAGTGAACATAAGAACAGACATATATAGATGCATACATACATACTTACATATAGGTAATTTCACGAGAGTTGAGGTGAATGATTACACACACAGCTACATTTAGTACTCATTGCAAAAAAGTGAATGAATGAAATGAATGAGTGAGTAAATAAACACAAGGCTATAGTTTAAACAAACTTTTTGGTCTATCTTGCAATTCACTGTTGAACCTGCTATCGGTACGAAAAAAGAACAGTAATTTTAAAATCCCGCTGTCATTACATGACAGTGTTGTTGTGTGCGTGGCCTCAACTCTCGTGAAATTACCTATACCTACATACTTACTTACATACGTAACTATCAGCCTTTGTAGAATGTTTACCGACTCTGTGAGTACCAGGATACAGGCTCAGCCTAGTTTGGTCCTTACCGGATACTACATGTGTTTATGTAACTGTGCAATTTGGTATAAATAAGTTTATCTTATCTTATACAGGTCAACCACATAACCCTCCTTTTGGGCTTCGCTGCAGTCGGGTAAAAACATAAAAACAATGCAATCGGCTAGAGAACCTCCTTTTTATGAAGTCGGTACTTTTAAGTAGGACAATCCCAATGGGCTAGCCGATTGAAAAAACTGTTTAGTCCGTCAGTGAGATTATCAAAAAATATTGTACACGTATTTTTTCTTTTGTTTGACAAACAAAAAATTACGAGGACTGAGTGCTTAGAAGTTTCGAGTGACGTCACTCCTTGGTACAATTTTCACCTAGGAGTGACGTCACAAGCCCCCACTCCAGACGTTTGATGATCTATAACTTCGTCGATTTTTAATATTTTGATAATCCAAAAAATACGTGTCCCATATTTTTCCATAATCTAACCGACGGACCAAATAGAATTATACACCGTGGGCCCGTACAACCCGACCAACTTTAACCACGTATTCCTGATGGTATTACAAGTAAATAACGTTATATCAACATATGTCGAATTTTGTCATTTTACATTAATAGTCTTATGGAACAAAATAAATCAATAAATTCAGTCCCTCGTTATAAACATGTCCTTACTGGAGGAAAAGTTATTAAAAAGGAAAGAAAAAGCTAAAATGGATACGACAGGTCAATATTTTGGCTTTGTAATCGCTTACCATCTAAGACTGCGAAGGTTAATTGCTGTTTAGTTAAAGGATTTAAAAAAACAGTAAAAGTATTTTAGTCACATTTATTAGGGCTTGTTACACACTTGGGAGTTTTTATTTAAAAATTATGAATATCTCGGAAAGTAAGTGTTAATCGACTATACGTCACATAACTTTTTTTACTTCTAATAGTTGTTAGAATCTATGGTTAAAGTTGGTCGGGTTATACGGGCCCACGGTGTATAGTTTTAACCCAGTCCTCATCCCTATTAGATTAATAACAAAATGTATTACCGAAACATAAGACTGGTATGACAGCTCGATGATGCGGAATCCTTTTATCACCACGGGTTGCTGGAATTTCAAGAGTAATAGTAATAAAATACCGGACAAGTGCGAGTTAGTCTCGCATGGAGAGGGTTCTGTACATTCTAAACAACACTTTGGATTGTAACCCGACCGCTAGGGGATTTCCGGACAAAAACTAGATGGCGCTAAAGAACTAAACATTTAACGATGTTATAATTGAACAAAGAAACATAGTATAGTAATAATTAGTTCGTAAACAGCTAATAAGAAATAAATTCTAACATTTAAATACTGTGTCACGTTTGCAAAGTTGAATAATTGTAAATAATATAATACTTTTACCAAGCTTATAAATAGATGGCGTTGTAAATTCGGGGATCAGCTTTTTGTATGGAGAATGACAGTCCTCTTGTTTTAATGGTCCTCGGTTAAACTAAGGGACAGACTGACCTGAGCCTCGGCGATAGCGATGGTGATCATCTTGCGCATGCGCACAGAAGTCGCTCCGCGGCAGTTGCACCAACCAGAGTGGAATATGGCGGTCGGGACGCGCATCGCCTGGCCAATAACAGTATTATCAAAGTATAAAGTTTGACGACCGCTTTAGCTTAGTTGGTAGTGACCCTGCCTACCTGCCTGCCTGCTGCTGCCTGGGTTCGAATCCCGGTAAGGGCATTTATTTGTGTGATGAGCACGAATATTTGTTCCTGAGTCATGGATGTTTTCTATGTATTTAAGTATTTGTATCTATTAAATATATCGTCGTCTAGTATCCATAACACAAGCCTTATTGAGTTTACTATGGGGCTAGTTCGATTTGTGTAAGATTGTCCCGTAATATTTATTTATTTATTTATAAAGACGACCGAGTAGTACAACTTCGGCCGTTTATGAGCGCGCGACACGTATTCTTACGCATTCATATTTGTTTGCTTGTAGTGCGTCCGTACACGGCGCGCACACATTCAAGCGCGCGATGTAACTTTTGTATGAAGAAAAATGACTGCTATTATACTGTGACAACAGGATCAATAAGGCATACGATAAACTATAATCAGTTTTGACACGCAGTTTGCGATTGTACTGGGTGTTTTTTTAGAGGTATAGAACTTTGAAATGGAATAAAAAAAAAATGATCTTTTTAAATTGACATGAAATTAACTTTATTCTATAGACAATTTTCTGGCATTATAATTTAAATATGACTTCTGGCATATGACCCCCACGGCTGGCTTGCACGTAGTCTAATCTGGAAGTCCAATTTTCGATTACTTTTTCCAACATTTGTGGCCGTATATCGGCAAGAACGCGGCGAATGTTGTTCTCCAAGTGGTCAATGGTTTCGGGCTTATCGGCGTACACTAGCGATTTCACATAGCCCCACAGAAAATAGTCAAGTGGCGTTAAATCGCACGATCTTGGAGGCCAATTCACGGGTCCGAAACGTGAAATTATGCGATCAACAAACGTTTCCTTCAATAAATTTATTGTGGCACGAGCTGTGTGCACAATTTGGAAGCGTTGTTCAGGCGTCAGCTTATTCATGTTGAAATGCCAAACCAAACTAAACATAAATCACTTGACAGCTGACAAAATGGCCGCCAGTTAAAAAAGTGTTGCCAACTTAAAATTCTATACCTCTAAAAAAAACACCCTTTATAAAAAAGGTATTGTCGGAAATAAAAAGCTTGTCTCAACAATATTTTTTTGTCGTAAACTTATTAAGTATACAGTCACCAGTTTTAATTTGGGACCCACCTAAGATTGAATATCGTGTAGCAAACTTACGCTATTTAGAGCTAATGAGGAACTAATATTTTAACGCAATGTCAATGTCATAATGTTTACCATCGACAACTTTACGTTTTTAGGAGCAACTGGAGCGAGGGCAAACGATCATTTCCGATGTTTTCCGAGTAATTGTTACTCCGGTAAGGGGGTTTTTGGCCCTGTCTTCTATCTGGCAATATTAATTTTATTATTCTTGATACGCAAATAAAAAGAGAACAATATTAAATTGTCAATTATAATATGAAAGCTAGCAAACCAATCTATTTTGTGAAAATGTCACATTAAACTGTTTTCTTGACTGACACTGACACGACATGTTATGTTCGTAATTAGAAAACCGTAGTGATAGCTTTTTGCAAAGAGGTTATCATTTCAAGGGTCGATTCGAATATGTCTTAACTTGACGTGACTTGACATTCGACACTATCGAACTAAAGTTTCGACCTTATTGCATTATGAATGTTCTAACAACATTTAATGAAAATGGGTCCCAAATTAAAGTGAGTGACTGTACATAAAAAGTGGGGTCGCGTCACGTAAAAAGAACGCTGGAAGAAAGTGGAGGGGGTGTGTTTGCGCATTGGTACACTCGCGCACGAAAGTACTATATTTATTGTTTTATTTTTAAACAAGCCTTTCGCTCGCGGCGCGGTTCAATTAAAAAGTATATTATTATCTATTATTTATTTACTAATACACAGTTGCAAGTTGGTATGACGCTTAATAGTAAAACATCGTCCCCCATAACTGTTTACACAGTTTGACAGTGGGATCCTTGAGTATTAGTTGATATATCATTAAATGGAATTAAAAACATGTTTCTATGTAGAATGGAATAAAACAAACAGTATACATCATAAATCATTTTTCTATGTAAAACCATTTTGTTATAAACAGAACACTTTTGTGCGCGACAGTATTTTGAGAACGAACGTGACGTGAACACAGTGCGGAAAGCAAAGGTCGACTGACGAACCAATAGCGCCCCGGCAATGATGCGGCGCGGCACGCGCCCTCCCCGCGCCGCACCTCATACCACCAAATAGACCGATAAATGGCCTAATGCGCAGCTTGATTACCAGCGTTCTTTTTACGTGACGCGACCATAGCAAAGTATAAAAACTTGCCTCAAACGTAATATCGCCCGCGCTCCAATTGAATAATCCAGAGCTGAGTAGCACGCCGGTAACCAAGAGGACAAGGGGTGCTAGCTCTGCTACGGATCGATCGCTCTGCTGCAACCAACCATTTCAATCATTTTCATCACATTTGCTCGTAAAGGGTGTTATAACACACGGGCTTATAGACCAGCTCGAGTAGATTTACTTCCCGTGGGTTATAAAAATCTATAACTCCCACGGGAGGAAAAACTGTATGAAAATCTATAACTCCTGAGGGAGTTATGAGTTTAGTTTTAAAATATAGAACCTACCCGTACGTCATTTCAGACGAAAGAGGTTTCAAATCAGCCAAGGCTTATTTCGCATCTTCAAAACTTGGCTACAAAACTAATTTTAGTGTATTTAAAATTTATATTGTATATTTTACTATTATTTCAGTAATTTTTACAATTATTTTAATGCAATTAAATTAATTTATTTTGAAAATTGGTACAATCTGGCGGTTTTGCCTGTCAAGTTTGAAAACTAAACGCAATTCTTAGCATTATCTGTGCAATGTGGAATGTCACTATAATGAAAAAGTTGACAATAAATAATTTGATATTTGGCTTATTTTTTTTCCTCGCAAATGTGATGAAAAACATTGTGTGTATCGCGGGCAGTAAGGGGATTACAAACTCGAGTCATTAAAAGCCCTCCGCCTACGGCGTCGGGCTCCTAATATACTCTGGTTAGTAATCCCCTCCTTACTACCCTCGGTGCACAATGTACTATAACATACATCGTTGTAGCGGGTGTAGTAACAAATGAAATAAAGAGCACATATAACAGAATGTCTATTTGGTGTACCTTACCCAGTTTGAAGTGAGCTCTTCTACTTGAGACTACAATACCATTGAGTGGTTAACCACAAATTATGACAATGAGCTTTTAGTAAAAGAAGATAGTAAACGCCTTGGAAGGTTAATATAGCTTTTCTACTTTTTTTTTGGACAATAGACTAAAAAATACACTGACAGAGTAATGGCGATCGTAACATTTGTTGCATTTTATTTCCATTTCAAACCTACCAGACAAGAAATAAGGTTGAAAATTCGATGTACATACAGTGTACTTCTAAACTTTTTTTTTTTGTTAGTATTTGGTTGGCGATTCGAGAACAAAAGTAGATAATAGCATTGTATAGATACAATGCTATTGTAAGTACAGGTAAGTGGATGAGCTCATTTCAAACTGGGTAAGGTTATAGAAACGGACATATACTGCCTACAGCTACTAAACATCTAAGAAGCTCTTTACAAGTGGAGAGTTTTCGCTAGAGAAGGTCTATAAAAATTGAAGGCATGTTTACAAAAACAACATACTCGTAACTAGCATTTTTGGTGGATTTTAATTATTGGTATTATAGTGGTCGTTTGAGAAGGAGCTACAAGTAGTCCAAAAATGTTGACTAAAAATGACCCCATTTGTCCAAAATCGGTCTTTAAAAATATACCCGTTTTACAAAGGTAAATAATAAACCGTCCGAACGAAAAACTAAACGTGCGACTAAAATGATAAGTGTACACGTACATGGCACAGTCGCAAATTTAGTATTTCAGTAAGTACGTTTAGTTTTTAGTAGGTTAGGTTAGTTTTCTTTCAAAGGTTTTATTACTACCCTTTTACAAAAACTACAGGCATTTTTAAAAGCACTCTGCAATAATTATATTGTTAACACAGTTATCAGTACGGATAATTGATCATGTCTTTACTAATAAATGGCAATGTCAAATAGGAAAAGTGACTAAAGAGTTTGCATTGCGACTGCATAGTTAATCTATTTAAGTATGTATTGGTATAGAAATTATCCGTTCAAGAGAGCTAATGCTGTTAAAGAATACAATGCCATTGAGCAAACAATGCCATTGATAGAATACAATACCACCAAAAAAAAATAACAATGCGTAACACGAGTAAACCCGGGCGGTCTACCTGGCTCCCCGTTAAATCTGTAAAAGCAAAATGCATTATTATTTTTTGTTTGAAAGTATTTGCCGCCTTATCATTACGGTCATAGAAACGATAATCCGTTGAAAGCTCATAGTATCTCTAAGTCTTTTCTCTACGGAATACGCACTTGCAGACCGTCGGGCGAATGTGAAATGCAAAACAAATTAAGATCGCAGTTATCTATAACTGCATTTACACTTTACTGTCTAGTAAATAGAATCTAAAATCTAATGATCTTTCAGGGCAGTTATACTTTTTTGACACTATATTCTCGTTATCCTAATTTGTGGTTTACCTCTCAATGGCATTGTATTCGTTAACAACATTAGCCCAGTTGATCGGATAATTACTATACTCAAGTCAAGTATGGAGGCTGGGTATTAGAAATACCTATGTTGATAAATTTTCAACTCGTACAAGTAGACATAAATGTTCCTCAAAATGAGTTTCGCGTCTGTTATTGCTTGTTTTTCATAATCTTCCTGTACTGTCAAATCGTTTTTGCACCCGCGATAACGACGTATGATCATTAAACAATCATTCACTCACTCATTCAAAAATTATTCAAACACTCATCAATTTTATTGAGTGATTAATGGGTAAACTTAATAACTGCTATTAACACCGCAATATATACCATGTATGTTTGTAAATATCCCGGTGTTAATAGTAGTTAAGTTATTATGCGAATCACCATGTTAGCTTAAAATCGTATGAGTGAACTATTATAGTTCACTCATTAATCACTTAATTAATCACCCACTGGCGTTCTACGTTACTCCCACTATAAACCAAAATGCTCGACAAGGTTAGCCGAATGTGGCATAGAGTAACGCCACAAAATAGATAGGTACAGAAATCAATCAACATACAAAGCGCATCAAAATCCGTTGCGTAGTTTTAAAGATTTAAGCATACATAGGGACATAGGGACAGAGAAAGCGACTTTTTTTTATACTATGTAGTGAAGTAAGCCTTGTTAATTAGTAATTTTGTAATAAAGTTTGCATTTTTAATTAGTGGTTAAGTAGTGTATTGTCTACCTACTCCACGAACGTAACAATAAGAACAGGGGTCGTTATCTTCGGTGAGAGGCTTCTGTGAAATACCTACCATTATCTGGATCATACAGAGCAGCAGCAAAGAGACGTTGATCAGAACTTGACCGCTGTAGATCACGCTGCATCTTGTCTGTAGCTGGTCCACGCATCTACAAACATAATAAAATAAATTAATAAATAAATATTAGGGGACAATCTTACACAAATCGAACTAGCCCCATAGTAAGCTCAATAAAGCTTGTGTTATGGATACTAGACGACGATATATTTAATAGATACAAATACTTAAATACATAGAAAACATCCATGACTCAGGAACAAATATTCGTGCTCATCACACAAATAAATGCCCTAACCGGGATTCGAACCCAGGACCTCCTGCTTCTTAGGCAGGGTCACTACCAACTAAGCTAAAGCGGTCGTCATACAAACTATTCTGCCCTCCGGCCGCGATGGCAACCGAGTTTGGTAACCAGTTGCTGAAAAGTATTGAATATTCTTGTTAGACAACCAGTTGACAAAGACGAATGACTGTTCTTGTTACATAACTGTTATCTTTCCCCTTGTAGTTTCGCAACCAGTTGCCGTAAAAGAAAAAAAAATCTTGTTACTCAATCAAAGTTGCTAAAGGATTAAACACGTATCTGACCTCTTTTGGGCTAGATGATTGTATTCGCCGGCGAAAAACAGCGATAAAGTCATTCTATTTTTTTATTAAATACTTGCTTACCATATTCTTTAATATGTAATTGGGATAAAGGTCGGAACATGATTTCTAAAAATTAAAAAAAAATCATACGGAAACTCCAGGGAACCTCAAAAACTAAGCTGCGATAATATCTCGGGATAACTGCTAAGTTTGTAAATACTTCCCAACTACGGTTACGTGCCGACGTAAACGTGACAATTACTTGATCGAACCTAGTTACGTACAAGTGAAACAAAATGCTTGGACGAAACCAGTTACGTACAAGTACAATAAAAGTCTCTATCGAAGCCAGTTTCGAAGCCCCGGTTTCGTAGGCGGCCGAAGGGGGTACTGTGTGTATGTAGTTATAGCGAAACTTTCGCTGTCATATATTTATTCCACGGTAGTAAAAAACCTTCCGCAGTAATGACATAAGTATTTATTTAATAACATTATGATTCCTAGTTATGAAACGAGAATGATAATTCCTATTAAGTAACTATACTTGAAAAATTCCTAGTTGGCAACTATAGTTATGTAACAAGAACAGTCATTCGTCTTTGGCAACTGGTTGTCTAACAAGAATATTCAATACTTTTCAGCAACTGGTTACCAAACTCAGTTGCCATCGCGGCCGGAGGGCTATTCTGCCGTCCAATATCTAAAACTAGACTAACCTGTATACAGATCCTTAGAGGTTAGTCTAATTTTAGCACAGAAATATATCGAGGTAGAATGATTAAAGTGTATGTACCTCGCGTGCTAAAAAGAAGTGGCAACGACCTACTTTGCACGCCAACTTGAGTTGCCGTTGCCGTCAATATTATTATCCGATTTGAAAATCTAAATGGTACAATAGTTCAAAAACCACCAAATGAAATGGAAAAAAACCACCAAATGAAATGGAAGATATGACGCAAAAATTCACCGTTTGGCTCCGTGACAAAAACCTTTTTTTAATACACTTGCTCTAAAAGCGGTACTTTTCGTAGCTGTAAATCGTGCGTTTTTTACTTTTCAGATTGCTTTCGTATACTAAAGAAAAAGAATACATTAATTTGCCAATAAATCAACTGTAACGTAATAAAAAAAACATGATGAAATGTAAATAAATTATCATTTCACGTTATTTTTATTTGCGTCTGAATATAATATGACACCGGTTGTCACCAACCGGTGCCATATTATGTTTGTTTCATCGACATTTTTTCGCAAATGTATTAAAAAACGTCGTTTGATACACTTGCGGAAGTGTCATAACCGAGTCTCTGATACCACGGAACTCGTGGAACAGGACTGTTTTAAGATTACTAAGTGCCAGTGAAGTATTGGAATTTTAGAATACGTTCATACTGTACTTTTTGTATGTTTGGAACGATATCAAGCACTCGACAAAATTATATTTTTGGTACCGGATATCGGATGTCACTTGAGATGTATTTTCTTATTGAGTTGGTAACATTTTTACCTTAACGTAATGCAATGCATTCTGATCCCATCTTTCACGGCATTTTCATATTTCACCTCTTTCTCTTCATAGCTGCCTTCTCCATCGAAGATGTCATTAAGACTTAGAAAATACTCATAAAGGTTAGCAAACTGGTGCCCCACACAGACGGAAATGGAGATGATCATGCCGTAGAGGCACAGGATCCGCGCGGACAGGAGCGACCAGACGATGTAGATGACGATTCTGGCGAAACCGGCAATGAACGAACGGTCTTCCATATCTGGCCAGATTGGGATAGCTGTGTTGAAGGCCGCGTCTGAGAAAGAAAACTAGGGTTGAATAAAATGCAGATGAAAATATGGGTGAAGAACCGATGCTTTCTGAAGTTTAAAATGACTTAAGTAAAACGGAAAGAAAACGAAAACGAAGAAATAAAACTGCTATTGATGACAATACGGCTGACATCGGCGAAGCGCTGATGCTCTTTGAGGCCTAGCTAGATTGAAATGATTGTGGCACCTGAGAAAGAAAGAAAGAAAAAGAACACAAGAATATGGGTGAAATTAACGGAAAGCCGGCAGTGTTCGAAGTGTAGAATGACTGGGTGAAAATAAATCTACTATTAATGGGATTACTGATGACATCAGTGAAGCACTTCTGGTCTTCGTTGCCTCGCGAGATCGGATTTACTGTGGTCAATGTTGCGTCTGGGAAAAAAAGCAAAGTCCTATCGAATAATATACAGATGATAACATGGGTGAAATCGACAAAGAGCCTTTTGAAGATAAGTTTGAAATTATTTTAGTGAAAAGAAAATGAAGAAAGAAAACGATTATTGACCAAGATGTAGATGAGAATATGGATGATGCCAGCGAAGCACTGATGGTTCTCGAGGTTTGGTCAGTGAGTAAAAAACAAAGAAATTGAGTAATAAGTAGATGAAAATACGAGCGAAGCCAGCGAAGAACTGACTACTGTCGACGCGGTCTAATCAGATCAGAAAAACTGGGGAAAATTATAGAAAAAGAAAATTAAGAGTGAACATCCATCATCATATTTCTAAGAGCTTTTTAAGGTGCAATAGGTAAAAGAAGTTAGGTGACCAAGCCAACCTCAATTGGGCCATTTTATATAAAGTTGTGCAATTTTTCTTCTCAGAATCTCGCGTATAGCATCTCTGATAGATGAAAAAAAAGTTTGTAAAACTTTCTATAAAATGGTCCAATTGCAAATCTTAAAAAAACCGAAGCAGATTTGGCAGCCCATATTTTAAGAGCAGTAGAATAAAAGTTGGATTCCTTAAAGGGCATTTCTTCAGAAATATGTCTTCGGTTACCTCATTCATCTGGCCCATTTTCATACTAAATGTATGGAGACAGATGAATGAGTCGCAGACATATTTCTGGAGAAATCCCTAAACACCTCACTACCGTCATAATACGTACTTGACGTTAAACAATGGAAAGCTCCTTTGACCCCGTAAGCTGACATCGTGCCGCATCCCACAAAAGTCAATCCCCTCAAGTACATCCGTGACTTTCTAATCATCATTCGTTCCACCATCTTATCATTGAACATCTCGTTAAGAGTCACTGTCAACATGTAGAAAAGCCCCTTGATTCCATCCTTATGATACCGAGTGAAACCACACATGACATACACAATGATGCAGGATGTACTTATAGTTAAAACATCAGTATTCTGTTTTTCCGTCAAGTTATGTTGGGTATACCGAGCGCCCATGCCAGTGATAACGAAAGCAGCAATGATTATTTCTAGAAATATCGCAACGCGGTTGTAAATCTTAACGAAACGGCTTGGGAGTTGAACGTCTTCGAACCAGAAGTTACATGTTGTGATTAGGTAAACGACTTCTGTGACTTTTTGGAAATGGCGGAAGGTCGCGGTCGTACGGTAGGCCTCCATGACGAATTTGTGAAGGATGATAGATAACGTAACGTTGAAAGCGAAGGAATGGATAACAAAAGGAAAAGCAAATTGTTATATAAATTGGATAATTCGTCATAATAGTAACGTGTGAATGTGAATTACACGTGTTCGCTATTATTCGCAATTTTAACAATAATTTACTAACGATTACTTAAGTCTACATGGAGGAAATGTAATTGGGTACGTCGTGGATCATACGTAATTGTAAAGCGTCCATTACCCACTCATGTTGAAGAACGAATTGAAAACCTAAATAAAAAACTTAAATTATTATTTTTTTTTTTAATAAGGATATTTTTTTTTTGGTCGTACATATTGTGTATTCAGTGAAAAATAACTAATATACTTTTACAATTAAAAATTGAAACCTTTGACCTTTTCATTTCAAATTGGAATATCTCATGAACGTCTGAACCGATTTTGATGAAACATGTCTAAACCATTGCTAAAAAACCTACTTTCAAATATAAAAATCGCATCCTAATCGGTTCACCCGTATAGAGCTACGGTGCCACAGACAAACAGACAGAAACATAGCGGTCAAACTTATGGTAGGTACCCCTCTTTTTGCGTTGGGAGTAATAATAGTATTTTATGCAACAGTTGTATAAGAAGGTTCAAAAAATGCGAATTGCGTGAGTTGCGATACGAGCCGCGAACGCGGCGAGCAATAAGCGTTTTTTGACTTAATTATTTATTTATTTATTTATTTATTTATTAATACATGTTAACATGACATTACAGTAAAAAAACCAATGCGTCATGAAACGTAGAAATAAAATAACTATTTAGGCGACGAAACGGCGTGGCCCCGTTGCATCGTCGTCTCTGGTGTAGGATTCGGCAGGTTGCCCCGAAACCGTCGAAACACGACACCCTTCGGCCAGAAGTCAGCACTTGCGATGGTTTCCTGCAGCGGCCGCGGCACGCGCACCACAAACGAGCTGAAGTGCACATAGTGGCGCGAACGCAGCTGGAACACCCTCAGCGAGAAGCCGGTCTTCTGACGAACGTACTCCGCCACCTCATCAGCCGTGGCGGTGTAATGTAGGCGCGATACATATAGCGCCTTGCCCGGTGTGGCGACCCGCAGACCAGAACCGACCGGTTCTGCAGTACCACACTGACTCTTGCGCGGGTTGCGCTTCCTCGACACCATTGTGAAGCCCTCCTTATCCACATCGGTCCGCGGGGGCTTCTCCTTTGGAGGAACCCGAACTTCACGCGCTCTTGACGGCGCGTCTCTCCGATTGGCTGCGACAGACCGACCGGCTACGGCATCAGCATAGCGATGACGTGATTTAGACGAAGGGGCGGGGGGAGGCCCGGCGCGGAGGGGGCACTCGGGCAGTGGAACGGCATGCGCAGTGTCAGCAACATGCAAACTGACCGAGTCGACACTTGACGCCCGGTCATTACTCTTGGAATTTGACGTCACTGGTGACCGAGTTTCTGGGGCACTATTACGCAAACTGATGATTTCTTTGCGTAACTCGGCTATAGTAGCCTGTGAATCGTCAAATTTTCTCAAAATTTCAGCCATGCCTGCTTTAAGGGCCACGATTTCCTTCAGCAGGCCACTCACGTCGACATGTTCTGGAATGCAGGACGGCAATCTGGAGACCTCCGTCGCCACGAACTCAGGCAAGTCGCTCTCTCGCTCCCTCAGAACATCAACGATGTCCTTAAGGGATTTTTTTCCGGATTCGTCTCCTCTCCGGTGAGGTATAACTGTGCCGGCGATCCCGAGGGACTCGAACAGCACCTTCTTCGCTGCGTAGATGTCGGTAGCACTGAAGCTCGCCAAACACACCTGCTCCGCGTCCAACTCATCTTCCCGCAGTATCCGCAGCAGAAAAGTGAGGAGCTTATTCACGACGGTTTTACTCATCGTTTCAAAACTATTAGCAGCGGCCGTGCCGCGCTAATTCCGCAATTAATTAATTAATTAGTCATCAATGCGTCTACGTCGCTGCGCGCATTGGACACGACTCGACAGATTATTATACAACGTTGCATACAATACTTTTTCTGTGACTAGGTTTTAAAATATAAAATACAAACAAGGCATAACCTGCAAACAAGGCAAATATGACGTATGACTGGCAGTATATGTCTATGGTAAACTTTTTTTTTAAATTTTAAATTGACACACAGTGAATATATTAAAAATACTTTTTTTTATGTTGGCATCAATAAATTTAGTTCGGAAAGCTTTGTTTTTCTTAAAAGCCGTAGGAATTTAATTGTTTGTTAAGTTGGTAGTTGTGCATTTTTATCGTAAAGTTAGAATTGAGCGCTTAATCCTTGACCTAAGTTTAACCTAGATTTAGAAGTCTGTGGCTGCTAGCAATAACGTAAAGTGACTATAACGACACTAGTGCTGTTATGGGGAATAGAGTATAGACTTCTCTGAACTCATGTATGTTTTTATATTAGTGTTCGTGACCAAGTAAAACACAGATAAAAGTACAGGAGTAGAAAAAGTATCTTTTTAATCATGTTTGGGACTCCAGCTATCTAAACCAAACCAAAAATTATTGAAATCCGTCCAGCAATTCAGCGGTTGCAATCCAAATTTAGGTACGTATAAACAAACCCACATACAGTCATAAATAAATATGCGGAGGCTGCCTCCGTCGGTCGCCGTTCGTGTTGGTGGTAACTTGTGTAAGTAGTTACGGCTGCACAGAACAAAAAGCACACAGGTGAGTGTCACCAACGAAGTTGCCAAGCTATATATACTTCAGGTTTGATTTTTTTTATGGCCCATTAAAAAGTAGATTAAATACTACATATACTAGGCCCACCAGTGGCGTGGCGTCAAATATATTCTCAGTAAAGCCGCCGGAGCAGATTTGGAATACCTTTTCTTCAGGAGTAGTAGATACTCCGATCATATCCCTTAAAATAGGCAAGCCGGTGGGAATCGGGTTCTAGGGACGCCACGCCACTGAGGCCCACAGATATATATCGGAATAGAAGGAGATAGTTCGTCGATTTGTATCGGAACCAAGGGTGCGTAGTTTATCGCGTGTTGCTCAGCTACCACAATTTTTTGAAAGTTGTTAAATGGGATTCACACTGTCCTAACTGGTCCAAACAACATACCAAAAAATCAGATCTACATATGAACTACATCATGCTTTGCGATTTTAGCATTTTAACGCGTCGATTTCCATGGGCCTGTACAAACAGCAACACACTTAACTGCCCATTAAAGACAGAGCAGAGAGAAAATGATAACGATTGAAAGAGATATATATATTTGTATTATGTCAACTTCAAATCAAATAACGTTTGCGTATGTGTAATGTGCCTTTGAGCTTTGTCATTGTAGTTGTTTGGGCAAAGTTTTTTTCCATAAAGGAAATAAAGGTTTTATTTCAACAAGACAGGTGAATTTGTCAAAATTATGATTTAGCTTTCAGACGAACGTTGGGATGAAATAAACTAATTATATTGCTAATGCTTTTATTGGTGCTTCATATTTTTGATATGATGCACCAATATAATGTAATTTATATTTATTATTCATTCATTCTTTTCCACGAATTCAATAATATGGCATTAATGTCAATAATGACTTTGGATCAGCCATAAAAGAAAAATTATTGTTTCAAAACTCTTTTGAATAATAGCCAATTTATACTCATAAACACACGCACACATGCATAACACGACGCCTTCAAGTGTGATTCTCTTTCTTGCAGTATTTCCCATTTTTGAAGTGTATAGTTAACTGTGTTGCTGTTTGTACAATCTAATATTGAGAACAAAAATTTTGGGAAATATATTTCGTCGTAACCTAATGCAGCTGGGCTATTCTTCAGAAATATGTCTGCGTCTCATTCATCTGTCTCCATACATTTAGTATGAAAAAGGGCCAGATGAATGAGGTGACCGCAGACATATTTCTTTAGAAATGCCCAGCTATTGTCTATTTTTTTACTATAAAGTATAGCTGAATACGATACGCTCATTGGTTCATTCAAATTAAGTACGCTAAGGCGGATTTCACGGTGTGAAAATTATTTGTTGAATTTAAATTTCGCGCCCTTAAGTTAATGTCACATCTCTACTTGACGTTTCTTTTTTTATTATCTGTAGCCACTTATAGCCACTTATATATATATATATATATATACTCTGTATAAAATCCAAATGCGATCGTGTGCTTTAAATAAACTCTTTTACTATAAATAACAGTTTATTTCCACTTAATCTATTATTATTGCACTAAGAAAATCGCAGGTACTTTTTTATTATAAATATAATTATTTGAAAAGGAGAGAGAGGAGAAAAATGGCTAACTTGTTAAGTTTTTGTGACAAGAGGAGATGGATTTTATATCAATTTTTATATAAAATCTCACGTTTTTAAAACCTTTATAATTATGTTCCGTGGATTATACAGGGTGATTTGAAATTCGACGTATTCCTTTAAAGGGGTTAGGTATTCTATAGCTTATTTGCAATGATTTAAGTCTAATCAACTAGGGGTCAAAACTTAATCGTTATCAAGTTATTTGAGTTTTAACTTTTTTTTAAAAGCCGCCTTTCGATCTAAGACTGCTAATTGTGATTTTTTTATTATTTATTATGAAACAATTTGTTAAGTTCTGTAATTTGTACGCGAAGTGTCATAATGTTTTCAAGTAATGACTCAAAGAATTACAAAATTTTGAACAAAATAAAAACTTTTGACTTCATATCCTTTTAGTGGTAAAATTTTGAAAGGTTTTGTTTGGCATGTTTTTTGGATTTTGCTTAGTCAGCCGTTTATTGACTATTAGATGTTGGATTTTACTATTTCTAATTTGAGTAGTTTTTTCACAATTAGCAGTTTTAGATCGAAAGGCGGCTTTTAAAAAAAAGTTAAAACTCAAATAACTTGATAACGATTCAGTTTCGATCCCTGGTTGATTAGACTTAAATCATTGCAAATAAGCTATAGAATAACCCCTTTAAAGGAATACGTCGAATTTCAAATCACCCTGTATACGACACAAATAGTTATATCTATATATATATATATATATATACATAAAACAAAGTTGGGTTAGTTACACAATAACTGGTGGCCCGATTTTTACGATTTTTGATTTGTAGGGATTGTATCCACCCCGAATAGCAGAATAACTATTAAAATATCTAAAAAATTCAAAATTCTGAGGCGGAGCGAAACTCGCCAGGACAGCTAGTTTAATCATAAACTAAAATCTTGACGTTTTGTGAACGCCGGCTTGCAATCAATAAGAACGAAGAACGTCTTCTCTGTACTTTATAGGTTCAAAATAGTACATTACACAACTAGGGTGGCAATACAAAGAAAGGCCGAGATCGCAAAAGTTTGCGGCCCGAGCTCCAAGCGAAAGACGTAAATATGCGATCGAGGGCTTTCTTTAATACCTCCCGTGTTGTGTACATAATTTTATGTCTACACCTGGCCAGAAAGCGGCTTTTTCCGTACGCGCAGCGGTGTGTGGCATAAATAGACTATAGCTTATTTATGGGATTCAGTATTGTGAGTCTAACATACAATAGAGCTTTCGGCTCCTATTTTGGACCACACCAAATCCAATTAATAATGATTAGCTTGTTAAACCCACAATTGGCACATCGACTGATCAGTCTACTTTGTAAAGGTTATTAAGCAGTTATCATTTAATATCATTCAGTAAATTGCATAATAGAGGCTATTATGCAATTTGTCAACCCTTTGTTCGTGACATTATAGCGACTAGCACCTCTAATGCAGAATAGGTACCTCGTATGTTCATAAGTTTTGAGAAGAACAAAATCATGTTTTTCTCGAACACGCTTTAATGTATTTAAGGGCTTTTTTAATTAAAGTGCGTTCTTAACTGACAGTTAGCAGGTCGTCACAGAACTGACGATTAGTGTCATACTCCATACATTTCGTCACGGACTGGCAGGTTAGACGGTATTTGAACATAGCTTAAGTTTCGCCTAACCGTAGATTTTAAAATAAAAATGCCCTGAGACGAAATTTAGACGGAAGAAAAATCATAATATTACGGTAAAAATAAAATATAAATTATTCAAAATGGTCGCCATTGTGCTGAACACAGGCCTTCAAACGTGTGGGTCATTCGTCAATTAAACTTTTCTTCGACGGTGAAGATTTTTTCGTTGGTAAACAAATTTTTTTTTGCGATCGTGTCTCCATAGCAACTGTTGACATCTTGCTAGCCTTAATTTTCTTAAACGATCGTTTAAGTAGTAGACTTTTCTTCGACTGCAGGCCCATTAGATCATACCTAAATATATTACCTTTAGATCATATTTCAATATCCGGTTCACCGAAAAATAACACCCGAATCAATTTTTTTTTTTGACAACATTTAAAATTAAAAAGTTTTTATCATGGCGCCAGTTCAAAATGTACTTTTTTGGGCCTTTCAAAAAATCGTCTCAAAACTTATGAACACACGAGGTATTTAAACTACGTACAGAACTTTCTCTCTCTAACAAAGCTATCGTTCGGGTCCGACCACCAGACGGAACGCACTGCATCTGTCCGTCTCTCTCTATCGCATAACGCGAACTAACGCGTGCTCTTTCTGGACCTTGGCTAAAGCCCCATATAGAAAGCCTAAAGGAATGTAGGTATTTAAATGCTTATATCACACCTGGCCATAAAGTGGCTTTTTCCGCACGCTACGCGTTCGGAAAAAGCCGCTTTCTGGCCAAGTGTAGACATAAAATTATGTACACAACACGGGACGTAATAAAGAAAGCACTCGATCGCATATTTACGTCTCTCGCTTGCAGCTTGGGCCGCAAACATCTGCGATCTCGGCCTTTCTTTGTTTTAGCACCCTAGTTGTGTAATGTACTAAAATGTAATGAGATTTAATTTTAATTCTAATTGATTTTTTTAAATTTATTTTCATATAATTTAATAATGTTAGCGTCTGTAATAATTGAATTTTTAATATTGTACCAATACCCATTGGTATAAATTATCATACCTGAATAAATAGTAATTTTATTTATTAAAGGCCACGCGGCGAAATTGCGTAGTCAGTGTGAAAGAGAGTACAATAGAGAGATCTCTCTCCAGGCGGGTGTTGTGCCTGGGGACCGAAGTCCGACGGCAGTCAGTTGGAAGCAGTATATGTAGTGTTAGCGTTATAAACACTTATAGTGCGACGCAGAACAGTATGGGAATGGTGCCGTTGATGTTAGCGCCATCTGTCGTGTAATTGCTGTTACTGTCTTCTTCTTCCAACGAGTCTCGCTAGGTGACAGTGTCGCCACAT
The DNA here is from genome assembly GCA_947034925.1 of Eudemis profundana. Taxonomy (NCBI): domain Eukaryota; kingdom Metazoa; phylum Arthropoda; class Insecta; order Lepidoptera; family Tortricidae; genus Eudemis; species Eudemis profundana. The sequence continues at coordinate 3,072,020 of OX344817.1, read as the reverse complement.
GAGTGCCCGCCTCTAGAATGACTGAAGCGAATATTAGCTATGTGCGTGAGTTCAGCGCCACCTAGTGTTCGTAACTAGAGCGAACTGTCAACCGTAGAGAAATGTCAAATTTAAACAACCACCACTTCAGGGGCTCAACTAAGAACGATTTCGTTAGAAGTTCGTCTCTATCGCTCTCGCCGTATAGAACATTCGAGTGAACAAGACGGCACGATATGAACTTCGAACGAAGCGTTTCAAAGTTAAGGCCCAGTCCTTAGTTACATTTTGATCACGTGTGCGTTGCGATCGTCTACTGTACCCCTACTAATAACGGGTTGGGTCCGGAACGTCTTACTTGCATTTAGCCTTGGTATTCTAAACGTCTCAGTTGTACACTGGCCAAGTATGCAAAATGACTTGTTTATCTAATCCCATGATTACAAAATGGTCCAAGTTTCAAGAAGACTTAGGGAGCAAAAGGCCTAGGTCGTGAAATGCACAAGTTGGCAGAATGTCTCAATTGTATAAAGTCTTGCTTGTGATAAGGACTACGTAATCAAAAGATCTTGTTTGTTTAATGTCTTAGTTATAAAATGAGGAAGTGGATGAAACGTCATTATTGCTAAATGACTACGTTATATTCATGTAAAATGAGTAACTGCAGATTGACATTTTGTGAAGCCTTTGCCGGAAATTGCGATTTCTGATCATACCTACTTAAAACTCTCGATCATGTCGCCTTTAAAATAGTACATTATGATACGAGTGGGCGAAGTTGGTCATTACAGTCGAGGCTGTGTTGCATAGCCCGAGCCGTTAGGCGATGGCTGCATAGCCGAGACTGTAATGACCAATGCCCACGAGTGTCATACGACGTTTTTCAACACACTTGCGAATAAAAAATAGGCGAAAAATAAATGAAGGTGATAATAAAATAATGTTATGTCATTATACAACCTGGACAAATTGCTACTTAAGACATTTTTTATACTTTACGATTTAACTACATAGTCTTTATACTATAAAGACATTCTACAATATTGGACGTAAAGATTATTCAGACCATATACCTATTAAAACATTATGACGTTAAGACGTTTTGCAGTCAAGTCATTCAGTCTACTATGTCTTATAACAGTGAGGGCGTTTTACAGACCAAGACATTTTACTCCCCGGACAAAAATACAACTAAGGTGCTCTGCTCTCTAAGGCTAAATGCAAGTAAGGCGTTCCGGACCCAACCCCTAATAACTACTATTAACGACGGGATATTTACCATGTATGTTTGTTTTTGTGAGTTCCCGATACAAGGAACAAACATACATGTTAAATATCCCCTCGTTAATAGTAGTTATTATGTGAATGACCATGATAGCTTAAAATCGTATACTGTACCCCTACTACTGCACTACCTATCCCTATCCATTCAGTATGAGTGACAGCGACGGGTTATGCTCTGTCGTGCGACAAGCTAAGTAGCGGCCATGCTATGTAGATCGGATCTGGATGCTACAAATATTCTTGGAATACATGTCAAATGCCCATGGGCCTCAGAAGTCACTTTTACCATCAGGTGACCTGTGTCCTCGTTTGCCTTTCCTATGACATAATAGTTCATTGTGTATCAAGGGCGGTAAGTAAGGAATTACAAACGAGTATTTGTTACAAGGCCGAGGCGAAGCCGAGGGCTTTAATAACACGAGTTTGTAATTCCTTTACCGCCCGTGGCACACACAATGTTTTTCATCACACTTGTGAGGAAATCTAACTAAAATAACCTTACTTAACCTAAATAAAATTGTAAAACTGACAATGCGTATGTCAAATCACGTTCGGAAACCATAACGGTAAAGACCTAAAACGGTTGATTTTATACTTGCAAAATACTGAAATACACTATTTAAACATTAAATTAATGTAACAGAAATATGTGTTTATATGTATTTGAAATAACAGTTCTCTTTAAATAAATATTTCAGTGATAAAAGTTAAAAAAGTAAATTGCCATTTCCTTTGAACACAACACGACAAATAAGAGTAAAACAAAACCATCGTTTCAAATTTAAAAAGAAAATCATTACGCCCTAGGGCGTAATAGGTCATTTACGGCCCGCAGAACCTACGTGTAATGACACTAGTTTCGAGCAAGTGTGATGAAAAAATATATATATACAGAATGCCTCTAACAATGGGCCTTTAAATGAAAGGGTCGTTTCTACTCCTTAATCTGAGCTAACACCCCAAATCCTCTCGTCTCTTCTGAATATGTATCATCTGAATATTTGTGGCTAAGAAAATAATAAATTTTCAAGAAGAACTCGCTAACCATGTAGTTTTTCCCATTGGTCATTCTGCGCAAAACGCCGGGGTGCACGGAGGCTCCTACTTCCAACTTTTGCATGTTAATAAAATACTCTTTCGTATCATAGTCATAAGAGGCCTGTTATTAAGTGTCCAGGGTCCTCTATAAGTTAAAGTCGACGCTGCTGTCGATTGACGATTCAAACCAGAAATATTTGTTACAGTGAACTGAATAGACTCGCGGAGGCCGCAACGGAGATCCTAGTCATGACTGCCGTACTCGCCAGGGCATCAAGGTTAGTGTATTGATTTTGAAACGGGTTATCCTGATTTGGTATAAGATTGATTTTCCGAAATACACTTCGCATAAAATGTCTCGCAGAAACACTTTTCAGAGCCGAATAATCATTGCGTTGAAATGTAATGCATAAATAGGATTTTTAGGACCGAAATTGAATGACAAGTAGCGCGTTCCTATATCTCTAATCGCTTGTCAACGCTTATCCTAATATTACACATTCTAATGATAGGAGACGAACATAAAGTAGATTACACAAAGCTCACACTTACAAACGGAGCTGCTAAGCTATCAACTAAAGCGGAGCGGAGTCTAAATTCTATGGGCTCATATTGACCCAGCGACGCTCTAGTAGACAGGCACCCTTAATACCCCAATTTGTTCTAATAACTTACATCTTCACCAGAGCCTACTGCATCGGCGTTCGCAACGCTGAACTGGAGATGAAACTAGCTGGCTGCTTCGTCGAGCAGTCCAGGGAGAGAGTCCGGAAACTCATAAAGGACATAGATGACGGAGAATTCATCAACTTAGACCACTTCAAGCTGCAGTTTGGGAAGAGAGTTCTTGACTCCAAGTCAGCTGTCGTGGAGAAGGCTACTACTAGAGTCTTTTGGTAGAATTAAATGTTGTTATGTTTAGACTTTGTAGTTGTATATGACTATCCTTCCATACCCTTCAATCCCTTATCAGGTTCTTTTTATTCATAAACTGTCCAGGGATTGACCTCCATCGCACATTTGTTTTATGAGAGAAGATGAGAACCTACTCTTCTTACGCCTAGCAGTAGACGTCTGCATGCTGATGATCTCATTTACTTCTGAGTAAGAAGACCGATGGTGCTATTCATAATCCACAAGGCATGCGTAAGACTGCATGTATAAAAAATCATACTGTCCAAAATTGCACAGGCATGTTTCATTCCATGCTATTACAGCGTGATTTCACGTGTTAACTTCACAAGCAATGCGATAGTTACTATGCTAGATTGATTGTTAAAGACAGAGAAGAATCAAACCATTGTTCATACTTGGAAGACGCTTTTAAATAAAGTGAAATGTTTGTTTGTAAATATCTCTTTATTGTGCATTATACTATTGGATTCTACGTACATTGTGGCGTTAATTTACTGGTCCTTAATACATGGTGAAGCCTACGATCAAAATATAATATATATAGAAGGATATAAAACTGTATTTGGTTTTAGAATCACTTAGCACTATCTAAAGTATTCTTTACGAATTGAATAAAGACAAGTTAACCCTTATATCTATTGCACGATGCTCGTATTGTGACGATCTTTACGGCCTATATTCCGTTTTGGGGAACACGCTGATATAAGAAACTCCTTCCTTCTCTGTCACTGGCTTAAACGTGTCTCCGATGGTAACTCGTCCTTTTTTGTCTCGCTTTCTCAATCTGTGAACAAAATGATGCTCAATGGCTTTAAAAACTCTCTTGAAACTTCCACCCCAATTTCACACTTCCAGGATAGTATTATGTGTCCAATCTTGGATCTTCAACTATCTGCCTACCGATTCAATACAATCGATTCAGAGGCTGAAATTAAAAGGTAACACACAAATACAAGGTAACAAATGGACGGACGGTCAAACAGACAGACATATGTTAATATGGAATAACTAGCTTCCAGCTGTTGGATCAAACCTTTTAATTACTTGAACTATGAATCTTCAGGAAAACCTTTGATCTTTTCGACGATACTTCCAACATGATAAATTGCAAATCAACAGCATGTCACTGTCAAAAGCGAAATTAAAGTATGCTGGTGCATGTAGGTCTAGATATCACTGCACGCTCTGTGACATCTTTAGGTGTTGGAATGGTAAGCACGACAGCACACGAAACATTTAGGTGTTATTGGCGTTTAAAGTCATACCTGGCCACCCCATCAGCAATCTTCTTCTCTAGATCTTTCTCGAAAGCCTTCTTCGGTTTGGGCTCCTCCTGTGCTCCTCGCACCTTATTCTTTTCCTTGCGTTTGTAGTAGAACACCTCCCACGCTAACGTGATCATAGCCAAGCCGAGGCCAAAGAGGGTCGCTATGAAGACGCCACCTGAAATCGCATGGTATAGGTTAACTGGAATACGTCCCTTAAAGGGATACGTTCGCCTTTGTACGTTTACCATTATTTCACAGCCTGTCAGGACTTTCATATGTTACCTATCTAAGGTCAAAGGCAAAATGTTACATTAAGTGTCAACTGTTACTAAGCGACCTTATTTAATTGCCTTATGAGTGTTCAAAGAACATTCCTGGGAAATGAGTCACAAATTATAAATCGTGTCTGTGTACTGTACCTTATATTGTACAATAGAGCGTTTATAATCGGTTAACATCTGTCTAACCCTTAAATTTTGACACATACCCAAACTCTCTAAAGTGATGCCCTCAGATTCATCCGCATCAGGACACTGTTGGCGTGCTGTCTCGTTCCAATATCTGAAACATACGCAAACAATAGAGTTAAGATGATTTCAGCAGATAGACTCAGCTTCTTTAACGACGGCTACCTAGTTGTTAAATCTGACTTCTTTCTTCGCTTCTCCGGCAGAGCCCAGAACAGCTCCGGCAGAGCCCAGAACAGCTCCTCCTGTAGCCTGGAGCCTAGAAAACCTTATCGACTTCCAGGTAGCAAACTTTCTTAGCAGCCAGCTGTTCTAGCAGTCGCTTCTGTAGATCCAGCAGAGCCCTGGATAGCTCCTCCTGTAGTCTGGATCCCTGTCGGACTGCTATAGCGTAGTACTGTTCCGCTACTCCTAACCGACTTCTGTGAGGTAGTAGACTTACTTAGCGGCCCGTTGTGCCATCAGCCGCTTCTTCTCCAGATCCAGCGGAGAGGAGCTCCTGTAGTCTGGAGCCTAGACTACCTCACCGACTTCCAGCTAGCAGACTTATGTAGCAGCCAGCTGATCCAGCAGTCGCTTTTGCAGATCCAGTAGAGTCCTGAACAACTCCTGTAGTCTAGAGCTCTACTGGACTGCTATAGCGTAGTAATGCTACTGCTCCGCTACTCCTAACCTACTCCTATGAGGTAGCAGACTTACTTAGCAGCCAGCTGTTCCAGAAGTCGCTCCTTCTGCAGGTCCAGCAGAGCCCTGGACAGCTCCTCCTGTAATCTGGATCCCTGCTGGACTGCTATAGCGTAGGGCTGCTCCGCGAACACCTCGCCGACCTCCGTGAGATTGCAGTTCAGAGTGACCTCGTATCTGGCGCCATTTAAGGATAGAATTTAATTGTTAACCTTATGCACAAGTTTTGGTTGCCTGTAGATTTCATAATTTTGTTTTGTTCTAATTAAACGATTTCGTTGCGCAGTGTCAACGAACATGGACCACCAAATAGAAACGGCCAATCGTCTTTGTTTAGGCAGATATTTCAAAGAGTGTCAAGCCTGTTTTAAGGATAACAATTAAGAATAAAATATTTCTATATTTGTGACCCGTGTTTGTGACTTTCCTATGGAATAGCTGCCTACTTGTCAATAAGGTACAAAGAACATGTCGATTTTATGAATAATATTGTATGAACAGAATCGGTTACGAAAGTTGCGTAAGTAGTCGCGAAGTCTCTTCGGTTTAACCTATTCTAATGAGGTCCCACTAAACTCACTTGATTTCTGCTGAATCGTGTATGAAAGCGAAGTCAGCATCTGTATGCTCATCGACTTGCAGGAATCCGGTTTTAGCGTCTGGCACTGGCACTGAAATCAACATGTTTATCTCAGTAGCAGCCAAAGTTGATGTAATGAAGGTGTTTAGAAATCATAAACCCACCAGCTGGCAGCAGGGTGGCGAAAGGTCTTTTTGACAGTAGGCGTCAAGATCCACCAGTCACACCACCTGATTTTGACATCTACTTACCTTAATACTGCCAAATAGACCTTTCGCCACCCCGCAGCCAGCTGGTGGATTTCTGATTTCTAAATACCCTCATTAACAGTGATCGGCACTATCTGTGCAAAACCTTAACAAAACTTGTAAAGCTGACTTAAAGGAGAACTTACAACCAAGGAAGGAACAATATTATTGGCAGATCAGTGTTAAATTTAACTCTGTATCGAAATCTCTGATTTCCAATACTTCAGTATAGATATGTTGATATTTTCATGTATGTAAGTACTCTATTGCGTCCGCTTGGCAAGTTTTGTTGAAGTTTTACACCTATACCTATATTGCCGACCAGTGGTAATTAACGTGGATTTTATGTTTTTTTTTGTTTGTAAGGATGGGACACCGAGTGACGAAAGCCTTATTTATTTCATCTTTTCACCCATACGTATATATTTCCTTGTGGTATACTTACTAGAAGCATTGATAGCTAGCAATATGTGTCCATATTGTTCTCTAATGGGGTAATCCCAAACGCGATACTGGGACTGATCCGACGTGGCGTTCAAGGTTATCTCCTTCCATACCCTGGGAATACAAGGGAAAAGCATTAAGCACTGTAAAAAAAATATATATAGGAATAGTACATTACACAACTAGGGTGGTAAAATAAGGAAAGGCCGAGATCGCAGATGTTTGCGGCCCGAGCTTGCAGCATAAAGAGACAAAAATATGCGATCGAGGGCTTTCTTTAATACCTACCTCCCGTGTTGTGTACATTATTTTATGTCTACACTTTCCCAGAAAGCGGCTTTTTCCGTACGCGTAGCGTAAGTTATGGCGATTAGTCATCATATAAAAAAATTAAAATTCACTTTAATAACATAAATATTGTTAAAAAGGTATATTATTAAATTTTCTGCTCAAAATACTGTTTCAACGACCCAAAAATTATATACACTCCTCCCGTCAATTCCAGACTTTAGGAACCACTGATTTAGAGACAACTCCTCAGATACCTGTAAAGAGTGTCTTCAGCGAACTTCATATTGATGAAGTACTGATGGATGGTGGAGCCCTCCACCACCGTGTAGTTGATCCTGGATTGGCGCGCCAGCTGCTCCAAGGACGATACAGGCGTCTGGCAATAAAAAATACCAATAAAATAATTTACTTACGAAACGAAAATACCTCATTTACTTGTCAACTGAACTCTCTACCTATAACTTGATAGGCAATGGTGGATTTACCCCAAGGTCCAGGAAGCCCGGGCCCCTAGGGTGGTCAGAAATTATGGGCGGTAGGCTCTATGATGGGTGCTGACAACGGGAGGAGGGGGGTGTTTCCTTAGTTCATGGCCTAAATTTCTCCAAAAGCTAACATAAACTTTGAATTAGTTTTATGCTTAAGTGTACTTCTAAGGACGACTACTATCAGCTTTAAAAGTATTGGCATCTAATTTGGAAACACCTTATATAGGCTGATGATGAACACTGACCTGCATGCGTTCGACGGTGAGAAAGGCCGCCAGATTAGCAGTGAAGGTCGCCAGCATCAGCACCACAAACAACCAGTAAGCAGCCACCAGGGTTCGCCCTGACAACGCCTTAGGCGCCTCACCGCCCCCTTGTGGCGTGAATGAAGTCAGCGCGAACCAGAAGCTCTCTTTCAAAGTGAATTCTCTGCAGAGAAATTCAAATTATTTATTTCTGCATGTAGGCTTCAAGGGTTCTTTCACATGTCTTGTCTGATTCTTTTGGCGCTTCGGCAAATGACCTTCTCGTAAGAAGCGCCGGAAGAAACTCACTAGTTTCTCTTTTCAAAAACATTAAGTATTACAATAGTTAGTATAATATATGAAATTTCATTAATAAAATGCAACAAACAAATAACTAATATACATTACAATAGACTTAAAACTACATATTTTAAAGATGTTAAGGCGTCTCCATTGTCAAAAGATGTTTTGGAGGTGTAAAGGATCTCCATACGTCAAAATACACAATGGGAAACAAGAAATAGGCTATTAAACGAACTATTAATAAATTTACATGATTTACAATAGTATAAACATTCTGATATGAAAAATATGAGATGTCACAAAGGCATCTTGCCTTACTGTCAGTATTTATGGCCGACGATGACTGCTTTCCATCAGGCAGCTCGTTTGCCACTTATTACATAAAAACACAGATAGCTTAGTCTTTTGCCTTTATCTTTGTCACTTAAACTCTTCAACGGTATATAAATAAACAAATATCGGAGGACAAACTTACACAAATCGAGCTAGTCCCAAACTAAGCAATGCTTTTTGTATTATGGGTACTAAGACGAAGATATACATACTTACTTATATAGATAAATACATACTTAAATGGATAGAAAACATCCATGACTCAAGAACAAATGCACACAAATATGTCACCGCTCATCATACAAATATTTGCCATTACCAGGATTGGAACCCGGGACCTCTAGCTTCGTAGGCGGTGGCACTCCCACTGAACTCAACGTGTTGTCAAATATTCTTATAAGCAGTGGCAGAATGGCTTGGCTTTTTGCGTCCCTTGACTTCCGCCGGCTTGAACCAGGTCGTCAGTCTCTTTAAAGGGGCCCGACCCACATTACACCTTCCGGTTCATTGTCTCCCTTCAAGAACCTTTACGCCTCATCGATCAATTGGTTCTGACAGCCGCAAGATTCACCAATCTCACCACAAGTTTGTAACACCCGCTGTCAAAAAGACCTCTCATGACAGTGCTGCTAGTTAGTTGAATTACAATCTCTGAAAACCTCTTTTAAGACTCACCGGCATGGGTAAGGGTATGCTTCGGGGTTGTTCCTAGCTGAATACGGCGAATACTTGTCCAGCAACCAGATCATGAAGCCAGTGAGCACGAGAGCAGCCACGATGCTCAGCCACACTTCAGTGCGAAGCACCGTCATGAATTTGAAGAGGGAGGTCTTTCGTGTAGGCTTGCGGATTACTGGAAAATAGTTGAAAATAGGTAGGTCCTAGTGTTTGACACGTTAATGCCCAATAGTTGACATCCTGCTGTCACCTCTATTGCTAATGATTTAACTTTCAAGATGGTGACTACTAGGACAGTGTTGAGAACTCTGATGTCTATCTTACTTTTAGCACAATTGGGGCATTCCAAAATAATGTCGGCTACGTGACGCCATTTTTTTCATACTTCCAACACAGTTAAGAAGTACATTTTTGGTATGTCAAAAACTTGGTTTCTGAATTGATAATGTCATTTGGGAATTTCTATTTGTTTTTACCCGACTGCGGCGAAGCCCAAAGGAGGGTTATTTGTTTGACCTGTATGTATGTATGTATGTCCGTTCCTGTGTCCGCTCGTAACTACTCAACGGCACATCCGATTTTGATAAATGATACATCATTAGATTCGTCTTGATGGTGCGAGTGTCACTGAGTATAAGGGTAAGTTCGTTAAAATAAACAAAATGGCGGATTTTATGCAGTTTCAAAGTGCACCGCGGTCGGGTTTTTTTAAGTAAAAATGTGGTTATTAAGGTAGCTGCCATAGCCGTCACGTCGCCGACAAAGTAGACGTTTTCGTGGAATGCCCCAATTGTGCTGTGCGGTGCGATATGTATATTTACTGTCCCTTTCCTTTCTAACCGACTTCAAGAAGAAACAAGAAGAGAAGGAAGAAAAAACCTTGAAGGTTAGGATCTGATGATGAAATCGTGGAGAAATCGAGGGGACTCTTCTAATATTACAGACAGACCTATAATTTGCGTATTTTCAGAAGTAGCTCCAGAATTTATTATTTGAATAGACTAGTTCGACTCGGTTATTTAAAGAAATCTTAAATTGTGAAACACAAAAGTAAATAAACGAGGATGGTGCAGAAACGGTGCACAGTAGGGCATGCAGTACCGGGAATTACCGGTATTGCGGTACTAAAATATCCCGACCTTACCACGGTACTTACCAATAAGTATGCCGCTTTGCTCAAAGTATGGTGCCACGAAGTCGATCACTTCTTCTCTTTCCGCCGTCATGGTTAGAGCTGAGACAGCCATATCGGTCTCCTAGAAAAAGCGATGAAATCGTAATGTTTATATACATTTAAAACGAGCATTTACCCGCGGCTTCGGCCGCGTTTTTTTAGGGTTCCGTACCAAAATGGTAATTTCATTAGTATCCCAAGGGGGCTTGTTACCGGGATATAAAGTATCCTATGTTTCAATCCAGGACTTGGTCTATTTGCAAACCGAATTTCAGTTCAATAAAATTTCATATTATACTATGTTTCAACACCTATGTTATTATATTATATTAGTTATAACATTAATTATATTCTTCAAAAGTACGTACTGCCCTCATAAGGTCGCCCACAACTCCGTCCCACGTCCCGTTGGGTAGCCTTCGCCCAAACGAGCCCACTTTTGGTGTTATGATCTCATAGTCGAAGTCCATTGACTGAAATATAAGGCATTCGTAAAAATCCAAATGGTACAACAAATAACCCTTTTTTGGGCTTCGCCGTAGTCGGGTAAAAAATATATTTGTCTAGCAGTCGGACGTAGTTACCCAAAAGAAAAAAAATGTAAAAACATAGGTACCACAAGACCAAAAAATATTTTTTCTAAAAAATGTAACCGTCTTCCAACACTAAATCTGCGAGGCTAGCATATTAATGAGACTATAAAAATACTAAAATTGCTATTCATAAGTATGTCTACAATATTTAAGGAGCTTCCTTAATTCTTAATGAATTCCATCGTCAAAACTATATTTTTTTAATCGTCTCATAAACGACGGAGTTCTGAGTTAAAAAAACATTAAAAAAATACTATCAACTAGAGAACGTTCTCCTTTTTATGGAGTCTGTCAAAAGTATACTACTATAGTCTATAGCCTTTATAAGCAAGTAAATCTTTACCTCAAACAGCTCCCCTTACCTCAGATAGCTTCTGTATGAGATCGATGCAGTAGCCTTCGTACAACGGCTGTCCTTCCTCGCTAAACATCGGCTCGCCTGTGTTTGGGTCTAGTTTTGGCATCGTCCAGGGCACCGCCTGAAAGTTATGATTCATTGAACCTATGAGATTGCTGGAAATGGCTTTCTTCCAAAGATTACCACAGCAAACGATCGTACGCTCTCTGCCTCCATCAACTTCCAGCTACTTTAAAAAATAGGCGTATGATAAAGATAAAGTCGGAGAGTGACGGATGCTGTATCATATATTTACTCGTATCGTTCGACAAAGTTTAGCATCATAAGCTTGCAGGTCGTCAAACCATCTTGATCGAAGTCGAGGCGCAAGGCTGCCGTCCGTCGGTTATTTCGCATCCGAATACACTGCCGTATACACGTTACGAATTACGATACATTCCACGGTAGCGCACGCAGCGACGGTGCGGTCCCGACTGAAGCATTACTATACTACGCATAGCTAATTTTTTTCTTGTAGTGCGTTCGTACGCGGCGGGTTCACATTCAAGCGGCGCGATGTAGGTACCTTTTATCGGAAGAAAAATTACTGTGCTTTAGAGCTGCCGACTCCACCGGCCCCAGGCGCCAAGATTAGCCGGCTTTTTACTGCCTATCACTTACAGGTGCTGTGCCGATCCTGTAGAACTGTCGCAGAGGCTCTAGGGTCACCCCTGGTAGCAGTTTGAACTCCTCGTCTGCAGACCAGGTCGCTACGGTCTGTAGACCTGTGTCAGGCTTCAGAGTAGACAGGACGAAGCGGGAGCGGAGGAAGATTCCAGATCTATAGAAAGAGATAGATATAGTATCTCAGTTTCTGTGACCTTGGATACTTTATATCCTGGTAATGAGTTCTCTTGGGATCATAACGCAGAGGAAGCCGTGGTAGTTTGTAGTAAAATTATATTTAAGACAAGCTTCTGAAAGCCGTAAGCCATAAGTATGCGGTGCGCCCAAGTTAGACCCCTATGTTAGCAGGCATAACCTAACCTTTCAGCATCCCAATAGAAGAGGCTCTCGTTGGAAGCTCCAGAATCCTCAGCCAGCTGCCGGTAGACCTTCGCCCTGGTGCCGTTTTCCGCCACGACGTTGTCGCAGTCCACCCTCGTTGTGAGGGCCTCGTCTTCCAGCTTAGAGAACGTTTCGGCCAGGAGTTGGAGCAGAGCGGAGAGGATTGGCTGCTTTCTCTGGACAAACAGACTTCATGATTTTTTTTGCCAGCGACCACGTACAACAAGCAATTGTTTTAATAAATCGTCTACGGTTCAGTCCATGGTCGGCCGCGCCGCCTGCATCTCCAAGACTGCTGAGTAGTCCGTTAGCACCAGGCTCCAGCGGTAGACTTTACCAACTTCACTCTAGCAGCCAGGGTTAGATACCTCAAAGTCCTGTGAGCAGCTGCAGCCATCCTTCTGCCCCATGATCCTGCAGCACTCTGCGGAGTCCACGTTCAGCACCATGGTCGGCAGCGCCGGCTGCAGGTCTAATGCTGCTGAGTAGTCCGTCAGCACCAGGTTCCAGCGGTAGTCACGGCGGACCAGCTTCTCCTTAATAGCCTGGGATAAACAGACAGATCACATGAGTAACGAAGTGGTACAGAAGTCAAGGTGCTAAAGAACTTGCAAACCTGCTTAATGCGGTTAGGGTGCGGACCCTTAGGCACTTGCCCTCAGCCGGCGAGTGAGTAAAATTGAGCATTACATAGCGGATCTGGAAAGGTTGGTCGATCACCTGTATCCGGTCAGCCCGCAACGTACAGTACATTACATACTCGCCCAATTTTACTCGCGTATTCGCGCACGGAGGTGCCTATAAGCTGCTAAATAACTTGAAAAACTACGTCGTGCGGATAGGGTGCGGACTCTTCATCATCTAATAATCTTGATTAGGTATTGTGGCACATTGACCTAAGAGAATTTTACGACTGAACGTAACTATGAACAGATTAGATTAAGTAAGAGTTTTTAGTACCCTGGGCTTATAAAGTGTGCCACGGACGGAGATACCCCTCCGGCACCGCTCTTCTCTTAAGCCAGTCGCGTCTTGCGGAATATAGCCCACTTGGCCCATTGCGACGTTTTTAGAGGTGTCCCAACAGTATATTTTACGTACCCAGGACTGTATAATGGAGTGGCCACAGAAATATATCTAGGTAGAAGAAAAAGAAGGGCGGCCACCTACTTTGAATACCGTTAACTTCCGTTTCCGTCAATATTATTAGCAGATTTGAAGATCTGATAATAATGGTGTAATTAATTGTTCAAATACCACCAAATGAAATGGAAAATGTATGTTTTCCATCACTAAATTGTACTTTTGGCGTCAAACGCCAAGCGAAAAACGTTACACGCTTCTTTGCCATACAAATCGATGAACTATTTCATTTTATCTCGATATATTTCTGTGGGAGTGGCCCTAGATCGAAGGCGTTTGTGGAAATAAATATGCAATCTGGGGCTTTTTAGGGTTCCGTACCAAAATGGTAAAAAAGGAACCCTTATGGTGCGACTCTGTCTGTCTGTCCGTCTGTCACAGCAAGATATCTCAGGATCTACTGATGCTATCGACTTGAAATTTGGAATAGTGTTAAAAATCACTAACTCGAGCCTATGAAATAGAAAAAAAATCCTATACCTTTTATACTTTTTTTTAAAGGGGACTGAAATGGGATGTCGAAAATCAAAAGTTGATATCGAGTGGGATACCAAATGAAAGGGCTTAATATGAAGATTTCAAAACCGTTCTTATTTATTTTCTTATACGTGTAGTTTTTGATTTAAGACCAAAAACGTTAAAAAAATACCATTCCCCCCTATTATCTCCGAAGGTACTAAACAGAAAAATCTGTAATAATTACCGATTATTCATATGTGTAGTGCCGGCATAAAAAACGCTGCAAGTTAGGAAAACCGTTTTATTTTTCCTGTAATATTTAGAATGATATTATCATTCTAAATATTACAGGAAAAATAAAACGGTAGTTAACCTGTAATATTTAAAATGATATTATCATTCTAAATATTACAGGAAAAATAAAACGGTTTTCCTAACTTGCAGCGTTTTTTATGCCGGCACTACACATAGGCCAACGCGTTGGCAAGCGCGCTGGCCCAGCCACTGGCCCAATGTGTAGAACGGGCGTTGGCGCATTGGCGGTAGGTATTTGAACGTTGGCCGGCGCGCTTGCGAGCTTGCCGCGCGGTGTCGGCAACATCAAAGGACACTTGTCGCAAGCTTGGTGCACCATCCACACATTGGCCGCGCAATCAGTTTGCCCGGAGCAGCGATCAAGAGTGCACGTTTTCTTCTTGCGGCGAATTAACACCTAACTTGACGAAATGGCGAACAATATGAGTAACGAGGAAACATTTAAATTTATTGAGCTCTATCAGAGTAAAAACTACCTTTGGAACCCAAAAAATAAGTACCATAAAAATAAAAATGTTGTAAGTATTAAAAGTGCTAAATAAATCATCCACCACCTTCTTTTTTGCCATTTCTTTTTTATCACCCTTTTCTTGTACACATTTACAAAGTAATTATAAGCTGTGAAGAGCAAAGTTAAGTTTATGCCACCATACAATTTTTCTTGAATTATTCACGTATCTACTGACGATTTTGTACGGAACCCTCGTTGCGCGAGTCCGACTCGCACTTGACCGGTTTTTTTTTATTACCGTCCGTGATGTGTCCACAATTTTACATCTTCCCTTGGCAAGAAAGTGGTATTTTCTTTTCGCGCATGTAATACGCTACTTACGGCTTAGGCTGACATAAAAAATAGTGTTGTTGTTCATATCTGTCCTGCATTGATCCCAGTAAAGTTCCTTTGGGACAATAATGTAAAGCAATGCTGCCTTACCCTTTTATTTATAGTGTCAGCGACAAAAGCCCTGCGCCCCACGACGGCGTAGAATCTGGGCTCGGGGCGCATAACATTGTCTTCAGTGCGCGCGCGGAGTCGCGCGGATTTTGGACAGTGTATTACACACAGGGCGGCAAAATAGGTCGCGGCCGTTTATACCTTGAGCCGCAGTGAGGGCCATAAATGTGTGATTTGTCACTTTTGTTTGTAACTGACCGTGGAGTGTATGGTACAATTTTACGTGTTACATTAGCCTAGTCCTCTTTCTGCTTGTGCAGCGGGCAAAAAATACCACTAACAGTCAAGGGTGAAGTAAAGAAACTTATTGTCCGTAAAAACCTTATTGTATACATCTGTCCTGGCTTGAAAGAGGTCCGTTGGGGCAATAATGTGAAGCTACGAGAAAAGATAACCAGTGCTGCCTCACCCTTTTATAAGTGTCAGCAACGAAGGCCCCGCGCCCCACGACGGCATAGAAACTGGGCTCGGGGCGCATGGTCTTCAGCGCGCGCGCGGAGTCCCGCGTTAGCCCCGCGTGCACCCACACGCGGATATTGGACTCGCCCAGGAGCTCGTATAAAGTGCGGTCCACGTCTGAAAACAAACCTCTGTACAGGTCGATTCACAAGAGCTGGCACGAAAGGATTGAACGAAAGTAACGTCACTTGTCACTGTTGAGTGACGATCTTATACGGGTGGATCCAAGTATTTTGTTAACGAGTATATAACACTTTTTTATTATTCAAGAAAAAAATAAAAATACATATAATCTGCACATTTTTAAGACTAAGCAGGTAAAATATATGACAGAAAGGTAAATTTGACAGTTCGCTACAAATATTTTACTATAATGGAGTTTTTATTTAATTTATACCCTGTTTTCACACTGTCGCCGCAATCCACGAAATCATGGCAAAAATATGCGAAACTCATACGAACTTTAAATGTTTCGCTGCCATTTCCGCACTTCACGGCGTCAGTGTGCAAACAGGGTTGCGATTACAAACAGGGTAGGATAGGAATCTTGTTTGTTCATAAAATGCATGCATGTTACGAAGTTATGTTAGACGAGATTGTCTAAAAACACGATTATCGCTTATTGAATCAAACTTTATTTAATCATTTTGTGATGCACACATAAACATTATCATTCAATCCATTCGTGCCAGCTCTTGTGAATCGACCTGTACTATAAAATGGCCGCGATGTATCTGTCACGTGACGCAACATAGTAACAGCTGATGGGAATTCGTGATGAACGGTGTATGCATTATGCAGTGGCGTAACTATATCATCCGGGGCCCGTGGCAAATTTCTTTAATGGGGGCCCTATCATTAGACTTTATTATTTTAACGTTATACTTCCGCCGGTGCCTCTAGGGTCGGGGGCCCGTGGCATTTCGCCAGCCCTGCCACCCTGTAGTTACGCCACTGGCATTATGCATACCTACCTCCCAGGCTTTTACCAGTGCCCTTTCCCTGGCCTTTAAAAGGGCCCTTCGGGGAGCTTATGTGGGACTCACCACCTCAGATGACGTTTTAACACAGTTGCAAAGGCCG
Organism: Eudemis profundana; assembly: GCA_947034925.1. NCBI lineage: Eukaryota > Metazoa > Arthropoda > Insecta > Lepidoptera > Tortricidae > Eudemis > Eudemis profundana. The sequence goes on along the minus strand of OX344817.1, from coordinate 3,055,189 downwards.
TAATCGCAGATAACTAATTAGGGATGTAACGATATATAATTTAGCCGCTACGATACCGATACTGATAATTGCAGTAAATAGGTATGCGGCGATACCGCTATCGATGGCTAAATAATGCAGTATGCACCTCAGACATTTGTATGTCCTCATTATACCTAAAACTTGGCTAAATTTAACAGACAGTCAACCTTGAAAACGTAAAGTAAAAATAAATAAATTGTCAACAAAATTCGAAGAAAATATTTATTATGAAACAAAGAGATAATTAACAAAGTAATTATCATTGCACTAGGTAATGAACCGATACATAAATTAAGTCAGTAATTAAAATTACTTTTCGCAGATCTTTTTTAGATAGCAAATCGACGATGCCGATATGCAGGGTGGGAGGGACTATACCGACATACTTTAGCCATGAATTCCTGGTGGTGTGACGAGTAAATAATGTTATATCAACATGGGTCGAATATTGTCATTTTACATTAATAGTCTTATGGAACAAAATAAATCAGTAAATTCAGCCCCTCGTTATAAACATGTCCTTACTGGAGGAAAAGTTATCAAAAAGAAAGAAAAAGCTAAAATGGAAACGAAAGGTAAATTTTTTGGCCTCGTAGTCGCTTACCATCATATACTGCGAAGGTTAATTGCTGTTTAGTTAAAGGATTTAAAAAAATTAGTAAAACTATCTTAGTCACATTTATTAGGGCTTGTTACACACTTGGGAGTTTTCATTTAAAAAATAATGAATATCTCTGAAAGTAAGCGTTATTCGACTATACATCACATAACTTTTTTTACTCGTCACACCACCAGAAATTCATAGCTAAAGTATGTCGGTATAGTCCCTCCCCCCCTGTATATGCCTGTCGATTATATCATATAACTAATATGACATGGAGTAAAAAGGGGTACAAGGCATATTTATACCAGGAATAAAAAATCGAAATTCTATTGTGTGACTTAAGCTCTTTTGCCCCTAGGTTATATGTAACTCGTACACCTTTTCACTAGACCCACAGAATCATACTAACCGCTCTCACTCTCCATCAACAACGCAGCATCAGTTGCGTTCCTGGACTCTAAATACTCGTCCAAACCCCTCAGGAGTTGCTGGGAGCCGAGCAGAGTCCTGACGAGGGGTACGCCCGCATCCGAGGCCAGCTGCTCGGCGGAGTCCCACGGAGACCAAGAAAGGTCAACGATGGCAGAGACGCCGGTCGAGAGCGCTGAGCATACTGAAAGAAAAGTGCTGGCTTCACTTTAAAGATTAGTGTACAAATTGATGTGAAACTTTTTTCACAGAATTTTAGATATTTGAATTTTAAAATTCCTAAAAAGTGTGCCTATGAATTACTTAAATTATTAATTAGTTTCTATTTTATCCGGAAAACTTAATATCGACTGTGAAAAGTCACTTCGAAATAAGTATTTGAAACAGTTATCGACAAATTGAATATCAAAAGGAAGTCCCTAGTTAATTGACGTTTTTGCCACAAACACTTCTGTCTGAATATGACAGTGACAGCGCATGCTCTGTCCAATTGCGCTAGAGGTTCAGTTCAGGATTGGATAATGGGATCTTGAAGAAATGCGAGGGTATTTGTGCGACACAGCTGCGTTAACTTACACTGTCTGTAGCTTTCGTCCTCATTTTCTCTGTCGAGCGATACTATGGCCTCGCTGAGACTCGAGCCTGTCTGGGCCTCCTCGGCGAACTTGAGGCCTCGTCCAATCAACTGCGGTAGGTCTTGCTCGTGAGATTCTATTATGAACACTGAAAATACCGCCTCATTTACTTAAAGGATGAATCTCGGCCTAGTTTCAGTAGTTCGGTGATTTTAGTCCGGTTCAAACAAATATATAAGGTCCTAATTTATTAGTTGCAAGTATTTTTACAGCTGATAGTACTCGGTCTCTCGAGTATATTAAAGCATGAAACATTATAGCTTTTACGATGTTTTTTTGGAGAAAAAGGAAAAACAAATTTGCTACGTAATAACTAACTAACTAACTTGGCTCAGGGACCCAAAGAGGGTCTTGGCCACCGAAACGAGAGCACGCCATCTGTCCCGATCGTGCGCAACTTCTTGCCAGTTAACGACTTGAAGACGTCGCAGATCCGCCTGCACACTGTCCTCCCAGCGGTACCTGGGTCGCCCAACCGGGCGGCGACCAGTTGGTCGTCCCACGTACGCTCTCTTGGCCGCACGATCCTCTCCCATTCGGAGTAGGTGACCAAACCAGCGAAGTCTGTGTGATTTTGTTACGCCGATGATGTTGGGTTCAGCCACCAACGTAACCACCAACCAACGTAGCTACGTAATAACACCCTGTTAATGTGATTACTAAATGAAAACTCATTGAACAGATTCTATTTAGTAGCTCTTATACGTCCTAATGACATTTGCAGTTTTCCCGCCAAACCGTTACGACATTAACGACAAACAATTGTTGACATGACAGATAGTGTTATTGTGACATGTGATAATGCACATGGTAATTTTTTTTAGACGAAATTATAATTAATTTTTTTGTTAGGTAAATGAAATCAAAAAAGTTATATGAAAAGATTTCTTAATTTCTATTTAAAGTTAATTATTTTAATGTAAAGTAAAATGTGTTAAAATATCTGCAACTAATAAATTAGGACCTTATTATATGAACCGGACTAAAATCACCGAACTAATGAAACTAGGCCGATATTTCTTACGGAGGGATATATACCTAGTGAGGGATATAGTTCACCTTTGTTGTATCTGTCGCCGCCAAGTAGCTTAATTAGCCATTTGGTTAACTGCCTGGCCTTTTCATTAAACGGCGCCATTTAGTTAAGTGCCTGGATAGACATCGGGCCGTCTAGCCCTTCTTTCAAACGGCTAGGCAAACTACTTTCGTTCGACAACATTAAATAACCCGAGCCGAGTCCATCAAATGCGGATGATGGTAGTTCGATATCCGGTAATACATAGACTACTTTTTATCCCGAAAGATTGTGGAATGGGGGGGGTGAATGTTCTATAAGATTGTCAAAGGAAATACTACGCCTAAGAAAAGGGAGCAAACATTCCATAAGACAGTTAATAACACTATATATCGTACCCTTGGTCAATTCAGGATCTGTGTGTAATCATGTAGTTCGTATGATTTGTATGACTTTTAATGATTTGTATGATTTGTAGTCACATGCGTCGTTATTTGACCAAGGGTACGATATATGAAGGTATTTTTTTTTAAGCCTGACAAACTTGCAAGTCTTACTGACTGTTGCAAAGATCTGACCAGGTGGGGGCCGAGGCGTTCCCTGGGGTCGAACTAGGTCCCTGGCCGGACCACCTAGAGTGGGTCGGACTAGGTGGGGGCCGGGGGCGCCTGGGATCGAACCAGGACGCTAGGCCAGGGCCACCTTGTAGTTACGGTGATTGCTTAAAGTGAGCAGCGGACCAGCGGGAAGCTTGGAGCGGATCAACTTGTCCTTATCTGGGTGTGTGAATCGAACGAAACTATATGATAGTAAGTATTATATATTTAATACTTACCGAATCGCAAACTTAATTCCGAAGCCACGCAACCCAAATTCAAAATAAATATCAATAAAAAAAGGCAACAGAAATCCATATTAATATCGGCAAGAACCGCAAGAATTGCAGCTCCTTACTTTATTCAATAAAATGGCCGAAATATATTCCTGCAGCAAATAAGGTATGAACAGGGTCACTAAAACGTAAAATACTATGCGTAATTTTTCAAACATTATACCGGTTAAGACGCCATTGTTTAATTTGGCTTTAAATTATTTTGAAATAAAAATACCGCACCGCTTGGCTGAATAGGATTTAAAAAAAAAACAACGGTTATTTCCGAACGCAACTTAAATGTCAGTTGAACTTGAAATCTCGCATTAAAATGGAAAATGACGGTGTAATTTGAGTGAAATAATCAGTTATTGTGCCCTGAATAATTTAGCGGGCCGAAGACAAAATAATGCTTAAACAATACCTTGTCAGGCTGCTATTGAACGTGATTTACTGTTTACATTAGGATAGACGTGAGCAAAAGTTTTACAAAATGGCGTCTCTGTGCTTTTGGGTTTAACCTTCGTGTGGAACCTGATGGAAAATGGAGACAGTGTTAATACATAGTTCATTAATAGTTCGTAACACAACTAAAGCGGGTTTTTTTTTTGATCGGACTAGGTGGGGTCCTGGGGCGCCGGGGATCGAACCGGGTCGCTAGTCCCGGTCCACCTTGGGAGGTTCGTCGGACTAGGTGCAGGCCAAAGAAGAAATCACATAAATAAATCACCTAGATCGTAGCTGTTTGTGGCTCGAGTGGCAATGGCCATAAATATGCGATCCGGGGTATTCATTTCAAAAGAAAAGAATTAGAGATGAGACATGTAAAAGAGCCCTTGAGGGCCTACTTACAGAATAGTACATTACACAACTAGGGTGGTAATACAAAGAAAGGGCGAGATCGCACAAGTTTGCGGCCCGAGCTGCAAGCGAGGGACGTAAATATGCGATCGAGGGCTTTCTTTATTACCTCCCGTGTTGTGTACATCATTTTATGTTTACACTTGGCCAGTGTTGAAGGATGTCATAAATGTCAGGGAGTGCCGATAGTAAATAAAAGATCGCAGGTGGTTTAGCGATGTTATTCTGTTTAGACTCAATCGTACACTGAAGTTGGGTGTCTTACATGCTAAGTGCGGAGCGATGCGTGTGCCGGTTTGGTGACATAGTTTTTCTCATATGAGTGCAAAGTACACCGACACAAGCATCGTTGCAAAAATCAATGTACATCTTTGTACAGCCAGAAAGCGGCTTTTTCCGTACGCGCAGCGTGCGGAAAAAGCCACTTTATGGCCAGGTGTGGCATAAATAAATTATTTTATTTTATTTTTTATTTTCATTATTATTGTTCGTGTCCTCGGGCAAGCCGGTGCAGGTTTGGCGTACATTTTCCTTAAGAGCTGTACAATAAAGTGCTCAAATGCCTGATAGGGATCGAGTTCTCTGAACGCCACACTACTGGTGTATCGCAGCCAACTGGTTTAATCAGCCATTTGGTTAAATGCATTTTCGCTAAATTATGACCCGCCGGCAGGTCGACGACTTCTATTTCTGCTCTGAGAGACACAAGCTAACAAACCTAACCTAAAATTTAAATGAAAAGGCAGTTAACTAAATAGCTAATTAAGATAGTTGGCGGCGACATATACACAATATTAAGTCATCCACTGGCCTGGAAGCTGGAAGTGGAATTTTCTCCCAGCGCAGCGTTGGAAAACACCACTTACGAGTATAAACCGATTTTCTATCTACCTATTCAAGAACCGGGTTGATACCAATGTCTTCGTTTGAAGTTCGTATCGTACTTTCTCCCTCACACTCTAGTTATAGAACATCTAGAACTTTGTTTTCCATCATACCTTTCCGGTCGGCTCCTATACAATCGTGCAATAAACTTTGGAACATTCTGTATACACGCCCAAGTCCTTTTTAGGGTTCCGTACAAAAATGGTAAAAAGGAACCCTTATGGTGCGACTCTGTCTGTCTGTTTGTCCGTCTGTCACAGCAAGATATCTCAGGATTTACTGAGGCCATCGACTTGAAATTTGGAATAGTATTAAAAGTAGCTAACCCGAGCCTATTGGATGTAAAAAATACCTTTATATATAATGGGACTTTGAAAATTGAAAGTAGTGTTATTATATCGAGTGCGGTATCAAATGAAAGGGCTTGATTTGTAGATTAAAACACCGTTTTTGTTTTTTTCTTAAATAAGTAGTTTTTGATTCAAGACGAAAAACAGTTTTTCAAGAGCAAAGTTAAGTTTGTCCCACCATACAGTTTTTCTTGAATTATCCACGTATCTACTGACGACTACGGAAACCTCGGTGCGCGAGTCCTACCCACACTTGAACGGTTTTTTTTGTGCTTGAACGGGTGCTATGAGCTGTCACAACAGTCGCAAATTTTCATACAACTTTCCCATTCCTCCTACACCCCTTGGTGTAGGACGAATAAAAGCAATGAAATAAAACAATAAATTTAAGCTCTCATAAAGCGCTTTGCGTTTGACTGTACTATCTTAATATTTAACTAAGGAGCTCGCCGTAACTGCCTGTCAAACTTTGGCATAAGCATGAGCGTGGGAATCCGCAGCCGGCCGCCGCACGCGACCGTTAAGGCACAGTAATCCTCCTGAGGCCCAAGGTCCTACGTGTAGGACTAATTAACATTGTTATTCAGACCTAGCTCCTTCAACTGTTGGGTAGTCATAGCGTACAATGGTCCTATCAATAGGACTTTTATTGAATACAATTCAAGACTTACAGAAAGCCCATGGTCTTCTCTGTAGCACTTATTCAAATAAAATCAATTGCCCAAAAAGCTATCAATACATTGATTACAAACACAAAAACTATTGGTACTATTCATAAAAACTAAAACTAACTAACTCTGTAGCTCAGTGACCCAAAAAGGATCTTGGCTTCCGAAACGAGACCACGCCACTTAACCCGATCCTGCGCGGTTTCTTGCCAATCCTCGGCTTGAAGCTTACGCAGATCCGCCTTGACCACGTCTCCCCAGCGATACCTAGGGCGACCCACCGGTCGACGGCCAGTTGCTCGCCCTAGGTATGCCCTTTTCGGTGCACGATCCTCTTCCATTCTATGCAGATGACCGAGCCAGCGAAGCCTATGGGACCTTGTTACTCCGATAATATTGGGCTCGGCCATCAACTCCTCAATCTCCGCATTGCCTCGGACCTTAAACGTGCCATTCTCTCTTTTGGTTGGTCCCAAGATTTTCCGAAGAACTTTCCGTTCCGCCACCAGGAGTTGACTTTCCTCCTTGAGCGTTAGTGTCCAAGCTTCACACCCATACATGAGGATAGGCCTTATGACTGTTTTATATATCCTCAGCTTCGTGTTCCTGCTGAGGAGCTTGGACACTAAGACCTTGTGGAGGGATGCACTACACCGTAAGGAATTCTGGATGCGTATTTGGAATTTTGGATTTCCTCAACTATTCATAAAAGTCAAATAAAATTTAAAAAACCGGCCAAGTGCGAGTCGGACTCGCGCACCGAGGGTTCCGTACAAACTCATAAGTAGATACATGAATAGTTCAAGAAAAAACTATATGGCGATTAGTTTAGTAGGAGCAAATAAGTATGTGTTAAGATTTTTGCAAATTTCTCAAAAACAGTGCAAGTTAGGAAAACCGTTATATTTTTCCTGTAATATATAGGATGACATTAATAATTGGTAATTATTACAGATTTTTCTGTTCAGTAACTTCGAAGATAATAGGGGGGAACGGTATTTTTTTTAACGTTTTTCGCCATAAATCAAAAACTACTTATTTCAAAAAAAATACAAAAATACTGTTTTAATCTACAAATTAAGCCCTTTCATTTGATACCTCACTCGATATAATAGCCCTACTTTCAATTTGCAAAGTCTCATTACGGACCCCTTTAAAAAAAAAGTAAAAAAGTTACAAGATTTTTTTTACATCCTATAAGCTCGGGTTAGCGGTTCTTAACACTATTCCAAATTTCAAGTCGATAGCATCAGTAGATCCTGAGATATCTTGCTGTGACAGACGGACAGACAGACAGACAGACAGACAGACAGACAGACAGACAGAGTCGCACCATAAGGGTTCCTTTTTTACCATTTTGGTACGGAACCCTAAAAAGTGTCTTAAATGCTTGGGTCTGAATTAGTGTAAAACACTAACGCCCCGGCCTTGAATGCGTAGGTATGGCGCATTTGCGTAATGTGTTCATAGGGCTGGTCATACATATCTGTTAGCTGTCCACATGCTTAAACAAAAACACCTTTAAAATCATACCAAGAAACCACTAGGTAAATCAAATATTTTTTAATAATAATTATTTACAATAAGTTTACGATAATTCCTTTTCACAAATAAATTCCTGCAAGTCGTCACAATGAAGGTCGTCCAGTCCTCCGTTGTGGTACATGCAGCCGCAAAATTGCTTGCCGCCGATATTGTTGGGCTCCCCATCAGCCCAGTCGCCGTAGCCCGCTTCCTCGAAAGTTTGACCTGTTAACCAACATAAGATTTCCTCCAAAAACGAGAGCTAATACACCTTACAAAAATTCCTTAATGACCAGAATGTTTAATGTATGATGTACGGAAAAAGCCGCTTTCTGGCCAAGTGTAGATATAAAATTATGTACACAACACGGGAGGTAATAAAGAAAGCCCTCGATCGCATATTTACGACCCTCGCTTGCAGCTCGGGCCGCAAACTTCTGCGATCTCGGCCTTTCTTTGTTTTACCACCTTAGTTGTGCAATGTACTATTATGCCACACCTGGCCATAAAGTGACTTTTTCCGCACGCTGTGCGTAGGTACGGAAAAAGTCGCTTTCTAGCCAAGTGTAGACATAAAATGATGTACACAACACGGGAGGTAATAAAGAAAGCCCTCGATCGCATATGTACGTCCCTCGCTTGAAGCTTCGGCCGCAAACTTCTGCGATCTCGGCCTTTCTTTGTATTACCACCCTAGTTGTGTAATGTACTATAATATTTTTTTCTTATGTAAATTAGTATGTAAGGATAATATGTAAATGTGAATGGAATGAATAAATGAATATGAATATAATGGTACGTTTACACGCTTGTAGAGGCTTGGCAAGCGCTTACAAGCTCCAAGCCTCTACAAACGCTCGAATGTCATTTACACGCTTGCGAGTGCGTTAGTCTATTCCGGACAGGCAAGCCTGGCAGACGTGGACGACATCAACAAAAAAGCTCCTAAGTAAGTGTGGCTGTTTGTGGGAAAAATTAATTAAAACGCAACAAGTAAAACAACGACGAGCAATGATTTGCACCATCACTATTAATTCAATCCTTAGTTACTTAATGAGGCGCGAGGTTGTGAGCAATACTAAACCAGCGTGTAAATTCGTAGCAAGCGCTTGCCGCAAGCTTCCTTTGATCTGTGTTCAAAAACCGACACTAGTCCGAATCAGTGACTAGCTCTTGCAAGTTCACGCAAGCCAAGCCAAACACCCCATTCACACGCTTGTGCTTGTGGAAGTTGGTCAAAGTTTCGCAAGCGTGTACTCGCACCATTAGATAATGAGGTTTTATAAGTAAGTAACATAGGTTACAAGCACTCCAAAAGTGAAGCACTATTATGAACGCTGATTAGCGCAGGTAGCCGCGCTTAGTCAATCTCGGGTAAGTCAACAACACGCACGGTAACGTCAGCTGAAGACATCTGCAGACTTCGCAAAATAAATGCCGTCGTGTATAATGAGAAAGTGTCCAAATTACACAGTAAAATGCAACAAAGATCCCTTATCACATGCACGAATGCTGAAATCATTTGATTTTCTTTATTTATTTATTAGATTATTATTATTATTTTAATATGGCGCCCTTTTGGCACCATGGTCATCTAGATTACGCATTGTGATACTTGACAACGAGAGTGAGTGAAAGATAAACAATCATCACATGATTGGTTATCTGGGTGACGTTTCAAAATTAACGCAAGTAACAAAAGCTAGCTGTCTCTTTTTTTTAGGGTTCCGTACCAAAATGGTAAAAAAGGAACCCTTATGGTGCGACTCTGTCTGTCTGTCTGTCTGTCTGTCTGTCTGTCTGTCTGTCTGTCTGTCTGTCCGTCTGTCACAGCAAGATATCTCAGGATCTACTGATGCTATCGACTTGAAATTTGGAATAGTGTTAAGAACCGCTAACCCGAGCTTATAGGATGTAAAAAAAATCTTGTAACTTTTTTACTTTTTTTTTAAAGGGGTCCGTAATGAGACTTTGCAAATTGAAAGTAGGGCTATTATATCGAATGAGGTATCAAATGAAAGGGCTTAATTTGTAGATTAAAACAATATTTTTGTATTCTTTTTAAAATAAGTAGTTTTTGATTTATGGCGAAAAACGTTAAAAAAAATACCGTTCCCCCCCTATTATCTTCGAAGTTACTGAACAGAAAAATCTGTAATAATTACCAATTAATAATGTCATCCTATATATTACAGGAAAAATATAACGGTTTTCCTAACTTGCACTGTTTTTGAGAAATTTGCAAAAATCTTAACACATACTTATTTGCTCCTACTAAACTAATCGCCATATAGTTTTTCTTGAACTATTCATGTATCTACTTCTGAGTTTGTACGGAACCCTCGGTGCGCGAGTCCGACTCGCACTTGGCCGGTTTTTATTACTTTAAATATGTCATCCCTTTTAAGCAATTGTTAATGTGAGTGTATTTAAAAAGAAAAGTGAAGTAAGAATGTGTGCCACCTTAGGAGCATTCTTTTCGGTTAGAACGTAAGGGTATAACGTATCTTTACTAAAACATCATTGGGTTCAATACCCACCTGGTCACATAGGTATAGGTAGTTTCACGAGAGTTGAGGCCACGCACACAACATCACTGTCGTGTAATGACAGCGGGATTTTGAAATTACTGTTCTTTTTTCGTATATATAAGTTCAATAGTGAATTGCAAGATAGACCAAAAAGTTTCGTTAAACTATAGCCTTGTGTTTATTTACTCACTCATTCATTTCATTCATTCACTTTTTTTGCAATGAGTACCTACTTCATGTAGCTGTGTGTGTAATCATTCATCTCAACTCTCGTAAAACTAGCTATATAAAAGTTACACTAATAAAAATGACCAGGGAAGCTCGTCGCTCTCTTCCACTTACCCTGAATAGTCAGCCATACACCGTCCTTCCATAATCCGAAGCCTAGCCACCACCGGCCAACCCCCTCAGGATACCGGCGAACAAACGCAGCGAGCTCATCCTTGTTGTTGATAATGGCGAGGTGCGCGCCCTCTCGCGCGCATGTCGCGAACGCGGTGTACCACATGACTTTATCTGTGTGGATCTTGTAGCAGGACCGTGTTTTCTCGAATTGGACGTATTCTACGAAAAATACCAGTAACTCTATAGTCTATTCTTTTAAGTAATTAAATAAACTGACCAAGAGCTGTAGTATATTCTGCCGTCCGATATCTAAAACTAAAACTAACAACTATACGACTCCATAGAGGTTACTGTAGTTTTAGTCATGGGACGGCAGTATTATTAAACTAAATGTAGGTAGATTAAGCATTAGTTTTTATATAATCGCGGGTATGCCGACTTGCGCTTGACTGTTCTGGCAGTCGTCATTTATTTGGTCTTTGAAGTAACACCTTTTACTTTTCGCTCAATACATTACATTTGGCGCAGGGCGCAGTCGGTAGGATCCAAACCTACGCTCCTGACGGGAAGGGATTTCCAAATTTTCTAATCAACAGTCAGATTCAGTACACGAAGGGTTCCGTACAGTCAATCAAATAGCCTGTAACAGTCAATGCGCCGGATATATTGTCACACATCTATTTATGTCTATATTAATAAAGATGTGTAACGATATATACCTACGCTGCTTGTGTATGCACCTATGCATATACGCGACGGCATGTGCATGTGTGTGGCACGGGGGAAGACAACCGCAACTTGTCTATACACTCTGCAATCAGTCTCACGCACAAATCTTTGGACATATAAGTGGTAAAATTGCAAGGTGTGTAGACCGCATACTTACCACCGTCGCATTTATTTTGAGGCACGGACAAAGCGACCGGCTGGGCTGATGACGATCCCTGCTCGCTTATGGCGCCATCTGTAACAATCACCAGCAACTTAGGACGGGTAAATACAACCGTTACAACTTCCTTCTTTTAACCGACTTTAAAAAAGGAGGGGTTTTTTTTGCTAACTCGGATCTCCTTCATTTGTTCAACTGATTTAAAAAGGTCTTTTTCAGAAGATTTTTTGTAGTTGGTCCAACTTTTTCAAATTCCAGTTGAAATAATGTAATCCATGAATTGAAGGTAAAGTTAGGTACTCAAGTATTTAATATTTCGATTGTTCGATTCCCGGTCTGGACACAGGTGAGTGCCATTTAGTTTTTCTATGTACTTTGATTTCTTGTATCTATATATGTAACATAAAAATGTGGTGTAATTTACCCGCATTCAAAAACCAATGAAGAGACAGAATGTTTCTTTCATATAAAGTATTAATATTAACGCCATCTCTCGCTCGATCGTCGTAGCTGTAAAGTTGCGCATTGGGTGAGATACCTGTGTAATACAAGTTCTCATAGAGGGCGTTTAGGTTAAAATCCTATTAAAACCAGAATGATACAGAATTCAAAGTAGATGGCAAAATTGAGGGCGCTTACTGGGTGCTCCTGTGGACGACTGGTAGAGTCGTTGGGCCGAAAATCTAGAGGTACCGAGTTCGATTCTCGGTCTGGACACAGGTGAGCGCCATTTAGTTTTTCTATGTACTTTGATTTCTTGTATCTATATATGTTGGAACAATAAAATTAAGACGCGTGCTTCTATTGCCTTGTTACATGATGTGACGCGCACGCAGCGCGCGCTTAATGCTAGCCGCAGGCGAAAAATCGCGCAGATGCACTGAAAATGAACTGCGCTGATCCCAATTTATGCCGGAATGCTCTAATGCAGGGTTTCTTAAACTGTGGTCCATGGACCCCTTAGTTGGTCTGTGATACGAGAGCCGGGGGTCCGTGGCCATGCATACGACACACACTTTCATGTGCCCTTGATTTTCTTTTTCTCTGATTATATTCGGAAAGGGTTTGTAAGCTTTTCGAAAAAATGTACCAAAAAAAGAAGAAACTCTGCTCTAGTGTAAAGAAATGATGAACCTGGTGGATGCTTTAGTGCAGTGCATCCTCATAGGATACTGCCAGGCCGGTCCTGACAGCATGCCCGACTCGGTCGAGAATAGAGTCCAGCGTCACGTTGTCTCGACTCTATCCCCAAACCTATGGACTAAAACCTCCCCCGTTGTGTGGAGTGTGCTTGGGGAGCACGCAGCGCCTGCGGTATTTGCGTTATGTTCATAATTCATAATTCGATGTTCCCCGCGTGGAGTGTATGGATGTGCAAGTGTAGTGTTTCTGGTGATGGTGTTTGTGGTTGTATTCAGATAGTTTAAGAGCGTACAAATAGACCATGTGGTCGCCCTGTGCGAGAATGGAAACTTTGTGGGTGTGTTGTGTGGTGTGTGATGTAAGTTTTTGGAAAATAAATGCTATAAGAAAGTGTACGGGAGTATATGAAAGGAAATGGGATTAAGGGAAGAGAGTGTAAAGAAATAGGAAAAATGGATATTCGATTTGGTGTCAGATTTCTCGTGACCAAAGTATAAAAACAAGTAGGTCGACTTCGGTCGCTTAGGAGCGCGCGACACGACGCACGATCGCGCGTCTGTAATGAGTGCACGGCGCGCACACATTTAACCGCACAATGTACCTTTTATAGGAAGAAAACTTACTAGGTAATAACCTATACTGTGACGTGACATACACCTACCCTGGACAGCGATCTCGCACAGGAACGGTATCTTGTTGTAGCACTCGAAGTTGTCGAACGTCCCGTCCGCATACATCGCTCCGCAGTTCCGGTAGCGGCCCGCGTTGTGGGGCACGCCGGTGGCCCACCGCTCGAAGCCCGCTTCAGACAGAGTTTGACCTGCTCGGGAACACATGAGTTTTAACTGTGAATTCAAAAGCATGTATTTTGCGGCAAAAGTGGACTTTAAATATAAATCTTACACACTGATGCAGTCTGCTGCATCAATGAAGTGCGCTCGTGCTCGGCTCGTCCTCGGGTCGTCTAGCGTAGACGCACCTTTAACGATCGTCCTTATATATCACAAGTTCGCGCGAATTTTACTCAATGGGTCGTCCTAATTCACAATCGCGCGACGCGGTCGCACACAATTAGGACACCTATTTCATGTTCTTGGCCATTCTTACGAAGTATGACTGCGTTTAATTACCGCGTCTCCATACATTTAGTATGAAAACAGCGTCGCGGTAATTAGGTGACTGCAGACATACTTCGTGGGAATGGCCGTCAATATGTATAATCGCTCGTTCGCGCGAACTTACGATAATCGCGTAGTCGCGTTGTATTAGGTAGGACATTATCGGGATTCGGCGAATGTTCGTGTAAATCTCTCGTTCTTTTTGTATATCACAGAAAGAGACGCCAACACGAAACTTCGCCGAATCCCCAATAATTAATGGCTATTTATTTTAAGGTCCTTGCTCCCTGATCGTATTCACCATCAATGGTCAACCAGGAGTCTTTATCCCAGCTGAACCCCACGAAGCCTCGTATGACCCTCCCCGCCAGTATGTCCTGGAGGACCCGCGCCTCAGCCTCGCTGTTGGCGACGGCTAGGTCTCCCCCCTCCCGCGCGCAGGCGGCGCGTGCCTCCTTCCACGTCGCCAGCTCTAGGTGGAGCTTGTAGCACGCATGCGTGCTGTCGTAGACTGTGCTGTATCCTGCAAAACATCAATTTCAAGCTTGAGACCTCTGTTGCTGATCATAAATCACCATCAAAAACTTTCACGTCATAACGTGTATTTATTAGGTTTGAACATGTGTTTTTTTTTCTTACAATATATACTTTTTGGATTTTTCTTGCTCAGAATAGTCTGTACGTGTACAGACTATTCTGAGCAAGAAAAATCCAAAAAGTAAATATTGTAAGAAAAAAAAACACATGTAGGTATCTACTTCATTGACGTATACAAAGGACAGGGCTAAGCGAGCGCGCAGACGGTTCCAACGCTTTGGCGTTAAATATACCGCCAAATCAGTGCCAGCCGGCAGTGCGACATGCGGCGCGTGCACTGCATAGCTGGTCTTTATAGCTGCATTTTTTGCTACGGGGAAAATACCTAGTTCCGAACTGTTCGGATGGGCCTATCCTTACTTTTGAAATCATTGACCTACTTACAATTTTTTAGGGTTCCATACCGCAAAAGTAAAAAAACCGATCCAAAATATCAGGGCAAATATTTGTGTGATGAGCACGAGTATTTGTTCCTGAGTCATGGATGTTTTCTATCTAATTAGGTATGTATTTATGTATATAATAAGTATGTATATCGTCGTCTAGTACCCATAGTACAAGCATAGCTTAGTTTGGGACTAGTTAGCTCGATTTGTGTAAGATTATTGATTGTCCCCCGATATTTATTTATTTATAAGATCACTTTGTTGTCCGTCTGTCTGTCAAGACCCTTTATCTTGGGAGGGCGTGGAGGTATCGAGTTAAAATTAAAACCATTTATACTCATGTTTACAGTCCGTTGTTTTAAAAATGGTAACTTACCAAAGTCGGTGCATTTATTTTGAGCTTTAGTGGCAAGCGCCTTACCGCTGGGCTGCTCTTGTGTGGCATCTGTAACAACACACGTGCTTATGATGGTTATGTGTATCGCGCGATCATATTTCTATTGTTTTTTTTTATAATTTATAGAAAAGATTGTCTTCAACTCAATATTGCGACGAGTAGGAGCAAGTTTTTTGTTATGGAGCGGGTGCTAGCTCTATGGATCGCAACAATCGGACTTCGTGGCGGTAGGTACTGTCAGTGTGGGGGTGACTGGAGCTAAATTAGTACATTACACAACTAGGGTGGTAATACAAAGAAAGGCCGAGATCGCAGAAGTTTACGGCCCGAGCTGCAAGCGAGGGGCGTAAATATGCGATCGAGGGCTTTCTTTATTACCTCCCGTGTTGTGTACTGTCAGGGTCGGCTCAGTAAGAGATAGAAGGAAAAACGTTTGTATATCACGGTACAAACCTTACAGTACATCATTTTATGTCTACACTTGGCCAGAAAGCCGCTTTTTCCGTACGCGCAGCTTGCGGAAAAATTCACTTTATGGCCAGGTGCGGCATAAAAAACTTTTTCAGATACTGTTCTTTTCTTTAATACGACTGCTCGCTTAAACTTCTATATAAGGACTAAACAAAACTTCATATTGTTTTGTTAGAGCGAGACAGGCAGCATGCCTTTAATTTAAAATTATCCGAATTACTCTTTTACAACTGGCCAGCCTGACTCGCGCTATACGTTCACGTATATCGCGAGTCAGAGCTAACGAGGTTTCGACTTATAAAGGTCTTCGACTTACAGAGGTTTTTAATTTTTTATAGGTCCGTGTTCGACTTATAGAGGTTAGGGCTTCAGTAGTTTTTGACTTCGAGTTACAAAGGTAAAATAAATAAAAAATCAAACGCTCCCCTCCCCGCGACCCCTACCCCGCTCCCGCGATGAGTCGCCGAGACAACAATCGCGTCGATACGCGTACCTAATCCTTACGTTACTAATTATTTTTTCGGACAGCACATTTTATGGTGAAAATTTTACCTACATTTTTTCTTCTGAAATTGCATACCTATTTTATTGATACCTAATGCCTAGAAAAAGTTTGGACAATCAATAAAATTGAGACCAATTTGAGACTATCGGGAAATTGGTCGGTTACCATCAGACGCGACGTAACTCAATAGTACTTAGGATAGTTTTAGAATTAAAGAAAAATCGAACTGCTCTGATTATTTTTGTGATTACTTTGGTGTTCTAATACAGGTTGCAAGATTTGACTCAACACAGACATAATAATCACACGGCAAGTTAAACATACTTACAGGAAAATTACAAAATTACACGAAAATGAAAATATAATAATACCTTCGCTAAAAACACATACAGTACACAAAACGTACACAACACTCCTAAGAAACACGTCCATGTTTCGATAATATAAGAACAATATGGTTTACATTTTTATAAAGGTAAAATACCTCGATCTGGATTACAAACCAGTTTTATTTAAACCAGTATTGTGGAGTTAGGCCAAGAAGTGATCGACGGTAATCTTACTTGGTCTAGTATCACCATAGATTTAGATTTAGATTTCTTTATTTCATAATATCAAATAACAATATAAATTATCCTAGGGTCAATTTACACGTATTTATATTATGATCGTCAAACAAATGAATAATAAAATTAAATTAAAATTAAATATCACTTTATTTCGGACACTGGGCCCATAATGTGTTAGTAACAATTATCTTAAATTCTAATGTTAGTAAACAATAACATATTTTTAACAGCGGACGTAAGCACAGACCGGAGTATGCGCCTCAGTCCAATGTCTCATTATCGGGCAATCCACCCGTTCAGCCAGTGAGCTCAGGATGCTGTTGAATAATGAAATTGAATACCTAACATAACGAATAATAGAATAGCACATAAAACAAAATAGCAAAAACAAAAAGTCACATGTCAGAAATCTATTTAGCATTAGCAATGTCAATAAAAAATTTAAATAAAATTGAATGTAGTTAAAAATGTCAAGAAAATCAATCAATCCTCTCCTAGCGATGCGCGAGGAGAGAATTGAAAATTTCATACAAATTTTATCCAATCCTCGTCTTGCCTCGTCTCGCCCTGCCGGTGGAAAACAACCGTAAAT
The DNA here is from genome assembly GCA_947034925.1 of Eudemis profundana. Lineage (NCBI taxonomy): Eukaryota > Metazoa > Arthropoda > Insecta > Lepidoptera > Tortricidae > Eudemis > Eudemis profundana. Next base: position 3,037,783 of record OX344817.1, on the reverse strand, counting down.
CTTACATGTATTACAAGACGTCTTCGTAAACTTGAACACTCAATCCCGAAAAGTTCAAAATGAATAAGTAGGTTGTCAATTCGGATGTTGACTAATGTTGAATTTTACAACATAATATAGTCACATGGATTGGAAAATACTAAATTATCATAACACAAAAGAAATAAACCAAAAATGTATAAAAAATATAAAGTTATGAGACCACAAAAACTTTAAAAAAAGCAACGATATTTTTTTATCGTCTTAAAGAAAAATTAAAGTCAATTTCAATTAAGTAACACTGAAAAAATAAATGTACGACAACTATGTGCTTAAACGCACTTTTTCGTGCTCAAAATGGCAAAATGCTATTTTTTCATACAACTTCGTACAGCGATGGAAGCGATGACGTCATAGGTTCCTTCCGTTTTGTATAGAGCGTTTTCAATGCTCAGTGCGATCTGCTACTTTTGATTACAATTTGTGGCTGTTATACTTTATACCAGCGGTCGGCAACCTTTTAGCAGCCAAGGGCCACATAGTAGGTAACGAAATTGACGCGGGCCGCACTTTGTGAATAATTTGTGACTTAATACGATTCTGAACATAACGATCTTTACGTACAAAATAGCTAGGGAGGCTCGCGGGCCGCAAGTGAGGGGTTCGCGAGCCGCATGCGGCCCGCGGGCCGCGGGTTGCCGACCGCTGCTTTATACAAATGTATTAGGTGTCATATAGATGTTCCTCACAAATAGTAGAATCGATTTACGACAGAAAAAAAATCGAGTCAACAGGCGAATCTTGAGTAAAGAAAAAACTCGAGTTTTAACCGAAACCGAGCTTTTTCCATACAAAAAACCAGTCAAGTGCGAGTCGGACTCGCGCACCGAGGGTTCCGTACAAACTCGTAACTAGATACGTTAATAGTTCAAGACAAACTGTATGGCGATTAGTAGGAGCAAATAAGTAGGCATGTGTTATGATTTTTTTGCAAATTTCTAAAAAACGGTGCAAGTTAGGCAAACCGTTATATTTTTCCTGTAATATTTAGGATGATATTAATAATTGGTAATTATTACAGATTTTTCTGTTCAGTAACTTCCAAGATAAAAGGGGGAATGGCATTTTTTGAACTTTTGTCAGAAATCAAAAAGCATATAATTAAAAATAGAAGAAAATACTATCAGGTCTGCTCGTTTGCCACTTTTTACATAAAAAGGAAACAAAACGGTATTCATGTAGGGTTTACTCGTTGTATAGACGGGCATTTCTCCAGAAATATGTCTGCGACTCATTCATCTGTTTCCATACGTTTAGTATGAAAAAGGGCCAGATGAATGAGGTGTCCGCAGACATATTTCTGGAGAAATGCCCAGACACAAAGATAAAGTACATTTAAAGGCTGAATCGAATCCTAATAATTGTACGATTTTTTTTAATGTGTATTTATTTCGTGAAATCGTGAATATATAGTTTTAGATATAAAATTTGAAGCTGAAATTAAGATAATAATCGGTAATAAAAAAAATAGGTGTGTTTACATCAGGAGAGATTATTGACGGACTTATCTTGGTCTATATGCAGGATAAAGTAACTAAATATAGATGCACAAGATTTCACAAGAAATAACACGTTTGGAATTTCCTTCTTGAGGTAAGACCAAGATCAAACCCGAACTCATGAGTAATTTTTCACCACGCCTATTCTCTTTCCGCACAGACTCTAACACATTATAAACAATTTCCAATAATTTTAAATTGCAAACTTAACTACAAGAAATACACATTTAAAATATTTCACCTAAATATTCAAATTCGCGGTAAATATGCATACCTACTGAAACAGTTTTCGGAACGTAAATTGAAAATGTTTCATTGTGTAATTCTATTTTTCGTCTACTTTACTTTTAATGTCTCTAGAAAATAAAATTTGATTTTTGGAGTGTTTTTAATTTATTTCATTGCATATTTGAGAAAAGCATTATACATACCATGAAATGGGGTTGCCGGCCTCTGTAGTAATGTACTATTTCTGCCCTCCGGCCGGAAAGCGTCACTTTGCCGGCCGCTGCGCTAAACGAAGACGCCGCTTTCTGGCTCCGTCGAACAGAAAAATAGTATACCTACAAACTTTGGCCAGTAAATAAGAAAGCCTCAGATCACATTTAATATAATATCGGAATATAATAGAAATAATCAATATTATTTATTAATCAACATTGTTTTTGGTAAATATTTGTCTACATGTCGCAGTTTCAGCGTTTATTAAAATAAAAACAAAACGGGATCAGTACAATGGATATGAAAGCATCTCAAAAACATAAGCATATACTACTTAAATATAACCAAATACGAATTTTAAACAAGTTAGTTAAAATCCAAAATTCTACGCCTCTCTTTTAAAATTTCCGCCAAAGAATCAATGACACTAGCATGATAATAAGCAAGTTTATTACACGAGCTTGAAGCAGGCCTGCTTCACTTTCCCGCGCCTCTGGCTCAGGTAGCATGCTTACAAATCATACAGCGGTTGATTTTTAAGCATGCTCATTAGTAGCAAAACATATAATACACACATGCCACTAAGTAGCACGTGCTCATTAGTGGCATGCTATCGTGCTACTTATATTATAAGCAAATTTGTCAGTACCTTTAGGAAAGAGTGTGTTAGCTTGAGACCGAACGAGACTTATCTATCAAGCAAGTTTATCATGTTCTCGGCCAGTGTGTACAGTCAATATTACATTCCTGAACGAACTCACAGCTTTAGAACAAACCTCTTATTTGTAAAAAAAGAATGTAATGACAATGACAGACTACATACTGTCATATGTCAATGTCATATAGAAACAAATACAAATGTCATTGACAAATTCGTGTTCGTGTTTTGTTTAATTAGAAGACTAATTTAATCACTAAATAATGTTTCTATTCGCATTCTATTGTTTTAAATAAAGAATCCAGTGTTACATTGTAACATACACATACAAACTTAGTGTGCTAGCAGTATTTTTTAAGTTGAACGTAAGTTGAACATCGAAAACTGTTTATGATGAATATTAGTACTGAAATATTGGTTAAGCAAGAGCCTATATGCGAAGACGAAGAAGCAGTGGATGTGCCAGGACATGCAGTATTCATCAAGAAAGAAGTAGAAGATGAACTCACGGAGAAAAATACGGTGGAATCAGCAACATGTGGAATAGAAGAGGTTCATGTTAAGGTACTTCAAATGATAGTATTCCGAGCTTGTTTTAATTTAAATTACTTTGCAACTTTACCGCAAACCTGTTGTTCCCACCAGTCTGATTGTGGTTGGAATTAACTCTGGTTTTATTTTTTAACGGTCTGTTTGCATAATACAGGTAAAAGAACGCGATGAATTCTAGTGCTAGAAATATAGCCATACATTTTCGAAGATCGGGTTTTGTTTACGTAAGTAATTACTTACACTGGTAATTACCAGTGGTCGGCACTAACGGTGCAAAACTACAACAAAACTTGCCAACCGGACATAAAAGAGTGCTTACAGCCATAAAAATATTAGGGACGTTCTTCTTTTTAACCTACAATTCGTCCATATAATTTACTTATGACGGAGTGGTATTTTACTGCTCTGTCACGGTTTTTTTTCTGTAAAATTGTAATTAAATTATGAATTTTTTTTACACGATAACACTACATAGAAACAAAGTGTTTTGATAACGAAATAATAGGGATATAAATGTAAAATTATTAAGTTATGATGTAAAATCAAATCATCCTTGGGAGACAATTCCATTGTAGGTAAAAAAGAAGAATGTCCCATTAATCTCTTTATACTCAAGTATTGGAAATCCGAGATTTCGATATACATTTAAATTTAACACTGATCTGCCAATAATATTTCCTACGAGGGGTGATTGGAAAGTTCACGGCCTAAGTATGAAATCAAATCCAAAGATTTTATTTAATATTTTTATTTCTCTACGTAGTCCCCGTCGAGCTCTTTGCACTTGTTCCATCTGGATTTCAAAGCCATTATACCACTTTTGAAGAAACTTTCCTCCAGGCCTTCAAAATAGGTGTCCACTTCAGCTTGGACCTAGTCGTTGGTAAAAAAATTCTTACCGCCCATGTGTTTTTTTAAGTTTGAAAATAGATGGAAGTCCGATGGTGCCTAATCAGGCGAATAGGGCGGGTGGGGCAATAATTCAAACCCACAGTTGTGAATTTCTGCCATCGATTTTATTGACGTGTGCACACGTGCATTGTCCTGGTGAAAGAGAACTTTTTTTTGTCAACAATCCAGGTCTTTTTACTTTCAGATCTTCTCGTAATCGGCGTAAAAGGTTGCAATAGTAGTCCGAGTTTATAGTGGTACCTTACTGGAGATAGTCAACCATTATTACTCCCTTTGAGTCCCAGAAGACTGAGAAGACTGATGCCATGACTTTATTCGCCGACAAAATGGCCTTTGCCTTTTTGGGAGGCGGAGATCCAGCACGAACCCACTGCTTTGATTACTGTTTAGTCTCGGGCGTGTAGTGATGGACCCATGTCTCATCCATAGTAACATATCTGTCCAAAAAGTCTTGAGGGTCAGCTTCAAACAAGTCGAGACAGTCGCGTGAAATTGTTAGACGAGTGATTTTTTGTTCCACTGAAAGGAGCTTCGGAACCCATCTCGCCCACACCTTCGAAAAACCTAATTCGTTGACTATAATGTTTTGGGTTCTTTCATAGGAGATGCCTACGATGTCAGCTATTTCTCTTACTTTTAATCGTCGGTCTTGCATTATCATCTCGCATATCATTGCCACATTATGTGGATTGGTCGCAGTGGTTGGTCTCCCGGGGCGAGGGTTATCTTTGATATTGACTCGTCCCCGCTTGAATTCAGCTGCCCACTTTTTTACTGTCGTATATGATGGAGAGGACTGCCCCAATGTACACTGCATATCGTCAAAAATTTGTTTTGCAGTCAATCCTTTTTTATGAAGATATTTAATTACAGCACGTTGCTCCAAATTGTCCATAATGAAAAATCTGTAGACTCTTATTTTTAAATCAGACGTATAATTTATTTTTACAAAGTCTTACAATTAAAATTTCGTGGGATAAGAACTGAATAATGACAGTTCAAAATGGCGGTAGAAAAAAATTAAAATGTTTTTTTTTTAATGGTCAGGCCGCGAACTTTTCAATCAGCCCTCGTATTTCCAAGGTTTTAAGTTCTCCTTTACATCAGCTTTACAAGTTTTGTTAAAGTTTTGCACCAATAGGCACTGGTAATTAAGTAAAGTAAAGTAAAGTTTATTCAAAAGTACATGTAAGAGTTTTTACAAGGAGTAATAAAGATAACATACCATAAAACAGTTTGTTTCGTATGACTAACTTAAATTCTAATACTTAAACAGGTACTTAGTAGCTATATCCACTTAGTGTTGCATTGGTTCCTACACTAGGCCTAGTTCCTAATTAATTATACAACTTTTACTAACAAATTATATTTTTATTTAATTTGACCCCTATATTATTTGTGTAATCTTGTCATTCAGTGTTCAATTAAAAATGTTTGTATAGTTGGTATCAGTGTAATTAGTCCCATTCGTTTTTCGTTCAATTAGTATTTTGTCTCATTCTATATTCGTCACACATTCTTTATTTATAAAGAATAACGAATAGTCTTAATAAAGAATGTGTGATGAATATAGAATGAGACGAAATTAGATGTTTCATGTAATATTGTGATTTGTGACAATGATTTTAACACTTAACGTTTTTGAAAAGAGAAATTGGTGAATTTCTACCGGCGCTTTCACTCACCAGAAGGTGAGAATCAGACATATAAAAGAGTCCTTGAGGCCTACTTGCAGAAATAAATGACTTTGATTTTTTAAATTTCTTTTTAGAAAGAGTCAACAGAGGAAGACAGCTTGGACGGGATGGAGACTGTGGGTTGGGGTGTGAGTGAGGCAGCCGCCCAAGCCGGCCTGTATGAGGATCACAAAGTGAAACAGGAAATGGTGATTGGATCTGAGAGGCTGCTGCGGCCACCGTTCACAACCTGTGGTATGTGTTCTCTAAAACCACCACGACTCAATCCTTCCACATCTTCCTTGCCTATATAGTCCATAATCTTAAATCCTTCAATGGTACATAGATAGATATATACTAATTCGAAACACTACTACCTCGAAACTCCCTTTGCTCCTGGGGAGCTGGCGGATGACGGCTCAGACATTCGATCGCTCTACAGGGACCACAAACACTTAACAACATACACACTACGCTACACACTAACACACGACCAACACATATATATGCATCTAAACACACCCCCAAGGCAACGTGTATACCGATAGCACCGAGCGAAAGGAACAAAACACTTCACTAGCGGAAGGAACTATCAGCTAAAACTGATAGAACCGACCGTTTCTAAAATAAAAACCTGTGGTATGTTATTATCTGTTGTTGGAGCATTCCATGAAAACATCAACTTTTTGTCCCTTACGAAACGCTATGGCAGCTACCCTAATAAAACGTATTAACTGCTAAGAAACACTACCAACCTTAAAGCAGAGTTATGATATTACAATGCTGATAATTTTTTTTTTTTTTCACCTAGCCGATTAGTGTGTCCCACTGCTGGGCAAAGGCCTCTCCATTGGATCCCCACAACTCCCTATTAGCCGCAGCCTCCGGCCAATCGGCTACGAAAGCGTCTAAGTCATCCCGCCATCTCCGTTTTGGCCTGCCCTGCCGTCGCCGCCCATCTTGTGGCACCCAATTTGTGACTATATGGGCCCATCTATCCGGATGCATGCGGCTAACGTGCCCGGCCCAGTCCCATTTGAGCCTGGCAGTTTTCGCTGATAATTAGCTTCCTGAATTTATTTCTCGGAAGTATTAAAACGGTGGTGTCCCTTACGAAATATTTTCATGGAATGCTCCTGTTGAATTATGTATAAGGTGGCAAATGGTTCATATGTAAGATATATCATCTCTTTAGGATAGTTTCACAACCCCTACTTAGCGAAAGCTATGGTAACCGAGTGGTTCGGACATGCTCCTTTCAAGCAGAGGTTGTGGGTTCTAATCCTGGCTCGTACCTTACCAATGAGTTTTTCGGAACTTATGTACGAAATATAATTTGATATTTACCATTAGCTTTGTTTGGCAAGAGTAGTGCCATCAACCCATCACGCAAAATAGGCGCATGTTAGTCGTCGAGTTGCGGAAAATAAGCCCGCGTAAACCTATAAACCTACCATTAGCTTTCCGGTGAAGACAAAACATCGTGAGGAAACCTGCATACATCTGCGATGAAATTCAAAGGTATATGTGAAGTCCCTTATTCGGAGTGGGCTAGCGTGGCGTGGGGACTACAGAGATGGCCCGTTTGCAAATCAGGACCTGATGATGGGACCTTGAGGAAATTGAGGGAACTCTTCAAATATTATTACAGGCATATAATAAAAACTGGCCAAGAGCATGTCGGACCATGTTCAGTGTAGGGTTCCGTAACTAAAAGGTAAAAAATACGATGTAAAAAAAGTACAACAACAAAAGAGCGTATCTTCATAGCAATTACGTCCTTTTGTTGAGAACCGCCGTTTATCGGCAATAACTCAAAAACGAGTAATTCGATCGTGTTGAACATAATTTTCGTTGAAAGTATTACCTTCTTGATTTTTTTAATATTTTTCGGACACACGGTTTAGAAGATAGAAGGGGGAAGCACAATCTACACAACTTTCGGAGCGATTATTTCCAAATATGTTCACTTAATCAAAAACATTACTTAAGAACCTTATAGTGTTTTTTTAAGAGCTGTCAAACTATGTACCGCACGTTGATATTTGCTGAATTTTTTTTTTCAGATTCTGTAACACGTATGGAGGCCCCCCCTAAAAATATTTATTTCAGTTATTGAACTACCAAACTAAGTAGCGGCTTATACAAGACACCTATATTCCAAATTTCATCAATATCCATCTTGTAGTTTTTGAGTAAAATGTCTGTGACATACGGACAGACGGACAGACGGACGGACGGACATGACGAAACTATAAGGGTTCCGTTTTTGCCATTTTGGCTACGGAACCCTAAAAAGCGATTTAGGTACTCGTGCATTTCTTATCGAAAAGGTTCATTTGAAAATGGTTATTAAAAAAACTGTTGTAATTTTTACAAAAGTTTCTTTTACATGGTCATGTTTACTGCATATACCTATTTGTACTAGTCTGAAGGTTCCATTTTTACCAGTAAGGTAAACGTGCTCGTCACGCTAATAGCTAATAATCGGCGCCCTGCTGTCCCCTCTCACGAACCGTAAGGCACGAAATCGGTTTTCGTTCGCGGCGCGGAATCCACGAGATTCTCGTATTTGTGGTAATTTATGTCACACGGAAACATTTCAATCTCGCGGATTCCGCACCGCCGACGAAACACGATTTAAGGGCATCGCACACGGCGAAGATACTACTTATAATATTTTATCTTAAGATACCTGTGTATAAAGTATTATTATGCCACACCTGGCCATAAAGTGGCTTTTTCCGCACGCTGCGCGTACGGAAAAAGCCGCTTTCTGGCCAAGTGTAGACATAAAATGATGTACACAACACGGGAGGTAATAAAGAAAGCCCTCGATCGCATATTTACGTCCCTCGCTTGTAGCTCGGGCCGCAAACTTCTGCGATCTCGGCCTTTCTTTTTATTACCACCCTAGTTGTGTAATGTATTATAGTATCTTAAGGTATCACACACGGTTAAGATACGATAATATATCTGCTCGAATCATTCTCTCAGAGTCACATGTACATTATGCAACTGCACCCATATCGAGGGTTTCAGGCCAAAGGGGCGTATACGCAATAGTCCTACTATTGCATATACGCCCCTTTGGCCTGAAACCCTCGATATATACAGGTTGACTATAAATAATACGGCCCTACTGTTAGAATTAATAGACAGCTCAGATGATGATGCTGATTTCGAATATGATCTTAATCGTTTCAACCGCTCTCATTGCCCTGGTTGCATTTTTGACTCGTTTAATGCAGACTCAGATTACCATTTTCAGTTTTTTTTTAATGTCAGTAGTCAAGCAAGAGTGACGGGTACTTTATTATTTATTTATCGCGCGACAAAACGTAGCATCATAAGCCTAGAAAGTAATATATATATATGTGTGCTATAATGTCACCACTCCGATCGAATTCTTTTAAGTCCCAGAGTCCTTTCCAATACCCCTTATCTACTACCTTATCCTTTCAACAAAATATAACGAGTAATCACGAAAACTCGTGAGAAAAGGTTATGGAATATATAAAATATCATTAATTCCATTTTGATTCCGATATTCACTGCACACTCTGTATAAAGATTTTGTAATATATATTTTGAATGTTAGGATATATTACGCATCTTAAGATGACATCTTTGCCTCGCTCGGTATCTTAACATAAAATTTGTGTCCGTCAAGATAGCGTACACCGTAAAGATATTCAGAATCTGATGCAGCCAATAAATAGTACCCAAATAGTACCGACGAAATACCTAGGTAAAAAAAATAGTACCGAAATATAAGGCCTGTCACGGTGTACGCTACCGGGTGTCAAGCTGGCGTACACCGTTTGTATCTCTGGAACGGCTTTTTTTTTGGAAACGCTTTATAACTCAAAAAATAGTACCCAAATAGTACCCTAGAACCCTAAAATTTTATTTCTCTAGCTAACGTAGAAGCCGAGATATTTCATGACTTAACGATGTACAAAATTTCACACCGTCAAGCTGGCGTACCCGGGAATTTCTTATAGAAAGAGCTCACTAATCTCGGCTTCTACGATAGCTAGAGAAATGAAATTGTAGGGCCCTAGGGTACTATTTGGGTACTATTTTTTGAGATATATAGCGTTTCCAAAAACAAAGCATTTCCAGAGATACACACGGTGTACACCAGCTTGACGCCCGGTAGCGTACATCGTGAACAGGCCTTCTATTTCAGAAAACTTAAGGGTTCTATTTTTTTCACCTTGGTATTTCGTCGGTACTATTTGGGTACTATTTATTGGCTGCATCAGATTCTGAATATCTCTACGGCGTACGCTATCTTGACGGACACTAAAATTTCCATATCGCTCGGTATCTTAAGATACTGTAATATGAAAAAATATATTATCTTAGCCGTGTGTGATAAAATTAGTGAGCGATATTTTATCTTAAGATAAAATATTATAGTATCTTCGCCGTCTGTGATGCCCTTTATGGTTCGTGTCTTAACGTTCAAGATGGCGGCTACTGGGTCAGTGTCGAGCACTCGGAAGTTTATTTTATGTGTTAAGCGTGAACAAAGTTCTTATTAATCAATTAATATTGGTTTCAGTGACATCATTTGGAGTGAAGATGGCACTTGGAGCTGAGGCGCCGAGCGATACGAAGTATCCGCAAAGATTCTATCCTAGTTCTAGTCGTCCTTTGACCTCTAACAATGACACAGCAAGCCATGAAACTGATAAAAGTATTGTACCAAATTTGCTGAAAAATGATCCGCTTTCTGAGGTAAAAAGTGAAATAACTCGAGAAACTTCCGAAAATCTTGAATTTCAAACGGAAAAAGAAGAATACGTGTGTGAAGCTTGCGATTTTAGCTTTACAGCAAAATTGGATTTAGTTGAACATCTTCGCTGTTATATTGATAAGCCGTTTGGATGTGATGTTTGCGGGAAGCATTTTACTTGCAAATCGTACGTTATCGTGCATAAACGAGTACACACAGGAGAGAAACCATACAGCTGTGTATGCGGTAAAGAGTTCGCGTCCAAAGCGGCGTTGATTAAACACGAACGCACTCACACGGATGACAGACCGCACGCGTGCAACATTTGCCCGAAACGGTTTCGGGAAAAAGGGCATTTAACAACCCACGAGTTGATTCACAAAGGGGAGAAATTGCATTCCTGCAAATTATGCGCGATGAAATTTTCACAAAAATACAAATTGATTAATCACGAACGCGTTCACACAGGGGAGAAGCCCCATAGTTGTGGGTCTTGTGATAAGCGATTCTCGAAAAAATATCAGCTGGCTAGTCACGAGAGGATACATAGTGGGTACAAACGCTTCGCTTGTGAAGTTTGCAATAAGGATTTTATATCACAAACTGACTTGAACAGACATGAGCGAAGTCACACAGGAGACAGGCCTTATTCTTGCGATGTATGCATGAAAGGATTTAGGCAAAAATCTCATTTAATAGTCCACATACTCATCCACACAAGACAGAAACCCTATTCCTGTGAAATTTGCAAGAAGGAATTCGTAACCAAGAGCGCGTTGAAAATTCATAAAAGAGTTCACACGGGGGAAAAAAAATACGCCTGTCAACTTTGTGATAAAAAGTTTAGACAAAATTCTCAGCTCACTCATCATAAAAAATTGCATACAAGTGAAATATTAGTCCCCTGTCATGTGTGCAAGAAGAAATTTGCTGGAAATTCTCCGTTCAAACGGCACCTATTAACCATTTCACACAAGAGAGAAGTGGAGAAAATATCTGAGAATAAAGAAGTTACAATAAAGTGATGTCTAAAATGATCGCCGAAGTACAAATAAATAAAATAAATAAATAAATAAATATTAGGGGACAATCTTACACAAATCGAACTAGCCCCATAGTAAGCTCAATAAGGCTTGTGTTATGGATACAAAACTTCTTAAAAGGTCTTAGACGTAGCCCGAAGACTCGCAAGCTTCTCTATAAGCTTTCTTCATACCCAGTGAGTCCATCGGAGGCCGAACGGGGAGCATTTTGAAAGGTCTTAGACGTTTAAAAGCGGCCGCACATTAAGCCACTAAACGCGTTCACAAGTGACCCAGTCATTTCGAACATTCGAGGTCGCAAAAAATGGCACAACGCTGAATATGTTGTACGCCCTAGGGCGTAATAGGTCATTTACCGCCCGCAGAACCTACGTGTAATATCACAATTTTCGAGCAAGTGTGATGAAAAATGTATAAAAAACCTCTCCCGCTGATTGCGCCGGCCACCAGTGGCTAGTCTGTGGCCGCCTGGTGCTCCAATGTGCGGAGGCTCTAAGATGATCGTCGATTTGGCGATTTTTTGTATGAATCAAAGAGTCTTGATATTTTTACATCACTCACTACTTCAAGACTATTGTGGTTTACTAGCGTGCAGTCGACATGTGTTTTAACCAACTTCAAAAACGAAGATACTCGGTTCGCCAAAATCTCATTTTTTTAAAGAAATAAAGAAAGAAATATTTATTCGAAGTGATTGTTTGTTAAATTTTTAAACTAAACCTTATTATTGTTACGTCCGTGGGGTAGGTAACGTGATAGAAAATACACTAATTAACCACTAATTAAAAATGCAAACTTTATTACAGAATTACTAATTAACAAGGCTTACTTACTTAATAAATCACTGTACTAAATCACTTCACTATAACGCACTTATTAACTTTTCGCTTAGGTTCGCTTCGAGACTCGCACTGTATCGCCGTTAGTTCAAAAACTGACTGTGGCGTCGGTGACGCGCGGCTTATATATCCGGAGACCCTTGCTCTCGAATTTTCCGGAGAAATCCTACCTCGAATGTACGGTCCAAAGTCCAAGGCCGGTCGGCGACCCCTCGGTCAATGACGCACCGCGAGTGTTCTTTCTAGACAATCCAGATGGTTCGATGTACGATTCGGCTGGAACATTCCCGACTATTGCTATCCCTTTCTAGTTCTGTCTCTTTCACATACTTCTCGAACCTTCTCAATATAGCTGTCTCTCTCTAATAGCGCTATCTCTTTCACTCCTTCGTGAAATTTCGCCATATACTGAAGTGTACTTCAAAGGCCCATAAGGGGTCCTGAAAACGCCTGAAAACGGGTTTTCAGGTTATTGCGCCATCTGATAGAGGGTGCCCTGAAACGGACTGAAAACATGTTTCAGGCGCCTGAAAACAACGGCAACTAGGGTGAATTTTCAATCTTCTAGTATGTGAAAGAGCCACATCTGAAACGGCCTGAAATCACTTTTCAGCCTGCTGAAAACGCTTCTAAAGCACGGAAAATCACGTTTAAAGTTTTGACCTATACCACCGGCGCAACACTACCCCCTCCTAAGACATGCTCGTCCCGAGCATCATTATTTCCGTGGTACCTCGCCAGTCGGTCAACGTGAACAATCTTCGATGGACTACGAGGGTTTCGCTGTATCCGATACGTGACGTCGTTGATCTTCGTGACTACCCTATATGGCCCTTCCCAGTTTGGGGACAGTTTTGGGGATTTTCCTTTCTTTCGCATCGGGTTATGTAGCCACACCCACGATCCTTCCTCGAACCCAATTTGGTTAGCCTTCCTGTCGTATCGGGTCTTCATTCTCGTGCTAGCTTGAAGCCCGTGTTCACGAACAAGACTGTGAACGTCATCAATCCGATCCCTTAAATCACTCGCATACTCTGTGATGGACCTCGGAGTATCAGGAGGACGTCCAGTTAGAAGATCTGCTGGTAAACGAAGCTCTCTTCCAAAATTAGCATACGCTGGAGTAACCGCCGTACTTTCATGGGTTGCTGACCTATATGACATCAAAAAGAGAGGAATATGCCGATCCCAATCCTTTTGATGACTCTCAACAACCTTGGCCAGATGTCTCTCCAGAGTCTGATTGAACCTCTCGACCATTCCATCTGATTGTGGGTGATATGCCGTAGTCCTCGTCTTATGCATCCCCATGATTCGACAAGTCTCTTGAAAAACCGCAGATTCAAAGTTCCGGCCTTGATCACTGTGAATCTCCAGAGGCACTCCAAATCGACAGCAAACTTCATTCACTAACTTCTCCGCTATAGTAACTGCTTCCTGATTAGGGACGGCAAACGCTTCAGGCCATTTGGTGAAGTAATCCATCACGACAAGAATGTACTTGTTTCCGGAGTCAGATGTCGGGAATGGGCCTGCGACGTCTAGCGCAATTCTTTCCCAAGGTGCTCCAACATTGTACAGTTTGAGCGCTCCTCTACTACGGGTGTGCGGTCCTTTAACTGCTGAACAGTTAACGCACTTCTTGCACCAGTTTTCGACATCTTCACGGCAGTGAATCCAATAAAACCGTTGTCGGATTTTCATTAAAGTCCTTTTCACTCCAAGGTGTCCACCAGAAGTACCGTCGTGGAAACTTTCTAAGACATCTTTCACCCTTTTCCTTGGAACGACGACTTGTAAATGAGCATCCTTTCCATTCGCTGACTCCCATTTCCTGCATAGTACGCCATTATGCATAACCAAGCTGTCCCACTGTGCCCAGTAGCTTTTCGTTACCGTACTCATCGGAGCTACTTCACACCACCTTGGTTTGGGTACACCCTCATTAATCCAGTCAAAAATGGGCTTCACGTCAGGATCCTCTTGCTGAGCTAGTTGCATGACTTCATCGCTCCACTCTTCACTAACTGTGTCAGTTCTCAGCATCCTCAAACATTCCTTGCCCTCTTGTCTAAGACAATGTTTGCAGTCGTCCGGACAAGGTCTTCGAGAAAGGGCGTCCGCGTTTCCATGTGATTTCCCACTACGGTGTTCGATGACGAAGTCATATTCCTGGAGTTGTTCAATCCAGCGTGCCACCTGGCCCTCGGGATTTTTAAACTCCAACAACCACTTCAGAGCAGCATGATCCGTCCTGATACGGAACTTCCGCCCAAGCAGGTATTTACTAAAATGCTGTAACGTCTTGACAACTGCCAGCAGTTCCCTTCGAGTGACGCAGTAATTTCGTTCTGGCTTCGACAACGACTTGCTAAAGTAGGCGATTACAACTTCGTTGTCTCCCTTCTTTTGTGACAAGACTCCTCCAATACCAGTATTACTGGCGTCCGTGTCAACAATGAAATCTACTGCTGGGTCTGGATACCCCAGTATTGGTGTTTCACAGAGTCTTTGCTTGAGGTCGTTGAAACTCGTCGTACACCGATTGGTCCAATCAAACTGTCGCTTTTCTTCCGTCAGCTCGTGCAATGGCTTTGCTATATCCGAGAAGTTCTTCACAAACCGCCTGTAGTATGAGCAAAGTCCTAAGAAGGCACGTACTGCAGTTTTGTCCTTCGGGATCGGCCAATCTTTCACGGCACTTATCTTCTCAGGATCTGTCCGGATAGGTGTACTGCCGTTTCGACGAAATATGTTTCGTCAAATTTCACTTGGCAACCAACTTTTCGCCGAAGTTTTATTTGGCAAATCAATTCTTGGCATAACTTTACTTCGCATTTTTTTTATTTCGCCACATTTTTATATTGCAAAGTTTTATTACATCAATGTTTTATGTGGTAAATAATTGTATAGCAAATGATTTGCTTAAGCAAATAACATATCGTCAAATAACATTTAACCAAGTTTTACATTGAAAAGTTTCACTTCAACACACTTTTATGTGACAAACAATTATGAAGGTTAGCACTGCGTCCCCCTACCAAAACGAATGGCTATCAAAAAGTAGGTTAGGTTTGAACTGCGTCCCCCAACAAAAACGAACTGCTATCAAAAAGTAGGTTAGGTTAGTAAATTATAAGTGCACAGAAGAAAAAGGGGGGACGGGGGGGCGAAGCCCCCCACAAGGGGGGCTCGGGGGGCGAAGCCCCCCGCATTAAAAAAAACTCAAACCATAAGTTCAATTAGGTTAGGTTAGGTTAGGTTAGGGTTCGAACTGCGTCCCCCAACAAAAACGAACTGCTATCAAAAAGTACGTTAGGTTAGGTTTGAACTTCGTCCCCCTACCAAAACGAACTGCTATCAAAAAGTAGGTTAGGTTAGGTTAGAACTGCGTCCCCCTACCAAACCGAATGGCTATCAAAAAGTAAGTTAGGTTAGAACTGCGTCCCCCAACTAAAACGAACCGCTCCCAGAACAGTAGGTTAGGTTCAAGGGAGTCCCACATAACCATCAGGGTCCGTCCCCGCACCCTGTTGGTATGCGTAACGCAGATTTTATTTGCCATTCAATATTTTACTAAATTACGATATGCCAATCAATACATTTGACGAAATGAGAAATGACGTCTTAAAAAAAAACCAGGTAATAATTTGCGTAACAATAATTTATCAAATCATATATTGGTAAATGATATCAGTGCGAAACGTTGAGTTGGGAAATAACATTTTGACCAAATAAAAATATGGGATAAAAGGTTTGGGAACTAAAAATTTGCGAAATAATTTTTGCCGAAACATTAGTAAACCGTCTGGATACCATCCTTCGATATCACATGTCCCAAGTAATTGACTTTTCGCTTGAAGAGCGAACATTTCTTTGGACTCAGTTTAAGGTTTGCCTCTCGTAACTTAGACAATACTTGCTCCAATTTGTTGAGGTGATCATCGAAGTCTCTACCAACGATGATAATGTCATCCAAATAGACCAAGCAAGTATCTCCCAGCAATCCAGCTAGTATTTGTTCCATCAATCTCTCAAATGTCGCTGGTGCATTGCATAATCCAAACGGCATAACATTAAACTGCCAGAGCCCCTTTCCGGTTGAGAAAGCCGTTTTCTCCTTATCTCTATCCTTGATTTCTACCTGCCAATAGCCACTTTTCAAATCCAACGTAGAAAACCATTTCATTCCATTCAAAGTGTCTAAGGTGTCGTCGATTCGAGGCAATGGATAGCTGTCTTTCTTAGTGGCATCATTCAGTCGGCGGTAGTCGACGCAGAATCTCATGGTCCCGTCCTTCTTCTTTACCAAAACTACGGGGGAACACCACGGGCTTGTTGAAGGTTCAATAACGCCACCCTTCTTCATTTCCTCGATCATGTCTTCTACCTCCTTCTCCCGAGCTACCGGAACTCGCCGAGGTCGCTGTCGGATAGGCACGACTTCACCCGTGTCTATCTCATGCTGTACTACTCCAGTTCTTCCGATGTCACTGTCGTGCGCAGAGAAGACATTGCTGTATCGCGACAGCAATTTACGTGCCTTAATGAGCTCTTCCCTGGTAAGATCGTTTCTGGAGCCATCTAATAACCTTTCAATGTCCATTGGAGGTGCAAAACACCCAGGTTTCTCGCTCTCCGCAGAATCTTGACAGCTTCGTATCCAAGAGATTTCCTCACATGATCCAACCAGAGCTCCTTTACTAAGGACGCACTCGGTATCACTTAAATTAAGAACTCTCACGAAGGCTGTTGACGATGTTGTTACCACCGCGCGGGCTGTCATCCATGGTTTACCATCATTGACCTTTTCCACAACAACACAACGATGGCATCCTTGTCTTGTGCTGTACGGCAATCGCACTGGAACTAGAACCTGTGCCCTCGGTTGGAGGATAGTTCTTCTAGTACAGTAAACATTCCCATTTACTCCACCCTCCATAGGCACCTCATCAGGCCCAAATTTCAGTACTCCAACCTTCAAGTCAATTTTACAGCCATGGGCTCTCATAAAATCCAGCCCAATGATGCAGTCGTCGATGATGTTAGCGACGATCACTTTATGCCAGTAGCTCTTATCACCAATTTTTAAAGCCACCTCTCGCTCCCCCTGTATGGGAATGTACTGGCCGGTAGCGGTTTGCAGCTGGAGATGCGTAGGTCGGACTAGATGATCTCCGGTCTGGTGCTTCAGTAGCCGAGAACTGATCACCGTCCGAGAAGCTCCGGTGTCTATGGTAAGGTGACATGGTACTCCACCAATTTCTCCTTTGACGACCAGACTATTCCCGTCATTAGCCTGTGAGATCATAACTGGGACATTTCGACCACCAGCCAGCACTCGTCCCTTAGTCCTGGCTTTTACTCGTTTCCCTGCTGCGGCCCGGATGCCACAGCGCCTGGTGCCCTTGCCACTGGAGTCAGATCCCGTTCTCTCCTGCTCCTTTTCGGGCAACTAGTCTGTATGTGGCCACGTTCTCCACAATGGTAACATCGTGGCCCAAACTCACGACGGGGAGCAATCGGCTCCCTGACAGACACTTCACGTACCCTATAAGGCCTTGACGGGTCCTGGCGCACAGCTTCTACCTCTAGGGCGTGAGCTACTGCATCCTTCAGGTTCCCATGGTGCCCTAGTCGCACTGCAGCCCTTACCTCCAAATCACGTATTCCGTCAACAAAGGCCTGCACCAACGTGGTGTCCACAAAAGAGGCGGATGTACGTTGGTACGCCTTCCTGACCAACTTCTCAATTTCTAGGGCCCACTGCTGCAAGGTCTCACTACGCCCCTGCGTCCTGTCCTTTAACTGAGCTCGGTACACGTGCTCCAGGTGCTTGTCACCGTAACGGGCCTCCAACGCCTCTAGAAGCCGGTCGTAAGTTTCCTCTTCTCCTAGGGCTTCCAGTATGGTGAGTGCCTCGTCACGTAGCGCTAGGGTTAGGGCTGTCCTGGCCTGTTCTTTACTCCAGCCATTAGCCTTGGAGACTGACTCGAATTGTCGCTTATACGCTGTCCACGACGATGTACCATCGAAAGGAGGTGCCTTGAATCTCCCACCTCCCGACGCAGGTACCTCGACTGCACAGGTACTTGTACCACTGGCCACTTTGATTTCGAGCTTCTGGAGGCGGTTCTTGTAGGTGTCGACTTCTTCCTTAACGTCATGAAGTCGAGTCTCAAATTTAATGTCCAAGTCCGTCAGTTTTTCTTGGACTTCACACATCTCTCGCTTCCATTCAGTCGCGGTCTCATGTACCTCTCGAAGCATTCTCGATTGTTCTTCTTGTATGCGAAGCCCCTCATCGACTTTTCGGGCCTGTTCTTGTTGTTGGCGAGCTTGCTCCTTTAAGAGAACTAAGATGGCATTGACGTCCATCTCTTGCTTACATGGCGCCGGTGAGTCTGATGAGCCAGCGTCCGGCGCAGGGTCCTCACCTGCTGCAGCTTGGCTCCGAGTCTGCACTCCCTTCGGCTCGTTCTCACGTGGTGTAAACGGCATTTTCTATCTTCACTTCTGACACCAAATGTTACGTCCGTGGGGTAGGTAACGTGATAGAAAATACACTAATTAACCACTAATTAAAAATGCAAACTTTATTACAGAATTACTAATTAACAAGGCTTACTTACTTAATAAATCACTGTACTAAATCACTTCACTATAACGCACTTATTAACTTTTCGCTTAGGTTCGCTTCGAGACTCGCACTGTATCGCCGTTAGTTCAAAAACTGACTGTGGCGTCGGTGACGCGCGGCTTATATATCCGGAGACCCTTGCTCTCGAATTTTCCGGAGAAATCCTACCTCGAATGTACGGTCCAAAGTCCAAGGCCGGTCGGCGACCCCTCGGTCAATGACGCACCGCGAGTGTTCTTTCTAGACAATCCAGATGGTTCGATGTACGATTCGGCTGGAACATTCCCGACTATTGCTATCCCTTTCTAGTTCTGTCTCTTTCACATACTTCTCGAACCTTCTCAATATAGCTGTCTCTCTCTAATAGCGCTATCTCTTTCACTCCTTCGTGAAATTTCGCCATATACTGAAGTGTACTTCAAAGGCCCATAAGGGGTCCTGAAAACGCCTGAAAACGGGTTTTCAGGTTATTGCGCCATCTGATAGAGGGTGCCCTGAAACGGACTGAAAACATGTTTCAGGCGCCTGAAAACAACGGCAACTAGGGTGAATTTTCAATCTTCTAGTATGTGAAAGAGCCACATCTGAAACGGCCTGAAATCACTTTTCAGCCTGCTGAAAACGCTTCTAAAGCACGGAAAATCACGTTTAAAGTTTTGACCTATACCACCGGCGCAACATTATATAATTGGTACATAGATAAGGTTACCTCTCAGTATGAGTGAACGACTGGAGTCGGTGGCGCTGATTTTCAGGGCTGACCAAGACACTATATTTGCACCATCGAAACGATAACGTGTAACAAAATTGACGTTGATATTTTCCCCACAACACCCACTTATTAGAGTCTTATTTATCAAGTGGTATTGATAGCCAACTTAATGTTCACTATGTGTGAGTCTAAAATCATTTCTGACAAATATTAGTATTAAGTTTGAGAAGACTTCATTTTTGGATAGGTTGCATATCGTTTAAAAGAATAATCTGTCATTGGTTACAAAACTACTGACTGAGAATTTCATTTGCCGCTATTTCAATTCAATTCATTTATTCAGTCGACCAACATGGATCATTCATTACTTTAGAAAAAAACATAAATTATACTAAGCTAGTTGATTAATGGAATAATGTCGAATAAATTATAAATTAATAAAAATAAAATAATTTTAAACAAAAAACAATACCCACTACGGTTTGATAGCCAGTACATGAATCATGTGACAATGATTCAGGTAGGTACTGAGTCTGACAATCAAACCTCTCCTCAAATGCACTCAGGAGACTGTTGGAGCAAGCCCGGACCCTGCGCACCAGGGATGTGCAGCGTTTCCTCCTTGTAGTGTAGAAGCATTCTACTGTGGCCTCCGCGTACATCCCTGATGCACTACAGAACCGGGGCAGGCCCATCAGTATTGTGAAAGCATTATTGTACTGTATACGAAGGGCGTTGTACTGTTTTTGCGTAAAATTAATCCACAGACTTGCCGTGTAAAAGGTGCTATAGTTTTTTCTTCAGTACTAAGTACTAGCTCCGCCCCGTTAGTACGTATTCCGTGGGGCCGATTTTGAGCGTCAGTTACGCTTCCATACTTATTATATTTCGATGACGTGCACTATCCAAATTAAATAATAGTATTTTATGCAACAGTTGTATAAGTGGGTTCAAAAAATGCGAATTGCGTGAGTTGCGATACGAGCCGCGAATGCGGCGAGTATCGCAAATAGAGACGCAATGAGCATTTTTTGACTTAATTATACATACTTTTTCTACGACGAGGTTTTAAATTATAAAATGCAAAATTAATCATAACCTGGAAACAAGGCAAATATGACGTTTGACTGACAGTATGTGTCTATGGTAAACTTTTTTTTTTATTTAAAATAAACTTAAATTAAAAATACTTTTTTTATGTTGGCATCAATGAATTTAGTTCGGAAAGTTTTGTTTTCTTAAAAACCGTAGTAATTTAATTGTTTGTTAAGTTGGTAGTTGTGCATTTTTACCGTAAAGTTAAAATTGAGCGCTTAATCCTTGACCTAAGTTCAACTTAGATTTAGAAGTCTGTGGCTGCTAGCAATAACGTAAAGTGACTATAACGACACTAGTGCTGTTATGGGGAATAGAGTATAGACTTCTCTGAACTCATATTATGTATGTTCTTATATTAGTGTTCGTGACCAAGTAAAAGACAGATAACAGTACAGGAGTAGAAAAAGTAAGTATATGAGGTAAATGGTATTCCCTTGACTTGTCTAAAAATTTTTTGTCTAATTTCAGTTTGTGTAACAACTTTTACTATAATGAACTTTTTGTCTAAAGTCAATATGTATAAATTCATTTTTATAATTATTGTTTTGTCGAAACTCGTTTTACCTAAATTATCATTTCCATAACTCTTGTTTTGTCGAATATTATTTTATCTAAAACTCACTTTGTCGATTCTTATTTTAACTAATCATTATATAGCCGAATATCATTTTAACTAATTTTTTTTGTCTAAAATTGAATTATTATAATCTTTATTTTGACGATTCTTATTTTAACTAATTATTACATAGCCCAATAACGTTTTTACTAGGATTTTACTGTCTAATTCAGGATACTTGCTTGATTTTATCTTGGTAATTTGATAATTACCAAGATAGATGACGGATTGTAAAATGTAAAATTTTCAATGATGGAATATTATGTATACGATATTAGCCTGCGAAAATCCGAATCTAGGGCTCTCGCTGGTTAGGACGCGTGCCGACACAGCGCGCCCTAGAGTGTTTTCATAAAGCCGGATGCGTGGAGGGAGAGCAGCCCTCGCCCGCCATGACGAAGCGCGGGAACGAGTGAGGCGAGCGGCTGAGGCTGGTCGCCGAAGGCGACCAACAAGCCGAAGCTGCGGAGCCGAGCGAAGTGACCGTGCGCCGTCATGCAAGGGCGGAAGGGCTGCTGTTCCCGCAGCGCCGGAGATACGGAAAGTCACTATTGACATTAAAAACGAGCTGCTATCAGAAAACTGTGGAGTGCGGATGTGTTATGCGCTCCGATTTAAAGTCATTCGTCGAAAATTTTACAAGTGCTAGAAATTTGGTTGGTTTATAACAAAGGGGCCGTTGGGGGAAATGACTTTAACAAAAAACTTACATAGGCTGAACGAAAAAGGGGGGCTCGGGGGGCAAAGCCTCCCGCATTAAGAAAAACTCAATACAGAGGTTACATTAACCCATTCACGGCCAAGACTCCCCGCGCGAACACTATGCGCCAGGCCCCCATACAAATTATTTTTCGCTAAAACTCATGACGCGGCTCATGCGTCTTGGGCCTGGCACTTCCTGTAAACGGCGCGCCGCTTATGAAATCGGCTAGCAGGATATGTTTACGCAAGATTTTTAGTAACCAACTTTTTTCTCTGCATTAATTTAAATTTTATTTTGAGATTCAATATTAAATTTTTTTTTAGTAGATCTTCAGGTTTTAAATCTTAGATAAATTTCATTTTTATTCAAAATGTAATAATTCAAGTGAAAAATAGTTAGGTACGTTATAATATAATATTCGGCTATTCGGCCGTCGACTCCACCGAATATTAGATATTCGGCCGAATCACTATTCGCTGCATCTCTAATACCAATACAAAAATTAAGTCAGTAATTGAAATTACTTTTTGCAGTTTTTTTTCATACAGCAAATTCTTTTCGTGCTCTTCAAATATCGAAATGAAATGGAATGAAGTTTATTTACGCAAATATGGTACACGGATATAAGATGTTGGTACGATATAGGTATCGTTACATCCCTAGTTTTAATTATTTGTTGTTATAGCAGTAATATATCTATTGACATTATTAAAATCGGAAAGAAAGGCCTAAAAGACATGTCTTTTGTATGGGGACCCCCTTTAATCGTTGTTTTTTGTTTATTCTTAGGATTCCGGCAGGGCTTTAGCTTTTGAACCGTAATAGGTAGTGACTTGAAATATTCGCAAAATGTGTATTTCTATTGCCGCTATAACAGTAAGTAATAAGGACAAAATAAAATGAATAAGAAAAGGTCCCCATACAAGAAACGTGTTTGTGTCGATCAGTCACAGGATCTTTAGAACCATAATAGATAGAGACTTGACTTTTTTACAGAATGTGTACTATTGTCGCTAAAAGATAAAAATAAGATTAAATCCAGGGCGCCCTTTATTTCAAGAAACCAGATTTTTCGGTGTTTTGTGTTCGATTTTAATCATGGTAATAGGTAGATGCCTGATATGTTCACAGAATGTGCATTTCTATTACCGCTATAGCAACAAATAATAAAAATTAAATAACGTTTAACATAAATATGGGTTCCCATACAATAAACGTGTTTTTGAGCATATATATTTACTAAATACCTTACCTTACCTTATACTGTTATTTTGTCATGAAATAAATGGCTTTTAGCAGGCCGGATTCAACCCTTATTGTTTTAGATCTAGTTGGGCAACGTGTTAGGTACTGATTAAATATCAGGATTATCGTGGACAGAAATGACACAAAATGCCTATGTACATCAGTTACTACTTCATTATTATTATGAAAGTAAAATTTTCATCTCTAATTTTCTATTTATCCAATACTGATCTAAAAGATAAACTCCTAAAATAAATATCTACCAATGCTAGTACAAGTAGGATGACACAATGTAATGTATTAGGTTAAGCAAACGGTCCGGCAACTACATGCGAAACACAAACAACTTTAACATTTTTGAGATCTCAAAATTTAGCGCTACGTGTCTATAATTTTTTAAAACTAACATATCCCTATAGAAATATTTTTTTATTCTGAAATATAATATAGAATTCGTAGCCAAGTCGTTCAGGTTAAGCTGATTCAGACTCATAGCACAGTCAGTCGGTATAAGAAATTTTATATTCCGGTAATCCATAGCCAAGTCACAAGTTCACAACAAAATCACTAGATGCGTAACACGGTAGAGGCTGTCAACGAATAATTCGTACCTAAATTAAAAATTTAATATTATTCTAAAACCAGGCTCAGGTAGAGTGGCGAAGGTCAGCTTGCTGGGTTTACCTGGACCGCATAAAATACCACGTAGATTCCTTAAAGCCGCACCGCCGCCGCGCAGATGCAGTCATTGTTAATTACACCAGTGTGCTACTCGGTCGGCCATTATCACTATCCATTGCCCATTGTCTTATAGACTAAGGTGTAACTAAATACCATGGTAGATTCAAATTATTATTATTAATCGTATGGCATATCACACGTCGAATACAGTTTATAAATTCAATTTGAGATTCATTAGCCATTTGATGGCGTCGTCGTTGAGGTTGATCAGGTCTACGGCGGGGCCCCCTGTGTACCGCGTTAGAGGACAGTCTTCAATAATGTGCGGTATGGTTTGCACTTCGGCACCGCAGTCGCAAGCTGGAGAAGCGACCCACCCGCAGCGATGCCCTTAACGACTAAGAAACTTTACAAACATTGCAATAAATGAGTAAAAATGGTGTTTTAAGTGCTACCACCGTGCACCGCACTCTTAATATTTAAAGTTTGATAAATTGTATGTGATTCCTACTCAGAATCACGAGTACGACCTACTCAAATTGAGGAAAAAAAGTGTTCCAAAATTTTTATCCAAATTTCGTTCCTCTGTTCCGTTACCGCCATACAAGTGTATATGGTATAAAAGTATCGGAACGGGACTAAAAATATTGGGACACATTTTATCTCCTATCGGA
The DNA here is from genome assembly GCA_947034925.1 of Eudemis profundana. Taxonomy (NCBI): domain Eukaryota; kingdom Metazoa; phylum Arthropoda; class Insecta; order Lepidoptera; family Tortricidae; genus Eudemis; species Eudemis profundana. The sequence continues at coordinate 3,013,008 of OX344817.1, read as the reverse complement.
GTTCATAGCCCTCACGCTTCTGAGTAGGAATCACAAAATTTACCTAATATAAATATTAAGTGTTTGGTAGCAATTTAAAAAACATGCCCAAATAATGGTATCATTCATAGGGGTGTAAAATAACACATTAACTTCTAAAAGTTTGAACATTATTACTGCTTGGTTTGTGGACAAAAAGTGTAACACCGTCCAAACTTGTACCGCTCTTAAAATGAGACATGTCCGAACGACATTCATAGCAAAATAAGCTTTAAATCAACGCAGTAAAGTTTATTCTAGCCTGACACCAAAAGAGTCATAATTTTTACGGGAAGTGCCAGGCCACCGTGCCGCATACCCCGCGTCATGCCAATAACTCCTAAAATATACGATTTTTGAAAATAGTTTGAAAGTAAACCCACCATATCTAAATGTAACGAATATGTGTACCAAATTTCAGCACAGAGTTATTTAATTTACTTATAGTAAACCTAACTTTGTGTTTCCATACCCTTTACAAGTACAAAATACTATGATAATATTTTTTTGTTACAATACACTATTAATTGTGTTTGTTAGCTTTAGGGTCACTAGTAGTATTTTTTCGTATTACTTTTAGTTTATTTTTAAATCGGGAATTATTCATGACGCGCATACCAGTCACGGGCCGGGCGGCAGAGTTCAGCTATGACGCGCATACGCGTCATGGTCCTTGAATGGGTTAAGCAAAAAAGTAGGTTAGGTTAGGTTAGAACTTCGTCCTCCAACAAAAACGAACTGCTGTCAGAAAAGTAGGTAAGGTTTGAACTGCGTCCCCCAACAAAAACGAATTGTTGTCAGAAAAGTAGGTTAGGTTAGGTTAAATGAAACATTATACGAAATAAGTATAGAACAAACAAAATTATGCAAAATGTATGTTAGACAAAAAATAATTATGTTAATAAAACATTATACAAATGTAGATTATACTAACTAAAAATTAGACAAAACAATATTAGACGAAATAAATTTAGGTAACATAAGGATTATACAAAACGAGTTTCACTCAAATAAAAATTAGGCAAAATGAATAATTATGCAAAACAATATTAGTCAAAATGAAATTAGGCAAAACGCAAATAGGCAAAAAGTTGTTAGGCAAAACAACGTACAACCGAGGTAAATACGTTAAAGAATATTGCAAAGGTATGTTTAAGTGACTGATTTGACAGTACTGGCAGCAAACGATGGATAGTGATTCAGAGCTAATTAACTAAGTGCCTTTCCCGATTACTAGAAGACGGCTCGACCGATTTGGAAAATTATTTTTTTGTTTGAAAGGGTGCGTTCCATTATATTACCAGCAGGTCAAGTTCTGATGATCGGATTTTGGAGAAAACGAGGGAATTGCAAAGGAATAGTATGTACTTAACGTTGAGTACGTATTATAGTAAAGGTAAGCTGGAAGAGATGTTACAGTGATAAGTTCGCCTTTGTACATAACCATTGTTCTTTGTACTGTTTCTGTATGATTTTATGTGCAATAAAGTGTTGACATACATACATACATACATACATATTATTGAGATATGTTGAGGTTTGGATGGGAGTTTTTAAGTAAAACCAGACATAGTACCGGAGATGTTGTATTCACGGTATGTCAAAATATAGAACACAGTCAATCTAGGTTAATGAATACTTATAGTTAATTATTGCTTACTGGCTAATATCCCACTTCGTGCGGCATATGTTGCGAGGCGTATTGGTGAGTTGTAGTTAGTCGAGGCACACAGTACACCACACCCGAAGAGTTAGCCTTCACCCCCCAATAAAAGAAAAAAAAAGACATACGTAGTGGAATTTTACATTTTTTTTTTAGAATAATAATATTACTGTTTTTAATTAAAGCGATAAGTTAGTTCGTACTGGAAAGTAAGACTGAAACCATTGAAAATCCGAAAGAAATTACGAGAAACAAACAATAATTGTTAAGTTCGACAAAACGCGACATAGTAGTGCAAGTCACATACCTTTTAGAATCCAGTGTATTGTCCTCTCTCCCTCAGGGCTTTTGTCTCGTGTAGTTGTCTTAGTTACTCTCAGATTGCAGGCTGCCTGACTTACCCCTGAATTCACCTAGACAAACGTCACAGACACAGCCCGCACTAGATTTAATGTGATTTGCACTGTTGTCGCTGAAGAAGTTACTTTTATATGGACAGAGGGATTTAACATAAGTTTTTTAATAAATTAGACGCTACACGATGCGTCTTCAAAAGTTAAAGTTCAGTAAGTAATGGCCACAGGAAGCAGTGTCAACCTGTGTTGCCCAATACAAAGCGAAAACCAAATTAATGTTACCATACGAAAACCGATATTCAACACGAGAGTTGAACAATTACTATTTGTACTGTGGTTGAAATGTGATTTCAGTTTTAATTTTCAAAAGCGATAGCGCACCCCTGGATAGCATCAACGCCAAATTTCTTCTAAAGCTCGATGCGCTAGCGGGGCTGTAGGGACCACTTTGGGAACCTATGATTTATATGGACGCGTTAACTATCACAAAACTCGTTGCTTTTAGTACTACATTACACAACTAGGGTGGTAATACAAAGAAAGGCCGAGATCGCAGAAGTTTGCGGCTCGAGTTGCAAGCGAGGGACGTAAATATGTGATCGAGGGCTTTCTTTATTACCTCCCGTGTTGTGTACATCATTTTATGTCTACACTTGGCCAGAAAGCAGCTTTTTCCGTACGCGCAGCGTGCGGAAAAGCCACTTTATGGCCAGATGTGGCATAAAATATTTTGTTTATCGATATTGCCAGTGTACTAACTTTTATTAGTCAACCAAAATTGAACCATATTACCGAGCAAAACAGTTTACATTTCTGTGATAAAAAGCGACTAGAGAAAGCGGTCCGAGCGAGAGCTACCAACCAGAGCATGGTGTCTCACTCGCTCAAGTTGTCTATCGATAGTTGTATATAATAGTCGAACACAACGGTATGGACATATAAAAAAAAATCATACAAAATGTCACGTTAAGTTTGCATAAAATTATATAGAGACGGACACAATTTTTTCTTCAAAATCCACGTCAGTACACACAGCGCATATGACATTTTATTTGGTTTCGACTCGATGACAAGGGGAGACAATTTATAAAACTCATTGTAATTGGTGTGATTTTCAGGTTTGGTAAGGTACACGTAAAATTTTGTATTAAATATTTGGAGGACCGGTTTTTTACTATGACACAACTATCGATATCAATAAAAAAAGAAAATATTTTAATGCAGTTTTGTTTCTTTTTAAAAATAAAGGAATGTTTGAGCTAATGAGCTAACTAAAGGATTTAAGGTAGTTCCCCTTCAGGGCCCATAGATTATTTCCACCCTGTATATTAATGCCACAAACCACTAAACCTACGTTTAGTGGTTTGTGTTAATTGTGATTAATGTTTACTCGCTATAACCCAAATCCGTGCGTCACATGTTGTAAGCAGTAACGAAGAGTTATAGGTAGTTCCACGAGAGTTGAGGTGGATGATACACACACAGCTACATGTAATACTCATTGCAAAAAAAGTGAATGAGTTAAATGAATGAGTGAGTAAATAAACACAAGGCTATAGTTTAAAGAAACTTTTTGGTCTATCTTGCAATTGACTGTTGAACCTGCTATCGATACAAAAAAAGAATAGTAATTTCAAAATCCCGCTGTCCATTACACGACAGTGTTGTTGTGTGCTTGGCCTCAACTCTCGTGAAACTACCTATACCTACTGTTAATTCATCATAATTACACATTCAAACAACTTCACAAACTTTCACATTCGTAATATTAGTAGGATAACCCAACTAGAGAACCTCCTTTTTGGGAAGTCGGTCAAAAACAGTTCGCAATACCTATGACAAATATTAGACATGTAATTATATAAGGTCCTAATTTATTAGTTGCAGATATTTTTACAGCTGATAGTACTCGGTCTCTGGAGTATATTAAAGCATGAAACAGTATAGCTTCTACGATGTTTTTTTGGAGAAAAAGGAAAAACAAATTTGCTACGTAATAACACCCTGTTAATGTGATTACTAAATGAAAACTCATTGAACAGATTCTAGTAGCTTTTTTACGTACCACGTAACTGTAACTGGCCACTTCACGTCGATAAATCCCACATCCTAATGACATTTGCAGTTTTCCCGCCGAACCGTTACGACATTTACGACAAACAATTGTTGACATGACAGATAGTGTTATTGTGACATGTGATAATGCACATGGTGATTTTTTTTAGACGAAATTATGATTAATTTTTTTGTTAAGTAAATGAAATCAAAAAAGTTATATAAAAAAAATTCTTAATTTCTATTTAAAGTTAATTATTTTAATGTAAAGTATAATGTGTTAAAATATCTGCAACTAATAAATTAGGACCTTATATAACATGGATACAAACACAATTTCCTTATGCCTAAAATTCGTTAAAAGAGGGCACAAAAACTCGCTAAAACCTTTGAACACTCAATAAAGCCCTTTAATTATTGCTAAATCACGCTCTTCACTTAAAATGATGTTTTCTTTGATTCCGAAACAGCCGGACCCTCGTCAAATTAGTGGCAATTGTATTTCAACCCTTAAGTATTAGCCCTAATTAGTAAAAAACATATGTATAAATAAACGTGACATTGCAGTAATTTGGAATTTTGCTGTGGCAACATTTTGTAGAGATGGGTGAAATAACGGGGTTGTTGTAATAACTAACGTTAAATAAATAACGTTTTATTATCTTTAACTGTCGCATTTTGACTTGTTTGTGATAGTAAATTGCATAAACAATGGAACTGTCGCATTTTATCTTCTTTGCGACGGATAGTTAATTGCATAAACAACGGTAAAATTCGATAATTTATTTGAAAATTTGTTCCAAATACCTACAGTTAAACAATCATGTAATTATTATCAGATTACGTTCAAAGTAATTATTTTGTGCATTTTAATGAGTAACAGAAACTAGGTACTTACACAATTAATGATTTTAAAAGAAAATTATAAATGTACCCACTCTTGCGGCAACTTAATGCTTTAATAATATTTGTATTACTTTTATATTGAAAGTTTTGAATTTTTACCGTAAAAAAATGAGTCTCTAATAATAGCATAAAGACATGGATACAAAACTTTTTCTTTGGGGTTGCAGTTAATACCTGCCTACTTATTTCTACCTAAGTACCTGATGCACCAAAAATAAGAAAGTTTATATTAATGCACGAATTAAAACTAAACCACACATTTATAGAAATGAAAAAAAAAACTCACATGGACACTGTACCATAGGTAGACTTTTGAACAGACAGTCACGTTTAAGTCACGTCTACTAATATCAAAATAAAATATTATTCATAATATTTCGCTTATCTAGCCTATGTGAATAAAACAATATAGGCAAATCAATTTAAATGGTGTAATAACGACTGTTTTTCAATTCGATCCTAAACCTCTTTTAAATTATTATTATTGCTCCTTCAATATAAATCAATGTAGGTACTAATTTAACGAAACGGTAAAATTTCATAACACCGTTATAACGTTAGCTAAAAATCAGAGCGACGTTAACGGAAATCGTTGCGCTTTCCCAACTCTAACCAAGTAACTGGGGTTGGGGTGAAGAAAAGCCACCCTAAGTTGCTAGTAAGTGAAATACGACTCAATCCTTATGGTGTTACGGTCGAAAATAGACTGCTGCGGTTTATTTGGAATCCTACAGCGGAACAAATACATTTTTATAGAAGAAACTGCGCTATTGTTAAGCTTATAAGGTTGTAAATCAATTGTTTTAGCTCTCATAGTATTATTTTACATAACCATACATAGATTCGCATGAAATAATCAGTAGCAATCCTTCGTCGAACGCTGCATGTCAAAGGAGTCTAGATTTTGACCTAGAATCGGGTAAATCTGTACAAGAAACATTTGAAAATGCTATTATAAGTGGCTAGTGATGTGATCAATCGATATTTCGAGTGAATTGTTGGGAACAGTGTTGTGATTTGCGTAAAATGGGGTTTTGATGGTAAGTTCCAATGTTTAGATGGCTTTACCGTAAGAAGTATGGTTGTTTAGCTTAATTAATGTCACAAAGGCTTGTTAAACAAGTTGCATGACCGTCCATCAATGTGGACAGGACTATGAATGCTTGTAAGTTTCGATCTTATGAGAAAAAAATCGTGTTTTAGGTTTCATCCATATAAGTGTACAACGTGTAATTAAGTCGGCATTAAATTAAAAGACGTTTCATGCAATAGAATATAATTATTATAAAACTATAAACAATCGGGTACCTACCAAAATGTGAAAAAATCGGGTTAGACCTTGAAAATCAATTTTTTTGCGGTTTTTGGTTTGCTTTATTTTATAGAAAATATAGAATAATTAATTTTTGCCACACTTGGCCATAAAGTAGCTTTTACCGCAAGCGTAAAGGTTTTATTTAAAAAAAAAATATGGCAACGTGCGGAAAGTACAGCAAGAGGATTATTTAATCTTGGTCCTTGTCAATAATTCTTCCCTTTATTACAAAATGTGTCCACATACCTACTGAAATAAATATTTGGGTTAATCTTGCTCACATCGATCAGTAGTTTCAACCAAATTAAGCGATTTGTTCCAGGGTCTTAGGTAATTTCTATGTATTTAAATATGTACATGCATACAAGCATTATTTAGTTTGGTTGGAACTAGATCAATTTGTGCAAGACTGACCTGAATATTTATTTCACGTTACATACGTAGACACATATGATTATGTAGACACATTACATACGTGTTAAACGGAAATATATTTGCCAAGTATCAAGACTAATTAGCTGACTGTACGTTATTTTCCAAAAACGTTACCAGGGAGTGGTAAATACCATCACACTAATATTATAAATGTGAAAGTTTGTGATTGATGTTTGGATGTTTGTTGCTAAATAACGGGGTAGCAACTGAATGTATTGAGCTGAAATTCAGCATGCAAGTAGACCAAGTCCTGGATAAAACATAGGCTACTTTATATCCCGGTATAGAGTTCCCTTGGGAAAATAACGAGTATAACGCGGGCAAATGCTAGTAAGTAATAAAACGTAAATGAATAGGTTTTGAAATTTTTGCCTGTTTGATTGTGCGCATACCATGCAAAAACTACCGAACAGATTTCCATGAAATTTGGTGTACAGGTAAATTACGACCCCGTTTAATACATAGGATACTTTTTACTCAACAAGCCGAAGCAAAATGGGACATTCAGCTTATTTCACCTCCGCGAATGAAGTCGTGAGCGTTTCCATTAGGTAGTGGCGCGTTACGGAACCCTTATAAGATCACTTTGTTGTCCGTCTGTCAAGATCCTTTATCTTGGGAACGCGTGGACGTATCGAGTTGAAAATAAAAGCTTATACTCAGATCTATGGTATAGTGCAGCGGTCGGCAACCGCTTAGAAGCCAAAGCCCACATAAGGTTAAGGAAATTGACGCGGGCCGCATTTTCTCAATAATTTGTGATTTTAGACTATTCGGAATATAGCGACCACAATACAGACCGGAATATAGGGCCGCAAGTGAGCGGTTCACGCACCGCATGCGGCCCGCGGGCCGCAGGTTGCCGACCGCTGGTATAGTGCGAATCTTGCCAGGTGAATTTTTCGCTTCGAGCCCTAATCCTTCAAACAAAGGCAATTGTATCCATTATGGTAGCTTTGCTATAAATAATATATAGAATAGATATAATAGATATTGTAACTACCTAGCTTGTAGCGCCTGGCGCTAGGCCATTGTATTCTATTCTAGCATTGTTATTTATTCTACTATTGTTATCTATTATAGCAAAGCTACCATAATGGATACAATGGCCTTTGTTTGAAAGATTAGGGCTCGAAGCGAAAAATTCACCTGGCAAGATTCGCACTATACCTACCTTGAAGCTGTAAAAAAAAAACAAACTTCTAAGTTAACATAAATGGCCGTTTATGCCGCAAAAAACGACGGTATTTCGACTTTCTCAAAGAAACCAAAGAGTACTTTCCATTGACCTAGAACTATGAAATTTGGCAAAAAATACCGTCTTATACAACAAGCATAGGAAAAAATATAAAACTATATATAGGTATTAGTAATTAAATCATAAAAAAATAGACTCCGACCCGCACTTGTCCGATTTATTTTCACTAATATCACTCGATTTTTACCGCAAAGGACTATCGAGTGACGACAACCTTTGATTTAATCATGTGTAGCCTCGATACCGTCTATCGTTCATAATAAAAGTTAACTGTGACTACCACCGCTTGCTGCTATACAAGGTGTTTCATTGAACGTAATACAACTCATGTTTTTTAAACTCCTCTCCCTGGTGCTAAACTCCTCTGCTAGGTCTCGTGTTGTTAATTAAGATGAATTAATTAATATCACTGTTTTGATTGTTCAAATTTTTTTGGTCTCATCGTGGTTACCCTACTTAGAGTTGAGAGAAAAAAGTTTGAATCTAATTTTGTAGTGAACACTTACCTTTTTGCTTATCTAGGCCGATAATTTATAAATATAATGCACGCATTCTGACAGATTATTGAAGTTATTTGTCATAACAAACAAACAGGTCACGTAAGCGTGACATCATGAGGGGTGACAAAACCCCTAGATTTTAATTTCTTAATTTTGTTAGCAAACTAGCGAAAGTTAATTATGACGAATTTTAATAAATCAATTCGTGCATTTTGTTCTCTGTCGTTAACTGAGCCGGAATTACTTAATTTGTATTACGTTCAATGTTACACCCTGTATTTGCTGGAACAAACGATAAAATACCGCCGCGGTCGGATCGCTCTGAAATCGACTATAGTCTGTACTATATCTATAAATATATACTTAGTAATTCAGTGTCCTAGCTACGCCGCCTGCAATCCTTTCAGTACGAGTAAAAGCAAGCAGGATAACAATAGTAAGGCGGCCTATTGTTGCTGTTTTTGTCTCCGAGGATGCTTGCATAATTTGCGCGGAAAAGCACACCTTTTCACCGCTAGGGCATTGACTACGCGGGGCCTTTTCGGCAAGGTAGCTGCAATTTTGTTTCGCTTTTTTAAAACTACAGGGTGTAATATTGAACGTAATACAAACTAAGCAATTCCGGCTCAGTTAAAGACAGAGAACAAAATGCACGAATAGATTTATTAAATTTCGTCATAATTAACTTTCGCTAGTTTGCCAAAAAAATTGAGAAATTAAAATCTAAGGATGTTGTCACCCCTCATGACGTCACGCGTACGTGACCTGTTTGTTTGTTATGACAAATAACTTCATTAATCTGTCAGAATGCATGCATTTCATTTATAATTTATCGGCCTAGATAAGCAAAAAGGTAAGTTTTCACTTCAAAATTATTTTTTTCTCTCAACTCTAATTAGGGTAACCACGATGAGACCAAAAAGAGTTGAATAATTAAAACAGTGATATTAATAATTTCATCTTAATTAACAACACGAGACCTAGCAGAGGGGTTTAGCACCAGAGAGGAGTTTAAAAAACATGACTGGTATTACGTTCAATGAAGCACCTTGGAGATTCAAACTCAAATAAATCTAAAAATGGCCCCTGTGGCGTGGTACCGAACTTTTTGGCCGCATTTCCTCACCGGATTGTGAGGCAGTTTGATAAAAAAAAAACCGGTCAAGTGCGGGTCGGACTCGCGCACCGAGGGTTCCGTACAAAATCGTCAGTAGATACGTGAATAATTCAAGAAACATTGTATGGTGGCACAAACTTAACTTTGCTCTTGTAAAACTGTTGTCCCCATACATCGACATATGCCGCGGTTAGTTTAGTAGGAGCAAATAAGGTTGTCTTACGATTTTTGCGAATTTCTAAAAAACGCTGCAAGTTAGAAAAACCGTTTTATTTTTCCTGTAATATTTAGGATAATATTAACAATCGGTAATTATTTCAGATTTTTCTGTTCAGTAACTTCGGAGATAATAGGGGGGGAATGGTATTTTTTTTAACATTTTTGGTCTTAAATCAAAAACTACACGTTTAATACAAAAAATAAAAACGGTTTTGATATCTTCATATTAAGCCCTTTCATTTGATATCCCACTCAATATATTAGCTCAACTTTTGCTTTTCCACATCCCATTTCGGTCCCCTTTAAAAAAAAAGTAAAAAAGGTATAGGATTTTTTTTTTATTCCATAAGCTCGAATTAGCGGTTTTTAACACTATTCCAAATTTCAAGTCGATAGCATCAGTAGATCCTGAGATATCTTGCTGTGACAGACGGACAGACAGACAGACAGACAGACAGACAGACAGACAGACAGACAGACAGACAGACAGACAGACAGAGTCGCACCATAAGGGTTCCTTTTTTACCATTTTGGTACGGAACCCTAAAAACCAACTAAATCGACCAATTTTTTTTTTCATTATCGAATCTGCTTTTAAATTTTCAGGGGAATCGGTTGAGATATAAGAGTAGTCCAACTTCGGCCACACAGACGCGCGATAGCACGTCTGTGTGAGTGCGATCCATACTGGAGCATTCTTACGCATTCTTAAAACTGCTTGTGGTGCGTTCGTACACGACGCGCACACATTCAAGCGCGCGATGTACCTTTTGTAGGGAAAAAAATCTGCTATTATACTGTGCCCAGGTCATCCGGACAGATTAACACACGAAATAATTTTTGCCTAAGCTGAAACGGAAACGCTGCCCCCCCCCCTTGAGCCAGAGACCAGAAAGAGCACGCGTTATGCGATAGAGAGAGACGGTCAGGTCCAGTGCGTTCCGGCCGATAGTCGGACCCGAACGACAGTTTTGTTAGAGAGAGATTTCTGTACGTATTTTGTGGCGCTGACTCCATCGTCGGCCATTCACACGAAGTATGTCTGCGGTCACCTAATTACCGCGACGCTGTTTTCATACTAAATGTATGGCGACGCGGTAATTAGACGCAGTCATACTTCGTGAGAATGGCCGTCGAAAACTTCAATGAGATGACGCAACCACACTTTCTATTATACCAAGTCCATTTTTGTTAGGGCGGAAAGTTCATACTCGTGCTTCCTTCTCTGCATAACAATTCGTTGTTTACTGTTCATGTAATCAACAGTTATGAGGTTGTTTTCGTCCCGAAGGCACTTCGGCCATGTTCGGCTGAATTCGTTAACTTTACGCTGTGAGCCTGTTTTTCACGCCTAGGTTGTCTGTTAAGTCTGTTTTCGGTAATCCAATGAGGATTACCACTCTGACTGTATTTTGGTTGTATTTTATTTTGAACTTCGCGGAGGTGGATTAAGTTAAATACCTCTTTTTTGCTCCGCCTTAGTTAGGTAAAACACACAAGCAGTTCATTTTATTAATTCTCAACATTACCTACAAATGTTGTATAACTTACATTACCGTTTATCGTACAGATCGTTACTTAAAGCGATATAAAATAATTATTTAAGTACCCACTAACAATGGGAAGGTACATACAATAGTATGCGTAACGAACCGACGACGAATAGACAAAAACTATTTTATTACGAGTAGGAAGGTATCCTTTTTTTTCACATTACCCACTTACTTTTTTGGAAAAAATCTTTAATATACCTACAAAGATAGTCTTGCTACGATTCCATTATTTATAAGTATAATACCTACTAGGTGTCCCGGCGAACTACGTTCTGACTCAGAATTTTGAATTAGGGTTCCCGTGTCAAAATGGTAAAGAAGGAACCCTTATGGTGCGACTCTGTCTGTCTGTTCATCTGTCCGTCTGTCACAGCCAGATATCTCAGGAACAACTGCGGCTATTGATTTGAAATTTGGAATAGTTTTAAAAATCGCTAACCCGAGCCTACTGGACATTTAAAATATCGTATAACTTTTTTAATTTTTTTTAAGGGGGTCGAAATGCGATGTCTAAAATTTAACATTGTGCTATTGTATCAAGTGTGGTATCAAATGAAAGGACTTAGTTTGTAGATTCCAAAACCATTTTTTTTCTCAATTATGTAGGTACTTTTTGATTTAGGACGAAAAACGTTAAAAACATACCATCCCCTATTATCTTCGAAGTTACTGAACAGAAAAATCTGTAATAATTTCCAATTATTAATATATCATCCTAAATATTTCAGGAAAAAATATAACGGTTTTCCTAACTTGCATAGTTTTTTAGAAAGTCGTAAAAATCGTAACACATACTTATTTGCTCCTATTAAACTAACCGCCATACTGTTTTTCTTGAAGTATTCTTGACGGCTTGATTTTGTCGTATAGTGCTGCCACCTATTCACTATTCACACTGTTCGTGCACGTTCCTTGCACGTTCCCTCTAGAGTTGTGCCGTTCTCGAGAATTCTCGGAGACGTTCTCAGTTTTGTATGGGAAATGTTCTCGAGAACGTTCTCTCTCCATACTAAACGGAGAACGTTTCCGAGAATGGCACATCTCTATTCCCTACACAAGCCGCGCGATGTACCTTTTGTAGGGACAAAAATTACTGCTATTACTCGTATTTTTGAATTTGAAGTTTATTTATTTACATATAATATCAAAGTTCCGTAATTATCTCGCAGTGCTCAACTATCACGTTTAATATACAGCCTGTAAATCTAATACGGGCGAATATTGAAACGGTGGTCAGCATAGGTCCTAAGAAGCATATTTAGATAACTATTGCTTAAAACCACAATGAAAATATTTACCATACAAAATAATTCGGGCCGCAATGTAACGCAACACATTCAAGTTGACAAACACGCTAGTTGACAGTTACTTTAAAAAAGCTCGTATCTCGCAATGTCATAACAAGCATGTATGCGGTACATTGCTGCTCGGTAAATTTTCAAAAATTAATTACGAGGTCACTATTAAGTGTAATTTAAAAAATCATATTAATTAATGATAACACTACTAAACGCTATATCGATACCTTTAGACTCAAAGGGCGTAAACGCCATTAGAAACTAGGGCGTTTACGCCCTTTGAGTCTAAAGGTATCGATATCTGGTTTAATTGTTCGCCCGTATGAGACTTACACGCTGTATGAATGTGTTTATCTCGTATAATAGTGTTAGTATAAGTTTTAGGATAATTTTCGTTCTTTTACCTAATCATGCTGTACCTACATACTTGTTTTGGATAATGTTTATTCTAAAAACCTTCTATGTTATTATTTAATTTCATGTCTTGAATGTTATCTCTATAGTGTGCCAAATAAATAACTAAAAAAAATAAAGTATACTGCGGTGTTCTTTTCAAATCATCAATAAAAAAAAATCAATACGATTATCTCATCATTTTCTGTACAGTGCTTTAATGGGCGTTTCCAAATGATTGTACCGTGTCGTAATGATGTCGAAGCATTTATTTAACGGTGTAAACCTTTTAAAATATTAAATAACCGGTATTACTCGGCTGCCCTCCATTAAACGATAATCTCCACATTTTGGCCACCGGTTCTGTTCAGAAGCCGCATAAGTGAGGTGTTGGGTTACAGCCATCGCGGATACTGCGCTAACATGGTTTATTACGTAATAACTTCAATCAATTGTGGAGGAAACTAGGAAATCGATGATGCTAGACTGCCATAATATATGTGGGTCTGGTTGAAAGAGGTACAATTATAGTACATTACATAACTAGGGTGGCAATACAAAGAAAGGCCGAGATCGCAGAAGTTTGCGGCCCGAGCTGCAAGCGAGGGACGTAAATATGCGATCGAGGGCTGTCTATATTATCTCCCGTGTTGTGTACATCATTTTATGTCTACACTTGGCTAGAAAGCGGCTTTTTCGGTACGCGCAGCGTGCGGAAAAGTCACTTTATGGCCAGGTGTGGCATAAAGGAATGCAACTCGGTTATTTTTTGTATGGAAAAGCTCGGTTTCGGTTAAAACTCGAGTATTTTCTGACTAAATTAACCGATTACAAGTAACATGTAAACTAGGCACATAAGGTCACAACTCTATAGGCTATTTGACGGGGTTCCTACTAATTGCCATTATTTCACGTTTTATTCGTCCGAAAGTAGGCATTGTTAGCCCGAATTACATTTCGTATAATTTTTTCAAGCTTTAACGTAAAATATTGCGGAAAATGTTTTACGTAAGTCGCTTAGAATAAGAAACTCAACCTAACCTGACAAGTTGAGTTTTTTTTTATAATTATTCTGTTAAATCAATGGTATTTGTAAAATAACATGTATGCATAATGAGTATTTACTTGAAAGATAAACTTATAGTATAAGATCCTGTTAATTAGGAAATTAAGGAAATATGTTGAAGTTTTGAGTTCGGTACCTAAGTGCAACTCGTTTTATGGACCTTCAAAGTTAGAGTTTGTCTAATGAAAGCTGAACCTGAACAAAAGCGGCAAATTCAAAAACCTTCACGTAGTTTTACTTTACCGATCAAAGTAAGAATCAACGATTTTGATACCGTAAGGTCGGGTTACTTTCGCCCTGGGGGGTAACTTTGACCAATAGGGATTAACTCAATTCAGGTTTTATTATTGCATTTAAATTACGGCACATTGCCATGTGGTTGGTTTTAGCTGACCGTTCATGTTTTTATGTTTATTATCAGACGTTATAGATCTGAGATATGTAAGTTGTAAGGTGGGCAAAGTTACCCTATATTTGGCCAAAGTAACCCGACCTTACGGTACTTTTCTTATTTTGGTGGCAATAAGGGAGAAGAAACGCGTAGTTCACAGTACTAAGACCCGTATCTAATAAACTACTATGAAGATTTTTGAATTTGCCGCTTTTTTCAGGTTCAGCTTTCATTAGACAGACTCTAGGCGGGAACTGCATCTAGTGTTGCATATATCAGGTGGGTTGCCTGTTTGCCAGTTTAAGGAAATAAAAAAATCGGCCAAGTGTGAGTCGGATTCGCACACGAAGCGTTCCGCACTAGCGTCGAGTAAAAAAACCCGATAAAACACGTTTCTTGTGTGGAGACCCACTTTTATTTTTACCCGACTGCGGCGAAGCCCAAAGGAGGGTAATGTGTTTGACCTGTATGTATGTATGTCCGTTCCTGTGTCCGCTCGTAACTACTCAACGGCACCACCGATTTTGATAAATGATACATCATTGGATTCGTCTTGATGGCGCGAGTGTCACTGGGTATGAAGTTCGTTAAAATAAACAAAATGGCGGATTTTACGCACTTTTAAAGTGCACCGCGGTCGGTTTTTTTTTAGTAAAAATATTTAGTTATTAATGTTATTATTTGTTGTGATTGCGGCAACAGAAATAGATATTCTGTGTCAAATTTCAAGTCTACCTATGACGGTTCAAAAGATACAGCCCTGTGACGCAGCGGAGGCTTAATAATAGGGTTCCGTTGGCACCCTCTGGGTACGGAACTCTAAAAAGCCACACGGGACCCTAATACCAAAGACACGTCTTGGAGTGCTTAAAAATTCAAGGGAATAATCTCATCTCGGATTCAGCCCGAACTTCGAAGTAATCCAATAAAGAAGTTGCTAATTTATGCCGACTCGGTCAGACGGTTTCTATTTGAAATTAGTACTTTTTGCCTGCTGGTCTACAACCTATGTGAGAGCCTGATCGTCAAAATTAATCTTTTCTAGGGTTCCGTATATCAAAAGGAAAACAAAAGGAACCCTTTTAAGACCGCTTTGTTGTCCGTCTGTGCGTCCGTCCGTCTGTCGAGACCCTTGATCTCGGGAACGCCTGGAGGTATCGAATTGAAATTAAAACCATACACTCAGGTCTATGGTCCCTTAAAGCTGTGAAAAAATCAAACTTCTTAGTTATTGTGATATTAATAATCGGTAATTATTACAGATTTTTCTGTTCAGTAACTTGGGAGATAAATAAGGGGGAATGGTATTTTTTTTAACGTTTTTTGTCTTAATTTGTCTTAAATCAATAACTGCACGTCGAAGAAAAAAAATAAATACGGTTTTGGAATCTAAACATTAAGCCCTTTCATTTGATATATCATTCGACATAATAGCTTTTGATTTTCTAGATCCCATTTCGGTCCCCTTTAAAAAAAAGGTAAAAAAAATATAAGATATTTTTTCTGTCCAATAGACTCCCGAATCAGTTGGCAGTTTTTTACACTATTGCAAATTTCAAGTCGATAGCATCAGTAAATCCTGAGATATCTTTCTGTGACAGACGGACAGACAGACAGACAGAGTCGCACCATAAGGGTTCCTTTTACCATTTTGGTACGGAACCCTAAAAAGTGGGCAGATACACTAAAAAGCTGACGCATTTTTCTCCCTTAAACCTCTTAATCGATCCTCCCCATTGTGCTTCAATTAGCTGAAGCTTCAACGGAGCCCTTTTGTTCCTTCAATTGTTATTTCAAGGCTCTCATTAATACCTCCCTGCATTGTTGTGGATGACAAAGTTGATATTGCTCTTCTTAGGTAACATTAACAATGAAACCAAGACATTTCATAAGAGTTAGTCAGGAATTTGGAGAGCGATCCATACTGGAGCGTTCTTAAAACTTTGCGTGTAGTGCGTTCGTACACGGCGCGCACACATTCAAGCGCGTTATGTACCTTCTGTAGGAAGAAAACCGGCCAAGTGCGAGTCGGACTCGCGCACCGAGGGTTCCGTACAAACTCATAAGTAGATACATGAATAATTCACGAAAAACTATATGGCGATTAGTTTAGTAGGAGCAAATAAGTATGTGATAAGATTTTTGCAAATTTCTCAAAAACGGTGCAAGTTAGGAAAACCGTTTTATTTTTCCTGTAATATATAGAACGACATTAATAATTGGTAATTATTACAGATTTTTCTGTTCAGTAACTTCGAAGCTAATAGGGGGGGAATGGTATTTTTTTTAACGTTTTTCGCCATAAATCAAACACTACTTATTTAAAAAAAAATACAAAATCAGTGTTTTTATCTACAAATCAAGCTCTTTCATTTGATACCCCACTCGATATAATAGCCCTAATTTCAATTTTCAGGGTCTCATTACGGACCCCTTTAAAAAAAAAGTAAAAAAGTTACAAGACTTTTTTTACATCCCATAAGCTCGGGTTAGCGGTTCTTAACACTATTCCAAATTTCAAGTCGATAGCATTAGTAGATCCTGAGATATCTTGCTGTGACAGACGGACAGACAGACAGAGTCGCACCATAAGGATTCCTTTTTTACCATTTTGGTACGGAACCCTAATAATTACTGCCATTATACTGTGTCATTCAACAGTGTTTTTCAAACTATTTCATGACATGACATGACATGAGCCCCTTTGGTACGCGAAAATATTTTGCGACCCCTTTCCTCCGCGATTTCTAACCTGAATTTTATTCCGTTACACTTTTGAGCTCTTTTGTTTTTTTTTTTTCACTTTTTACCTAAGGTTTCTCGACCCTCGTGACCCCCTTGTAGAGGTTCTGCGACCCCCTTAGGGGGTCGCGACCCACACTTTGAAAATCACTGCTCTAAAATCTCTAAATATTCATCATCAAGCAGTTATGTTTAAAATCCGTAGATCTAAAGACTTTTCCAAAAATATAGCAAACTGTTCCTACATTTCGTTTCTTCTCTAAATATTGGTTAAGAGTGCTAAAGTTTCTGGATACTTGAAATTCACGGTGAGTCAGCTTTTTCGACTCTTTTGTAGTGTAATTCAGGCATTTGGCGTCAAGCTCGTCTCTACTATAACACAAACAGTGATTTCGGTGCTCATTGGGTATGTTTTTAAAATAATGTGGTAGATCAGCTCAAGTCGACTATTTCAAAAAATATAGGGAACGTGCACGACGAAGGTGCTGCCAACTGGTGCCGCCAATCTAAATCAAGTACCTACATCAATCGCCAATCTAAATCATGCTGGGGCAACATTGACAGAAACGCCGTAATTTATTGGGATGAAGGACGATTAACGTTAGTGTAGCTACGACTTACTATATTTGACATTGACACTTACATATTGACATTGACAGCTTGATTTGACAGGGGTGATAGTTTCCTTTATTGTCCATCTGTGTCTCTTTTGTCGTTTAGTGCTGCCACCTATAGTTCGTGCACGTTCCCTATTGACATTTTCGTGCGGCTTACATGCCATAATAACCACATTTTTACTGAAAAAAACCCGACCGCGGTGCACTTTGAAACTGCATAAAATCCGCCATTTTGTTTATTTTAACTAACTTTATACCCAGTGACACTCGCACCATCAAGCCGAATCTAATGATGTATCATTTATCAAAATCGGATGTGCCGTTGAGTAGTTACGAGCGGACACAGGAACGGACATACATACATACATACAGGTCAAACACATAACCCTCCTTTGGGCTTCGCCGCAGTCGGGTAAAAAGTTACGTTTAGTCAGGACTCCGCGATTTCGCAGCATGGCTGCTAGCACCATTGTATCCCTCCGGAGAGGCTCAGCCAGCGACCAGAAAGAGTACGCGTTTTGCGATAGAGAGAGACGATAGGATGCGGTGCGTTCCGTCCGGCGGTCGGTCCCGCACATCAGTTTTGTTAGTGAGACTTCTGTATGTAGTACTATTACTTATTCTACACCGTGTTTTGATTGATTTCCGTTATTTTCTTCAGACCCAATTAAGTTAATCTCTTTATGAAACTAATGTTGTAACTCATCATCATCATCATTAATTTAAGAGTTACACTCTTGTCGGTGGAGTAGTTTCCAATCTTGTCTGACGTACGCCAGCTTCTTGACATTTTGATAAGACACAACATCAACTTTTTCCTTCACTTGGTCCATGTAACTGCTTCTAGGTCTTGCTCTACCTCTTTTTCCCTCTATCTTTCCTTCCAGTATGGTTTTAAAGAAATTGTCGTGTCTTATCAAATGTCCTATCATTTTAACTGTAACTCATACCGTTTTTAAAATATTCAATAATCTTAATTTAATCACCAACCAGTATAAATGAGCAGTCATAATTCCATCACTGTCATACTTAGTTGATATTAACTCTTTATGTGTCTTTTAAAATGATCATCAACTCATATTAATTTATTTTGTATGAAAAGTAAAAAAAAACTTTTAACAAAAAGCGATATACCACCAGTCTGTTGACGTACGAAGCAACGTGTCGAATTTAACGGAAATTAAAAAAAAAACACGGTGTATATCGTGGCGTTGACTTTGATGAACCACAGCAGCATGAATTGTTTATTATTACTAGTTCATTAGTGTTAAATCTGTGACGACGTTGTCGCCAAATGTATGAATTACACGGCTAGGGTTAAAATCTTTATTAAGAGGGGTCGTTAATCGACTTACTTTACTTAAGAGGAGATAAATAAATTAACTTAATTTACTCTGTAGTTAAGTACCTAAGGCATCGTCCTAATAGAACGCGAATGCGCGATCATCGTAAGTTCGCGCGACTTTTACTCGTACAAACGCGCGATCAAACATATTGAACTCGAATAGGTGTCCTAACCGTCAGGTGTCCGTCGCGCGATTGTCAGTTAGGACACCTATTCGAGTTCAATATGTATGATCGCGCGTTCGTACGAGTAAAATTCGCGCGAACTTACGATGATCGCGCATTCGCGTTCTATTAGGACGATGCCTAATACGAGTACCTAGAAGTAGCTTGTACGACATATAGGGTAGATTTAAGGCGATTTCTCAGCGTTTTTCTTTTAACTTTATTAGTGTCACTCGAACCGCCAATGACGACAAATCATGTACCAAGTCTCGGTACCGTCTATCGTATATGATAAAAGCTAACTTTGATCACGCTTGCTGTTATATTTGCTGGAACACGAATGAAAAAACGGCCGCGGTCGAAGCGCTCTGAAATCGACTTTATACCTAGGAATTTAACTACCATTTTCGGTTCTCTATCGTTTGGCCGAATTTCATAAGAAATGATTCTACTTTCCCGGATTACATCTGCCATAATTTCATTTTCTATAATGATTTATTATCCATAACTTTCCAACGCCGTATTTTCATATGCCATAACGATAGAAATGCTATATTCAGATTTGAAAATCTGATAATGATTGTATAATTGGGTCATTATTTCACGCGCGTCACTTTCGTGGACACATTTTTGTCGAGATTCCGGCAAATTTTAATGTAATTTTAAGGTATTTGTTAGTAATCCCAGATATGTACCAAATAGCTCGATATGAGACTAAAATCTGAGGGAACTTCGACAATAATGTGTCCCCGAAAGTGAGGCGGGTGAAACGCTCAAATAATGACCCAATTAATTGTTCAAATACCTCCAAATAAAATGGAAAATTTATGTTGCAATGCACGATTGGTTCTCATACGAACCGACGAACTATTTCCTTTTATCTTGATATATACAGGGTGCATTTTAAATCGTAAACCGTTATAATTTTTTTGTAGTCTATACATAGTTAACAATAACTTACAATGCTTTTAAACCTAAATTAAGTACGTTTTTATTTTGTCCAATTTTAATTTGATTTATCCTAATTTTTAAAATCTCGTTGTCACCCTACATTCATGTTTCGTATTTGTCATGAAAATTTCAACATTAGATATCCAACCTCCTAATATTGAAGTTGGCGGATAGAATTTTGGCACGTATTGTCAATAATGTCAACATCGTCGACATTGTCAACATAAGCACCTATTTAAATCGTATTTACTCATAAAATAATTCAGTTTTATTACGATTAATGGTATAAGCGCCTCCACAGTTTTGTTCATAATTAATTAAGCGGGTCTTTAATTGTAATTAACACTAGTGCTCTGTATTAGTCTTAAGTAGCTTTACCGGTAAACGTGGTTACGATTCACGATTTAAAATTCACC
Source organism: Eudemis profundana (assembly GCA_947034925.1). Classification (NCBI taxonomy): domain Eukaryota; kingdom Metazoa; phylum Arthropoda; class Insecta; order Lepidoptera; family Tortricidae; genus Eudemis; species Eudemis profundana. The sequence goes on along the minus strand of OX344817.1, from coordinate 2,992,230 downwards.
CTGTATATTTCTGTGACTGCTAACTATATGAAGCTGTACTATCAAATAACAGGACCGGGAGACATATTACGGTTCCCGCCACCCGGTTGATTGGGTTATACCCTCGCCCACAACAGGTATTCAAATACCTCAAATGGCTTCCACACTATCGCGCCGATTCTATTAACTGATAACGTGCTGGTATTGAAATGGCCTGAAGATGAAGGGTCGTAAGAGCCAGCTCTGTACGTAAAGAACTGAACTTCATTTAATTATTATTAGATCAGAAAAGTGCGTTAGGTACTTGACCAACCCATCGAAATATAATCTATGGAACTAATCTGCATGCAATCTGCAATGAGCTTGTCTAATCCGCCGGCTACCTATGTGTGCGTGCTGCTCGCAATAGGAAAAAACTAGTTAATGTGTGCGTGCGGCTTGTAGGGGAGACCGGGTATGGCTGTCTCACGGGTTGGTTGTCACACACAGCAGCCATTAAATAATACGAAACAAAGGAATAAGTGAATCGATTGGTGAAGTAGGGAAGGAGGTGAAGCTCTTGCGATCTTTTAACACCGAGCGATGCAATTATTCTTTCGTTACGTATTATTTAATGGCTGCTGTGACAACCAACCCGTGAGACAACCATACCCGGTCACCCCTAAGTACATACAAGCAGACGGCTGATTAAACATGGCTTCAGTTCTTTGTTAGCGAGGCTCCGTCCGGCTGTTTATTTTAAGGTCCTTGAGTGTGAATTAATAATTCTCACTTGCGAACCTGTATGCTATTAAGTTAATGCTTCCCACGCCTGTCTGGGCTTGACTAATGAGCCAATCGATTGCTCTCAATGACGTAACGAACGAATGAATGAACGAGAGAACGAATGAGTTTTATTCTGGGTGCTTACATTACGTTTGCCTAAGGCTAGTGATATACCCTCTACCCAGTTGTCCAGCGCTCATACATTTGACAGGCACAGCCGTCTATCACAGGAACTGTCATGCCAGGGTTGTCGCAACATCAAAAAAAACGAAGTACCTTGGTGAAATACGTACAAATATATTTTTCATCACACTTGCTCGAAAATGGTGTCATTACACGTAGATTCTGCGGGCTGTAAATGGCCTATTACGCCCTAGGGCGTAATGTTTTTCTTTTACAATTTGAAACGCTGGTTCTGTTTTACTCATATTTGTCATGTTCAAAGGAAACGCCAACTTACTTTTTTAACTTTTATCACTGAAATATTTATTTAAAGATAACTGTAATTGCAAATACATATAAACTCATATTTCGGTAACATTAATTAAATGTTTAAATAATGTATTTCTTTATTTTGCACATATAAAATCAACTAAAATGGCCGTTACCGCTATGGTTTCCGAACGTGACTTGACGTTCGCATTGTCTATGGACATATGTGACAAATGTCACTGTCTGTTTTAATATTTTCTTGTCATACTGGGTCGAAAAGTAAGGTTATTTTATTAAGATTTCCTCACAAGTGTGATGAAAAACATTGTGTGTGCCACGGGCGGTAAAGGAATTACAAACTCGTGTTATTAAAGCCCTCGGTTTCACCTCGGGCTTATAACAAACACTCGTTTGTAATTCCTTACTTACCGCCCTAGATACACAATGTAGGTACTATTATGCCACACCTGGCCTTAAAGTGGCTTTTTCCGCACGCTGCGCGTACGGAAAAAGCCGCTTTCTGGCCAAGTGTAGACATAAAATGATGTATACAACACGGGAGGTAATAAAGAAAGCCCTCGATCGCAAAGCGAGGGACGTAAATATGCGATCGAGGGCTTTCTTTATTATCTCCCGTGTTGTGTACATCATTTTATGTCTACACTTGGCCAGAAAGCGGCTTTTTCCGATAAATATCATTACCTTTGTGTTTCTGTTGTACCTAATCCTAACCCTGTCGCTTTTCCATAGTCGGGTAAAAAATATACAATAACTTTCGGTTACACAAATCTAAAAAAAATAATTGTTGACGTGATAAGATAAGGAAAGCATAACTTTATGGATAAACATTCAATAATAATGTATGGTTTCAATAGTGAATTTTATGTAAAAGTCATTAACGTACAGACACACTTAAGTACAACTAAACAATAGTGTTAATTAAACAAACTCGCGGCAGCCCTGAAAGTTAGGTACCGACATGTGCGGCGTTGTATGCAGCTCGGTACCGACACACCCGCGTCTTACCCCACAATGCACGATTGCTTTATCAAAACCGGTCCGTTGGCCACACCTGGCCATAAAGTGGCTTTTTCCGCACGCTACGTGTACGGAAAAATCCGCTTTCTAGCCAAGTGGAGACATAAAAGGATGTACACAACACGGGAGGTAATAAAGAAAGCCCTCGATCGCACATTTACGTCCCTCGCTTGCAGCTCAGGCCGCAAACATTTGCGATCTCGGCCTTTCTTTGTATTACCACCCTAGTTGTGTAATATACTATTTTTGTTTTACTTTCTCTACAAGACCCTTCATTTGACTTAAAGCCCTTCTGCAAAGTTTGAGCGAAATCTACTAGTATTTACTTCTCTCTCAAATTCGCAAATAATTGTATGGAATTAATTTTGGTGGCCTAGTTGCCGAATGCCTGTTTACAATAGAGATGACGACTGGGTTAAAACTATATAATTCTATTTAGTCCGTCAGTTAGATTATGGAAAAATATGGGACACGTATTTTTTGGTTTATGAAAATATTAAAAATCGACAAAGTTATAGATCATCAAACTTCTGGAGTGGGGGCTTGTGACGTCACTCCTAGGTGAAAATTGTACCTAGGCGTGACGTCACTCGAAACTTCTAAGCACACTATCCTCGTCATTTTTTTTTGTCAAACAAAAGAAAAAATACGTGTACAATATTTTTTAATAATCTAACTAACGGGCTAAACAGTTTTTTTTGTCGTCTAGCTAGCCCATTGTCGTACCTGTTTACAAATTAATTTGTGTGATTCACTCCGACCTCGCTCGGGCTCAGCCAAGTTTCTTGCCGGAGCCTTCATAGCTAGGCTAGGTTTTTAGCGAGCCGGTGACTAAAACTCCCATTAGTTCGATTTACAGAATCTACATAAGGACACGTTGATCCGCTTTAACTTTCCTGCTGGTCCGCTGCTCACTTTGAGCAATCAGTGTAACTTCAAGCCGGCACGCCAAGCGACCTGGTTCAATCCCAGGCGTCCTGGCCCCCACCTGGTCCAACCCTCTCAAGGTGGTCCGGGCCAGCGACCTGGTTCGACCCCAGGGAACGCCACAGCCCCCATCTGGTCCGATTATTGCAACAGTCAGTAAGACTTGCTAGTATAAAAAAAAACCGGCCAAGTGCGAGTCGGACTCGCGCACCGAGGGTTCCGTAAAAACTCGTAAGATACGTGAATAGTTCAAGAAAAACTGAATAGCGGTTAGCTTAGTAGGAGCAATAAGTAGGTGTTACAATTTTTGAAAATTTCTAAAAAACGATGCAATCTAGGAAAACCGTTTTGTTTTTCTTGTAATATTTAGGATTATATTAATAATTGGTAATTATTACAGATTTTTTTGTTCAGTAACTCCGAAGATAATAGGGGGTGAATGGTATTTTTTGAACGTTATTGTTTATAAATCAAAAAGTACAAAATTAACAAAAAAAATAAAAATGGCTTTGGAATCTACCCCTTTCATTTGATATCCCACTCGATATCTCTCTCTACCGATATCACGCTCTACTTTTGTTTTTCCATATCTCATTTCGGACCCCTTTAAAAAAAAGTAAAAAAGGTTTTAGATTATTTTTCTATCCAATAGGCTCGAGTTAGCGATTTTTAACACTATTCCAAATTTCAAGTCGATAGCATCAGTAGATCCTGAGATATCTTGCTGTGGCAGAAGGACAGACGGACAGACAGAGTCGCACCATAAGGGTTCCTTTTTTACCATTTTGGTACGGAACCCTAAAATATGTATGTACGCGTGTGTAAGTGTATGTTTCACATATCTACCTGCAAAAAATGGCAGACTGTGTTGTGTCGAGAAAGATGTTGTCTTCCTCATTTCCTTCCTTCTTTGCATTCCATACATCCGACCGATCGCAAAAACAAGTTGGCGATGAAGTTAACCGGTGACGGGAAGAATATACGAACGAGTGAATGAATGAGTTTTATTCTGGACACTTAAACTCGCCTGGACCTAATGGTACAATTAGGAGAGCGGTCGCCGTGTGATTGGTTGACCGTTCCGTGAGGAATATATACAACTAAACGACGGAGACGTTTGGACAGCGCAGTAGCATAATATAATAGCAGTAATATATCTTCCGATAAGAAGTACATCGCGCCTCTTATATGTGTGCGCGTAGTATACAAACGCACTACAAACAAACTTTTAGTAATACGTAAGGATGCGCTAGTCGGGGTTGGACCGTCGCTGCGGTCGCTCGCACCCATGAAGTAAACGTCGGATACGAAAAATTGACCCCACCCAACTGACCCAACCCACGACCTCGGTTTGAACGTCATTGTCCAAACTACTCGGCTACACTAAACGCGTAACATAAACAAATATTTCTATGAGCAAATAATAAAGAGGATTATAATGACGCAACGTGGCGCCACCAAATCAAGTCAAATAATTTTATTTTGCAAGTAGACCCCAACGGCTACCATTCCCATCCATTTCCATCCTCGTCGCCACTGTTATAAATGAAAGACGTGCGCTTGCGTTGTATTCTTTTAATGCACTGACTCGCCTACCCTTACTGATTCGTATTTATGACATTAGCTCCTAACAATAAACAAATATTTTTATGAGCAAATAATAAAGAGCATTATAGTGACGCAACGTGGTGCCACCAAATCAAGTCAAATCATTTTATATCCCGAAGGCTCGTTTACAGATCTGACTTTACTAGCACTTCGGAAAATGACCGTTTGGTACATTGACGGATACAAAGGACAGGGCTAAGCGAGAGCGCAGACGGTTCCAACGCTTAAAATACCGCCAAATCAGTGCCAGTCGGCAGTGCGACACGCGGCGCGTGCACTGCACAGCTGGTCTTTATAGCTGCATTTTTTGTTACGGGAAAATAGTTCCGAACTGTTCGGATGAGCCTATCCTTACTTTTGAAATCATTTCATTTAGCGAAAGAAATATGGCGAGTCTCAAATTAGCTCTAAGCCATATTGACTGGAATAAAACATTTTCTGATAAGAACGATATAAATACAAATTTTAATGCATTTAGTACCAAACTGCAGTATTTATTGGACAAGTACGTACCACAAAAACGTTTAAAATTAATGCCATCAAATCGCCTTAAGTCATGGCTGACCAAGGGTTTAAGGAAATCGTGCAAACACAAAAGACAATTAAAAATCTTAGTAAATGTTAGTAAAAATGAAATTATTCGTAATCACTATAAACACTATGAGAAGATCCTTAAACGCTGTATCAAAACGTCTAGCAAATTAAATTACATACAGAAAATGAAAAAGTCTAAAAATAAAACTAAATCAATGTGGTGTATTATTAACAACGTAACGAAGAAACACAACCACCGCACGCATAAAAATATGACATTAGAAACAGCTGACGCGGTCGCCACATCGCCCCGCCAAGTAGCTGACATGTTCAATGAGCGCTTCGCGTCCGTAGGCGAGTCGAGCTCGGGAGTAGACATGCGCGAAACAGTGCCTCAAAAAGTAATGCTATATCACATCACTTTTCCGAAAACGTAATATCACACTGAGATATTACATCACTCCAAACATCACCCGTACATAGTCGATGACGATACGCAGTAGCGCGGGCGCGCGTGAGATACTAACATCACAGCTATCACCTACGATCACGCAGCGCGTGTTCTCTGGAGTCTAGGGCGTCTTTTGAAACTATTACGCGCGCTTCACTCGGTCCTCGCTCTCACTCGCGCTCGGGCAATGTTATTTAGAGTGATGTTTGGAGTGATGCTTGATTTCTCGGAGTAATGCGTAATGCAACATCACGCGTTCGAGTGATATCTCATTTGTGATATTACGCGCATTACTTACACATGTCTACTCGGGAGCCCGAGCGGTACCGCCGCGCGCGCGCAGCGTGCATACCCCCACCGCTAATTCAATATACATACAGCCAGTTACCGAAGACGAAATAATAAAAATAATCAAACAACTCAAAAATAAAAAAAGTTTTGGCATTGATCAAATACCACCATCTCTCATAAAACGATGTTCAGCGGAGTTGACGCAACCACTAACTCGATTAATAAACCAATCTTTAAATGAAGGAATATTCCCGGATGCACTTAAAGTTTCAAAAATTAAGCCTATTCTCAAACCAGGTGGAAACTCCAACGATCCAAGTCAATATAGGCCTATAGCGCTTTTACCAACAGCTTCAAAAATATTCGAAAAATGTATGTCAAATCGCGTCTATAAGTTTTTCGAGAAATTCAATATTTTAGATCAAAACCAATATGGATTTAGAAAGCACCGATCAACCTCACTAGCAGTCTACAAATATATATTGAATATCATGAGTCATATAAACAATAAAACATATAGCGTAGGGTTATTATTGGACATGACGAAAGCATATGAAAAAGTATCTCATGAAATTCTACTCTTTAAATTATACGGCATGGGGATACGAGGTTTGGCCCATAACTGGTTCCGATCTTATCTGCAAAACCGTAAACAATGCGTTCAAATAGATCATTATGACAAAGAATCCAACGAAGTAAAAGCGGTTAGCTCTGAAATGCGCCAAACAACGTGTTCAATTCCTCAAGGCAGTGTGTGTGGTTGTCTTCTTTTTCTAGCATATATAAATGACCTACCTACAGCTCTTGATCAAAACACCACCTGTATCATGTTCGCCGATGACGTTTCATTGTTATTTGATTGTACAAATAGTGTTGACTGTAACTTACAGCTAAAACGTACCTTAAATAACATAGAAGGGTGGCTCAGTGACCACAATTTAGAAATGAATTTGAAAAAAACGAAAATCATACAATTTAAGCCTACGCAGAAAAAACCTTTAGAATTAAAATTAGAAATAAATACTTGTAAAGTGGACGAAGTTGGTCATTTTAACTTATTAGGCATAACTATAGACTCCGGCATAAATTGGAAAACCCACATAGAAAATATAAAAACCAAGTTATCCAGATTTGTGTATGCGCTAAATGTACTAAAAAATACCACCAATCTAGAATGTGCATTATCCGCGTATTTTGCATATGCCTATGCATGGCTCCGATATGGTGTGGTACTGTGGGGAGGCAGTAGTGAAGCCCAGAAACTTTTTATAATGCAGAAGAAGTGTATTCGTGTTCTAGCAAACATACGCATCCCCAACAGCTGTCGCCCATATTTCATTAAATATAAACTATTAACACTACCCTGTATATATATAATGCAAGTAGCACTTTTTGTTCGTGACAACCCTAACCTATTTCAACTAAAAAAAGATGTTCCGACAACTAGATCACAATATAGAAATAAATTATATTTACCACGAGCAAACCTAGCCATGTATAAAAATAGTCCACATTATAAATGTATACTAATTGCAAATAAAATTCCTGAATCAATAAAACAATAACCTAGTGATAAGTTATTTAAAAAAAGAATTAACAAATTATTAATTGAAAAATGTTATTATACTATTGAAGATTTTTTAAATGATACCATATTAGAATAATAATAATTCAATGAATAATGATTTTATCAGCTTACTAATCTTATGTTGCGCAATAAGATAAATAATGTATTTGTATTAGTTTGTAAGTACTTGTTGTGTGCCCTTACAGGGTGTCATGGACTGACAAAATACTATACCTAACACCTTAACTACAATGTACATGACTATACAATGGAATAAATGAAATGAAATGAAATGAAATTGAATAAAATTAGAAAATTAATTCATAGCTTTTACGACACCGGTGATTTCCGGTAGCAATAAATCAATGTAAAACCTAAAGTGAATCATGCTATATGTAGCTTGACGTCATTTTTACGTCATCGGCACCAAAATAACGCTCCCGATGATTAATACCACAGAAATATATCGAGATAGAAGTAAATAATTCGTCGATTTGGTTCACTAATGTTTGACCAAAAAATTATTGACAAATGGTCATTTGACAAACAACGTTTCACCAAATAATCATTTGGCAAACGGGACATTTGACAAAAGTATCATCTTACAAAAACTTACTTAGCAAATGATTAATTAGCAAATACTACACTTGGTAAATGTGTTAAATAATAAAATTTCAATTGACGTTTTTTCATTTCACCAAATAATATGTTTCGCAAATTAAGCATTTGTCCAAATGTCATTTAACAAAATGTTATTTCATAAAAAGTACTTCTTTGTTCAAATATTATGATTTAGTCTGTTGGGTCATTTATTCCGCTACCCTCTTATCGCCACAAGTTACAAGATTATATAGAAGGCAAGCAATCATGCATTATGACGCTCCTCTCGCTTCGCTCGCTCCGCTATTGGTGGTCATAATACAAACTTAACCTAACCGACGACCTAGGTTATTTCCATGATTAGTTTAAATGCATCAGTTCGTTTTTGTTGGGGGACGCAGTCCAAACCTTAACCTAACCTAACAACCTAGTCTTTCTGGCAGCAGTTCGTTTTTGTTGCGGGACGCAGTTAAACCCTAACCTAACCTAACAACCTAATTTTTCTGCCAACAGTTCGTTTTTGTTGGGGGACGCAGTTCAAACCCTAACCTAACCTAACAACCTACTCTTCTTTCCAAATACTGTGTATTAATTTGACCTATTATTAGATTTATTAATAAACGAAACACTTGTCAAATAATACATTGTACCAAACGTTTTTAGACCAAGAGTGGTTTTCTATGATAACTTAGTTGCTAAATGTTCATTTTGTCAAATAATTATTTATAAAATGTAAATTTAACTGTTGATCATTTGGTAAAGTGAGTAGTAGTTAAATGATCAATTGGCGAAACATTTTTTTGCAAAACGTTGTTTGTCAAGTATAATTTTGCCAAATGACTTTTGGTCAAACGGCGGGACACCAAATTTTCCATTTCATTTGGTGGTATTTGAACAATTAATTATACCATTATTATCAGATCTTCAAATCTGCTAATAATATTGACGGAAACTGAAGTTAACGGTATTCAAAGTAGGTGGCCGCCACTTCTTTTTAGCACGCGAGGTACATACATACACTTTTTCCTTCTACCTCAATATATTTCGAGGAAACAGTAAGGTGGAGAGAATTGAAAATTAGGTATTTGTAAAATGTGTCGCTGTCCCGCACTGCCCGCCTCTCCCCCGCAGAGCGCGATAGAGACAACTGCAGCTTGGACCGAAATTACCTTTTAAAATTTCATGAAAACAACGTTTCGTAGTCCCCTGATTTCTTCCCCAAAACTTAACCTATTTAACTAATTTTTTCATTAAACATTGAAGAAAGGCTTTGGCCGTGTTCCTATGTTTTCTTTTTTTTTAATAATCTATGCAAATTTGTTTTCTGGATGTGTGAACACAGCGGAAAATCTGGCATTTTTTTAGGTTTTTGAAGGTTAATATCTCATTTGAGAATAAATTTATCGTAAAAAGGAAAACATAGGAACATATCAATAGTAGCCATAGATTTTTTGACAAAAAATTATTGCTCTACTGGCATTATCCAGGGAGGAAACAGGGGACTACGTTTGTATGGAAAAACTGCCCTCCTGTTTCCTCTTAATACAGTCACCTGCAATCAGTCTAGTGTCTAACCTCATTTCCCGGAGAATAGAACCTCATCGGCAGCTCTCGACGCCCGCTTACTATTCATTCCCTTTGTCCTCGCATATCTGAATAAATTTCTAAAGATAGACACAATACAAACAGAGGAAGCTTTGTCGGTTTCCGTTCAGGAATTTAGTTTTGTTCACAAAGTGCTTGAGAATAAATGTTTTGTGTTTATAAAGTTTTTTGACCGAGCGAGCACGAAGCCGAAGTATAAAGACAGACGGCCATTTCTCCAGAGATATGTCTGCGGTTACCTCATTCATCTGGCACTTTTTCATACTAAATGTATGGGACATATGAATGAGACGTAGACATATTTCTGGAGAAATGCCCACAAGTAGTTAAACTTCGGCTATTTAGGAGCGCGCGATACGTATTCAAGGTCGAGGCGCAGACAGTGCGATCCGTACTGAGGCATTCTTACGCATTTGTGAAATTTTGCTTGAAGTGCGTTTGATCACGGCGCTCACCTTTGTAGGATTAATGCTGTTATACTGTGACGAAGCTCTCCGTTTCAGCTTGCGCAAAGTGCCTTCGAATAACTCGTGCAAATACGTGTGCGGCAAATCCCACTTCATGGCCTTGGAGAGACGTAAATTTTTGTAATTACACGAGCTGTTAATAAAGAAAGCCTCCGATCGCATATTCGGGCATTTTTATTTTAAAATCTACGGTTAGGTGAAACTTAAGCCATATTCAAATACCGTCTAACCTGTCAGTCCGTGACGAAATGTATGTAGGTTGACACTAATCGTCAGTTCTGTGACGACCTGCTACCTGTCAGTTAAGAACGCACTTTAAATAAAAAAATATCGCCCTTAACTTCGGCTCGGGCGTCAAATACCTGTGATCTGAGACATTCTTTGTTTTGGTGTCCTGCCGTTTGACCAAAAGTCATTTGGCAAAATTACACTTGACAAACAACGTTTTGCAAAAAAATGTTTCACCAATTGATCATTTTACTACTAGTCATTTTACAAATGACTCACTTGACCAAATGATCAACAGTTAAATTTACATTTTATAAATAATTATTTGACAAAATGAACATTTAGCAACTGAGTTATCAGACAAAACTACTCTTGGTCTAAAAACGTTTGGTACAATGTATTATTTGACAAGTGTTTCGTTTATTAATAAATCTAATAATAGATATGGTATAGGTCAAATTAATACACAGTATTTGGAAAAAAAGAGTAGGTTGTTAGGTTAGGTTAGGTTAGGTTAGGGTTTGAACTGCGTCCCCCAACAAAAACGAACTGCTAGCAGAAAAATTAGGTTGTTAGGTTAGGTTAGGGTTTGAACGCGTCCCCCAAAAAAACGAACTGATGCATTTAGAATAATCATGGAAATAACCTAGGTCGTCGGTTGAGTTAGGTTTGTATTATGACCACCAATAGCGGAGCGAGTGAAGCGAAAGGAGCGTCATAATGCATGATTGCTTGCCTTCTATATAATCTTGTAACTTGTGGCGATAAGAGGGTAGCGGAATAAATTACCCAACAGACTAAATCACAATGTTTGAAAAAAGAAGTACTTTTTATGAAATAACATTTTGTTAAATGACATTTGGACAAATGCTTAATTTGCGAAACATATTATTTGGTGAAATGAAAAAAGGTCAATTGACATTTTATTATTTAACACATTTACCAAGTGTAGTGTTTGCTAATTAATCATTTACTAAGTGAGTTTTTGTTAGATGATACTTTTGTCAAATGTCTCGTTTGCCAAATGATCATTTGGTGAAACGTTGTTTGTCAAATGACCATTTGTCAATAATTTTTTGGTTAAACATTAGTGAACCCTTTGTTTTACCACCCTACTATTTCTTTTTGACAGAAACACGATAAAAAGAACCCACTGTGCACTCATCCAGCAGTGAGCCAAAGAGAAAATTACGCCTGCACCGCGTAATACGCGCGCATGATTGTAATACAATTAAGGAGATTTAGTGAGCAATATCGCAGTAAGTGCGTTTTTGTGGCCGCCATAACCGAGCAAATAACCCACTGTGCGGACACACGGCCCGAGTGACTACCAAACATCGAAATATCGAGGTAACTAGCAACCATATGGATATTGTCGCTTGAGTCGTATCCGACTCCGTTACTGGGTCATACACACTCTAAAAAATCTGAGCCAACTAAGAGAGATTTTCTCTTTGTAACGCCAACAAAGAGAAAATCTCTCTTAGTTGGCTCAGAAAATTTAAATAAAACAAACAAGATATTAAACATATCAACGAAAGCTGATCAATTAAAACAGCAAGTTCATTCGTGATTACAACAACAATGTAGAATCTTGATAATTTTAACAAATATATTCCTTGTTTCTATCATTATTGTCTTCTTTGTATGATTCGATCATGTTTAATTAGTTACCTTATACATCAATGTTTGTTGAATCAAAGCAGAACATGGTTAATTGAACTATGATAAACAATCAATATCATCTTAGTTGGTGCATCTAACGTCTTGTTAGGCTCGTATGGACACAAAATGCTTGATTATAACTATCACAATCTTACATATATATAGATACAGGAAAAATTCCCGCATTAAAAACCAATGAAGAGACAAAAATGTTTCTTTTATTGTATATTGTATGCCCGCAACGGGTAGCTGTAGAAACTTTGTACAACATGTCACCTCTGTACTTTAAACCGTGCACAGCTATGCAATAAATATTTCTATTTCTATTTTTATTTCATATAAAAGTATCACAATCTTGTTAGGAGCAACCAATTTTTTTTTAGAGTGCACATTTCGCGAAAAACGTCTTTCCTGCGGACAAAACAATGATAGTTAACGACCCGAATACACATCACTATGTTTTTTCATCACACTTGCTCGTAAAGGGTGTTATAACACGCGCGCTTATAGACCAACTCGAGCCGATTTACCCCCCGTGGGTTACAAATATCTATAACTCCCACGGGAGGAAAAACTGTATGAAAATCTATAACTCCCTCGGGAGTTATGAGTTTAGTTTTAAAAGTCGTACGTCATTTCAGACTAAGGAGGTTTCGAATCAGCCAAGGCTATTTCACATCTTCAAAACTTGGCTACAAAACCAATTTTAGTGTAAAATAAAACTTATATGGTATATTTTACTATTATTTCCGTAGTTTTTGCGATTATTTTAATGCAATTAAATTAATTTAGTTTAAAATTTTATTTTGAAAATCGGTACAATCTGGCGACATTGCCTGTCAAGTTTAAAAACTAAACGCAGTTCTTAGCATTATCTGTGGAAGACTATATTGAAAAAGTTGACAGTTGAAGTTGTCTCTTAGCGGGTGCGTTTAGTTTATTTCATTTTTATGTTTTATTTTTTTTTCCTCGCAAATGTGATGAAAAACATTGTGTGTATCACGGGCAGTAAGAAGATTACAAACTCGAGTCATTAAAAGCCCTCCGCCTACGGCGTCGGGCTTCTAATAGACTCTCGTTAGTAATCCCCTTCTTACTACCCTCGGTGCACAATGTACTATTATCATATAGGCCTAGAAGTAGAAGAGTAGGGTTATTTGCCTATAGGTGTCCAGCTAGAAAATTAGGTCCACAGGAAAGCCGCGAACACTTAACCTATACTACAAAATCTATACGTATGTTAAATAAAAATAAATATTAAAAATAAATTTTCATCACACTAACTCGAAAATGGTGTCATTACACGTATGTTCTACGGGCCGTAAATGACCTGTTACGCCCTAGGGCGTAATGGTTTTCTTTTTAAATTTGAAACGCTGGTTCTGTTTTACTCTTATTTGTCATGTTCAAAGGAAACGCCAACTTACTTTTTTAACTTTTATCACTGAAATATTTATTTAAAGATAACTGTTATTGCAAATACATATAAACACATATTTCGGTAACATTAATTAAATGTTTAAATATTGTATTTCAGTATTTTGCAAATATAAAATCAACTAAAATGGCCGTTACCGCTATGGTTTCCGAACGTGAATTGACATTCACATTGTCTATGACATATGTCACTAACGTCACTGTCTGTTTTAATATTTTCTTGTCATACTGGGTGGATTAACAAGGTTATTTTTATTTTAGATTTCCTCACAAGTGTGATGAAAAACATTGTGTGTGCCACGGGCGGTAAAGGAATTACAATCTCGTGTTATTAAAGCCCTTGGCTTCGCCGCGGGCTTGTAACAAACACTCGGTTGCAATTCCTTCGTTACCGCCCTAGATACACAATGTACTATTTTGGCGTATTTCGATGGTCCCGCGCTCCTAACCGGCCGAAGTTGGACTACTTGTTCGTACACTTGCGTGTACACTTGGGTCGTGTGTCACCCCGAACCCACATACATATTTCAGCATATTATCACGGCAGGGACTCATACTTACACGCGTTAACGGGTCGTTACACACTTTTATTGAGTCGTGTATTTGTTAAACGGTAGGTATACCTAGGTAGTTTCACGAGAGTTGAGGTGAATGATTACACACACAGCTACATGAAGTACTCATTGCAAAAAAAGTGAATGAATGAAATGAATGAGTGAGTAGGGGAGACCGGGTATGGTTGTCTCGCGGGTTGGTTGTCACAGTGGCCATAAAATAATACTAAACGAAACAATAAGTACATCGATCGGTGCTAAAAGATCGCAAGAGCTGTACATCCTTCCGTACTTCACCAATCGATGCACTTATTCCTTCGTTTAGTATTATTTTATGGCCGCTGTGACAACCAACCCGCGAGACAACCATACCCGGTCTCCCCTAAATAAACACAAGGCTATAGTTTAACTGAAGTTTTTGGTCTATCTTGCAATTTACTTGCTGCGCGTACGGAAAAAGCCGCTTTCTGGCCCAGTGTAGACATAAAATGATGTACACAACACGGGAGGTCAGCCTAGCACATGCTGAGACTGGTACCCATTACCAAACATAGTTAAGTTTTTTTTTTATATACGGATATCTACTAAATGTTAAGTTAGTGAAATAAGTTTCTATCGTTTTGTAATGTACTTTTAATTATGTTTTTGCTAATAAATGTTTTTGAATTTGAATTTGAAAGAAAGCCCTCGATCACATCGATAGAACTTCTGCGATCTCGGCCTTTCTTTGTATTACCACCCTAGTTGTGTCATGTAGGTACTATACTTATTCTATGCCTAAACCGACCAGTGTGTTTATCGTATAAGGACTCGTTATTTACTGCCCACCGAACTGTGACAGGGAGATACAAGTGTAATAGTGATTCCAACTAGTTACAGACCCCCTGGGGGTCCAAGATCAGTATCGTTGGCGCCCCGGGGTTCCAAATAGAGGGTTCAAGTGGAACGAACGGCGCTCGAAACTCACTCGTCCATCTATTGCTTGCTGTCCGGCCTCTAAAACAATGTAGGAACTACACAAATCTAAAACCGATTGGTATACACAAGGAAAGGTACCCAACTGTCCGACTCCGATTTTATTCATTTCGATATATGTTATAGAGTAGTCTAAAATTGAAAACACATATTTTTTTTGCTGCCCAAGTTCAACTTTTTAGAAGAAATTGTCCTTCAAAGTACTGAAAAGTGACTAAACCCTCCCACTTCTACAAAAAAAAATTCTAGTAAGTTGCTAGTTAATTACTGGTTTGATATTATGTTTGAGAACATGAATAACCACATTTTTACTAAAAAAAACCCGACAGCGGTGCACTTTGAAACTGCATAAAATCCGCCATTTTGTTTATTTTAACGAACTTCATACTCAGTGACACTCGCACCATCAAGACAAATCTAATGATGTATCATTTATTAAGATCGGATGTGCCGTTGAGTAGTTACGAGCGGACACAGGAACGGACATACATACATACAAGTCAAACACATAACCCACCTTTGGGCTTCGCCGCAGTCGGGTAAAAAGGTATAGGTAAGATTTTTTTATGTGCAGTAGGCTCAGGTTAGCGATATTCTATTCCAAATTTCAAATCGATAGCAGCAGTCGTTGCTAAAGTATCTGGCTGTGACAGACGGACAGATAGATGGACAGACGGACAGATTGACAGAGTCGCACCAAAAGGGTTCCTTTTTTACCATTTTGGTACGGAACCCTAGAAAAACCCTCGTGAAGTAATATTTTTCAGTACAAACGTTTATCAACGCGTAGCCAACTCAAAGGTTAACCTTTATACAAAGATCCCAAAAGTGTCAATTTGAAGTGTTCATCTATCGTAAGTTTGATAGCTAAATAATATTGTCACCTGACATGAATGAAAGACCTTGCGTCTAACATGTCAAAATAAATTGGCTATTTAGTTTGATGGTCAAAGAAGGTTTTGTGAAGGGTTAGCTCCTTTAAGAAAATAAGTAGATTCGGTCGGTTCTCGATACGAACAGAAAGAAGGTCATCATCATTCAGAATATCAATCATGGTTGAAATATGTTTCATTTTATACCTTGATACAGTTTCTCAAGAAGTCTCAAAGTAGCAAGACAATAAGGGGTTTAAAACACGATAGTGCATTACTTACCTAGAGCGGTAAAACAAAGAATGTCTCAGATTGCAGGTAGCTGACGCCCGAGCCGAAGGCAAGGGCGATAAATATGCGGTCGGAGGCTTTCTTTATTAGCGCCGTAGGTATTTTTTTTCGCACGCGCAGAGTAATTGCCACTTTATGGCCAGGTGTGACAATTGGGATGTTGAATAATGTTGAATGTTACAACATAATATAGTCACATGGATTGCAAAATACTAAATTATCATAACACAAAAGAAATAAACAAAAAATGTATAAAAAATATAAAGTTATGAGACCACAAAGTTAAAAAAAAAACGATATTTTTTTTATCGTCTTTAAGAAAAATTAAAGTCAATTTCGGAATGCTTCAATAACACTGAAAAAATAAATGTTTGACAACTATGTGCTTAAACGCACTTCTTCGTGCTCAAAATGGCAAAATGCTATTTTTTTCATATAGACTTAGTACAGCGATGCAACGGATGACGTCATAAATTCCTACCGTTTTGTATAGAGCGTTTTCAATGCTCAGTCCGATCTGCTACTTCTGATTACAATTTGTGGCTGTTATACTTATACCAATGTATTAGGTGTCATATAGATATTTGTTCCTCAGAAATATTAGAATCGATTTAGGACAGAAAATAAATCGAGTCAACAGGCTAATTACTCTACGTCACGCGTGCGGAAAATCCCACTTCCTAGCATAGGGGAGACGTAAAATTTTGTACCTACTTACCACGGGCGCTAATAAAGACCTCCTCAGATCGTATATTTATCCCCCTTGCCTTCGGCTCGGGCGTCAAATACCTGTGATCTGAGACATCCTTTGTTTTGCCAAGGTAAGCAATGTAATAATTTGCCGGCCGTGTTTCACTGCTACATATGACTGGCCAGACTAAACTTCACGAATTAACAGAATAAGTACCTAATAGGTACAGTCGAGTTCATCATTATCTGAGCAAAGATTGGACCAAAAACAACTGAACAAGACCCTATTGTCAGAAGCATAAGAACTAGATCAGATATTTTTGATCCGTTCTTTGCTCAGATAATGATGAACTCGACTGTACAGAAGTTTCACTTTCTAACAAAACTGACGTTCGGGCCCGACCACCGGACGGAACGCACCGGAACCTATCATACCTCTCTATCGAGTAACGCGTGCTCTTTCTGGTTGCTGGCCGAGCCCCTGGACGCCTGAGTGCACAGTATAATCACGGTATACGGTAGTTTTTGTTCCGATAAAAGGTACATCGGGAGCGCGCATGTGTGCGCCCCGTGTGCGCGCCGTGTACGGACGCACCACAGGCAAGCATCGCCGCGTGCTTAGTCAGGGCTGAGCAATCGTCGCGAGCGGTCGAACGTTCAAAATGTCTGCGGATGAAGCAAAGTATAGAAGACGTATATACTGCAGTGTGTTCGGATGTTTGAAGAATAATGCGCAAAATCCAGAATTGTCATATTTCTGCATTCCTAAGGATCCCGAAAGGTGTGTATTTTATTAGTACCTATATAAATGTTATATTTTAAGTCGTTTATAGAATGTTTGATCGTTTTGTGATCAAACTATACCAATTAAATAGAGTAGATAATTATTTTGTTTGACAGTGATGAGTAAAATTAACAGATTTTTTAAACGTGTACTAATTAAATAGTAGTTGATTCTATTGATACATAAAATGCCTCAAACACGAGAGTGGTTTTATGAAACGAGCCGAAATAACGTTGCATTACTTACATGTACACATACCAATACTAATTTATTTAAACTATTATACTTAATAACATTAACATCAGATGTGTGCGATCAGATACTTTCATATTGAAATAAGTAACTTTTACTAGGTTGACCTCGAACGATTGTTCGTTCGATCGAGGTCAACCTAATAAAAGTTACGTTCGTAGTAAGTAGGTATTTTACAGAACCGACGAGCGGCAGCCCTGTGCCTTAGGCACGCTCAGGTGTCGCGCGCTCCTAAACGGCGAAGACAAACTACTTGGTTGTCTTTATACTTCGGTATAATAGCAGTAATTTTTCTTCCTACAAAAGATACATCGCGCGCTTGAATGTGTGCGCGCCGTGTACGAACGCACTACAAGCAAAGTTTTAAGAATGCGTAAGAATGCTCCAGTATGGATCGCACTCACAAATACGTGCTATCTGTGTGAATAGGTGTGTGTCGCGCGCTCCTAAACGGCTGAAGTTGGACTACTTGTTGGTCTTTATACTTTGCCGGAGGGGTAAAATTTGGAACTAGTAGCCGTGCAATCATGGAGTGAGCCACTCCAGACTCCATAAAATCATGCCGGCACCTTTATCATTTACTTCATCACTACATAGTATAAAACAAAGTCGCTTTCTCTGTCACTATGTATGCTTAAATCTTTAAAACTACGCAAGGGATTTTGATGCGGTTTTTTTTAATAGATAGAGTGATTTAAGAGGAAAGTTTCTATGTATAATACATGCATAATATAATAGAGAAACACCGTGCGAAGCCGGGGCGGGTCGCTAGTGATACATAATTTATAGTTGTGAGCGTAGTTGGTAGGTCCATAATCGTCGTTTGTTTGTCTTACGACACCCTTCATAATAGAATGTTTGCTTAAAACTTACGGTTAATAGTTTATCTTACAAGTTTAACATCCAATGGAATTGATCAAACATTGTAGAATCCTGTACTTACAATAATTTCGTCTCGTATCCAAGGAAAAAAAAAGAAGGAAAACGTTTCGTAAGGGCCACTACCTAAAAATACCTACCTAAATGAATACCTAGAAGATAAAAACCGGTCAAGTGCGAGTCGGACTCGCGCACCGAGGGTTCCGTACAAACTCGTCAGTAGATACGTGAATAATTCAAGAAAAACTGTATGGTGGGACAAACTTAACTTGGCTCTTGTAAAACTGTTGTCCCCATACATCGACATATGCCGCGGTTAGTTTAGTAGGAGCAAATAAAGTTGTCTTACGATTTTAGCGAATTTCTAAAAAACGCTGCAATTTAGGAAAACCGTTTTATTTTTCCTGTAATATTTAGGATAATATGAATAATTCGTAATTATTACAAATTTTTCTGCTCAGTAACTTCGGAGATAATAGGGGGGGGGGGGGGGGGAATGGTATTTTTTTTTTTTAGTTTTTTGTCTTAAATCAAACACTACATGTCTAAGAAAAAATATAAAAACGGTTTTGGAATTTACATATTAAGCCATTTCATTTGATATCCCACTCGATATATTCGCTTAACTTTTGATTTTCGACGTCCCATTTCGGTCCCCTTTAAAAAAAAGTAAAAAAGGTATAAGACTTTTTTTCTGTCCCATAGGCTCGGGTTGGCGGTTTTTAACACTATTCCAAATTTCAAGTCGATAGCACCAGTAGATCCTGAGATATCTTGCTGTGACAGACGCCAGACAAATCCGCCATTTTGTTTATTTTAACGAACTTCATACCCAAGTGATACTCGCACCATCAAGACGAATCTAATGATGTATCATTTATCAAAATCGGATGTGCCGTTGAGTAGTTACGAGTGGACACTGGAACGCACATACATACATACATACAGGTCAAACACATAACCCTCCTTTGGGCTTCGCCGCAGTCGCGTAAAAACATAGTAGGAAATGTAATTGAAACCAGTAATAAAACTAAAGTTATGTGTGTTATAAAATTCATTTCGTATAAAATTGTAGTTGGTGCATTTTTCCGAACTCATATTTACAGCTGAAAGTTATCTCGAACACTGTATAACCTAAATCCAACATCAACAGTCTTATACACAATTTCTGATCCTTTTATTCTGAGTCTTATGTCCGTTCTAATAGAGTTGCTTTTGCTACTACACCTGTATTTCGGTTGGAACTTTTCAATCTGAGAAAGGACCGGTTTTTCGGTTATCATTTTGAAAAGCGGTTTGTAAAACTATTATCCCGTCGTATTTTAGTTTCGAACTTTTATCGCTGCGTTTATGAAATGAAAAGTCGCAGTTGATTCGACCAGTCGTGTATGTAGAAAGTCGACGTCAAACTCGTAGGTACGTAATATACAGGGAGCGTACTTTTCGTGCCGATGAGAGGCAAATGACGTCAACCGACATACAGGCTGATTTAGTTTAGGTTTTACATAGAATTAGCGTTACAATACATTTTCATTGATGATTGAGTCAATGGTAAAGGCTTTTATAAGTAAATATGTGTCCGTCTGTGTCTTTTTAATTCAATTAAACGGAAAACATCGCAGATTAGCAAAGCAATATTTTTGTTTTATTTTTTTTAATTAAACGGAAAATTGTAAATATTAATTTAATTTAAAAATGCATTTCCTATTTTATTTTCAATATCCCGTTTAAATAAATAAGATAACATTGGCGGACAAAGTTTGTTTAATAAAATGGCTTCTACCATTGACACCAACCAATGAAAGTAGGTAGTGATAGAATCAATTCATAGTTTTTACGATACCGGTTATTTCCGGTAACGATAAATTAATGTAGAACCTAAAATGAATCATGCTGTATGTAGCTTGATGCCATTTTTACGAGAGTACGTTTCCTGGTAATATAATATCTCCGGTGAACAGTTCAACGAGCGAACGAGTTCAGTTCAGTTATAACAGTTCATGATTGATTTATTTTGTTAAGTAAAGGTTTGTCGTTCTGATAAATGTCGTGCTGCTATCGCAACTCAAGTAGTCGTGTCCTCTAGATTGGAGGTTAATATAACGAGTTGTAATAAAGGCATATGTCATATGAATTGGTCTTTAAAATCTATTTAACTTGATATACGTATAACTCGATACAATCCTAATGAGTTTTATTTTTTAGTCCTTGACTTTATCGAGTACCATGGACACCTTATTGACTATTAGTTTCAACTAACTAGCCTATATATAACGCAAAAAATCAAGACGAATCTAATGATTCCTCACATGTTTAAACCAGTTCAGTAGTTTTCAAGTTATGAGGGAATAGACGAACATACAAATATACATACATATTATACATATGGTGCTTAAAACATAACCCTCCTTTTTGATTCGCGTAGTTCGGTAAAAAGCATGGTTTGTTAAAAAAAAATAGTTTTAAAAAATACGTTAATAAAAATAATTACGAAGTGTAAGGAAAATGACGATTGCTGAGATTTCGATGATGTAAGGCATTTTCGGCATAAAATGGAATTTTAGTACAAAAATAACATTTAAAAAGCATGACATAAAACAAAGATTAAAAATTTTAAAAACCCCGACCAAAAAATCTCTAAAAACTAAAAAATAATATGTACCTACCTATATTGGCATTTTATGTTTTATTTATGATAAGTTGTTGTCAGAGGACATTACATGCAATACTAAAACAAAAGGTCCTTCGACAGCAACTTATCTTAAAACATAAAAGGCCAATAGATTGGTAGGCAGGTACCTAAATATTATTTTTTTTACTTTTTACAGTTTTATAGACGGTGGTTTATATGAATGGTATTAACTTGCAATATTTTTTTCAGGTTTAAAGCAGTTATCCTTAACCGATTGACTTGAAATTTGCATGCGTATGTAAATCAGATGACAGTGCATATCATGACATGGAGCTATTCTGGTAATGGGGATGGAGGGTTGCCAAAGGATCATCTAAACTGCATTAGATTAGTTTCTGTTTTACCCAATGGTGTAACCCATTACACCGTATCATACCATTACCGTATGAAAGTATCAGGCAGAAAAAAAATTCTTTTATCTATGTACATAAATAAAAGACAAATTGATTAATAAAGTTAAAGATACTAAGTACTTACATATGAAAGAAACATGATGTTTCTTTATTAGTTTTTAATGCGGGTAGATTACACCACATTTTAAGTTACATATATAGATACAAGAAATCAAAGTACATAGAAATATTAAATGGTACTCACCTTTGGTCCAGACCGGGAATCGATCCAGGGGTACCGGGTAATGCAGGGGTGACGACCGCTTTAGCTTAGTTGGTAGTGACCCTGCCTACGAAGCAGGAGGTCCTGGGTTCGAATCCCGGTAAGGGCATTTATTTGTGTGATGAGCACGAATATTTGTTCCTGAGTCATGGATGTTTTCTATGTATTTAAGTATTTGTATCTATTAAATATATCGTCGTCTAGTATCCATAACACAAGCCTTATTGAGCTTACTATGTATGGGGTTAGTTCGATTTGTGTAAGATTGTCCCCTAATATTTATTTATTATTTTATTTATTTACTTTGATTTCTTGTATCTATATATATAAAGATAAAGATGTGCAATATACAACAACCATTCGTTATCACAAAACATAACACAATAAATGAAATAAAAGAAAAACCCAACAACAAAATTAGTAAGCCATTAAAAAATGGGAGAGGGGGAGAGGGGTGAAAATTCTTTTCTAGCACAGAATTCATGCTCCATCTTCGTATTCAAAGTTCTTGATATGTCTTCTGGTGCGTCTCACCCTCATGGAGACTGGTCGTATCTTCAACTTTTAACCAAAAAAATATTTGCGAGTATGGTTTTCGCCATTTCGTAGAGGTGTTTAATCTGTATATAATATAATAATGTTGTACAATACAACACAATACTCTTTATTGCACACCAAAAAAATACAGAGATCCTTAAATAAACAAGAACAAGAAGAATAAAGAAGAAGAAGAAGAAACTTGTATTCAGTCCCTGTGGCTTATTCTAAATATTCTTTGTATCGAAAAGTATGAGATTTATTATCATTCATACAGTTTGAAACATTTTATTTGCGCAAAATGACAGATTATTTGAATTGGAAAAACAACAAAATAATTTATTTTAAAATAACTGATTTCACACGTACCTACCTATTCGATAAGAAATGCACGAGTCAGTATCAAAAATACACAAATCGCTATATGGATGCCTACAATATTTGAAGAGTTCCTTCAATTTCACCAAGATCTCCTGATTCTGACTTGGTGACAATAGGACCACTTGGAAGGTGTACCCTTTTAAACAAAAAAAGGATGACATTAGATACAAGAAATCAAAGTACATAGAAAAATTACCGGCCCAGCGTCCGCCAGCGACCCTTGACCCCCGGAGCAGCCAGCAAGTGCCTCCAATTTTGCCGTCTACTTTGACCTTTGTATTATTCTGGTTTAATAGGTTTTTAACCTAAATGCCATCTATCTACACCGTGGGCCCGTAGAACCCGACCAACTTTAACCATAGATTCTAACAACTATTAGAAGTAAAAAAAGTTATGTGACGTATAGTCGATTAACGCTTACTTTCCGAGATATTCATAATTTTTAAAATAAAAGCTCCCAAGTGTGTAACAAGCCCTTATAAATGTGACTAAGATACTTTTACTGATTTTTTAAAATCCTTTAACTAAACACAATTAACCTTCGCAGTATTAGATGGTAAGCGATTACAAAGCCAAAATATTGACCTTTCGTTTCCATTGCAGCTTTTTTTTTCCTTTTTAATAACTTTTCCTCCAGTAAGGACATGTTTATAACGAGGGGCTGAATTTATTGATTTGTTTTGTTCCATAAGACTATTAATGTAAAATGACAAAATTTGACCTATGTTGATATAACGTTATTTACTTGTAATACCATCAGGAATACGTGGTTAAAGTTGGTCGGGTTATACGGGCCCACGGTATATACATATATGTAACATAAAAAAGTGAAAAGAATTTTTCAAATGGATCCAACCGTCTTTGAGTCATCTGATTTATCTGATAATACATAAACACCTATTACAGTTCAAAAGATAGAGCCCTGTGACAGACAGACAGAAACCCTTTGAGTATGGAACCCTAAAAAGCAAATATTCCTACGAACTGAGAAACTCCTCCTTTTTCGAAATTGGTTAAAAATGTGTTACGGTGACTTCCACAGAAATACTTATATCGAGGTAGAAGGATCATCGATTCATCGATTCATCATCATCATCGAGGTTCATCGATTTGTATGGGAAATTTAGTGATAGAAAACATAAATTTTTCACTTCCTTTGGTGGTATTTGAACAATTTCAAAGATTATTTCGACATAAAATAATAAATGAAAAATTAAAAAACAGTGCGGTACAGGAAAAAAAGGCGAAAGTATCGATTTTGAGAAAAATTACATTACTCAAAATATCTCAAAATTGGTGAAACTTTTACTAAACCTTAGCTTTATTTGATAGACCTAAGTCACAGTATCACCAGTTCACAGGTTATCCACACATCACCTAACACCCTGTATATACTTTTTCCTTCTAAATACCTCGATATATTGCTGTGGTGACTCCCTTTCGTGTTGCTTCTAAGAGTACTGATACCGAGGATACGATGTTGGAAATCACATTAACATTTAAGTGTAGTTACACAGGCTTGCATCTTGGCAAGCGTTCAATGTAAATCTAACGCTAACTTAGAACCGCTTACAAGCTGTGTACTTTGATTAAACTTAATACTGTTGCTTGCGGGGCACCGATCCCGTTTCGAATTACCGTTTAATATCGTTGAAATACCGTTAGGTATATTATGCCGTTCCTGCTAAAACCGGTTGTTTGCTGGAACGCAACGAAATCATTTCGTTTACTGGCACGGAGGAACGAAATTTTAACGCTCGCGTATGTTGGTTTCAGATCGTGTGCCCGGGAGCCCATGGTGATGTGTCGCTATGTGGGCGTGGTGTCGCTGGCTAGTGGTCGCCGTGCACGCTGTCGCTGCCGTGTCGCCCGTCGTTAAGATAGGTACATATGTGTCGCTAACGCAGCTGTGCTACGCTACTCTTTAAAAAGTAAACGAGGGAATTTCCAGATCAAACATTTAAAAAAAAATACAACCATCTAAGGAACCTCGTTTTGTGAAGTCTAAGAACATATGTAGTTAGTGTCGATACACTGGGTGGTTACATTGAACGTAATACAACTTATATTTTTTAAACTCATCTCCTTGATGCCAAAACCCTCTGCTAGGTCTCGTGTTGTTAATTTCATCTTAATTAATTAATATCACTTCTTAATTATTCACGCTCCTTGGGTCTCATCGTGGTTACCCTACTTAAAGAGTTAAGAGAAATAAGTTTGAATCAAAATGTTTAGTGAACCTTTTTACTTATTGCCGATAATTTATGAATAAAATGCATTTTGACGCATTATTGAAGTTATTTATCATAGCAAACAAACCAGGTCAGGTAAGCGTGACGTCATGAAGGGTGACCACACTACGAGATTTTAATTTCTTTATTTTGTTAACAAACTAGGGAAAGTGAATTACGACTTATAATTATAACTCAATTCGTGCATTTTGTTCTCTGTCGTTAACTGAGCCGGAATCGAATTAAGTAAATGATCTTATTTATTATTGCGTAATTTGTATTACGTTCAATGTAACACCCTGTTAGATGCATTCATTTTGCCGTTCTAGTGTAAAAGGCGACCAGGACGGCAGAATTCTATAAACGACGTCTCCTTCCATTTCAATTTCCCTGTTTTTCAAAACATTGATTCAATTTTTTTTTTCCAGGTGCAATCTTTACGGAAGAGGCGCGAGGGGGCAGCACCGAGCTGGCGTTCAAGTACGCAGTGTATAGGATCAACAAGGAGAGGAGCGTACTCCCGGACTCGACGCTAGTGTACGCTCCGATACAGTACATGCCGGCTGGGGACTCCTTCAGGAGTTACAAGAAAGGTAAAAATGCGTTAGGAGAGGAGCGTACTCCCGGACTCGACACTAGTGTACGCTCCGATACAATACATGCCGGCTGGAGACTCCTTCAGGAGTTACAGGGTACGCATCCATTAGGAGAGGAGCGTACTCCCGGACTCGACGCTAGTGTACGCTCCGATACAGTGCATGCCGGCTGGGGACTCCTTCAGGAGTTACAAGGTACGCATTGGTTAGGAGGGGAGCGTACTCCTACGCTCGATGCTATACTCTGTCCTGTTAGGTATTTAAATAAAGGTAAACAAAAAAACCACGTGACTCGGCTCGTTCAGCCAATCAAAGTAACGTTTTGTATCTGGGCCTTTTCATATTTTTTGTCCGTGCCGTTTTTTGTAGTGTTTCATATTTTTTGTAGTGGACTTCCACCCCGTAAAAAAAAAAATATATTCCTTAGAAATGCTTTTAATAAATTCTCCTTCTTCTACATTCTTTGAAAATCATACTGGTTTCAATATAAATTGCTTAATATGGTAAATATCATACTTTGAACCTAAGTACTACCGCTTTGACGTTCCATAACGCGACGAACTTTAGGTTTGTTTTAAGTAAAGTTCAGAGTGTTGTTTGCAAATCAGTCTTTATTAAATGAATTTTAACACAATAATACTTTTCTATAAATGAATAACATTTGCTGCACTAAGCGTCACAATAAAGTTATTTAATAAAATATGTCCATTACGTTACGTTTTGGTTCTCATCATAGCTTAACAATCATCTTAACTTAAGACATACTGAAAAAACTATCAAAAGTTATATTTATCACAATTGGCACATATTATTCTATCAAATGAGATCCAAATAGTATCAATAATACTTAATAATTCATATAAATTCTTAAAAATCAATCTCAGCCTCAGTAGGACACCGTGCCGTAATGGAACCATTCGTCACGTAATGGAACCACATGAAAGGTTTACATGCGTCGGAAATAGCTCAAAACCCTATACTAGATTTCAATAGAAAATTTATATAAATCTATTTCTAGCAAGCTTAACTACATGCACTACTAACAGTAGTGACATTGTGAAATCGTTTTTTTGTGTTTTTCTCCTATTATTTGCTTTTCCCTTTTTGTTTTTATGTAATGTTATGATGATGACGATCCTTATTGGGAGATACGAGTATATAATTTGATTTGATGTTTATTTAATAGTTTGATTGTTTTGTGATTGTGTTTCTGACATGGTATATTTTTTATTGTGATTACTTATATTATATTTTTATTTTGACGATCATAGTATAAAATCATGTAAATTGACATTAGATCAGACAGTTAATTAACAGAGTCAAAACTGATTTCATTTCCTTCCGTTAGTAAGTCATTACCATCTTGGCGAATTTCATTACCAGCGCGTATGTCATTACCTTCAGGCTTATATCTTGAAAAGTAATAAACTATGAAAGGTGCCTTTCTCAATAACATATCCATAAACGAGCGCTAAACCATAAAAAACCCTTTATTAGATCCAATTCAAGGAAATAAGAAAACTCGAGAGAATATCAACAATTTGAACGAAATCAGAGAACTACCCGTGTAAGTTTTTTTTTAAAATACCTTCGTTCATTTTTACTACCTACACTTACTATATTTTTAGCCCGACTAATTCAAATTATACGTTTTTAACGGCAATCAAGGACCTTAAAATAAATAGCCGGACGGAGTCTCGCTAGCAAAGAACTTGAAGCATGTCTAATAAGCTGGTTACCAATGTGTGCATACTGCTCGCAATAGGAAAAAAACTAGTTGATGTGTGCGTGCGGCTCGTATGTAAAAGCAGCCGGCTTATTAAAAATGGCTTCAGTTCTCTTTTGGCGAGACTCCGTCCGGCTATTTATTTTTAGGTCCTTGACGGCAATCTATGAATTTAAAATCAGCGGCATGTAAACCATGACTTTTCTATCCATACGGCACGTTTTTTGTTCCACTAGTACATTACGTAGCGTAGTGGACGTGACGTAAGTATGCCGGTAGTTAAATACATTGAAATAGTGCTTTGATTACTTGCAATTTACTACTTCTAACTTCTTTACATGTTACCGCACTTATGAATATGTCTAAATTAATAAACGGTTAATCTCAAAGTGGCTTCTTACCGTCAGTATATCCCGTTCGTAGTGGACAGAATTTTTTGGCACACCGTAACGCACGTCCAACTCATCACATTTTTGAAGCGAAACTTACATTTTACACCTAAGTAACGGTTATATTTGGCTCAAAAGGTCACCAGTTATATAGAAACACAACTGTTTTGGTAATTTTTTGTAGTCTATTTGGTAAAAACGCCGTTCGTTAGTGGACATGTCCACCACGTTGGTTTTGGAGGACAGCAAACAAATTGTGATTTTATGATTTTTTTACTCTAGCTGTTAATAAATCTGCTTCAAAATTGGTAAACGATAATATGATCGATTCACACAATAGCCATGTTCAGGCCTAGAAGGAGTCAGATATACGTAAAATTCGCCTCAAAGTTACCAAAGTGTACGTGGGACACCCAAATATCGGCACCTTTTCTTCGGTTTTTCTGACAAATAAAATACTTTTAGTATGTTTTAAAGGGATTATTCATCATAATTATACAGTAAATGAGTTACTTTACCATTTTTACAAACAAACATTATACTTTAGAACAATATTTAATAGAAAAAAATTACTCTAAAGTCATGGGACAGCGATATTTGGCTCAATATTTTTTTCTGAAATAGCCCATCTGTGGCGCAATATCCGGGGATTTACGCTTTTTGTCCTAGATGTCAAATTTTAGAGATGACAGCCCTAGTCTGCGATCAGCCTTGCCAGTGACCATGAGTTGTTCAAGGTTGTGCCCTTCGTTCCTTGCGATATCGCGAAGAATTCGAGTATTAATTTTACACTGACACTAGTAATATATTCATAACCCTTTTACACCCACACATCAGACAAACAAAACCCCATATCGCGGCAAAAACAAACTTTGCGGGCTCATATTTCACCCGCGCAAAAACTAAAAATATAGCCAACATAAAAACAGACCGGAAGTGGAGCGGCGGAGCAATATGGCGGCCGGAAGCGGTAAATTTGAGGGTGCTTGACACGTTGCGTTACTAAGGGCATTGTGGTTGTCTGGATGCGGAGTTAGAAGGAGGTGAGGGCCATTGTTTAAGGCTGGTTTTGAAATGGCATGTTAATTGCGGTGCCTTTGTTTCGGCATTTTTTTCTTCTGAATGTACAGTACCGGACAAAAATATATCGCCTTCACGTTTTTAGGCAATTTCTTTTTTATTTTTCATACAATATTTGCATGTTACTACATTAGGTATTAGGTAACTAGGTAGTATGTAGTGATGAACCCTCCTTGAACGATCGATGAGAAAACCCGCCCGCGATTTTTATTAGTGTTTTCTTGTTGTTTGAAAAAAATTACATGGTAGTATTATTTTATTCGTAACACGAAGGTGATATATTTTTGGCCGGTACCTGAGTGGAATCTATTGTATAAACCAGCGGTTGGAAACCTTTTACCAGCCAAGCGCCACATAGTAGCTAACGGAATTGACGGGCCGCACTTTGCTAATAATTCGCGAATGGTGACTTTATCAGGCAAAATGTACCACATTGAAGGTTGTCAATAAGGATGACTTCTAATATACATTATTATATAAAGAGTGCCTTATTAACAACCGGAGATGTGTAGCCTAAAACTGACACAATTATTAACAAGTATATTTAAGGATACTTTTCTAAAAAAGCTAGAGAGGCTGACACACTTTTTCCTAACATATTGGACCTTGGGGGCTATTCATTTATTACGTAAGACGGTTTTAGGGGGGGACCCCCCGGTCAACCATGTCTTATTTTTTCTTACAGGGGGCGGGAGGGGGTTTTGATCGATCTTACGTAAGATCATAAAAATGCGCAAAATAATCTTACGTAAGATCGATCAAAACCGCCTCCCACCCCCCTGCAAGAAAAAATAAGACATGGTTGACCGGGGGGTCCCCCCCTTAAACCGTCTTATGTAATAAATGAATAGCCCCTTGTTAGAAAGGAGTTGAGGGAACTCCTCCAATATTATAGTCACATGTATAGCAATTTCAGTATTGTATAATCGTGAAGTTATTTATGTAATAGCTTCTAAGTTTGAAGTCACTAATTTTTTTTAGAAATTTGTGACTTATTTATCCTTATTCTCTTATTTCAGCGTGTCTCGAGATAAAATCCGGCGCCATCGCGCTATTTAGCAGCGGAGGGCCAACGCTGAGCGCGACGCTGAGCGCCCTCTGTCGGTCCCTGAACGCACTCCATCTGTCGGCGTCTGCGGACATTGCCAGTCAAGGTTAGTATCCTACATAACTAGATGGCGCTAAGCGTATCTCGTGATAAAGTCGTGGCGTTATTTTGCAGTGGAGGGCAATACGTTAAGTGCGATGGTGATAGCCTGAATGCGCTCCATCTGTCTGTGTCTGCAGACATTGCCCGTCAGGGTTAGTTTTTAAATGCCACATAGATGATGCTGAAGGGTGGATTTCAGAGCGTTTCAACCGCCGTCATCACAAATACCGAATTTTCGACGTTTCAGTTTAAGAATGTATCCCATTTTTTTGATAAAATCCGAAAATAGTACCTACTTTCTTCATATTTTGATCAAATATATAGTGTATTTAAAAAAAAATTACATCATAATATCAGGACTGGCAATGACGGCGGTTGAAACGCTCTGAAATCCACCCTGGAACATCCCGTCATTTTGATTTTTAGCTTTTCTAGTAGAAATGAGATATTGATAGTCGTAATGAATGAGTCTTCATTTTCGCTTTAACGGTGTGCATAACTCCAGCTCTCGGTCAAATATGTGTGTAATGAGCAATTTTTCTTCCTGAGTCTTGAATGTTTCCTATCAATTTTTTTCTCTGAATTAATTAGTATCCATCTTACAGATGTTGCTTACTTTAGGATTAGGACCTCTAATCTCAATAGTTAAATTTTCGTTTCAGAACACAACGAATCGAACTCCTTCACAGTAAATCTGTACCCGTCTAGGAAACTTATGGACAAAGCGTTTTCGGACCTCACAGCTTACCTCAACTGGACCAGGATGGGCGTTATATACGAGGATTATGGATACGGTAGATATATCATCACCTTAACGCTTTCCCCTGTTCCTTTTTAGGGTTCCGTACTACTGTGCCTCAAAAAAAAAACGGAACCCTTATAAGATCTCTTTTTTGTCTGTCTGTCTTTTTGTCTGTCTGTCAAGTGTCGGGTACGCGTGGAGGTATCGAGTTGAAACTTAAACCTTATACTCAGGTTTATGATCCCTTGAAGAACTGTTAACGTCTAGGAAATAAAAACCATTTAACTCGTTTCGCAGGTGAACTGAACATAGCGAACATAGCGAAGGACGGTCGCGACATGTACTGCGTGCGCGCATCGCATGAGTACCGGCGCGCGCTCGCGCAGTTGAAGGCGCAGGGCATCACGCATATCATCGTAGACACCGACCCGAGGAAGCTACGACAACTGGCGAGAGCTGTAAGTCTAGAATACTCGTATCTATTTCCTCACGAGTATATGAGTAGTGACAGATCAAACCTGCATTTTATGAAGTAGCCTTTTGGCTCAGATAGTATGCAGTTTCCAAGGAAAACTGTCTAGTGACGACAGTGCTCAACATGGTGAGATTGGTGCCGTATTTTTAATTTTTGTCATTTTAAAGTCGTTGATGGCACGAAAATGAGTGTGGCTGGCTTTTTTACGAGCAGATTTGGAAACATACTCATACTCATTTATTCATAAAATATAATTATTCATAATTCATCGAAATATAATTATTCACATTTGTGTTTTTCATAATTTGATGATTAGCGATAATTTATTTATGTTGGTTATTGGAAAATACCCTATTGTAGCACTGGCGCGATTTGTATCATTGATTTGCGCGCCATCTATTGT
Source organism: Eudemis profundana (assembly GCA_947034925.1). NCBI lineage: Eukaryota > Metazoa > Arthropoda > Insecta > Lepidoptera > Tortricidae > Eudemis > Eudemis profundana. Next base: position 2,960,322 of record OX344817.1, on the reverse strand, counting down.
CGGTTAGTTGAGTGTTGTCAAGTTGTCTTCTATCTCATACTAGATGGCGCTCGCTATTGATGCCACTTAAAACTAGTTTTATTCTACCACACAATAGAAATATAAATATTTATTATGAAACATACAAAAACGAATATTATCTACAAGTAATTAAAGGTAAATAATTTTTAAATTAAAACTTAAAGTAATAAACTAAACCCTACAATAAAACTAAAAGAAAAAAATATAAGTTAAGGTTTACGCGCACCCTGACTCCACGGACCGAGTGTCTCGACGCCAAATGCCTCAAATCATTGACGTATACAAAGGACAGGGCTAAGCGAGCGCGCAGACGTTTCCAACGCGTTGGCGGTAAAAATACCACCAAATCAGTGCGACACGCGGCGCGTGCACTGGGCAGCTGGTCTTTATAGCTGCATTTTTTGTTACGGGGAAATTAGTTCGGAACTGTTCGAGTGCTCCCCAAATGCGAGGTAGATAACGTTGCCATGCAGATCCAATGTTTTTGAAAAGTCCTAACATTGGTCAAGCTCGACCGTAATCCTGACAAAATCCCAATATGTTAAGCATCCTAGACAGCAGTAAAATATAAAAAAAAAACTACATACATAAATGTTGTTTTTTCTTCCACAGATCCTCCAATTGCAAATGAACAACGAAAACTATCACTACATTTTTACTTCATTTGTAAGTATTTCCATTCTTGTGTTATTAAATTGATTGGGCTAGTTTCAGTAGTTCGGTGATTTTAATCCGGTTCATATACAGTGTGTTACCGGTATGCGGGCTTTTATTAAAACTGATAATAATATGCTTCATTAGCAATCGTTTGCAAGTATTAGCAAATCCTAATTATGCGAATTAACTGCACAATTCAATTTCCTAGATCCGCACTTTAAATGTAGTAGGTGTACTACGTAATTATCGTTATTCATATCGCTGATGCACTTGGTACAAGGCATGTCGTGGTACGGAGGTGAAAAGTTGAGAAAAACAATCCCACAATTAATTCCGTCCTTATCATTACGTTTATGTATGGAGTTTTTTACACAGCTTAAAGAGTTTTTTCTAAAATTTGACATGACAATTACAAAAGTATTGACATTGGCTTGTCAAATTACAAAACAAACATTTATTTGCAAAACTGATATTTTTTGCGTTAAAATGGCTAAAGACACATGTGAATTATCTGACATGATTTGTGCGACACGTGGAAATGTTCCTCAAGCCTTGAGACTTTATCGAGAGTGGTTTCGAAATCAGCGGCATCCACATAATCTTCGTTTGATAACAATGGCTGTCCAGCGAGGTCCAGAGAATGCATGGTCCTATCTGGTTAGTCTGAAAGGCCTATAAACGGAATTGTGCACGTACAACTTGAAGAAAGGATTTTCAATCACTTCAAACAGGTCCAAATGTCTAGTACTCGTATTGCTTTTTAAGTTTTATTTTATTAGTGTTGTTTTTCCGTAGTTTTCTTAAGTGTAGCAATCCTGGTATCTCTAATTGTTGAAATAGGTAGATGCAGGCATTTATCTTGATGTCTTCGTTATAAACATAGAATGAAGGGCTGGCATTTACATCTAATTGTCAATTTAGTACTTTGCTGTACATTGCTTGCAATTAAAATTTTGTTAGAAAATTTATGAAATTGGAATTTTAGTCGATGAATTAAATGAAGGTTATGGTTAGGTTAAGAAACAACGTTACTTTACCCTACTTTAAAAAAAGCCTGCTTGCTGGTAACGCACTGTATATTTGTTTGAACTGGAATAAAATCACCGAACTACTGAAACTAGGCCAATTGATCTGCTTTTATTTTACACTTATGTCAAAAGCATTCTTCTCTGCTACCGTTGTTTTATTGGGATTGTTTAAAAAAAGTGGTTTAGTGTTAAATTTAACATAGTCTTCCTTTGTGTAACTAAAGTTACCATACGTTACACAAAGGAACAAGATAAACATTTTGTTTACTTAAGTTCCAACTACGGACTATTTTGAAAATGACCTATAAAACAAAGCTAATCTAACCTAGTTTATATACTTAATGAAGTTTTAAAAAATGGTGAAACATTTTCAGTTTCGGAGAAATAAGAATATCTATGAAATTTGATAAGCGTTTATCGATAAATCGATACCTGTTCTCTGTTCTTTAGGTATTTAAAAAAAGGTAAACAAAAAAAAACACGTGATCCGGGTCGTTCAGCCAGCGATACTGTGCCACAGATATAAAACATTACTTTGATTGGCTGAAAACGAGTCACGTGGTTTTTTCGTTTACCTTTTTTTGAAATACCTAAAAGGACAGGCTGCTCCTGCAGTTTCCTCATTAGTTAAATACATCGATATTATTCAGGACATGGAACTCTTCGATCTCGAGGATTTCTACTACAATCGGGTCAACATGAGCGGTTGGAGACTAGTCGACCGTGAGTCCGACAAGGTCAAGGACACGTTGCTAGTCATGGAGAAGTTCCATCCTATTGGCGCTAGCATACTCACTGGAGGGCACATTAAGGTCAGTAAAGATCAACATAGCTATTGACCGTGACTCTGACAGTGTCAAGGTCACGGTGTCAGTCACAGAGATCTATCCGACTTGTGTTATCATACTAATAGGAGAAGTTCCATGCTATCGGCTTTAACATACTGACCGGAGGGGACATTAAGGTCAGTAAAAGTCAACATGAGCGGCGGATTTATCTCCTCTTTTCCATGACCAGCAGTGTGTCAAAGACTCGCTACCTATCGCGGCGCTAGCACACTCACTGGAGGGCTTAAGGTCAGTAAAGGTCAACATAGCTCTTGACCGTGACTGAGACAAGGTCAAAGACACGCTCCAAGTTATGGAAAAGTTCTATCCTATCGGCGCATGCTGACCGGAGGGCAGATTAAGGTCAGTTAAGGGCAACAAAAGCGGTTAACTTATTGACAGGGATTTAGAAAAGGTTAAGGACATGCTTATAATCATGGAGAACTTTCATCCTATTGAACCTTTGAGTCAATCAAACCACGTGAAAAACAGCCACATGGCAGTGATGTAGCCAAATTTGCGACTTCTGTTTACTTTCGTAACCTTGGAAATGTCCTTTAGAGACCAGTTAAGGGGTGTTTCCAACTTTCCACTGACAAGTTACTGGGCTGGGTAAGGACTCAGGGAAACTCTTCATTGTGAAGACCTACAGACGTGACCTTAGAGTCCTCACTATTTACAATATTTCCAGACTGAACCAGCACTTCTGTACGACGCTGTCCAAGTGCTAGCACTGGCCCTTGCTGGTACGAAGGAGGTGAACCCCACCAACGCGTCGTGTGACGAGGAAACACAGTGGACTCATGGGAAAACTGTCATGGAGAATATCAATAAGGTAATTTTAAGATGCTGCAAGATCCATCCCCTGAAATTAAACGAGTTACCATCACCCTCAAAAGATATTTATGACGATGAGGAATCATTGTTCGACAAATATAATGGGATAAATGAAAGTCAAAGATTATATATTTGGGGTTTGTTTTTCCAACTGCAACGAGTGGAGGCCGCGGCGTAGCGACCGTATCCAGTGCGCAGTCTGTTGAGGTTACGCCAGGTTTGCCTTGAGCCTTTACCAGGTTCTATCCTATCGGCGCATAATTCATGGATGATAGTCAAATGTTGATTCTTAAATTAATTATTTTGTCCAATTAAAATATAATTTTACTTTTCAGATCCGTGCCCACGGCCTCACGGGGCCTATTCAATTCCAAAACGGCATCCGCACCAACTTCACCCTTCAGCTGATGCGGCTAGTGGGGGGAGAGAAGGGGGGCACGGTTGTGTCTGGACACTGGAGTCCGGAAGCGGGTCTGACCATCACGGACCCGGCAGCGTACAAGCGAGACCCACCGCCTAATGTTACGCTGACTATTGTCACTGTTGAGGTATGAATGGGAAGGAGGGGCAAGGTTGTGCCCGGACATTGGAGTCCGGGAGCGGGTCTGGCCATCAGAGACCCGGCAGGGTATAAGCGTGACCCTCTGTCTAATGCCACGCTGACTATTGTTACTGTTGGGGTATGTAGCCAACTGCAGATGAGGGATAGGGGCTGAGGAGACGCGCGTTTGTTTGATCACTAGATCCAAAGCGGATATGGCAGCATACAAGTGAGACCATATACCCTAGTCATTGTTGAGGCTCATTGTAATTATTTTATCCAAGTATACCACCACAATTAAGTGTACTTCGCTATGTAAAATAAGGCTTAGAATATTATCACCCCCTTAACATCCAGCGTGTCCTAAGAGGCGACCAAAGGTTTTTTTTTTTTTTTTTTTGCAGCCCCTCCTGGGCGTAGCGATTTTCGGACCGGGTGGTTGGCCGTGGCGTTCCCTGGGGTCGAACCAGGTCGCTAGCCAGACCACCCTGAGTTGGTCGGACTGGGTGGGAGCCGGGAGTGCCTGGGGTCGAACCAGGTCACTTTGTCCGGTCCACCTCGATATGATCGGGCTAGGTGGGGGCTTCACGCCTGGAGTCGAACCAGGTCGTTTGGCCAGGGCCACCTTGACTTTACGCTGATTGCTCAGAGTGAGCAACGGACCAGCGGGAAGGATGACTCGGGTCATCCTGTCCTTATGTGAACTTGTGTATCGAACTAAAGGGCCTGCCAAGCGTATCGGTTACGGTATATATTCCACTTGGTTTATCAAAGGCAATTTTTACGCCACTATGTCGAGAGAACCTTACTGTTCCTTCTTCCTCTTCTTCTTCGGGATTGATCACTTAAAGTAAATTAAAAGCGTAATCGCAATTTTCAGCAGTATATTTCTCGTTTCCCATTTTGTATTTTGACGTTTGGAGATCCTTTACACCCCCAAAACATGTTTTGACAACGGAGGACCCTTACATCTCCATTAATTTTAGTACTTATATGTCTTTTTATTTTCAATTTTTCTTTGTAATTTATCTTGTTTTGACGCCTAGAGACCCTTTGCATCTCTAAAAATGTAGTTTTATGTTTATTGAAATGTATTTAGTTAAGTAGTTGTTTGTGATATGTAATGTAATATTGTCACAATTATTGTAATGCTTTTTAAAAGAGAAACTGGTGAGTTTCTTCTGGCGCCTCTTCTCACCAGAATGTCATGAGCCGAAGTGCCAAAAGAATCAGACCTGAGAAAGAGCCCTTGAGGCCTACTTGCAGAAATAAATTATTTCATTTCATTTCAGGAAAAACCCTACGTGATGGTGAAAGAAGGTTGGAACCTCCAAGGCAACGCGCGCTTCGAGGGGTTCTGCATAGACCTGCTGGCGCGCGTGGCAGCAAAGGCGGGCTTCGCTTACCGGCTGCGGCTGGTTCCAGACAACATGTACGGCGCCAGGGACCCGGATACTGGGCAGTGGAACGGGATCGTCAGGGAGCTAATGGACAGGGTAAGTCGTTTTATGATATAGAGGTTATATAGAGGCAACTGCTGTTCTGGTAGCAGTTTTGGGGAGAATCTCTGGTAATGCTTAGGAAATGTCCGCTAGAGACATCGACAATGTTCAGGAGACCTCGACTTGGGTAGTGGAACGGCAGCTTACAGAGCTGATAAATAAGGTGAGTCCTTGAATGTTGTCGGCCATTCTCACGAAGTATGACTGTGCCTAATTACCGCGTCTCCATACATTTAGTATGAAAACAGCGTCGTGGTAAGTAGGTGACCGCAGACATACTTCGTGAGAATGGTCGTTGTATGAGTATAGTGATACAGCGGGATCTAATTTTATTATAAATAAGATTTAAAAAATAGTACATTACTGCAGAGGCCGGCAACCCCATTTCCCGCCGAGGTATGTATAGTGCTTTTCTCAAACATGCAATAAAATAAATGAACTTACTATAATAACCTTACTTAATATTTTATAACACAAACAAACTGGCTGTCAGAAAGTGACATTAGTGACATTATATCCATAGACAATGCAAGTTCGGCCAAAAGCTGTTTCAGTTCACATTTTTACCGCGAATATTTAGATGAAATATTTTAAATGTGTATTCTTGTGGTTTAGTTTGCAATTTATTATTATAAATTGCAAACTAAACCACAAGAATACATTGGAAATTGTTTATAATGTGTTATTTGTTATGTTCATGTCAATTTTGGGCCCAAATAAATGTGTAATGGACATTAAAAAAAAAAAAAATTGCCGGCCTAGGCCGGCAATGTAAGTATGAAATTCCATTCCGTGCCAAGTGTCAAGCCGCATATGAAACGAGATACTTTGTGGCCTATTTTTAGGCACGTAATGTCAACATTTCATGCCATGTTTGAGAAAATGTAATTTTTTCATTATGAAATTTATAGTTATTTATGTGACTGGTGCATAATGAGAGGCATTAATACACGAGTGTGGTTTTATGAAACGACCCGAAGGCTAGATAAGATCACACAAGTGATTTAATGCCTAATTATGTACAGTCGCATACATAACTTTATCTACATGCATATCATACATTTTCTACAATATGTACAAATATGGCCTGCATTTTCAAGTGGTACTATTAACTTATTTGTAGGTAATACCTAGTAGGTATAAAACCTAAAAATAGGTAGATGTTAAAACCTTTAGTGTAACAATACCCCGGTAGATGGCGCTGTTACATTTGTGAAACTTACTTTAATATAAACATTAAGATACAGTGTGCTTTAATGTAAACATTAAGATGCAACCACAGGTACAGGTTTCTTGATATAGGCCATTTGCTTATCGTTCCTGAATATATTGTACGGAAATTATAATATGGATGTAGATTATAGTACATTGTGTATCTAGGGCGGTAAGTAAGGAATTACAAACGAGTGTTTGTTATAAGCCCGAGGTGAAACCGAGGGCTTTAATAACACGAGTTTGTAACTGGATGCTATTACACCTGAGCCGTCGTGAACTCAACGGTAACGCCAAAAATACATCAAGATTGTCTTGAATCACACAGCGTACGTTCCAAACGTCTTCTTAAAATTATGCTTCTTTTTTCAGAAAGCGGATATCGCTGTAGCATCCATGACAATAAACTATGCCCGGGAAGCCGTCATAGACTTCACGAAGCCTTTCATGAACCTCGGCATCGGTATACTTTTCAAGGTACGTCACAAAGCGCACGCCTTGGTAGAAAATTGCAATTTAGGAGGACTGCGGGACTCTGAAACGCTTAGTTCGAATCTCATATCTTGCCGTTTTGCTCACTCATATGTTCTATAAGAGAGAGCAACAGGGACCGCTCGCGTCACAACGAAGAAGTTAGTGATGAAGCCCCGTGAAGTGGTGGTTGTCATTGTCTGCACCAACGGGCGGCAGCTCTGTGCCTTACGTGTCACGCACTCCTAAACAGCGAAGACGAACTACTTGGTTGTTTTTATACTTTGACTGGGCTTTAAGGAAAATCTGTCACAGCAAATAGCCAATAGCAGGTACAAGCATTGATTATGGGACTGGGTCCATTTGAGTAAGATTGTAGGTATTTATTTATGATCCGCAGGTTCCAACGTCCCAGCCGACGCGTCTCTTCAGTTTCCTGAACCCCCTGGCCATCGAGATCTGGCTCTACGTGTTGGCTGCGTACATCCTGGTGTCCTTCACGCTGTTTGTCATGGCGCGGTTTTCACCTTATGAGTGGTATGTACTTTGTGACTCAGGAACGGCCATTATTTAGAGATCAAGGGCCCCTATAGTGCGTACCGGATAACAATAGACTCTAGAGGGTCACAGAAGCAGGGAGTCCAAACATTTTCTTTAGAGTTGTAATAATATTTATTTGATGTAAAATCTTGGGTGCGTAACGATGGCGATAACATTTTTTGGTATAATATTAGTCGCAATAACGCTCATTTGATATAATTATTGAATCATATAGAGTCTGTGCGGAAAGAGAATAGGCGTGGCGAAAAACGAAACTAACCTAACCAGTATGTATGGAATTATTTTTTGCAAATACAGTAGAAAAGCATTACAGCCCCCCCCCCCCATTTAAATCCTATTCTCTTTCCGCACAGACTCTAACAACGGTTTGAACTGCGTCCCCCAACAAAAACGAACTGCTATCAAAGTTGGTTAGGTTAGGCAAATAAAACGCAATTTGCAAAAGTAAATTAAATATATTTTTACATTAAATGGTAATAAAACCTCTTGATAATTATAGATTATGATTTATATATAAAATGAGCATTATACCGTATAACGGTTATAAGAATAAGTACTTCCCTGAGGGGGTGCTCTGGCAACGCTGCAAGTGGCTGACCAATAAGGAAATGGCCTGGAGTCAACGCCTCCAAGTCATTTGGGTCGGAGCTGAGCGGACACAACGGACGGGAATTGAGCACCGCCTCAATTCTACAAAACAACGTCGCTAGCTCCTCAAAGGTCAAAATAGTTTGACCCACAACCTTGTACATATGTGCCTTGGCTTGTTTTACACAGGCCTCCCAGATTCCACCCCAGTGGGGGCAGCCTGGCGGATCAAACGTCCAGGTGATACCCCGACGGGAGAGGTCTGTTTCAATTTCAATCTTATTATCTAACAAAAATTTTACAACATCTTGTAAATATCGGTCGGCGCCCTTGTAGTTGGTGCCACAATCTGACCGGATCAGAGACGGAAGTCCCCTACGTGAGACAAACCTATCCAAAGCAGCAATAAAGGCCTCAGTCGAAAGATCACTAACAAGCTCAAGATGCGCGGCCTTGGTGGACAGACATACGAAAACGCACAGATACGCCTTTACCGTCTTCGCGTTGCGGAGTTGCGAAGTTTTCACCAAGAAGGGTCCGGCGAAGTCCGTTCCAACCCTGGAGTAGGGTCTAGCCTCAGTGACCCGGTCCGGTGGTAGGTCACCCATCTGAGGCTGCATCGTGGCTGCCTTGAGTCTGAAACAAGGCAAGCACCGAAACACGATGCCCCGCACGAGTCTTCGGCTGTTCAAGATCCAAAACTCCCGCTGTAGAATGCCCAGAAGCGCATTGCAGCTGGCATGGGAGTTCTTAAGGTGGCGATCGGTCACCAACAAGTCCACCAAGTGCCCCTTCTTGGGCAACAATATGGTGTGGCGCGCCGAATACGACAAATTCGCATTACGAAGCCGTCCTCCAACCCGGAGTACTCCTGACTCGTCCACAAACGGGTTGAGGCGAGCTATCACCTTCTGCAATTTGGGTCGCCCTTTCCGTAAGGTCTTCAACACATCCCCAAAGTGTTCCTTCTGTACAACCCGAATCCAATGAAGTAGGGAGGTACTCCGCTCTTCACTGGTGAGAACACTACCACGTGACCGGTTGTCAGGGTGGCGACAATTGTGTAAGAAGCGTTTGACCCAAGCGGTCACTCCAACAAGCTTGTCGAGGGAGCTGTACCGTTCTAGCAACCAAGCGGTGTCTGGCGCTGGAGCTGTCTCGACAAGGTGGACCTTCAAACCAGAGGATGGGGTCCCAAGCACACAACTGGCAGGCCAGTGTGTCTCCCTTTCCAATAACCAATTTGGTTTCCACCACAGTGAGTGGGCAACAAGCTCAGGTGCTGAACAGCCCCTGGATGCCACGTCAGCTGGATTCAGTTCACCTGGCACGTGTCTCCAAACCAATGCAATCTCAGAGTTCTGGATCTGCGAGACACGGTTGGCCACGAAGACCTCCAAGCTATGGACTGACGACTTCAGCCAGCACAAAACAATCTGACTGTCCGTCCATGCGTAGGCACCCTCCGCAAGGTCCACGGTGTCCTTCAGGGTGGAGGCCACATGGTTCATCAGGCGTACAAGAAGAGCAGCACCCGCCAATTCCAACTTCGGAATTGTCCAACGCGTCCGAAGGGGGGCCACCTTGCTCTTCGCCATGACCAAGCGTACGTCGACCGCTCCGGCGGAGCTGACCGTTCTCAAGTAGACGGCAGCTGCAAATCCTCGCTCGGAGGCGTCGCAAAACCCGTGAAGGGTAGCCCTGCATTTGCCTGCAGGCAACAGCTTACGCGGAAGTTCGACCTGATTGATCTCCGTGAGCGTGGAGAAGTAGGTCTCCCAATCGCTCAGCAAGTCCCCGGAGAGCGGATCATCCCAGCCCAGTGGGACTATCCACAGGCGCTGCATAAACGCCTTGGCCGTGAAGATGACCGGTGCGATCCATCCGTTTGGATTGTACGTTCTGGCCACCGTAGACAGAACAAGCCGCTTTGTCCAGACCTTCGGGGAATCCAGTTCCACCCGATAGGTAAACACATCTTGGACCGGTCGATACTGCACGCCCAGGACCGATAACATGTGTGGGTTCTCGGCGTTTTCGAAGAGGTGCGGGTCTTGCTGGTGCTCCTCAGGGAGCCCGGCCAACAGTGCCGGTGAGTTGGACAACCATTTCCGCAACTCGTAGCCACCAGTCCGCAAGAGTTCAACCAACTCGTTCCGTAGAACCAAAGCTTCTTCGACGCTATTTGCCCCGGTGCACACGTCATCTACAAACAGGTCCCGTTCCAAAATGGCGGACGCTCGAGGGAACCTCAGTCGCTCTCGGGCCGCCAATTCAATCAAAGTACGAATTGAGATGTACGGGCTGCTCTTCAGGCCGTACGTGTTCGTATTCAGCTCGTACACCAACATCGGTTCATCAGGGCTCTCGCGCCACAATATCAGCTGATACCGACGGTCTTCAGGATGGATCACAGTCTGCCGGAACATCATCCGGATGTCAGCGACGAACACTACCTGATGCTTCCTAAAGTTCGTTAGGATGTCCGTCATGTCCTTGTGCAGCTTCGGACCTGCATGCAAACACTGGTTCAAGGACACGCCCGTCGAGGTGGCCGCGGAGCCATCGAAGACCACCCGAATCTTGGAATCCGGGGACTTCAGGACAGCGTGGTGAGGCAGGAAGTAGTGTTCAACCGTACGCCAGTCCAGGTTAGACACCGACATATGTCCTAACCCCTCGTACTCCCTCATGAAGTCCACATACTTCTGCCGGAAGAGCGGGTCTCTTCTCATGCGGCGCTCCATCGAGACCAGCCGCTTCTCAGCCAATGCGCGAGAAGCACCCAAGGGTGGTCGATGAGTAAGCAAAGGAAGTCGAGTTATGAACCGACCAGAGCGGAGGCGGCCAGTGTTATTCTGGTAAAACAACTCGCACTCCTGTTGCTCCGGACTAATCCGCGGCGCGGTCGGCGGTTCTTCAATCTCCCAGAATCGTTGCACGGCTTCTGAGAGTGCAGTTCCAACCAAGCAGCTCTCCTCAGCAGGAGGTGGAGGAACTGCCAACACCTGACCCATCACAGCATGTCCAAACTTGGTGTCCAAGGCCACTAGGCCACCAGGCTGTAAGGTCCGTTTGCTGGTGAGCAAGACCCTCCCTAGGACGTCCGCACCCAGCAGCACGTCGATCTGGCTAGGGGTGTTAAAGCCAGCATCAGCCAAATCCAAACCAGCTGTCAAGTCGCGCACCTCCGGCGGCAGCCGCACTTGGGGGAGTCGCCCGACCACTTCATCCAGCACCAATGCGGAAGCTGTAATCCTCGCATGGGAAGTGGGACTCTGCCCAAACGTGAAAGTAACCTGTCCGGCCAGGTTTGACACTTCTACATTACCTACACCACGCACAGTGTCCGGGTGGGGTGTCATATCCAAGCCCAACCGTTGCACCAACCGACTGGATACCAAGCAGCCTTGTGCGCCCGTGTCCAGGAGAGCACGTGCACAAACTGATCCTTCGCCAGGACCCCACACACAAATCAAGGCCGTGGGCAACAACACGGTCTTGTGGGTGTTGGCGGTGGTGGGTGCATGGGCGGCGTACCCCTATTCGGAGCGCCGGGTGGCCTCCGGGTCCGCTTGGTAGGGGCGCTCAAACCGAGCGAGTGGGTCCCACGCCGCTTCGTACGCCCGCCGAGTCGTGCGTGCCGTCTGCGGCACCCGATACGCCTGGGGGCGGCCGAACACCGGCAGCCTCGCCTCTAGGCGGGGTCGCTCCGCAAGCGGTGGCGACATTCGCGGCGCCGACCGCGGCGGCGACGATCGCGGCGGCGACAATCGCGGCGGCGACATTCGCGGCGACATTCGCGGCGGCGACATTTGTCGCGGCGACAATCGCGGCGGCGACAATCGCGGCGCCTGCCGAGGAGGAGGCGGTCGCGGGCACCCGCCCGTAGGACCCCCCCGTGGGGGCGCGGGCGCGCGCGCAACCGCAGCGTAACTCTGGGGGAGGGGGGGGGGTACCACCCCGACGGCCCCTCGCCTCATTGGCCCTGTACCCCTGGTCAGCCCGATGCTGACTCCGAACAGGGGGGGAGCATGACCCCCGCGCAGGGGGTAGTTTTGAACCCCCACTACGGTTCATGCATAAAATTGGGTGGTGCTTCCCATCACACCAACTGCATGTTTGGCGGTGGGCACAATCCCTAGCAAAATGATTGCCCAAACAAACAAAGCACCACTGTCTCTGCTTTGCGATACCGCGGCGGCCCTCTACCCGCTGGTTCAGGAACTGCTTGCACGCGGGCACCCTATGGCCCGGGTTCCGGCAATATGCGCAGGGGTCTGGGTCCGCCGTCGCCACATTGTAATGTCGGGGCCCTGGTGGGTGAGGTCCCGACTTGCCCCTATATCCCCTCGGAGAATCAATCCTCACCTGGGGACGGGGTGCTCCAGATGGTCTCGGAGGGGAGGACAAATCCGAAGTGTCTGCCCGTCGACATTCGGTTTCCAAAAAGTCCACCAAGTCGTTGTAAGCCGGCAGATGCTGGGCACTATCCCCACCATACCGGTGCTCGAACCGGGCCCGAACATCATCAGGCAGTCGGTTCAACAAAAAACTCAACAACATATATGACCACTTGTCCACGGGCAATTCCAATTTTTCCAGGCCCTTTGTCGCACTCAGGACCGGATTCAACATTTTTATCCGGATGTCGGAGACCTGTCCGATCCGAGGAATTGACCAAATCTTCCCCATGAGCGCGTCCGCTAGCCGTCGCACGTTCTCGTATCTACTCCTTAGTAACGTGCGGGCGGTTTCATAGTTGTCGTCGGTTACCGACAAATGCGCGACCAGGTCGCGTGGCTCACCGACCAAAGCAGACAACAACTGCGCCAACTTCAAAGATGCAGGAAGATCCGTCCGTGCATGTACCAGACTGTCAAATAAATCAATAAAACTGGTCCACTGGTCTAAGTCACCCCGGAACACAGGAATCTGGATGGCAGGTAAGCGAGCTGCCAATGCCGGGTTCAAATTCCCCACCGGTTTACCCTCGATGGGTACTGAAGCTGTCCGAGCTCTTAGTAGCTCAGTAGCCCGCTGTGTGATCTGATCCGCTAAATCCAGGCATTGGTCAAAATCAGCCTCTACTTGCCCACAGTCCGAGGCTTCCTGGTCGGCTCCCGCTAAAAATGTTCCAAATCGTGACTCCAAATCTGTGAGACGCTGGGGTACCTGTTCGTATCGCGACAACAGTGCATCTTCCCGGTCTTGTCTGCCAACCAAAGCAGCCGCTGAGGCAAACCAACGCAACGCGGCCTGTATTACTGCTTTATCCGACATGTTTTAAACAATTTATTCAATAAACACAAACAAAACAAATTTATTTCCTGTGGAAATTCCTCAAATATAAACAATATGGTCACCCTACTTGTGACACCAACTATAAGATTACTTACCAGACAAAACAATTTAATTATTCTTATTTTTATTTTGGGTGTCCACTATTGGATGTAATTTTAAATTCAAATTTACCACTCAATCAGTAAGCTATCAAAACTCAATTACAAGTTAGCTGATAAATAATTATGCTATTAAATTTACAATGAATTCCAATTAGTTTCAATTTTTACCCGAGAGATATATTTCCAATTCTCCAATATTTGTACAATATACACAACTAGACAATATGATTAGCCTATAGGCAACAAATAATCCTTCAAATATAGTCTGTTTGCTAGAATGCACTTAATTTAACTAATACTCTCCACACAAATTATTGGGTCTCGGGGCTAATCAATTGATTAGAAAAAATCACTTAACTAACAGGAATTTCGGTACAATTTCTAGCCGAATTACTTGTATATGCTAGGGAACCACTTTCAGACAATCAATAATCAATACAAGTGATCGAAATTGTAACTTTTGTTCCGTAATTCTAACCTCAAACACGTACACGTGTTTCAACCAAGTGCCAAAAAATTGCCAAAAAAATGCGATTTCTTTGCCGTGAATCGCAAAATCAAACCATATGATTCTGCTACCAAATTTGTTTCGTACGGAACCCGGATGTCCCGGACGAAATTTAACCCCGATACGGAGTGCAAACGAAACCACAATGACAACCGGTACTTACCTATTCGAGCGCTGAGGCGGGCCTTTTCGGTCAAGTAAATCACAGTCAGGTCAGTCACTGTCAGAGTCTCGTCAAGGTTCAGCTACTCGTTGCTGAAGCACCAGCCCGGGTCGCCACGCGGCGAAACAAAACACCGGTCCGGACGCCAAAAGTATGTGGGTTCGCGTTGCGAACGCAGTTCTCACAAGTTATAACAACACAAAATCGTTCATATACACCAAATTCACTCTAAAACCACTATTTCGGCACACAAAAGGAAAACCGCGCGTTGTTACCCGTTCCTTGCCGAGTTCCGGAAACGTAATGTCAGCGACATGACAGTCGGAAACAACGCGTTGCGTTTTCAGGTTTTAATTATTTGACATTGACAAATGTCATGTTGTGGGCGCGTTCCGATATTGCATCGGGACGTAACAGTTATACCAAACGATAATTGTACGAAATAAATATAAATATATATATTTTAATATTATACCAAACGTTTATTATACACAATGAGTGATTATACCGTTTGAAATAATATGAAATGTTGTTATATCGAAAGAAATTATATTATTTATTTTTATATCGAACATTACACACCCTAAAATCTCGGGTTTCCAATACATGAGTAAGATTTATTATGCTTGGCAAGTATTGTCGAAGTTTTGCACCGATAGTGCCGACCACTGATCATTATGGTAATGTACTTGGTGTAATGATTCCAGGTCATCAAGCACACACGTCTGCGGGCACGAGACGAAGCTTTTGACGAATCAGTTCAGCGTCTGTAATTCTCTGTGGTTCATCACTGGCACGTTCCTGAGACAGGGCTCTGGACTGAACCCGAAGGTAAATCTGTGCTTAGCGCTATTGGCAGAGTGCAAAGCGGGTGGAGGGGGTAGCCTAAACGATCACAGCGCTCGCTACGGCTAAAATTGACATTTTTGTCGCTGACCTTTCTCACTGAAAACAACAATTTTAATATTATTGGCAATAATGTTACTGACTACCATTGTCCAAAATTATGTAATATAGTAAAATAACACAAGATTTCATTAATATTTTTCACAATATTTACTTACTTCTTGTTTGACAGCGGTGACAATATTGTCCATAATGGCCGCCTATCACGTGGCGCTGTCGTCGCGCTCGGTCCCAATTATAACCGGAAAACGGATAACCATTGGCGTTGTAAAGTCCCGGAGTAGAGTCTGTGCGGAAAGAGAATAGGCGTCGTGAAAAACGGAACTAACCTACCCAGTATGGCAAATACGGCAATTTTTTTTTCTTCGATAGAAAAGCATTACAGCACGCCCCCCCCCCCATTTTAATCCTATTCTCTTTCCGCACAGACTCTAGCAACCACATACGGGGATGGGTAATTCCACGACAAAGACATTATACAGGTTGACCCGCTTCAACCTTCCCTGACTGCTGACCTGACTGCTGGTCCGCTGCTCACTCTGAGCAATCAGCGTAACTTCAAGGTAGCCCACCAAGCGACAGCGTAGATAAATTCAGACAACGACAGAGACACGATTGCACTCGCAACACTCATATAACTCAACTATTGTTCAGAACTAGTTTAGTAATTAAACTCAAACTGAAAACCGTTTATTTTGAAATTAGGCCACAGGACTTTCACACACGTAAATCTTCAACTTGGTACCCATTACTATAATAGACTGTATAGCGTCAATTTGTATGATTTTCAGGCAACTTCAACTCGCATAGTCGGTGGCATCTGGTGGTTCTTCACACTGATCATCCTGTCTTCATACACGGCCAACTTGGCAGCTTTCCTGACGGTGGAGAGGACTGTACTGCCCATACAGAGCGCAGCGGACTTAGCGGCACAGACCAGCGTTCAGTATGGGACTTTGAATGGAGGGTCCACTATGACCTTCTTTAGGGTAAGATCCTAAAGTACTCTTTTGGTTCTATATGAAAGGAACATGATGTTATTAAACCAGAATTATACAAAAAGTCAAAGTAGATGGCAAAATTGAGGGCACTTGCTGGGTGCTCCGGTGGTCGAGTGGTTGAGACGCTGGGCCGGAAATCCAGAGGTACCGGGTTCGATTCCTGGTCTGGACCATAGGTGAGTGCCATTTAATTTTTCTATGTACTTTGATTTCTTGTATCTATATAATGTACTCTTTTGGTTATTATAGATATTATAGTGGCCGTCTTCGGACATATGTCCCGACGTTAAATGCTGATTAGTCATCAGACTTTTCTGCGTTCAGTTTCAACGTAACAGAGTCTGCCGCATTTGGTAAAAGGTGGCAAATTCAATATATCTTTGTTCAGTAACCCTCCTCCGACTTATGTTTGGACTGAGTAGTATAATATATCTGTCTCTTTCAAATACTTCGACAGAGTTAGCCCATTGAAAGAGATGAAAACCATCAGTCAGTTTTAAAATTGGGCTTCCTAAAATGTTTATTTAATTCGATGTACATGGCTACGCATTTTCAAAAATCTAGGTTTGCCAGACGTCAATTTGCCGTACATTGCTTCATTATCTTTTCAGAGGGATTTGTTTTTTTTTTCACGATACACCATGCCGTTTCTTCAGGATTCCAACATCGACATATACCAGAAGATGTGGCAGCACATGTCCACCACCTCCCCGCCAGCGCTGGTCTCCTCCTACGAGGAGGGTGTGAGGAGGGTGCTTCAGGGGAACTACGCCTTCCTCATGGAGTCCACGATGCTGGACCATAGAGTGCAGAGGGACTGTAATCTTACGCAGATTGGGGGACTGCTGGACTCTAAGGTATGTTTTTGAAAGATTCTAAAGGAGTATCAATACAATACAAATAATATACTTTACCAGGTTTTGCCCACGCTTTCGTCTGGGTAGAATCGTTCATCGATTTAAAAGATGTTTGATATTGGATTTCCTTAGGCGTAGTATTAATTTCGAATCACCCCATTACAGTCCATTACACGCATAACGATACCTTTAGACTCAAAGGGCGTAAACGTTCAGTCAGCAGCTGCAGAGATAAGTAGCCCCCCTCTCATACATTCGCAGTATGGTAGGGGGTATACTTATCTCTGGAGCTGACTGTTCTAATGGCGTTTACGCCCTTTGAGTCTAAAGGTATCGATATTTGCGGATTCAGCCGCCCGTATCCCTCGCGTGGGCTGAAACCCCGCCATTAAACAGTCATAAAAAAAAATTAAATTTTATCGCTCTCCCATAGACAATTTTTACCTTCATTTCATACTGTTCCGGAATAAAAAATATTCTAAGTCCATTCTTGCATTATCTGCACACCATATTTCATCAAATTCAAGATACTGGTCTGAGTATTTCGGTCAGAATGTCAAGGTGATCATCTTTTTTTAATAACAGTATATTTTGTCTCCTACAGAACAAGGGCCTTCCCTCTAATTTTCTATTCCTCTCTATCTTGAGCAATCTCCCGTCAATTCTGGTAGAATCTATTCAGGTGATCCCGGCCTCTCCTTTAATCATTTACTTTAATTTGGTTTAGAAGGAATGCACATAAAGGGTATTATTTACGGGTATTAGGATTCATCCACACTTTTTAGATGCTTGGCATCCCAAGAATAAGCAGGCATCACGCTCTTTTTTGCCAAGAACTGGCAGGATGTGGAATGAACTCCCACCTGAGGTGTTCCCAGCGCGCTATGACATGGGGTACTTCAAGAATCGAGTAAACAGGGCTCTCAAAGATCGGCAACGTATAGGTAACATCTCTGGTGTTGCAGATATCCATGGGCGACGTTGACTGCTTTCCATCAGGCAGCTCGTCTGCTCGTTTGCCACTTATAGCATAAAAAAAAATTGGTTAGTGAGATGCTATTTCTCCTTGACATATGTCATTATTTCACCAGGGTTACGGCATTGCAACGTGGAAGGGCAGTCCGTGGCGGGACCGCATCTCGCTTGCCATCCTGGAGCTTCAGGAGAAGGGCGTCATTCAGATCCTGTATGATAAATGGTGGAAGAACACAGGAGACGTGTGTAACAGAGATGGGAAGGATAGCAAGGCGAATCCGCTCGGCGTTCAGAATATCGGTGAGTTCTTTATAATATCATCATAATTTTAACGTTGAGACGTCCACGTCCACAACTCAGGTTCACCAGACAGACTTACACAACAAACAGTTGCATGCTTCCCTCATCGAACTCCGGCGATCTTAGGGCTCCTAAACACTATGACAGCGGCCAAGCTGCTGACAAGCGCGCCCGCTGGGTATTGGTGCAGCCGAGCTTGACCAAACGAATCGGCGCCATGCCACTTGTGTTGCCCCTGGTCTTATAATACTGGCGGTATAACCGAATAACAAAAAGCCGCAGGCTAAGTCGCATACTGTTTAGCAGCCTTTAACCAGCACGCAGTTAGTGTTAAAAGACTCCGATAAGGAACTTAGCTGAACCCGAGGCCTCGGAGTGAAGTCGGTGCAGACGAAGAATGAAGGAATTTGGCACGGGCTATCCGAAGCCAAATGAATTCCAGGCACTACTACTGGGCTCCATCATCCGATTTATGGAGGTGGTGGAGCAAGCCACTGCGTAGATGCGGTAAGGGGACAAAAGATTCCATTTTGTCGAAGTGTATCCGAGAGGCCTGTAATACCAAGATAAGATAAGATAAGAAGTCGTTGAGTGCTATTTGAGCTGAAATATTTTTGGATTAAGGAATCTTCAAAGCAGTCTGTATTAATTAATTTGCCTTAATATCTTCCACATCATGTAGGTAAATACCTTATTTTGAACTTCAGGCAGGTGTACTTCACTCGATTTTGGCCTCCCACGCGGTGGGCGTAGCTGGTCTGCACGCCGGCAGACGAAACCTCACAGTGGCACAATATAATTATCCTGACAGTACGCAAATGCCGTTGGTGCCGGCCGATCGGCCAATATCAAAGGACGTACGAGTAGTAGGGAAACGTACTGTACTGCGTGAAGTTTACCGTGATGTGGCTGTGGGTGGGAGCTTGGCGCGCCCGTCTCTATTGTTTGATAATGATGATGATGTTGTGTGGGGACCTTGTGGGGACGCCCGGCCGGTATCAGGCGGGCTGTCGATCACTTGTGTGTGTTCATTAAGCCCCCAGTTCCCCGTTGTTGGAGCCGGCGGTTACTGTCCCGGCGGTGCTCCCACACAGCGCTTCACTTCGAATCTCCCGGTTTCTATTGTTTACAACGACTGTATTTTTTAGTGGCGAGCATGGGAATTCTTGTTTTTCTGTATGTAAACGCGCGAGAATAAAATATCTGGTTATATTCTCTAATATGTGCTTCAGGTGGTGTATTCGTAACGCTACTGTGTGGCCTGGCGCTGGCCATCATGGTGGCAATCCTGGAGTTCTGTTGGCACACCAAGAAGAATGCGTCGCAGGGACGACAGTCATTGTGCAGCGAAATGGGACAAGTACGTTTCTTAAACTATGGTCATGTACGTTCTATATCTTTAATACAAGCTTTATTTAATACTAGTATTTTCCCGCGGCTTCGCCTGCGTTGTTCCCGTTATTGTCCCAAAGGAACTCTTTACCGGGATATAATGTATCCTATGTTTCAATCCAGGACTTGGTCTACTTGCATGCCAAATTTCAGCTTGATCCATCCAGTTGTTACCCCGTTATAAGGTAACAAACATCCAAACATCCAAATATCCAAACATCCAAACATCTTCACATACTTTCGCATTTATAATATTAGTGGGATTGTCTTCACGGTTTCCGCGGTTATCACTCATAGTAATGAAACAACTTAAACGGATTAAATCGCGTATATTACTACATTTTAAGTCCCGTCGTTTCGTAACCCTTTTCAGCGTTCGTGGTCGCGGGTAGACTGAGAAAATCATAAATTTCCTCTGTCAAAATTACTGTTGTGAAAACCTATCAACTTAAAAAAATACAAATTCAAAATTAGTGTTGCTAGATGGGCCTTATGTAGTAAAAATGTAGTAATATACGCGATTTAATCCGTTTAAGTTGTTTTATTACTATAAGCTTTATCTAGCTTGAGACTAAGTCGATTTGTGTAAGATTGTCTCCCAAATATTTATTTATTTATTACATAATTACCATTTATTTATTTATTGGACGACCGCTTTAGCTTAGTTGGTAGTGACACTGCCTACGAAGCAGGAGGTCCTGGGTTCAAATCCCGGTAAGGGCATTTATTTGTGTGATGAGCACGAATATTTCTTCCTGAGTCATGGATGTTTTCTATGTATTTAAGTATTTGTATCTATTAAATATATCGTCGTCTAGTATCCATAACACAAGCCTTATTGAGCTTACTATGGGGCTAGTTCGATTTGTGAAAGATTGTCCCCTATTATTTATTTAATTACTTAAGATTATACTTTTTAATCTTATACAGTACAGTAGAACGAGTTTAATACGATCACATTTAATACGATTTCTCGCATAATACACCATACGTTCTTGCAACTTGAAGTATGTTTTCATACATTTTTATCACGCTCAATACGCCTTCCCGCTTATACAGTATGTAAGTCTAATACGGGCGAATATTGAAACGGTGGTATGCATAGGACCTAAGAAGTATATTTAGATAACTTTTGCTTAAAACTACAATGAGAATATTTACCATACAAAATAATTGGGCCCGCAATGTAACGCAACACATTCAAGTTGACAGACACGCTAGTTGACAGTTACATAAAAAAAGCTCGTATCTCGCAATGTCATAACAAGCATGTATGCGGTACATTGCTGCTCGGTAAATTTTCAAAAATTAATTACGAGGTCAGTATTAAGTATAATTTAAAAAATCATATTAATTAATGATAACACTACTAAACGCTATATCTGGTTTAATTGTTTTCTCGTATTAGACTTCCACGCTGTATAATTATAACGCGTTTTTGACTGGGTGCCTTCAAAATCGTCTTAAGCGAGTTTTACTATAATTTGTTCTATTTAAATATACGGAACAGATTTAAATATACCATAGCCCTAGTATATTTACATGGGTATTATTGGCTGCGCAGGAGTTGCGGACAGCGATGCGCGGCGGCTCGTCCAGCCGTACGGTGCTACGGCCGGGATGCTCTCGTTGTTCACCTGCTACTCACGTGCCTGCACCCTCTAGATACGAGGTGAGCCCCCCCATACGTGGCCGACCCCCAGTAAAAGAATATTAGTACATTACACAACCAGGATGATAATATAAAGAAAGGCCGAGATCGCAGATGTTTGGGGCCCGAGCTGCAAGCGAGGGACGTAAATATGCGATCGAGGGCTTTCTTTATTACCTCCCGTGTTGTGTACGTCATTTCATGTCTACTTTTGGCCAGAAAGCGGCTTTTTCCGTTCTTTTTGCGCGATGTGCGATGATCTTTGATTAACTATATATTTCGTTATTTTGGTAGGTAGCGTTTGTATTTGAATTTTAAAAACTGACACATACTGCTTTTCACACCTGAAAAGGAGTAGGTATGTGTCACAAGGTAGCAAAATTATTTTCACCACAGGCGTTAACACTTGAATCCCTCACTACGCTCCGGATTATACTTTTCATCACACTTGATCGAAAATGGTGTTGTTACACGTAGATTTAGCGGGCCGTAAATGAACTATTACGCCCTAGGGCGTAATGGTTTTCTTTTTGAATTTGAAACGCTGGTTCTGTTTTACTCTTATTTATCATATTCAAAGGAAACGCCAACTTACTTTTTTTACTTTTATTACTGATATATTTATTTAAATTAAATTAAATTAAAATTAAAATCATTTATTTCATGTAACCAGGACACATAATATGTTAGTAGGCAGATAGAAGTTTTTAAGACTAAAGAGTTAGTAGGTACAATTAATGAATTATAACATATTATTAGTATTTTACTTATTACAAAAGACTAGGGCAGACTGCACCATTCGCGGCACCCCCTGCTATAGCTCGCCAGTAGGTATACTGGGAACACCGACACAAAGGCCGCGTAAACCTACCAAACTACAGCACTCGTAGGAGAGTGTAGTCCTCCACAGTGCGACAAATATCTACAGTCTGTCCTGCCCGCTAACATTTTCAGAATGGTGTTGGGACTGTCGCGCACCCGGCGCACCAGGGATGTGGCACGCTTTCGCATCGTTGTGTAAAAACAATCGATACGGGCCTCCGCAAACATCCCTGATGCGCTACAGAAGCGAGGCAGTCCCATCAGCACCCGGAACGCGTTGTTGTACTGTACCCGAAGGGCCCCATAGGCCCGCTGCGTATAGTTCGCCCACAGGCTGCAGGTATAGAGGGGAGTACAAAAAGCTCTAAACAACGTGGCTTTCACCTCTGTGGAGCATCCTGCAAACCTACGCGCGATCATATTGGCCCGCACCGACAGGGCCCTTCGCTCCCTTTCCAAGTCCAAATTATCTTTTGAGATCGGCCGCATGTCCTAGGTATTTAAATTGTTCCACCCTATCAAGAGGGGTACCGTTAAGATTGATGGCAGGGACCTCAGCCATTCTGACGCGACCAATCTCAAAGATCATATACTGACTTTTGGTCGCATTGTATTTCAAACCATGCTTTACGGCGTAGGTTTCACATATACTGAGTAGTTTGCGTACTCCACATACCGACGCGCTCAGCAACACCATGTCGTCCGCATAACTTAGATTATTAACACATAAACCATCTACATGACAGCCGACATGGGTGTTGCTGAGCTCCTCGATTAGCCCATTTACGTATAGATTGAATAGAGTCGGTGAGCTCAGCCCCCCCTGCCTCACCCCACACTCCAATCTATACTCATCAGACATTCCGTTTGCCCATTTAACGCTGTTGACCTGGTTTCCATACCAGTACCTGAACAGTCGTACTGTTATTGGTGGCATACTTGTGTCCTCCAGCTTTTTCCATAGTATATCGTAGGAAACCAGGTCAAAAGCTTTTGACAAGTCTAGGAAACAGGCAACTACTGGAGTATTTCTCTTAACATAGTATTGGACAGTATTCTTAAGACACAGTATCGCAGCTTCTGTGGAAAGCTGCGGACGGAATCCAAATTGATTATCATGCAATTCCACATATCTGCTTAACGGTTTACTAATATGTGGCCGAAAATTATAAGGCAAATTATCACTTCGCAAACAATTTTCCCATAGTTTCATTTCGCAGAATCATCTGATGGCAAACCAATGCTTCGCATATATAACATATCGCAAATTATTTTTTAGAATATTATTAGTTAGCAAAATATTTAGTTGGTCATGTTTCAAAATGTCTTTAATTGTTTTGTCGAATGTCTTGAATGGCATAAGTTATTTTACTCATAATATTATGACGCATAATACTAATATATGCTGTTATAAGGCTGTTCATTCCATCTTGTCGCAGGTCGCAGTTCTAACCTAACCTATACGGGTGTGTAATGATCGGTATAACTACTTTTGATATATTTTCACTGGATATATCAACATTTGATATAATTTCATAGTATATAATCACTTAAGAGGCATAATAAACTTTTGATATAACAACTAAGTAGATAATTTCAGAGTGTATAATGTTCAATAAGTATAATAGTTGTTTAATATAACGTTTATCTAATATAATGAACATATGCAATAAATATTATTGGTATAATGTGACTTTAGATATAAAATTTTCTGTTATTTTCATTTTCACGGTTCTAATATAACCTAGCCTATTTTTTGGGCAGTATCGTTTATGTTAGGGTCACGGTTACCTAACCTAACCTAACCTATTTTTTCTGCCAGCAGTTCGTTTTTGTTGAGGGACGCAGTTCAAACCTAACCTAACCTACTTTTCTGACAGCAGTTCGTTTTTGTTGGGGGACGCAGTTCTAACCTAACCTAACCTACTTTTCTGACAGCAGTTCGTTTTTGTTAGGGGACGCAGTTCAAACCTAACCTAACCTACTTTTCTGACAGCAGTTCGGTTTTGTTGGGGGACGCAGTTCGAACCCTAACCTAACCTAACCTAACCTAATTGAACTTATGGTTTGGGTTTTTTTTAATGTTATATCACATGTACTTTATACCACATTACTATTATATTAATTATTGTTATATTACATGTTCATTATGCCGGATAATAGTTAGATCCTATCAAAATATACAAAATGTTGTTATTCTAAAAGTTCATTATATCCCTTAATCGTTATATTGACCAATAATATACCATTAGTTGTTATATCGACCGTTACGCACCCAACCTATACACCGAACAATGAAAAGTCCGAATCTATGATAACCCGATACATCAAAAATACGAATTCCGATAATCAAAGTACCGATTTTTAAAATTCCGAAATTCAATTCACCGAACAATAAAATTTCCAACTCAATAAAAGTGGGAGAATAGGCCTTAGATTTAGCTAAACTGACCTATTAACCTAACTGGGCTGTGGTCTAACCTAATTTTTCTTAGCGTCACAGTTTCAACCTGAAAGGACTGTGACCAAGTCGACGAAGCCCCGCTGTGCGGGGCTTCTATTTCTTTCTGAGGGACGCAAGCGACCTAACCAATCTACCTAAATTAAATCAGATATTGTTTTAAAGGTTTTTTCCATGCTTTATACCTACTCGTTTCCCTCGGAGTTGTCGTCTTTTCCAATTTTAGATAATCCAATTTTAATAAAAAGTATGCGAAGTTTAAATTTGGGCAAACGTTATTTGACAATACATAGTTAGCTTTAATAAAACATTTGCTTAGTGACTATTTTTCTAAATGAATCTCGGTAAAATGAATATCTGCTAAATATTATTGTGATCAAATAAAAAGTATGCGAAATAATACTATGCTAAGCATTGGTTTGCCAACTAAAAGTACTGCAATAAGTTGGTTGGGAAGTGAAATTAGGCGAAAAATATTTCGGCCAGATGGCAGTACACCCTGCTTAACTGTGCATTAAGCAGACTGTCCAACACCTTCGCTATAACAGTTGCAAGCGATATAGGCCTATAGTTATTTTTATCTGCTTGGTCTCCTGTTTTATTTTTGACGACAGGCACAACGATTGTCCGCATTAAAGCATAAGGCAGATAAGAATGCCTTAAGCACAGAGTATAAAACATTGCCAACACCCGTGTTATGTGTGGACCAGCATGCTGGAGGTGCTCAATGCTGAGGCCATCGTGCCCCGGAGATTTGCCTCTAGATATAGATTTAATAGCTCTATCAATATCCTTGGCGACAAATCCAGTACCCACGTCCTCAATAGTGACCTCGTTCTCAAGCACCTCCCGCACCCTCGGCCCAAGGGGTGATTTTATGGTAAAGCAATCCTTAAAAAGGTTGGCAATGTTTTTTGAATCACTTATGCCGTCAACGCCAACGGGGCGGCCCAATGAAGATTTCATTTTACTCGTGGACTTCCAAAAAGCACGAAAATCTTTCCTCGAATGGTGTGAGGTTATGATGTCTAGTTTAATCTGGTTTTGGCGATCTTGACACCACTTTAACCGCGACTTAAAGATTTTACGACTCTCACACATCCGGTTGAAAATAGTACCACTCATTGGCTTTCCGGACTTAAACCAATCTAGAAATCTTTGCCTGGCCACCTCGTGCACGCCTTAAAGAGAACTGTTATTGCAAATATATGTAAACACTATATTTCTGTAACATTAATTAAATGTTTAAATAGTGCATTTCAGAATTTTGCAAATATAAAATCAACCATTTTAAGTCTTTACCGCTATGGTTTCCGAACGTGACTTGACATTCGCATTGTCTATGGATATATGTCACTAATGTCACTGTCAGTTTTACAAATTTATTGAGGTTAAGTCAGGTTATGTTAATCAGATTTCCTCACAAGTATGATGAAAAACATTGTGTGTGCCACGGGCGGTAAAGGAATTACAACCTCGTGTTATTAAAGCCCTCGGCTTCGCCTCGGCCTTGTAATAAACACTCGTTTGTAATTCCTTACTTACCGCCCTTGATACACAATGTACTATTAGAATTCTATTGTACAATCTTTCGCTTCGTTCAGGATTCAATATACGCCCTCGCCGTAAATACATGATTTTGCACCCTTGTGACACAATCTACTATTTCTTTCAGGCCCAAGACGCGTCCAACAGCGTGGTGGAACTAAAGGAGCTCCGGTGGTCGTAGCGCAGCGCGCGCGGGCCGTCCTCCGCGCCCGCGTCACCTGCGCGCCGCCGCCCGCGCTGCGACCACTACAGTAAGCACCACACAGTCCACACACATACACACACACACACACATCCGTGGCAGCGGAGGCCTAGCCAATAAATAAATAAAAAATAAATATTAGGGGACAATATTACACAAATCGAACTAGTCCCATAGTAAGCTCAATAAGGCTTGTGTTATGGATACTAGACGACGATATATTTAATACATACAAATACTTAAATACATAGGAAACATCCATGACTCATGAACATATATAAATAATAAATAATGCTCATCACACAAATAAATGCCCACACCGGGATTCGAACCCAGGACCTCCTGCTTCGTAGGCAGGGTCACTACCAACTAAGCTAAAGCGGTCGTCAAAATAGCCCTACACAGCCACGATGATCTGTTCAAGCCCATTAGCAAAGAGGCTGTGGTCGAGAGGACAAAAGAGAGACCTCTCTCCAGGCGGGTGTTGAGCCTGGGGACCGAAGTTGGAAGTGTCTTATATAGAAAGTGTGTCTAGAAACTTCGTGTACGGAGATGACGTTCTTTGTATGGACGTTGATGTGTGCCATCTATCCATAGTTGATGACGATGTCCACTGCTTCCAGCGTAAGTCACTAGGTGGCGATCGCCACAGGGCCACAGATGGCCAGTGTAACAGAAAATACGCACCCAATTAGAGCATGCAATACCGGAATTCCAGAAGCTTGAAAATCCGGAATTCCGCCTTATTTTTTCGGTATTAAAATACCGTTATTGAAAAGGACCAATACCGAAATACCGGTTTTACTTTTTGCTATCCTCATTATGTAAGCAAAATTGTATGTTGTCCATGATACACATATTTCTGAAGAATAACCCACTGATGGTGTTTCGATTTGTTAATTTTGTACAAACTTATGGCTGATACCAAATGTTTATTACTGTTAATTTTTGATACAAGTGAAATCGTAGAAAAGAAAATCAGTAATATATTTTTCAAAAAGCCCCAATACCGAAACGCCAATAGCACCACGCAGCCACGATGAGATGTTGATGATGTTGAAAGTGGGTACAAACTTTGCTTGTAGTGCCAACGCTTGTGCTTGTAGAGTGAACGACCACGGCGCGCACACATAAGGGCCGATACAGACGGACTGCAACCCAACTGCAACTCCCTACGATTTGTATGGGAACTGCATCACAACTGCACGTCGACGCGCCGTCGGCGGGCAGTTGTGATGCAGTTGTGATGTAGTTGTACAAATCGTAGGGAGTTGCAGTTGGGTTGCAGTCCGTCTGTATCGGCCCTAAGGAAGACAAATTACTGCTATTATACTGTAACATGGCCTACTGATTGTTAGCTTTTTTGGTTTATGTGAATGTCTAAGTCGATTTTATCTCATACAAGCTAAATGACAGATAATATTTTTGTAAAAACAATCGTATTCACTTTTTACACAATATTCACAGATTCAGTGGGATCTCTGAGAAGAACAACTTCGTACGTGTTGAAAGAGCCAAGGGAAGGACAGAAAAAACACGTCCAAATCGTCGCGTAGGGTTAGCATAATACTAGAGTAAACCTTAAAGAAGAGACTTGACCGTTAGGTATAATGTTTGACTGGTCAAAATATGTATCCGACACTTTACTCCTTAATTTTGTTTGGAAAATATGGATACATATTTTTGCTTTTGTAAATCGCACCTTAAGGAGCACGGTAGTAGATTTTTATTAAAACAGAAATGTTTTGCTAATGAAATATAAACAAACTCATTGGAGACGAACGAGAACAATTGTTTTTCATTTTATAAAAAACAATTGAATTATAATTGTTCTTGAGCCGTCACACCGAAATACTTGTGGCGTTTTTATAGAACAGAATGGTGTTCACCGCTGCCTCCAAGGATAGTCGGGCTATTCTTCAGAAATATGTCTGCGGGTCATTCATCTGTCTCCATACATTTAGTATAAAAAAAGGCCCAGATGAATGAGATGACCGCAGTAATATTTCTCAAGAAATGCCCAGTCATCTTTCTTTCAAGCCAATCCTTTTTCAACAGTAAATCGAGATACTAAGGTATACTTCGCAATGTGCGTGAACAACTAATACAACTCTTACTGCCTATATTGTTAATAATAGTTTGTAAGTATGTGTGATTTAATATTGAATACGTACCTATGTACCGTACAAGTCTTGTTTTTATTAGATTATTAAACGTCGTTAAAACGATAAAGATTTGGTCAAATTCCGATAAATTCTATTTTCTAATGTTATTCAAAGATTGCCATTTTGTTCAATTATATATCTTTTTTAACATAATATGTCATTGTTTTTCATTAATAACTGGCCATTTTTATGTGGATTTAAATTTTTCGGTAGTTTCTAAATTATGGGCCTCAGTTAAACTTTAGGTACAAAAGTGGTGATAAAATCCAACTGGCGCTGATTTCGCGTGTTAGCAGCTTTTAGAATTGTTATACTGAAAAGATAAAGTATACAACTTTGAAAACTATGTTACCATACATCGAAAAGTTATGATATTATCTATACAATAGTTGTCCTTACCATGTTCCAACAAGAATGACGTAAAATGAAAATGAATTGTTTTTGATTTTTCAATAATTATTTTGAAAGGTGAAAAATATTTGTTCTCATGATTTTGAGCGGATTTCTTGCTGGAATGCTGTGATTTCTGTACCAGTGTATTTAGTAGGACTTATTGTTAAGTAGTTTATTTACTTTGCTAAGCATTGTGCAAATTAAAACCTTGTAGTATATGTAAGGTTAGGTGGCACTTCCTTTAGTTTCACTTTACCAATTACCTCCCGTTACTTTTATCTTGAAAAGAAAACGTTTAATGGGCGTTGTAAACAATCCTACAATATTATTGTTCGCCTGTTTGATTTCATCGTTGGCTTGTTTTACTCGCTGTCCGAGAACTCGCCGTTTGGGGCATTTCTCCAGAAATATGTCTGCCGTCACCTCATTCATCTGGCCCTTTTCCATACTAAATGTATGGAGACAGATGAATGAGTCGCAGACATATTTCTGGAGAAATGCCCTTTGCGCTCCCATTACCGACCGTCTGTATCCA
Organism: Eudemis profundana; assembly: GCA_947034925.1. Classification (NCBI taxonomy): domain Eukaryota; kingdom Metazoa; phylum Arthropoda; class Insecta; order Lepidoptera; family Tortricidae; genus Eudemis; species Eudemis profundana. Next base: position 2,930,793 of record OX344817.1, on the reverse strand, counting down.
CTTTTTTGAGAAATGGCATGAAAATATTATTGTGGTCTCTTCAGAACGGTAGATTATCTTACCGTAACCGTTTTTCAACAGGTAAAGAACAATTACGATCTGTCAAATAGAAAAGACTTCCAGTAACAATCTTACAATCCAATTTTTTTGATGTAGGCCCACTATAGAAAACCGATTTTACTAAGTAGATTTATTTCTTTCATTTATAGTGTATAGCCAGCATTAGACTAATTTTCTTAAGAAAATGAAATATACAAACAAAATGTGTTCTTATGTAAATATTTATAAATGTTTTGTATTACGTGTTTGATGTATACTGTAAGTATATGGTATTATGATATAGTATTTATGTGGTGTAAGTATTGACTGGTTTATAACGGACTTTTACGAGATGTAGGTACCATCATGGCACAAGACAATGTATGTCCCTGTATTTCCATTGTATCAATCTCATCAAAATCAAATAATTTATTTTGCAAGTAGGCCTCAAGAGTGTAACTTACGCTTCGAAAAATAACCTTATGGGGAGAAAAAGCGCTTGGAGAAACTCACGAGTTCCTTTTTTCAAAAATATTCAGCATTACAATAATCGTGACATGATCAAGGTCAGCTCAAATATCAATTCATCCTTCAGCAAGTAATTAACTTCCATCTTAAATACTTTACAGAGCGACCTTATGGCAACAAAAATAAAATTTGCGTCTAATATTTACAATATAGGACGGCCGACAAAATAAGTTTTAATCAGTATCCACCTCTTCAAATATTCTTCCCTGTGGGCGCCAATGTCGTGGTTCGTTCATGATGCGAAATAAATGAAGAGTTGTGCTCGTAAAATAATTAAATAAGTAAACATGGAAATTAAAATATACGAAACGGAATTTATTCCATCATCGTTACAAATTTCCGTTCACTCTTCATTTTCAAAAACATTCCGCATTAAAAAAACATACAAGCTTTCTAATTTGCTCAATCACTTATACCGTATCTCAACATTCAGGAACCCCTTTGTATGTAATAAATCTGAAATTGATGATACCTATTGTGGGAAATGTGTACTACACACAGTGATAATTGTGGAACAAGTGTTATAATTCTCCCAGACATGAAGTCTTTCTAGCTATTGCATGCCCATACGGCTGCAATTTCTGTTTACCACCAGGCTGGTTGCATGCTTGTTTGTCATTTAGTCGTTACCCATCCAGTCCCAAACTCCCATATTTTCATACAAAATTAATCCGATAATTTTGTTCATGGCACTGAATGAGTTAAAAAGTATGCAATACAATACAATACAATCATACTTTATTGCGCACCAAAAGAAAATTTCATAAAATGTATTAAAGTATGTACCTATGTATATTAGGATGAATTTTCAAGTACGTTTCACAAGTCTGTTATAAATGGGGCTATACTATAAGTGTGATTTTTTATGTGTTTAAAACGCTAGAATTTAATATGTAGGTATTTATCACATTTTATAATGAATTACATCGTATAAAAAGGCTCAATCCATCGGGTGTACCTACTATGAAAATGAACTCAGATTTTAGAACAAATATATTTCATTGTTCTTGAGTGGCGGAAATGTACATCCGAGAACAAAAAAGGAAAGTTTTAAGCTGAAGCATGTATTTTTATATAATTTTTCTTCGGTGAATTTTTAGTTTGTGAAATTATCGAAAAAACAAAAACACATTTTAAACATTTCGTAGTATTATTTTGTAAAACTAACAACTCTTGAATCTAATAACTAGTGATTGGCGACCAGTAGTAATTTTTCAACGCGAGTATAACATGGATGTGATTATAGTACATTACATAACTAGGATGGTAATGCAAAGAAAGGCCGAGATCGCAGAAGTTTGCGGGCCGAGCTGCAAGCGAGGGACGTAAATATGCGATCGAGGGCTTTTTTATTACATCATTTTATGTCTACATTTGGCCAGAAAGCGGCTTTTTCCGTACGCGCAGCATGCGGAAAAAGTCACTTTATTGCCAGGTGTGGCATAAAAATTTATAATGTATGTAGTTTTATTTCTAACAACAGAGACTTATCAATATTAGTCTTTACGTTTGACGTTAAAGTGACATAGAATGCTACCGGTCGCCGATCACTGCTAATATCGATTTGATACTTTGTGCGAAATACAACTAAAGGAAATATTATTATTAGTGTATTTAATGTTGTACGAAATATCAATTATTTTGAATGAAAATTAATCCTAAGTGATTCAAATGCAGGTATAACAAACAATGTGGTATTTGAAGTTATAATCAAGTTACAATAGCCGGGCCATATAAGGGTGGCTACACTTATATGGCCCGGTTTTTTCAATGCACCAATCATTAAAGGGTTAGTTTAAAATGTATGTAACAAATAATTACATCGAATAGAGTGCGACTACGCTAAGATTACAGAGGTCAAAGCTTTTATTTAAAATAAATGCATATGGCAACATCACAAGAAAGAGGATTAATTAGTTTTGATACTTGGCAAATATCTTTCCGTTTAATAAGTATAATAATATGTATGTACGTAAACACTTTATTGCACATAAAATTATACAGTAACAGTACAAAGATCAATGGTTATGTACAAAGGCGAACTTATGCCTGTAAGGGATCTTCAAGGAGGGTAGTATATAATGTGTCTATATACTTCATGTCAGGTTATCAAAAAAAAAACTGAAATAAATATTCAGGACAGTCTTGCACAAGTCGATCTAGTCTCAACCTAAATAAACAAAGGTTTATGTACACATTTAAATATAATAATTAAATACATGAAAAATATCCAAGGCCCTGAAACAAATCGCTTAGTTTGGTTGGAACTAGATCGATGTGTGCATTTATGCAAGACCCAGATATTTATTTATACATATTTTGTAATAAAGGGAAGAATGATTGCCAAGTACCAAGAAAAAAATAATCCTCTTGCTGTAGTTTTTGCTATATTTTTTAATAAAACCATTTTCGACCTCTGCGAACTTAGCGTAGTCCGACTATAAAAAAAATCTTCTTTCAATATGATTGCCAACAAAATGTGCCAAACAAATTCGATGCCAAAAACGAGTTAGCCAAAATGATCTACCTATACATTTTACAACAGTTAAAAAAAAATCACGACACCTAAGACCGTAAGTGGTATTTTCCGCCAAAAATTCCACTTCCTGATTAGGGGGAGGCGTAAAATTGTGTACACACCGCGGGCGGTAATAAGGACCTTTGATTGCCGAACATAATAGAGTCATTTTCAAAAAAATTGTACACAATTAAGGGATTTAATTAAAACAAAACTTAATTTATTCCTCTGTGTTACGAAAGTTACCCATATAGTTTGTATGCCTAACTTCCGTAACACAAAGGAAGCGATCGTGATTTAATTTTTATTAGGCCCTTAACTGTGATAATGATTTTTTTGATAATGACTCAATATTTAAGGTCGAACCATAGGTGAGGGTCATAAATTGCGATTTGGATCATTCTTTGTTTTACCGCCGCGGTAATGTACTATTTATGATTTGTATTGTTTCAAAGCGAAGGTAAATTTTATACCGGTATTATTTGTTATTTGTTAGCTGTAAGCGTATGACTGTGAGATTTTATAATAAAACACGTTAATATGATACTGTTGTATTTTATTCATGTTTACAATAGATAACCTATTACTTAACTCATGTCAGTAAAACATAAAATGGGACGAGCCCCTAAATAGGGGTGTCCCTTATTAGGTGTAATTTAAAACTCCTATTATGAAAACGCATAATAATGTCTAGGCATACGATTGAGCATACTGCATTTATAAATGACATATTAATAAAACGCATACGAGTTAATTGGTATATCGATTGATTCGCGTACTGTTGTTCGGTATAAAACGTGCGTTTTTGAAAAATCATTACAATTTTGTACCCACTGTTTACAGAATCCCAACCTTTTCGATTTTTCTTACTAGGTAGTAAATGCTGGCTGAACCGAACTACTACCAGGAAAGTAGGGTAGGTTAGGTTAGAACTGCGACCTTTATAGAAACGAACTGCTACCCGAAATGCAGGTAAGGTTATGTATGTCTGCACCGCAACCCTAACACAAATGAGCTGCTTCCAGAAAAATAGGTTAGGTAAGGTTTAAACTGCAAACCCAACAGAAATAGTACATTACACAACTAGGGTGGTAATACAAAGAAAGGCCGAGATCGCAGAAGTTTGCGGCCCGAGCTGCAAGCGAGGGACGTAAATATGCGATCGAGGGCTTTCTTTATTATTTATTACCTCCCATGTTGTGTACCTCATTTTATTTAGGCCACTTTATGGCCAGGTGTGGCATAAAATATATACAGTGGGCCCGAATAAGCCAATCAGTTTTAACCACGTAGCTATTCCTGATGGCATTACAAGTAAATAACGTTATTGATAAATATATGATGTTGATACATAGGGCGAATTTCGTCATATTACATTAATAACTTTATGGAACAAAATAAATCAGTAAATTCAGCCCCTCCTTATAAACATGTTACTTACGATATAAAAATAAGCTAAAATGGAAACAATAGGTCAATTTATATAAAAATAAGCTAAAATGGAAACAAAAGGTCAATTTATATAAAAATAAGCTAAAATGTAAACAAAAGGTCAATTTATATAAAAATAAGCTAAAATGGAAACAAAAGGTCAATTTTTTGGCCTCGCTCACCATCAAATACTGCAAAGGTTAATTGCTGTTTAGTTAAAGGATTTAAAAAAAATAGTAAAACTATCTTAGTCAAATTTATTAGGGCTTGTTACACGCTTGGTGTTACATTACACACTTGGGAGTTTTCATTTAAAAAATAATGAATATCTCGGAAAGTAAGCGTTTTTCGACTATACATCACATAACTCTTTTTACTCCTAATAGTTGTTAGAATCTTTAGTAAAATAATCCATGTCACTCTGTATACAGCGTGTAAGTCTAATACGGGCGAACAATTAAACCATATATAGCGTTTAGTAGTGTTATCATTAATTAATATGATTTTTTAAATTACACTTAATAGTGACCTCGTAATTAATTTTTGAAAATTTACCGAGCAGCAATGTACCACATACATGCTTGTTATGACATTGCGAGATACGAGTTTTTTTAAAGTAACTGTCAACTAGCGTGTTTGTCAACTTGAATGTGTTGCGTTACATTGCGGCCTGAATTATTTTGTATGGTAAATATTTTCATTGTGGTTTTAAGCAATAGTTATCTAAATATGCTTCTTAGGTCCTATGCTGACCACCGTTTCAATATTCGCCCGTATTAGATTTACAGGCTGTATACGTGGAGTCTATTCTTTTTGGTTGGCATATCTGCTGGGTCTCTTCTGGCGAAGTCTGTCAAATCGCTTCTTAAACCTCTGCAGCTCTGCTGGGATTTCCTGCAAAAAAATTGAAGGGATGCTTAGGTAAAATTGTCTTTCTAAAAAACTTACTCCTCAAAACACAGACATAAAGGTGTTTCATTGAACGTCCCTCTGCTAGGTCTCGTGTTGTTAATATCATCTTAATTAATTAATATCAAAGTTTTAATTATTCATGTTTTTTTGGTCTCATCGTGGTTACCCTGCATGGATTTAAGAGAAAAAAGTTTGAATCTAATTTTGTAGTGAAAACTTACTTTTTTGCTTATCTAGGTCGATAATTTATGAATAAAATGCATCCGTTCTAACACATTATTGAAGTTATTGGTCATAACAAACAAACAGGTCTCGTAAGCGTGACGTCATGAGGGGTGCCCACACCACGAGATTGTAATTTCTTAGCTCTGTTAGCAAACTAGAAAAAGTTAGTTATGACGTATTTTAATAAATCAATTTGTGAATTTGGTTCTCGATCGTTAACTGAGCTGGAATTGCTTAAGGGCATTTTTCCAGAAATATGTCTGCGACTCATTCATCTGTCTCTATACATTTAGTATGAAAAAGTGCCAGATGAATGAGGTGACCGCAGACATATTTCTGGAGAAATGCCCTTAATTTGTATTACGTTCAATGAAACACCCTGTATATCCACATAGAAGGAAAGAGTGTACGTACATACCTCGCATGCTAAAAATGACGACCTACTTTGCACGCCGTCAATTTCAGTTTTTGTCAACATTATTATAGTTTAATGTAATGTATTAATGAAATCTTATATTAACGCCATATTGTTGTAATATATGTTGGTCGAAAAGAGAAACTGGCGAGTTTCTTCCGGCGCTTCTTCTCACCAGAAGGTCAGTACCCGAAGCGCCAAAAGAAAAGAAATAATACATATTTAGAATCAGACTTGTAAAAGAGCCCTTGAGGGGCCTACTTACAGAAATAAATTTATTTTATTTTATTTTTATTTTATCAGATTTAAAAAAATGTATCTGATAATAATGGTATAATTAATACCAAATACCACCAAATGAATTGGACGATTTATGTTTTCCATCACTAAATTACACTCTTGAGGTCAAACTAGAAACGTAAAATCTCACACGCTTGGTTCCCATACAAATCGACGAACCATTTCCTTCTATCTCTTTATTTCTGTGCTTGTGCCAAAATTGGCACCATTAAGTTTCCAATTCCAGTCGAAGATTCAGGGGCCCACCTAATGTCAGGAGGAAAAGTATACCTATTAAATAATAGTTTTTATGCAACAGGTTGTATAAGTAGGCTCAAAAAATGCGAATGGCGCGAGTTGCGATACGAGCCGCCGCAGCGGCGAGTAACGCAATAGAGACACCATGAGCATTTTTTGACTTAATTATACAACGTTTAATACATTTTCTACGACTAAGGTTTTAAAATATAAAATACAAAATTAAACATAGCGCGCAAACAAGGCAAATATGACATATGACTGACAGTATGTGTCTATGGTAAACTTTTTTTAATTTGACGTATACCCGCTAGTGACACGCAGTCACGATATTAAAAATACTTTTTTATGTTGGCATCAATGAATTTAGTTCCGAAAGTTTTGTTTTTTTAAAAACCGTAGGAATTTTATTGTTTGTTAAGTTGGTAGTTGTGCATTTTTATTGTAAAGTTAGAATTGAGCGCTGAATCCTTGATCTAAGTTTAACCTAGATTTTGAAGTCTGTGGCTGCTAGCAGTATCGTTTTGCGACTATAACGAAACAAGTGTTGTCATGGGGAATAGAGTATAGACTTCTCTGAACTCATATTATGTATGTTATTATATTAGTATTCGTGACCAAGTAAAAGACAGATAAAAGTACATGTGTTCATACACGACGGAACTAATAATAATAACTGGTCAAGAGCATGTCGGACCATGCTCAGTGTAGGGTTCCATAGCCGTATCTATAAGGAAATGTGCTACAGTTAAAAATAAAGCTAAAAATAAACAACTGGCAAAAGGTCTTAAATGCCGTGTAATTCGATGGCACTTAATACCTTTTGGTCGAGAAGTTTTACGGCAATAACTTCAAAACGGTTTATTCGTTACTATTCAAAATAATTTTCGTTGAATGTATTTATTAAGCGTTACCTTCCTCCTGATTTTTTTCATATTTTTTGGATTTACGGTTTAAAAGTTAAAGGGGGGCGGACACAATTTATGCAACTTTAGGGGCGATTATTTCCGAAAGTATTCACTTAATCAAAAAAATGTACATAAAAACCTTCTAATGTTTTTAAAAGAACTATCGAATTATATACATCACGTTGACGTTTGCTGAAAAAAAATTTTTTAGTTTCTGTTACAAGTATGGAGTGCCCCCCCTAGATTTTTTTATTTTTATTATTTAACTAGCAAACTTAGTAGCGGCATCTACAAGACATCTATATTCCAAATTTCATCAGTATACGTCTTGTAGTTTTTGAGTAAAATGCCTGTGACACACGGACGGACGGACGGACAGACATGACGAAACTATAAGGGTTCCTTTTTAGCCATTTTGGCTACGGAACCCTAATAAAAAGGAGGTTATTATGCATCTATGTCCTCTCCTCTATTTCCAATAGTAACAGTTCCAAAATTAGTCCGTCCAATTAGTAGTACATTTCCTTAAAATACACGCCGTTAACTAATTGTTTCTCACTGTGATTCAACCCCTACCGTCCCTAAAACTCCCTAAATAGGTCAAAGCGTTAAGTACCCTTTAATGCCCCTCGACGTGACTGGAATGAAGGGCTCCCCAAAACTGTTCACACCGACAAAGGGACAGAGTTCGATGGCGCAATATGGCGGTTACACCGTTTAAAAGGGCTGATCATTATTTGTATACAGATGGATTGTGCAACAGACAATTAGTGTTGATTGGCGAGATTGAATACTGTTGAAACGTTTGTGCTTACAATATTTTTAACAGACTTAAAAATATTTTATTTATTTTGTTTGCTACCTCCGAATTCCGTCTTTGTTTTCTTATTAATAGTATGTAAGTATCAGAGGCGTCATCTTTGGGCAAGCCGGTGCAGATTTGGCGTACATTTTCCTTAAGAGCTGTAGAATAAGGTGCTCAAATGCCTGATATTAGGCAAGCCGGTAGGAATCGAGTTCTTTGAACGCCACGCCACTTGTAAGTATAGGATTACCATAGTTATTTCATAGCAATCGCAATAAATAAATTAATTAACTCAATCCATCAAATTATGTTTCCAAGCACGCTCGGATAAAATCAATTAGATAGGTATAGTCCATACAAACTCTTAAGACCAAATGCTGTCAAACGAACGCAAGCCAAAAACTACCTTATGCTCTAAGGATAAGGTAGCTTTTGGCTTGCGTTCGTTGACAGCATTTTATCTTAAAGTTTGTACGGACTATACACTCATTTTCGTGCCACTAACGATATTAAAATGACAACTAGAAATAAGGCACCATGTTGAGCATGACTCAAAAACTAAGTTTTGGCATTTCCCCCCTTTTTATTTTTTACTTTATTTTGTTTTTATTATTTATTGTTATAGCGGCACTAGAAATACATATTTTGTGAACATATCAAGCATTTACCTATTACCATTATTACAATCCAGAAAAAAGACGCCAAATAAAACCGTTTCTTGTATAGGGACCCCCTTTTATTCTTAACTTTATTTTGTTTTTATTATTTGTTGCTATAGCGGCAGTAGAATACACATTTTGTGAATATACAGGGTGATTTCGGGGTTGTGATCCCAACCATTTTTTCTGACTCAGTAAATGATTACGATGCTACCTGTATTTATTTTAATTGAAACAAAGATGATTCGTTATTTACGTATTTTTATTAAAACAATATTTTACTTACTTTTAATATTACACCTTTTTAGAAAACAAACTCTCTCGATTGTTAAGTCCATGCACTTGACATAAGTTTTCTTGGGAAATAGTAGGGTGACCATGATCTCGAATTATCGCAGTTTTTTTTGCTGACTAAAATAAGTCGCTGGTGTACTGTTAGTCCTAACCTATCGTGATCCTTAGGAGAAAGTAAGTTAAATGCTTCTTTCTTGCTCCACGACCCCGTAATCACCCTGTATTAAGTATCTACCTATTATCATTATTAAAATCGAGCAGAAAACGCCAGAAAAACAGGTTTTCCGATTTTTGGTAGCCCCACCCTACTTATCTTATAAATAATTCATGGAAAATTTGAAATGGCTAGCTAAAACGAAACCGGGTACTCAACGAATCTTTTAAGTGTTTACTATAGCGATATTAGCATAGCAGATATGACAGACTGTCCGTCAGTTGATTTTTATCTTTTTGTATAATTTTATTAATTAAACTACTGAAGATGAGATATATATAACGTGTAAATGCAATTTTAATGCCAGGACAAGGAATTAAATAGCGCCTATGTGCCGCTGTGAAATGTGAATAGTGGTAACTTAAAGTAAAGCGAAAAAACGCGCTTTAAAGAGTAATATGTGAAATATTTACCGTTTTTCATTGATATTAATACGTAAAAGAGTTATTATACTAATCTTAAAAAAAATTGCGAACAAAAAAATATTTTTTTTTTAATTTGTATGCAGTTATTGAATATACTATAATACTGCCGTCCTAGTGTAAAAGGCGAGTTTTTGCTATGGAAGTTCATAGTAAAAAGTCGCCTTTTAGACTAGGACGGCAGAATAGGTCATTGAGCACCGCGCCTTTAGTGGAAGTATTGAAACTTTACTATCGTATTTTTAGAACCAAGTGTAACAAAATTACAGGGTGGAGCGTTAAAAAAAATCCCATACTTTCATGAACCACTCTAATGGGGACCTCCTTTAATTGTTGATTTATGTATGATAAAACAATAAAAATACATATTTTGTAAAAAAATTAAATCTCTATAAATTACGGTTCAAAAGATACAGTCCTGTGACTGACCGATATAACAAGTTTCTTGTATGGGGAGCCCTTTTTATTTTAAACTTTATTTTTGTTTTTATTATTTGTTGTTACAACGGCAATGAAATACATACTTAAGCATCTACCTATTACCGTTATAAAAATAAAGCAAAAAACGCCAGAAAAATATTTTGTGATGCACACAATAAAGATTATCATTCACTCATTCAATCCATTCATGCCAGCACTTGTGAATCGACCTGTATATAGGCTGATGATCAGACATAGAAGTTTTTGTGGCAAAAACGCCGATTAACTAGGGACTTCCTTCCGATATTAAATTTATCGATAACTGTTTCAAATACTTATTTCGAAGTGATATTTCATAGGAGATATTAATTTCACCGGATAAAATAGAAATTAACTAAATGCTGATCACTACCCATCGATGTTATATGTATAACGATCACTGATCGGCACGGACGGTGCAACACCGCGGGAAATTTTAATACGGACCATGATACTTGTTCAAAGAAATAATTGCATTCAGTGTTATATATTTATAAATACATGTTTAAATATGTAATACACTAGTAAATTGTAATTATCCATTAACGAAGTATCGATATATTTTGAATTTGTAGATAATTATTTTTCCATATAATATGTTGAGTCAATGCTGTGGTAAGAGAGGACAATAGAGAGATCTCTCTCCAGGCGGGTGTGGTGCCTGGGGACCGAAGTCCAATGAGAGTTAGTCGGAAGTTGTATTTATGCAACCGACTTAGAAAACTTCGATAGCCCGTTGTAGAACATGTCAGAATTAAGAGGTGACAGGAGCGTCGCCACAAAGCCTTTTATTTATTTTTTACTGTAATTATTATTATTTTATTAAATTGTAATTAAAATGTCATAAGAAAGTACAATTTATCGATAAATTAATATCGTCGGGAAGTCCCTAGGACAATTTTATTCGCGCCACAAAAACTTCTATGTCTGCTGATGATTTAATTGTTGTATAATTGTAATGTAACAAGTCGTAGTTTGTAATTTTTACAAGCATGTACCTAGACGATAAGAATTAGACATGTAATGTGAATTATTATGAACAAGGACCATTAAATCATGAGAACTGTCATTCTCCATACAAAAAGCTGTTCCCCGATATTTACAACGCCATGTAGGTACCTATGTATAAGCTTGGTATAAGAATTATTATTATTTACAATTATTCAACTTTGCAAGCGTGACACAGTATTTAAATGTTAGAATTTATTTATTATTAGCTGTTTACGAACTAATTGTTACTGTACTATGTTTCTTTGTTCAATTATAACATCGTTGAATGTTTAGTTTTTCAATGCCATCTAGTTTTTGCCTGGATAGTCCCTTGCGGTCGGGGTACGATCCAAAGTATGGAGAATAACAGTCCTCTTGTTTTAATGGTCCTTGTTATGAATAAATATATATGAAATATGATGATGTACCCACTTCAGCCTCGTAGTTCCTGTCGGCTGGTTTCCGAAGTCTGTCCGGCAAGGGCACCTTCGGCTGGGGCCTTCGGCTATCATCGTCGCCATCGCTTTCGGCGCTGTCGCCGCGGGTGCCCGACTGCTTCTGTATCACGATGCAGCTGGAATAAAGTAAAAAGTAAATCCCATCAAAAACATTACATGTAAAAGATGCAAGTCTCGCAACGCAGTTCTTTTACAACAAAAAAGTTTTGAGATGTAATATAGGTATATATAGATACAAGAAATCAAAGTACATAGAAAAATTAAATGGCACTCACCTGTGTCCAGACCGGGAATCGAACCAGGTACCTCTGGATTTCCGGCCCAGCGACTCAACCACTCGTCCACCGGAGAACCCAGTAAGCGCCCTCAATTTTGCCATCTACTTTGACTTCCGTATCATTCTGTTTTAATAAGATTTAACCTAAACCCAAACCGCATTAAAAAACCAAATGAAGAGACAAAATGTTTCTTTCATATAAAGTATTTGAGATGTAATGTTAAACCAAGTCAGTACGGGGGGTGTCCACAGAACTCGACCGTAGAGGAACTTTTTTTTTTTTTTAAACTGACAAACTCGCAACCCATACCTGGGCGTAGCGATTGTCGGACCGGGTGGTTGGCCGTGGCGTTCCCTGGAGTCGAACCAGGTCGCTAGCCAGACTACCCTGAGTTTGGTCGGACTGGGTGGGATCCCGGGGGTGCCTGGGGTCGAACCAGGTCACCTTGCCCCGGTCCACCTCGATAGAATCGGACTAGGTGGGGGCCAGAACGCCTGGGGTCGAACCAGGTCGTTGGCCAGGGCCACCTTGACTTTTCGCCGTAAAGGAACACATTTTATAGTTCTCAAATAAAGAATCCACCACGGTTAAATAATAGACAAGTCGGTGGAAATCGAGTTCTGTGGACACCCCTCTGGTGCTGCACTGTGGCCGCCACTGGAGGCCCAATGTGCGGAAGCTTTAATTTATTACATACCAAGGGCAGTAAAATTAGGGTTGTCCCAGATCGCAGATGTTTGCGTGGATTTCTTTGTTACCGCCCGTGGCGTGTACGCAATTTAACGTCTTCCCCTAGGCTAGGAAGTGGGATTTTCACCTCGCGGTGGAAACCTGCACGATCGCGTCTGTGTGAGTGCACTCCGTACTGTCACGGTATACGGTAGTTTTTGTTCCGATAAAAGGTACATCGGGAGCGCGCATGTGTGCGCGCCGTGTGCGCGCCGTGTACGGACGCACCACAGGCAAGCATCGCCGCGTGCTTAGTCAGGGCTGAGCAATAACCGCGAGCGGTCGAAGGTTCAAAATGTCTGCGGATGAAGCAATGGATAGAAGACGTATATACTGCAGTGTGTTCGGATGTTTGAAGAATAATGCGCAAAATCCAGAATTGTCATATTTCTGCATTTCTAAGGATCCCGAAAGGTGTGTTTAGTACCTATATAAATGTTATATTTTAAGTCGTTTATAGAATGTTTGATAGTTTTGTGATCAAACTATACCAATTAAATAGAGTAGATAATTTTTTTTTTGACAGTGATGAGTAAAATTATAAGATTTTTTAAACGTGTACTAATTAAATAGTAGTTGATTCTATTGATACATAAAATGCCTTAAACACGAGAGTGGTTTTATGAAACGAGCCGAAATATCGTTGCGTTACTTACATGTACACATACCAATACTAATTTATTTAAACTATTATACTTAATAACATTAACATCAGATGTGTGCGATCAGATACTTTCATATTGAAATAAGTAACTTTTACTAGGTTGACCTCGAACGATTGTTCGTTCGATCGAGGTCAACCTAATAAAAGTTACGTTCGTAGTAAGTAGGTATTTTACAGAACCGACGAGCGGCAGCCCTGTGCCTTAGGCACGCTCTGGTGTCGCGCGCTCCTAAACGGCGAAGACAAACTACTTGGTTGTCTTTATACTTTGGTACTGTGGTATGGATGCGCATGGGTAAATGTTTGCTTGTGGTGTGTCCGTACACGGCGCGCACATATGCGCGCTCCCGATGTACCTTGTCGAAAGAAAAACTACTGCTCATACTGTGGCACGGCGCCGTCGCCGTAAAACGCGACGCGCGTGGTCGGCGCCCGACATACTAGCTTCTTTTCTACCACGGTATACAATAGTTTTTCTTCCAACAAAAGGTACATCGGGAGCGCGCATGTGTGCGCGCCGTGTACGGACGCACCACAGGCAAGGATTTGAGCATGCGCGAGCATGCCGCAGTATGGCGTTCACTCACACAGACGCGCGTAGTGCGTCTGTGCTCCTAAACGGCCGAATTCGTATTACTTGGTTGTCTTTATACCAAGGACCATTAAAACAAGAGGACTGTCACTCTCCATACTTTGGATCGTAACCCGACCGCTAGGGGATTTCCGGGCAAAAACTAGATGGCGCTAAAAAACTAAACATTTAACGATGTTATAATTGAACAAAGAAACATAGTATAGTAACAATTAGGTCGTAAACAGCGAATAATAAATAAATTCTAACATTTAAATACTGTGTCACGTTTGCAAAGTTGAATAATTGTAAATAATATAATTCTTATACCAAGCTTATACATACATGATGGCGTTGTAAATTCAGGGTACAGCTTTTTGTATGGAGAATAACAGTCCTCTTGCTTTAATGGTCCTTGCTTTATACTTTGGTTTCTATGGCGCGTGCCGCACTATTTTACGGCCGTGCCGTGACTTGGGGCCGCGGCCTTACGGCTTAGAGTGACGTAAAATAAAGAACGACCCAAACTCACGTGTTTGTGGCCCGAGTGACGGTCACCCAATCAAGTTATACGTCTATAGGTATCGTAAACTCAGGTCTTTATTAGGGATGTAACGATATATAGTTTTGCCGATACGATACCGATACCGATATATTGTAGTTAATAATCCGCGATACCGATACCGATATTTTAGCTAAATAATGAAGTATGAACTTCAGATTGTATGTCCTTATTATAACTAAAACTTGGCTATATTTAACAGAGAGTCAACCTTGAAAGTGTAAAGTAAAAATAAATAAATTGTCAACTCATTTTTTTTTTATTAAGAACCAAAGATTTAACTAACATAGTAATTATCATTGCACAAGGTAATAGACCAATACATAAATTAAGTCAGTAATTGAAATTACTTTTTGCAGATTTTTTTCATACAGCAAATACATTTTCGCGCTCTTCAAATATCGGTTGTACATAATTGGCGATACCGATATATCGGTGATACCGATAAATCGGCGATTCCGATATATCGGTATCGGTATCGTTACATCCCTAGTTTTTATGGCCCAATGCACACAACTATGATCCGCGCTCGGGTAGACAATTGCACACTATTTTTTAACTATAGTTATATGATGCCGTATGTAAATATTGCTTATGAATCACACGACAACGGCGCGGCATGTACACGAGAGGATACTCCAAATTACCTATAGTTCTATTGGACTGTGGCGACACTGCCACCTAGTGACACCCGTTCGAAGAGTACAGTGACAGCATTTCCACGACAGATGGCGCTTACGTCAACGCCTAATTCCCATGCTGTTCTGCATCGCACTATAGAAGTGTTTATAACGCTAACAATACATTACCACTTTCAACCAACTTCCTTCGGACTCTGGTCCCCAGGCGCAACAACCGCCTGGAGTGAGATCTCTCAACTGTCCTCTCTTCCATAAGACTATAGAAACCTAAAATAACGGTAGGTACATATTGTGATTTATATACTAAACTCACCGTTTTTGCCTGGAGCCTGGCGATTCCCCAACGGCTGAAAAAGCATAATTAATGACGTCAAAAATATCTTAACTTATTACGTCAATTTAATTTAACTAGATGTCCTTAGGAAGATTGGGGATGACGGCCGCTCGACCCTGTCGAAGGGTATATACCCTTCGACAGTGTCGAGAGGCCGCCATCCCTGAATAACTTTTCTGTTCCAAACATCAGGAGTAATAAGTTTCTAAATAATTGATTGAACCAGGTGTTACTTTGCGGAAATCTATGTTAATTAAAGGGTCAATTGCAGAAACTGAGAGATTCAAAATTTGTACGGAAAAGTTGGGACATTTTGCACTTCTTTTTTTATTTCATAAATGAAAAGTGCTCGTGATTCTGAGTAAAATGGTATAAGACACACCATGATCAGACAAAAAAAGTAAAAAGGTAATTTTTTTCTGCAATTGACCCTAAAACAAAAATATTGCTTTGCTAATCCGCGATATGATAACGCGCTAGTCAATTAGGGGCCATTCATTTATTACGTAAGACGGTTTTAGGGGGGGACCCCCCGGTCAACCATGTCTTATTTTTTCTTACAGGGGGATGGGAGGGGGTTTTGATCGATCTTACGTAAGATCATAAAAACGCGCAAAATAATCTTGCTGCTGCTGTAAGAAAAAATAAGACATGGTTGACCGGGGGGTCCCCCCCTAAAACCGTCTTACGTAATAAATGAATGGCCCCTTAGTGCTAGCCCGTTATAATTACATGCGTATTTCTCCAAGCATTCACGTGCAAAATAATAAAAAAAACATACAAATAAATACACTCATGGACAGTGAATTCGGGTCATTGTCTATGAACAATTATAAAGAAAGTGACCCGAAGTCATTGTCCGTGAGTGTACAACAAACCACCACCAAAAATACATAACTCCACACGTGTTTCGCCTCTCTATGAGGCATCCTCAGGAGAAGCCGGAGATGTCGACAGTCCGGCGTCCGTTGATCATTCCATCAACAGACGCCGGACTGTCAACATCATATATTTGTTTTGATGATCATAATACGGATTCATGTAAATTGACATGTATAATTTATCGTGTAGTGTTGTGTTATAAAATTAAAACAAAACAGCTTGCAAGATCTATTACAAGCATTATATGCAACTAACAAACGTTGCAAGTTAAACGGTTTTAATGAAAAACACATTGACATGAATAAACGCAATAACGCTTACTATACAAGGTGTTTCATTGAACGTAATACAACTCATGTTTTTTAAACTCCTCTCCCTGGTGCTAAACCCCTCTGCTAGGTCTCATGTTGTCAATTAAGATGAATGAATTAATATCACTGTTTTAATTGTTCAACTTTTTTTGGTCTCATCGTCGTTAACCTACTTAGAGTTGAGAGAAAAAAGTTTCAATCTAATTTTGTAGTGAACACTTACCTTTTTGCTTATCTAGGCCGATAATTTATAAATAAAATGCATGCATTCTGACAGATTATTGAAGTTATTTGTCATAACAAACAAACAGGTCACGTAAGCGTGACGTCATGAGGAGTGACAACACCCCTAGATTTTAATTTCTTAATTTAGTTAAAGCAAACTAGCGAAAGTTAATTATGATGAATTTTAATAAATCAATTCGTTCATTTTGTTCTCTGTCGTTAACTGAGCCGAAATTGCTTAATTTGTATTACGTGCAATGTTACACCCTGTATAAACCTGCAGGTTAAGTTGTGTAAATATTTAATTGTATGGCAAGTTGCTATGGTGACTCCAAACTTAAGTAGGTATTTGCCGAGCCCGTCCGGAAATTGACTATTTCAATCAAAGGAAGGGGGTACGGGTGATGGTTCGAGGTGGGGGAGGTAAGCAAGGTGGCGTTTGACATTTTACTTGTATTATATTTAAACTTGACCCAATGTTTGGAAATAAGATTAGTTAAGCGTTCGTCAAAGAGAAAGATGGACGAAGCGTTTGAAAGAGACATCTAACGTTACTAAGGCAAAATAACTGGCCAAGAGCATGTCGGACTATGCTCAGTGTGGGGTTCCATAGCTGTAACTATAAGGTAAAAAAAGTACAACAACAAAAGAGCGTATCTTCATAGCAATTACGTCCTTTTGTTGAGAACCGCAGTTTATCGGCAATATCTCAAAAACAGTTAATTCGATCTTGTTGAAAATAATTTTCGTTGAAAGTATTAATTAAGCGTTACTATCGTGATTTTTTTAATTTTTTTGGATACACGGTTTAGAATATAGAGGGGGAGGGGGGGGGACTCAATTTACACAACTTTCGGAGGGATTATTTCCAAATATATTCACTTAATCAAAAACATTACTTTGACACCTTATAGTGTTTTTTAAGGAGCTGTCGATCTATATACCACACGTTGATATTTCCTGAAAAAAAATTTTTTTAGCTTCTGTAACATGTATGGAGTGCCTCCCCCTAAAAATATTTATTTTAGTTGTTTAACTACCAAACTAAGTAGCGGCTCATACAAGTAACCTATATTCCAAATTTCATCAATATCCATCATGTAGTTATTGAGTAAAATGCCTGTGACATACGGACAGACGGGCAGACGGACGGACGGACATGACGAAACTATAAGAGTTCCGTTTTTGCCATTTTGGTTACAGAACCCTAAAAAAAGGGACAAAATCCGACAACGGATGCAAAAGACAGTTCGGCTTGGTTAAGGGGTTAAGTAGTAGTTTGTCTAATAAAAGCTGAACCTGAAAAAAGCGGCAAATTCAAAAATCTTCATAGTAGTTTATTAGATACCTACGCGCCTTATTAGTGTGAAAAAGTACCTACGCGGTTCTTCTCCCTTAGTGGCACCAAAATAAGAAAAGTATCAAAATCGTTTATTCTTACTTTGATCGGTAAAGTAAAACTATGTGAAGGTTTTTGAATTTGCCGCTTTTTTCAGATTCAGCTTTCATTAGACAAACTCTAGAAATTAATTTGCCATCTCTATAAGGTTCGCCAATGTCTTAGACGATTTTCGCTGGCGTGCATAGTTTATTTGCACGACTTAAAAAAAAACCGGTCAAGTGAGAGTCGGACTCGCGCACCGAGGGTTCCGTACAAATTCGTAAGTGAACGTGAATTAGTTCAACAAAAACAGTATGGCGGTTAGTTTAAAGGAGCAAGTTACGATTTTTGAAAGTTAGGAAAACCGTTATATTTGTCCTGTAATATTTAGGATGACATTAATAATTGGTAATTATTACAGATTTTTTTTGGTTCAGTAACTTCGAAGATAATAGGGGGGAATGGTTTTATGTTTATGGTTTTATATTTCAATTTTATACATTAAAATTTAAATATAAAACCATATTAATTTATTCTGAAGCATCTATTTCAATATTTCCATGCGTTTCCGAGGCAAAAGCAAAAGTCTACAAAAAGTAATATTTAAATGACAATCCGGACATTATAGTTCACCCCCAGACCCGAGGATATTTAGTGCCTTTTATTTATCTTGACAGGCTTAGGAAGCCCTGTGCCCATTTTCAAAACTACACGAATTATTCGGGCCGTTATCTTCAATTTTCTTAGGCTATTTATTACAATAAACATAAAGCTTGTGAAGACTTCCGTCACAGAATATATATAAGCTACAGCAGTAAGGAAGCTACAAACAAAACGATCGAAACGCACGCACACATAGACGCGCGCTTTTACAAGGCCCCTAAGGGAATCTCGCGGTGCTGTCAGTCGCGAGTGCGCATGGAGGCGAGTGGCCGCGCTTTGCGTTTGTTACGTGCGCGTGCCTAGACAGCCCGCGATCTTTTCATTTTAAACAACCCTAACGCTCTGATGGAGCGTAGGTATTTATTTCAAAAAGTAAGCGTAGCTTCCATACTGCTCTATGTATATTCTGTGCTTCCGTCGTTAGGATCTCGTCTGGCCGTGAAGTATCTTTGATCAACGGATCTGCCTCCATGGATTGTCCTTTGCCAAGTCCATTTTCATTTAAAATAGTTATCTATTCTTAGTACAAGATAACCATAGAATAGTACATTACACAACTAGGGTGGTAAAACAAAGAAATGCCGAGATCGCAGATGTTTGCGGCCCGAGCTGCAGGTGAGGGACGTAAATATGCGATCGAGGGCTTTCTTTATTACCTCCCGTGTTGTGTACATTATTTTATGTCTACACTAGGCCAGAAAGCGGCTTTTTCCGTACGCGCAGCGTGCGGAAAAAGCCACTTTATGGCCAGGTGTGGCATAAAAATTAAAACATAAGTTATTTTTAAATGTCGCTGAACAAATGTTATTCAGATTGAGGAATACAATCTACGTTTTAATTATTTGCTCCTAGTACAGGCAACATCTGGTATAACTATGGGTTTTACTCACCATTTTGTATAAAAACTAATATATAAACAACAGCAAGCACGACACGGGAACACATGGTTAACTATCCACATTAACAATTACATTCAGAATATATAGTTTTAAGCAAACATTAAGTTGCGCAAGTCGTATGCGGGTGAAATTGCATGTTTTCTATAAAATTGCTGGCTCTCTAATGATGTTTTTATCATAACTAAGGGTTATATAGTACACTGATCCTAAATGTATGCTAAACTATGTTTTAATAAATAAATAAATAATCGTTTCCACTGCGTCAAAAGAAAAAAAAGTTTTATAGTACATCAAGGACCTTAAAATAAATAGCCGGACGGAGGCTCGCCAACACAACAGAGAACTGAAGCCATTTCTAATGCGCCGGCTGCTTGTACTTACGAGCCGCACGCACACATCAACTAGTTTTTTCCTATTGCGAGCAGCACACACAGATAGGTAGCCGGCCGATTAGACATGCTTCAGTTATTTGTTAGTGATGCACCGTCCGGCTATTTATTTGAAGGTCCTTGTAGTACATGTAACTATCAACCGGGTGCGGCCTGTAATCATTGAAATATAATTAGGGCTTGTTACACGCTTGGGATTTTTCATTTTAAAAATAATAAACATCTCGGAAAGTAAGCGTTTTTAGACTATACATCATATAACTTTTTTTACCTCCAATAGTCGTTAGAATCTATATTAAAGTTTATCGGGTCAATCGTTCCTACGCGTTTTCCAAAATAAATCCCGGGGTAGCTACTTTCTCAAAATATGGACTTTTGAGTTTTTTCTGGCTCAGAATCGTTAGTACTTTCGAAAAAAAGTGTCCCAAATTTATTTTCCCATTACGTCACCATTTTGTACTTATGTTTGTATGAACGTGACGTAGTGGAAAAAATCCATAAAAATTTTGGGACACTTTTTTTACGTATAAGGTTCGAAAGTACTAACGATTCTGAGCCAGAAAATCTCAAAAGTCCATATTTTGACAAAGTAGCTACCCCGGTATTTGTTTTGGAAAACGCTCACCTATCGTAAAGTTAGTTACTGCAGCGAGCTATTCTCTCTTAAGGTGACTCACCTTAAGAGAGTCACAGGGCTCTTTTTACGCTGGTGATTAACCAATGAGGTGCTTGGGACTAACTCTTTTCAAGGCCAGGGCGATTAACCACTTAATTGTTTTGGTAGCTATAGCTACCTGCCAACCACCCTTATGTCTACAGGCTTGCTCTAACGATGGGACTTGAAATACAAAGTTCGATTCTGTTCGCTAAACTGAGACACTTTTCAGATAAATACAGGAAAAAGAAGAAAAATTAAAATGTGGTGTAATTTACACGCATTAAAAATAACCACATTTTTACTAAAAAAAACCCGACCGCGGTGCACTTTGAAACTGCACAAAATCCGCCATTTTATTTATTTTAACGAACTTCATACCCAGTGACACTCGCACCATCAAGACGAATCTAATGATGTATCATTTATCAAAATAGGATGTGCCGTTGAGTAGTTACGAGAGGACACAGGAACGGACATACATACATACATACATACAGGTCAAACACATAACCCTCCTTTGGGCTTAGGCAAAACTAATAAAGAAACATCATGTTTCTTTCATATATGAGATAATTTGGTTTCGCAATATCTTTACATAACTCATATTAAAATAGTTAATTTACTCTTCAAAGTTCAATTCTGTTTTCTCTTTTCAAAAGCAATGAAATCTCACTTTATGCGCTGCGCGTACGGAAAAAGCCGCTTTCTGGCCAAGTGTAGACATAAAATGATGTACACAACACGTACATCATTTTATGTCTACACTTAATACTATACATAGAAAGCCCTCGATCAAAAAAAACCGTGCACGACACATCTCTAGTTGAGAAACGATATAGAGGAGAACAGTCGGACAGACATACAAAAGCAATTTTGCCCATCCAAGTACAATAAGGATCTGGAATGAACTTCCTGCTAAGATTTTCCCACTGCGCTACAATATGGGATTATTTAAAAAGGCTGTCATCAAATTTCTTCGAGACCGGCAACGCATTGGCAATGCATCTAGTGTTGCAAATGTCTATAGGCGGCGGTGACCACTTTCCATCAGGTGGGCCGTCTGCCTATTTGCCAGTCTATAGCAATTAAAAAAAAAACTGAGTGATATTTATTACCCATCAAAAACATTACCTACATGTAAAAATATGCAAGTCTCGCAACGCAGTTCTCCTACAACAACAAGTTTTGAGATGTAATAG
This sequence comes from Eudemis profundana, assembly GCA_947034925.1. Classification (NCBI taxonomy): domain Eukaryota; kingdom Metazoa; phylum Arthropoda; class Insecta; order Lepidoptera; family Tortricidae; genus Eudemis; species Eudemis profundana. Next base: position 2,908,593 of record OX344817.1, on the reverse strand, counting down.
GCAAGTCGGTGGAAATCGAGTGTTGATGCCCACCCGGTACTGACTTGATTGACTTTTTTGTTGTAGGAGAACTGCGTTGCGAGACTTGCATCTTTTTGCAATGTTTTTGATGGGATCTCATTTCTTTTTGTAAGTGGTCTTTCTTTATTTATTACATTTCAATCCATACTATTTCCAATTTGAACTGCAAAACTAACTTTTTAACCGCATGTATTTGTATCGAATTACAAACTTACTTATGCGGTTTGTATTGAAATTGCAATATTTTTAGATTTTGCATGACATGATAGGCTAACAGCTAAACTTTGAAGCTTGTGGGTCTGCTAGAAGTACCTTAGAAATGATTATCAGTGAGTCAGTGACAAAATTAAGGAACTTTGACGTGCAATAAATGGTGTCCCCTTGTTTCGCCGACGAACGTTTCATCGAATGTTTAATTTCATCGAATTTTCATTTCGTCGACAACTTTTTTCTCCGAAACCGTTAACTTTTCAGGATTTTTGAAATAGTCATCCTGTAGGTTAGGTTAGGTTTGTTTTATATCAATTTTTAGAAAAATATGGTTTAGAAGAAAATTAACTTTTGATGAAATGATATGTCGATGAAACGTTTCTCGACAATTCAAGGGTAAACCGCAATAAATATAGTTCTTAAACTACACGTTCAAATTGAATGTTATTGAGAATACATTTAAGTCTTATTATGCCCTATACATCCCTGAAACCCTGCAAGAGGACTGTAAATTACTATGTGGGGGGCTAGGCCGCCGCTCACATGGATAGAAGTATGGATTGTGACAGGAACAAGTGAGTATGAAGGGTATAGAGTGTATGTTATTTTTATTAGTACCTAACTGTTGAAAAAAATGGTGTAAACGCGAGTTAAAAGTGGTCAAGTGCGAGTCGGACTCGCGCACCGAGCAGAAGATACGTGGATAATTCAAGATAATCTGTATGGTGGGACAAACTTAACTTTGCTCTTGAAAAACTGTTGTCCCTATAGAGCGACATTATGTCGCGGTTAGTTTAGTAGGAGCAAATAAATTTGTCTTACAATTTTTGCAAATTTATAAAAAACGCTGCAAGTTAGGAAAACCGTTTTATTTTTCCTGTAATATTTAGGATGATATAAAATCGGTAATTTCAGATTTTTCTATTCAGTAACTTCGGAGATAATAGGGGGAATGGTATTTTTTTAACGTATTTTGTATTAAATCAAAAACTATATGTTAAAGAAAAAAAAAACAAAAATACTTTTGTAATCGTATGTCGTAAAGGTGTGTTTAATATGACTTTGGACCTTTAAATTCACGTTGTATTTTTCTAAAAATATTACAAGTTTCTTTTGTAATCTACACATTAAGCCCTTTCATTTGATATACCACTCAATATAATAGCTCTACTTTTGATTTCCGACATCCCATTTCGGTCCCATTAAAAAAAAAAGAAGATATAAGACTTTTTTTCAGTCCAATAGGTTTGGGTTAGCAATTTTTAACACTATTCCAAATTTCAAGTCGATAGCATAAGTAGATCCTGAGATATCTTGCTGTGACAGACAGACAGATGGACAGACAGACAGAGTCGCACCATAAGGGTTCCTTTTTTACCATTTTGGTACGGAACCCTAAAAATTACTGTTATTATACTGTGTTAGTAGCTACCCCTGCCATACCTATGCAGGCGTGACGATATCTTAGAGGGTCCCCGCACACTGGCGAGTTAATCAGTCTAATTTAATAGTTCGTAGGTCAAGTGTTATCAACGCGCTTCGATAAGGCCTGGTGTGCGAGTGTTGTAAGTATAATAATGTATTTTTTAACAAGAATTATGGAATTTTCATGTTTTTCTCATATTGTTTGCTTTTTCTTTTTTGTTTTTTTTTTTTATGTTGTGATGACGATTCTTATTGGGAGATACAATTTGATTTTTTTTATATTTTTGTTTTTGCGATTAATATTTCTGACATGGTTTATTTATAATTGTGATGATATTTTATGTTTGATTTTTATTTTGACGATCATAGTAAAAAAAACATGTAAATAAATCTAATCTAATAAAAATGACAGTGTAGTCTGTTTTTTTAGGTAATTAAAAAAGATAAACAAAATACCACGTGACTCTGGTCTTTCAACCAAGCAAATTAATGTTTTGTGTCTATGGCACAACATCATTGGCTGAATGACCCGAGTCACGTGTTTTTAGGACAGTGGCAATTTATTCTTTAATTTAGCTAGATATTTTTTTGATCTAAGTACTTCTTTAATTCGAACATCAATAGGTACATAAATAAATAAAAATAAATAAATATTGAGGGATAATATTACACAAATCGACCTAGCCCCAAACTAAGCAATGCTTGTACTATGGGTACTAGACGACGATATACATACTTATATATAGATAAATACTTACTTAAATAGATAGAAAAAATCCGTGACTCAGGAAGTAATACTCGTGCTCATCAAACAAATATTTGCCCTTACCAGGATTTGAACCCGGGACCTCTAGCTTCGAAGGCGGTGACACTCCCACTAAGCTAAAAAAACTCAAGGATCGTTCCATTTTATTAAATATTACATTTAAATATTTTAGATTAGGAGAAAAACATATTTGTATTTAGTGATTTCTCTTTTATGGAAATTCAATAAGCTATCAAAATTTGAATGGAAATTCCTTTTGACAAACAGCTTCAAATGAAATACATCATTTTTCATTCGGGTACAGATAAAAGATATGACTTACACATAAGTAGGTATTTCATTTATGAATAAAAAAAAACAGAAATGGTATGTAGTATTATTTTAGCAACAGTCTTAAGTAACATTACAAAACATGTAAGCTTACAAGCTACAATTACTAAAATAGTAGACCTATAGTTTCCTAAATGTAATTTTTTGTTGAAAATTAACAAGTCGATCAGAGAGATGTATACGTGTTGTATTATTATGTGTTTGTAAGAGAAAAAACAATAAAGAACTCAAATCATATTTTTTGAAGTATTAATCTAAGTGAAAATTATTATAGTTTTTATTGAAAATATCCTACACAGAATTATGTTATGAAATTCAAATATTTGGGTTCTGTTTGTATTATTTGCTAGAACTTAAACGGTGGAGCATTAATTAATAATCTCCAACCAACAAAACGTAAAAATCTCTTTTTTCTCAAAAAACAAAAATGTGTAGTTACATCACTTCGCCGTGCCCCAGTCGGACGCTCACTCCGGTCGCTGTGCGTTCGTCTCCAGTTCCAAGTATTAATAATTATAAATATTGTTAAGTTGTCATTCATAGCATAAGGAAAGTGAGTAGAATTTTATTCCTTTTATAAGTAAAAAACTTAGGTGAAGCCCCTTTCACGTATAGTTCTGAAAAGATTGCAAGAGAACGCGTAAGTAGATTACATTTTACAATATCAAATGAAATCATGTATTTCGGCCATTCTCACGAAGTATGACTGCGTCTAATTACCGCGTCTCCATACATTTAGTATGAAAACATCGTCGCGGTAATTAGGTAACCGCAGACATACTTCGTGAGAATGGCCGATTTATGACTGACCTGACCATAAAGTGGCTTTTGCCGCACGCTACGCGTACCTACGGAAAATCCGCTTTCTGGCCAAGTGTAGACATAAAATGATGTACACAACACGGGAGGTAATAAATAAAACCCTCGATCGCATATTTACGTCTCTCGCTTGCAGCTTGGGCCGCAAACATCTGCGATCTCGGCCTTTCTTTGTTTTACCACCCTAGTTGTGTGCTGTACTATTTTGCATGGGCTCTTTAACAGCTTTTCTTCTTCTTTATTCTTTTGGCGCTTCGGAAAATGATCTTCTGGTGAGAAGCGCTGAAAAAAACTTACCAGTTTCTCTTTTCAAAATCTTCAAGCATAACAACAATTGTGACATGATACATGAAATTTCATTAGTAAAAGGCAACAAGCAAATAACTGGGCACAGTTTTTTTTGTTTTACCGCGAAATGTATGTAGTCTCCGGATCCGTTACATTACAATAAACTTTAGAGTAATTTTTAAACTTAACATTTTTTACTTACTTCTTTTTTTTTATAAACTTTTTTTTTTTAGAGATGTAATGGATCTCTAGACGTCAAAACAAGATAAAAAATATATAAAAAAATAAATAAACATATATTTAATATTCATTCGAACCATAATGACCACAGAAATATCATAGATAGATTGGTAGATTCATTTATTTTTTATTACATTGTGTTTTATTATCTAAAACTAAAATGAATTCACAAAATTATCCTCAAAAATAAAAAAATAAAAAGAGAATAATTCTTTAAATAAATTAAATAATAAATTACAAGCACATGTCCATGGAAACAAAAGTAGTAATTTTTTTCCATGGACATGTGTTTATAATTTATTATTTAATTTATTTTATGAATTATTCCCTTTTTATTTTTTTATTTTTGACGATAATTACCGTAAGGTCGGGGTACTTTGGCCAAATATAGGGTAACTTTGCCCACCTTACAACTTACATATCTCAGATCTATAACGTCTGATAATAAACATAAAAACATGAACGGTCAGCTAAACCCAACCACATGGCAATGTGCCGTAATTTAAATGCAATAATAAAACCTGAATTGAGTTAATCCCTATTGGTCAAAGTTACCCCCCAGGGCGAAAGTACCCCGACCTTACGGTATGTGAATTCATTTTAGTTTTAGATTCGTTTTAGAGATAGAGAGAAAATTCAATGGTCCAGACCAGAAATCGAACCCGGTATAATATTATTATACCTCTGGAGGTGAGATTCACGTGTTATGCATTTTCTCATAGGCGGCGTTTAATAAATAATAAATAAATATTAGGGGACAATCTTACACAAATCGAACTAGCCCCATAGTAAGCTCAATAAGGCTTGTGTTATGGATACTAGACGAAACATAATTAGAAACATATTAAACCAAAATGATACAGAAGTCAAAGTAGACCCTTGGGACGGTAACGGGAACAACACGGGCGAAACCGCGGATAAATGCAAGTATCTCATATTCTGGACCGGTCGAGCGAACAACTCGCCGTGACGTCGCCCCTGTCTGGTCCCACCAGAAGACCAGCGCCGGCTCTAGGGTTGGCAATATGCTGAGGTGGGACCTTTTTGTGGCAGCGAGATTTCTTTGTGTTTTCTTTTTTTTTCTACATACTTATGTAATTTCTTTCTTCCTTTCTTAACTACTATTATTTATTGTTTACAGGCTGCTGAGAATACTCAAGATGTTTTTTAGAAGTATTATATTATGTTTAGGTAAGTAATGAGGGTACGGTCCCATTCCGTATAATAATATAGATATATTTTACTTAAGAAAAATCTAAGGAATAATTCTGACATACCAAAAAAACAACGACAGTTATTAATAAAGAATACCGTAACCTACTACTAATATGTTATGTATACACTTACTTAATCACAGTTTTCCATGATTATAATATAATTAAAAATTAATAGTACTGTCAGTATAATAGCGTTATAAAGCGACAAGACATTTCGAATGAAAATAACAATAAAGTCTACAAGAATAAAAAAGTATTCTTTTATAAACTAAAATAAAATATAAAATACAGAAAAGCAAACAACACATAACATAAAATTATTTACTAAATTAAACTTAAACAACTAATAAACTAAACCTAAATTATAATTAAAAACTAACTAAAAAATGGGACCGCTGGGCAGGGTCCCGAATATGCTGGCAGCGTTTCCCCGCTGTATGGCGATGCTTATTCGCTGTGCGAGGAAGCTGCCAGCCTTTCGGTCACCAGTGCAGTCGAGCAGCCTTTTAAATAGGTCTTTGAACAGCGCGTGTGCGCCCAAGGGCCAAGGGTCTATCTATAATATATATTTATGTGGTATTCCATCAGAAAAGGGCCTTTACGTAAAAGCCATTGGGTCCTTAATAATAATAGCAAATCTTCACGTTGCAACATTTCTACTGGCAGTTAAGAAAATGTTTAACTTGGAAAAAAAAACTTAACGATAGCATTTTGTTTTTTATGTTTTCGCAAAATGTTTGAATTTTGTTTAATTTTACCGTTTAATATAGTTCAAGTAATTAATTTTATTGTGAATAACACTTATTTTTGAATGCCTTTAATTAGTAAGTATCTTTTTTAAACAATTTGTTTTTTTCAATAACTTGTCTTACTAGAAATGAATAACATTGAGAGGCGATTTTTGACTTGTAACTATAATATATTCAGGTCTACGTTCCCTTGAAGCTGTGAAAAAATCAAACTTCTAAGTTACGGCCGCTTATGCCGCAAAAACGTAAATTTCAACACTCTCAAGGAAACCAAAATTCATAAGGCACTTCCCGTTGACCTAGAACTATGAAATTTGGCAAATAATACCGTCTTATACTACAAGTATATGGAACAATCTAAAAACTATACATTTGCAATTAAGCCTTAAAAAATAGTCTTTCTTAAAACTATTAGTAACGAACCCTCGGCGGGCGAGTCCGACTCGCACTTTTCCGGTTTTTTTTTTAAGTCGGTAACCTTAGTAGAAACTTATAATTATAGCAACGTCATTTCGCTAACTAACAAGAAGTGATCAATAAGCGAGTGATCGACACGGCTCATCAAAACTTTGCCAATCAGGGCTAAGTATTTACCCTGGCCGAAGTAACAATCACTTTCCTGAATCAGTATTAAAGTGGTTCGAGTCACTTAAAAAGTGGGTTAAGAATCGACTTCAACAAAATAAAATTTCATTGTAATAAAACAACGTAATCCATAAAGTGATTAAACATTGAGTAACAAAAAGCCAGCCTCGCTTTCAGCTCGGGCCGCAAACTTCTGCGATCTCGGCCTTTCTTTGTATTACCACTAGATATGTAATGTACTATTAACGGCTTAAATCGCGTATATAACTACAGTATTATGTCCCGACATATCGTAGCCCTTTTCAGCGTTCGTAGGCGCGGGTAGACTGAGAGAAACATAATTTTTCCCTGTTAAAGTGACTCACTAGTGCACACAGGCTTACTCTAATAGCTCATAGGGTTATTCTTCGGAAATATGTCTGCGACTTATTCCTCTGTCTCCATACATTTAGTATGAAAAAGGGCCAGAGGAATAAGGTGACCGCAGACATATTTCTGAAGAATAACCCAGATAGTGAATCTTTAAGGTTACTGCAAGAGAATGCCCTATGCTATTTAGTACGATAGTAGGGACTGCTAACCGGTTAGCCGAAAAAGCGGTTAACCGGTTAATCGCCGGTTTTTGGCAACGTTTAAAAACCGGTTATCGAGTCAAGGAACCGGTTTTTAACCGACTTGTGGAAACCGATAGTTAAATGGACTAAAATACATTATTTTTATTAGATTCCTTTATTGTGATTATTTATTGTCCTTGTTTAAAAGTCCATATCCATTTATCCGCGGCTTCACCGGCGTTATATCTGTTATTATCCCAAGGGAACTTTTAACCGGAATAAAAAGTATCCTATGTTTCAATCCAGGACTTGGTCTTCTTGTATGCCAATATTCAGCTCGATCCATCCAGTTGTTACCCAGTTATTTAGCAACAAACATCCAAACATCTAACCATCAAACCTCCAAACATCTACACAGATTTTCACATTTATAATATTAGTGTAAGTGATAGTGTTTTAGTGTGATTTGAACAAAAAAATAAATTTTTCAGCCATATCTTCAGCCACCGCGTCCCTCCGCCAGCTGTTCCCAGCTGAAGACCAGCAGTACCAGTACGAGCTGAAGACCAACGTGTCTGCCGGTCCACTGGCTCCCCAGGAAAGCTCTTTCTGGACCCTGGAGGCTCGACTCCTGGTCACCGTTTATGATAACTTCACGAGGGTCCGATACAAGCTGGAAGATTTAAAGGTATTGCTTAATTTAAAGACAGAAATATTTTTTCTCGATACTCTATCAGAAGTGGGATATAGTCCTAGACACTGGAGGGCTAGAAGATTGGCTCTAGATCACAGTTTATGGATAACTTCACGAGGGTCCGATACAAGCTCGAAGACTTAAAGGTATTGCTTAACACTTTCAACACCGGGAACCCGCTCGGCGGGCGCTAGGCTCGTAGCAGCTACGGCTATATACGGATTTTGCCATGCTATGACCCTAGCGCATAGCGCTACGTGGTTGCGAAAGTGTTAATTCAAACACAGAAGTATTTTTATCTTCATAATCTATCAGAAGTGGGATATTGGCCTAGAGCCCTGGCAAAGCAAATTCTAGACACTGGAGGGCTAGAAGGTTGGCTACTTGTTTATGATTACTAACTACACGAAGATCAGAGGGAGGGTTTTCTTGAGTCTTTTTCTACATCTTCTAACAGAAGTGGGACATGGGCGTAGCACCCTAACAAAGCTCTTTTAGACCCCGGAGGGCTTGGTCAACGTCAATGATAATTCTGTGGGTCTAGTGAAAAGGCGTACAGTCAACCAATTTGATTCCTAGGCCACTGTAGAACCATGTCGTAATGAACTAATTTGTTTATCTTCTATGACATTGATTGTCGCGTGATGCATGTCGTGATGACATCTTAACCTTTGTTAATATGTGTCATCAACGATTAATAGGAAAGGAGTTCGTCAAAAACTTTCATATAAAGATATCGGGTTTAAAATTAAAATACTTTTATGTCAAAACTTCACTGAAATAGTATCGTCTATTTGCTTCTCTGTCGCACTTGCGTATAAAAGTGACGGAGACACTGACACTTCGAAATTTGTGGTAACGCTTTTTTCATACGAAGCATTTAGAAAGCTAATACAATTTTTTCATACCCTTACTAGGATTCGAACCCAGGACCATCGGCTTCATCGATAGGGTCACTACCCACTAGGCCAAACCTGTCGTCAAATATTTTACTAAACGCAGGCAGAATTAGTTAACACGAACAAAATCAAAATATTCGTTAACTATGCAAATGCTTTAATAACTAACATAACAAGTAAATTGAAATACAATTACCTAATCTTTAATAACGAGTAAATGCACCGTCATTTTGTATCACGTTTAGAAGTCGCGACTGCATTGACCCTACTAACGCCGTGCAAATGTCTGACGTCCGCAAAGACTCCCAAACTTGATGACAATGTTGCGATAGAGCAACCCGTGACCTCTCATTTTCATTTTGCCACATTTGACACATTAAGCCCCACAAATTTTCAATGGGGTTTAGGTCGGGTGACTTAGCAGGCCATGGGATAACAGTTACTTCGTCTCTATGTTGATTAAACCAATTTGTTACAATGTGTGCCTTGTGTATAGGGCAGTTATCATGGACGAAATTAAATCTAGCCACATCATCTTGCGGATATAAGTTTCGCACAGTTGGCAGCATGACGTCTTCCAAAATATCAAGATAATCTGTTGCCTTTGATCGAGGTGGCATATCAGCCAATTCACCCACACCTGCCAGACTCATCCAGCCCCATAGATTAACGCTAATGCGTCCTGACCCGTGGTTAGGAACAACGTGGTCTTCGGTGTAACGAGTGTTGTCGTATCGCCACAAGTGCAGACGACCTGTCTCACTGGATTGGAAGGTTTTCTCATCAGAAAATATAGCATTCGTCCAATCAAAGTGAAGATACTGCTCTGCGAAATCTAATCTGTCGTCTTTATGTCTTTGTGTCAAAGCTATTTTTTTTGCATAATGCCTGTGATGGAGCCCCATGGAATGCAAATGTTTTCTAATAGTTTCGACACAGACATTAAATTGATCCGCAAAATATTTAGTGGAGGTGAAGCCGTGTTGTTCATAATGATGACGCATTTGTGTTCTTTGCTCGTCAGTAACTCGCCTCACACCATGATTGTGACTGCGATGGTCAGATAAATCTCCTTCCGCTGCGTATCGATTGACCCACAAATCCACCGTAGCTCGCTGAAAGTAACATAGTAATATTAATTTAAAATTAAAATATACCAATTTTTTTCTTGAATACTGTTCATACTTGTAAAATTGCTTACCGATATGTTCAATATTTCTGCTATGTCACGTCTACTGCGGCCTTCTTGGTGCAATATTATAATACGAGTTCTTCTCTCGTTTATATTTGCTGCCGGCATTTTCATATTGTTTAATGTTTTTTATTAATATCCACTTGAATAAAATCGACGACAGAAGGTTCAATTGAATTGTCACTTTCTGTCAGTCAACACTTTCTTTTACGAGTCATGTCATGGCTAAAACGTTTATACATATGTAAACTCTTTACGATTATTTTATATTGTGATTGGAAAGTTGATAATCGTTTGACCCGCACTGACGTTGCCATTATCTATAGTTAATGCGACAAGGTTCTGCAGTGGCCTAGGAATCAAATTGGTTGACTGTACAAGTCACATTTAACCTAGGAACAAAAGAGCTTAAGTCATACTATAATAGAGTTGTGACCTTTTGATCCTGGTATAAATTTGACTTTTACCCCTTTTCACTAAACCCACAGAATTACATAATAATGATAATTACAAATACGCAGTTCAATGAGCCAAAGGTATATTTAAGTTGAAAGACCAAATCAAAGACAGAGATCTTTTTCTGGTTCTGTTAGTAGAAGTGAGACAAAGAACTACTGGTAGGTGGAAGCCTCAATGGCATCTCATATTTTGCATGAGTCTAAATCAAGGACAAATGCCACTAGATGCTCCTAGTCACCATCTATAATAAATTCACGTGATCCCACTTCTGAAGAAAAAGGCGGGATACTCGAAAATCACATCGTGGTAATAATGGATGAAAGCCCCACGAGAACTTCTCCTGAGCCCTGGAGACGTGACTACTGGTTACCATCTCTTACTACGCAAGGGTCAGATACGAGCTCATAGACTTTACGATATTTTTCAGACAAAATAGGCAACCCTTTTTGCAAATTTTTAAGCCATTAGAAAATCATAGACTAAATCTTTTATTTTTAAGTCTATATGTAAATTGTTGCTCCAAAAAGTGATGACTTCAACGTAACTAAGTAGGTAACATCTTTTCAGACGTCCGTGTTCAGTAAACATCAAGGGTACTCCTCCTACCAGTCGCAAGAGGCCGCAAGACAGCTGGGACAACCCTGGGAAGTCGATTATTTGGTAAATATTAACATTACACAAGTAGACTACATAACGGTATTTTACACAACTAGGGTGGTAATACAAAGAAAACGTTTGCCCCCTATTTCATTTAAAATATTACTTGGATTAATAAATATTGGTAATTTGTTAGCACATTTAAATTATGTTTTAAGTACCGTGCCATGTTAAGAATCAGTCTCTTCTATACTTTCAGAACAGCGGCATAATCAGCAGCGTGTACGTCAGTGCTGAGCCGGTGTGGTCACAAAACATGAAGCGCGCACTGGCGCTGAATTTCCAACTCAGCAACTACTCTTATAAAGAGGTAATATTAATAAAAGGGTTGATTTCAGGCGTTTTTCCAGCGTTTTTAGGGTTCCGTACCAAAATGGTAAAAAAGGAACCCTTATGGTGCGACTCTGTCTGTCTGTCTGTCTGTCTGTCCGTCTGTCACAGCCAGATATCTCAGGAACTACTGCTGCTATCGGTTTGAAATTTGGAATAGTGTTAAAAGTAGCTAACCCGAGCTTATTGGACATAAAAAAAATCTTGTACCTTTTTTACTTTTTTTTTAAAGGGCTCCGTAATGTGATTTTCAAAATTGAAAGTAAGGCTTATATATCGAGTGGGGTATCAAATGAAAGAACTTAATTTGTAGATTAAAATACCATTTTTATTTTTTTTCTTAAATGAATAGTTTTTGATTTATGGCGAAAAAAGTTGAAAAAAATACCATTCCCCCCCTATTATCTCCGAAGTTACTCATCAGAAAAATGTGTCATAATTACCAATTATTAATGTCGTCCTAAATATTACAGGAAAAATATAACGGTTTTCCTCACTTGCACCGTTTTTGAGAAATTTGCAAAAATCATAACACATACTTATTTGCTCCTACTAAACTAATCGCCATACAGTTTTTCTTGAACTAATCATGTATCTACTTATTAGGATTATTATTATTATTAGGAAGACCGTTATATTCTCTCTTCCTAACTTGAATACTTTTTAAAAATTTACAAAAATCTTAACATATTAGTTCTACTCTCCCTACGAGAGCCATCTAGCGGAGAGTAGCAAAACTTAGCGATGATTTATTTCAGATTATATAAAAAATGTCTATTAAATACAATGATCACTCATCAGGAATCGGGAAAAAAACATAAAGTAACAATAATTATTAAAAACTCTATAATAGGAGTATGTTAGGAAATTTGACACTAGTAAATACCATAAAAATGAAATACCACTAGCGCCATCTAGGGACACAAATCTAAAATAAGGTAGCTTGTGGCTAAAAATGATACATGAGAACTAACTTAGTTGACAAACAATTATTTCAATCAGCCAATAACAAAAAGTAACGTTTAAATTTAAATTACAAGTAAAATTTACGCGCTATTTAGTATCAATAGATGTCGCTGTAGCATACGCTGCATCGCGCTGTTAAGATTTTTCCTGGTTGAATAGAGCTATAGCGGGTTTAAGGCAGGGTTGCTGTTAGTCGTAAGGCTGGTCTACTTATTAGTTTATACGGAACCCTCGGTGCGCGAGTCCGACTCGCACTTGACCGGTTTTTTTTTTATTTCATTAGTGTCACTCGATTTTTCCCGCAAAGGACTATCGAATGACGACAACTTTAACCTCGATACCGTTTGATTAAATCATGTGTAGCCTCGATACCGTCTATCGTTTATAATAAAAGTTAACTGTGATCGCCACTGCTTACTGCTATATTTGCTGGAACACGAAAGAAAAAAACCGTCGCGGTCGAAACGCTCTGAAATCGACCCAAAAAAGGAATTTAATAAATTAAACCGACTTCAAAACAGGAAGAAATAAAATGTACAGTAAATATCCCAATCCCAACATTTTTTTAGTTCGGTGCGTACCGTTATTCCAAATACATAATAAGGATGGCACTGGCCTCAAAAATATAGTTGGTATACGGATCGAATTAATAACCTCCTTTTTTGAAGTCGGTTAATAAAAGCTTATGAAACGCCTGCAGCACATAGAATATGATGTAAAAGTATAGATTTATTTGCTTAGTACATATGTTATCGACTGTGGAAATTTCAAACTAGTACTTTTCAGTTCTCATCAGGATTCCCGCAAACAAATCAAATCTGTAGGCTTATGATGCTACGCTTTGTCACGCGATAAATAAATGATAAAGCATCCGTCACTCTCCCACACTATTTTTCAGAACATAACAAAAAATAAACACTTTTGCTCTTAGTTTACTTATTAATCACTCTCAGTCAACTTTCAGTCTAGGCGAGATCTTTATAAATATTTTAAAGAGATCTTTGCAATGAGTCTTTATGACAATTTTAACTTATTCTAGGTAAATAAACATTTGGTTGTTAATTTGGCACTTATTGCACATTAAAATTATTTAAATTAACGGAAAACTTCTAGCAGTTCTATCAGTACGAATGTGCCCCATGTAGTTAGTGCTGTCCGAATGGTCCCCAAGCCCCGCACAACATTAAATTACAACTTTTATAAAATGCAAAATAAGAATGCAAAATATTACAATTAAATCTTAAAATAAACAATATTAATTAATATTAAGAGCTCATCACTATTTTGTCACAATACAAGAATTCTACTTTCAATTACGTAGGGTAGACATCGGTTAAAAATTCACCGTGCGCGGGAACACGTTACGACTAGTCAATTAACACAGCGCGTCTCGATTGGCGCGAAATTCCGTGAGCAACATGGCGGCCAATATGTCTACGCACACAAGCAAAAGTTTTTTGTGTGCTGTTTAGTTTTTTTGTTATAAGTACCGTACGAAGGTGCCCGCGTATAGGTAGTTTCACGAGAGTTGAGGTGAATGATTACACACACAGCTACATGAAGTACTCATTGCAAAAAAAGTGAATAAATAAATAAATAAATAAATAAATATTAGGGGACAATCTTACACAAATCGAACTAGCCCCATAGTAAGCTCAATAAGGCTTGTGTTATGGATACTAGACGACGATATATGTATACGACACACGATACGATATATGTATGTATAGTGAATGAAATGAATGAGTGAGGAAATAAACATAAGGCTATTGTTTAAACAAACTTTTTGGTCTATCTTGCAATTCACTGTTGAACCTGCTATCGGTACGAAATAACCACATTTTTACTAAAAAAAACCCGACCGCGGTGCACTTTGAAACTGCATAAAATACGCCATTTTGTTTATTTTAACGAACTTCATACCCAGTGACACTCGCACCATCAAGACGAATCTAATGATGTATCATTTATCAAAATCGGATGTGCCGTTGAGTAGTTACGAGCGGACACAGGAACGGACATACATACATACATATATACAGGTCGAACACATAACCCTCCTTTGGGCTTCGCCGCAGTCGGGTAAAAAGAACAGTAATTTCAAAATCCCGCTGTCATTACACTAGTGTTGTTGTGTGCGTGGCCTCAACTCTCGTGAAACTACCTATACGAAGGGTGACCACTTTCCCCTAACCATGGCAACGAGGTACAAGAAAATGTTGATCGACCCAAGTCCGAATGACCCAGATATTTATAATTTAATTGTACAATCATTGATTTATAATTAAACGCAACCAGAGAATGGCCTTGAAAAATTCAAGTCAGTTTGGTAAATGACGAAAAAGCTTTGTTTTCGTCCCTTTGAAAACTGAGTAGGGTGTTTCCCATTCATTAACGTTATAAAGGGTTGGACGGGTCGGAGATATACAAGTTTTAGAGTATAATCATAGCCTCGAAGGGCTGACAGGAAGGTTGGTGGACACGGGGCTAAATCATATTATTATGGCATTGATATTGTTGTATATTCCCTTGTTTTAGCATAATTTTATTAGTCCGAATATTTAATTTGTCAGAATACTCAATTACTCATTACGCATATTCAAATTCAATATTCTTTGCGTTAAAAGTACCTTTTTATGGTATCTAAGGGATGGGGCCGCCCAGTAAGCAATAATTGCCTGTGTTGGGAGACACCGCTCTTCCATACGTAACATAAGGTACTTAGCTAATTACTTACGTTAAATTACATATACAAAGTGTTTCATTGAACGTAATACAACTCATGTTTTTTAAACTCCTCACCCTAGTGTTAAACCCCTCTCCTAGGTCCCGTGTTGTTAATTAAGATGAATTAATTAATATCACTGTTTTAGTTGTTCAACTTTTTTTGGTCTCATCGTGGTTACTCTACTTAGAGTTGAGAGAAAAAAGTTTAAATCTAATTTTGTAATGAAAACTTACCTTTTTGCTTATCTAGGCCGATAACTTATAAATAAAATGCATGCATCACACGCACAACAGGTCACGTCACAAACAAACAGGTCACGTAAGCGACACGTCATGAGGGGTGACAACACCCCTAGATTTTAATTTCTTAATGTTGTTAGCAAACTAGCGAAAGTTAATTATGACGAATTTTAATAAATCAATTCGTGCATTTTGTTCTCTGTCGTTAACTGAGCCGGAATTGCTTAATTTGTATTACGTTTAAGGCCGAGCCACACCGGCTGCGTACACGTCTGCGTGCGCGTGGCGTACGCGTTGTATAGTATGAATGTTTTTCAAAATGGCGGCTAGTCACGCTCAAAGTCAAGGAGCTGCAGCGTACAGTGCGTGCACACGCAGCCGGTGGATTTTAGATATAATGATATTTACGAGTATTAAAAATACTGACATAAACTAACAACAGGTTTCAGCTAAACAAGATAAAATAAAATTTGGAGACGCTTGAGACAGGGCCGCGCTGCCCCTGTGTGCGTAGTGTGCAACGCACACAGGCGCCAAGGCAATAGGGGCGCCGGAATACGAAACACGACGACAATAAAGAGGTGGCTTCATAGGTTTGCACACAGGCGCTGTCGAGGGTCGGCGCGGGCCTGGCTTGAGATGTTGGTATTGTTGGCATAATTGTTATTTTACAGATTCCATTGACTTTTTAGAATAATTACAAAAGATACTGTACATTTGTAAGCGAATGTTAACTTTATCGCAACGTGTTACAGTCTATGGGTGGTCAGTAAACATTGGCTTCGTTTGAACAATACATATAGAGCCTCATTTACTCCCCTTGTGGTCTCTTGTGATGGCGTTGTCGGAACTGAATATGAATCCTTCATAAAAATAACATCTCTTAAGCTATGTGAGATTGTTCCAAGCCACACTCACAAATAATTAACTGGATCAAAGTCAAAATACAAATATCAATCATCAAAGCGGACTCTATTAGAATTAGGGGAACGAGAAGAAGGATAGGAAGATTTGTATGCGAAGACAGCTGTGGAATACCCATCCTGGAGCACTAGATTTCTCTTCTTTTTAGAACAAAAAAAAGAAGAGATGAGACATGTAAAAGAGCCCTTGAGGGCCTACTTGCAGAAATAAATTATTATTATTATTTACCACATAATTGTGTCTATAATAATTTGTTTATTTGTATTATTGAACGTAATAAAATAATACTTAGTTCGTTTTAGTTTACACACGGCAACGGAGGTAATGTACCCACTTGCCTTGCTTTCCAACCTCCGAGCCGGCTGCCCAGCCGTTCTTATTGTTATACCTATTTAACACATAGTTATTGCCTTCTTATTTAGGTTCAAAACGAACAAACGTTAAAAACAAAGTTAAGAAATACTCCGATTATTAACCCAAACAGGTTCATTCAATTCAAATTTAGTGACAGGCCGTACCATATGCACTTCCGCGGGTCGGATTTGAATGGACTTCGGGCCGGTCCAACCCCTCCCGCTTTCTTCCCGCGGGCCGGATTGGAACGGCGGAGACCCTGATCTAATTGATGGATTATGAAACAAAAATAGGACATAGGCCTATTGTGTAATGTGTATTAAAGTTCCATAAATTCGTTTCCAGCCGTGTCTATACGAGACCTGCGTAGCGGTCTACATCAGCCAGGGCAACACCATCCGCAAATACACCAACTCGCAGCTCCTCGCCGCATCAGCCGAGCGCTCGTGGAGCTCCGTCAACGTCGTCGGCAACGCGGAGTATGACGACCTCGTCGGCGTCGTGAGTACCATCTACCAGGGTCACAGCAGTTTGTGGCTGGCTACATCACTGTCTGAGTGATGATGGAGCTCCTATTAACGTTGTCGGCAACGCGGAGTATGATGACCTCGACGGCGTCGTGAGTACCATCTACCAGGGTCACAGCAGTTTGTGGCTGGCTACATCACTGTCTGAGTGATGATGGAGCTCCTGTTAACGTTGTCGGCAACACGGAGTATGATGAGCTCGCAGGCGTTGTGAGTACCATTTACCAGGGTCACATAACTTTGTAGCTGGCCACATCACTGTCTGAGTGATAATGGAGCTCCGTTAACGTCGTCGGCAACGCGGAGTGTGACGACCTCGTCGGCGTCGTGAGTACCATCTAGCAGGGCCACAGCAGTTTGTAGATGGCTACACCTCTGAGTGATTATGGTCCGTCAACATTGACAGCAACACAGTAACCTCGCAGGCGTCGTGAGTACCATCTACCAGGGTCACAGAAGTACAAGCTGGTTACTGGGATTACGTATCGCGCGCTCCTGCGGCTGAAGTTTGATTACTTGTCTGTATTTATATTTTGCCTCAGGCGCCTGCTGATTCAATTCAATAATAAAATATATCACATTTTTAGCCAGATGCCATCGCTACAGCGGAGAGGGTGTACGAATTCAACGAAGCGGGTCTGGAGAGTCTGGAGATGAGAGGAACGTCCGAGTACAAGGTGCAGGAGCATATCCTATCCGTCAACTCCGAGTAAGTGGCACAGAAATATATAACTCTCTCTCTCTGTGATCGGAACTTCATCGCTCATGATCTGTGACTTACAAGGAAAGGTATCCAACTGTCCGGCTCCGATTTGATTTATTTTGATATATGTTAGAAAGTAGTCTAAAATAACAGACACGTATTTTTTTAGCTGCCCAATCTGAACCTATTGCGACAAACTGACCTCCAAAGTACTGTAAAGTGACTAAACCCTCCAACTTCTAGAGAAAAAAAATTAGCAAGTTGTTAGTTAATTACTAGTATATTATGTTTGAGAACATGAAAAAATAATAAGCACGTGTTTCGTTATATAGGTTCAAAGTCATATTTTCCTAAAAAAACACCCTCAAAGGGTTCAAATTTTGCAGTGTGTTTTTTTTTTGGTACCTTTCCTTGTTAGACGTGTTATTTCGTTGAAAATACGACTGGTTTTTACTTCATCCAGTTGTTAGCTAATATGAGTAGGTAATTAATTTTACAACAAAAATAGGGCGCGTCCATAAATCATTTGAAATTTTTCCTACATGTGCAGTCATCTTTAAAACCAATACAGACAAATGGGCGAGGGTTTGTGAAATAACTAACCACATTAAAACAATATGCAGAAGTCACATAAAAAGTAAAACGACGTTTACAAACTACACTATTACATTGTAAATATGCAAATCAGAAGCCTGTATCTTATTCATGATAAATCAAATCAAATGTCTTTATTTGCAATGTGGTACAATGGATGGTATCTTACAAATATAAAATCATGAACACGCACATTTCACCAGCAGCAGATATCATGAATTTGTCATTATAAACTCCATACTGTTTTTTTGTCGCACTTTATCCCCCTTTAGAGTCTCACGTAATTAATGAACAAGCCCTAAACTGTTATTTTAGTACCTCGAAATATTTTTTTGGTATATTTTCAGGTTGTCTCTGAACTTTGTGTCAAAAGAAAAGAGACAGCAGATAGACAAGCTGAATGTGACGCAGACGAGTGTGCAGTACGTGTCACAGGGGTTCAGTGACCCGTCCAACGGGATCAGTAATAGGACGCAACATGATCTCAAGAACAAAGCTTATGAGGTATTTTATGATTTAAGCTATAGCTTGGCAACTTCGTTGGTGACACTCACATGTGTGCTTTTTGTTATGTGCAGCCGTAACTACTCACACAAGTTACCGCCAACACGAACGGGGGTCACCGGAGGCTGCTTCCGTCGGTCGTCGTTCGTGTTGGCGGTAACTTGTGTGAGTAGTTACGGCTGTACATTATAAAAAGCACACAGGTGAGTGTCACTAACGAAGTTGCCAAGCTATAGTAATATAACCACATTTTTACTAAAAAAAACCCGACCGCAGTGCACTTTGAAACTGCATAAAATCCGCCATTTTGTTTATTTTAACGAACTTGAAACCCAGTGACACTCGCACCATCAAGACGAATCTAATGATCATTTATCAAAATCGGATGTGCCGTTGAGTAGTTACGAGCGGACACAGGAACGGACATACATACATACAGGTCAAACACATAACCCTCCTTTGGGCTTCGCCGCAGTCGGGTAAAAATGAAAATGAATGTTTATTATAATCTTGTCCTTTACCTCCTACACACTAACATTTACCCTAATTTCCTTTCTAATAAATAAAATTATTTTCAAATCACTTGCAATTCAATTTAATTTTGATAAGGTTTCAAGTCTTTAGTTAGAGCAAAAACGAGTTAATTCCGAAAAAGACTCGATCCTACCTTTTATGTAAGCTGAATCTACTTTAGGGTTTCGTACCTCAAAAGGAAAAAACGGAACCCTTATAAGATCACTTTGTTGTCCGTCTGTCAAGACCCTTTATCTCGGGAACGCGTGGAGATATCGAGTTGAAATTGAAAGCACAATACTCAAGTCTATAGTCCCTTTCGGGGGTGTCATGGCTAGAATGCTCATGATCCTTAGACAGCCCCTCAAACCGGTAACGTGGGAAAACGCCAGAGTGTTTTTAGTGGGTATTCCCCTCCCTTCCTCTCACTCTGAGAGGCGATGACGAGGGGAGAGTCCCATATACCCCTCACCTTGGGCAACCCCAGCCCCCGGCGGATACGTAATGCATTTTATGCCACACCTGGCAATAAAGTGGCTTTTTCCGCCCGCTGCGCGTTCGGAAAAAGCCGCTTTCTGGTCAAGTGTAGACATAAAATGATGTACACAACACGGGAGGTAATAAAGAAAGCCCTCGATCGCATATTTACGTCCCTCGCTTGCAGCTCGGGCCGCAAACTTCTGCGATCTCGGCCTTTCTTTGTATTATCTCCCTAGTTGTGTAATGTACTATTCACTCCGTCAAAAAAAAGAAGTCCCTTGAAGTTGGGGAAAAATCAAAATTCTAAGTTAATGAGGGTATTTAGAAATGAGAAATCCACCAGCTGGCAGCAGGGTGGCGAAAGGTCTATTTGGCAGTAGATGTCAAAATCAGGTGGTGTGATTGGTGGATCTTGACGCCTACTGTCAAAAAGACCTTTCGCCACCCTGCTGCCAGCTGGTGGATTTCTGATTTCTAAACACCCTCATTAACGTAAAAAAATATACGGCCGTTTATGCCGCAAAAAACGTACTTTTCGACTCCCTCAAAGAAACCAAAATTTATAGGGTACTTTCCGTTGACCTAGAACTATGAAATTTGGCAAGTAATACCATCTTACAAGACATAAGTATAGGGAAAAATCTGAAAATAGTTTTCGGATTTGTGATTAAAATCATAAAAAATAGTCTTTATTTAATGTAGTACCCTCAGTCACTTGTCCAGTTTTTTTACCGTTTCATTATTATAAAATTATCTATAAATAATTATAGCGTAGATTATATAGGAGACGTATTGTTTGCAGGTACTTCTAAAGATTGCAAGGAAAGGGATAGACGCGAACAACATCGTCAAGAATGCTACGTTGATCCATAGCCTGGACTTCATTGACCTCCTAAAGTAAGTGATAATTGACCGAGTGAGCAAGTGAGTAACATCATTGACAATTTATAATAATATGTGTGAAGATAAAATAACCCTATCAAAAACATTACATGCAATAAGATGCAAGTCTCGCAACGCAGTTATTCTCCAAGAAAAAAGTTTTAAGTTCTAGGTTAAACTTAGGTCAAGGATTACGCGATCAATACTAACTTTACAATAAAAATACACAACTACCAACTTAACAGACAAATTAATTCCTGCGGTTTTTAAGAAAAACAAAACTTTCCGGACAAAATTCATTGATGCCAACATAAAAAAAAAATTAATATCGTCACTGCGTGTCACTAGCGAGTATACGTCAAATTTTAAAAAAGTTTACCATATACACATACTATCAGTCATATGTCATATTTGCCTTGTTTGCGCGCTATGTTTAATTTTGTATTTTATATTTTAAAACCTAGTCGTAGAAAAAGTATTGTATGCAACGTTGTATAATTCAGTCAATAAACGCTCATGGCGTCTCTATTTACGATACTCGCCGCCGCGGCGTCTCGTATCGCAACTCACACCATTCGCATTTTTTGAGCCTACTTATACAACTGTTGCATGAAATACTATTATAGACGACACCTTTAAGTTCTATTAAAATATAAAAATACAAAAAATGCTAGTTATAACTATAACCTACTAGCATTTACCCGCAGCCTCGCCTGCGTTGTTCCCGTTATTATTCCAAGGGAACTCTTTACCGAGAATCTTATGTTTCAATCCTGGACTAGGCCATTCAGTTGTTATACCTAGTTGAAATTTTTTAATGTGTCCGAATTCCAGCAAAATACGTCATTGCAAATTGAACCTTCTAGCCTAGACGATAAAACTGCTATTTGAATGCATTTTCTTGTTACATCTCGGACACTT
Source organism: Eudemis profundana (assembly GCA_947034925.1). Classification (NCBI taxonomy): domain Eukaryota; kingdom Metazoa; phylum Arthropoda; class Insecta; order Lepidoptera; family Tortricidae; genus Eudemis; species Eudemis profundana. Next base: position 2,886,823 of record OX344817.1, on the reverse strand, counting down.
TCAAAGATTTCAACTATACTGTTTTGTTTAGTAACAAACATCTAAATATCCAAACATCTTTACAAACTATCACATTTGTAATATTAGTGTGTTTGTTAAACATCCGAAGATCCAAACCTCTAAACATCCATTCAAACCTCTATATAAGTAAACATTAAAACATCCAAACATCTTCACAAACTTTCACATTTAGGTATAATATTAGTGTGATTTCTGACGAGATGATAGTCATGTGACAAGACGAGTGTTAAGTATGAATGTCGAAGGTTCTGGAAGAAGAGGTAGACCAAGAAAGAGGTGGATGGATTGTGTGAGAGATGATATGACTAGGAAGGATGTAAACGTTGAGATGACGGGTGATAGAGAAGTATCGAAGAAGAGGACATGCTGCGCCGACCCCAAATGAATGGGAAAAGGGCCATCGAATGATGATGAGTGTGATTTCTGACAACGACTATCTTTATATAGGGCTTCCAATCCCGCAGCCTATCTGTCGGAAATAGCCTATGTACATATATTTAGTAGTTAGGTATATATAAGGTAACAATCAAATAGGCTAAGTCAATCACGTAGGAGAGAAAATCATATTGAAGTCTGATTAGAATCTTTTACTGTTTATTATTGTTTCGTTACTCAATCATTCTACTGTTTAATCAATCAATCATAAATAACTTGTGTTTTACTCTAATTTTAAGATTTATCAATGTCCATCGTTTATAAGAATTTAATTAATTATTGCTATAATCTTTATTTCTGTGTAATGAGAAATTATATGTGTTTTTTAATAAAGTAAACAAACCCCCACTCACGCACAAAAAGAATAGCTGATTCTCAGAACTAGCTCGGCTCATTTCTCAGAACAAGACTCGAGCTTAGCGGGAGTATTCTTAGAATAATCTCCCACCTTCAAAAATAATCTTATAAAATGGCGGTTCCCGGCCATTTCAAGTCACTCTATTTTACTCTCTTCAGTCTTTTACATTTATCATCAAGTGATAATCAGCTCTTCAACAGTGCCTAAGTGAGGTAGGCGCTCACTATGGAAAATTAAGTCTTTCATTTATAATACAGTCCACTAAACATCGAAGACCCTTAGACCTCACAATGGTCCTTCAGAAGCCGCATCAAAGAAGAATGGACACACCACAGCAGCAATAAGAAGATAAAGAAGCACGAAGACACAAACCTTCAAAAATCGTCGTCAGCAAAATTATCGCCGAATTGTCCCGTGAGATCTTAAATCCGGGACACGCCGTACTCATCGAAAGAAGATCGCCGAGAAAAGGCCCGTGACTGCATTTCCGGGTCCTCCGTGTTCATCGAATGAGAAATTTTGTCGGTCCGTGACTGCTATTCCGGACCCGCCGTGACGTCGAAAAAAGTGAAGAAAGTGATCCGTGACCGCTATTCCGGATCCGCCGTGTGAAGACAGAAAACCGAAGAAGGGCCGGTCCGTGACCACTTTTCCGGACCCCCCTGCAGCACAATTAAGAAGAACAGCAAGGTGGCGCAGTGAAAAAAGAAGACAGCAAGGTGGCGCAGTGAAAAAACAAGGTGACGCAGTGAAAAAAGAAGACTGCAAGAGTCGCTGAGAAAAAAGAAATACCACCGTGCAAGAGGGTCTTCGCGCTCCAAACTGTTCGTGCCTTCGGGATTAGTGTCTTCGTGTCTTCGTCTTCGTCTTCAGTTGTCTGTGTGTGCCTCAAAAAGGAACTCTAACCAGGGAACAGTGCAAACCCAGTACCTAGCCTGAGTTCCGGGAACCTAGAAGTTTCGACTTCGGTTCTTTTTTGGTCTGACATGGTTCAGTTCCGCCAGCTTTAGCTGATGAGCGGCCAATCTTGCACCTTGCGGTGTTAAATGCAAGAGCGGTTTAGCGAAACTTCAAGAAAGAAGAAAGAAGAAACCGTAGGGACGTTAGGTACCCGAACGTTACAGCGACGTCAATTCCGTAACGTTCGCGTTAGGGCCCGATAGTGTTAGGGACCCCCCACCCCCTCGGTGTACTATGCATAAGGAACAACGCGTTACAAGATCGCGTTCCCGTTCCCAAACAACTCCGTCGTCCGGTCAAACGACAACGACGAGTACCAGTACGTGGAGTAAAGGCACCAGTAGCGCAAACGAAAGTAGCAGTATGCCGAAAGATAACGCTCCCCGTAAGGCTTCGGAAGCCGAGGCGCCCCCCGCGCACTCTGACCCGTCTATCCCCACTCCCGGCGCCGCGCCGCCGGGCCACGCCCCTTTGACCCGCGCGCCGCTCATGGATGATGAACAATCGGTTCACTCTATGGAGAACGAGCAACGTAGTAATCCGCGGACTTTGGTAGGCGTACAAGATGATAGGGCTAGTCAGTTATCAGTCTTAATGGCTGAATTAGAGGTTAGGAACGCCGAATTGCAGCAGGCACAGCTCGCGTCCGCCGCGGCTAGGAGTAGGCTCGAGATAGCTAGGATAGAAGCGTCTCAGGTATCCAGCATGGCGGCGCCGGGTCACGATGCCAGAGATGCTCGCGTATTAGGCTGGGTTGCTCAACAGCAACGCCAGGTAGCCGCGATAGGTGTACACACGCAAGAACCTCCGTACACGCCGCCGCGTAACGAACCCGAACGACCTAGCGAATTTATGAATAGGGACTTAGAATTACTCTCGCATAGGGTCGTAGACGCGGTAACTAGGAACAGGAATGCACCCATGGCCTCGAGGCAAAGTTACGACCTTCCTCATTTCGAAGGATCGCCTCAGGAATGGATCGCATTTAGGGCCGAGTACGAGGATAGTGCACCTATGCATTCGGACGTGTCCAACATCAGCCGTTTACGTCGCGCGCTTCGCGGCGAAGCGAAAATCGCAGTTAAGTCCATAATGTACACTGCGATATCTCCGGCTGAAATTATAGGCGCGTTAGAACGACATTTCGGAGACCCAGAGGAAATAATATTGAACGAAATTCATAACGTAAAGCGTATGCCCAGATTAGCTGAAGATAATAGCAATATAATTTCCTTTGCCGGTCAAGTTGCCAACGTCGTGGCAACCATTAAGTCGTTAAAACAAAACGAGTTTCTATACGCGCCCGAACTCGTCAATAAAATCGTGGATAAAATGAATCTGATTGTTCGATACGAGTGGAATAAATATCGCGTAATTAATAAAGGGACACCGGGTCTAGTGGCTATGGCACAGTTTTTAAACGAGATTAGTAGCGCAACGCGAAAATCTCAAATTCGCAAGACGCGAGCCAACGTGCACACCGCGCAGGCGCACTATGACCCCGCGCCCCTCCCCCTACCGCGCATGCGCAAAGGTCGCCGCGCGCCGCAGTATGACGAATATTACAGTGACTCAGAACAATCAAATTCAGATTATGACGAGCCTAGGCCGTTGATGGTAGCCCAAGTAAATCAGAATAGGTATACCGATAAGCGTAAACCCGTGGAAAAAAGGTTTTCCGCGCCGCCCGCGAAAAATACGCCCGCGAGGGCCCCGCAACCTATTCAAACCACTTCCACCTATGTAGACAAGTGCGTAATTTGCAGAGGCGAACACAAAGTAAGCGAGTGTTCCGATTTTAATAAAATGTCTGTAACAAAGAGGTTGGAAGCGGTTAAGAATGGCAAGTTGTGCTTTAGGTGCTTACAGCCGAGTCATAGACGCGGATATAGATGTAAATACGTAGCTTGCGGCATAGGTAATTGCGAAGCCGGACATCATCGCTTATTGCACGGCATGAGCGCCAAAGCACAGCCGACGCCGGCGCCGCGGACGGGTAACGTTAATCACGTATATAAAATGAATACCTATTTAAAAGTCGTTCCCGTGGAACTGACCGGTCCTCTAGGTACGGTAGAGACATTTTGCTTGTTAGACGGTGGTAGCTCTATCTCGCTTATCGAGCGTCATATAGCTGATCAAATAGCACCACGCGACAACCCGGAACCTCTTTCAATAGAGGGAGTCGGTGGAAATTGTACGTTCGATAGGGAATCGTGTCGAATTAGCGTTACTATCCGCGGAGCACATACTCGTAACATAGAAAAGTTCACCGCACATACGATAGAAAAGTTGAACTTGCCCGAACAAACGGTGAGTCGCGATTTAATTGAACAATGCGATCATTTACGCGAAATAGAGGAACAACTATGTTACGATCATGCCGTCCCAACGATAATTATAGGTCAGGATCACTGGGAACTGATTGTTTCCAAACAAATACTACAGGGAAAAAAAGATTTACCTGTAGCATCGCGATCTAAGCTAGGGTGGCAACTGCACGGCAGTCACGATGCGCCTCGGGATAGATCTTTCTTAGTAAGCCACGTTAGGCCGACGCCCGCGGAAACGGAGATAACCGCGCTCATGAAAGAACATTTCAGCATCGAATGTTTAGGCGTCGAAGGAAAATTACCTAAGACTGATCCGAATCAGAGAGCGATCGATATCCTAGACGCGACATGTAGGAAATTAGAGTCGGAAGATAGGTACGAGGCAGGCTTGTTATGGTGTAGTAATGATGAGACATTACCGAATAACGAGAACCTGGCTCTACGACGCCTGCATAGCCTAGAAACAAAATTAAACGCGGATGAAAAATTGAAAGTCGAGTACTGTAAACAGATCGACGACCTCTTGACAAAAGGGTATGCAGAAGTCGCGCCAGGACCCGCACCTCCGGAATATCCCCGTAAATGGATATTACCGCATTTTCCGGTATTTCACGCACAGAAAGGAACTCTTAGACTCGTTTTCGACGCCCGCTGCAGGGCCCAGAATAAATCGCTAAACGATGCGTTATTACCGGGACCAGATTTCCTACGACCACTATTCGGCGTTTTGTTGAAATTCCGCGAAGGAAAAATAGGAATAGTGGCCGATATTAAGCAAATGTTCCTCCAAATACAAATACCTGAGAACGAGCGTGATAGTTTGCGTTTTTATTGGAGAGGGGCGAATAGCGACATAGAACCGAAAGAATATCGTATGAAACGATTGATATTCGGGTCAGCGAGTTCACCAAGTACCGCTTTATATGTGAAGAATAAAAACGCAAATACTCACCGCGAAAGGTATCCGATAGCCGCTGAATTGACGATTAAGAACTCGTATATGGACGATTTTTTAGTAGCTTTAGACGAGGACATAGATACCGCGCGACAGATAGTCAACGATCTATACGAATTAAATATGAAGGCGTCCTTTGAGCTACGCGGGTTCGCATCGAATCAGCCGGAAGTCATATCCGACGTAGTGACTCCGAGTACGGACGAAAATAAAACGCTAGGAAAATGCGATACGGAACGTACACTAGGTCTCATATGGAACCACAAACGCGACACTATAGGTTTTAACGTAAACCTCCGAAATACGCCGACAGATGTCCTAGATGGGAAAAAATTGCCCACAAAACGTCAAGTAACGAGTAGCGCGATGAGTATTTTTGACCCTATGGGATATATATCCCCGGTATCGGTAATAGGCAAAATACTTATCCAGGACATCTGGCGGACCGGTATAGGATGGGACGAAACAATACGTCCCGAATCTGTCCCATTGTGGAACGCGTTTATTACTAGCATACAGCAGTTAAAAACGCTCGAGATAAATAGGTACGTGCCGGCCGTAAATAGATCGGGATCACTACACGTTTTTTGCGACGCGAGCGAGAAAATATACGCGGCAGCTGTATATTTCGTTAGTCACGGTAGCGAGGGTGAGGCCTATGCTAGCCTCATCGTAGGGAAAGCCCGCGCAGCACCGCTCAAAGTGATTAGTATACCGCGTCTGGAATTGCAAAGCTGCGTATTAGGAACGCGACTAGCTAAGTCAGTATTAGAACATACGGACTATGCTATTGAGAAGTGTCACTTTTGGTCAGACTCGCGAACGGTACTGACATGGATAAAATCGGATCCTAGGTCATTTAAAAGTTTTGTGGCACATAGGATAGCTGAAATCGAGGAAAGCACAACGACCGATCAATGGCGTTGGGTTCCTAGTGCGCAAAACATCGCTGACGTAGCGACAAAGGGAATTCCTAAGAATTTCGATAAGAACCATACGTGGTTCATAGGCCCCGATTTTATTAGACGCGATTCCTCTCACTGGCCGACCGACAAATCGGCCCCTAGCCCGCCTGTCGACACAGGCGAAGAACGACCACAAAAGTTAATACTGGTCGCTAACAAATCGGATAAATTTCCGTACCTACCCGATATAAGTAGGTTTTCTAAATACTCACGTTTAGTTAGGGCCACTGCTACCGTAGTTTGCGCTGCCGAGGTATTCAAAGCCATGATACTCAATAGAAATACAGAAACAGACGTAAGAAACGATCACATCAAGATCGCCGAATTACTGCTTATCAAACGCAGTCAACACGAATATTTCAACGAGGAGATCAAGCTATTGGAAGCCGGACGGACACTACCGAAGAAATCTACGATAAGCAAGCTCGCTGTCAAACTGAACAACAACGGTCTACTACTACTAGACGGCCGGACGGACAGAAAGCAAGCGATACCCGTTTTGCACGCCCGAGAACCGTTTACTCGACTGTTACTAGCACATTACCACGCTAAGTTCAATCACGGCAACCACGCTACAGTCATGAACGAGCTGCACCAACGCTACCACATAGTAGGACTGCGCGGAGCACTGAGATTCATATGTAATAACTGCCAGTGGTGCCGCACCTACCGAGCGAAACCAACCGTCGTACCACCCGGAGATATACCCAAAGAAAGATTGACAGCAAATCAACCCGCCTTCACGTCTACGGCCTGTGATCTATTCGGACCTATAGTCGTAACTGTGGGAAGACGCCATGAAAAGAGATGGGGCGTTCTGTACACGTGCCTCACTACGCGCGCTGTACACATAGAACTCGCAGCATCCCTCTCAGGCTCGTCTATGATTTTATCTCTCCGACGCATGATGGCACGACGCGGAACACCATCTGTTCTGTACACCGACAATGCCACAAACTTCTTGGGAGCAGAACGAGAGATATCTGACGCCATGAGCACCATAGAAAATGAGATGAAAAGCTTCGCGATCTCCAAAGAAATTATTTGGAAGAAAATTCCGCCCGGAAACCCAGCCGCAGGCGGCGCTTGGGAGCGTCTCGTCGGCTCAATAAAGGCAGCTTTGAAGGTCACGTTATGCCAGAATAACCCTCATGAAGAAGTACTCCACACCTTACTTCTAGAGGCAGAACACATCGTCAACTCCCGGCCCCTCATTCCGGTCATGTTGAACGATAACCAAGAAGCGTTGACGCCTAATCACTTCCTTATAGGCAGATCAAACGCCATGTCTCCATTTGGATTCTTCAGTGATGTCACCCTATCGCCATCGTCATGGAAAACTGCACAAGCCTTAGCAGAAAGCTTTTGGAAAAGATGGGTAACAGAATACCGACATACGTTGAGACCACGTACTAAGACTCCGCCCCATGAAAACGTGAAAATCGGCGACATAGTACTCATTGCCGATAACACTATGCCACGAGGCATATGGCCACGCGGAGAAGTGGTAAAAGTCCACCCCGGCCCCGATGGAAAAATAAGATCAACAGAAGTCCGTACCGCAGCAGGATACATCCGCCGTCCGGCTTCCAGGCTCATAATTATTTCCTAAACTACACTGGTGTAGTCACACCGAGGGGGACACTGTCGGAAATAGCCTATGTACATATATTTAGTAGTTAGGTATATATAAGGTAACAATCAAATAGGCTAAGTCAATCACGTAGGAGAGAAAATCATATTGAAGTCTGATTAGAATCTTTTACTGTTTATTATTGTTTCGTTACTCAATCATTCTACTGTTTAATCAATCAATCATAAATAACTTGTGTTTTACTCTAATTTTAAGATTTATCAATGTCCATCGTTTATAAGAATTTAATTAATTATTGCTATAATCTTTATTTCTGTGTAATGAGAAATTATATGTGTTTTTTAATAAAGTAAACAAACCCCCACTCACGCACAAAAAGAATAGCTGATTCTCAGAACTAGCTCGGCTCATTTCTCAGAACAAGACTCGAGCTTAGCGGGAGTATTCTTAGAATAATCTCCCACCTTCAAAAATAATCTTATAAAATGGCGGTTCCCGGCCATTTCAAGTCACTCTATTTTACTCTCTTCAGTCTTTTACATTTATCATCAAGTGATAATCAGCTCTTCAACAGTGCCTAAGTGAGGTAGGCGCTCACTATGGAAAATTAAGTCTTTCATTTATAATACAGTCCACTAAACATCGAAGACCCTTAGACCTCACACTATCTTTAATCTCGGTACTTGCGGGATTGCACATTTGCGATCCCGCGGGATCCCGGTATTTACGGGATCCCACATAGAACATAATGATATCAATTATAAGGTAAATGAAATAACGAAATAATCAACGTATTTAAACTTTTATAAAAGTTTACCTTTTAAACATTAAATATTACACATAAAAAAATAACACTGCACTTCTATTAGTTCTATTGAGACCTAAATTAAAATCGACCTCTATTAAACAAACGCCAAAAGTGTAATTTAGTGATGGGAAACTTAAATTTTCCATTGCATTTGATGGTATTTGAACAATTGACTATACCATTATTTTCAGATTTTCAAATCTGATAATAATATTGATGGCAACTGAAGCTAACGGCGTGCAAAGTAGGTCGCCGCCACTTCTTTCTAGCACGCACTTGCAGTTTTTCCTTCTACCTCGTTTACTCGTGGCATCGTCTAAAGTCGCCGTCAATAGAATTTGCTAACTATGTAAACAAAAGGCGTAACTTTGTTTTATCACAGTTTCTCCTTGAATTTTCACACCACCTCATCAAACACCACTGAAACCATACACTATTTAAACGGTCGTTCGTTACCGTAAAATACAAAACCATACAATAAATAATTGAATCTTGGATATTTCATTAAAATTTTAAAATGGTTTTATATATAGGTTATTATGACATAATGGAATGAGGTTATTGTTTCTTTTAAATTCTACAATTGTCTATGAGGATAGCGTTGTGACTAAAGTTGGTGATATTGTAAAGCTGCTACACACTACCTAACTTATGCTATGTACCTAAGAAAATAAAATGAAATATTTAGACGCCATCATCGATAGAGCTACGGATGAAATAACGGCACCTTTTGTGATAAATACTGGTGGATACATAATCTTCAAGTAACGATTCGTCTTCTGATTAAGCAAATTAAAAATACCTGTTTCTTGCGTTCGATACTTTAATAGTCCATATGTTTTGACAAAAAAGAGTAAAGTAAGAGTCTTCCCCATCACTAGTAAATTCATCATTCAGAGACAATTTCAATATGGCGGTTCATTTACAAAGTTAGCAAATTCTATTGACGGCCACTTTACGTCAGGGGTCTCGAAACTTTTTTCCCAGAAGCATACAACACCTTTGAAAATGTCGCGCGGGCCACATGATTTGGAGTTACGTATAATCTTTCGTCCTGCGGGGCGGAGAGGTTGCCCCGTGCGGGCTGGATTGGAGCGGCTCGCGGGCCGTAGTTTGGAGACCCCTGGTCTATGTATCGTTATTGACCCAGGGAAAGTCATTTTACCGTTATAGTATTCTTGTGTATTTCTATTTAGTAATAAACATCTAAATTACTAAAAAAAACCCGACCGCGGTGCACTTTAAAAGTGCATAAAATCCGCCATTTTGTTTATTTTAACGAACTTCATACCCAGTGACACTCGCGCCATCAAGACGAATCCAATGATATTATCATTTATCAAAATCGGTTGTGCCGTTAAGTAGTTACGAGCGGACACAGGAACGGACATACATACATACATACAGGTCAAACACATTACCCTCCTTTGGTCTTCGCCGCAGTCGGGTAAAAAGCGAAACATCTTCAGAAATGTTCACATTTATAAAAGTAGGATGGAGGCAGAGCTTTTTTTTCCTGAACCAGAGTCGGGTAATTCCATGAAAATGTAACGGAAGTTACCATGTAATCGCGTGTTTATTTGTTTATGGCGATTATTTATCGCGTGTTTATGGATTTAATCAACATGCAAGGTAGCGGAGCGGTGCGCGAGGAGAAAAACCACTAATAGGGAACGTGCACGAACTATAGGTGGCAGCACTAAACGACAAACGAGACACGGGTGGACAATAAAGGAAACTATCGCCCCTGTCAAATCAAGCTGTCAATGTCAATGATAATATGTAAGTGTCAATGTCAAATATAGTAAGTCGTAGCTACAGTGACGTTAATCGTCCTTCAACGCGATAAATTAACGTTGTTAACGGCGTTTTCGTCAATCGAGCATGAGAGGGTATATGATTTAGATTGGCGGCACCAGTTGGCAGCACCTTCGTCGTGCACGTTCTCTATCAAGGCCTGGCATTGATGGATTTTTTCTTCGCACTTTGGTGGAAACGCAGTCTAATCCCTAGATATAGTGACACCTGAATTTGCACCATTAATGAAGAAACACGCGAGAAATTGGTAACTTAACGTTAACGTTACTCTCTGTTGTGGAATTACCCATTCCGACATTCCTATGCCTAGATTGAAGAATAAAGAACTTTTTTTACTCCTGTACTTTTATCTGTCTTTTACTTGGTCACGAACACTAATACTAGTATAAGAACATACATAATATGAGTTCAGTCAGAGAAGTCTATACTCTATTCCCCATAACAGCACCAGTGTCGTTATAGTCGCAAAACGATACTGCTAGCAGCCACAGACTTCTAAATCTAGGTTAACGAACGGTTACGATACAAAATGCACAACTACCAACTTAAGAAACAATTAAATCCCTACGGTTTTTAGGAAAAACAAAACTTTCCGAACTAAATTCAATGATGCCAACATAAAAAAGTATCTATGCCACACCTGGCCATAAAGTGACTTTTTCCGTGAAAAAGCCGCTTTGTGGCCAAGTGTAGGCATAAAATGATGAACACAACACGGGAGGTAATACAGAAAGTCCTCGATCGCATATTTACGTCCCTCGCTTGCAGCTCGGGCCGCAAAATTCTGCGATCTCGGCCTTTCTTTGTATTACCACCCTAGTTGTGTAATGTACTATTACCTATGCAGTTAAGCCGAAAGTATATATAATCCCAGTATGTGAAACTTGTCTCTGGTCGCTTTCTGCATAACTATGGTCCATTGTAATGCTTTTTTTAGCACAATGACTCAACTGGAGTATACGTCACTGAGCAAGTTATTCGACGACATGGTGCTAGGAACCAGCTATGACGTGGAGACTTCGAGAAACATCTTCTTGGAAGTGCTGCCGCACGTGCGCACGCACGCTTGCGCGCTGTTCGTTAAATACCTCGTCATTGAACAAAAGGTACGTTCATACCAACATACACTATTGGAACCAATCATGCCAGCTAGTCGGCTTCCAAATTTGTCAAAAAAGACATTTTGCAGAATGGCCGTGGTAGGGTGGATTTCACAGCGTTCCAACCGCCGTCATCACCACCCCCGATATTATGATGACATATTTTTAAAAATTACATGATTTTTGATCAAAACATGAAAAAAATATGTACCATTTTCGGATCTTATTAAAATAATGGGGCACATTCATAAAGAGAATCGTTGAAATTTCGAGATTGGTGATGACGGCGGTTGAAACGGTCTGAAATCCACCCGCTAGAGATGTTTCGGTATTGTAACCTTACACTCTCTCTTATAGTTAGTGCTCTCTGTTAATTTGGCAGTCAACTTTAGTAATACTATAAGCCCACCAAAAGAAAAGAATAGAATCAGACGTAAAAGAGCCTTTGAGGGCCTACTTGCAGAAATAAATGATCATGATTTTTGCCCATCCCGATTACTGTATTGCCATAGAAACATAGTGTTTCTTTATGCCACACCTAGCCATAATGGTTTTCCGGTCAAGTGAAGACTTAAAATGATGTACACAACACGGGAGGTAATAAAGAAAGCCCTCGATCGCATATTTACGTCTCTCACTTGCATCTCGGGCCGCAAAATTCTGCGATCTCGGCCTTTCTTTGTTTTACAACCCAAGTTGCATAAGGTACAGTCGAGTTCATCATTATCTGAGCAAAGATTGAACCAAAAACATTTGAACAAGACCCTATTGTCAGAAGCATAAGAACTAGATCAGATATTTTTGATCCATTCTTTGCTCAGATAATGATGAGCTCGATTGTACTATATTGTCTGTTTATAACATGGATAACCATATCTTTGCGAACTATCCTCATAATTTTTGCAGGAGAAAATCGAAGACGCGACGATCCTTTCCCTCGTCAGGAAACTTCCTTTCAACGTGGCCAACTACTCCCAAAGCCTCCTCGAAGACCTGGAGGTATTCACCAAGTTGGGCCTGGACTTCTCGAGGGAGATCCGACACGCCGCCATTTTGAGCTTCGCCACTCTTGCGCATAAGACGCGCCGGGCGCTGGAGCAAGAGAAGCAGGATTTATTCGATAATATCGTTGTGAAGTACTTTAGGATGTATAGCGGTGAGTTTTTTAATGCCAGTAAGTGCGTTCTATAAATGCCATTTGCATTTATCCCAAATTTGGCAAAAGTCAAAAATTACGGTACCTGGGTCAGTTTCGTTACGCCGACACTAAATATAGGGGAAAATCGTAACGAAACTGAGATTTAATTTTTTCTCAGTTTCGTTTTCGTTACGACTTTCAAAATTTGTACGGAAAAGTTGGGACATTTTGCACTACTTTTTGATTTCATAAATGAAAAGTGCTCGTGATTCTGAGTAAAATGGTACAAGACACACCATGATCAGACAAAAAAAGTAAAAGGTTCATTTTGACCCACCTACACTACGCATCAGGGAATTTCGACAAGCGCAAAAATTCAGGTTATATACAAAATACAAATATAAAAGATAAAAAAATATGTATCATATGAAACACTGTCAAATTAAGAGTAAATATTTTGTCCCTGGACCTCAAGTTTCATTAAGAGGTCTTAAAGGTACCGTATTAATAATTCACAGCTTACTTCATCCCCAGATTGTCCACAATACATCGACCGCATGGTGTGGCTCCAGGGGCTATGCAACCTCGGCTACTCTGCCGACTCCTACACACGGACGGTGTACGTGGCTAAGAAGAGCAATAGACACGAGAGGCTCTGGGCCGCGCTGGCCGATACAAGCTCGCCGCCCGCGTATGGGTACAATCGGGATGTTAATGATTACTCGGTGAGCAATATTTTCTGTCCGCGATGTTGTGTTCCGCTTGTAGCGGAAAGGAAGGTTTTGCGTAAGATCCTGGGGCCTGTCAAGAGAGACAACGGCACGTAGAGGATCCGTAAGAACATAGAGATCCAGGAGCTGGTGGCCGAACCCAACATCATCGGCGTAACAAAATCACACAGACTTCGCTGGTTTGGTCACCTACTCCGAATGGGAGAGGATCGTGCGGCCAAGAGAGCGTACGTGGGACGATTGACTGGTCGCCGCCCGGTCGGGCGACCCAGGTAACGCTGGGAGGACAGTGTGCAGGCGGATCCGCGACATCATCAAGTCAGTAACTGGCAAGAAGTTGCGCACGATCGGGACAGATGGCGTGCTCTTGTTTCGGAGGCCAAGACCCTCTTTGGGTCCCTGAGCCAAATTAGTAGTAGTAGTAGCGATCATGCCTATTAGGGATGACGACTGGGTTAAAAATATATAATTCTATTTAGTCCGTCAGTTAGATTATGGAAAAATATGAAACACGTATTTTTTGGTTTATCGAAATATTAAAAATCGATAAAGTTATAGATCATTAAACTTCTGGCGTGGGGGCTTGTGACGTCACTCCTAGGTGAAAATTATACCAAGGAGTGACGTCACTCGAAACTTCTAAGCACTCTATCCTCGTCATTTTTGACGGACTAAACAGTTTTTTAGTCGTCTAGCCTATTTGTATAGGTATTTCTCCGGTGATTTCCGTGGCAGTGATTTCGGTGGCATGATTAATGTCGTTGTCCTGGGAGATTTACTCGACATTTTCGAATATTTGGTAGACAACCTAGATAATTTATGTACCAAGTAAAATGTCATGGAAATCTCCCAGGACGTCGACAATAATAATGCCACCGAAGTCAGTACCATGGAAATCACCAGAGAAATGCCCTATTAAAATAATATAAGCAAATCGCGTATAATTCTTAATTTTAAATTCTGACATCTTGTTGACAGCTTTATTGAACGATATTATATCTTTCCAATATTCGATTTTTTTCTAGGTGTTGCAGTCATCCTTACCAATAATAATGGATGCCACCGAGCACATACAACTTCGCATCGCGGCGTTACACGCATTACTTCGCTCCAACATACGAGCGAGCGACTTCATATACATACACAATTACATCAGGAACTCTGACAATAATCAGCTGAAGCGCTTCTGGTACACCACAGTGAAGAGTCTGGAGAAATGTAAGCTGTACAACGAATATAAGGCCGCGTAAGTACTTCATTATTGCACACATACATATGCAGATCACAAGAACTGGTTCATTCAGTTAAAGGCCGAGCCACACCGGCTGCGTGTGCACGCACTGTACGCTGCAGCTCCTTGACTTTGAGCGTGACTAGCCGCCATTTTGAAAAACATTCATACTATACAACGCGTACGCCACGCGCACGCAGACCTGCACGCAGCCGGTGTGGCTCGGCCTTAAAGCGGTTCTGTACTCCAAAGATAAGTGTGCACAGAATGTAAATGAATACTTAATATTAACATACACGCCAAATGACCTACATTACACATAGTTGTGCACTGTGCAAAGTCAGCAAAAAAACCTACCTTTCACAGTGAATGTCTTAGAGGCCGATTTCGGAGCGTTGCGACCGCGGCGGTTTTTTATTATTCGAAATCCCGCAATAGGCTAGATGACTAAAAAAAACTGTTTAGTCCGTCTGTTACATTATGAAAAAATATTGTACACGTATTTTTTGTTTTGTTTGACAAACAAAAACTGACGAGGATAGAGTGCTTAGAAGTTTCGAGTGACGTCACTCTTGAGTACAAATTGTACTCAAGGGTGACGTCACAAGCCCCCAATCCAGAAGTTTGATGATCTATAACTTTGTCGATTTTTAATATTTTGATAAACCAAAAAATACGTGACCCATATTTTTCCATAATCTAACTGACGGACTAAATAGAATTACATATTTTTAACCCAGTCATCATCCCTATTATAGCAGTAAGTGGTGGTGATCACAGTTAACTTTTATTATAAACGATAGACAGTATCGAGGCTAAACATGAATTAAAAAAAACGCTGGAAAAAGGTCTGAAACCGAGCCATTTCCGAATTATACAATGATGATAATGGTGAAATAGAGTCAGAGCTCTTACTTAAGACGATATTTACCAACGACAATGGGCTAGACGACTAAAAAAAACTGTTTAGTCCGTCAGTTAGATTATTAAAAAATATTGTACACGTATTTTTTCTTTTGTTTGACAAACAAAAAATGACGAGGATACAGTGCTTAGAAGTTTCGAGTGACGTCACGCCTAGGTACAAATTTCACCTAGGCGTGACGTCACAAGCCCCCACTCCAGAAGTTTAATGATCTATAACTTTGCCGATTTTTAATATTTTGATAAACCAAAAAATACGTGTCCCATATTTTTTCATAATCTAACTGACGGAATAAATAGAATTATATAGTTTTGACTCCGTCATCATCCCCATTGCTGGTGTCATCGCGTATCACTGACACTCTACGACAGCTGGCAATGACGCGGTGACGAATAGTAATGTAACGAATATTCGTATTCGCATTCGCGAATATTCGCAAGATTTTCAATATCAGCACTGGTGGCAGCGTGTAGTGGCCTAACTGAATCACTTGTGGTCGCGTTTATAGTACATATTCTATTTCAGCGTAATCGTAATTTTAATCGGAAAACGTCCTTAAAGTATTTCACAATGTACTTTTTGCCTTTTATTTACACCCCGCCTTATTCAGGTCGTACTACGTGCCCTTCGTGGCGAGTCAAGTGACCAACCCGGACTCCACGTATTGGGCAACCAACAACTACATAGTCAGCACTAAGGACGACGAGGTCGCTGCTGCTTTACAGGTATATACCTGCCATTTACTTTAGAGAATTTTATTTGATGAACAGTAAAATACAGAAGAACAATACAATCTAATTTAAATAAAACTACTTACTAAACATTATAAAACTATTCTAGAAAATTTTAATTAAAGCTTAAAGTAATTAAAATAAAACTATAAAAAGAAAACCCCTTCTAGGAGGTTCGCCTGCGGCATCGACCCTACACTCTAGAAGATCTGAGCCAACTAAGAGAGAGTTTCTCTTTGTTGGCGTTAACATAAATAAAACACACATATCAACGAAAGCTGATTAATTAAAACAGCAAGTTCATTAGTGATTAAAACAACAATCTAGAATCTTGATAATTTTAGCAAATATATTCCTTGTTTCTATCATTATTTTCTTCTTTGTATGATTCGATCATATTTAATTAAAGCAGAGATCGGACAAATTTGCGTCATCGCTCGTAAATACTGATTTTTTTCTTTAATAAATGTACATTGTAACAAACCTGTGTATTTTTTGAGTATCAAAATTAAATCTCAGGTAAGAAATTAATTATTTAATTATATTTTTGAGTCATGTCCACATTTTTTAGGAGCGATGACGCAAATTTGTCCGATGTCTGTTAATTAGTTGCCTTATACATCAATGTTTGTTGAATCAAATCAGAACATGGTTAATTGAACTAATATCAACTTAATTGGTGCAACTAACGTCTTGCTAGGCTCGTATGGAATCAAGATGCTTGATTATAACTATCACAGTCTTTTTAGGAGCAACCAATTTTTTTTAGAGTGTATGACGCTGTCATTTTGTTTTTATACTGGTTAGTTATGGAGGAATTCCACCGCGTTATATTTTTATTATATCATTAACAACAGCCAACAAATTCTAAATATTTTATTATAAGATAAAAATCGACCACGTCACCCAGGATGACGACACAAATGAGGAGACTGGTTGAAAAATTGTATGACTTGGTCGCTTCGGTGCCGCAATAGGCTACTTGACCCCTTTTTTAAGTTTGTCTTATATTATTAATTAGTATCTGATTAATGGAAAAAAATATTAACCTATTTTTTTACGACCTAGAAAACCGCAAAATTATAATTTAAAATTTAAACTTTCGTAACCGGGCGTAAACGATGTTGTCTATGTTAATCTTTAGATTATCTGTGGTGTGACGTCATTCAAACCGAAAACAAACATTTGACATTTATCCAGCGTTCATGGGGAATGCTAATAGTAATCAATCAATCAAAACGAAACTATTACAATCACAAACTCAAAAAACCTCCATGTCAATGTCACAGCAAAGCAAAGCTACATGGCGAGTTTCACTCGTATAAGATTCGACATGAAGTTAGATTAAGATCCTATGACATCACATCATGGCCGACACCGTTTTCAGAGTTCAAAATAAAAAAATAAGACAAACTTTCAATTAAAAATACGTACCTAGCCATCAAACACTTTTAATAAACCGTAATCGAAAAATATTCATTACTTAAATAAATACTACAGAAAATAATCATTCATTGCACCAAATTTGATATGGTTAAGTAGCCTATTGGTAGCGCGCCTGTGTTGGCCCGGAAAATCGTAGAAAACGCAGGTTCGAATTCTGCCCGATGTATATAATTTTTCTTATTTTCTCTTCTAATAAAATATTTCCATCCCATTAGTTCGATCACAAACTCTTTATAAGGAAAGGTTGAACCACAAAACCCTCCCCAGAGAGCCAGAAACTTGCGAATGTAAGCATCGCGGCAATTTAATATAGAAATAGGCATTTCTTGTTCAAACCGCTACAAACCGCTACAAACAATCCAAGCGATTGCGAATTCTTTCGCTTTTTATTGCAAGCATTTCTAATCTAGGTCAAAAGAATACTTATTTCAGAGGGGTTTTTAAAGCGCGTATGATTTGTTATTTAAAGGGCGTAGCCCGTGTATGTGTACCACGGCCATTCTCACGAAGTATGACTGCGTCTAATTACCGCGTCTCCATACATTTAGTATGAAAACAGCGTAGCGGTAATTAGGTGACCGCAGACATACTTCGTGAGAATGGCAGACCAACTTTTGTATGGGAACGCACCCACCTTAAGTTGTTTTATCTTTATAAGTAATTAACTAGCATTTACCGACTTCGTCCGCGTTATTCCCGTTAATATCCTAAAGGAACTCTTTACCGGGATATAAAGTATCCTATGTTTCAATCCACGACTTGGTCTATTTGCATGCCTTTCACCTCAATCCATTAAGTTGTTACCCCGTTATTTAGTAACAAACATACAAACATCTTCACAAACTTTCGCATTTATAATACCAGCATTTGCCCACGGCTCCGCCCGCGTTATACCCGTTATTGTCCCAAGGGAACTCTTTACCGGGATATAAAGTATCCTATGTTTCAATCCAGGACTTGGTCTACTTGCATGCCAAATTTCATCTCAATCCATCCAGTTGTTACCCCGTTATTTAGTAACAAACACCCAAACATTTAAACATCCAATCATTAGTAGGATAGGATTAGTTGGACTGAGCATTATAATAATAATTTAAATTCTTTATTCAGATAACTATGATCCATGTTGTTAGTGCTACAATACCTTAATATCTATTGTTAGTAATTTAACTACAAAGGCACCTACATATTACAATTATCCCCTTATCATCAAACAGTTCAGATGACCATATATTGGGGAATCAGGCTTCGCCGCGAACATCATTAGGATGTTGTTGGCGCTGGTCCGCATTCTATGCATTAACGAGGCAGCTCTCTTGCGCACTATAGCGTGGAAACCGTCAGTGCGTGCCTCTGCAAACATTTGTGAAGCACTGCAGAAGCGGGGCAGCCCCAACAACGCCCGGTAACCATTATTATACTGGACTTTTAGGGCACTGAGCGATTTTTTTGTACAATTAAACCACAGGCTGCTCGTATAGAAGCTCTGACAATACGCTTTAAATAGTGTGATCTTCACTTCTTCCGAGCAACGAGCAAACCTGCGGGCCAACATGTTACTTCTCACCGCCAGTGCCCTGCGTTCTCTTTCAATATCTAATTGATCTTTGAGGTCGTCGGTTAGATAATGCCCTAGATATTTAAAATTAAATACTCTTTGTAAGGGAACACCATTAAGAGTAATTGCAGGCGTATTATCGGGTACCTTTTCAGGTCGTTTACCGGCGGCCTTAAAGATCAAGTACTCGCTTTTTTTTACATTATAGCACAATCCGTGACTAGCTGCATAACATTCACAAATTCTAAGTAGCCTTTTTAGAGCTCTCATCGATGGGCACAGCAACACCATATCATCAGCATAGCTGATGTTGTTTACACAAACACCATCAACGTAGCATCCGACATGTGTGTTACTGAGCTGGTCGATGAGTCCGTCTATATACAAATTGAAGAGCTTGGGCGATGACAACCCCCCTTGCCGCACCCCGCATTCTAGCCCGTACGGGTCGGATAAGGCAGTGGCCCACCGTACCTCATTTTTTTGGTTGGCATACCAGTATTGAAAGATGCTCACTAGCTCGACTGGTAAGTTCCTATCCCTCATCTTTTTCCATAGGACCTCGTAAGAAACTAGGTCAAAGGCCCTAGAGAGGTCCAGGAAACATGCGTAAACATTAGTGCTACGATCAGTGTAGTACCGGACAGCGTGCTTTAGGCTCAAAATGGCACTTTCAGTCGAGAGACCAGGCCTGAAGCCAAATTGTCCGTCCTGAAAATGTAAGTAGTCGTCAAGTTGAGCGTTAAGCAAGCTATCCAATACTTTTGCAAGAACATTTGCCAGAGAGATTGGTCTATAGTTCGCTTTGTCAGCGATATCTCCAGTCTTGTTTTTTATTATAGGCACTACAATGGTATTCATCAGATCATTAGGCAGGTACGCATGGCTTAGACAAAGTGTGTAGAACATAGACAAAACTCTCGGCAAGTGCACCCCAGCATATTTGAGGTGTTCGATACTAAGGCAATCACTACCGGGAGATTTTCCTCTGGTCATATTTTTAACAACTGCTGCTACCTGCTTAGCTGTAAAATTAATTGTTGTCCTGTCCTGACTAGCCTCAGCATCGATCACCGAACGCGACGGACCCAAAGGGGACTTTACTGTAAAGTGCTTCCTGAATACCGTAGCAATATCCCGGGGTTCACTCACGCCCGCCACGCTCACGGGTAGGCCAGGCCTCAAATTAAGCTTTTTTGTAGCTTTCCAGAATTTGCTGAAATTTTTTGCCTTCCGGTGTGTAGCAATAATATCCATTTTAATTTGTTCTTTATGCTTTAGACACCAGTTCAGCTTGCTTTTAAATATTCTACGAGTTTCGCGCATTTCATCATAAATTTTCCCATTAGTAGGTTTATGACACCAAAGCCACATTTCATATTTGAGCCTAGCCTCCTCGTAAGCGCTGCGGACATGTTTATTCCAGCCACATATACGTTTTTCCCGTCTGGAGCAGGTTACATTATCAATATGACTTTGTATGGCAGCATCGGAAAGAGCCTGCAGAATTTCACTATACATTTTATTTAGGATATTTTTGTGCTCTCCACAATGGCAAATACTATGACAGCAATCAGTTAATTCACTAGGGAAATCTATTTGTCGTAGTCTATTATTGCATATGCTACGATACATATCTATCTGCTCACTATTTCGGTCACCCCATATTATTTTGTTACATATTTGCACACTCTGCGGTCGCTTTGTTCGTATTACACTAAAATTACATTCTATAACCAGTGGCAAATGATCAGAGCTATACACGTTGTAATCAATATACACATTTAAAATAGTTCGCCAGGCGCACTGGGAAACCACGCAGTGGTCTAGCCACCTTTTACTACCGTGAGCGTCACTAACGAAAGTATGACAGTCAGATATTCCGCTTAAGAGTTCTAAGTCCGCACATAACCACGATTGTTCGGCACAAAAGTTACGTAATTCATTGCAAAATAGCTCACCTGGGTGGGCATTGAAATCCCCCAAAATGTACACTGCTTCCACATCAATACTTTCCACGACCGCACTAATTTCACTCAGGCACTCCGTGAAAACCGGCAAGTTTTCAATCGAGTTTGTTGGCATATACACGCTAAAAACTAAAATTGAGCGCTCTCCTAATGATGCCTTAATAGCCGTAACACGAGAACTACCAATGTCCACAACTGAAACTGACTGAAAAATTCCCTTACGCCACAAGATCGCTACACCGCCGTAGGGTCTGCCTTTTAAAAATGCATGCATTAGATGCAATCGATATCGATACAGTTAAAGAGTGAAAGTTTAGGGTAGAACCCTTTTCCCATCATTGGATCCGAACTTGGTGACAACGGGACTATTTACGAGGTATAACCCTTTTAAAAGAAAAAATAATTTCGGTCCAGCCGTCGCGGAGTTGGGGAAAAAACTTGCGTGAGTACTTCCGCACCCATTCATCTGACAAGGAAAAGTACCCAACTGTCCGACTCCGATTTGATTAATTTTGATATATGTTATAGAGTAGTCTAAAATAGCAGACACGTATTGTTTTTTAACTGCCCAAGTTCAACTTTTTAGGAGATTATTGTCCTTCAAAGTACTGAAAAGTGACTAAAACCCTTCTACAGAAAAAAAACACCCTCAAAGGGCTCAAATTTTGAAGGGTGTTTTTTTTAGGAAAATATGAGTTTGAGGTGAAATGACAAAACACGTAACTCTTTTTTCATGTTCTCCAACATATAATGAAACCAGTAATTATCTAGAAACGTGCTTGAATTTTTTTCTGTAGAATTTGGAGGGTTTAGTCACTATCTTTTTCAGCCAAAAAAAAATACGTGTTTGCTATTTTAGATTACACTATAACATATATCAAAATGACTCAAATCAGAGTCGGACAGTTGGGCTCCTTGTGAGTCACACGAGCAGAATGGCAGGTGCCGCGGCAGAGTGCGCAG
This sequence comes from Eudemis profundana, assembly GCA_947034925.1. Lineage (NCBI taxonomy): Eukaryota > Metazoa > Arthropoda > Insecta > Lepidoptera > Tortricidae > Eudemis > Eudemis profundana. The sequence goes on along the minus strand of OX344817.1, from coordinate 2,864,783 downwards.
CCAAATTAAAACACGGCAAATACGCGAACCTAGAACCAGTGTACGATTTCGTCCCGGTTGCTGTTGGGATTGCTGGGCCATGGTGTGCTGAGGCGAAAAACTTAATAAATAACTAAATATTTTTACTAAAAAAAACCCGACCGCGGTGCACTTTAAAAATGCATACAATCCGCCATTTTGTTTATTTTAACGAACTTCATACCCAGTGAAGTCATACACTCGCGCCATCAAGACGAATCTAATGATGTATCATTTATCAAAATCGGTTGTGCCGTTGAGTAGTTACGAGCGGACACAGGAACGGACATACATACATACAGGTCAAACACAAAACCCTCCTTTGGGCTTCGCCGCAGTCGGGTAAAAACATGGGGCGCCGATTGAGAGACAGGGGCTGTGACCCACGGGCCGGCTTTTATCTGGTCCAACAGATATCATTGGCCATACAGTGGATGGGATATTCGGCAGTTTTGGACCAGGTGTTATATTAGGGGACAATCTTACACAAATCGAACTAGCCCCATAGTAAGCTCAATAATATAATAATTCAAATAAGTATTTAGTTTTAGTTTATAGTGGTCCATATAGGTAGTATATTTAATTTTTATTTAGTGTTATCTCCTAGTTACTGTTTTTTATATTTTATCTTTTTGTTCATTAAATATACAAGTATGGAGAAAAAACATAAAATATTCCGGCGAACTAAGGACCTCCCCTTTATTTGCAGTTGGTTAAAAATGCCAATTTAACGTTTTTGTAGTTCCTGAGCGTTGGTGAGTCAACCAATGCGCTGCCTGCTTTTGCTGCTGTCAAACTGTCAACAGGAGGGCGACGACCACACCACATAGCGGTAAATTACAATCAGTTATAATATATCTGACATAACAAAATGTAAACATATCTGACATCTTCTTTAGGCTCCTACACGCTATACCAGTTTTTGCCATCACATGTGCCACGTAAGGTACACAAAAGCTTGTGCAGCAGTAGGGATGATGATTGATGACTAATGCTGAATTTTACAATATAATATATGTAGTCACATGTATTGGGAAATACTAAATTAATAACATGGAATAAATAAACAAAAATATATAAAAGTTTTGAGATAATTTTGACGTTTGGAAGTCCTTTACACCTCCAAATCTTAATACTTTGACAACGGAGACTCTTTACATCTCTATTAATTTTACTATTAATTTATTTTCTATTATTTTAATAGTCTTGTTTTGACGCCTAGAGACCTTTTACATCTCTAAAATGTAGTTTTAAGCTAAGGAAAAGAAAGCTAAGGAAAGCTAAAGCTATGCACGAGTGTGGAATCCGTGGTCCAATCAGTCTTTGGTTCCGTAGCTATTTGGATAACCGGACGCTTCGCACTAAGATCAATGGGGAGACCGGTGCCGAGGCCAACATCAAGTACGGGGTGCCAACCGGGTCAGTGTACGGACCGGTCGGGTACACCATGCACGTGAACAGCATCAGCAATGTCGTCGAGCACTGCTCCACGTACATGTATGCAGACGACACGTGCCTGATGTACGCCGACCTGGACGCCGCGCTCATACAGGACAAGCTGCAGGCGGACTTCAACAATATTCTAAAATGGTCACATGATAACGGGATACTGCTTAACTTGGCTAAGAACAAATGCATGCTAAATCACTCCCCATACCTGAAAAAGCCCTGTATAGATATCAAAATAGTTGGACATACATATGACTGCTTGCATAATAACATGTCACTGTGTAAATGTGATCCTCTTGAATTTGTCAGTAGCTATAGATACCTTGGCTTGAACATAGATAGTAACTTTAGTTGGAAATCCCATGTGGAGACAGTGTGTAATAAGCTCAGATCTATATTATGTAAATTTTACCACTTAAGAGGTATAACAAATAGGGCCACCCTATATACTTTATATCTCGCTTTAGCTGACTCGGTGCTGAGCTACGGGCTGGTGGCATATGGCCGCACATTCCAAACGCAGCTAAATATGATCTCAAACCTACAACTTAGATTAATTAAAAAGCTAGTCGATAAGCAAACTAAAGAAAAATGTAACAAAGACTACAATAAGTTATTTAAAAAATGTAAAATATTACCTGTACAGGATAAGTTTAAATATTTATTAGCTGTAGATCAATACCAGTCCTCGGAGTTTAAAACACTTACAGTATATAATAGAAGCCTTAGAAGTACAGTACGTAAGAAATATGATGAGCCGAGAGCGTGTAATTACTACGGTCAAAGGACACGAAAGTACCTAATACCGCGAATATTCAATCGCATACCCTCGGAAAATAAGCAATATTTAAAAAGAAGTTAAAAATGTCATTATTAGAAAATTCATAGTTAAGTTTAAGTAGTTATTTTTGATAAGTAATGTAATTTCTGGTACCATTAGTAGTAGTAGTATAGTAATGTTACAGTGCACAGTGTAGGTTAAGTAACGAGTGCTTTATTCGCCAACAAACTGTTCCGCAGTTTGGCGAAGATATATTATGAAAAGTGTAACTATGTACTGTGTTTGTCAGAAATAAATTCAAAAAAAAAGTTTATTGTAACTTATTAATGAATACAATAAAATCTCATACTTGTTGTTATATTAAAACATTTTTTTAAAAAGAGAAACTCGTGAGTTTCTTCCAGCGCTTCTTCTCACCAGAAGGTCACTACCCGCAGTGCCAAAAGAAAGAATAGAGTCCGACTTGTAAAAGAGCCCTTGAGGGCCTACTTGCAGAAATAAACTATTTTATTTTATTTATTTTTACCACTAAGTTTGAATTTTTTTTATATTTTTATATTGCCTTAAAGAAAAATTAAAGTGAATTTCGGAATGCTTAAATATAACACTGAAAAAATAAATGCTTTTTCGTGCTCAAAGTGAGAAAATGCAATTATTTTTCATACAAACTTAGTACAGCGAGGACTCAAAGATAACGTCACACACACTCGGTGCGAACGGCTATTTTTGATTGAAATTGGTAATTGTTATAGTAATCCAAGTGTAGTAGTTTTAGGATATATTTGTTCCTCACAAATAGTAGAATCAATTTTACATCAGAAATAAAATTGTGCACAAGCCAAGCCTATTAGGGCACAGATTTAAGCATTATAAAGGCTGTATAAACATATGGGAAACATATGGGATTTTAACTATCTATTTATGTACGCAAAATTACCAAATTTACTTCACGGCGTACAAAAGTTTAATTCGATTCCCGAATACATCGCCACATTTTCTACCGCGCACAATCCGAATGTGGAATGACCTACAGTATGAAGTCCTTCAAGAGGGGAGTAAATAGGTTTTTAAAAGGTCGGCAACACGCACGTAATGCCCTTGGTGTTGCAAGCGTCCATAGGCTGCGGTGACTGCTTACCATAAGGCAGGCCGCATGCGTGTTTGCCACACTAGTTGTACAAAAAAAAATAGTTAAAATTTTCTTCTTTTGTATAGGTATACGTAATAGCAGAAGGAGTCACAACAAACATGTTCAAGAAGATCCACACGGTTAATGAAAAGGAACTAAAAATCGAGAAATTGGTGGAGGTGCTGAGATCTTTTAAAGTGCCAGCGACACAACCAGAAAAGGTAAGAAAGAACTTCTGGCGGCACTTTTAGTGAAGGTAAAAAGGAAGGTAATCCCATCCTCTTCATCATCATTGAAAGAAAATCCAAATTAATTATATAATAATAATAATATAATAATGGTTTATTTCGTTCCAAAGTATTTACATAAGACTAGCTAGTTTCTTATACTAAGATCTTATTCGTGTTTTCAAGTAAACTATCGCTGATACTTAAAATAGGAAAAACCTATGCTTCATACAGAAAACCCAAAAATATTATTTTGATAGTTTTGTTTTTCTTTGCATTTAACTATTTTAGGTCGATACTACATTAAACATATGACACAATATTTTCAGGAAAGTTCCTCGTTTCATTCCATCCGGTATAATTATAATCATATTTATTGCACCGTGGTACTATAAAAGGTTATACTTACAAAATATTTTATGCCACACCTGGCCATAAAGTGGCTTTTTCCGCACGCCGCGCATACGGAAAAAGCCGCTTTCTGGCCAAGTGTAGACATAAAATGACGTACACAACACGGGAGGTAATAAAGAAAGCCCTCGATCGCATACTTACGTCCCTCGCTTGCAGCTCGGGCCACTAACTTCTGCGATCTCGGCCTTTCTTTGTATTACCACCCTAGTTGTGTAATGTACTATTATGCCACACCTGGCCATAAAGTGACTTTTTCCGCACGCAGCGCGTACGGAAAAGCCGTTTTCTGGCCAACTGTAGACATAAAATGATGTACACAACACGGGAGGTAATAAAGAGAGCCCTCGATCGCACATTTACGTCCCTCGCTTTCAGTTCGGGCCGCAAACTTCTGCGATCTCGGCCTTTCTTTCTTTTTCACCCTAGTTGTGTAATGTAGGTACTATTTTCTTCAATGTGCAATGAAAAATTTTGACATTACATGCCTTATAATAGGCCACAAAGGGCCGGCCTAGCGTGCAATGTGTTTTTTTATTTATTTTCGTTCCACATATATTTATGATACATTATCACGGCTAACAATAAACGATATTTGCTCTATTTTGCAGTTTTATTTATATAAAATCGATATGAACATAACAAAAATCACATCGTAAACAATTTTCAATAATTTTAAATTGCAAACTTAACTACGATAATACACATTTAAAATATTTCATCTAACTATTCCCGGTAAAAATGTATACTGAAACAGTTTTTGGAAAGGAAATTGAAAATTTTTCACTATGTAATTTTATTTTTTGTCTACTTTACTTTTAGTGTATCTAGAAAATAAAGGTTGATTTTTTGAAGTTCTTAATTTATTTAATGGCATACTTGAGAAAAGCACTAAACATACCTCGGCGTGAAATATGATTGCCAGCCTTGTAACTATCAGGCCTCACTTTCACTCGGTCACATCTATATGTACTAGGCCGGCAACCCTTTACTTCCCGGCCTCTGAAGTAATGTACTATTATCACACAGTTTCTGCAAAGGACAACTTCTAATCACCTTCTCGCTTTGCTCGCTCGATCGATAACTTATTTTGTCGTTTTTCAGGTGCACATTGACATAGTGATAAAGATTCACGATAAAACTGTGTTCGCGACCCACGTCAACCAGTCACGTTTCGACTCTTGGAATGGAGAAGATCGTAAGTGATCCTAAAACAATACCTAATAAGCTTTTTTCAGATGCATTGGACCGATTTTAAAATATTAAGTTGGTTTTCTTCTCATACATTGAAAGAAAGAAAGAAAATACATTTATTTATGATAGCAAAAAGTTACAAAAAATTGAAAAAATAAACAAGAAAACACAAAAAAAATATATCTCGCTGCCACAAAATATATAATACCAACTCCAGAGCTGGTGCTGGTCTTCCGGTGGAACCAGACAGGGGCGATTCGACCGTTCCAGTGTGAGATATTTATATTTCATTACAATTGCAATTGCAGTGTGGAAATAGTACATTACTACAACTAGGGTGGTAAAACAAAGAAACGCCGAGATCGCAGATGTTTGCGGCCCGAGCTGCAAACGAGGGACGTAAATATGCGATCGAGGGCTTTCCTTATTACCTCCCGTGTTTTATACACCATTTTATGGCTACACTAGGCCAGAAAGCGGCTTTTTTCGTACGCTCAGCGTGCGGTAAAAACTTCTTTATGGCCAGGTGTGGCATAAAAAAAAAGTTTTTTTAAACGGTGTTATTTAGCTTGCCGTGTTTGTGTCAAGTTTGTTGGGGTCAAATCTTGCGGCAGCTTATTCAACTACTACTTTTAGATTTTTTTACTGTTACTCATCCAATTTAACTCGCTTACTCGCTGGCAGTGGGACACGCGACGGTGCCTTATCTTGGGGCACGGCAGTGCCCCCGACAAGTCGAGCAAAACAAAGGCACGGCCATACCATCTTTTTCTGGAAGCCATTAAGGCAATTTTCAACCTCTAAAAGCTAAAACCCTGAATTTTCAGGGATATATAGGGCATAATATGACTTAGATATTTTCTCAGTAACATTCAATTTGAACACGTAGTTTAAGAACTATTGCACGGCAAAGTTCCTTGATTTTGTCACTGACTCACTGACTGATGATCATCATAATTCTAAGGTACTTCTAGCCCTACAAGCCCCATATTTTAAACATAGTTAGTTTTTAGCCTATCAAGTTATAAAAAACCTAAAAATATTGCAATTTCAATACGAACTGCATAAGTAAGTTTGTAATCCTATACAAAGACATGCGATTACAAATAAGTTACTTTTGTAGTTCAAATAGTAAATAGAATGGAGTGGAATGTAATAAATAAAGGAAGATCACTTACAAAAAGAAATGAGATCCCATAAGAAAATAACATGTAAAAAGGCAAATAATAGGTAAGTCGTTGGAAATCGAGTTCTGTGGACACCCCCCGGTACTGACTTGGTTTAACATTACATCTCAAAACTTTTTTGCTGTAGAAGAACTGCGTTGCGAGACTTGCATCTTTTTACCCGACTGCGGCGAAGCCCAAAGGAGGGTTATGTGTTTGACCTGTATGTATGTATGTATGTCCGTTCCTGTGCCCGCTCGTAACTACTCAACGGCACATCCGATTTTGATAAATGATACATCATTAGATTCGTCTTGATGGTGCGAGTGTCACTGGGTATGAAGTTCGTTAAAATAAACAAAATGGCGGATATGCAGTTTCAAAGTGCACCGCGGTCGGGTTTTTTTTTAGTAAAAATGTGGTTATTACATGTAATGTTTTTGATGGGATCCTATGTTTATCTAAGTTACTTCCCATTGTTGCAGTAACGAAGTCAATAGAGGACTTCCTTCGTTTCGGGAGCCACATCAACCAGCAGATGGTGTACTATCCGTTCCAAATGGACGTCAGTATACCCACCGAGCTAGGTGAGTAGCAATAAGCATCATCAGCCTATATCGATACCTTTAGACTCAAAGGACGTAAACGCCGTAGGTTCTAATGGAGGTTACGCTCTTTCAGTCTAAAGGTATCGATATACGTCCAACTGCTGGACACAGGCACTCTCATAGACGAGAGTGAATGGGATGTAGCAAAGTATATAGACAAACAAGTAGTGCAACTTCGTCCGTTTAGGAGTGCGCGATGAGATGGCGCTTTTATAATCAATGTATTTAGAATTTTTAATGTGGAAAACACTACATTTCTTTATTACAATTATGGGCTTTTTTTTAAAGTGCGTTCTTAACTGACAGTTAACAGGTCGTCACAGAACTGACGATTAGTGTCAAACTCCATACATTTCGTCACGGACTGACAGGTTAGACGGTATTTGAACATAGCTTAAGTTTCGCCTGACCCTAGATTTTAAAATAAAAATGCCCTTATACAGTATGTAAAATAACGAAAACCATTTATTTAAATCCGGGCATGTCTAGGCGACATTTACATAGGCGATGCTTTTTCTACTCCTGTACTTTTATCTGTCTTTTACTTGGTCACGAACACTAATATAAGAACATACATAATATGAGCTCAGAGAAGTCAATACTCTATTCTCCATAACAGCACTAGTGTCGTTATAGTCGCAAAACGATACTGCTAGCAGCCACAGACTTCTAAATCTAGGTAAAACTTAGGTCAAGGATTGAGCGCTCAATTCTAACTTTACGATAAAATTGCACAAACCAACTTAACAAACAATTAAATTCCTACGGTTTTTAAGAAAAACGAAACTTTCCGAACTAAATTCATTGATGCCAACATAAAAAAAAGTATTTTTAATATACTAGTCACTGCGTGTCACTAGCGCATATTTCAAATAAAAAAAAGTTTACCATAGACACAGAACTGTCAGTCATATGTCATATTTGCCTTGTTTGCAGGTTATGCTTAATTTTGTATTTTATATTTTAAAACCTAGTCGTAGAAAAAGTATGCAACATTGTATAATTAAGTCAAAAAACGCTCACGGCGTCTCTATTTGCGATATTCGCCGCCGCGGCCGCTCGTATCGCTACTCGCGCCATTTGCATTTTTTGAGCCTACATTATACAACTGTTGCATAAAATACTATTATTAAAACTAATGGCATGTTTGTAGTTAAGAATAATCAAAGTTACTGCTAATATTATTGTAAAAATAACTCTGCATTAGTAATCAATTTGGATGTAATATCATACCTAAACATAATTGACGTTGATTTAGATTCGGAACAAAATAAATCGTCAATGTAAGCAACACATAGGCTTCATCTGTAAACATATTGCGTTACAACCGTTTTTTAACAACGGCAGGAAATTTAGCGAACAGTACCTACGGCAAAATAAAAATTAAAATCTTTACTACACGCAGTGAGAGCACCAATAATTGACAGGAACCAATTATAGATATTTTTTGACAGTAATTTTTTAAACTATCAACACTAGTTTATGTTACATATAGGTATAGATACAAGAAATCAAAGTACATAGAGAATTTTAATGGTCCAGACCGGGAATCGAACCCGGTACCTCTGGATTTCCGGCCCAGCGACTCAACCACTCGTCCACCGGAGCACCCAGTAAGCGCCCTCAATTTTGCCATCTACTTTGACTTCCGTATCATTCTGTTTTAGTAGGAGTTATGTGGTGTAATTCACCCGCATTGAAAAAACCAATGAAGAGACAAAAATGATTTTTTCATATAAAGAATCGACACTATGTTCAGATAACTGATGGTCATAACTGGTAAAGTTCATGAATAGTCGCCTATAAGCCATTAAATGTTTGCTGTCCATTACTGGGTGCTACTGTGCTTAACGTGTCCATGATTGGTGCCGTCACGGCCACCGCCGCCTAATGCGTTCAAAAACCGCAATTTGCAACCCGCATAAAGATAAAGTGTTTCGTTCGAGCAAATTTCTTATTTCTCATTTGTGAAAATGTTAGTATTGCTTCATAATAACATCAAATTTTGAACATCTCTGAAAAAATACTTCTCATGTCATTTCGCGCTGACAAAATGTATCACGCTAATAAAATAAAACACATTTAAAATAAAACCTAATATTGATGCCATGGAAGCAATTAATGACCCTCTTATTACGTTTGTATGGAAAGTCGTCTGACTCGAATCACCTTAATATAAAAATCTTAATGTAAAAAGCCATAAAACTTGTTACAATAGCATTATTACTTCGAAAGGTGACAAATCGTAATACGAATGAATTTCGACCTAAACACTTGCTCGTAAAGTTCAAAATGCTTTTTATGTTTCAAATACAAAAGATGTCTTCACACCTGCGTAGGGTTGCCAAAACTGTAATAAGTGAATAAAATATTAAAACATAAACCACTAAACCAGATTTAACGGAATAGGTACTAGTTGGAAATGTCCGATTGTTACAACCCTACCTTCCGATTTTTACTCTTAAGCCAGCGGACAAACTATACCTATGCACACTTTCAGGTACTCCGATTCGGCTGCAGTCGACCATAATGTCGTTCACGTCTATAAGAGGCAACCTGACGGCTCCTTCTTCCCAGGACTTGACTTGGAGGAACGATCTACACATCAGGTACAGTTATCATCACCATTCAACTACTCAGTGGCGTAGCGAGGGTGGTGCAGGCAGGGCTCGTGCCCTGGGCGCCAACAAGAAGTGGGGGCGCAAAAACGAAATTTACTTACAACCTATACACAAATACCATCAATCCGAATTCACAAACATGGCAAAGTAAGTCTTGAATGCAACCTCCCCCCCACCACAATTTCACATGGATTATCCGCCCCGGGAATCACTAAGAAACAAACGGGCGCAGTTTGGATGCGGGCCCTAGGCGCCGTTTTACGTCGCTAAGGAGCGCAGTTTGGATGAAATGAAATGAAATGAAATGAAATGAAATGAAATAATTTATTTCTGTAAGTAGGCCTCAAGGGCTCTTTCACATGTCTGATTCTTTCTTTTGGCGCTTCGGCAAATGCCATTCTGGTGAGAAGAAGCGCCGGAAGAAACTATACATTTCAATAAACATAAAACTAAATTTTTCAGAGATGTAAAGGGTCTCTAGGGGTCAAAACAAGATAAATTAAAAAGAAATATGGGAAATAGAGAGACATACACTAAAATTAATGGAGATGTAAGGGGTCTCCGTCGTCAAAACATGTTTAGGAGGTGTAAAGGATCTCCAAACATCAAAATACAAAATGGGAAACGAGAAAAGATGCGTGCCCTGGGCCCCGTTTCACATCCCTACGCCACTGCAACTACTGAACAGGTTTACTGCTGAACAGCTCTCGCCCAAAGACTTCCACAATAAACGGTCGCACGCCTTGTGCCTCCAGCGTCAGTCTGGCTAGTCAAGGCAAAGTGTAAAGACACAATTAGTCAAACTTCGGCCGTTTACAAGCGCGCGATACGGTTTCAATGTCTAGGCGCAGGCAGTGCAATCCGCACTGGGGCATTTACGCACTCGTAAAACTTTGCTTGTAGTGCGTTTGTTCACGGCGTTCACGTACAAGCGCGCGATGTACTTTTTTTAGAATGAGAAAACGCTGTTATTATATGGAAAGTAATTAAATGGTCAGCCGTTATTAAAATTGATCCGCAAAAAAAAAACCGTTTTCAGTCACAGTTAGGTACGACGACGAGCGAAGCGAGGAGGAGTGTTAGATATCTTGCGGTCACAACATGGGTATGTTGTGACCGCAACCACTTACTGTTCAAAATAAAAAACTGTGACAGAGTCACAGTTAGGTACGACGACGAGCGAAGCGAGGAGGAGTGTTAGGTATCTTGCGATCACAACATACCCCACTTACTGTCCAAGATAAAAAAAATATCTGTAATAGCAATGTTGCGAATAAAGCTAAGTAACTACACAGAAAAACAGGCTTAAGCGTTAGCAACCAATTTATGTCCATTATAAAGTATGCTTAAATCATCTAATTAGAAACGTTATGCGCATAAATGTATGATTATTTACAGCTATGACCTTAAACTTTATGCAACCCGACCCTTACCCATTCCGAATATGTATGCAACTCAGTATCAAAAATAAAAAATGTTAGATGTGCCCTTTTGCGTTTTGGCGGCAGAATAGTTGCGCCCATTTTGTGTTTTATTGCCCCCTTTTTTTGATGGACAAAATGAAATATTTTGTTTACCTACTGATTGCTTACCAAAATAAGATTAACCGTAGATAGCTTAATGCAGCTCAAATATTTAATTTGCTGACCAAAAAATTTAGAGCAGTTCAGTATTGCAGACAGATTTATAAATGTTTGCTAACCATAAGTTGCTTACCAACTAGTTATTTTGGCTGACCAAACACATATGTCTGCTTACCAAAATATGAATATTTTGCTGATCGATTAAATGATACCCTTATTATATTATGGTCGAGTTGGTGTTTGGCAGCTGGACAATAGCCTGCACCGGATCCCTCACGGGCCTGGCTTGCGGGGCATGCAGCCTTCGGCTTGAGGTTGTTCCTGTTAGACCTCGGGCGTATGGGCTTAGGAGCCCTTCCGATCTGCCTACATCGACGTCTGTAGGCTTATGATGCTACGCTTTGTCACGCGATAAATAAATGATAAAGCATTCGTCACGTTCAGACAATATGTGTGTGAGAGTGACGGATGCTTTATCATTTATTTATCACGCGACAAAGCGTAGCAGCATAAGCCTACTGATGACCTCAACCTACGTCGTCAGACTATCTGTGGCGGGCCGATCTGCGACTTCCTTTTCGTGCTAATGTTTTCACGCCACAGCTTGGAAAGTTGGCAATAGATGGAAGGGAGCGCAAAACGGCGAGTTCTCAGACAGCGCTCCAACGAGCGAATAATGTAATTAAGCAAACAACAATAATATTATTGTCACTCACTCTTTCTTCTATTGCTTACTTTCCGCCTTTTACAACAATGTACTATATTTCTAGGTATCAAGCTACGACTGTGAGCGCGATCAGAACAGACGGACCGCTACTGTCTTCAGAACACGAAGCTTTAGTGCAGAGGTCCTTGGTAGCGCATCTGCCGATACGCTGTGACGTCACCATCTCACCCGTCACAAAGTCTTTCCAGTAAGTATTCATTGTGTAATTTTCTCTTCGTTCTTTTCATTGTCTAGCTATGTATCGTAGAACAATCGAAGTTATGATTTTTTAAAACTTATTGCACAAACTCCTTATAGGTCGACCGTCGGTAAACCTACCTCATCAAGTAGCAAAGTAAAACCTTCTTCACGTGAAAGAGAACAAGTATTTGAACGAGGGCACTGGTCGCCGTTGGGACGCAAAATTACAGTCATGAAAATAAGTGTTTAAAAATGACTAAAAGGATAAAGCCCGGTACATCAAGGGCATTCGTAGTAGGTTGGCCAAAACTCGCCAGGCTTCAACCATTTATTACGAAGTTTTTTTTATTTACTTTCACCTGCCCCGGTGTCTGTCTAAGTGTCTGTAATCAAATCTTGCAAGATCAATTTGACCCACTTCCCGATTTTCGATTGAGCTGAAATTTTACAAGAATATGTAACACAAAGCAAAATTATTATAATATGGACCTGATCTGATAATGAAGCTAGATTGTAGCCATAGGATCACCTAAATTACATAAAATAAATCCACTGTGTTTGCGTTAATTTGAGTAGTATAGACGTGCAGTTTGCGACTATACAAAAAGTACAGTCGGCAAAAAAGCTTCTTTCTAAAAAAAATTTTTACAGATTTTTTCTTTTGCAGGCTTAAATGGCCGAACCCTGGTGGGCAATATGGCGGCGTGGCGATGCACTCGCGTCTCCAAGTCATCGCGACCTCGCAAAGCGGAAGAGACGCGTACACCGTCAAAAACAGCGACAGTAAAAATAAGGTACCTAATAAATTTAAAACTTTGTACAATACAAGCCGCCACAACGCCATCTACCACTTGTATTTTTAAACCATCCAGGGAACAACTCAAATACACACACAAAATTTAATCTAAATCGGTCCAGCCGTTTAGGAGGAGTTAGGTGACAAACACATGTACAGACGAATTATATACATATACACCAAGGGCGGAAAAATAATGAATTTTCCAGATCGCAGGTGTTTGTGGCGTGAAATGAAGCCCAAAGTTGTGCAAAATAGGCCAATCTTTATTGCCGCCCATAGATTGTCTATAATTTTTCGAAGTCGGATTTTCTCCATGCGTAGGGGGAAAAAAACGGCCACTAGCTGGGGTGACGTAAAATTATTGCACTTGGCATAACAGACTGTATGATCAATGATCATGTTGTTGTCAGGTAAAAGGTACTACTTACTTTGGAATAAAGTCCTAGCAATAGGCTACTGCTATGAACACGCAACTGAAACTCGACTTAATTGACAAGCGGCAGACTTGTCGGAGTTTATTTATTTCAATTATATAATCCTTTGCAAAGGTGGATGAAACTGGCGTCTTCTTCGATTGCGAGCGGCCGCTGACGGGAGGAGAGGTCATGGAGAAGTTATTTGCCACAAAGACAACCAACTATGAGTAAGTTACTACATTGAAAACTTAATCGTTTTTAAGTGACCATGGCCTGAAAGAAAGAAAGAAGAAAGAAAATACATTTATTCATGACAACAGCACAAAATAAAAATACAGCATTAAGAAAAAAAAATAAAGTTGAATGCTGCCACAAAATGGTCCCACTTCAGCAAAATACCGACCTAAGAGTCAGCGCTGGTCTTTTGATGAAACCAGAACCGACGGCTGTATCTCGTATGGAACTCTATTGTTATAGTTACGTATCAATAGGCTATTTGATGACAGTTCAAATCAGCTTCTTTTTATGAAGTACTTCCTGCCTCGCACGACTGAACTGTGGAATAAATTGTCGCCTTCAGTGTTTCCGGACCGATTCGACCTTCAAACCTTCAAGAAAAGAGCGTACTCCCACCTGAAAGGCCGGCAACGCACCTGTGACTCTTTTGGTGTTGCAGGTGTCTATGGGCGACGGTGATTGCTTACCATCAGGCGACCCGTCTGCTCGTTTGCCCCCTATTTCATAAAAAAAAAGTATCATAACAGTCAGAAAGTAGGACGTTAGTATGAAATACTGTCTTGTGATGTCATGCTGAACATGGTGCCTTATTTTTAGTTTTGGTTATTTTAAATTTATGTCACGAAAATAGTAAAATCTGGGGGCAGGGCAGTGCCCCCGCCAAGTCGATTGATTTTATGTGAGATATTTTGGAAGCTTAATTTGATGGTTAGAGTTAATTTATTTATTTTGATCCTTGTCAAACACCTTATTTTACGCCTGGTTGTATTTTTCCAGTTTTCTAACAACGCTCCAACCATCACTAATCCTCCTAAACGGGTTACTCCTCTTGACCACCCCTTCCACTGGCTCTTGTGGAGTTTTGCTACCACCGCGCCGGCTGCTACGAGAGGGCGCCTCTGTTATAGAGTTGCAGCTACAGCTGGAACAGCTGCAAGTGGACTTTGAAGATAGTTTGAAGGTCAAACTGCTGCATTCGCTGGCGTACAGGTGATTCTAAAATATATTTTTTTTTCAGTCAAAATATTTAAAAGTTGTTGGCGCATTAACCAAACCAAATGTCATGCGAAATAATTGCTAACGCCCAAAAATCCCTTAATTCTTTTGAATAAACTGCTTCTCTATGAAGTCATCATCATCATCATAGGTGCCATTTTAAATATAATATGAGAAGAAAGTAAATTATCATACGCAAAGCGTAATTGTAATTCTCTTACGATTGTATCGTGCTTTACAGTTATGTTTGATCTTATTTCTCAATTAACATCTGTCACCTTAGCCCTGCGTGATAGGACTGGCTTACCATGAGACATATCTTTGTGGGTTTTGGAACCAAGCTTTAATTATCTGCAAACTTAAGGCTTAGTAATGATGAAAGCGTGTCTTGCAGAGAAGACAAGCCAGACGGCGAGCTCTATTTGAACATCAGTGGGTATACACAATTGGAGAACGCTGGGAGCAACCTGACAGTGGATATCCTGGTGATGGGGCAGCAACCAAACGCTGAAGACCCTGAGAGGAAACAGTGGAAGGTAACATGATTTACATCAAAGTAACAAACAATTTAGTACTGGTTTCTAAAGTTAAACTTCTACGTTTTGTGTAGCGCGCTAGCGATGTTGAAATCTACATAGAAAATATGTCATGTTTATTAGTTTGTTCGTTAGTCTAAAAAGTCATACAAACAAGAATCTGATGATCCTTTTCGACCATAATAGTTGCAAAACAGACGCAATGTCATAACAGTGTCAAAACCTAAATAGAAATTGAACTTTATGCTGTACCTCTAGTACCTGTGACACGAGACTCTGATCAGTTATGCTAAAATGCCTGGTGTGTGTAAGTTTATATCGATCTGCACTCTGTGAGATCATCGAAATATAATGCATGGAACGATAACATCTAACAAAATTGTCGATTTTTAATATAGTGTGGCGTGAGTGAGAATAGACCACAGATATTATAGGTTTAAAGGTTAATAAGATAATAGGTTTATTTTTAAAGGTCTATATAATATACGGTCATATATTAGTAAAGAGGTAAATGAATAGGGATATTAAACAAAATATATCGCAATGTTATTTTTAACAGTAGCGAATTAAGTTAGGTAGGAACCCGAATTATTTACCCCGAACCCCGATATAAATATACTTTGAAACCTGTATATACTAAGAACTGTGTGAATTAAATGCTAGGAACCGTGTTAATTTAAGTCATAAACAGATGACACTTCCAAAACTTGACTTTTAACTTCTTCAAATCTAAAGAAAAAGACTGTCTAGTCCTTAAAATTGTTTTTTTTTCCTTTAGGTCTGCATCCATCAGCAAGATTCCTCCCACGATACCCCAGACCAGGACCTATCACTGAACCCTGCCGCCTATGAAGGTCATTTGACCGTGACCTTCAACAAAGAAGATCTGACCTCGACCTGCCCCGCGAGCTCTGGAGGTGACCTTCGCATCAACTACATTGGTACACCAGTCAATGAGGACGGGAAATTGGACAGATATTTTAAAGTCTCGTTGACTGGCAATAAGGTAGGTCAAACAATCAGGTTTCAGAAATCGCTGGCAAACTCATCTGTGCGCTATGAAATCCTATAAAAACATGAGCAAAAATGATCGTAAATATTCTAATCTTGAATGAATTGAGGTAAATATCAAAGAAAATCTCCTTAAATAATATTTTCCCTTAAGTGGAACCATTAAACTTCGCTTCGCATGATCAACAATAGGCTATTTTACAGTACCCGAAAATTGTCAAAATTATATAAGATCATGTTAAAAAAAGCAAAATAATGTTGAAGTTTTCAGTTCAATACCTAAAGTGTAATTCGTTTTATAAGCCTTCAAAGTTGCGTGTGTAGGTTCATTTTAAAATTATAAAAATATTTAAAACTATTAATACCATTGAATAACCCATGAAAATAATCGTAACTTTTTTATGAAACCAATGGCATAAATGCATGTTTTAACATAGCTGCAAGAAAAAATTTTGATTTCCCCATACTAAGTATAAGCGTGTGACTTCACACGGCCTACCGCTACTATACTTTAGTATGGAGCGTTTTTTGGAAAAGACTAAAAATGAGATTTTATCATTTTTATATCTCGTAAAATAGCTTATTGTGCAACATGGCAGCAATAAGGGATATGACATTGAATTTGACTTGAACTGTTTTTCAGCTGCCGAAGTTCAGTGCGATCGCCGAGCCAGGATTTGGACCAGAAACATCCATAGGCCAATTTTTGAGCAATTTGGACCACCAGCATTTGAATTTGAGCGCAGTTATCACCGTAAGAACAGTACTTAACTCATTATCAAGTTGTTGTCTTAAGTTTCTTTATCTGTCAAGAATTAACTTTTTTCGGCAGAAGGTGAATTTTGAAGGGATGGGCAATTGATTTATTTGAAAAGCTCTGAAAAATCAAACAGAGTCAAGTCAGAAGTAGTCACAAACAGGTTCTTATTCCATTGATCCCTCTTTTGAGTTTCATTTGCTAAAGTAAATGTCCTAGTGCTTGACACGCTAATGCCCAATATTCGACACTAGAGAATGCAATACCCGGTCAGTAACCCAAGTTGCATTACCTACAAATGAGTGCCAGCATTGCCGGCCGTGTTAGTTAAGATAAGCAAGCATGTGGTGTTTCCTCGTGTTTGCTTTAAGGCAGCCGACGTAAAATTGTTTGAAATAATAAAAATAAAACGATACATGCATATTTTTATTAAATACTAGGTTTTTTTTTATATTACGCAAACCCGAGTTCTGAGTCAAAATAGCCGGATTTTACCCAACTCTAAATCAATTCGGTTACCCAAGTACCCGGTTTGCATTCACTTTTCAACATCCTGGTGACAACCTATATTTCTAATGACTTAAATTTCAAGATAGCGAATACTGGGACAGCGTCGAGCGCTCGAGGACGTGTAACTTATTTGTTAATCCAAATTACCTCGATGAGATCTGTGAAGTCGCCGTTCTGGGTTATGTTTGAGACGTTCAACTTACAGGAGAACCATGGCATGGCGTTTGTCAAAGTGAACCAGGGGTCTCAAATGCAGTTCCGTTCTGAGAACTTCGCATGGCTCATGGATAGCTGGAGTAACATGCAGATCATGAAGAAACTTGGGATCTACCGTAAGTACAATTCGATCTTTCGGATTCACTCCTCATTTTTGCCACGATCTGGCAATATGTAGAATGAGCTCCCTCCTGAGGTGTTCCCGGACGGCTATGATATGGGGTACTTCAAGATACGAGTAAACAGGGCACTCAAACACCGGCAACGTATATGCGACGCCTCTGGTACTGTATAGATATCCATGGGCAACAATGACTGCTTTCCATTCCATCACGCGGCTCGTGTGCCCGTTTGACACTTATTACATTAAATAAAGCACCTTGTTAATTCCAAACTTCACTTCCTAACTCATTTAACGACGGCGGGGATTACATGTCGTCCATAACCTGAATTCATCTTATTTCCCAACTCGTCCATATTTCCATCTCGGCCACAATTCCGATTCGTCTACATTGATAGTCCGTCCACACTCTCAAAATTGTCTCTATTATATAAAATTACTAATGTTTTTTGTTGGGGTTGGAAAATAATATGCTTCAGGGGGCGTTTCCACGGGAGCTCTGTGAGGTAGCTAAGCGGTCAGCGAGGAAAATAACCACCAACATGCCTAGCGGTTCCGCGCATTGGTGTATTTTTTCCTCGCACACCGCACAGCTCCAGTAGAAACACAGTGAATAACTTATTTTGATTTTAGGTGAATGCCGTCTTGAAGAGTCCATTGTGGGTACTTTATCGAGCGGGAAAGATCCGCTTCCTTCAGCGGCTTGCTACGAGATCTTAGTGCTAGCTGATTGTACCAGCGCCCCTAGGTAATAACAACCATGACCAACAGCTGAAAACTTTTAAAATGTCCTTTATTTACTACTATGCCCCTTGCATGACGATATGTGTGGCGTCAAGGCGGAGACAGCTAACGATCTTTGTATAGTCCTCTTTTCTACAAGTGAAATTAAAAATCTTATTTATTGCAGATTTGCCATCTTTCGTCAACGACGCAACGCGGTCGACAGCTACCGAATGTACACGGGCGGCAACTATGTCACAGTCACCGGCAGTGGGGGAGAGGTGAACGTCACCATCAATGGGGAGACACAGTGTGAGGGGAACTGTCAGTACCCGCCACAGGAGCCTTTCTATGACTTCAAGTGAGTTTTGTCTACACAAGGGATGAGTACGCAATGGATATTATGGGTAGGTTAGGTTATGTTAGGATTCGAAAACTAAATGGGAGGCACGGGAGCATTTGAGTGAGCAGTGCCAAGCCATAACAATTGACAACATTTCATATTTTCAAAAGATCTTAATTCGAAAACCATTTGGGTAAAACTGTATTTTATGCTCAAAAAAAATATTTTTGGAATTTTTTTCCCATTCATTTTGGAAAAAATCGTCAATTAGTGTGAACCGGAAGTGTGACGTCATTTTCCCTGCATTATCGAGAGAGACCTTAGTGCTGAAACGATTAAAAAGTGTATGGTATCCGGTTGTCATTTTCTGACATACTTGCCGTCTGACGTTTATTTGTTTTGAAAATTGTTACAACTGCTTAGCGGCTTTAGAAGTTTAATTTTCTTACCGTTGGTTCATTTGCACGTTTTCGAAGACCTTAAAAGACTTGGCACTTTCCCACTGGACTCCGATAACGCATTCAAACATTATTAACTTGGCATTCTTTTACCGGACACCGATTTTTTTCATATAATGAAGACATCAGAAGGTTTTTCTCAGGCTGATAGCACGAATCTGCCGCGTGTTGAAATTATGATGATGGAGTACACATCGGCAAGTGATAAATATAATCCAGCCCAAATAAGAGGAGCAAAAGCATCGTTGTCTTCCCGAACTTCCTATGTTGACAACGCTGTAACGCCTGACAGTTATTTTTTTAATCGTAATTGTCGCTCTGGATTCTAGTTTTTTTAAATCGTAATTGTCGCTCTGGATTCTAGTTGGGAAAGTGACGTCATTTTTTACATACGCCCTTTTAGAATGAGCTACTTCAAACTGCTATTTTTAATTGAAAAATTGAGTTAAAACGAAAAAGAAAAAATACGGGTAGCTTAAAATTCCACCTATTTTCTATCCAGCTCATAAAATGAAGGAGTAGAAAATTTGAAATATTGTCAATTAGACACTGTACTGGTCACTGATGGTTGAGGGGAGGTGGAGACACAGTGTAAGGGAAACTGCCAGTACCCGCCACAGGAGCCTTTCTATGACTTCAAGTAAGTATGGTCTCTCTAGTTATGGGGCACTGCGACGTCATCGGCCGTGGGGAAGAGGTGAACAACCAAATGAGGGATGAGTTCAATCTTTCTACTGGAAGGAGTAGATAAACTATTTGAACGTGAAAGTACAGTCAGGGACGTGGAGGAACAGGTTGGCAGTGTTCGGATCTAGGGTGCAATTCAAACCCCATGACTTCAAACGTTATACCAAAACATGGATGTTCCTCAGGATTCCGGCAATAGATCATTACTATAGATGGTTATAGGTGATAGAGGTGAGTGAGTGGTGGGGGTAAATGTCCCTTTAAACTAGAAACAGATTATGAGGAATAAAGAAGTTTATCTATGACTTCCAGTGAGTTTGGTCTCTAGTAGTAGTAAAAAATATTGCTGAAAAAAGTCTTGACCGGGAAACTGTTGGTGATACGGGTTCTAGTCCCATCTGCAACTTATAGATATCTCACACATTTTCGCGTTAATTAAACATTTCATGTTTATTTCTTCTATTTCAGAGTAACTCGTCTCAGCGACACAGTGAAGATTCACTCTCGTCTCAGCGGCGTCCAGCTGCATTATAAGTATACAGAAACCGTAGTGCTCGCGCCTAGTCTCGCGCTATCTACTGGTTGCGGCGCGTGCGCTGGCCAGCGGTACTACACCGAGTGCTAGACATACAGACAAACATATACACAGATACACACAGTGAAGATCTACTCCCGCCCGTCTCAGCTACAGTATAATAGCAGTAATTTTTCTTCCTACAAAAGGTACATTACACGCTTGTATGTGTGCGTACCGTGAACGAACGAACTACAAGCAGTTTTACGAATGCGCAAGAATGCTCCAGTACGGATCGCACTGTCTGCGCTTTGATCTTGAATACGTATCACGCGCCTAAAAATGGCCTAAGTTTGACGACTTGTCTGTCTTTGTACTTAGTCTCGGCGGGGTTTAGCTACACTACACGTATGTAGAGACTCGGCGGGGGTTGCACCTCTACAAGTATATATAGATAATGGTCATCGGCCAGCGGTACTACACCGAGTGCTAGACAATAGACATACAGACAAAAAAATACACACAGATGCACACAGTGAAGATCCACTCCCGTCTCAGCAGGGTCCACCTCTATAAGTATACAGAGACAATGGTCATCGGCCAGCGGTACTGCACCGAGTGCTAGACACACAGACAAAAAATACACACAGATGCACACAGTGAAGATCCACTCCCGTCTTAACGGGGTCCACCTCTACAAGTATACAGAGACAATGGTCATCGGCCAGCGGTACTACACCGAGTGCTAGACACACAGACAAAAAATACACACAGATGCACACATTGAAGATCCACTCCCGTCTTAACGGGGTCCACCTCTACAAGTATACAGAGACAATGGTCCTTGGCCAGCGGTACTATACCGAGTGGCAGACATACAGACAAAAAAATACACACAGATGCACACAGTGAAGATTCACTCCCATTTCAGCGGGATCCACCTCTTCAAATATACAGAGACAATGGCCATCGGCCAGCGGTACTGCACCGAGTGCTAGGCACACAGACAAAAAATACACACAGATGCACACAGTGAAGATCCACTCCCGTCTTAACGGGGTCCACCTCTACAAGTATACAGAGACAATGGTCATCGGCCAGCAGTACTACACCGAGTGCTAGACACACAGACACAAAAATACACACAGATACACAGAGTGAAGATCCACTTCATTCTCAGCGGGGTCCACTAACTACCAAATCTGGTAAGGTTATTCACATGATTTTCAGTATCGAGCTAATTTTAAGTTATGTGTAATATTGGTACATAGTAGATTGTACATAAGCGAAATCAATACTGAAATATATGGAAGTATTTTTCAAACGGTCTTGGTTATTTTATTTACTAACTTGAGCTGAAAGGGTACTTAAGGGCCTTTTCGCTTTTTCCTGATCAGATAGAAATATATACAAATAATAATATAAATAATGACGTCATCGTTTTTAACTAAATTATTAAAACAATTTGTAAACGCAATATCACTATCAAACATAAGTAACAAAAAGTTGCAAAAAGTTAAACTAGTGGCTATGGCAAACCCATGGCTCCACCATTTAGAAAAACTCAAAAAACTAAATCAGCAAAAAACCTAGAGTGCGACTACCATAACTTTGCAGAACGGAACATGGCAACACCTCCGTTTGAAATGCAAATTTCTACGAAAATGTTACTTATAAATGGAGGTGTTGCCATGTTAGCGAGAGTTAGTAATTTTTGGAGTCTGTATAACGATTTGGTTAATGTTACATGTTTGATTCAATAAATAAATAAATGTTCCGCTCTGCAAAGTTATCGTAGTCGCACTCTATATAATTATGGAACTTACTCACGAAATTTCACGGCAATCGGTTGACAAATGCGTCCTGTAGAGAAAACAGCAGGACATCTGTCGGACAGACTGACATACGAAAGAATTTTTGCCCAAGATTCGCTCGGCCAATTGGATACTTGACTGTAACTGAAATTTGTAAAAATTATATAAGATTCTGTTAAAATAAGCATAATAAGGAAATATATTCTAGTTTTGAGTTTGATACCTAACGTGTAACTTTTTTTATGATCCTCTAAAGTTGGGTGGGAAAGTCCATTTTAAAAGTATAAAATTATTAAAAACTATTAATATCATTAAATAACCCACAAAATGTATAGTAACTTTTGTTATGAAACCGTTACGATAAACGCAAGTTTTAACATAGTTGAAGAACAAAGTTATTGATTTCCCCAAACAACGTATGAGTAGTGACGTCACTGTATAACGGGATTCAGTAGGGAGCGTTTCGGCACGTATTTGGGAAAGTCTAAAAATGTGATTTTAACATTGTAGTATCTCGGTGAGTTTTTATGATATTGAAGTGGTTTTTTCACTAATATTTCTATTATTGAGAGGTGTTTTTATAACATATCACAGAAAAAAGTTGTCAAGTAGCCAAATTGGCTTGCCAGCCAAACTTTTTATGCCAAAAGGGGAACCATTTTAGTAACATCCTTATACGGCTATCCTCTCCTTTACCAAACGCTGAACATCGATCTAAAAGTCAAATAGCAACAAAGAACACGATATACTCACGGAATAATACCTTTTGCGGCAAAGGAAAATAGAAAAATAATGTCTAGGTATTGCCCCGGGGTAACATTCTTGTCCGGGAATTCCCACCTGGTCGTCATCCTCGTCTATATTCACATTCACACTAATATTATAAACTAGCATTTACCCGCAGCTTCGCCCGCGTTGTATCCGTTAATGTCCCAAGGGAACGCTTTACCGGGATATAAAGTATCCTATATTTCATTCGAGGACTTCTACACAATCGGCCACGATGGGCGATCACACAATGGGCGACGATTGTCAGTATCCCTGCGCAACTGCGCAGACAATCGTGCGTGGCACATTTGTTAATTGTCAGCCGCCCAAGATGGATGCCGAAACAGTAGCAGCTGCGGCTATTTATTTAATTAGCGTATATAATCACTACATAAATATAAAAGAAGTGGAGGCGGAGAAGATGGTGGATGCTTACCATACATCGAAACAGAACAGGGCCGCGCCGCCCCTGTGTGCGAAGTGTGCAACGCACACAGGCGCCAAGGCAATAGGGGCGCCGGAATTCGAAACACGACGAAAATAAAGAGGCGGCTTCATAGGTTTGCACACAGGCGCTGTCGGGGGTCGGCGCGGGCCTGAAACAGAACAAGGTAATTCTATAAATTATCCTGTTAAAAGATCATGTATGTACTAAGGTAAAATCACGAGATGAACGATTAAACATCGTAAATATCAAAACAAAAAATTAGCAACAACGCCCTGCACGTCTGCACCGCACCGAACGAACATTCGAACTGAATGATGGACGATCGTGTGGGCACGCGCACAATCATTGCCGCAATTTCCTTTGATGTTTGCCCAAAAAACTGACAGAATGGCGATTACGCGCGATCGTCGCCGATCATGGCCAACTGTTGGCAATTAAGCCCTCTACACAATCGTGATCGCCTGTAATCGCCCATCATGGCCGCTTTAGCTTAGTTGGTAGTGACCCTGCCTACGAAGCAAGAGGTCCTGGGTTCGAATCCCGGTAAGGGCATTTATTTGTGTGATGAGCACGAATATTTGTTCCTGAGTCATGGATGTTTTCTACGTATTTAAGTATTTGTATCTATTAAATCAAAAGGTAACAGAAAAAGAGGAAGACCAATAGCACGATGGAAGGACGATATTACGAGACATATAGGAAAGAGTTGGGTACAAGAAGCGAAAGATAGAGATCGTTGGAGCAGTCTGGAGGAGGCCTTCACCCTCACATGAGGGGTTCTTGCAAGTTACTATTACTTGTATATTCTTATTAATGCATGACTTTACTTTAAATAAAATTATTTCAAATGAAATATAATTGATTACTAAAATTTAACTACTTATTAATAAGCGATTTGATATTTTATTGAACTCATATTAATTGTTGTAATTTAAAGACTAATTTATTGTTTGTAATTTTTTTTTTTTATATTTTTTAAGTTTTTAATTTAATGTCTTTCAGTAATTGTCATAATGTTTCTTTTTTGCAAGAAATAAAAGGCTTTTTTATTTTATTTTATTTTTATTTTTATTTATCTATTAAATATATCGTCGTCTAGTATCCATAACACAAGCCTTATTGAGCTTACTATGGGGCTAGTTCGATTTGAGTAAGATGTCCCCTAATATTTATTTATTTATTTATTATCTATTGTAATGGACAATGAATGAGCATCATACACTAATATTAATCAGAAAAAAAAAATCGATTTCGTTTCGATGGCCGATTGTGTAGAGGAGCCTTAGCTTAACCCGTCCAATTGTTACCCCGTTATTTAGTAACCGACATCTAAACATCTTGATTAAAGCACTAAACATACCTCGGCGTGAAAAGGGGTTGCCAACCTCGTAACTATCGGGCCTCGCTGTCGCTAGACCATCTATATGTACTCGGCTGGCAATCCCTTACTTCCCGGCGTCTGCAGTAATCCTGACCATAAAGTTGCAATCCCACTCCCTGGCCCGGAGGAGACGTAAAATTTTGTACTTACCACGGGCGGTAATAAAGACAGCCTCAGATCGCATATTTATCGCCCTTGCCTTCGACTCGGGCGTCAAATACCTGCGATCTGAGACTTTTTTTACCGCCCTAGGTGAGTAATGTACTATTGTATGAAGGCGAGCACGTAGCGAGTACGCCGCGACCGATATTTGTATAGATATGATCCCACCAAAAACATTACATGTAAAAAGATGCAAGTCTCGCAACGCAGTTCTCCTACAACAAAAAAGTTTTGAGATGTAAAGTTAAACCAAGTCAGTACCGGGGGGGTATCAACAGAACTCGATTTCCACCGACTTGCCTATTATTAGATCTATAAAATGTGTTCCTCCATGGTTAAATAATAGGCAAGTCGGTGGAAATCGAGCTCTGTTGAAACCTGTACTGACTTGGTTTAACTTTACATCTCAAAACTTTTTTGTTGTAGGAGAACTGCGTTGCGAGACTTGCATCTTTTTACATGTAATGTTTTTGATGGGATCTCATTTCTTTTTGTAAGTGGTCTTCCTTTAATTATTACATTCCAATCCATTCTTTTCAATTTGAACTACTAAAACTAAATAATCACATGTATTTGTATAGGATTACAAACTTATGTGTGCAGTTGTGACTGAAATTACAACATATTTAGGTTTTTAAGGACTTTATAGGCTAAAAACTAACTATGTTTAAAATTTTGAGCTTGTAGGTCTGCTAGAAGCACCTTAGAATTATGATGATCAGTGAGTCAGTGACAAAACTAAGGAACTTTGACATGCAATAGTTCTTAAACTACACGTTCAAATTGAATGATATTGAGAATATATATATAAGTCTTATTGTGCCCTATATATTCCTGAAATTTCAGGGTTCTAGCTTTAGCCAGAACAAAATTACGGGAGGCTGAAAATGGCCTGAATGGCTTCGAGAAAAGGATGGTACCAAAGTATAAAGACAACCAAGTAGTTCGTCTTCGCCGTTTAGGAGCGCGCGACACCGGAGTCGGCCTAAGGCACAGGGCTGCCGCTCGTCGTTTCTGTAAAATACCTACTTACTACGAACGTAACTTTTATTAGGTTGACCTCGATCGAACGAACAATCGTTCGAGGTCAACCTAGAAA
Source organism: Eudemis profundana (assembly GCA_947034925.1). NCBI lineage: Eukaryota > Metazoa > Arthropoda > Insecta > Lepidoptera > Tortricidae > Eudemis > Eudemis profundana. The sequence goes on along the minus strand of OX344817.1, from coordinate 2,838,693 downwards.
AAGTTACTTATTTCAATATGAAAGTATCTGATCGCACACATCTCATGTTAATGTTATTAAGTATAATAGTTTAAATAAATTAGTATTGGTATGTGTACATGTAAGTAACGCAACGATATGTCGGCTAGTTTCATAAAACCACTCTCGTGTTTAAGGCATTTTATGTATCAATAGAATCAACTACAATTTAATTAGTACACGTTTAAAAAATCTGTTAATTTTACTCATCTCTGTCAAAGAAAATAATTATCTACTCTATTTAATTGGTATAAGTAGTTTGATCACAAAACTATCAAACATTCTATAAACGACTTAAAATATAACATTTATATAGGTACTAATAAAATACATACCTTTCGGGATCCTTAGGAATGCAGAAATATGACAATTCTGGATTTTGCGCATTATTCTTCAAACATCCGAACACACTGCAGTATATACCTACGTCTTCTATACTTTGCTTCGTCCTCAGACATTTTGAACGTTCGACCGCTTGCATCGAGATGTACTCTGTGTCAGCCCTGACTAAGCACGCGCCGATGCTTGTCTGTGGTGCGTCCGTACACGGCGCGCAAGCGGCGCGCACACATGCGCGCTCCCGATGTACCTTTTATCGGAACAAAAACTACCGTCTACCGTGATGGTACGGCCGTGCCTTTGTTTTGCTTGACTTGGCGGGGGCACTGCCGTGCCCCCAGATAAAGCTCTTAGAGACGCGATTGACTTCAAAACTGTGAATTAATCTACTACTTTTAAAATTACCTTCAAGAAAGGAAGCTACATAACTTTGTTGTTCCGGAACAGGGGATATAATATTCAATTATTAACCGACTTTAAAATAAATGTTATTGTAATTGACGCCTATGTTTGCATCAGAAACATAGACTCACAAAAGCAAATATGCACCAAATAAAAGTATGTAGTGATTCAATGTAGTGTTAAAAGTAAATATACCTAATACTGTACCTAATACTACTACTATTTTGTTCCGGTCGCCGTGGAAACGGCTGGCCCCTGGGGCGAAGAGGCGCTCAGGCTCTTTAAGTAGATTGGTCGGCGTCTGCGGGAGAAGGGCAATGATCCTCATTCTGGGTCCTGGTTGGGACTTTGTGATTGAGCATGATGCAGACTGGGAGTTTAAGTATTAGGTTAATTTTTTTTTTTTTTTTCATGTATGTTGGGGTTTTTCTTAAATTATTATTTTTAAGATTGACGATGCTTGTTGCGGATAAACTTTTTGTTTGCATGCATTATTAACTCATCACTCAACTGCTCAAAGGTTAACTGGAAGAGATCCCTTAAAGGGATAAGTTCGCCTTTGTACATATACCTTTATTTTGTAACCCTGTGCTTGTATTATTTTGTGCAATAAAGAGTTTACATACATACATACATATTAAATAAGTTTGACGAAGCATGTAGCGGATGATTATCATGTCTCACTGTTTTTTTTTATCACTTAAATTGATACTTATAACAACAAAGAAATCTTATTTTTCTCTATAGACCTTTGTTGAAGAATTTCTTTGAAAGAGCGCCTTAGTAATTGTATAGAAATCGAAATCAATGTCTTATAAAACCTTAAGCTTCTTGGCGTTTAACGAATCCGAATTTGAACCTTCTGGGTATATTTACAAAAGGTATTCGTGTACGTATGAGGAAATCTAATTCAAATAATCTTACTTAATCTAAATAGAATTGTAAAACAGAAAGTCACATTAGTGACGTAATATCCATAGACAAATCCATAGACAATGCGAATGGTAAGGCACGTTAAGAAACCATTGCGGTAAAGACCTAAAACGGTTGATTTTATATTTGCAAAATACTGAAATACACTATTTAAACATTTAATTAATGTTACAGAAATATGTGTTTACATGTAATTGCAATAACAGTTCTTTAAATAAATATTTCAGTGATAAAAGTTAAAAAAGTAAGTTGGCATTTCCTTTGAAGATGACAAATAAGAGTAATACAAAACCAACGTATTCAAATAAAAATAAATCTATTACGCTCTAGGGCGTAATAGATCATTTACGGCCCGCAAAACCTACGTGTAACAACACCATTTTCGAGCAAGTGTGATGAAAAAAATTTTACGTCTCCCCCAGGCCATGCAGTGGGATTTTCCGCACGCATAGCGGGCGGTTATTGCCACTTTATGGCCTGGTGTGACGTAAAAACTATAGTGGCCTTGTGAGCAAGCTCACGAGAACGTCAACTCCCATGGTTCTATCGTTTAAAAAAAAAGAGCCCTTGAGCCCTACTTGCAGAAATAAACTATTTTATTTTATTTAAAACCGGAAGTGCGAGTCGGACTTGCCCACCAATGGTTCCGTCCAAATTCGTAGGAACATATATTAAAGTACCCTATAAATATTGATTCCCTTACTAAAGTCTATTTTTCTGTTTTTAGATTTTTCCCTATACTTGTAATATAAGACGGTATTACTTGCCAAATTACATAATTCTTGGCCAACAGAAAGTACCCTTTGAATTTTGGTTTCCCTGGTTCCACACAATAATATATACTCAAAACAGTGGACACAAATGATCTATCGCTACTAACACTGACACCGTTACTTAAAAGGACACATCTTATTCAGATTTCCTATACAGCCTGTAAATCTAATACGGGCGAATATTGAAACGGTGGTCAGCATAGGACCTAAGAAGCATATTTAGATAACTATTGCTTAAAACCACAATGAAAATATTTACCATTCAAAATAATTCAGGCCGCAATGTAACGCAACACATTCAAGTTGACAAACACGCTAGTTGACAGTTACTTTAAAAAAGCTCGTATCTCGCAATGTCATAACAAGCATGTATGCGGTACATTGCTGCTCGGTAAATTTTCAAAAATTAATTACGAGGTCACTATTAAGTGTAATTTAAAAAATCATGTTAATTAATGATAACACTACTAAACGCTATATCTGGTTTAATTGTTCGCCCGTATTAGACTTACACGCTGTATATCTGTGCCATTTTAACAACCATGGGCAACAATAAAAAAAAAATATATATATCTTTATTTCAGACCTTCACGATCCATATTGTGTTAGTTACAAAAGATTTAAAAAACTACGTTAGTGACAATTACGATACTATATAAAGGACACAATAATACAAAAAAAAAACAGAAATACAAAGAATTTAAAAATTTTAAAAAGCTTTAAAAATAATATTATTTGGCCCTTCCTATTGTGACCTCAACCCAATATTTAGATAGAGGACAGTCGATCGCTCCGCCAACACTCTCAGAATGCTGTTGTCACTGCTTCTCACACGTTTTAGTAGTGAATAAATAAATAAATAAATAAATATTAGGGGACAATCTTACACAAATCGAACTAGCCCCATAGTAAGCTCAATAAGGCTAGTCTTATTTTATTTATTTTATTTGTTCATGGAGAACCAACAGCCTTAAAAACTAAACAACAATTAAAGTAGTAGTAGAGAGCCAATTATAGGATCTCACTTATGGTGACAAAGTACCTATAATTTAACACTAAGTTAAATAGCACGCACAAATATTGCAAATGCACATACTTAATACAAATTAAGAAGTAGATTCAAAATATACGGTTAACAAAATAATACTCATTTTAAACTAATTTAATCTAATACTAAGAACACGCGGCCACACGCGGTCGATTGATACCTACAATTGAAACCATTCACTCGCTAGATTACGCCTCACAAGAGGAATAACGCAATTAAAAACGTCAATATTTATCTCCCTTGACACACTCTTTAGAATACGGCTGGCGCGAATCAAAAAACTATTTTACGTTATGGATACTAGACGACGATATACAGGGTGATTAAGAGGTCGTGGAGCAACAAAAAAGCATTTAACTTAGTTTCTCCTAAGGATCACGATAGGTTAGGACTAACAGTACAGCAGCGACTTATTTTAGTCAGCAAAAAAAACTGCGATAATTCGAGATCATGGTCACCCTGCTATTTCCCAAGACATTATTACACATAAATTATTAGGTATTCTATCAGAGAGTTTGTTTTCTAAAAAGGTGTAATATTAAAAGTAGGGTGACCACGCATTTTGAGTCAATAATAATTTTTAAATAAAAATACGTAAATAACAAATCATCTTTGTTTCAATTAAAATAAATACAGGTAGCATCGCAATCATTTACTGAGTCAGAAAAAAATGGTTGGGATCACGACCCCGAAATCACCCTGTATTTAATGAAGCTACTCTTTCACGCCTGATGGCAAAGAAGTCATTTGTATGTGCCTCAGCGAACATGCCTGACGCACTACAGTGCTTTGGCAGCCTCAACAGCAATCTGAGTATGTTGTTGTACTGCACTCTAATAGCATTATAGACCCTTTGCGTAAAACTCACCCGACAGCACGTGTAAAATGTCTAAAAGTAAGCTTTAAAAAGCGTCAATTTAACTTGTTTATTACTACGTGCAAATCTGCGGGCGAGCATATTGCCGCTTACCGCCATAGCCGGCGCCATAGGGCGAGCATATTGTTAAGCCACAAGCTGCATAACTCTACTGCAGAAACTGCATTAACTCAACCGTTCACGAGCAATAAAGCATACACCAATACCCGCCTATTAACCTAGAAGTTAAAAATACAGCCCTTTGTGTCAAAAAGTCAGCCAACTGTAACAGCGATCAAAGGAAGCTCAATCGTCCAGACCATAGCCTTGTCTGGCCGCTCCGTGACCAGTCTTCAGGCCACGGTGGCCACCCGCCTTTGATCGGGTAAGTATGAGTTTGCGCTCTAGTTAAAAAATTCCACGGCGGATTAGCTATCGATTTTTTTATTTAGGACACCCTTTATTTAGATGGGAAAATTGAGTTTGAAGAATTGTGCGATGGCCATTGACGTATACAAAGGACAGGGCTAAGCGAGCGCGCAGACGGTCCCAACGCTTTGGCGGTAAAAATACCATCAAATCAGTACCAGCCGGCAGTGCGACACGCGGCGCGTGCACTGCGCCGCTGGTCTTTATAACTGCATTTTTTGTTACGGGGAAAATAGTTCCGAACTGTTCGGATGGGCCTGACTTTTGGGCTCATTGGCGACGGCAAGGTCCCGAATAAAAAAAAAAGTTGGTCTGTTTTGAAAAAAAAATTGAAAAAAAAAAATATCATACTGTCATACTGTATTACAGCCCCATAACAAAAATTACAATGCAAACTCATAAAAAACAGCGGTAAACAATAGACGGTCTTATCCTAAAAGAGATCTCTTCCAGATAACCTTTGGATAGCGAAGTCGATTCAAAGTTTACAATAATATTAATACCCGACCGCGGTGCAGTTTAAAAGTGCATCAAATCCGCCGCCATTTTGTTTATTTTAACGAACTTACCCAGTGACACTCGCGCTATCAAGATGAATCTAATGATGTATCATTTATCAAAATCGGTTGTGCCGTTGAGAGTTATGAGCGGACATAGGAAAGGATACCTACATACGTAAATACTCTTTGGGCTTCGCCGCAGTCGGGTAAAAAATAAATGAGTAGGTGGCTAGGAATAAACTGTGCAAAACACAAGGAGTGCACATAAATAACTAAATATAAATTAACTGATACATATACATATAAATAAGTACATAAACCTGCATAATGGCCCTTGGGCCCGTGGGGTCCAAGCGCTCGTCTCTTAATTAAGAAACTTTCAAAACGGCTCGTCGACACCGCTGGCGTATAAACGGCTGGCAGCTTCCTCGCTCAGCGCATTAGTATTGCCATACAGCGAGGAAATGTTACCAGCATCTTTGGCACCATGTGACGCCCTTTTTATTAGATATATTTTTTTAGGTAGTTTTAGTTCTAGTCTTAGGTTTAGTATAATTATTTTAGTTTAGGATAATGTAGTGTTGTTGTTATTTATTATTTATTTATTGAATAAAGTTTTTTTAATCTAAATAAGCAATATATAAGCTATCTGCTTTGCCCTAAGGTTAAGTGGTAGAGAATGCCCTATGGCATTAAGTTCGCCTTTTTTACGATAGGTTTCCTTTTGTGCAATAAAGTTTAAATAAATAAATAAAAGTGAAACATATATTTTTGGGTCATTCTTCAGAAATATGTCTGCGACTTATTCCTCTGTCTCCATACATTTAGTATGAAAAAGGACCAGAGGAATAAGGTGACCGCAGACATATTTCTGATGAATAACCCTTTTACAGCACAAGAAAATGTTCAAAATCGGCTTCTATAAGTGCAAAAAGGTTAAGGTTTTATTCGGCATTGATTCCAAATATCTTTAGAACTAAACTAAGGCGCTCGTTCAAAGAGAATAACAAAAGGCCGAACAAAAATATAGGATTCTTTAGCCATTACGATAAGTATCCCTTTACAGCCATTATATGAAATGAAATCATGAATATGGCGAAACACCCCGAGAACTCACTACTACTACAATACAGTGTAATAAAATAATAGGTTATTGCTCACCAAACGAAAGTTACAATGAAAACTTATGTGTTTTTATTGATTTCCGTTAACTTCGAGGGCACATTTTTCAGATCTAATTAAGTTAATTTCTCCAAGACACTAATGTTGTAACTCATACCGTTTTTAATTTAATCACCAACCAGTATAAATGAACTGTCGTATTAATTCCAACACTGTCATAGTTGACATTAACTTTTCACTAACTCAAAAGTGTCTTTAAAAATGGCCATCAATTCAATATTAATTTATTTTGTGCGAAAAGTAAAAAAAAATACTTTAATTTGATTTTAACAAAAAAACGTGTCGAATTTAACGAAAATAAAAAATACACGGTGTGTAAAAGAATGTTTAACGAAGGGTAGTCTTATTGTTACAAAACTTAATCTCTTCCAGGCAATCTTTGGGTTACCTATCCGCTCATAAAATCATCTAAAACATATTATCTATTGTATTTAAGCGCTGCATTGTAGGAAGATATTTATTCCAATTTGCCATCAAAATTGCCTGGCCATACTTTACTTAAACCTATAGAAACATAGTGCACAGCCTCTATCCGGCGGCGTTTAGGAAGCGCTCATAAAATCCTCTAAACCATATTATCTATTGTATTTAAGCACTGCATTGTAGGGAGCGCCCTCGTGTGAGCATGTTAAGGGCTTGAACCCACTGGGCACGTCCTTTTGATCCTTCATGATGGGATTATATCGCATCGGTTCACCGCGCCGATTGCGCGCAAATTATGGATGGATGCTTGGAAGATTATTTAACGTGTTGCGTGTGGTCTGATTACGCTGTGGATGTTTTGAGATGCGTTAGATTTCCCTTCCTTAATGCAAACTCACTCATTTATTTCTGCAAGGCCTCAAGGGCTCTTTTCCATGTCTGAATCTTCGGTAGATGACCTTCTGGTAAGAAGAAGAGCCTGAAAAAACTCACCAGTTTCTCTTTAAAAAAAAACATTACAACAATTGTGACATTATTACATAAAATGACATTTATAAAATGCAAGAAGCAAATAACTGGGCACAGTTTTTTTTCATTTACCGAGAGACGTATATAATCTCCGGATCCATTGCATTACAAAACTTAAACTTGCATATATCTGTACATCCTACTAATATGATAACCTACAAATTTGTACGGAACCCTCGGTAGGCGAGTTTGACTCGCGCTTGTCCAGTTTTTCAAGTTTTTCTTGTCCCTTAATAGAGGTAACTCTTCATAGCGCGGTTTTAATGTTTTGTCAGAAGGTCCGGTGTGTTTAACCGGGGTTCTTAAACGGTCTTGTTAAGGCGACAGCACTAACGACGCTCCGCGGTGACCTAAAAAGCGGATGAGTGGGGCCGCGTTTGGACGAGCGAGGCGACTCGCTTGAGACGGCAACACCCAAACACCCCGAAATATTTTATTCCGAATTTCATAAATCCTTTAAAATATTATTACGAATATTGGAATACACGGTATTTATTATTAGTCTCTTCTTCTTCGTCGTACTTTTCGTTACTGAAGGTCGTATCCAGTTTGAAAGACCTTCACTGAGGTCTTTACTTTCGTCATCCGTTCCTGTCTTCGGCTTTTCTCAAGGCAGCGGTGATAGGAAGACCAGTTATAGTTCTCACTTGGTCCGTCTATCGCATGGGAGATCGTCCGCCTGGCCTATTTCCCGTTAATTTGATTTGATCAGTTAATTATACCATTATCATCAGATTTTCAAATCTGATAATAATATTGAAGGAAACTGAAGTTGACGGCATCCAAGTAGGACATCGTCACTCCCTAATATTGTCTTCGGTTTCCGCGATGATCACTCATAGTAATAAAACAACTTAAACGGATTAAATCGCGTATATTACTACATTTTAAGTCCCGACGTTTCGTAACCCTTTTCAGCGTTCGTGGTCGCCGGTAGACTGAGAAAATCATAAATTCCCTCCGTCAAAATTACTGTTGTGCAAACCTACCCTCCTCCCTTCCTCCTTCCTCCTCCTCCTCCTCCTCCTTCTTCCTCTTTCCTTGGCCTTCATTCTTATCAAGTATGCCTTTTGAAAGCGCCGCTAGTTTTTTAGCCGCTAGTTAGGTTTTTAAGCCCTTCTGGCATGTGTGTGAACATCTTTACACATTAGGCCCATCTGGTAACACTAATATTGAATTTGTATTTTTTAAAGTGGGTAGGTTTGCACAACATTTTATCCGAATACTTCATGGACCGATCAAGAAGGAACACGACAATAATTTGATTCTCATTCAGGAGAATGGCGGAGCACCGTTTCGATTGGCGTGTATACTGGAACAAGTTACTTGCTCTAGTTGCTTATAATAGTAAGCGAAGCTTCTTGAATGATTTTGAGGAGTCGTTACAAAAATATCAGGTAAAATAAAATGTGACGTTGGAATCGTTAGGCACTTGTATCAACGCAGGCGAGCCAGCGCGTAAAATGAGGTTTACCGCGAATTCCGTCCATGGGCTGCGGTGACTGCTTACCATCAGGCAGGCCGTACGCTTGTTTGCCACCCTAGTTGTATAAAAAATAATAATTTCGCCGCTAGAGGAGCTAGTGTAGCGTGTGGTCTCCGAAATGGTGAATATGGGGGGCTACATGGGTTTATTTGTTATTGGAATAATGTTATCAATATCTGAGATTATTTACGGCAAATATAAGTTACGGGTCATCGAATGTCAGTGCTTTGAGACAGTTTCATCATTCGGAAACTTATGTTCTCTTTTTACCCGACTGCGGCGAAGCCCAAAGGAGGGTTATGTGTTTGACTTGTATGTATGTATGTATGTCCGTTCCTGTGTCCGCTCGTAACTACTCAACGGCACATCCGATTTTGATAAATGATACATCATTCGATTCGTCTTGATGGTGCGAGTGTCACTGGGTATGAAGCTCGTTAAAATAAACAAAATAGCGGATTTTATGCAGTTTCAAAGTGCACCGCGGTCGGGTTTTTTTTAGTAAAATAATAATAATAATAAATAAATAAATATTAGGAGACAATCTTACACAAATCGAACTAGCCCCATAGTAAGCTCAATAAGGCTTGTGTTATGGATACTAGACGACGATATATTTAATAGATACAAATACTTAAATACATAGAAAACATCCAATGACAAAAATGTGGTTATTTCCGAACTAAACGCAAGACTGCGGCATGCTCAATGTTTTATGGTACGGTTTTAAGGCATTGAATGCAATCGAAATGTAAAATTCGTTTTCACACCCGTAATAACAAACTGACAGCTATACTTCAGGACCCTACTCAACAGTGGCGCCAACTGGTGAGCACAAAAACGGTAGCGCTCATTGGGAATCTCTTCAGAATGCTCTTCAGAAGGGCTACCGTTTTTGTGCTCCTTCGACTTTTTGTCGATCGACCTTACCAGATTCGCAATAATCGCCATGCAATGACATTGCGAATCTGGAAAGGTCTAGTGAGGTATGTAAATACCTCGCGTGCTAAAAATAAGTGACGGCGACCTCCTTTGCACGCCGTCAACTCCAGCTTCCGTCAATATTATTATCAGATTTGAAAATGGTATAATCAATTGTTCAAGTACCACGAAATGAAATAGAAGCTTTATTTTTTTTCATCAGTAAATTACGCTTTTGGCGCCAAACGCCAAGTGAAAAACGTTACACGTTTGGTTCCCATACAAATCGACGAACTATTTCCTGCTAGCTGGATATATTTCTGTGATTTTCATCAGTGAAGTGTCACTCTATACCAACGGTCGGCAACCTGCGGCCCGCGGGCCGCATGCGGTCCGTGAACCACTCACTTGCGGCGGCCCTATTTTCCGGTCTGTATTGCGGTCGCTATATTCGGAATGGTGTAAAGTCACAAATTATTAACAAAGTGCGGCCCTTGTCAATTTCCTTAGCTACTATATGGCCCTTGGCTGCTAAGCGGTTGCCGACCGCTGCTCTATTTTTTTTTTTTTTTTATGTTATAAGTCTATACTATAAAGTCTTCCCTAGTAAGGAAAGGAGGGTAGAAATTAGTAAGGTAGGCGGAATCTGAACACGGTACCTACCCAACTGATTTGTACCCTTCTAACCATCTTCTAACCCAGAGTATAGTCACGGTATACGGTAGTTTTTAGGGTTCCGTACCAAAATGGTAAAAAAGGAACCCTTATGGTGCGACTCTGTCTGTCTGTCTGTCCGTCTGTCACAGCAAGATATCTCAGGATCTACTGATGCTATCGCCTTGAAATTTGGAATAGTGTTAAAAACTGTTAATTTGAGCATATGGAACAGAAAAAAAAACCTATACCTTACGTTTTTTTTTAAAAGGGACCGAAATGGGATGTCGAAAATCAAAATTTGAGCTAATATATCGAGTGGGATATCAAATGAAAGGGCTTAATATGAAGATTTCAAAACCGTTTTTATTTTTTTCTTAGACGTGTAATTTTTGATTTAAGACCATAAAAGTTTAAAAAAATACCATTCCCCCCCTATTATCTCCGAAGTTACTGAACAGAAAAATCTGTAATAATTACCGATTATTAATATTATCCTAAATATTACAGGAAAAATAAAACGGTTTTCCTAACTTGCAGCGTTTTTTGGAAATTCGCAAAAATCGTAAGACAACCTTATTTGCTCCTACTAAACTGACCGCGGCATATGTCGATGTATGGTGACAACAGTTTTACAAGAGCAAAGTTAAGTTTGTCCCACCATACAATTTTTCTTGAATCATTCACGTATCTAATGACGATTTTGTACGGAACCCTCGGTGCGCGAGTCCGACTCGCACTTGACCGGTTTTTCTTCCTACAAAAGGTACATCGGGAGCGCGCATGTGTGCGCGCCGTGTACGGACGCACCACAGGCAAGGATTTGAGCATGCGCGAGCATGCCGCAGTATGGCGTTCACTCACACAGACGCGCGTCGTGCGTCTGTGTAAATACGTGTCGGGCGCTCCTAAGCGGCCGAAGTCGTACTACTTGGTTGTCTTTATACTTTGGTATAGTCCTATCTTTGGCATCGTGGAGGACGTTATGCAACTTGGTGTTAAGTGATAGATCTGGTCGGACCATCTAAGCGGACTGCGACCTCTCGGGCGTCTGCCATCAACCTTGCCAGTGCCTATAAGTTGTTCAAGGTTATGCTCTGCCATCCTGACGATGTGACCGAAGAATTCGAGTATTCGTTGCCACACAGACTACTATCACTACAGGCACTAAGGTCAGATTTTTTTCTTTTTCTTTTTTTTTTAAACCTGACTAACTCGCAACCCTAGTGGGCCTAGCGATTATATGACCGAGTCGGCCGTTGCGTTCCCTGGGGTCGAACCAGGTCGCTAACGTGTAATTAAGTACACTACAAAGGAGGAATCACGACCCTCAGTAATGAGGAAATCGACGCGAGGAGGAGGAACCCATAGTAGGGTAAAATAGGCTTGTGCATTAAATGTTGTTTCTGATGTATAAATCAATTCTACTATTTGTGAGGAACAAATATAAAATAAATCCACCCATATATGTTTGTAACGTGATATGAAATAAATGAATTGAATTCATATACCTATAAGGCGAAGAACACACTGAAATCGCCGCGATTTACGCGCCAGTGTGCGCCACCCCGCGATTTTTCTATACAAATCGATGATTCTACATACAAAGTTGAAAATCGCTGAGTCGCGTGTCGCCGCGATTTTCGCTGCAGTGTGAGATCCGCCTAACTACTACACTTGGATTACTATAACAGTCACCAATTGCAATCAAAAGTAGCCGACCGCACCGAGCGTTCAAAACGGCCCATACAAAACGGACGCCGATGCACAGTGGCCCGAAACGGCCATTTCCATCTTTTAAATGGTTTGGACGAAAGTCGTGGTTTTGATATAATTTTGATAGTTCTACATTCTATGATAACAGGCCTACCTCATATTATAGCGGAAAATAATATTATTAAGTTTTACTGACCATAAATTGCACTGAAACATTGAACGTCGATAATTTTATAGTTACCGGACTATTGCTTCGTGAAGTTTACCTTCTGATATTTTCTAAGTTTTCTAAGGAAATATATAAGTATTATACAGTTTTAGATTGAATAGGATCTCTAGTTTGCTACAACAGTATAGTTTTACAGAAAAAAATATGAGTATTTTTTTATTAATTTTCAAGTGTTCCTATGAAAAAAATCTATATATTTTAATTTCAAATGGAGGTTTCTTTGTTGCCGAAAGCTGTCGATGTCGAGTTATTATCATTTTTGGAATCCTTAACTATTCAATAATCCAAGGAAACAAAAAAAACTTGCGTCATTATTGCGCCATTTCGAGCTACAAACAAAAATGACAGCCGAGGGAAAAAGTATATTTCATAAACTAACCATTATTTTTACATATAAAAATTCATGGAACTATTTCTATATGTGTATTGTTATGTTCGATATATTAGTGTAATCAGACGTTGTTTTTTCATATTTGATAAGATGTTTTCCCATGAGTAATTTTGGAGTATCTGATTTTACTACAATTTTGATAACAATGCCTTCAAATATACCTATCCTAAAACCTACTTAAAACCACTTTATTATCATTAATAGTTAATACTTATTATTTAATACTTAGTTATGTGAAGAAAAAATTAAATAAAAAATATTAGAATAAAATTTTGTATGATAAACCATCAAATTTTATTTTCAACCCGATATTACTCAATAAATATAAGTTTTATATTAAACGCGTTTTGATTATATGATTGCGTATCTATTCAGGATTACGTATACCAAATTTCAGTTATAAATCTCAATAAACAAAAAAGTTACAGATTTTTGAGATGGAAATGGCCGTTTCGGCCACTGTGCGATGGTGACGTCATCTTTGAACCCTCGCTGTGCGAAAAAAAAATGAAAATGAAAATGAAAAATGAAAAAAATATTATTTGTAATCCATTAATGTTAGCCTAGTTACATACTCGTACTTAGTTATACTGGTATAGCGTACAATGAGTGTTGTATAGGTTTGTGCATGCAAAATAAAGTAGGCCTAGGAATGTTATCCTATGCCCTAAACTAGGTAAACCTGTCTTATAGGGTACAGGGACATTCTGCCGCTCATTATGCAGTAGCTCCTTATTTAAGATGTTAATAAGTGCTTAAGTAGAGAAAAAAGTACATAAACAAATTTAGCTTGCAACATCAGCTGTTCCTACTAACTACCTCCTGATTCCATTCTTATCCAGAGGAATTTACATATTGTCACAAAAAATAGCATAATTCTCATTTTGAGCAAGAAAAAGTACGTTGAAGTACTTAGTTGCCTTACATTTATTTTTTCAGTGTTATTTAAGAATTCCGAAATTAACTCTGAAATTTTCTTTAAGACTTTAGTTAGGTTTATTTATTCTGTGTTATGATAATTTAGTATTTTCCCAATCAATGTGACTATACAGGGTGTTTCATGGAACGTAATACAAATTAAGCAATTCCGGCTCAGTTAACGATCGAGAACAAAATGCACAAATTGATTTATTAAAATACGTTATAATGAACTTCTCCTAATTTGCTAACAGAATTAAGAAATTACAATCTCGTAGTGTGGGCACCCCTCATGACGTCACGCTTACGCGACTTGTTTGTTTGTTATGACCAATAACTTCAATAATGTGTCAGAATACGTGCATTTTATTCTTAATTTATGGACCTAGATAAGTAAACAGGTAAGTTTTCACTACAAAATTCGATTCAAACTTTTTTCTTTTAACTCTAAGTAGGGTAACCAAGATGAGACCAAAAAAATATGAATAATTAAAACAATTATATTATTTAATTCAGATGACTTTAACAACACGAAACCTAGCACAGGGTTTTAGGGTGGATTTCAGAGAGTGTCAACCGCCGTCATCACCAATCCCGAAATTGTGACGATTCTTTTTATGAATGTGTCCTATTATTTTGATAAAATCCGAAAATGGTACTTACTTTTTTCATGTTTTGTACATAAATTATACAAATTTTAAAATGATGTCATCATAAAATCGAGGTTTGTGATGACGGCGGTTGAAACGCTGTGACCACCCTTTAGCACCAGGGAGAGCAGTTTAAAAAACATGAGTTGTATTACGTTCAATGAAACACCTTGTATTATATTGTAAAATTCAACATTAGTCCACATCCCTATTAGAGAGTAGGAAGTGCCTTTATATCTTTAGGCACTTATTTTCACTAAATAACTCTTACGTAAAGCTACAAGAGATCTATGTTCTCTCTCAGCCTATTTCTTTAGCCATCAATCAACGGTTTAGGCAGTAAGTTGATAGCACGAGTAAACGAGTCTGCTTCCTTAGATACATATATTTTCTGTAGATACGGCGATCGTGGATCTATTCATAATATTGATAATACGGCCCCACCGGCAAGCGAGCTCTTGTCGGCCGCGCATGCGCTGGGTAGACGACCTGAAAGTAGTCGCTGGGTCGAACTGGATCACGACAGCTATGGAGGAGCCTGGAGGAGGCCTACACCCTATAGGGGTTCTCATCGCTGAAATTATTTTTTTAATTGAAATTTAGTTTTTATTTATTTTTAATTGAAATTATTGTATATGTCGCACTACTATTTAATCATGCATTCTATAATAATAATTATTTTTTATTGAGCTTTATTATAATGATTAATGTTAGTTGTGCGCTTGAATGTGTGCGTTTACGAACGAACTACAAGTAAAGTTTTAAGAATGTGTAAAAATGCTCCAGTATGGTTCGCACTCACACAGACGTGCTATTGCGCGTCTGTGTGAATACGTGTCGCGCGCTCCTAAACGGCTGAAGTTGGACTACTTGTTCGTCTTTATACATTAATTGTATGGACTAAAACGTGCTTAAACTGAAAGCGGACGGTATGTTGCGATTAACCCTTGATTGGGACGCCACACGCCCAAATTTTGTTTTGTATGCATGTATGTAAACTCTTTATTGCACAAAAGAAGACAAAGCACAGGGTAACAAAATAAAGGTATATTTATTTATTAATACATGTTAACATGACATTACAGTAAAAAAACCAATGCGTCATGAAACGTAGAAATAAAATATCTATTTAGGCGACGAAACGGCGTGGCCCCGTTGCATCGACGTCTCCGGTGTAGGATTCGGCAGATTGCCCCGGAACCGTCGAAACACGACACCCTTCGGCCAGAAGTCAGCACTTGCGATGGTTTCTTGCAGCGGCCGCGGCACGCGCGCCACAAACGAGCTGAAGTGCACATAATGGCGCGAACGCAGCTGGAACACCCTCAGCGAGAAGCCGGTCTTCTGACGAACGTACTCCGCCACCTCATCAGCCGTGGCGGTGTAATGTAGGCGCGATACATATAGCGCCTTGCTCGGTGTGGCGACCCGCAGACCAGAACCAACCGGTTCTGCAGTACCACACTGACTCTTGCGCGGCTTGCGCTTCCTCGTCACCATTGTGAAGCCCTCCTTATCCACATCGGTGCGCGGGGGCTTCTCCTTTGGAGGAACCCGAACTTCACGCGCTCTTGAGGCTTATATGTACAAAGGCGAACTTATCCCTTTAAGGAATCTCTTCCAGTTAACCTTTGAGCAGTTGAGTGATGAGACAAGAGAGGTGGTAGACAAACAGGATCATGACAAGAGATTATAGAGGTATTTATGTGTAAGTAAATAGATAATATGAATGCATAAACTGTATACATATATACATATGTATTGATTTGACAAAAAAAATGTGCCATGCAAAAGCCCAGAGAAATTCATGTCAAGCAACCTCAATCACACCAATCAATGTCTCTTTCGAATGGTCATAAACATGATGCTTTTCGTATTTTGCTTGAATGGATTTTATTGTAATATACCTTTTATGATGTCTTTTTTTTGTGTGCCATTAAGTAATGTGTATTTGTATGACAGCAAAATTGAACGTGGTAATATTAATCTGACTGCTAAATTAGACGTGGTAATATTATCTTAAGCTATAAAAAATAGTTAGAAATTATAAATTTTTTATACTTATTCAGTTTTAACGCATCTAAATCTTAATCCATCGGCGTGGAGCGCCAAATTAGAGGCAATTCTCTGCGCGGCAAAAGTGCGTAACCCAATAAATGATATTTTCACGCTGTTAGGGGGCGTGAGAAGGGTGGGGGGGAAGACGGAGCGTATGCGAGCGACGCTCTAATCAACCGAGGGTGTAAATTTTTTATCACTCAGTAACATGAGTGAATGAATGTATGAATGAATGAGTGAGTCGTGCCCTACTTCCTATTTTAACCTGCTATCCTACTTCCTTCTTATCCTTCTTAACAATATGTTGATACTTTTCTATATAATGTACGCAACTTTCGGAGCGATTATTTCCAAATGTATTCACTTAATCAAAAACATTCCTTTGAAACCTTATAGTGTATTTTAAAGAGCTGTCGAACTATATACCACACGTTGATATTTGCTGAAAAATTTTTTTTTAGCTTCTGTAACATGTATGGAGTGCCCCCCCTAAAAATATTTATTTTAGTTGTTTAACTACCAAATTAAGTAGCGGCTCATACAAGACACCTATTTTCCAAATTTCATCGATATCCATCATGTAGTTTTTGAGTAAAATGCCTGTGACATACGGACAGACAGACGGACGGACACGATGAAACTATAAGGGTTCCGTTTTTGCCATTTTGGCTACGGAACCCTAAAAACAGCACCTTGGAGATAAAACTAAATGAGGACGTCAGTAGAATGTTTAATTGAAACACACAGATTAAATATTACTACAAAATAAAATTAATAACTAGGTCACATTTTACTGCGATGTGCTGTTCGTGGTGTCTGTCGGCCATTCTCACGAAGTATGTCTGCGGTCACCTAATTACCGCGACGCTTTTTTCATACCAAATGTATGGAGACGCGGTAATTAGACGCAGTCATACTTCGTGAGAATGGCCGCTGTCAGGTAGCCGCCCGCGGAAGCGCCGGAGCATGACACCTTTCGGCCAAAACTCTTCTTTGGTGAAGGTCGCTATCTTCTCAGTTGGAACTCTCACCACATAAGAATTAAAATTCAAGTTGTGGCGAGACTCCAACTTAACAACCAACCCTGTCTTACGCGTACATATTTTACGATCTCCTGAGCCTTCGTAGAATAATGTAAACGGGACACATACAAGAGCGGCGTCGGCACAGTGGGACGCAGCAGATGATTCGGTCCACTCAGTGCGGTACCGCACTGATTACGGCAGGCTGGCTTCTTCTTCCTATACAGGGTGTAATCGTTAAGTTTAGCCAGGCGATTATTACGTAAATATAACAGATATCAGAAAACTTTAATCTGATAAAGTAATTATCCGTTCAACAGAGCTAATGCTGTTAAAGAATACAATACTATTGAGAGGTAAACCACAAATTAGGATAACAAGAATATAGTGTCAATAAAGTATAACTGCCTTGAAAGATCATTACATTATAGATTCTATTTACTAGACAGTAAAGTGTAAATGCAGTTGTAGATAACTGCGATCTTAATTTGTTTTGCATTTCACATTCGCCCGACGGTCTGCAAGTGCGTATTCCGTAGAGAAAAGACTTAGAGATACTATGAGCTTTCAACGGATTATCGGTTCTATGACCGTAATGATAAGGCGGCAAATGCTTTCAAACAAAAAAATAATAATGCGTTTTGCTTTTACAGATTCAACGGGGAGCCAGGTAGACCGCCCGGGTTTACTTGTGTTACGCATTGTTATTTTTTTTTTGTGGTATTGTATTACCTCAATGGCATTGTTCGCTCAATGACATTGTATACTTTAACAGCATTAGCTCTCTTGAACGGATAATTTCTATATCAAAAGTACGTTACCCAATGAGTAAAATCACGTTAATAACTTTTCTTAAATAATAGTAGTTATATTAAAAATATTAAGTTTGAACGCTCCCATACATTTAGTACGACGTTCCTTGAGGCTGTAATTTCCCTACCGTAATTGGAATATTGCTGGTTGTATTAAAATAAAGTTATTGATGTGATTTTACTCATTGGGTTAACGAACTTTCGATATCAGTTTAACGTTTTATGATATCTGTTACATTTACGTAATAATCGCCTGGCTACACTTAGGTAACGATTACACCCTGTATTTGATATAGATGAATTATCTTGAGCTTGGAATTGCATTCATAGCCGTTGTGCCGTTTGCATGAAAAGGACAATAATTCAGTATTTCTCTTAATTTAAATAATATTTAGAATTTGCGACAAACTGTTCGTAAGCGTCCAGTAGAACGGAGCTGTTTACCTGGAACGTCTACATTCAAACTGGGAAATGTTGTTTCTAACAAATAGTAATAAATACGGTATGTCAAAAGTCATAGGGTGACCATAATTCACTTAGTTTAAGATTAATTTTACTTGAGAATAACTAATTTTTAATTAATGCTGTATTGATCAAATGCTATCATAAGATAATATTGACCAGTTATAGAGTCAGAAAAAACTGGTCCGGGATCACGACCCAGAAATCACCCTGTAGTTTTTTCTTCAAGACTTAGTACTAGCTGCCTTTCGTGGGGCCAATCTTGAGCATCAGTTACTGTTTTCCTGGCAGCTGTACCGCATATTACGTTACGAGGTTATAGTTTAATCCTTTGTTAAAGTTAAACGTAACTTCAAAGACGAAGCACTGAGACGCGAGGGCGTGACGTGGGAGGTCGGGGTTCGAAGTTAGCGCTTGTGCTTTACGCCCACAGCGCATACAAGATATTGTTTAGCATCGACCTGCCAATAAACAAATAGTTATACAGGGTGGAAAGTTTTGATGGGCCCTGGAGGGGAACTACCATAAATTCTTTAGTTAGCTCATTTTACTGAAAGGAAACATTCCTTTATTTTTAAAATTAAACAAATCTATATTTAAAGATTTTCTAAAATTCGCTTGTATCACCCGGAAATCTAACCAGATAAAATTAAAAAAAAGCACTCACTATTTTATTCTACAAGTCGATGGGCTAATAATCAGGATGAAATCTCTCTAATAAACATTTGGTCAATTTCGTTAAAAAAGATCGTGAAATCTATCACTAATTTTTTTACCATAAATTCTGATACAAAAGTCAAGAAAATTTAAAAAATTCTGTGAATGCAGTTCTGTTGTTTTTTTTTGAAAATAAAAAATTGTTTCCTTTCAGTAAAATGAGCTAACTAAAGGATTTAGGGTAGTTCCCCTCCAGGGCCCATCAAAACTTTCCAACCTGTATACATTTATGCCACACCTGGCCATAAAGTGGCTTTACCGCACGCTACGCGTGCAAAAAAAAGCCGGTTTCTGGCCAAGTATAGACATAAAATTATGTACACAACACGGGAGGTAATAAAAAAAGCCCTTGATCGCATATTTACGTCCCTCGCTTGCAGCTCGGGTCACAAAGATCTGCGATCACGGCCTTTCTTTGTTTTACCATCCTAGTTGTGTAATGTACTATATTTCTATTATGTTTATGCCACACCTGTCCATAAAGTGACTTTTTCCGCACGCTGCGCGTACGGAAAAAGCCGCTTCCTGGCCAAGTGTAGACATAAAATGATGTACACAACACGGGAGGTAATAAAGAAAGCCCTCGATCGCATATTTACGCCCCTCGCTTGCAGCTCGGGCCGCAAACTTCCGCGATCTCGACCATTCTTTGTATTACCACCCTAGTTATGTAATGTACTATTATCACAGAAATTTATCGAGGCGAGGAAGAAGGAAGAAGTGTATGTTGTACCTCGCGTGCTAAAATGAAATAACAACGACCTAGGTACTTTGTATACACCGTTAACTTGAGTTGCCGTCAATATTATTGTAAGATTTGAAAATCTGATAATAACGATATAATTAATAGGGAACATGCATGAGAAACAGTAGGAAATAGTACATTGTGTATCAAGGACGGTAGGTAAGGAATTACAAACGAGTGTTTGTTACAAGCCCGCGGCGAAGCCAAGGGCTTTAATAACACGAGTTTGTAATTACTTTACCGCCCGTGGCACACACAATGTTTTTCATCACACTTGTGAGGAAATCTAATTAAAATTAACCTTACTTAACCTAAATAAAATTGTAAAACTGACACTACTGACAGTGACATTAGTGACATATCCATAGACAATGCGAAACGTTCGGAAACCATAGCGGTACAGACCTAAAACGCTTGATTTTATAATTGCAAAATACTGAAATACACTATTGAAACATTTAATTAATGTTACAGAAATATGTGTTTACATGTATTTGCAATAACAGTTCTCTTTAATTAAATATTTCAGTGATAAAAGTTAAAAAAGTAAGTTGGCGTTTCCTTTGAACATGACAAATAAGAGTAAAACAGAACCAGCGTTTCAAATTTAAAAAGAAAACCATTACGCCCTAGGGCGTAATAGGTCATTTACCGCCCGCAAAACCTACGTGTAATGACACCATTTTCGAGCAAGTGTGATGAAAAAAATATTTTTCGAATAACTATAAAAATAACCAAGATATAAGACAGTTAAGTTTTATCTCTATCTCTTTCTAGCAAAACAGAATATAGTATGGAGATTGTATGGCGGCCGTGTACTATGACGTCATAGTACATATCGGATCTCTCTGTCTTATCGCTGTCTGATCACTGCTTTAAAGTGTTTATAATAATATTTTCCGTATTTCTCGGTCGATTTTAATTTTGTTTTGACTTTATGTCATCTTTTTTACGGTATTTTCCATATTTTGTTAAGTAACGTGTGAAAATAATTCATGCATATTCCCTATTGTTCAAATGCCTCCAAATAAAATGGAAAATGTATGTTTTCCATCACTAAATTACACTTTTGGCGTCAAACGCCAAGCAAAAACGTTACACGCTTGATTCCCGTAAAAATCGAAGAATGATTTCCTTCGATCTCGATTTATTTGTTTGGTATTTATAAACAAGTATCTTTATGTTACACCTGGCCAGAAAGTGTCTTTTTCCGCACGCTGCGCGTACGGAAAAAGCCGCTTTCTAGGCAAGTGTAGACATAAAATGATGTACACAACACGGGAGGTAATAAAGAAAGCCCTCGATCACATATTTACGCCCCTCGCTTGCAGCTCGGGCCGCATCTGCGATCTCGGCCTTTCTTTGTTTTACCACCCTTAGTTGTGTAATTTACTTAATATACAAGAAATCAAGGTATGTCACCGAGGGGAGGTACTTGTGGTCCAGGGAAAAGTTGAAGGTACAGTCGCCATCAGATATATCTGAGCTGTCAGTGTACTCATAAATATCTGAACACGGCTCTATTTTCATAGCATTAGAGCCGTGTTCAGATATTTGTGAGTACACTGACAGTTCAGATATATCTGATGGCGACTGTACCAGGCCACCAGGAATATCGCCTATGAGGTGGACTGACCAGATAAAAGCGGCAGTAAATGGCTCTTCATCACTACACGAATGCACGAGGAAGGCGGCCATCAGAGAAGAGTGCCGGCGTGTTGTGAAGCTTGCCACTAAGCTTCAAGCTTTCTGAATTGACCACGACCACTCTGCCAAGAGTGATACCGTCAAGGGGGTCATTATTTGAGCGTTTAACCCGCCTCACTTTCGTGGACATTCTCGAGATTCCGGCAGATTTTAATGTAATTTTAAGATATTTGTTAGTGGTCCCGGATATGTACCAAATACCTCGATATGAGACTAAAATCTAAAGGAACTTCGACAATAATGTGTCCTGCTCAAATAATGACCCAAAGATGAGATTTATACATCAAAATACACAAACTGAATTCACTCTAACAACTAGAAATATAACCGCCGCCTAAAACAAACGACATAACCGCGAAGTTGAAACTTTCTGACAAACCAAGTTTTCAGATGATTGACGTGGCTTGTTTTGGATTTAACTCAAAGCTTTTACGTTTAAATAAGTTATTTAACTTGAGTTATTTCACAGTCTTCGAAAAATGAAGCAAGTCCGTGAAAATTAATGTCTGACTTCTTTACAAGCTTTTTAAACTTACACCTGTCCCGGTGTCAGTCTGTCAGAAGCGTGGCGTCCAAAGAACTCGATTTCTACCGGCTTGCGTAATATCAGACATTTGAGCATCTAATTCTACAGCTCTTAAGGAAAATTTACGCCAAATCTGCACCGGCTTGCCCAAGGATATATTTTACGCCACGGCACTGTTGTCTATAATCAAATCTTGCAAGATAATTTGACCCACTTCCCGGTTTTCGATCGAGCTGAAATTATGTAAAGATATGAATCAGATGACTATGCAATATTATACAAAAGAGTACAGTCGGCAATAAAATATGCTCTCTAGAAACATTTTTTGACAGAAATTTCATACTGCATCTTTACCATCATATTTTACATTTATTACCACATAAACGTCGATTGCATACATTACAAAACTATTCGAGACTATTAAAATTAAAACTAATAGTAAACAAAATAAAAATATAAAAAGAGACACCTTCTAAAAAGTCCGCCTACGTTATCGACCCTATGGGGTCATGACGCTGGCAGCGTCCAAAATTTCCGTACAAATTTTGAATCTCAGTTTCGTTATGTCCAAACTAGGGGAAAAAGATTTTTTTTATCAGTTTCGTTACTATTTTCCCCTATATTTAGTTTGGGCGTAACGAAACTGAGATCAAAATTTGTACGGAAATTTAGACCTTTTTGTACAGCTCTTTTTTATTTCATAAATGAAAAGTGCTCATGATTCTGAGTAAAATGGTATAAGACACACCATGATCAGACAAAAAAGTAAAAGGTACATTTTTCTGCAATTGATCCACTAACGTCACTCCATCCAGACGCTTCCCGTCTTAATGCATATTAACAATTAGTGAACCCACTCGCGACTTCAGGTGAAGTATGTTTAATGTCACTTTATTGCTCTGGTTTAGTCTAGCGAAAAGTTCAAATAACCACATTTTTACTAAAAAAAACCCGACCGCGGTACACTTTGAAACTGCATAAAATTTTGTTTATTTTAACGAACTTCATACCCAGTGACACTCGCACCATCAAGACGAATCTAATGATGTGTCATTTATCAAAATCGGATGTGCCGTTGAGTAGTTACGAGCGGACACAGGAACGGACATACATACATACAGGTCAAACACATAACCCTCCTTTGGGCTTCCCCGCAGTCGGGTAAAAAGCTCCGTAAATCTTGTGTTATTCTACCCATGGTATGTACCTTTAGGTATTTTAAAAAAGGTTAACAAAAAAACCACGTGACCCGGGTCGTTCAGCCAATCAAAGCAACGTTTTGTATCTGTGGCACAATACCCTTGGCTGAACGACCCGAGTCACGTGGTTTTTTGTTTACCTTTTTTTAAATACCTAAAAGTACAGCATACATTAATTTTCATAAAAATCGGTGTGACAGTTTTTTGTGACGCGCGAACAAACAAAAACAATGTTTTCCTTACGAGTGTTAGTTATTAGCACAACAGTATTCAGGTAATAAATATAAATAAATATTGGGGGGGCCAATCTTACACAAATTGACCTAGTCCCAAACAAAGCAATGCTTGTACTATGTACCTAGACGAAAATATACATACTTATATAGATAAATACATACTTAAATAGATAGAAAACATCCAAGACCCAGGAAAAAATACGCGTGCTCATCACACAAATATTTGCCCTTACCAGGATTTGAACCCGGGACCTCTAGCTTCGTAAGCGGCGTCACTCCCAAATTGTATAGTGCTTTTCTCAAATATGCAATGAAATAAATAGCCTAACCTAACCTAACCTTACTTAATATTTTATAACACAAACTTTCTGTCAGAAAGTGACAATGTGACAAATTATATCCATAGACAATGCAAAAGCTGTTTCAGTTCACATTTTTACCGCGAATATTTAGATGAAATATTTTAAATGTGTATTCGTGTAGTTAAAATTGCAATTTAAAATTGTTTATAATGTGTTATTTGTTATGTTCATGTCAATTTGAAATAAATAAAACTGCAAAATATAGCAAACATCGTTTTTTTGTTTTTTTTATGGCTGAATGCCGTGATGCTGTGGCCCAAATAAATGTGGAATGGAAATTAAAAAGTATGAAATTCCATTACGTGCCAAGTGTCAAGCCGCACCGGAAACGAGGTACTTTGCGGCCTATTTTTAGGCACGTAATGTCAACATTTCATGCCATGTTTGAGAAAAAATATTTTCCATCGTATTTTATCGGAAAAGCTCGTATTTATCGTGCTCTCTCAATCAGCTTTAGTACCCA
This sequence comes from Eudemis profundana, assembly GCA_947034925.1. Taxonomy (NCBI): domain Eukaryota; kingdom Metazoa; phylum Arthropoda; class Insecta; order Lepidoptera; family Tortricidae; genus Eudemis; species Eudemis profundana. Next base: position 2,813,988 of record OX344817.1, on the reverse strand, counting down.
TCTTACAGCTGCTATTTTTCACTTTGACATTTGACACTAGACTGTAAAGTTCCATATTAATGGATATGAAAACGTCACTCATTTATTACAGTCATTGATTGACAGTTCGGGTGCCATCGTATTCCAATTGAGATCCGAGTTTTCCCGATGGAAATCATTTTGCACTACATCTGTAGAAACACATGGCGATTCTTGGGATGTGAACGAGACCTTGCGATTTATAGTTACAAAAGCAATTCCAGACTATTTTTGAAGTCGGTTAAAATGATGAGACAAGTAAGCTTGCCTTGGCCTTTGGGCGTCTAATACCTCTTGACGAAAATTCAATAAAGGGCTTACATTTTTTGCCGGGTCGTCGGAAAAATCATCTCAGCAAATTTTTGTTCTTTTGCCGTTTTTAGGATTCCGTACCCCAATAGAACAAAACGGAACCCTTATAGCAGGGTTTCTTAAACTGTGGTCCATGGACCCCTTAGGGGTCCGTGATACGAGAGCCGGGGGTCCGTGGATATGCATACAACACAAACTTTCATGTACCCTTGATTTTCTTTTTCTCTGATCGTAGTCGGAGAGGGTCCGTAAGGTTTTCGGAATAATGTAGGGGGTCCGTGACCAAAAAAAGTTTACGAACTTCTGCCTTATAGGATCACTCGAGTGTCGGTCTGTCTGTCTGTCACAGCAAATTTGCTCCGAAAGTACCTACTGGTCCGATTGAGTTGAAAATTGGTATATATATTTAAGGTTAATGACCCAAATACGGACATGTCACGAAAACATTTATAAACTTTAATCATAGGGCCACTTTTGGCGGGTCAACTAGAAAATTAAAAAAAAGTTGTTGAACTATATCGTGTGAATATCGTATCGTTAAAAGATAGGGCTCACTGTGAAAATCTCAAACATATTTTTTTATAATGTTTAAATCAATAGTTTTGAAGTTATTTAAGAATAAAATAGGCAAAAATTGACCCTCCGCTTATTTTCGAAACTATTGGATGTAGAATTTTGAAAAAAAATATGGAAAACAAACACCTATAGATTACAGGAAACCCTGTAAGAAGTCTGTGCAATAAAGTATAATTGTTTTGAACGTACGGAACCCTCTCCACGCGAGTCTAACTCGCACTTGTCCGGTTTATATACAGCTAAATTCTAGGCATGCTTATTTATTAGGCAATGGTCCCACCACCGGCGAGTAAGCGAGTAAAGTTGGGCGAGTAGCATTACCAGACATAGAAGTTTTTGTGGCACGAATAAAATTGTCCTAGGGACTTCCCAGCAATATTAATTTATCGATAAATGTACTTTCTCATGACAGTTATGGCTATGGAAATCGATTTAATAGCATTAAAAGAAGTTTATGTATTTAATTTAAAAAAAAAACATATTATCATTATATTTACTTAATTTCTATTTTATCCGGTGAACTTAATACTTATCTTGTATGCGACGACAACAACGTACCTGGTCCAAAGTACTAAGGGCCGATACAGACGGACTGCAACCCAACTGCAACTCCCTACGATTTGTATGGGAACTGCATCACAACTGCACGCCGACTGCCGGAAGGAAATCCCTAGTTAATTGACGTTTGTGCCACAAAAACTTCTGTGTCTGAGCATTACATTGCGGATCTGGAAAGGTCGATTGATCACACTGTGCCCGCAATGAACGGTTATCGGCCATTCTTACGAAGTATGTCTGCGTTCACCTAATTACCGCGACGCTGTTTTCATACTAAATGTATGGAGACGCGGTAATTAGGCGCAGTCATACTACGTGAGAATGGCCTTTAGTGCCTTATTGAAACTTGATTGCAGGCTATAGCCCGGAGAACGGATAACTGTTGGGTAGTAAGGAGTGTAAGTCTATATGAAAAAAACCACTTCACTATCATAAAAACTCACCGAGATACTACACTGTTAAAATCACATTTTTAGACTTTCCCAAATACGTGCCAAAACTTCCTACTGAAGCCCATTATAACGTAGTGTTGTTTGGGGAAATCAAGAACTTTGTTCTGCAACTATGTTAAAACTTGTAATGGTTTCATAACAAAATTTACCACAAATTTTATGGGTTAGTTAATGCTACTAATAGTTTTTAATAATTTTATACTTTTAAAATGGACTTTCCCACCCAATTCTGCAGGCTAATAAAAAGTTACATGTTAGGTATCAAAACCCAAAGCTTTAACATATTTCCTTATTGTATAATTTTTACAAATTTCAGTTACAGTCACTTGACCCAATTGTAAGGAATTATTTCATCACAAATACTAATATAACGCCAATTAGGAGTCTACAATACTCCCTTTTGTGCTCTAGTGCGTTAAAAGGCTCAAACGGCACGTTAATACCGCCCGCGCCGTTACCGGGCGGAAAGCGACATAAAACCGGTATTAATTGCCATGGAGCGTCATTACCGTGTCTTAAATTACCGGTAATGCCAACTGGAGGACAAATAATGAGGGCTACAGATTTTTTGCCAACAGGGTGGAGCATCTGAGAATACATTATTCATGAAAACCGGACAGTGCAAGTGGGACTCGCCCACTGAAGGTTCCGTATAAATAAATGATAAAGTATCCGTCATGATCTAAAAAAACCGGTCAAGTGCGAGTCGGACTCACGCACCGAGGGTTCCGTACAAACTCGTCAGTAGATACGTGAATAATTCAAGAAAAACTGTATGGTGCGACAAACTTAACTTTGCTTTTGTAAGACTGTTGTCACATACATCGCCATATGCCGCGGTTAGTTTAGTAGGAGCAAATAAGGTTGTCTTACGATTTTTGCGAATTTCTAAAAAATGCTGCAAGTTAGGAAAACCGTTTTATTTTTCCTGTAATATTTAGGATGATATAAATAATCGGTAATTATTACAGATTTTTCTGCTCAGTAACTTCGGAGATAATAGGGGAATGGTATTTTTTTTAACGTTGTTTGTCTTAAACCAAAAACTACATGTCTAAGAAAAAAAATTAAAACGGTTTTGGAATCTACATATAAAGCCCTTTCATTTGTTTTTTTTTAAAGCCTGACGAACTCGCAACCCTAGTGGGCATAGCGATTATATGACCGGGTGGTCGGCCGTGGCGTTCCCTGGGGTCGAACCAGGTCGCTAGCCGGACCAGCCCGGTCGCATAACGCGTGCACTTTCTCGTCAATTACTAACTTCCCCCCCCCCCCTCTTTAAAGGGCAAAATTTGGTAGTAGTAGCCGCGCGGCGAACTCGCGGAAAGAGTCACTCCTGCCTTTACCGAAATGATTCGGGTATGTATCTTTGACTTGGTGCAGTCAAGTGTAAGAAAATTATGGGTGCATACTAGTGATGTAACGAATATTCGTATTCGCGAATATTAACAAGATTTTCAATATTCGCGTTCGTATTCGCGAGAATCGTTGCGAATATACTGCATATATTTTTGATACATTTTAGATCCCAAAATTAATGAAAAAGCATCGGCTTATTTCGAGTTGGGTTTCAGAACTATTAACAGTAATTAAAAGCTCGGTTCGATAAGTACCGAAATAAAAAGAAAATTAGATATTTATTTTTAACCGACGGTTCCAAGTTTTCTACCGCATGCATAATCATTACCTTCAGAAAATGAAATTTTGTAAAAACTTATTTACTTATTTAATTATAAAACTGAATTAAACTTAAGTTAATAAGTAATTGAAGCCGCCTACCGCCGTGTAGTTCGCCTTTGTACCTACATATACCTTTATTTTGTAACCCTGTACTTTGTCTTATTTTGTGCAATAAAGTGTTTACATACATACATAAAATTTAGCATAGAATTTTCATAGTTATTAATTTGCGCGAATACGAATATTGTGTATGCAGTTTATTAGCATTAAACTGCATACACAATATTCGTATTCGCGTTCGCATTCGCGAATATCAACGTCCATTATTCGTATTCGCATTCGCGAATATTCAAAAACCGATATCAGCTACATCCCTAGTGCATACAAATGATCAAAAATATTTCCGAATACACCTTCTGCAGATTGGAAGCGAAACGGACGTTCAAAATCGACCCCACGAAAAACGTACCGAAGCGGCAGAGCTAGTACTTAGTCTTGAAGAAAAAACTATAGCATCAAATGAATTTCTCGCGTCAGTAGCTTTGGAACCAATCACAATTTGTCTTTTAAAAGATATGCAACCTTTTTGAAATGTAATATGAATTTTATTAATAACAACTAAGAAAACAATAAATAACAAAACAATACGTTATCCTAAACTAAAATAATTATACTAAACCGCGGTTAAAAATAATTATACTAAGCGCGTAAATATAACCCAACAACTGAGCCTAAGATCGTGCTGGGCGGCATGCCTTTGAAGAGGGTTAGTAGGTTTAAGTATTTGGGTCATATACTCACGGAAAACCTGAGTGATGACTTGGACCTCGAGAGGGAGAGAAGGGCGATGGCTGTGCGCGCTAACATGCTTGCCCGCAGATTTGCAAGGTGTAATAAGCAAGTCAAACTGACGCTGTTTAAAGCTTATTGTCAGACTTTTTACACCTGCAGTCTGTGGGTAGGATTTACGCAAAGGGCATACAACATATTGCGAGTCCAATACAACAATGCCTTGAGGATGTTGTTGAGGCTGCCTAAGCACTGCAGCGCGTCCGGCATGTTTGCCGAGGCCCAAACGGACGACTTTTTTGCCATTAGGCGAAAAAGAATAGCATCGATGTTGCGTAGAGTGCGGAGCAGCGGCAACAGCCTCCTAAGGGCGTTGGATGGGCGTTTCGACTGCCCTTTAACCAAATACTGGGTGGAAGTGGCTATTGGCAGGGTCAAGTAGAGTCAAAGTTCTGGATGGCCCTGCAACTAGTTGCTTCGCCCGGTCGCAATAATGTTGTGTTTAGATATAGTAATTTATTGTTATCCAAAGTTTTTTATACTAACATAATTATTAAGTTTTTGTTACTAATCTATTATGGATCTATGGTCTGAAATAAAGAATTTTTATTTTTATTTATTTTATTTTTTATTTATTTTATTTTAAACCTTAAACTAAAGCTAAACTACCGATCAAATTATATCTAAAAAGGGCCCCCGTGGCATAGTGCTAAAGATGCTGGCAGCATTTCCTCGTTGTATGGCAATACTGATGCGCTAAGCGAGGAAGCTGCCAACCCTCTGATCACCAGAGGTGTCGACGAGCCGTTCTGCAATTTCCTTCCTTCCTTCCTTATGAAATTGACTTTAGACTCAAACGTAGTAAACATTAAGTTGGTTATCAGCCCCACTAATACATAAGACGTATTTATTTTAAAAAGTGGGCATTATGGGGCAAATATAACGTAATTTTTGTTCCGCGTTATCGTTTCATACATTATATTTCGATGCTTCTGCAGTGGCAATAACTTCCTAAGACATACAATACAACACTTTTTTGCAGAGCGAAAGATTACAAAGCAAACTTAACTTAAGCAATGGTAAACATAAACAATAAGCGGTCTTATTGCTGAAGAGCGATCACCTTCGGACAACCTCTGGGCAGCGGAGTCGATACGACGACATAAACACGATACAAAATTAACAAAAATAAATGAGGAATACATGTTTACGAATTAACCTAAAATCCTCCAAAAAATCGCCCAACTCGAAACTTCCATTGGAACGGAAAATTGACACAGTTTAAGCCCTAAAATGATAAATAAGTGTGGCTATTTGAACTGAATAACACACCCCCAACCGGAGTATATATAAGGGGTACGTATGGGGGTAGGTTTCAGTGCCGACTCAGTCGATCTCGCGTCGCGAGCGGAGACGGTCGCGGGTGTCCGCTAATATATTGACAATCGCGTGTTTTAGCTGGCATAGGTGTTTTCACTTACAACATTTTGAACGTGGATTGGAAAGCTAGTGAAGTGCTAATTGACTAAGGTAATTGTTTTCACTGTTATTCTATTTCGGTGTTTCAGCATCCGATCTCGCGGCGCGGTTTGTGTAGGTTACGTGTTACTAAGAAACTAGTTGTATTGTTATAATAAATAACGATTTAATTACCCTGACGGCTTTCGACGTACTGTGGCTACGGTTTCGTATAAAAACTAAATTGAATCGATATCAATTAACTTGATTACATTAACTAATATTCTATAATGTACTTTTTTCACCAAATGTATTTAAAGCGGTATGACCATTTGTTCTGAAAATCACTCATGTTTTTTTTATATTATTATGTATTTCTTCAACTCAGAAACGGCTCAGCAGATTTCCATCGGTTTCACATTTAAGCAACTGAAAAGCTTTAAAGGTTATATTCCATAAAAAATAGCAAGATATCATCACTTTACGAAGATTTACCTACCTTTAATTGTCATCTAATGAAATTATCATGTAGTTTTTACCAAGCAGTGTACAGAAATTTTATAGTACATTACACAACTAGGGTGGTAATACAAAGAAAGGCCGAGATCACAGAAGTTTGCGGCCTGAGCTGCAAGCGAGGGACGTAAATATGCGATCTAGGGCTTTCCTTATTACCTCCCGTGTTGTGTACAGTCAAGAGCAAAGATAAATATCCACACAAAGTTCCAAAATATGTATACATAAACCTTACTGCCATAATAATAAAACCTGCATACATATTTTTGAAACTTTGTGGTGTATACATATTGGTGCCCTTGACTGTACATAATTTTATGTCTACACGTGGCCAGGTGTGGCATAAAAAATATAACACTAGTTTTTAGTCAGTCGTGTAAAAAGGTTATATTCACAGAAATATAAGGAAATAGTTCTTCGATTTGTATGGAAACTAAGCGTGTAACGTTTTCGCTTGGCGTTTGACGCCAAAAGTGTAATTTAGTGATGGAAAACATAAATTTTCCATTTCATTTGGTGGTATTTGAACAATTAATTATACCATTATTATCAGATTTTCAAATCTGATAATAATATTGACGGTAACTGAAGTTGACGGCGTGCAAAGTAGGTTGCCGCCACTTCTTTTTAGCACGCGAGGTACATACCCTTTTTCCTTCTACCTCAATATATTTCTGTGGTTATATTCAATAAAAATAGCGTGTTATAAACTTATCATCATCTTTTTCGCAGTTTCTGACTACGATCCGAAAAACTCCATCATCATTAACCATTTTTAGGGTTCCGTAGCCAAAATGGCAAAAACGGAACCCTTATAGTTTCGTCATGTCCGTCCGTCTGTCTGTCTGTCTGTCTGTATGTCACAGGCATTTTACTCAGAAACTACATGATGGATATTGATGAAATTATAAATATAGGTGTGTTTTATGAGCGGCTACTTAGTTTGGTATATTAATAATTAAAATAAATATTTTTAGGGGGGGGCACTCCATACATGTTAAAGACAGTAAAAAAAAAATTTTTCAGCAAATATCAACGTGTGGTACATAGTTCGACAGCTCTTTAAAAAATACTATATGGTTCCTAAGTAATGTTTTTGATTAAGTGAATTTATTTGGAAATAATCACTCCGAAAGTTGTGTAAATTGTGTCCCCCCCCTCTATTTTCTAAACCGTGCGTCCGAAAAATATGAAAAAAATCACGAAGGTAACGCTTAATTAATACTTTCAACGAAAATTATTTTCAACAAGATCGAATTAACCGTTTTTGAGTTATTGCCGATAAACTGCGCTTCTCAACAAAAAGACGTAATTGCTATGAAGATACGCTCTTTTGTTCGTATTTTTTATTTACCTTATAGTTACGGCTATGGAACCCTACACTGAGCATGGTCCGACATGCTCTTGGCCAGTTATTACATCCTAAATTCTTATAGTGATTCAGTGGATATACATGCTGACTCACTACCTAAAGTCATTGGGCGTTTTTGACCCGCTTTCCGAACTTTCGCGTACAGAGACCAAACTAGTTTTAAAATAGAGAATTTAATCTCTCTTTTCTAAATATGTATTTTTTTTATGTATCAACCGGCGGAATAAAGTTATTCAACAGTACGTGTACGATTTTTTATCGTGGGCGAGGCATCAAGAAGTGATTGACGCGACTGCTGCCTTTTTAGACGAATTAACAATTGATTTTGATCAAGCAGAATAAAAAATCTGGATTTTATTTTTGCTCCTCTTTATATTAAACAATATAACTACAGCAACGTAATATAACAGCAGCTATTTAAAGTATTTTTGAAATAACTCCAATAGTTTCTGTCTTAATTCATTGCAAAAATGCTATAATGATAAGAAATTATTTTTTATTTTTTTCTCAATTCTCCCATGGTTTACAAGAATGCGACTCATACCACTGAGTAGCAGATACATTGATCTACATATCTAGCCCTATTTCGTTTGTGTACGCCGTGGGTCATATGTCCAAACAAAGTGCCCAATAACCTATCGCAGGCATCGCAGGACGATAGCCGCCTTTTGCAACAAATATAAAAAGTAGTACTTATAACCTCATAGAATTGTTAAATTAAATGTCTGCATCTGCACACAGAAGGTATTAACTGTACAAGTACACTCAAGGGCGGATATGGATATCCGGGCGGGGTTCCAAAATGTGTATACATAAACCTTACTGCCATAACAATTATGGCCAGTTTACATTATTCCAGTCCAGTTATCCAGCGGGCTAATCCAGTCCAGTTGTGGACTGGAGCATATCGTTTACATTATTCCAGTCTTTTAAGAGTTGTTAAAGACTGTTACCAAAAACAACCACGCGTATTCACCATATCACGTTCAATCCAGCACTGGATTGACGGTTTACACTATTCCAGTGGCAATGGATTGGGTGAGCTGGAATGAAAAGTTGACGGTCTCTCCAGTCACTGGAATGGATACATTCCAGTGCATTCCTGTGTCGGTTCAAAGTATTCCAGTAGCATTCCAGCACTGGATTGGATTGCTGGACTGGAATGCTACTGGAATAATGTGAACTGGCCATTAGAGCTGTGTACATACTTTTTAATACACTAGCTCAAAAAGTGGTACTTTTCGTAGCTATAAATAGTGCGCAAAGTTGTATTTTGCGCACTAGTGCTTTTTACTTTCCAGCTAATTCTTGAACATAAATAACACATTTATTTGCAAGTAAGTAAAGTACAAAGTAATAATAAATATATTTCTTGCTTTTTAATGTTTCATTTTAATTAAATTCTGTATGTTTCTTTTCAAAATAATTTCTTTTGATTAGGCTGAATGGTGACAGCCGGTGCCATGTTTTTGTTTCATCGTCATTTTTTCGCAAATGTATTATAGTCTAAGATCCCAGTATAGAACGACCTTCACCGAGCTGGTTAATGGATGAAAAGTATTTTATATTGAATTAAATATGTTAATAAATATATTGCAAGTGGGTTGCCTAAAAGAATTTAGTCCAGAATATGATTAATTAAAATTAAAAAAAAAAAAAAACTTTTCACCGTTTTGTTTAATAGACAAATGACATACCAATCAAAAGTATGAAGCCTATAGAATATGCAAACTAGGTTGCCTATATTTTTCCCCTCATAACTTTTGGGTTGCCAGGCATAAACAGGTACATCATATTAGTAATTTGCACTGGTCTGGTTAATGAATAAACTTTATGCCAAAATAAAGATTATTTTATTACGAACACGGTGATATAGGGTTGCCTGTGAAAAATCAGTCCTGAATTGCGGTTATCGAGTTTTAAAAAGTCAAAGCCCTTCAATCCCGGTTGAGTTAAGTTTGCACCTGGTTGGTATGTGATGCCCAGGACACCAGGTGCAAACTTAACGCAACCGGGATTGAAGGGCTTTGACTTTTTAAAACTCGACAACCGCAATTCAGGACTGATTTTTCGCAGGCAACTCTATACCACCGTGTTCGTAATAAAATAGTCTTTATTTTGGCATAATGTTTATTTATTAACCAGACCAGTGCAAATCACTAATATCGATGTACCCGTGCCGATTTCATTCTAAATTTTTCATATTAACCGGTTGAGCTAAGTTTGCACCTGGTTTCTTTGGCATCACATACCAACCAGGTGCAAACTTAACGCAACCGGGATTGAAGGGCTTTGACTTTTTAAAACTCGGCAACCGGAATTCAGGACTGATTTTTCACAGGCAACCCTATATCACCGTGTTCGTAATAAAATAATCTTTATTTTGGCATAAAGTTTATTCATTAACCAGACCAGTGCAAATTACTAATATGATGTACCTGTTTATGCCTGGCAACCCAAAAGTTATGACGGGAAAAATATAGGCAACCTAACGTTTGCATATTCTATAGGCTTCATATTTTTGATTGGTATGTCATTTGTCTATTAAAAAAAACGGTGAAAAGTTAAAAAAAAATTTTTTTTGACGTGACAACGTCTTATAAATTGGTTTGCCGGGTGACACTTCAAGAAACTGCGTTACGCTCCGCTCACGTTATGCGCTCACAATGAGAGCGAGTGAGAGGCACGCGTCCCCGAAGATTCCGAAGTCGTTGTCACGTAAAACTTTCGCCCGTATACGCCGACTTTACAGGCAACCAATTTTTAATTTTTAATTAATCATATTCTGGACTGAATTTTTTTAGGCAACCCACTTGCAATATATTTATTAACATATTTAATTCAATATAAAATACTTTTCATCTATTAACCAGCTCGCTGAAGGTTGTTATATACTGGGATCCCCTACTATGTATTAAAAAAACTGGCCAAGAGCATGTCGGACCATGCTCAGTGTAGGGTTCCATAGCCGTAACTATAAGGTAAAAAATACGATGTAAAAAAAGTACAACAACAAAAGAGCGTATCTTCATAGCAATTACGTCCTTTTGTTGAGAAGCGCAGTTTATCGGCAATAACTCAAAAACGGTTAATCCGATCTTGTTGAAAATAATTTTCGTTGAAAGTATTAATTGAGCGTTATCTTTGTAATTTTTTTTATATTTTTCGGACACACGGTTTAGAAGATAGAGGGGGGGGACACAATTTTCACAACTTTCGGACCGATTATTTCCAAAGGTATTCACTTAATCAAAAACATTACTTAAGCTCCTTAAAATGTTTTCAAAAGAGCTGTCGAACTATGTACCACACGTTGACATTTTCTGAAAAAAAATTTTTTTAGCTTCTGTTACATGTATGGAGTGCCCCCCCTAGATTTTTTTATTTTTATTATTTAACTACCAAACTTAGTTGCGGCATCTACAAGACATCTATATTCCAAATTTCATCAGTATAGGTCTTGTAGTTTTTGAGTAAAATGCCTGTGACATACGGACGGACGGACGGACGGACGGACGGACGGACGGACGGACGGACATGACGAAACTATAAGGGTTCCTTTTTAGCCATTTTGGCTACGGAACCCTAAAAACGGCATTTGATACACGTGCGGAAGTGTAATTTCCACTCGTCCCGAGTATTTACCCTCGCCTGGCCGCTCGGGCCAATACACTTCGGGACTCGTGAAAAATGACATACTTTGCGGTGTGTGCATATTGGTGCCCATATTGCAAACAACCATGTGCTCTAATTAACTGTAACTTTTTAAACTGTTCCTACTTGTAACAACATTTACTCCACTCTGGCGTATATACCTAAGCTAACTGCATGCTGTGTTTGCCTATAAATAGTTGTACACTTATCCTAATACCCTATGATCTAAGTGTTGTGGTGTAATAACTGTTGGCGAACATTAAATCAATAAATAAATAAATCACTGTAGATTTTTAGCCTACAAAATATTGAGCCAATCTGATACGCCTATAATTGAATTCAGAAATTGTATAGGATAATGTCGTACTCTAGCTTGCTCTTATGATGACAGTATGCTATACGTCATTGGACCTTAGGTGGGTTGGAAATTAAATTCCTTGACTGTACGATGTTTTAAGCTTGATTGGCTCCAAAAACTAATCTATGTTACCTGGTTAAATAACGCATGAGGCAATCCGAGTTGCCCCGAGTTCGCTCCCAGAGGGCGTTGTGTATTCCAGAGTTAGTACAGTTTTGCACTATAGTTGTGCACTAACATAATACGCAACAAAATGGAGGCGCAGTTTCAAAACAAATAGTATTACGTATAATTTAATGAGGGGTCTTAAAACACGAGTGTGGTAAGAGCCGAAAGCGAGTTTCATAATAAGATCGCACGAGTGTTTTTAAGGCCTAATTAATGTACAATATGTTATCTACACACATATAAAAAGAACACCGACTCAAGTAGTTTTGTCTGCGGCATCATGGTTTTATAGGTCCATTCAGTTTTTGACAAAAGTTATTTCTAGTCTCTGTTTTTGTCACCATAGCTTATTCGTGGTACAATAAGGATCATCATCATCATCATTTCAGCTATAGCACGTCCTCTGCCGGATACAGGGCTCCTCAATACATTTCCAAATGGATTGGATAGAAGTGACCCGCATACAGCGAGTCTCCGCAACCCTTACTGCGCAGTCGGCGTGCAGTTGTGATGCAGTTCCCATACAAATCGGGAGTTGCAGTTGGGTTGCAGTCCGTCTGTATCGGCCCTAACCAGGTCATCCGACAAACTTAAGACCTTACAATAACGATACTAAAATAGTACATTAAGAAGATGGTCATTACAGTCGAGGCTGTGTTGCATAGCCCGAGCCGTTAGGCGAGGGCTGTATAGCCTCGATTGTAATGACCAATGCCCATGAGTGTCATACGACGTTTTTCAACACACTTGCGAATAAAAAATAATACTTATCATTTAGAATTTCTGTTTTGTACATATTTATTTAGTGGTTTATCTATCCTCGTGTATCGTCACCTCGTCGTGTGGTGTCGGTGTAGTCATGAACACGCTGCGCGGGGATAATATCCGCACGCCGAGTCCCACGACGACGTGCTCTCATTAGTCAATTGGCGGTAATTACAGCACTTGTGCGGTAATGTAAAGTAATAAGCTGCGTTCCGCGCATAAGAACCACCAAATAAGAGCGACTTCATGAGCAAGTGTGTTGAAATAGTACATTACATAACTAGGGTGGTAATACAAAGAAAGGCTGATATCGCAGAAGTTTGCGGCCCGAGCTGCAAGCGAGGGACGTAAATATGCGATCGAGGGCTTTCTTTATTACTTCCCGTGTTGTGTACATCATTTTATGTCTACACTTGGAAAAAGTCACTTTATGGCCAGGTGTGGCATGAACGAATATAATGTACGAACGTATGACATAGGCGTTCCTTTTCTCTACTGACCGTACTATTATAAAAAACTTTAATATTGATCTGTATCCAATCTCAATCTCCGTGAATTGGTAGGCGGGCAATATAACAAAACCAGTTTTCGCTACCATTTGTCTTCGTTCCGTTTATTACTAGTGATGTGCCGACTACGGATTTTGTCGACTTGTTTTTAATACGTTCGCCGGCGGTAACGGGTATCACCGTAAAGTGTGAACCACGCTATATGACGGTTAGGCCAATGCAGTATTTATTCGCGATTGCCTATAAGTCAGTAAAGTGCTTGCCGATCAAAACCCATACTATTATTACGGAGCAAATGTTTACTGTCATGTGGGGCACAACAACGATGACACTACCGTCAAAACAGAGTGTAATCTTAAACTCGAGTTTGGCTCTTGACTCACACAGATGCAACGCATCTGTGTAAGTCAACACACATGGCGCAGTACGGCGCTCGCCGCTGTCGTTATATAAGATAATATATAGGGCGAAATTTTACTGTCATTATTGTACATTAAAATTGGATGACTCGGACAGAGTTTCGGTGGAGTAGTTGTTAACACGCCTGTGTTCGGCCCGGATAGCCGAGATGATGCAGGTTCGAATCCTACCCGGACATATATTTTTTTAAATTTTCCTCTTCTAATAAAATATTCTAATTGGGGTACCGCAGGCGAACGTGTAAACTTGTTTATGCCACGCCTGGCCATAAAGTGGCTTTTTCCGCACGCTGCGCGTACGGAAAAAGTCGCTTTCTGGCCAAGTGTAGACATAAAATGATGTACACAACACGGGAGGTAATAAAGAAAGCCCTCGATCGCATATTTACGTCCCTCGCTTGCAGCTCGGGCCGCAAACTTCCGCGATCTCGGCCTTTCCTTGTATTACTACCCTAGTTGTGTAAACTATAAGTGACGTTCACTGAGAGCATTCGACGAGCGTCGAATATCGAAGTGTTGTGGACGTTGACTCGGCTCAAGCAAAGTAAAGACGAACAAGTAGTCCAACTTCAGCTGTTTAGGAGCGCGCGACACGTATTCACACAGACGCGCGATGAAGCGCACGTACGCACGACGAAGGTGCTGCCAACTGGTGCCGCTAGAGGTGTGCGCCGATGGCTAAATCGTCGGCGGCGGACGCCGGTCAAAAATTGACCGGCGGCGGCGGCGTAATCGGCGTGATCGGCGTGGTAAACAAAATAAGTAATTATGCATATATTACAGTACATTTTTAGACATATAGTGAAACGGTCGGGCTCTATGAGCATCATTCGGTCGTTCGTTTCAAATAGTAAGAAAAATTATAACTCGTCTTCTTTTTAAAAGCAGTAGTTCCATAAAATGGCCAAGTCATACTTATTGACCAAAATATAGGGCTTAATGAGTTAGCGCCTTAAGCTTGTCTTTATGAGATCTGGTAACTTTTTCACTGTGAACATGGAAGTAGCAGTATTTTACTACCCATTTTATATTCAATGTTTTTGGTGGAATTGCAATTTTTTTAAAGTTAAGATAGTAGTCCCTCATTGCTGAGGGTCCTGAAATTTCCGTGACTTCCGCTTCTTTCTGACGGTGTCTCAGCGTCTGTGTCTGTTCTTGGCATCGTGTAGTGCATCTGCCGCCTCTAGGTTGTTTGCCATAAATCTTGCCAGTAACGATAAGTTGTTCAAGATTGTGGCCTTCTTTCCTGCCTATGTGACCGAAAAACTTATTCTGCGTAGACAGATGGTTGATGGTTGATCTTGATGTTCAATTTGCATAATATAGATGCATTTGTGCGAAGAGCTGTCCAAGAAAATTGAAGCATTTTCCTCCAGCACCACATCTGGAAACATCAATGTGATCACGATCAGTCTTTGTCAGAATCCAAGTCTCAGCTCCGTAGCTAAATATGGAGAAGACTAAGAACTAAATTAATTTTAGTTTAGCGTGAGATGTTGCAATTCTTTCATAAATCTTGCAGCACGGACATTGCACTTTTGGCCATTCCAATGCGCCTCCTAATTTCCACTTCACAAGACCTGGTATTGCTGATGTTCGCGCCCAAGCCCAAGCACAAGAGTACCGTGAGCTGTAGCTTTCTGCTACGATCCTCTACCTTAATCTTAGTTTTGCTTTAAATGATCTTGAGGCACATTTCCAGACTGCTCCGCTTCATTCTACCTAGGATTAAAATTTAAAATTGATTGTGGTGTCACCAATAGTTACTCCTCTCTCCCAGTTTTCGCAGACTCTCCTGATTACGTACTCTCCATAGGTATTGAATAGTATGGGTGACAGAATGCATCCTTGTCTGACGCCCATTCTGAAACTGAAAGAGTCCGAATTTGTGTAGAACACTGCTTTAAGCAGCCTGCTATTTTTTATGCGTACGATGTGACCATACACCACAACTGATGTTTCATTATGAGAGCCTCAACACCAGGCATCTTGACGCAAAGTAAAACTTTCTTACTTGGTGCTTGATCTTGACACTTAATGAGCAGAATAGATAACGGAGATCGAAGGGGTCTTCTGCTTTGTAGTAGCACTATGTTTTTGTAGAATATTAACCCACGTTAACCCAGTTAGGTTAAGATAAACTCATAATCTCAAGTTAACTCTGCCAAATCCGCCGTCTAAGTTTTCCACAGGCTGCAACTGATTTGGCTTTGTGGGAAACTATCTTGGATGTCAAAGTCACGTTGAAAGTGACTTCCTAGATACCTAAATTGCGGTACTTCTTCCAGGCCTTATAATGGAGGGCTCCAAACTATTCCTGAGCCATAAAAAGCTGAAATCTGTTCTGTCGCTTCACTGGAAGTATTGCCAATAGCTTATACCTTTCGATGTAGATAACTTACAAATATTATGAGCTATTATGATATCTCACTGTAAAAGGGGTGTTATTTATGCTTTTATTGTGCTCTAATGTACAACCAAAGATAGTTTTTCCTCCAATAATGGAGAAGATAGATAAATTGGATCATGGTCATCATAGTATTAGTTCACGCCGATTTCACGCCGGTGCAATGATCGGCGGCGGCGGCGTGGTAAAAATGGCCGGCGGCGTACGCCGCGCCGGTCAGCGCACACCTCTAGGTGCCGCCAATCTAAATCAAGTACCCTCTCATGCTGGGGCCACATTGACGGAAACGCCGTTAATTTATTGCGATGAAGGACGATTAACGTCAGTGTAGCTACGACTTACTATGTTTGACATTGGCACTTACATATCGACATTGACATTGACAGCTTGATTTGACAGGGGTGATAGTTTCCTTTATAGTCCCCTCCGTGTCTCTTTTGTCGTTTAGTGCTGCCATCTGTTGTTCGTGCGCGTTCCCTATAGCACGTTTACTTCTATCTCGATATTATATATCTGTGCTACTAGTCGCAGACTATAAATACCGGATAGTCGCGTTTACCGACTAGTAGGCACATCACTAGTTACCCCGGCCCAAGAAAGCTGCGATCGGGTAAAAACGCTTCCCAAACTTCCTACAAAGGATTGATAAAAAATGATGGCGTTCCCAACAGGGTTTCGGGACCGGAAAAGTGACCCTTATTAGCCGACTCCACAAGGAGGTTCTCAACTTGGCTGTATCTTTTTTAGGGTTTCGTAGCCAAAGGGGGCCAAACACCCAAAGGGTGAGAAACAGTACAAATAAGAACCACATTTTTATTTAAAAAAAAACCCGACCGAACTCATATACATCTACACCATACTCATATACATCTTCAAAAAGTGTTCTGTATGAATTTATTTTGAATAAAATGTTTTGACTTTTTTTGACTTTTGACATATAAGGGAACAAAAATATCTGAACACGCTTTTATGCTCCTGACAATAGAGTCGTGTTCAGATATTTTTGTTCCAGTAAGTGTGTAGATGTAAATGAACACGACTGTACATGCAACTACACGCACCTTTCGTTGTACTGCCGCGAAAGTTATAAATGTTGTTTTGTTTTGTCTTATCTAATTAACTGTACTAACACTAGACATATAAGCCATTATATTATGGACTTACTAACAACCCTATGGTTTTGAAGTCCGAAATAAATATTTTTGAAGTTGAATAGGATTTTAAGGTAAATACTCCTTTTAAACGTAAAGGGTTATTCTTCAGAAATATGTCTACGGTCACCTTATTCCTCTGGCCTTTTTTCATACTAAATCTATGGAGACAGAGGAATAAGACGCAGACATATTTCTGAAGAATAACCCTAAAATCAGCCACATTTGCATGTTGTATAACATCATATAGTGTTTGTGTAATGTACGTGTACAAAAAGCGGTCACGTTTCTTGTTACAGCAGACTTCGTTCACAGCCGATGGGGCGGCTGCTGCAGTGGCAGATATTAAGAGGAAACAGGAGGGCAGTTTTTCCATACAAACGTAGTCCCCTGTTTCCTCCCTGGTTAATGCCAGTAGAGCAATAATTTTTTGTCCAAAAATCTATGGCTCCTATTGATATGTTCCTATGTTTTCTTTTTTACAATAAATTGATTCTCAAAAGAGATATTAACCTTCAAAAACCTAAAAAAAATACCAGATTTCCCGCTGTGTTCACACATCCAGAAAACAAATTTGACTAGATTATTAAAAAAAAGGAAAAGATAGGAACACGGCCATAGCCATTCTTTAATGTTTAATGAAAACATTAGTTAAATAGGTTAAGTTTTGGGGAAGAAATCAGGGGACTACGAAACGTTGTTTTCATGAAATTTTAAAAGGTATTTTCGGTCCAAGCTGCTGTTGTCTCTATCGCGCTCTGCGGGGGAGAGGCGGGCAGTGCGGGACAGCGACACATTTTACAAACACCTAATTTTCAATTCTCTCGGCCTTACTGTTTCCTCTTAACTGTCAGCTCATTATTATAGTTCAATAAACAAGTATCGTTTTAATTACAGAATCTGCTTAATTAGCGTCTAACATTTACCTACACTTTACTATAATAGAAAGGCATTTTTTTGGATGACTGTATTTGCTTACTTCAGATGTTTTCTGTGTTTGTTCCAAAATAGCGTTGTCGATTATTAAAAAGCTAATTCACTGTACCCGAAATTAGTAAGAATTATATTTGATCCAATATGAATATACACTACTAAAGAAAAATGCACTGGTTCTCTTAGTAAAACACAAGTGTAATGACATATAAATAGTATAAGTCAAAAACATAAAGAAAAAGGTATAAAAACACAGATAAGAAAATCTTACAAAAAAGGATGTGCAGTCTTGCACAATGAAAAAACATGACGTTTCTTTATTAGTTTTTAATGCGTTTAATTACAGCACATTTTAATCTGCACCATATGACAGGTGAGCGTCATTTAATTTTTCTATGTACTTTGATTTCTTGTATCTATATATGTATATATGATCCTGTTAATATAAGCAAAATAAGAAAATACTTTAAAGTTTTCAGTTCGAAAAAAGTTGTACAGCGGACGCTTTAGGCATGATTTAGATTTCTTTATTTCATAATATTAAATAACAATATAAAGTCAACACGTATTGATTTAATATGATCGTCAAACAAATAAATAATGAAATTGGATAAAATAATGAAAATCACATAAAACAAAATAGCAAAAAAATGTTACGTCAGAAATCTATTTAGCAATGTCAATAAAAAATAGTGGAATGTTGTAGAACAGCGGTCGGCAACCTGCGGCCCGTGAACTGCTGACTTGCGGCCCGCGAGCCTCCCTGGCTATTTTGTATACACCGTGGGTACGAGTAACCGGACAGGCTTTAACTATGGATTCTAACAACCATTAGGAGTAAAAAGAGTTATGTGATGTATAGTCGAAAAACGCTTACTTTCAGAGATATTCATTATTTTTTTAATGAAAACTCCCAAGTGTGTAACAAGCCCTAATTAATATGACTAAGATAGTTTTACTAATTTTTTAAAATCCTTTAACTAAACAGCAATTAACCTTCGCAGTATTTGATGGTAAGCGACTACGAGGCCAAAAAATTGACCTTTCGTTTCCATTTAAGCTTTTTTTTTCTTTTTGATAACTTTTCCTCCAGTAAGGACATGTTTATAACGAGGGGCTGGATTTACTGATTTATTTTGTTCCATAAGACTTAATGTAAAATGACAATATTCGACCCATGTTGATATAACACTATTAACTCGTCACACCACCAGCAATTCATGGCTAGAGTATGTCGGTATAGTCCTTCCCACCCTGTATAAAGGTCGCTATATTCAGAATTGTATAAAATCACAAATTATAAACAAAGTGGCCGCACTTTGTTTTTAAGTGGCCGCACTTTGTTTATAAGTGGCCGCACTTTGTTTATAAGTGGCCGCACTTTGTTTATAAGTGGCCGCACTTTGTTTATAAGTGGCCGCACTTTATTTATAATGTGCATCAATTTCGTTAGCTACTATGTGGCCCTTGGCTACTAAAAGGTTGCCGACCGCTGTTGCTAGAGCATCATATTCATACTCGTACATGTATCTATAAAATATTTTTTCTACTTCTGTACTATCTGTCTTTTACTTAGTCACGAACACTAATATAAGAACATACATAATATGGGTTCAGAGAAGTCTATACTCTATTCCCCATAAAAGCACTTGTGTCTTTATAGTCGCAAAAAGATACTGCTAGCAGCCACAGGCTTCTAAATCTAGGTTAAACTTAGGTCAAGGATTACGCGTTCAATACTAACTTTACAATAAAAATGCACAACTACCAACTTAACAGACAAATAAATTCCTGCTGTTTTTAAGAAAAACAAAACTTTCCAAACGAAATTCTTTGATGCCAACATAAAAAAAATATACGTCAAATTAAAAACAGCAAGTATACGTCAAATTAAAAACAAAGTTTACCATGGACACATACTTATTATATTGTCAGTCATTATGTCATATTTGCCTTGTTTGCGCGCTATGTTTAATTTTGTATTTTATATTTTAAAACCTAGCCGTAGAAAAAGTATTGTATGTAACGTTGTATAATTAAGTGAAAAAACGCTCATGGCGTCTCTATTTGCGATACTCACCGCCGCGGCGGCTCGTATCGCAACCCACGACATTCGCATTTTTTGTGCCTTCTTATACAACTATTGCATAATACGAGTAGTATTTTATGCAACAGTTGTATAAGTAGGCTCAAATGCGAATGGCGCGAGTATGGGCAATGAATTTAGTTCTGAAAGTTTTGTTTTTCTTAAAAACCGTAGGAATTTAATTGTTTGTTAAGTTGGTAGTTGTGCACTTTTATCGTAAAGTTAGAATGGAGCGCTTAATCCTTGACCTAAGTTTAGCCTGGATTTAGAAGTATGTGGCTGCTAGCAGTATCGTTTTGCGACTATAACGACACTAGTGCTGTTATAGGGAATAGAGTATAGGCTTTTCTGAACTCATATTAGGTATGTTCTTATATTAGTGTTCGTGACCAAGTAAAAGACAGATAAAAGTACAGGAGTAGAAAAAATACTATAATAATCACACATACCTACCAACAAAAAAAACTGTTTTGTTTGGTCTAATGTACGCATAGATAATACAGTCACGTTTCTTGTTAAAGGAGACTTAGTTCACAGCCGACACGACAGCTGCTGCAGTGGCAGCCAGTAAATGAGTTTGCTAAATAAGTACTTCAGTTTGTAATTTATATTATAATGAACTAGCTAGCTTTTTTATAAACACAATATTTCCTGCATCCATTATAGTGTATTCAAACCACGTTTACAACAAAAATCCATGGCATAAAAGTAAATTAACCAACCCTTATTTTATTTCTACGGAGAACCGGTTGACAATATTAGTATTTTATGCAACAGTTGTATAAGTGGGTTCAAAAAATGCGAATTGCGTGAGTTGCGATACGAGCCGCGAATGCGGCGAGTATCGCAAATAGAGACGCAATGAGCGTTTTTTGACTTAATTATACAACGTTGCATACAATACTTTTTCTACGACGAGGTTTTACATTATAAAATACAAAATTAATCATAACCTGGAAACAAGGCAAATATGACGTTTGATTGACAGTATGTGTCTATGGTAAACTTTTTTATTTTTTATTTAAAATATACTTAAATTAAAAATACTTTTTTTATGTTGGCATCAATTAATTTAGTTCGGAAAGTTATGTTTTTCTTAAAAACCGTAGGAATTTAATTGTTTGTTAAGTTGGTAGTTGTGCATTTTTACCGTAAAATTAAAATTGAGCGCTTAATCCTTGACCTAAGTTTAACCTAGATTTAGAAGTCTGTGGCTGCTAGCAATAACGTAAAGTGACTATAACGACACTAGTGCTGTTATGGGGAATAGAGTATAGACTTCTCTGAACTCATATTATGTATGTTCTTATATTAGTGTTCGTGACCAAGTAAAACACAGATAACAGTACAGGAGTAGAAAAAGTATTTTATGCAACAGTTGTATAAGTGGGTTAAAACAATGCGAATTGCGTGAGTTGCGATACGAGCCGCGAATGCGGCGAGTATCGCAAATAGAGACGCAATCAATGAGCGTTTTTTGACTTAATTATACAACGTTGCATACAATGCTTTTTCTAGGACTAGGTTTTAAATTATAAAATTAATCATAACCTGGAAACAAGCAAATATGACTGACAATATGTGTCTATGGTAAACTTTTTTTTTAATTTAAAATAAACTTAAATTAAAAATACTTTTTTTATGTCGGCATCAATGAATTTAGTTCGGAAAGTTTTGTTTTTCTTAAAAACCGTAGGAATTTAATTGTTTGTTAAGTTGGTAGTTGTGCATTTTTACCGTAAATTTAAAATTGAGCGCTTAATCCTTGACCTAAGTTTAACCTAGATTTAGAAGTCTGTGGCTGCTAGCAATAATGTTAATTGACGATAACGACACTAGTGCTGTTATGGGGAATAGAGTATAGACTTCTCTGAATTCATATTATGTATGTTCTTATATTAGTGTACGTGACCAAGTAAAAGACAGATAACAGTACAGGAGTAGAAAAATAATTTTACCTAAGTAGTTTTTCCTCACGAACGTGCACTCCTCCTAAACTTAGGCAGTCAAATATTTCTCATGACCTAGCCGTTTTTATTAAACTATGCCGTTTCGCCATCGCAGCGTTCTTTAAGTTCTCTCATTAGAAAGAGCTTTTTAATCGACTTCAGAAGGTTTTGAGAAGTTTCCACAACACGTATTTTCTGGCTTGTAAAACTTAATGGCTTTGTTTTATTGCTGTTATTAGAAGTTAGGTTGAAAAACTACAACAACGATCATGGGTTTTTTCTGTAGTTTGGTAAAAGGTATCCTATAGGTAGCAATATACAAGTTGCAGATCATTGTCAAAATTGCAGGAAATTTCTTAAAAGTTTTACAAGAATTTAATAGTACATTGTGTATCAAGGGTGGTAAGTAAGGAATTACAAACGAGTGTTTGTTACAAGGCCGAGGCGACGCCGAGGGCTTCAATAATACGAGTTGTGAGGAAGTCTAATTAAAAATAACCTTACTTAACCTACATAAAATTGTAAAACAGAAAGTGACATTATATCCACAGACAATGCGAATGTCAAGTCACGTTCGGAAACCATAGCGGTAAAGACGGTTGATTTTATATTTGCATAATACTGCAATTCAGTATTTAAACATTGAATTAATGTTACAGAAATACATGTATTTGCAATAACAATTCTCTTTAAATAAATATTTCAGTGAAAAAAGTTAAAAAAGTAAGTAGGCGGTTCCTTTGAAGATAACAAATAAGAGTAAAACAGAACCAACGTTTTCAAATTATTTTTAATTAGCTAGGGCGTAATAGGTCATTTACGGCCCGCAGAACCTACGTGTAATGACACCATTTTCGAGCAAGTGTGATGAAAAACTCATTGTCGTTTAGAAAGTTTTCTGCGGCCATTTTTCAAAAAGGTATAATTAATAACTAGCATTTACCCGCGGCTTCGATTGCGTTATTCCCGTTACTGTCCCAAGGGAACTATTTACCGGTTTAAAGTATCCTATATTTTAATCCAGGACTTGGTCTATTTACATGCCGAATTTCAGCTCAATCCATCCAGTTGTTACCCCGTTATTTAGTAACAAACATCCAAACATCTTCAAAAACTTTCACATCCCACTAATACTCGTATTATAAATGGGTCAATTGCAGAAAAAATTTACCTTTTACTTTTTTTGTCTGATCATAGTGTGTCTTATACCATTTTACTAAGAATCATGAGCACTTTTCATTTATGAAATAAAAAAGCTTCTGAGTAAAATGATATAAGACACACCATGATCAGTCAAAAAGTAAAAGGTACATTTTTTTCTGCAATTGACCCAAATGCGAAAGCCTGTGAAGGTGTTTGGTCGTTTAGATGTTTGGATATCTCGATGTTTAGATATTTGGATGTTTGTTAATAAATAACAGGGTAACGACTGGATGGATTGAGCTGAAATTTGGCAGGCAAGTAGACCAAGTCCTGGATTGAAACATAGAATACTTTATATCCCGGTAAATAGTTCCCTTGGGACAGTAACGGGAACAACGCGGGCGAAGCCGCGGGTAAATACTAGTTAGTTTATAAAAGCCAAACATTCCTCTTCTTCCTCCTTTTTGTGTAGTCAGTTAAAAAGAAACAGATAATATTGGCCTATAAAAATGCTTAACCTAACTATACATTGGCTTCAATAAACTTCAGTACTCAATTGCGTCTAGGTATCTTAATAAAACCTCAGCGTCACCTATACAGGGTGAAATCCTTACAGTAAATCGATATCTGCCCAAGTCGAGCGAAACAGCACGGCCGTACCATCCTTTTCTCGAGCCATTCAGGCCATTTTCAACCTCCTGTAATTTTGTGGCTTTCAGGACTGTACAGACGAATGTATAGTGTAGCCCTGCTAGAGTCGGGAGTAAAACTCGAGCCGTGGTTATAAAAAAATGTAATAAAATTAAATAATAAAACTATATACAATAAAATTAAGGTGAAACGGCATTCCGTCAGTACGCAGTAGGTATGTACAAAGGAAGGTCACTGGCCTTAACGGTGCTGGGAGACTGGATGGCGGTGAAGAGTCGGGACTTCAGGATAGGTAGGTATAGGTTTTCAGTTCCTAGTTCGAAGCCAGCTCCAGACCAGTTCAGAAGCGCTATTCTGCATCAGTCGATACGATAAACGGAAGCGACTTCACACAACTTCAATCCAGTAAAAAGGGCTGGAACAATCCTCCCGTTAGCGTTTGTCTCAAACCAATCCAAGTCTCATTTATTCTTTGCCAAGACCAGTGAACATTTAATTAATAAGACTTGGATTGAGTTTGAAAGTTACAAAAAGAACATAGTAAAATATATAAAAACAAAAGTACCTGCGAAGCGGCAGCCCTTACGAGTATTTATATATCTACACAGTAATTAATATTTAAGCAGTTTAAAATATCATAATATGTCAGTCTGTTTAGCAAATAACAAGATATCACGGCAATGTGAAAAGCGACCGAAAATGTCTCCGTGAAAAAAAAGACGATCGTAAATGCTGTACGTTCGTAAAAGTTTCTAACCGGCCAGTACTGCGCCAAGGAGGTTTGCCGCGTTACAATAGACGTGAAATACTAGGTTGTAAATGAACCACTTTGACAGTTTGACAAATTAAATCTGCCGCCATAACGCAAAAGGGCACAACTAACATTATTTTTCAACACTGAGTTATATACTCGTACATATTCGGACTCAGCGAAATTTACTAAAAATCTTGGTGTCAAAAAAAATGTTATATTTGCCCTTTTCCGTTATGACAAAAATAATATATTACATACCTCTGACGATACCGCTTCAACTATAAGTTCTAAAGTTCGTTTTTGAATGCGTTAACGTTGGATACTTACTTCAGTAAAAATACATTATGAATGCGTTTAAAATCAAAGGTACTTGGGCTCCAAAATCGACGATAAATGTTACCCAGTGAATCATAATCATAATTTATTGCATAGTCATGTACCTTCATATGGTGTTACAATTTAAAGGTCAGTTCATGACGCCCTGTGAGGGGACACAATATACAAAAGCACTTGCTTAACCTAGCTTATAAGTAGTTTTCTATGTACATATTTCAGAATTTGTAACTATTAAATATATCGTCGTCTAGTATCCATGACACAAGCCTTATTGAGCTTACTATGGGGCTAGTTCGATTTGTGTAAGATTGTCCCCTAATATTTATTATTTATTTAGTTTACAATTAATAGGTATGTATTGTGTATTGCATTATTTATATATATCATTTAAGTGTAGTGTAAATTGAATAAATAAATTTAGGATATCATTATTGAATCAGCATAACCTAGTCAATTTTATTTAGTATTATAGATCGATTTAATTATTTATAATTGTCAGTTCCCGAGTTAGGTTTGATGATATGTATGTAGGTAAATATCATTGGAATCTCCACGCTATAATCTTTAGACGAAACAGGAGGGCAGTTTTTCCATACAAACGTAGTCCCCTGTTTCCTCCCTGGATAATGCCAGTAGAGCAATAATTTTTTGTCCAAAAATCTATGGCTACTATTGATATGTTCCTATGTTTTCCTTTTTACGATAAATTGATTCTCAAAAGTCAAAGTCAAAGTCAAAGTCAATCATTTATTTGTTAAAAGTGGGTTACAAAACAGGTGTTACAGGCTAAGCCTTGAAAGAAGTTCTCCAACTTTTTGCCGTTTCAGGCGTACAAATGTTTAAAGGGTGCTCGAGTAGTCACATGCCCAAATTTTAAATTAAGAAGGTATTATAGGTAACAAGGATTTCATTATTATTCTATTAAATTATGCAGTTAAATATTAATACTAAACAATAATAATCACATTTACCGAGATGAATGAAAACTTATAAATAACTTATTCATGTTTATGTCAGCTTATTAACTATGGATCATATAATTTTTGGATCATTCAAATATTCATTCATTACATCATAATAACATTTGTCTTTTAAGATTTTGCGTATCGTCTTACGAAATTTGTTGGTTGGTAGTATTTGAATTGAGTCTGGCAACTTGTTGAATAATTTGCTTCCCATGGTAAAAATGCTTTTTCTAAACATAGCACAGCGAAATAAACTCTCAAATCCACGTGCACACTACGTGGATTTGAGAGTTTATTTCGCTGTCGGAGGTTACGCTCTAGGTTTATTTTCCTTTTTTCAAAACGATCCTCGTGTTTCTTTATAAAATTTAGACACTCCATTATATATAATGAGGGAACAGTTAGAATGCCTAGATCTTTAAAGAAAGGTCTGCAACTTTCCCAAGTATGTATTCCAACAATAGCACGAATACACCTCTTTTGCATACCAAATACTTCACGCCAGTTGGTCGAATTACCCCAAAATATAATACTGTATGTAATAAGAGAATGTACATGTCCATAGTAAGCAGTGATTGCCGTTTCCTTATTTACTACTTTAACTAATTGCCTAAGAGGGTAGATAAATCTATTTATTTTAGAGCATAATTGATCTATGTTATATTTCCAATTACAGTGTTTGTCCAAAAATATTCCTAAAAATTTAATTTCTCCAACTGATTCGATTTGTTCATTTTTTAGATTAATTACAATATTAGTGGGTTTGGCTTGTGGATGCTGGAATTTCATAATTTTGGCTTTAGTGACATTTATAATTAGATTGTTGCTCTCCAGCCATTGTGCCGTGTAGGTCAAAGCGGACTTGATTTCTTGTTCCAGTGTATTTAAGTCAGTAGATTTTACTATAACTGTGCAGTCATCTGCAAATAGGACCGTTGGGTGAGGAATGTGGTTCGGAAGGTCATTTAAAAGAGATATTAACCTTCAAAAACCTAAAAAAAATGCCAGATTTTCCGCTGTGTTCACACATCCAGAAAATAAATTTGACTAGATTATTAAAAAAAAGGAAAACATAGGAACACGGCCAAGGCCTTTCTTTAATGTTTAATGAAAAAATTAGTTAAATAGGTTAAGTTTTGGGAAAGAAATCAGGGGACTACGAAACGTTGTTTTCATGAAATTTTAAAAGGTATTTTCGGTCCAAGCTGCAGTTGTCTCTATCGCGCTCTGCGCGGGAGAGGCGGGCCGTGCGGGACAGCGACACATTTTACAAATACCTAATTTTCAATTCTCTCGGCCTTACTCTTTCCTCTTAAGGAAGTAGGTACAGACCGCTTATTGTTTACCACTGTTTTTGTATAAGTTTGTATTGTAATTTATCTTCTGCTGTGCAATAAAGTATGATGGTATTGTATTGTATTGTACATGTAATAATTCTTATTTTATTTTATCCATTAATGTATCTTTGAAACGATCAAATTAGCCTCCGCCAGTCTACGGTATCGTTAGAGGTGTGTAATACTATTTAATTTGTCAAGCTGACAATGTGGTCCATTTCCAGTTTAGTATTTCACATCATGCTCATACAGTTTTTATCTACACATTCGTCTATACATTCCTGTCGACATAAAACCCACTCGGTCAATTAGCTATTGTTCGACGAGCGCCATAAGAAAAAAACTAGTTCACGACTTAAATTCCACCCTGTATAAGGGATTTTTCATTTCAACTCGAACATCTCAGTAATAACTGACAACACCAGACGGCGATCCTATTTGCGCGAAACGCACTTAAGTCCATAGGAATGTTTATACAATTCTAGACCTTATACCTAGGTAATTAGGACTATAATAGCTTCAAGTAACACTGACCTGGGTTTGGTTCGGTTGAGATAAGTTTGCACCTAGAATGTATAGTGTTGTATGTAAAGGAGGTGCAAAGTTAGATTAACCGTGACTACGGTGTAGCTGCGTAGAAGGGCTACGCCGTAGAGGGTCTACGGCTGATTGTAATTACTAATTACTTACAGCTGTTATGATGGGTTTAGACTTAACGTTTTCTTCGATATAGGTTATTTGACGTTTTCATCATAAAATCGTAGTAAAACTGTTTGTACTAAAGATTAAAAAAAAAGAAAAAGCCGGGGAGGGTTATAAGTAATCTACAACAAAGGAAAATTCTTTATTTGAAAACTATAAAATGTTACATATATAGATACAAGAAATCAAAGTACACAGAAAAATTAAATGGCACTGTGTCCTGACCTCGAATCGAACCCGGTACCTCTGGATTTCCGGCCCAGCGACTCGACCACTCGTCCACGGGAGCACCCAGCCAGCGCCCTCAATTTTGCCATCTACATTGACTTCTCTATCATTCTGGTTTAATAGGATATTAACCTAAACGCCATCTATGAGAACGTATCTCACCCCAATGCGCACCTATTACAGCTGCGACGATCGAGCGAGAGATGGCGCGACTAGTAATACTTGACATGAAAGAAACATTTTTTGTCTCTTCATTGGTTTTTAAATGCGGGTAAATTACACCACATTTTATGTTACATATACAGGTTGGGAGGGACTATACCGACATACTCCAGCCATGAATTCCTGGTGGTGTGACGAGTAAATAATGTTATATCAACATGGGTCGAATATTGTCATTTTACATTTATAGTCTTATGGAACAAAAAAAATCAGTAAATTCAGCCCCTCGTTATAAACATGTCCTTACTGGAGGAAAAGTTCCAAAGGGGAAAAAAAAGCTAAAATGGAAACGAAAGGTAAATTTTTTGGCGTCGTAGTAGCTTACAATCTAATACTGCGAAGGTTAATTGCTGTTAAGTTAAAGGATTTAAAAAAAATAGTAAAACTATCTTAGTCACATTTATTAGGGCTTTTTACACACTTGGGAGTTTTCATTTAAAAAATAATGAATATCTCTGAAAGGAAGCGTTTTTCGACTATACATCACATAACTTTTTTTACTCCTAATAGTTGTTAATAGCCACCAAGTGGGTGCCGCAAGACGGGCGACGCAGGCGGGGCAGGCCTAGACGGAGATGGCGCGATGACTTGGACGCATTCCTTAGCGACTGGCCTGAGGAGGCATCAAATAGGGAGTTGTGGAAATCAATGGGAGAGGCCTTTGCCCAGCAGTGGGACACCGCGCAGGCTATATAAAATAGTTATTAGAATCTATAGTTAAAGTTTGTCGGTATAGTATATACAGGATGAATTTTAAATCGTGAATCGTAACCACGTTTACCGGTAAAGCTACTTAAGACTAATACAGAGCACTAGTGTTAATTACAATTAAAGACCCGCTTAATTAATTATTAACAAAACGGTGGAGGCGTTTATTACCATTAATCGTAATAAAACTGAATTATTTTATGAGTAAATACGATTTTTAAATACCTACTTATGTTGACAATGTCGACGATGTTGACATTTATTGACAATAAGTACGTGCCAAAATTCTATCCAGCCAACTTCAATATTGGGAGGTTGGATATCTAATGTTGAAATTTTCATGACAAGTACGAAACATGAATGTAGGGTGACAATTAAGGTGAAATTAGGATAAATCAAATTAAAAGTGGACAAAATAAAAACGTACTTAGGTTTAAAAGCATTGTAAGTTATTGTTAACTATGTATAGACTTCAAAAAAAATATAACGGTTCACGATTTAGATACAAGAAAATTTAAATCCCAATGAAGAGACAAAAAAATGTTTCTTTCATGTCAAGTAACTATAAAATGTGTTCCTCCGCGGTTAAATAATAGGAAAGTCGGTGGAACCCCCCGGTACTGACTAAAATAACCGACTTGGTTTAACATTACATCTCAAAACTTTTTGTTATAAAAGAACTGCATTTGGAGACTTGCATCTTTTTACATGTAATGTTTTTGATGGGATCTCATTTCTTTTTGTAAGTGTTCTTCCTTTATTTCATCATTTTTGCCGAAACTAGGCCGAAACCGAAATTTCGGTCGGACTCTATACTTTTTACCCGTCTAAGCCGCAGCAAAAGAGAGAAATTACGTCAGCTCAGCGAGCGAATCACGATCGGGTCTATAATATTAGTAGATTTTTTTTAATTTTTGCTTTAATTCAAAAGTTTATAAACATTAAAAATCCAGTGTAGTCCAGTCAGAGTGGTGAATCGTTTTTCTAGTTTATTGCGTTGTATCTGAAAATCAGCGTCGCGAAGTAAGTAATTTACTTTGGGAAAGTAAATTTTTGGTCAGCCGTTATTAAAATTGATCCGCAAAAAAAAATAAGCAGTTAAATCATTTGGGCAGCATACAAAGATTTGGCTGGCAATAAATAAAATCGGGCGGCAACTCTTGTTCAGCAAACAGTTTAAAAACGGTTAGCATTTTAACCAATATTAATCTGCTTTTTTTATCATTTGGCTGCCTAATAAACAGTCGAGCTGCAAAATAATTACTTGGGTAGCAAGATTTTACAATTGGTCAGCAGAGAGTTTAATTGAGATATACAGGGTGTCACTGTGATATATACTGGGTGTCACTGTAATGTATACAGGGTGTCACTGTGATAGATACAGGATGTCACTGTGATATATACAGGTTGTCACTGTGTTATATACAACAGGGTGTCACTGTAATGTATACAGGATGTTACTGTGATATATACAGAATGTCATTGTGATATATACAGGGTGCCATTGTGCCAAACAGCTCCCAAAAATAGGTAGGTAAGGGTAATTTTTTTTTATGACCCTAAAACGAAACGGCTCCCAAAAATAGGTAGGTTAGGGTTATTTTTTTTGATGACCCTAAAAACGAAACGGCTCCCAAAATAGGTAGGTTATGGTTATTTTTTTTGATGACCCTAAAAACGAAACAGCTCCCAAAAATAGGTAAATTAGGGTTATTTTTTTTAATGGCCCTAAAAACGTAACGGTTCCCAAAAATAGGTAGGTTAGGGTTATTTTTTTTGATGACCCTAAAAACTAAATGGCTCCCAAAAATAGGTAGGTTAGGGTTATTTTTTTTAATGGCCTTAAAAACGAAACGGCTCCCAAAAATATGTAGGTTAGGGTTATTTTTTTAATGGCCTTAAAAACGAAACGGCTCCCAAAAATAGGTAGGTTAGGGTTATTTTTTTTGATGACCCTAAAAACAAAACGGTTCCCAAAAATAGGTAGGTTAGGGTTATTTTTTTTGATGACCCTAAAAACGAAACGGCTCCCAATAATAAGTAGGTTAGGGTTATTTTTTTTTTGAAGACTCTAAAAACGAAACGGCTCTCAAAAATAGGTAGTTTAGGGTTATTTTTTTTGCTGACCCTAAAAACGAAACGATACACGTTGTGAATAAATAATATAACTTCTAAACATTATGAGATGTATAAAAAATCGAAATACCTATTTTATATGAGCCCATCACAGTGACACCCTGTATACATTACAGTGACACCCTGTATATAACACAGTGACACTATGTATATATCACAGTGACACCCTGTATATATCACAGTGACATCCTGTATCTATCACAGTGACACCCTGTATATATCACAGTATCACTCTGTATCTATCACAGTGACACCCTGTATATATCACAATTACATCCTGTATCTATCACAGTTACACCCTGTATATAACACAGTGACACCCTGTATATATCACAGTGACACCCTGTATATATCACAGTGACACCTGCTACTTGACAGCTGACAATTACCGAATGACAAAATGCGCACACGATTGGCGGCAGAATAGTTGCGCCCAGTTAGGTTTTATTGCCCCCTTTTTTTTGATGAACAAAATGAAATATTTTGCTTACCTACTGATTGCTTACCAAAATTTGATTAACCGTAGATCGTTTAATGCAGCTCAAATATTTAATTTGCTGACCAAAATAATTTAGAGCAGATCAGTATATCATTAATTGCAGCCTGATTTATAAATGTTTGCTAACCATAAGTTGCTTACCAACTAGCTATTTTGGCTGACCAAATACATATTTCTGCTGACCAAAATATGAATATTTTGCTGATCGATTAAATGATACCCTTTACTTTGTGGCATTAAGCTGAGGGGCGACCTTTTTAGGATATATTTTTTTTATTATATTAATTTTGTAAATGTTTTAATAAGTTTGTGCTAAATAAACGTATTTATGCCACACCTGGCCATAAAGTGACTTTTTCCGCACGCTGCGCGTACGGAAAAAGCCGCTTTCTGGCAGTGTCGACATAAAATGATGTACACAAGACGGGAGGTAAAAAAGAAAGCCCTCTATCGCATATTAACGTCCGTCGCTTGCAGCTCGGGCCGCAAACTTCTGCGATCTCCGCCTTTCTTTGTATTACCACCCTAGTTATGTAATGTACTATTCTTTCTTTCTATCTTAGTATAATAGCAGTAATTTTTCTTCCTACAAAAAGTAAATCGCGCGCTTGAATGTGTGCGCGCCGTGTACGAACGCACTACAAGCAAAGATATAAGATTGATCGCGAAAAAGAAGAAGAAACGCCCGATCGTGCATCTGTGTGAATACGTGTCGCGCGCTTTTTGGCCGACTGTACTCAGAGCTTTACCAGTGTTCCGGAATAAATAGATTATGGACGGCGGAAGTCCCAAATGAGGATAATTGATGGAACAATACATTTAAATACCTACTTTGTAAGCGTTATTGACGGCCTCTGGCACGTTATTGAATGAGCAAGCGAAGTAAATGGGCCACTGTTTAAAGACGCAGTATTTTGACATTAAGAGATCCTTTGCATCTCCAAACCGCAAACGTGTTTTTTACATCTCCAGTAATTTTAGTATACATCTACTCGGTGGAAAATAATAACCCGATAAACTTTAATCGTAGATTCTAACGGCTATTGGGTGTAAAAAAAAGTAATTTTATTATGTATAATCGAGAAACGCTTACTTTCCAAGATATTCATTATAATTAAATTAAAAAAATCCCAAGTTTGTAATAAGCCCTCATAAATGTAATTTTTACTTTTGCTTTTTATTCCGTTAGCTAAACAGCAATTAACCTCCATAGCATTTGATGTTACATGACTAGGGCAGGCAATACCGGTTTTGCTTGTATGGGCCAATACTGAAAAACCGGTTTTTCGGTATTGGCCCATACAAGTAAAACCGGTATTGCATGCCCTATACATGACTATGAGGCCCAAAATTTGTTTTCATTTTAATTATTTTTCCTTTCTGATATTTTTTCCTCTTGTAAGGACATTTTACAAGGAGGGGCGGTATTCACTAAGTAGTTTATTTTATTCCATACGACTATTAATGTAAACTGACAAATTTCGACCTATGTTGATATAACGTTATTTACCTGTAATACCATGAGGAATGCGTGGTTAAAACTTGTCGGGTTTCACCGTGTATTTGTTTCCTTTTTTGTGACTTCGGCCGTTTGCCAACGCAGTATTTTGATATTTGGAGATCCTTTACACCTCCAAAACACAAATTTCTTTGACCACGGAGACCTTGGAGCTGGTGTAAGCTGATCGAGTAAAGTGGCGTGTTCTTGTCTTCGAGGCCAAGATCACAGAAGTATACCGAGGTAGGCGTCCATAGGCTGCGGTGACTGCTTACCATAAGGCAGGCCATACGCTTGTTTTCCACCCCAGTTGTATAAAAAAAAGATAGAACGAAATATTCCGTCGATTTGTATGGGAACCAAACGTGTAAGATTGCGGTAGACGTTTGACGTCAAGAGTGTAATTTAGTGATGGGAAACATAATCCAT
Organism: Eudemis profundana; assembly: GCA_947034925.1. Lineage (NCBI taxonomy): Eukaryota > Metazoa > Arthropoda > Insecta > Lepidoptera > Tortricidae > Eudemis > Eudemis profundana. The sequence continues at coordinate 2,780,250 of OX344817.1, read as the reverse complement.
TTCATTAGGTGGTATTTGAATAATTAAGTATGAAGGCGGGTCACCGCCGACGTCAGGGTTGGCCATAGCTTCGTGAGGATTTGGCAGCCGAGAAACAGGAACAGAGGCAATTCGTCGCTTGGATTCGTGGTGCGTTTCCGTTGACGTACGAAAAAGTCATCCGTAAACAGCAAACCAACGATACGACGCTTTGCCAGAATGACAGCTTGTCAATCTCGTTCCAAAATAGCATCAAAGAGGCGCAATGCGCCGTCACGGCCAGACTGACATGCGACCGTCCTCGGGCGCTTTAGATTGCAGACCTGTAACAATCACACAATCAATCGAACAAGAATCAGCAATCCTACTTGCTGAAAATCTCGCTCGTCCACCCTGACAAAGTGTTAGCTGTTGCTGACGTGATAGCGTCGTTATCATTGTAACCTAACCGTAACACCAACCGCAGTTGCATCATCAATATCTCAAGGAAGCACTCCTATGTCCCCTCAATCAACCCCGCAGGGTCTGGCCCGGACGATACGGCCTCATCAGCTTGGACCGGACAGGTGTGTCCTTTCGACCAGTGGACACTCCAAACGAATGTGTCCCTTCCAACCAGCTGCCGCGCACGGCAGCATGGCCCGGCACGACATTCTCGTTTTGACAACCTTTGCATAACCTGATGACTCCTTCTAAATTACAGTTAACGTATCACAATTAGTTCGTGTATTAAGGTGTTTTTACCTTCTTTTTCCTACGCCGTCACGGTTTTCTACTCACTACATTAAACTTTTTAGAGATTTCCACCAGCCCTTCATAACCCTGAACCCTGGCTCTCTCGTGCGTGTATTAAGATATGGCACGAACCGGTCATGTTTGTCGGCTCGTAACAGTTATTATCTGACTAAACAATGCTGCACTAGGTTGAAAATTTAAAACGATGAAAAAGCTTACTTTGCGATCAAGTAATAACAGAAAGTTACAATTAATGTGATTCGATTTAACACTGATCGTTCTTGTGGGTGAATTTACTAAAAAAAAACATTTTGTACGATTAAAAAAATAACAACAAAATCAACCCAAAATCGCAATATTTCTCATGCCACAACACGGCTGGTTTTGATTTTAAGGGATTATTCGCTAAACAAAGAAGTGTTTAAAATAATTCTATAAAACGTGGGTTTCATAGACCAGGAATAAGTTTTTAGTACTTACATACACACTAATTGATTCAAATCATGAAGCAAACAATTGTGCCAAATAATCATTCATCGGTTATTTCGTATTTCTTTAAATGAAAATATTATTAGCGGTAGGAGAAATGTTATTCCCGACTATCCGTTCGCCGTTCTTTATGCGCTCGTGAATGCTCAACTAAGAAGAACGTTTTTGTCTCAAAAATGTATCAACATTTGTGCGTCACCCCTCACACGTATCACGATTCTCTTAATTCTTATTTTTCATCATTACTCCATGAACATTAATTTAAATTATGACCAAAGTGTTTCATGTTATAATAAATTAGTAACAATTTACTGACATTCTAGTTCGGAGTTTATTTAAGCGCAATCATGCACATTACGTGTTTTTTTTTTCTGACCATCATTCTCCTTAGCAACACTGCCCAGCGTAATGACTTTTATTCAGAATAGGGCACACTATTCCATCACAATAATTATGTAAATAATACTGTCAATAACAGCATTTTTGGTAACCGACCTGTGGAAGCGGAAAGGCTGACCTGAGGCAGTCATTTATTTATTTTGATTAAATTTAGTGATAAATAATCAGATTAACTTGAATGTACCTCGGGATTCAACAATCTTCGCGCAAAAAACTTTGACTGCGACAAAAAACAAGTAATTTCTAACCGGTGAATTGTTCTCCTTGAAAAACATCAAAACGAGTGGAGGTTTGTATGCAGGCGTGAAGAGAGCGGCTTCGATAACCCAAGAAAAAAAATTAACTTCCACAATAGTGAATTCTTGATTTGATGAACGGCCCTCCTAAACGGTGATAGCTCGCCACAGGGTGCTCGACCAAATGTCTTTATCCATGTTATATATGACCTTTATAGTATACCAAAATCACCAATAAAGTAGTATTTTTTTAAGCTAAGGCAAAATTGTAACTAAAATGACGGACAAACAATACGGACAAATGATTTTACTATTATCTATTTCTTGCGTTAATGACATAAATTGTCAAGGCTCGTTATTCTCACCAAAGCGTTATCGAAATCTCAGCAATCGTCGTTCTCCTCACGCTTTATCATCATTCTTAACATGTTTTTACAACTATATTTTTAGACAAAACATGTTTTATGACACGTGCCTTTATTGCAAATCGTTATATTAAGGCTCGTCATCGAAAATTTAAGCTATTTTTTAGTGAGATTTTTGTAAAATCTGCATTATGAGATGGGCTGCTTTTCAGATATATGTTTTTTGACTATATAACCTATTCAGTGATTACGGTGGAAACATGTTTGCTTAAAATTTCTTCGATAGATAAGAGATCCGAAAATGCGTCTTCAAATTCCGTTTTTTGTGTAGTATGAACAAACAACCGATTAATAAACGGTAAAATTATGTAAAAATGTCATTCATGCCTTTATCTTTTAAGTGATTAAAAAAAATGTTAATAAAACATAATAATATCTTTGATTTAATCGTATTTTTATATCTGGCGCTTACGCCAAAAAACCCAGGCACGTACTGTATATGGCGTTCTCTTTCTGTGATGCGCGTGAACTATAAATGCGTCCCTTATTACAAGTAACGCCCATTCGCCGGTGAGGCTTTACAGAGGTCGGACCTGTGTTCGTTTGTCCCAGCGGCCGCGTCGCGACTAGTGGGCCATTCTGAAGGTGTAGAAAGAACTTCCTATTTTCGAGCGCGGGCACACTGTTTTTATAGCCGAACGGCTCAACGAGCGGGCGCGTAATGCACCTCGGCCAAAGTATTAGTCTATAGTTCGAATCCTCGAGATGGTCACTTTTTTTTACTTATTAATAATATGAAAACATGTTTATTATTTATGTTTTGGCATTTTTGCATTCCCTCGCTTGCAGTTCGGGCCGCAAACATCTGCGATCTCGGCCTTTCTTTGTATTACCACCCTAGTTGTGTAATGTACTATTATTTATCCATATACCTAAATATTAAAATTATAATATGTAGGTACCTACCAAACTACGTGGCGCATAACTTCGTGCGTTGCGATAAATACCTACCTACCCACAGCCAGCGGTGTACGAAAAGAATGGTCGCGTGACCTTGGTTAGAGATACCTACTGATTTTCCATCAGCGCATAATATGCTTATTTCTTTATGCTTCGAATTGATCTTCTCAATTATTAGGACATATTTTGTACCTACTTATTTTCTTAGATTGCTACAAGTACCTACTTAGTAAATGATCGCCGAAAACTAAACCTAAAACGTAATTCCATAATCTAATCAAAAGTCATATGCTGATACTGATGCTCTAATTCAACAGCATCTTCAATACTCGAAATAGCGTAGTCGGCAGTGACGAGATTTATACCCGGTGCGGCGCGTTATTGAATCGAGTTCGAGACTAGGTCATGTCACAATTTTATTAGATTTATTTCAGCAATATTTTTTTTTATTTATTTTTATTATTTTTAGTTACGTTTATTAAAATTATTTTCTAAAGAAAAAAATTAACACTTCACCCCGCACCTCCGTAGATCGGCAAACTTCGGAGATGATACATATCGCGAGATTCGAGTAGTAAGCTTTTCATTTTGATTCTCCAAAGTTTGTCATCATTATCGTCTTTCACATTTTTCACCGTATCTTCATAATTTTATTTACAGTGGAGTATTATTGTATAACCATATCAAAGTACACATGGGACTAACACTATTTAGTGCATTCTTGTCTTGTTAATATACCTAATTGTTTTGTAAAGCCGCATTTTCTAGAATTTGTCATTATTGGCAACATCATTTTCGGCAAGATTATCAGAGACACCAATGACGCGTGTTACTAAAATGACAATGTGTTAGGAGTATAATGACGATTGTTACTAATAATGATTTTAGTATATGAATTCCTAGATAATAGACGTGTATTTTATAGTTTCGAACATGTGAGTGAGTGACTGAGAGTGATTGCATGTATGAGTGAAAGTTAGTGAGAGTGTTTGAGCGTGTGTGGGTGAGTGAGTGTGTGTGAATGTGAGTGAGTGATTGTGCGGGAGTGAGTGTGTAAGTGACCGGGTGTGTGTGAATGTGAGTCAGTAACCTAGTGTGAGAGTAATTGAATGGGTGAGTATATGAACGTGAGTGAGTGTGTGAGAGTGCGTTAATGAATGTGAGTGAGTGAGAGAGTGAGTGACAGTGAGTTAGTGTGTGTGTGTGTGTGTGAGAGTAAATGAATGTTTGTGAGTGAATGAATGTGTGTGAGTGAGAGTGAGTGAGTGTGAGTAAGAGTAAAGAGCAACTGATGTTTCACTGAATTTGATGCACACTCGACAAATTTCACCTTCGTCCTCTAAAAAGAAAATCAAACATGTTTTTATAAACGACACAGATTTCATCGCGTATCTTTCGATTTTTATTTATAAAGGGCTAGGTATTACCTTAATTATTCACGCAATGATAAATATTTAAGCCCTCGTTTCTGCATATTTCAATTTAATTTAAACCATCGTTTCAGCATTCATCATTTATCAATTACCTAAACATCCGGACTATAGAAAAAACAAACTAAAACTTGAGGTAATTTAAGCACAATTACCACGTGCTAAATTCGTGGGTAGGCTAAAAATTAGTAAACAAAACGGAAATTTATCTGCAATAAATTCCGAGTCGGAAAGAAAAAAATTATGTCGTCTCAGTTACAGAGGTACCTATAAAATTCAAAGAAATCCCAATTATAGAGGTAAATAAGACGATAAAATCGAAAGAACTAGGTAATCCCAGATATAGAGGTCTGTTGTGTCCCACTAACAGAGGTCATTTTTATGTCGTCTCACTTACGGAGGCAAATAAGATGATAAAATCGAAAGAACTAATCACAGACATAGAGGTCTGTTGTGTCCCACTAACAGAGGTACCTAATTCAGTGCTTTAAGTGCAGAGACCTCAGCATGAGTTCCAGCTATGAAGGTTTCTCATTTACCCAGCTCCTAGTTATCCTGATTTCACTGTAATACATTTAGAACGTATTTCTTGGTAAATGCTGTGTGTGTGTGTTTTATAAAAAAATATTATAGTCGACAGTATTTGACAAATCTCTCATTATACAATTCTGACCGAACGTAATTATTTACATTACAACGTACATACTTAACACTATTTAGCACACTAATCGTCTATGTTATTTTCTTTGTGCCAGGTGATGATACAGATAGCACTGAAGACGATAATGTTATGAGGGAATAATTTTCGAAGTTCAATTATTACATTATTTTATTTAAGTAGGTGATCTAATTAATGATTTTTTCCCAAGTAGAACTTTTTTGTACTGAAATAAGTATTTTCATTTATATGTACACCACCATTGACAATGTCAAATTCAAAATAATTTATTTGTCCAACATAGATAATAAAGATGTTACTAGTACATTGTGTATCTAGGGCGGTAAGTAAGGAATTACAAACGAGTGTTTGTTATAAGCCCGAGGTGAAACCGAGGGCTTTAATAACACGAGTTTGTAATTCCTTTACCGCCCGTGGCACACACAATGTTCTTCATCACACTTGTGAGGAAATCTTAATAAAATAACCTTACTTTTCGATCCAGTATGACAAGAAAATATTAAAACAGACAGTGACATTTGTCACATATGTCCATAGACAATGCGAACGTTAAGTCACGTTCGGAAACCATAGCAGTACCTAACGGCCATTTTAGTTGATTTTATATTTGCAAAATAAAGAAATACATTATTTAAACATTTAATTAATGTTACCGAAATATGTGTTTATATGTATTTGCAATTACGTTATCTTTAAATAAATATTTCAGTGATAAAAGTTAAAAAAGTAAGTTGGCGTTTCCTTTGAACATGACAAATAAGAGTAAAACAGAACCAGCGTTTCAAATTTAAAAAGAAAACCATTACGCCCTAGGGCGTAATAGGACATTTACGGCCCGCAGAACCTACGTGTAATGACACCATTTTCGAGCAAGTGTAATGAAAAAATAATTACTTAGTATCACTATGTGGTACCTTGCGGCATACAAATTTAGTCGATGACATACATGCTGTTCATTTCAAACATAGAATATAGAATACAATTACTTTATTTACAATACAATTATTTTATTACGTTAGTTACAAGGTATGTCATTGTGTGGTGTTAGTTACTAAACTATTCTATATACTATCACTTAAGTATTCTTGCACAGTATAATATGCCTTTTGCGCGAGAAAGTCATGTAAGGTATTCTTGAAATCAGTTACATTGTCATGTCATTTCAAGTATTATTTCAAAAACGACATATGTGCTCAATCGTATTATAAGCGCGGTTTAATACTAGTAAACAATTAGCTTTGTCTTTTATTTTTTGACCGAAACAGGTATGTAAAGTTTCCTGGGGCTATTTGGAATACCGAAGCCTAGTTAGGTGTAATATATTCAAAACTCGGCTACTTGCACATAATAGTATATTACACAACTAGGATGGTAATACAAAGAAAGGCCGATATCGCAGAAGTTTGCGGCCCGAGCTGCAAGCGAGGGACGTAAATCTGCAATCGAGGGCTTTTTTTACTACCTCCCGTGTTATGTACGTCATTTTATGTCTACACTTGGCCAGAAAGCGGCTTTTTCCGTACGCTACGCTTACAGAAAAAGCCACTTTATGGCCAGGTGTGGCATAAAAATTATAATTCTTAGAGTTCCAAATAACCATACCTAATCAGTATTGTCGTAACTGTTTAAGAAAAGAATAAGTTTATAATATTGTCTTCGCTTTCCGCGATAATCACTCATTGTAATAAAACAACTTAAACGGATTACAACGCGTATATTACTACATTGCAGTGGCGTGGCGTCAAATATATTCTTAGAAAAGCCGAAGCAGATTTGGATTACTTTTTCTTCGGGAGTAGTAGATACTCCGGTCATATGCTTTGCAAAAATAGGCAAGCCGATGGGAATCGGGTTCTATGGAAGCCACACCACTGCTACATTGTTAAAATCCCCTTTAGGACTTAAAAATGTAGCACATAAGTGATTAACCATAAAATGTATGAAAATATAAATTCGTATGCTAAATTGACCCCTTTAACAAAGTGACCGTATGGGCACTATGTTGTATGATACAACTTTAAATTTTAGGAAGTTACGACAAATTTTTATCATCTCATAATTTTTTTTATTTGAAGTGTTATCAAAATTTCAATAGAACAGATAGAAAAGAAATACCTACTGATTCCAATGGTGTATTTAGTGTGCTTATGATAAACTGTCCCTTACGAAATTTGAAATTTCCAGTGTCGATGTATTCGAATTTTATTTTTGTCGTCCATATCATAAACCATAACAAAAAAAAACACTTAAATCAATATACATCAGACCTGATTCTCAGGTGAAAATCATTGTTGGCAACGAGCCGTCATTATTTTCTACAAAAACGTCATTATTATCATAAGGAGTCATTATCAGAAACACCATTTTAAACAAAAAAGTAAATATAATGAAAATTAATGGGTTTTGTTCCGTGCCTTTATGATAAAACGTTATGTTTTTCATGTAGGTATGTATACATCTGGCTTAATAAAGATGCTCTGTCGCGGGGTTTGTAAAATAGACATTTTTTTGGTCAAGAATAATGTTTTGAGGAGAACCGCCCACACGTTGATTTCAAATTATACATATAACTTATAATCATTATGAGCAAAATATTTATATGTAATAGCTTTATTAATTAAGTAATTCTTGGCAATAACATTATAGGTAAGTACATATAACATCTAAGTAATAACATTACGTGTACAAAAATTCGATTTTTTTATTATTATAGGCAATGTAGGTAGTAGTACTAATAAATATTCAAAAAAATTATGAGCAAAATTTTTCGGAGAAATACAAATCGTTATTTGTATAAAAAATCGAAATACCAATTTTATATGAGCCCATATGGACCCCTACTCAGAGCATGGTTCGAAAAGTTCATAGTAAACACAAGTGGTTAAAAGATATTCTACTAGGTGGCGCTACGCTGTTCAACGATTTAAAAGTTCATAATATTATAAACAGATGGCGACATTGGCGAATCCCCTTAAGGGGAGCAGCCCCGGTAGCGGGGTAATGGGAGGTGCTTAAATGAGAAATTTCTTTCAATGCCGGCCCTTAACCTCTAATCTAGAGAACACGAGAACTTGAGTTGCAATAGCATGACGTTATCACGAACGTTTCTAACAAAATGAATAATTGTCAAATATTCACCCAGTATCATAAAATTACCTACTCTTGAACTCATCCCTGTTTAGCTTTAATTACATTCGATAATATTAATAAACAGACCACCCAGACATTTAAACACTTGTGTTTGCTTGTTCGGCAAAGCTTGACTAGCATCTGTTCCATATTCTTGAAATTTTAACAGAGAATTAGACCGAAGAATAAAACACTTCTCGAGTTCAAACATGGAGAGAGTCACTGGAAAGGTTACAGTTGCGAAGTTACTGTTCGGCACAAATTAGTAGTAAGGGACATTTTGAAAAAAAAATAGCGTACGAGTCAAAATAATATCAACGAATTGTTTTCTTGTTGAAAAGGGCTAGCATTTATGAGTAAAGTCTTATTTAAATTCCCAATTTTACACAAAATATCATGAGCTACTTTAAAATGTAAACGGGGCACTTAAAGATTGGCAACGTATATGCTACTCTTCTGGTATTGCAGATATTTGTGGGCGACGATGGCTGCTCGTTTGCCACGTATTACATAAAACAGTGATCTTTCCGATCGTAGTGTGTAGCTACGACTAATATTGTAAGGCGATAGAAAGCGTGCATCCTTCCGACCACGCATGGACTGGACAGCATCTTTCTCCAACAGTCTGACAATCTAGAAAATTAGCCGAAAAACGGTACATAAACTCCATAGACTATGAAGACGCCTAAGTGACCTACTACCGAGATGTCCTACTTACACAATTTTCGAAAACTAGGCTAATGCCAATCGTACGCCTATAACCTCTAAATAAAATTAAAACAAACTTAAAGAATGCAACATCGATTTTGGCCCAGTTTACAGTTCTGCTGACGCAGATGCTGGCATGTCACATTGATTAAACGTGATACTAGTTAATAAGATTTGATTTGTATTAAACTGCATATTTAGTATGTAAATATTTAGTAGTAGATACAAATGTTTGAAAGTCCCTTTTGCCTGAGATACAGGGAATCCTAGTTCAGGCATATAGGTTCAACTCTCTAATTGTATATCTTAGTCTTTAAATGTCATTGTTGTATAATACGTTGTTTAATAAATTATTCTATTCTATTCTATTCTAACCAAAGCACTCACAACTCGACCAGTATGTCCCCAACGATACTGTCTCGTGTCGAGTTAACCTGCACGGTGTGTCCCTTCGACCAGCCCTTCAGGCATGGACCGGACGACACCCTCTCTCGAACAACTCTAACCTTCACGGTGTGTCCCTTCGACCAGCCCTTCAGGCATGGACCGGACGACACCGTCTCTCGAACAACCCTTACCCGACGACTCCATCTAAATTCTGTTTATCTCACAGCCCTGCACTCGCTCGGTCAGTTAAGCTGTGCTAGCATGACATAATTTTGGTACAACATGAAACTAAGCTATTACTAAAAAAAGCTTCCTTTAATAATCATATGTCCCACCTATCGTGTAGAAAAGTAACTGACTCACCGGGTGACATTCTCCAGGTAAACCTCTACAATTGTTGTTCGAAAAGTTTCACCTCTTTCTTTCCTGGATAACCGCAAATCTAGCAAATAATAGTCAAAGTCCTCTCTGCAGTATGTGTGGGAACTGTTTACGCATCGCCGAAGAAATCATGCGCCGCTTTCTTCATTCAGCTAGCCGATGTCCGAGAATTCCATACCAATGACATTTACCCGCAATTCTAGCATTTGCCGTTTGAGATCGCTTAAAACCGGCTTGATTTTCTGAAACATTCAGTTATTTTAATTTTTATCAAAAACAAAGATGCAGAGGGTGCGAAAGTAGCCTGAAGCTGAGAAAATATATTTCTGTCATAAAATGTTTAATTTTTTGAAACAAGCTTTTACTGCCAACTGTACCCCCCCTGTATACTCCCAAACTGCACGTCCAAACCGACCCAATGAACCCAAACACGCTGAATGTATCTTGTGTAATTTAGATTACTATACGGCTACCATACGAATCCCTCATCACATCAGCTTCACGTTATAATAATATTGTATTGTCATCTAATTTAAATATCCTAGCAAATTTTCAGCTCAATCGGAAACCGCAAAGTAGGTCAAATTTAACTTGCGAGACTTGATCACAGACACGCAGATACACAGACACCGGGACAGGTGAAACTAAGTAAATAAAAGCTTGTAAATAAATAATGATACGGCTGTGCATTGCTCGACTTGGCAGGGGCACTGCCGTGCCTTCAGATTCCGATTAAACACCTCGCGTCTAATCTGAAAAAAAACGAAACATGAAGTTGTAACCAGCTAAGCTTCCGCAGTATTGGCATGCACGTTTGAACTCGGTGCCTCAACCCGTAATTTTATCGTAATCTGATACAAACGAACTTCTATACAACTTCCTGTGGCATTTTTAGTCTGAAATACAATCATATTCCACAAGCGTAGACCATCCTGAAGTAGTTTATTTCGTTTCGAGTTTTGACACATTCTTAGGCAATAAAATCCTCTATATCTATCTGCAACGTCGGGGTAATTGTAATAGCCGTGCTGCATACGACTGGTCGCTAGTTCTTGCCGCTGGTGGTATTGCCGTTACCAGCGCACGGGCGTTGCGTTTCCATGATAATCAACAACGATATTGACACTATTTTCATGGGGCGTAGATTTGTATCCCACTTCTGATGAAGGCGGGTCACCGCCGACGTCAGGGTTGGCCATAGCTTCGTGAGGATTTGGCAGCCGAGAAACAGGAACAGAGGCAATTCGTCGCTTGGATTCGTGGTGCGTTTCCGTTGACGTACGAAAAAGTCATCCGTAAACAGCAAACCAACGATACGACGCTTTGCCAGAATGACAGCTTGTCAATCTCGTTCCAAAATAGCATCAAAGAGGCGCAATGCGCCGTCAAGTATACCATTATTATCAGATTTTTCAAACCTAATAATAATGTAGACGGCGACTGAAGTTGACGGCGAGCAAAGAAGGTCCCTGGCCCTTATTTTTAGCACGCGAGGTTCATACACTCTTTCGATTTATTTCCATATATTTCAGTGGCCAAGACTCATTTTAATTGTAGGGAAAAGCAAGCCAAACCACCTTATAAAAAAGTGTCCCAATTTTTTTTTCCATTACGTCACCATTTTGCATAGTGTTCGTATGAACGTGACGTAGTGGAAAGACAAAAATCCCATAATAATTTTGGGACTTTTTTTTTACGTATAAGGTTCAAATGTACTAACGATTCTGAGCCAGAAAAACCTCAAAAGTCCATATTTTGAGAAAGTAGCTACCCCGGTATTTTTTTTGGAAAACGCTCTTATGCAGTGTACAATATGCCTTTGCCTCTATTCTCGAGGTAGATTAAGTTATCATCACTCGATTAGCCGGGACGAGGACGAGCGGCGATCGATAGATAAGATAATTATCCAGCGAATTTCATACTAAAGGTCAATATTATCAAATAATTCAGCCAGTTATTGAAGATAGTGTGGTTGAGAGTGCTTATAAAACGCTCCTCAATTTAAGCTTTGTTTATCTTTTCCAACCTCATAAAATGGAGGAGTTTGTTGCCTTACAAAACTCCGTTATTAATGAGCCTATTTGAATTGAATAGTACATTGTGTATCTAGGGCGGTAAGTAAGGAATTACAAACGAGTGTTTGTTATAAGCCCGAGCTGAAACCGTGGGCTTTAATAACACAAGTTTGTAATTCCTTTACCGCCCGTGGCACACACAATGTTTTTCATCACACTTGTGAGGAAATCTTAATAAAATAACCTTACTAATCGCCCCAGTATGACAAGAAAATATTAAAACAGACAGTGACATTAGTGACATATATCCATAGACAATGCGAATGTCAAGTCACGTTCGGAAACCATAGCGGTAAAGACCTAAAACGGTCATTTTAGTTGATTTTATATTTGCGAAATACCGAAATACACTATTTAAACATTTAATAATTGTTACCGAAATATGTGTTTAAGTACATGTATTTGCTATAACCATTCTCTTTAAATAAATATTTCAGTGATAAAAGTAAGTTGGCGTTTCCTTTGAACACGACAAATAAGAGTAAAACAGAACCAGCGTTTCAAATTTAAAAAGAAAACCATTACGCCCCAGGGCGTAATAGGTCATTTACGGCCCGCAGAACCTACGTGTAATGAGACCATTTTCGAGCAAGTGTGATGAAAAAAATATTTATGCCACACCTGGCCATAAAGTGGCTTTTTCCGCACGCTGCGCGTACGAAAAAAGCCGCTTTCTGGCCAAGTGTAGACATAAAATGATGTACACAATACGGGAGGTAATAAAGAAAGCCCTCGATCGCATATTTACGTCCCTCGGTTGCATCGGCGATCTCGGCCTTTCTTTGTTTTACCACCCTAGCTGTGTAATGTACTATAATTGAAAAGGGTGTTGACTTTCCGTAAAACAAACTCCAAATACGTTTTGATAATTTATTCCATGAGCTACATTTAATCCAGCAGCATAATAATCGACAATACTGTTCTATTTTTAAAGTCAGGTAGTAAGTTACCGCCAAAAAGTCATAGATAATAAATTAAACTGAAAGGAGGTCAATCGCTGCTACATAAACATAGGTTTTATTGACTTTAAAATTTAATTAAAAATAAATGTAACAAGGGGGCAGTAGCGTGGCGTCCAAAGAACTCGATTCCTACCGGCTTTCCTAATATCAGGCATTGGAGCACCTTATTCTACAGCTCTTAAGGAAAGTGTAGGTACGCTAAATCTGCACCGGCTTGCCCAAGGATATCTTTTACGCCACGCCACTGCAAGGGGGTCCCATTTTTGTCAAAACCCGTTGATGTGATCCGCGGCACAGAATAAGTAATAGGGCGTTTTCCAAAATAAATCCCGGGGTAGCTACTTTCTCAAAATATGGACTTTTGAGGTTTTTCTGGCTCAGAATCGTTAGTACTTTCGAACCTCATACGTGAAAAAATGTGTCCCAAGTTTATTACCCCTTACCTATCGAAGTACCTATTTGTACGGAATCCTCGATGGGCGAGTCCGACTCGCACTTGACCGTTTTTCTGTGACTCATACATTTATTCCTTACTCCTGCCCTTATGGTGGTGTCCACGAGAATTTTGGGGAACTCCTAAAATAACGAAAGCTCAATTCAGTATTTTTAAAGTATCTCGTATATTCAGTACAAACAGCAACACAGTTAACTATACACTTCAAAAATGGGAAATACTGCAAGAAAGAGAATCACACTTGAAGGCGTCGTGTTATGCATGTGTGCGTGTGTTTATGAGTATAAATTGGCTATTATTCAAAAGAGTTTTGAAACAATAATTTTTCTTTTATGGCTGATCCAACGTCATTATTGACATTAATGCCATATTATTGAATTCGTGGAAAATAATGAATGAATAATAAATATAAATTACATTATATTGGCGCATCATATCAAAAATATGAAGCACCAATAAAAGCATTAGCAATATAATTAGTTTATTCCATCCCAACGTTCGTCTGAAAGCTAAATCATAATTTTGACAAATTCACCTGTCTTGTTGAAATAAAACCTTTATTTACAGTATGGAAAAAAAAACTTTGCCCAAACAACTACAATGACAAAGCTCAAAGGCACATTACACATACGCAAACGTTATTTGATTTGAAGTTGACATAATACAAATATATATCATCATCATTAAACTTAAGAGCTACGCTCTTGTCGGTGGAGTAATCGCCACTCTACTCTATTCTGCGCCATTTGTTTGGTTTCCTGATACGACGCGGCGCTGACTTTCTCCTTCGCTTGATTGAAGTATGTTAACCTTGGTCTACCTCTGCTTCTCTTGCCCTCAATTTTCCCCTCTAAGATGTTCACAAAGAAAGTGTCATGTCGTATCAGATGTCCAATCATCTTTCCTCTCCGGTTCTGGATTGTTTTTAGCAAACTTCTTTGTTCCTTCACCATGCTCAGAACCTCTTCATTGGTCTTTCTTTCCGTCCAGCTAATTCTTTCCATTCTCCTCCAGCACCACATCTCAAACGCTTCCAGCCTTTCTCGGTCCTTCTGTGTCAGTGTCCATGTCTCACTGCCATACAAAGCGATACTCCAGATGTACACCTTAATTAATCTTTTCTTGGCTTTTTTAGATATTTTTGCTTTGAGCAAATGCTTTTTGTTGTTGAAAGCTTTCTTAGCCATAGCGAGTCTTTGCATAATGTCTGCGGTGCATCTGGAGTCACTGGTAATTAAACTGCCCAAATATTTAAATTTATTAACCTGTTCTAGTACATTGTTTTGAACTTTAATTGGTGAATGTACCAATGTGTATTTTGATATAGTTAGGGTTTTGGTTTTATTACTGTTAATTTTAAGTCCAAATTGATTAAAGATTTCATCCATTTCTCTTACTAATTCTTGTAATTGACTACTACTTTCAGCTAGTGCCGCTATGTCGTCTGCAAACCTAATAAATTTAATATTTTTCCCATTAATTTTGACTCCCCCCAAATCCGGATTTACCTTTTTGATGGCTTGTTCTATAAATATGTTAAAAATCAGTGGTGACAGTGGACACCCCTGTCTGACGCCTTGTCTGATCTTCGCGTTTCCTATTTCTTCCCCTACTTCTATTATGGTCTCCTGGTTTCTATAAAGTTCGTAAATTATCTTCCTATCTCTATAGTCTACTCCAGCTGCGCGCAGGATATCCATCATCTTTTTCCATTCCAATTTGTCAAATGCCTTTTCGAGGTCAATAAATGCAATGTGTGTGTCTAAGTTAAGTTCCAGTCTTCTATCTGCTACTAATTTAAGTGCCAAAATTGCTTCTCTAGTTCCTCTATTTTTCCTAAAACCATATTGATCTGGGCCCAGTTGATTTTCAACTATTGGTCTTAGTCTATTTTGTATAATTTTCAGTAAGATTTTTGATGCTTGTGAAATAAGGCTTAATGTCCGGTGCTCTTCGCATTTTAAAGTATTATGTTTTTTTGGTAGCGTTACTGTTTTACTGATTTGAAAATCTATCGGTACTTGTCCTGTTATGTACATACACTGTATAATATTAAAAATTTCGTCTAGCATATTTTCACACACTACATATTTAATCATTTCGATGTATATTTGATCAACTCCTGCTGCTTTGCCATTTTGGATACTTCTTGGCCTTGACAAATTCTTCCTTCATTATAGCTGGACCCTTCTCATCCTCACCTACAGTTTGTTCATCCTCAATATCTCCTTCATCTAATCCTTCTCCTTTATAAAGTTCCTCTATATATCTGATCCATCTTTGTAATATATCTCTATTGTTTATTAAAATGTCCCCTTCTTCATCCAAAATTGTTAAGCTTTTTGTACCATGCTTTTTATCTAAACTTCTTATTATATTATATGCCTTGTCCATTTGTCCTTTTTGCATATATTCATCTATTTCTTTGCAAATTTGTAGTGTGTCATTCTCTTTACATTCCCTGCATTTAGTTGTAATTTTGTTAGTTAGTCTTTTGTATTCCTGTATACTTCTGTCATCAGTTTTGTTTCTCAGTTTCCTCCTTTCTATCATTAAATCAACAATTTCTTTAGTTAGCCAGTTTTTCCTTGGTGTGAGTTTCTCTTTTTCTAAGCATTCCTCTGCCGATATACGTAGAATATCTCTAATTTCTCCCCACTTCTCGTTAAAACTAAGATTATTATATGTAATATTATCTTTTGCACTCTTATATTCTTCTAATTTTTTACCTACTTTATTACTAAATTGCACTCTACAAGTATTATTATCTTTATCATTAAGCTTCTTGAGATCAAGTTTCTTTGGTTTACGTTTTCGGTTTTGTTTTCTTATATCAAAGTTATGTTTGCTAAGTAGTAAATTGTGATCAGTATTGAGATCCGCTCCCGGTAATGTTTTGCAAGAGGTTACTTGGTTCCTGTATCTTGATTTTACTAATATGTAGTCTATTTGGTATCGTCCTAGGTCTCCTGGCATTTTCCATGTATATAATCTTCTTTTCGGGAGCTTAAAATATGTATTACTGATAACTAAGTTATTTTCTTTACAAAATTGCACCATTCTATTCCCTCTACTGTTTCGTTTTCCTAGACCGAATTTCCCCACGATATTTTCTTCTGCTCCTTCCCCCACCACTGAATTAAAATCTCCCATCACTATGAGATTTTCTTTCTCTTTAACTACATCTAATATTGTATCTAGCTCATTGTACATTTCTTCTATTTCATCATCGCTATAACTTCCAGTAGGCATATAAACTTGTACTATTAATGTGTCTGCAGGTTGAGATTTAATTTTGACAGCAGTTATGCGATCGCTATGGTGTATTGTGTTCTCTACTAAATTTCCCCATTTTTTATTTAATACTATAGCTGTTCCGTTAGCTCCTTGTTTTTCTCCTGTATATATAATCCTAAAGTCTCCATCCCAGTAATCTCCACTTCCCTCCCATCTTATCTCACACAACCCTAAAATGTCTATTTTCAACCTTTCCATCTCCGTCTTCATTTCTTCTACCTTTCCCTCCGCAAGCATCGTCCTCACATTCCAAGTCCCTATCTGGCAAGGATTTCGCATGATGACGACCGATTCAGCCTTGCGTCTGCATCTGCCGGACTCAGACCGCCACGGCATTTTACTTCGTGGAAGCCCGTTGTCAAGAACCTCTTTTCTATTATTGAACATTCTCATTACTCCATATTTGAGGAAGTTCTAGTGCGGTAGTGTCCTCACTTGCTTTCCGCACCGCAGCTCAGTAGTCGGGTATCCGCCTACTGATTTCTAGTCAGAAGCCCTTCCAGAATCCATTTCTTATATATATATATATATATATATATATATATATATATATATATATATATATATATATCTCTTTCAATCGTTATCATTTTCTCTCTGCTCTGTCTTTAATGGGCAGTTAAGTGTGTTGCTGTTTGTACCATAGATGGTACTGAATGGTAATTTTATGAATTCCCTTTTTCTAGAAAAGTTCTTCGGAGTCGGTTAATCAAATGCCCCGTTGACTGGTCTAGATTCAGTTGCAGCTAGATAGTAATTTACCTAAAGCTGTTTCTTAAGTTATATTTACGACCTCTTTTATAGCCTGTTTCAGTATATTGAGGATAATTTAAACTTTTGTAGAGAGTACTATTTTAATAGCAAATAGAAGATAAGACTTATCCTAAGGACTTAGCCATAAACCGGGACCGGGACTGGCGACTTGGTTCGACCCCAAGCGCCCCGCGGCCCCCCCAAGGTGGTCCGGCCAGCGACCTGTTTCGGCCCCAGGGAACGCCAAGCCCCCACCTGGTGCAACTTTTGCCACGCCCAATAAGGGTTGCAAGTTTGTCAGGTTTCAAAAAAACTCTGAAAATGACCCTCAATTGAATAAGGCTTATGTTTAACGGATCACCAGATATAGTAACTTTTTACTACCGAAAATAGTAAACGATCACCAAAAATTAAAACTCCATTTTAATGTGAAATAATAACCAAAATTATAATATCTTACTATCATATTAAAGAAAATGTTTCCAAACTACTCATTGCTACCCCAAAAATAGTTAATGAGCGCCAAAATTTAAACTCCATTTTTATGTACAATCATAACCCAAATTATATCATCTTGCTAACCTATTAAAAACACAAGACTCCAAACTAATCATGGTTAACCCAAAAATGTTTTATGACCACCAGTATTTTAACCAAATTTTAATTTAAAATGTCAAGCAAATATTTAATATCTCGTTATCCTAGTAAAGTAACCGATCTCATCCAGCAGGACGTTGGGACGATACCGCGAGGAGTATGCAAGTCTCAACATCTTCCAGAGGGGGCTTAGCCTACCCTGTTTCCAGTATTCCGGAAAGATCCCCCTCCTTTAGGCAGTAACAGGCCAGGTAATATAGGCCATCCCCATGGATGACCTTACAAGTTAGTGGCTATATTGTATAGCCAAAAACTCCTCTCGCGCTTGGTCTTTTCTCCCCCAACCAGCCGCTGATCGCCTTTGAGTGGTTTCTGCATGAGCCGGATGGAGTGCTGCAGAGAGCCGCCCCAGTGCTAACAATGTCATCCCATCGGACCACCCTGTCTCGGAGGTAGTCCTGCACTATAGACGCCGGAGATATCTCAGCATAAATACATTCTTGACGTCTAGTGAGATTTCGAGGACTATCTCCCCTCTCTCAACTGCCTTTTTGCACCGAACCTTGAGTGCGGCCAGGGCATCAATCGCAGATCGTCACGCCCTGAATCCGAACTGAGCCTCGGCAAGATTTGGCCCAATTTCCTTCAGGTGTTGAACGAGGCGGTTTGCGAGAATCTTCTCTAGCATACCCACCTCGTCTAATAGCACTATGGGCCTAGAGGCTCCCGGTAACACTGGCGGTCGGCCTTCTTTAGGAATGACGACAAGGTGGCCCTCCTTCCATATTTTCGGTAAGCGTCCGACACGGAGACATGTGTCGAACACTCTCCGAAGCCAGTCCTCCAGTTCGCTTGCCACGATAAGAAGCACCCTTCCCAGCACTCCGTCGGGTCCTGGTGCGGTTTTTCTCCCTCGTAAAGTGCCACCATAAGTTCCCCGCCTCTAATCGGTGGGATCTCCTCGGTCACCACCTCTAGTTGGGAGGGAGAGACCATAATGGGAGGGTGGTGGCCCGTGGGTTCCGGGAACAATTCATCCGCTACTCTCTTCACGATGGCTGGCTCTAGAGCTTCCGTTGGTGGGGTGCATACAGCACGTAGTTCTTTGTGCGCTACTCGGTAAGGCGTCCCTATGGTCACCGTTAAGGCCCTCCAGGCACACTTCACTGGCCTTGTCCCAAGGCTTATCGACCACCGCTGCTGGGATGGCTGCTGACTAATATTGGAGGGCCCAACAGTCAATGCCGATGTCCTGCGCAGCAAGGCTCTGTATAGCCCCCGTGTGGATTGACGCACTCGCCGTTCAGAATAAAGCCGCCCTAAGAAGACCTCAGAGGAGTCAGAGGGCTAGTAAGAGAAGTACAAACCTACCGCACAGTCTCATGGACGACAGCAGCGACGCTAGCGGCGGAACCTCCGTGTGATCTCCATGCTGTACATCTAGCATAATTGGCCGCGACTTCGTTTCTCGCGCGACAGAGCATCACCTGTCACTGCCACACTGTATTGAGTGGAAAGAGATAGATAGCATTTGTCGGGCGACAAAGAGTCTACTTTATTTGGTAATATGCATACATTGTATGGCAATCATAGTGGTTTTTAGGTAGAAATAGCGAATTAATTTGCTCACTAAGATTTGGTGATCATTGACTAAATTTGGCCTTTTAATACAATTTAATGTGCAGTCGTTACTAAAACAGCTAGTACTATTGTAATGGTAGAATTATTTTTTTGGTGTTCAGTATATTTTTTTGGTAAGAGAGCTAAGGGTATCAAGGTTTTTTTTGGTGGTCATTATATTTAACCCCATTGGATAATGTCCACATATTATGTGTAATCATAATTGTATTGTACCACCAAAGTGTAACAAACGAAACTTTAACCGGTAAACCGGTGTATAAACCGATTAATTATGTGTCTAATCTGTTTTTTGCAAACTACAAAGGCAATTTTCCTATTTCCAGCCAGCAAAATGTTAATTATACTCTTAGTTTTACCAAGGTGCAGTAAAATATTTCACAACTTACCCGTCAATACCGTTCACCGTCCGTTGGTCGCTTTGATTTTGACCGCTTGACCTGCAATTGCGAACTGTTTCTGGACTAATTGTACGAATTTCTATAAAAAAATGCCGTTTTTTATTCTGCAATTTTTGCCAATTTTATGTTATTTCTACTTAATATTACGGACTTTTACAATACCGATGGGATACCAAATTGTCCCAATTTTTTTTCCTATTGTGTTACCATTTTTCCATATACTTTTCATCACACTTGCTCGTAAAGGACCAGCTCGAGCCGATTTACTTCCCGTGGGTTATAACAATCTAAAACCTCCAAGGGAGGAAAAACTTTATGAAAATCTATAACTCCCGAGGGAGTTATGAGTTTAGTTTTACAGTATAGAACCTACCCGTACTTCATTTCAGACTAAGGAGGTATCAAATCAGCCAAGGCTTATTTCACATCTTCAAAACTTGGCTACAAAACCAATTTTAGTGTGTATAAAATAGGGTCTCCCAGATTTTGCTAAAATCCAAACTGAGTCACGCTTACACTCTAATTATGTTTGTTATGTGCTAAAATGCCTGCGTTAAGTTTGCACCTGGTTAGTATGTGATGCTAAGGAAACCAGGTGCAAACATAGCTCAACCGGTTAATATGAAAAATTTAGGATGAAGTCGGCACGGGCTCCCATATACAGAATGAGCTGATTTTTGGATGAGAGGCATTTTAGCACATATCAAACATAATTAGAGGGCATGCGTTACTCAGTTTGGATTTTCGCAAAATCTGGAACACCCTAATACAAAACTTATATGGTATATTATTATGTATGGTACGAGTATACTATTATTTCAGTAATTTTTGCAATTTTATAGCAATTAAATTAATTTAGTTAAAATTTTATTTTGTAAATTGGTACAATCTGGCGGTATTGCCTTGCCTGTCAAGTTTGAAAACTAAACGCAGTTCTTGGAACACTTTTTTGCTTCTATTCGGATGGAAAGAGCTCGCAATTAGATCACATTTAGAAAACTTCACAATGCGGAAAATTGCATTTTTTTAAATGCTCAGTTTGCGGTACATTATAAATTATCGACGAGATTGGCGGGAATTCGTGAAATACCTTGTAGATCTGTGTGCCAGCTTTGTATGCACGCGCCGAAGCAAACGCAATTAAGTACCGTCCGCAGAACTCGGTAAACCTTGGACTTTGTGCCTTGTTTGCTGACCGTGCAGATTAAAGATGCTGAGAACATAGCTGAGTTCATTAAGTAAGATCTTGTTCCATTTAAATGATGTTAAAACATGTAAAAGGTGAACAAATAAGGATCAAGGGCAATCTTTGCATAAAGCAAAGAAAAGTTGATTCACCCCGATGATTCAAGGGTAAGGGGCATCCAGAGGCAGGGGTGGGGAAGTACGGCCCGTGGGCTATCTCCAGCTCGCGGGAGGGTTTCATCTAGACATGCGCGAAATGTGTCACTAAAGTGAAAAGAGTGATATGAATCTTTAGCTCTCAAAGATATGCATCACTCTTTTAGCTCAGTAACTCCGCGATAATCTTTAAAATAAAACGATACTTGCATAATTTATTATATGCTAGGTTTTTTAACCTTGGTTCTGAGTCAAAATACCCGGGTTTTACCCGACTCTAAATAAGCCGGTTACCCGGGCTTTCGGCAACCCGGGTTGCATTCCTTAGCAGTGGCGTGGCGTAAAAGATATCCTTGAGCAAGCCGGTGCAGATTTGGTGTACATTTTCTTTAAGAGCTGTAGAATAAGGTGCTCAAATGCCCGATATTAGGCAAGCCGGTAGGAATCGAGTTCTTTGGGCGCCACGCTACTTACTGTTCCTTAGTTTGTATCTCCGTTATACTACCTTATTTTCCTAGAGAACCGACTAGAGCTGTCTTTTTTTGCCGTCGCTTCTTGTTAGTTGGTCCGCTTATTTGCCGACGCTCTGCCATAATCGTCCCTTTCGCCTAACTAGCCTCGTTACGGCAATTTTCGAGTCGAGCGCTTTCTGGTACCTCGCTGAATAAAACTGGAATTAATGGGTGAAAGCGGATAATTGGGACGAAATGCATAAAATAGGAGTTAATTTGAGGACTTTCCTAAATAATGTAACTAAGACTCAAGCCAATCCATAGGATTTTACTCAGAAAACTATCGTGAGACTCGAAAATATTGAATTAAAAACAGATCACTCACGTTGTACAAAAGGCGAGACTTCCACTCGACGTGTTTCGGGAGCATTCGGTATTCCCTTATTCATGAGCGCTCGCAAATGCTGCCCGTCGAATACACCTTGTTAAAGTCTCACCTTTTTACAACGTGAGTGATCCATTTTTAATTCAATAGATTCATACTTAGGATACCAAAAAATACTGAAATTGCTATACTGTGTCGGTAATGTAATGAATCACATTATCAAAACTGTATGTTTAAAATAATGGAACCAAACTGAATACACATTTAAGAAAAAGAAAATAAAAAAAAATTAAACGATTAGAGGACCTCCTTTTTGTTAAGACAGTTAACAAGTACTATAGCTAAAATGTACATTCGATTACCAGTACTTTAAGTAGTTATCCAAACTATCCTGTACTCCACTGTTGCCCCTGCTCGTGAGGTGCGGGCAGGGTTGCGTTATGTCAGGATTCTTAGGCATTTATCAGGATTTTAGGCATTGGTCAGGATTTTTAAGCATATATCAGGAGTTCTAGGCATTTGTCAGATTTGCGACCGGACTTGAGAAGCGTCAGGATTTTACAGAAACCAAAGATCTATTGAAGAAAAACTAAATATATAGAGTGTTTTTCTACAACAGCAGTAGGTTTGAGTTTTAAGTGAAACTGTCACAAATTGTATATATTACTAAGGCGTGCAATGCCGGGAAATGTTAACTAAACTGACGTTGGAATTTACCCCATAACGCCCACTTTTAAAATCAATACGTCTTATGTATCAAATGGTGTTGATAACCAACTAAATGTTTAGTATGTGAGAGCCTAAAGTCGTTTAAAACAAATATTCATTATAATGTTTCAGTAGACGGCCATTCTCCAGAAATATGTCTGCGGTTACCTAATTACCGCGTCGCTGTTTTCATACTAAATTTACGGAGACGCGTGAATTAGACACAGACATATTTCTGGAGAATGGCCGTAGACTGCATTTTCTGATAGGTTGCATATCGTTTAAGGGTCATTCTTCAGAAATATGTCTGCGGTCACCTTATTCCTCTGGCCCTTTTTCATACTAAATGTATGGAGAATAACCCTTGACAAACATATGTGATTGGTTACAAACCTACTGACGGGAGAAATTCATTAGACGCTATAGTTTTTCTTCAGCATCACATACTCTACTCTCTTGTCTCATCACTCAACTGCTCAAAGGTTAACTGGAAGAGATCCCTCAAAGGGATAAGTTCGCCTTTGTACATATACCTTAATTTTGTAACCCTGTAATTTGTCTTATTTTGTGCAATAAAGTGTTTACATACATACATACATACTAGCGCCGCCCCCGTTAGCACTTAGTCCGTGGAGTGGTATACTTAGTATACTTTGACGAAACCAAAGTCAAATCTCTATATCGTGTCTTTTATATAATCAGTTAATCGCTCTGTAATATAAAACGACCGACCTTTTAGGATGACGCCCACAAAGGCCGCGTCCCGACTTGCCCCAGGACCCGAATGTCCTAGATTAACTTCACTCCGACATTGCTCGGGCTCAGCTAAGCTGTTGTTATATTTAAACATTTTTTTTAAAGAGAAACTGGTGAGTTTCCTCCGGCATTTCTTCTCACCAGAAGGTCAGTACCCGAAGCGCCAACAGAAAGAAATAATCCCATCAAAAACATTACATGTAAAAAGATGCAAGTCTCGCAACGCAGTTCTCCTACAACAAAAAAGTTTTGAGATGTAAAGTTAAACCAAGTCAGTATCCGAATTGCCTATTATTAGATCTATAAAATGTGTTCCTCCACGGTTAAATAATAGGCAAGTCGGTGGAAATCGAGTTCTGTTGATACCCCCCCCCGGTACTGACTTGGTTTAACTTTACATCACAAAACTTTTTTGTTGTAGGAGAACTGCGTTGCGAGACTTGCATCTTTTTACATGTAATGTTTTTGATGGGATCTCATTTCTTTTTATAAGTGGTCTGCCTTTAATTATTACATTCTAATCCATTTTTTTCAATTTGAACTGCAAAACTAACTTTTTGTAATCACATGTATTTGTATAGGATTACAAACTTATGTGTGCAGTTGTAACTGAAATTACAACATATTTAGGTTTTTAAGGACTTTACAGGCTAAAAACTAACTATGTTTAAAATATGGAGCTTGTAGGTCTGCTAGAACTACCTTAGAATTATGATATAATAATAATAATAATGTGTTTATAGTTTGTAATTTCATTTTGTATTTTACTTTTTATACATATATTGTAAAAAGCCTAATCTAAGAAAATAAAGATATAAAGAAATTATAATAATAATAATAAATTTATTTATTTCACAGAAACCTTAGTCTAATACATTCGCATATACTAAGTAACCATTCAAATAACATTCAAAGATAACATTGTGAATTATTTACAGGCTAAGGTTGCGCAATGTTAGTGCCCCGACCTCCACACTAGGATTCCCTGTGCTGTGGAAGTCACGCTCCTTCCATTGGACATACATGAGATAATTTTATTTAATTAAAAAAAGACATGCAAAATTAGATATAATATTTATGATAACATAACTATGTAAAGGTCGTTTAGATTAAGGGTTCTCAGGTTATTCGTTAGCTAGTTACAATTTCAGTTAGTTACCTCTAATATCTGTTCAGTTTTGTTATAGTTTTTTGTAGTAAGCCAGTCGGTAAGTTTCGTTTTGCAATTGTGTATTTTTAGATCTAGCAGTTTTATAATGATCAATGAATTTATGATGATCGGTGAGTGAGTCAGTCAGTCAGTGACAAAACTAAGGAACTTTGACATGCAATAGTTCTTAAACTACACGTTCAAATTGAATGATATTGAGAATATATAAGTCTTATTGACCCCTTTAAATACCTGAAATTTCAGGGTTCCAGCTTTAGCCAGTACAAAATTACGGGAGGCTGAAAATCGCCTGAATGGCTTCGAGAAAAGGATGGTACGGCCGTGCCTTTGTTTTGCTCGACTTGGCGGGGGCACTGCCGTGCCCTCAGATACATATTTAGAATCAGACTTGTAAAAGAGCCCTTGAGGGCCTACTTGCAGAAATAAACTATTCTATTTTAAGTTTCTTGCCGGAGTCTTCTTAGCTGGGCTAGGTTTAGCGAACCGCTGCGGAGGCCGCAGCGGGTTATGGCGGTCAGGATGGCGAGGGCGTACCGCACCGTCTCGCACGAGGTAGCCTGCGTATTGGCGGGAACTCCACCCTGGGACCTCGACGCTTGGGTACTGGCCGATGTTTATTGGCGTGTCACTGAAGCGCGGGCCGGGGGGATCCAGCCACCTCTGGAAGAGATCAGGCGGTGGAGACTTGACTCCCGCTGTGCCCTCATCCAGAGGTGGAAGGGAAGGCTGGAGGTGCCGAGTGCCGGCCACTGGACCATCGGAGCAATCCGGCCTGTACTCGAGAGATGGGTCGGAAGAAAAGAGGGGTTTCTCTCCTTCCACCTTACACAGGTCCTCTCGGGGCATGGTTGCTTCGGCAAATACCTGTGTAGGGTGGCGGGACGAGAACCGAATGAGGAGTGCCACGCGTGTGGCGACCCCGCAGACACGGCTCAGCACACGCTGGCGGTGTGCCCAGCGTGGGCAGAGCAGAGAGCCGCACTTGTGGCCGTGGTGGGGCACGACCTCTCCCTGCCGGCCGTGGTAGAGGCCATGGTCAGCAACGACAGGTCGTGGAAGGCGGTAGCCTCCTTCTGCGAGGACGTGATTGGGCAGAAGGAGGAGGCGGAGCGCGGCAGGGAGGAAGATCCATCCTCCCAGCCAATGCGCCGCAAACGTGTGGGGCGACGGCGGTTGGCTTACGACCGCCGACTTCCCCCATAAGGGAACCCGTGGGCGACAGGCACGGGGACGCCTGTCGCCTACACGAGGGTCCCCGAGTGGCCGGCTGCTGACCTCGGCACGCCGTAAGAGAAGAAGGGGGAGAAAGTCTCCCCGGAGACGAGTCCAGAGCTCGGACGGCCGCTGGCGAGGCTACGGTGGTGTGGTAGCACCGTTCCCGTGGTCTCGCCCTATAGCGTGGAGGCGGCAAGTAGAGGGGTTTTTAGTGGGTAAACCATGGCCGCATTAGCCATGGGAGTCCCACATAACCACTAGGGTCCGTCCCCGCACTCTAGTGGTATGCGTAACGCATTTTCCCCTCTTAAAAAAAAAAAAAAAAAAAGGTTTAGCGAACCGGCAACTAAAACTCCCATTAGTTCGGTTCACACACCCACATAAGGACAGGTTGATCCGCGTCAACCTTCCCGCTGGTCCACTGCTCACTTTGAGCAATCAGCGGAACTTCAAGATGGCCCTGGCCTAGCGTCCTGGTTCGATCCCAGGCGCTTGGACCCCCACCTAGCCCGACCCTCTCAAGGTGGTCCGGGACTAGCGATCTGGTTCGATCCCAGGTGCCCCCGGCCCCCACTTAGTCCGACCCTCTCAAGGTGGTCTGGCCAAGCGATCAGGTTCGATCCCAGGGAACGCCACGGCCAATCTAATTTTTGCAACAGTCAGAAAACTTGCAAGTTTGTCAGGCTTCAAAAAAAAGGGTGACGCCAGAATTTTAGTGAGAACATTTATCTTTATATAAAAGAAACATTTAGTTTCTTCATTGGTTTTTTTAATGCTGGTAAATTACACCACCTTAGACATGTGCGCCGATCAAAAAATTGTCGGCGGCGGCGTTTGGCCAAAAATCGGCGGCGGCGGCGTATTTTCGGCGTGAAATCGGCGTGATTGAAACATGATTTCACACAGCGAAAAACCGTAATTCAGGGACACAGTTATTTAAAATATCGCCGTACATCACCTTAAACTCTGATTTAATGTTATAAACCTATATTTTTACAAAAAAAATTGAAATAAAATGGTTAAAATTTGTGTTTTTTGCCTTTTTGGCACTAGTGATCATAACGTTACGATGCCAAAGCCATCTATATATCTTCATCTTGATTCTACATGGCACATCTTCGGCCTTTTCGAGAGGTTTTAGGCCTTATCAGACATTATTTATTCGAGTTATATGGTATGGCATTAATTACCACTTGGTTATTCGGAGCTACATCAATTAAATAGTGCTTATACGGATTTCCTCATTTCTACGGAAATACTTAGGTTCACACAGGTCATCACTGCCTGTATGAGAGAAGTTTACTGGCCAAACGCCTATAGTTACAGGATCTAAAGCATCGCGAGGATGAACTTAAGTTTTTCCAACGTTACCCAAACGTGTTACACTATGCAATAGACCAAAATTAGATTAAGTACCACAAAAAGGCTTGTTTTTTTCGATTTTTTGGGACTTTACTGTCATCTTTCGGCAGCTTCCATGTAATTCCATATTCTCCATAAGAGCGCGTGACCAAAGTACCTCGAGGCCGAATCTCTAATACGGTTCTGTACTGGAAAAACATAAGTAGCAGCAGACATAAGCAAACCACAGCTCTCAGTAGCTCTAACAAATAACTTGCCATTTACTTTGATGGACAATTTAGTTCCTCTGTTGCCCAATATCTTCCTGGACTCAAATATTGCCAAAGGCTTAGAAATGGGCCGAACTAAAAATAATAAAAAATATGCTCAACGACCCCTGTGTTTATAAGACGAAAGTTATGTCGAACTCCCTGATACCCCAGTCGCTCTTGGGGCAGTTAAACTTGAAGTTGTCTAGGACGAGAACTACGAATACACATATGTAGCTGAAACATACAGTCCAGTTCTTCTCTCTCACCATGTCTCAATGTCTCAAGAATAGTTTTTGACTAGTGACGAGATATCCAGTAGACGTATAGTCTTTCACCTTCATAAATAGGGTCGAGTCGCTCAACGTTCCATGGAGAGAGCTATGCTTGGAGTTTACGTTACCAAATTAGTAAATCCGTTTCGTTCCGTTTCCAAAGAACCTACTTAGGTAACATAACTCTAGCAAGATGAGGTGGTAATGGACTGGGCATATAGCTCGAGCAATAATGACCGATAGGATGGAAAGGTTCCCAAAGGGAGACCACGAATCTGAAGGAAGATGGAGCGTGGGTTGGCCTCCACAAAATGATCTGAGGACATGTTTAAGTTCGTCGGCATTCGATCAAGAGAAAACGTTTGCGTTGCGACTGTTCGTTCGGAATTGTTTAGGGCAGACCTATGTTCATCAATGAATGTCTCCTGATTGAGATGTTAATGATGATCTAGACCATTTTAACTAGCCTCTGCCGTCTTTTGAAATCCTACGAGAGGATAATAAGAAAAAACGGTATCCAAAAATGGGATGAACCTTGATTTCAACAGAGTATATGCCATGAACTGCTAGAACAAAGTGTTAAATAAGGTTAGATTTGATATTTGGTACGAAAATCTGCTTTTGCAATAAATTTTTATCCACGCCGATTTCACGCCGATCAGAAATCGGCGGCGGCGGCGTGGCCAAAAAAGCCGGCGGCGGCGGCGCGCCGGCGCGGCGCACACCTCTACACCACCTTTCATGTTACATATATAGATACAAGAAAACAATGCACATAGAAAAATTAAATGGCACTCACCTGAGTCCAGACCGGCAATCGAACCCGGTACCTCTGGATTTCCGGCCCAGCGCCTCAACCACTCGTCCACCGGAGCACCCAGCAAGCGCCCTCAATTTTGCCATTTACTTTGACTTTTGTATCATTCTGGTTTAATAGGATTTTAACCTACCTTTTTTGTATGTACCTACTTTGTTTTCTTGTATCTATACATAGGTAATTTCACGAGAGTTGAGGCCACTCATACAACAACACTGTCATGTAATGACAGCGGGATTTTGAAATTACTGTTCTTTTTTCGTACCTATTGCAGGTTCAAGAGTGAATTGCAAGATAGACCAAGAAGTTTGTTGAAACTTATAGCCTTGTGTTTATTTACTCACTCATTCATTTCATTCATTCGCTTTTTTGCAATGAGTACTTCATGTAGCTGTGTGTGTAATCATTCACCTCTACTGTCGTGAAATTACCTATATGTGACATTTATCTTGTTCATACGGCAACTCTAGGTGCGGGGAACCTAACGAACGGGGCTCTCCACTAAGTTGTACGTCAGCAGACTTCGCGGAGGCGGCCGAGACTTGTCCTGACAAGGGTTATATTTGTACAGGGCTTGTTTAAACAATAATTATATCTTTGAAGAGGCCGCCTACGCGGGTTTCGGGGCCACGAGAACAGCGATCCTTTTCACCCTTGACCAACCTTAAAATAAATAGCCGGACGTAGACTCGCTAACAAAGAACTGAAGCATGTCTAGTCCACCGGCTACCTATGTATAACCCAGCGGAGGCACCCTTATTTTCATACAAAAGTGGGGGACAGCTATGTCCGCTGGGTACTGCTTATTATAAACAAGTTATAATAAACAAATTATAATAAAAAATATGTACATTACGTAGCTTTATTATCTGTCTTTTAAATGAGCATACACTTCATTCAAAACGTATCCGAATAAAGATTTCCTTTCAATTTTAGTCGGAAAAGGTGAAATTTTGTTGACAAAGAAAAGTTGATTCACCCATCTACTCGTGCATACATTGCTAGATAAATATTATTGTTGATAGTACCGCAAGGCGTATTACATGATTTACAAAGGTCTGTAAGACCTACATATTTCCTCTCGAGCTTGTAATCTTGGCGGCTATGATGGGCTGACTTGGCCGCGGTTCAAATTTGGTGGTGAAAGCTCTCGAGCGGGTGAGTGGCGCATAAAAGAGCATATAGAGGTCCCTAAAACCAACATACATACGAATAAAAATATTTTTACTAAAAAAAACCCGACCGCGGTGCACTTTAACAGTACATAAAATCCGCCATTTTGTTTATTTTAACGAACTTCATACCCAGTGACACTTGCGCCATCGAGACGAATCCAATGATGTATCATTTATCAAAATCGGTTGTGCCGTTGAGTAGTTACGAACGGACACACATACATACAGGTCAAACACATTACCCTCCTTTGGGCTTCGCCGCAGTCGGGTAAAAAGTCTGATGAACTAGCTCATAAGACACCAGATTAAGTAAATTTTATCTCGGTAAAAATCTCTTAGTTTTCGAGATAATGATGTTTTTGCAAACTTCGTGCTAAGTGATACCCTGCCTCGGTGTTTTGAGTGTCATGACTAAAATATCAAGTATGTTTCAAATCTGTTTTGCTATGGATTGCCAAATAATTATATTATTGGACAAAATTCCTATTTTTGTTAATTTCTTCATACTGTGGACACAGTAGAATAACAAAAAATTGTTTTCAGATTTTTCCAAATTTCACCTCTGATTTCGAACGAGGGTGGTAAAAAAACATAACGTAAAACAATTTGCGCATTTATTGTAGTTTCTTAAATGGTATAACATTTACTGTAATATTTTTTGAGATAATGATATTTTGTTACAATATTAATTGTTATTATGTTTGTCTACCGACGATCTTATATTTCTTATACGATCCGGTTGAACTAAATTTGCACCTGGCGTCCTTGACTTCGCTTACAAATTAGGTGCAAACTTAACTTCGGAAGCTACAACTCTTTTCCTAAAATCGAGGTACTTGCGTATCCGGTCCTCTGGTGATCATAGGGTTGGCTCGTTCCTCGCTCAGCGCATAACAGGCATTGCCATCCAGCGAGGCAACGCAGCCAGCCTTATGGGCACCATATCCTCAGGAGGCGACATAGGCAAAGTATAAAGAAAAACAAATAGTCCAAGCCGTTTAGGAGCGCGCGAAACGTATTCACTTAGACGCGCAATAGCACGTCTGTATGAATGCGATCCATACTGGACTATTCTTACACATTCTTAAATCTTTGCTTGTAGTGCGTTCGCACACATTCAAGCGCGCGATGTACCTACCTTTTGTAGGAATAAAATTGTGACGTTCCGCAGGTAAAGGTACCTTATGGCGGGTAGGCGCTTACGCTGTTATTAACGGCACTCCTATATTAATTTGATGCTACACGACGTAAGTGCCGACCCTCCATAAGGTACCTTTTCCTGCGGAACGTCAAAATTACTGCTATTATAGTGTGGCATAGGGGAAATTTGTACATATAATTCAGGTCGCAATATGCTAAGTTAGGTTTATTTAGTTAGTAAGTTGTAACTAGTGTGTTTCATAACTTCTAAAATATGAATTTGAAAACACGATATAACTTCTCCCATAAATTAATTCGAAAGTCAATTTTAAACGTGCAACAATTTACTTATAAAAATTAGATAAATATAATCGCTAATTCTGTGGCCCACGCCAAAGATATCCCACAATTTTCATCATAATGTTAAAACTCAATTTTCTTTAAGGGTTTCATGTATAATATCGTTTACTGGTATCATGTAGGCTTATAAACCGCCTTCAGGCACACGAAAAGTAGTAATTTTTAGAAAGAGGTCTTAAAAAATTTGAGTGCTTGAAATTTGAGGCTCATCATCATCATCATCAACCTATATACGTACCACTGCTTACCTTACCTACTCTCAGTTCAGAGGGAATTAGTTGTAATCTCGATGCTGGTCCAGTGCGGATTGGAGACTTCAGACACCTTCGCAGATGTGTGCAGATTTCTTGACGATGTTTTCCTTCACCGAAAAGCTAATAGTTAATACCTATATGATGATGCTAAAATAGCAACTAAAACGGCAACATATTAGGAAACAGAGTAATAATCTAAAACTCCGTATTAAACTAAAGTTAACTGTAATTTAAATTAAACCTAAAAAGCTAAGCTCGCTCAACACATCAGCCTTACAATCCAGCGAGGAAATGCTGCCAGCATCTTCGGCACCATGCCGCAGGGGCCATTTTTAGATCTATTTTAGTTTTAGGTTATTTAATTATAATTTTGTTTTTAGTACGTTTAATTTTAACTATGCTTCTATTTTAATGTTCTTTAAGTGTACGGCCTGAGTGGCGAGCGTCGAGCGTCGCGTCCAGCGTCGCGTCCGGCGTGGCGGACAGCGTGTATGGGTTTTGTGCAGCGTGCACTCAGGACGCTCATAATACATTTGTTTATGTTTAACATGAACACCGCACGCCCCGCTCGATTGTCCACTCAGTTCGTACACTTAGGGTTTTATCTTGTATTAGGTTATTGATGCTTATAAAAGCTAAGAATAAAAGTAATAAAAAATATCTGGTATGAATGAATTATATATAATTTAGCTGACAATAATAAAACGCTGTACAAACACTGAATACTGTCCCTTTAAAGCAACCATTTGCACAAGGGTCAAGAATTTTTTTTGCAGAGCGGGCCGTATCATAGGTATTTATAACGGTTTTTTTAATTAGGTGAAAATTGGCTCATAGTCTATCATTATACAAAAAAGCGGGCAAGCGCGAGTCGGACTTGCCCACCGAGGGATTCGTACAGATACAAATACAAATATTTATTGATAACACCAAAGTTACAGGTCAATTACGACCGCTTTAGCTTAGTTGGTAGTGACCCTGCCTACGAAGCAGGAGGTCCTGGGTTCGAATCCCGGTAAGGGCATTTATTTGTGTGATGAGCACGAATATTTGTTCCTCAGTCATGGATGATTTCAATTTATTTAAGTATTTGTATCTATTAAATATATCGTCGTCTAGTATCCATAACACAAGCCTTATTGAGCTTACTATGGGGCTGGTTTAGTTCGATTTTGTGTAAGATTGTCCCCTAATATTTATTTTATTAATTAGGTAATCAGTTCATTATTTGACAGCTTTTATCTGCAAAATGTATATAATATTAATATAATAACACTAACACTATTACATGTCTCACGTGCATGGCAATTCAAAATAATCTCCCACACTGTACAAAGTCAGGTTTAAAAGCCACTTGCGTAACCTGATTCTATAAATGCTGCGCTGGAAGCTGCATGCCTCATATTCGCGGGTAGTATTGTACACCGACGGGCCCATTATGTAAACAGACCTTACGGACTTCGATAGTTTGTGATTAGGTGTAACTAGGCGGTAGTGGGGCTTATCTTTGCGAAGAGGCCGGCTCACATTCTTGCCTTGACGGAAATACTTGAAATAAAGACTACATTTTTTATGATTTAATTACAAATGTATAGTTTTCAGATTTTTCCCTTGAGTACCTATAAGGCGCTATTACTTGCCAAATTTCATCATTTCATTTCTAGGTCAACAAAAAGTCCCATGTAAATGTTGGTTTCCTTGAGAGAGTCGAAATTTACGTTTTTTGCGACATAAACGGTCATATCTTTTTTTTACGTTAACTTAGACGTGTGATTTTTTTACAGCTTCAAGGAACTGTAGACCTTAGTATATAATTTTATTTTCTCGATACCTTCACGCGTTCCCGAGATAAGGGTCTTGACAGACAGACAGACAGACGGACAAGAAAGTGATCTCATCCTTTTTAGAAACGAAATCCTAAAAATCAAGTAATCAATTAATTAGCTACACTATTATATTACGCAATTAATAAACAAGTGACTATTTAGTTTCCATTTTACGCACACAATTTTACTATTAAACAATTATGAAAAACATTGGCAAAACTGTTGGCGGGCCGCCGATGAAACCTCTGTCAAAGTATAAAGACAACCAAGTAGTACGACTTCGGCCGTTTAGGAGCGCCCGACACGGTATTTACACAGACGCACGACGCGCGTCTGTGTGAGTGAACGCCATACCAAAGTATAAAGACAACCAAGTAGTACGACTTCGGCCATTTAGGAGCGCCCGACACGGTATTTACACAGACGCACGACGCGCGTCTGTGTGAGTGAACGCCATACCAAAGTATAAAGACAACCAAGTAGTACGACTTCGGCGATTTAGGAGCGCCCGACACGGTATTTACACAGACGCACGACGCGCGTCTGTGTGAGTGAACGCCATACCAAAGTATAAAGACAACCAAGTAGTACGACTTCGGCCATTTAGGAGCGCCCGACACGGTATTTACACAGACGCACGACGCGCGTCTGTGTGAGTGAACGCCATACCAAAGTATAAAGACAACCAAGTAGTACGACTTCGGCCATTTAGGAGCGCCCGACACGGTATTTACACAGACGCACGACGCGCGTCTGTGTGAGTGAACGCCATACCAAAGTATAAAGACAACCAAGTAGTACGACTTCAGCCATTTAGGAGCGCCCGACACGGTATTTACACAGACGCACGACGCGCGTCTGTGTGAGTGAACGCCATACCAAAGTATAAAGACAACCAAGTAGTACGACTTCGGCCATTTAGGAGCGCCCGACACGGTATTTACACAGACGCACGACGCGCGTCTGTGTGAGTGAACGCCATACCAAAGTATAAAGACAACCAAGTAGTACGACTTCGGCCATTTAGGAGCGCCCGACACGGTATTTACACAGACGCACGACGCGCGTCTGTGTGAGTGAACGCCATACCAAAGTATAAAGACAACCAAGTAGTACGACTTCGGCCATTTAGGAGCGCCCGACACGGTATTTACACAGACGCACGACGCGCGTCTGTGTGAGTGAACGCCATACCAAAGTATAAAGACAACCAAGTAGTACGACTTCGGCCATTTAGGAGCGCCCGACACGGTATTTACACAGACGCACGACGCGCGTCTGTGTGAGTGAACGCCATACCAAAGTATAAAGACAACCAAGTAGTACGACTTCGGCCATTTAGGAGCGCCCGACACGGTATTTACACAGACGCACGACGCGCGTCTGTGTGAGTGAACGCCATACCGTGGCAGGGGCGCGCAGGGGCAAATGCTTGCCTGTAGTGCTTCCGTACACGGCGCGCACGCATGCGCGCTCCCGAGGGACCTTTTGTTGGAAGAAAAACTACCGTATAACGTGCCTCTGTTTTAGGCCCCATTTAGTTGCAACAAGAACTCGTATGCGAGTTTGATTACATTGCGGGCTACCTAGGCACGATAAGTACAGTTGATCGAATAATCACCAACCATTCGTTCGATTCACACACTCATAATAAGGACAGAGGTTGATCCGCTTCATCCTTCCCGCTGGTCCGCTGCTCACTTTGAGTAATCGGCGAAAAGTCAAGGTGGCCCTGGCCAAACGTCCTGGTTCGACCCCAGGCGTTCAGGCCCCCACCTAATACAACCCTATCAAGGTGGACCGGGACAAACGACCTGTTTCGACCCCATCCGCCCCCGGCCCCCACCTAGTCCGATCCACTCAAGGTGGTCCGGCCAGCAACCTGGTTCGACCCCAGGGAACGCCACGGCCAACCACCTGGTTCGAACATTGCATCGCCCAATATGGGACGCAAGTTAGTCAGGCATAAAAAAAAGATTAATCGCAGCAAGGACCATTAAAACAAGAGGACTGTCATTCTCCATACTTTGGATCCTACCCCGACCGCAAGGGAATATCCAGGCAAAAACTAGATGGCGCTAAAAAACTAAACATTTAACGATGTTATAATTTAACAAAGAAACATAGTACAGTAACAATTAGTTCGTAAACAACTAATAATAAATAAATTCTAACATTTAAATACTGTGCCACGCTTGCAAAGTTGAATAATTGTAAATAATAGGGTGCTAATTAAACAGACTTCTTTTTAATAGCATTATTCGCCTCTAAAAATCTACATTGCCATCTAAATTACTAAGTCAGCCACAATTACCGAGCGTCTGAATTATACTATCTTAGCCACTACTTATCTTCTATGTAGGCCACTCTAAATACAACTCAGCATGGTGGTTATTTTTTAGCATCTAAACTTGTAACATGCATTCAAGCAGAAGACATCTAAAATCTTAATATATGCCATCAAAAAAGATATGCTATTAGCTTCTAATATTTTAACTCAGTACGCTTAAAATATAACTCAACCCACATTAATTAATCGTCAAAATTTAGCTAAAATTGTCATCTAATAGTAAATTTTGGCCACTAATATTACCTAGAAACTGTTGAGGAGAGACATAAAATTAGTCCATTACACAACTAGGGTAGTAATACAAAGAAAGGCCGAGATTGCAGAAGTGTGCGGCCCGTGCTGCAAGCGAGGGACGTAAATATGCGATCAAGGGCTTTCTTTAGTACCTCCCGTGTTGTGTACATCATTTTATGTCTATACTTGGCTAGTGACTTTCCGTATCTCCGGCGCTGCGGGAACAGAAGCCCTTCCGCCCTTGCATGACGGCGCACGGTCACTTCGCTCGGCTCCGCAGCTTCGGCTTGTTGGTCGCCTTCGGCGACCAGCCTCAGCCGCTCGCCTCACTCGTTCCCGCCCTTCGTCATGGCGGGCGAGGGCTGCTCTCCCTCCACGCCTCCGGCTTTATAAAAACACTCTAGGGCGCGCTGTGTCGGCACGCGTCCTAACCAGCGAGAGCCCTAGATTCGGATTTTCGCAGGCTAATATCGTATACATAATATTCCATCATTGAAAATTTTACATTTTACAATCCGTCATTTATCTTGGTAATTATCAAATTTAGAGAAAAATTACCCATACAAAACACGCTTATTTTAGACAAAAAAAAATTAGTTAAAATGATATTCGGCTATATAATGATTAGTTAAATAAGAATCGACAAAGTGAGTTTTAGATAAAATAATATTCGACAAAACAAGAGTTATGCAAATGATAATTTAGGTAAAACGAGTTTCGACAGAACAATAATTTAATTATGAAAAATGAATTTATACATATTGACTTTAGACAAAAAATTCATTATAGTAAAAGTTGTTAGACAAACTGAAATTAGACAAAAAAAATTTAGACAAGTCAAGGGAATACCTAGAAAAGCATTACAGCGCCCCCCAATCTAAATCCTATTCTCTTTCCGCACAGAGTCTAACGAAATTTTGTATGTGGAAATGGTAAAAAAGCTTCCTAACCCAAAACCTCGTACAATTTCGTACGAGCCTAATAGTGTCCTCGTACCTCGTACAGCAGACCACAAATCTCGTATTTGTACAAGGAACCTCGTACGTCTGGCAACCCTGGTGACTAACTCGTCGGTACATGAATGGCGCTCTCTGATTGGTGCAAATGGCCGGTCACTGTCGTCTCGCGCACTCGCGCCAAATTTTGAAGTGGCTATTTTCTCGATAACAGAATATGATGTATTATTTTACATGCTAAGTTATAATAAATGATGTTGTCAATGGAAGCTTGAATTATATTTTTTTGAGGACTTTGTGTTGAAGCCGTAATACGTAAAATGGTGATGAAATGTAAAATCCATGGCTGAGTTAGTAAATTAGGTGGCAATATATAAACAAGAAGGCAAGTTAAGATAATTGTTGATCTTTGTTTGACGCTTTCTAAAGAATATTTAGTTGGCGTTGTAAAAGAGACGAATTAATTTATTAGAGGCTATCTCATTTTCCCGTTGCTTAGTTATAAAATGAGAAGTTTGAGCACGTGGCCAAGAAATTAATCTGCGGCTTGACTTATAATTTCCCTAAATAATATAATTCTTATACCAAGCTTATTCATAGATGGCGTTGTAAATATCGGGGAACAGCTTTTTGTATGGAGAATGACAGTCCTCATGTTTTAATGGTCCTTGATCGCCGCAATGAAATGAAAATCACATACCAGTTCTCGCTCCGTCTAAACGGGGTCTTATAGTCTAAGAACTCTGCTACTTACTAAGTAACAAGTAAGTAGTTCTTACAACCATTTCTCTGAAAGAGTTCAGTGGTGGCTGGCGCTCGTAAACACATTATTGCTGCCCGGGGAACCCTTATGGAACCCTAAATAAGAGAGTCTGATGTTTTGTGACTGGTGAAATGTGTAACTCGGTAAATGACTTTTTATAAAAGTAATAACTAATTTATTGAACCAATCTACGATAAAAAAAATCCGCAACATGCTTCGTCAACTTCTAATGTGTAGGTACAAAATAATATCCCCAACACGGCTCGTCAATAATAATAATGGATCTTAACCTAAACAAAATACAAATCCGCAACACGCTTCGTCAACACTGCCTCCCTTTTCAAATACTCCGCCCCGCACCGCACCCGGCTCAAAGGTCCCCATAATGCTAGCAGCATTCCCCTGCTCAACAGCTAATGAGACCTGTCGAACCAAATACGATCGATTTTTCATAAATTACTTTTTAATGTTCTGTACTTCAAAAGGAATAACCACATTTTTATCAAAAAGAAACCCGACCGCGGTGCACTTTGAAACTGCATTAAATGCGCCATTTTGTTTATTTTTACGAACTTCATATCTAGTGACACTCGTACCATCAAGACGAATCTAATGATGTATCATTTATCAAAATCGGATGTGCCGTTGAGTAGTTATGAGCGGACATAGGAACGGACATACATACTTACATACATACATACAGGTCAAACACATAACCCTCCTTTGGGCTTCGCCGCAGTCAGGTAAAAAACGGAGCGCTTATAAGATCACTTCATTGTCCGTCTGTCCGTCCGTCCGTATATCTGTCAAGACCATGTATCTCGGGAACGCGTAGAGGTATCAAGTTGAAATTAAAACCATATACTCGAGTCTATAGTTTCTTGAAACTGTAAAAAAATTAAACTTCTAAGTTAATGTAAAAATAAGATATGACAGTTTATGCCGCAAAAAACGTACATTTCGATTTCGACTCTCTCAAGAAAACCAACATTTATATGGGACTTTTCGTTGACCTAGAACTATGAAATTTGGCAAGTAATACCGCCTTACAGGTACTACAAGTATATATAGGGAAAAATCTGAAAACTATAATAAATATTCTTCCATCGCAAATGGTTGCCATGAAGTACTAAAAGATCCTCGTAGACAACTGGTTGCGAAACACAGTTGCAACGGCGGAAGAAAGGTGCAAAAAGCGTTGTACCGGGTTGTGAAATTAGACAGCAGGTATCCCAAGACGCTTGAAAGTACTTGAAGGGACAAGTCGACTTCGTTCTAAATTAAAAATGGAATACTTGGAACATTTTTAATTTTATAATGAGGCTCTCGACTCGACTCGGATTTAAAAGGTTTATCCTATTTACTTATACTATACTTTTAAAAGTTGCAAGTCTTTTTGTGTTCATTGAACTTAATTTTTTTGCTAGTTACTGTTAAGTTGCATACTATAGTATATAGTATATAGTTATAGTATATAGGTATAGTAGTATATAGTTTATAGTTAGTAGTAGTGTATAGTTGCATAGCCAAAGTACAAATACAGACAAGTAGGTGGATCTCACACTGCAGCGCAAATCGCGGCGACACGCGACTCAGCGATTTTCAACTTTGTATGTAGAAACATCGATTTGTATAGAAGATTCGCGGGGTATGGCACACTGGTGCGTAAATCGCAGCGACTTCCAGCGACTCGCTACGAATCGCCGCGACTCGCTGCGAGTCGCCGCGAATCGCAGCTACACGGAAAAAATCGTGGGTGCATGAGCAAATAGGTATTCCCCGTGCACCCACTGGTGGGTTGGCCCGGTGGGTGGGCGGATCGCGAGGGTATTTTGTACATAAGTTCCGAAAAACTCATTGGTACGAGCCAGAATTCGAACCCACGACCACGACCTCTGCTTGTAATGCGCACGTCCGAACCTCTCGGCTACCTTCGTGCATTCGACGTATACGTCAGGAATAATTTGAAAACGATAGAACACAATGTCAAAAATCACGATTCCGATACAAATCGAGTGAAGTTTTCTAGTTTCTAGCTTCGTATTATGGCATAGCATGTCAACATGCACTTTTCCGATTGACGGTCCGTCTCGATTCCTGTGTAGCACGCGAAGTCTTTGCTCTCATCATCTGCGATCGATTATTTATTTTATTTATTGGAGAACAAACAGAAACAAGTGTTCAAAGGTAGTTGATTATTCTAAACAGTAAAGTTAGAAATATGCACTTATTTCCTTAACAGCTCTCACTAAGACATGTTTTGATAGACATATATTTGATTGGCATCTTTAAATGCGGTTGTACCACAGAATAACTAATAGTACTCTCTCTAACAAAACTGACGTTTGGGTCCGATCACCGGACGGAACGCACCGGATCCGACCGTCAATGACTACGGCCCTCTCGCCGGGTCTCAAGGTCACGCGGTAAAGCCCTCTCGCGGGGCCTCAAGGCCGCGCTGTAAGGCCCTCTCGCGGGACTTCAAACCGCACGGTAAGGCCCTCTCGCGGGGCCTAATGGCCGCGCGGTAAGGCCCTCTCGCGGGGCCTCAAGAGTGAACCACTACTTTGAATACCGTATAAATCTTTCGTTATTTTATATAAAGAGTTACGTTTTTAAAGAGTTATCTTATCGGCTAAATAGTCGACATGAAAAATAATAATGAGTATATATTTTACTATTGTCTGTTTCTTTTATTTACAGGTATGTTCCAGTTTTAAAGTAATTTAAATCAGTAAAGATTTAGATTCACGCCGAAGATTTCTCAATTTACAAAGGTATGCATAATTACTAAAAAAGTAAAATTTTAAAAAATTCGTACCAAAAGTAATATACTAGACTACTACATTATTTTAACCATGGTCATAATATAAATAAAATAAAAGTTCATACAAAATACGTAACTGTACAATGATAAAAATTAAGTACTCTTTTTTTGGTTAACTACGGATTTTGACTCTGACATTTTATTAATAAAAAATGTTGCAAATAAAAATCAATGTAAACGGGTTTTAAAAAAAACATAAAAAAATTAAAAACATTGCATGGTCTACAATTTATCGAACAACAATTCTATTCTCATAAGCATCACACCCTGTATATTGTGTAACACTCAAGGTTACATAAGCCTATACCTAGCAATAAAGCTGTCACATTGAATTTAAAAAACGGTTGTTCTGTAATGTACCCGAGCGCGGACAGGCGGCGCTGTCACAGCATTACAATTGGAATTTACACAAGCTTAGCTTACCTACCAACAAATAATATACAGAATGGAATTTTCATTATAACCGAAACCGAAGAAATTGGTTATAATCGGTTATTTTGGTCAATTTCAAAATCGGTTACAGAAAATGTAATAATCAGTTATAATCGGTTATTTATTATTTCATGTTATTTTGCTGTATAAGTTGTACATAATTACATTTTCTATGCATTTTGTCCGTTTCGTTCGATTATACGGTCATATTTCTTAAAAAAAAAACTCATATCTCATTTTGCTCTATTGGAAAACGTAAGTAGTACTGTATATTGATACCTTTAGACTCAAAAGGCGTAAACGCCTGCGAACCTGCGGCGTTTACGCCCTTTCAGTCTAAAGGTATCGATATGATGATGATACACTTACTGTCTTATTATAGAGATTGATTTCAGATACAAGCATATTTGAAAGTAGTGACGATTTGTTGCACTTATTCATGTATAATACTAAAATGATACTTCCGAATTAACTCGTTAAATTTTGTTGTTAACGACGCACTCACGGATCTCGTGAGGTCCCGAAGTTAACAGCTTGATACAGCTACGATAGCTCTTCAGGTTCATACACAGGAGGTTGTAAGGCTCCTGGAGTTTTAATTACTAAGGGATCGATTGGCTCAAAACAAAGGTTCAGATTTAACACTTATATTGTTTTAAATCACTGGCTCTAGTGTGCATTTCCTAGGGTTCTACCACGCGGGAAGAATAGCACTAACAAACCCGACTCTGGCTTAACCATCTTTTTAAACACAACACTTAAATCTATTACACGGGATATAACACAGAAATAGTCACACAAAAATCAATCAGCGAATCAGTATTAAATAGTTAATAATGTTCATACTTCCCTATAAGCTATTTACACGCTAAACACTATTAAAAGAATACTTGTTCTTAGTTGGGCGGCTCGGGCCGCAACACGTAATAAAGAAATACTGTTTCACTGACTTTAAGTCCTACCTAGACTTCACTTAGGTCATAGGCTAGGGGATCTAGATACTTGTTCACTATGTTCGGATCGGATCACTACTGGTTCGGTTCTGTTTCTCACTATGAGTTTACAACTTGGGTTCACGACGCCAACTGGGCTTCGAATGAGCTCCCGGCGTATTTAAGCAAGTGATTGTTGCGCAACATTTGCAACATATTGCGTGATGGAAAATTCCGTTCAGAATGATACCATCCTACGCTGAATTCTCGTGGTCAGACCGAGAAATTATAGGGCATCGATACACAAAGTTGTTCGAAAACTTTCGCTCTTTGCCGTTTTACGTTATGGTAACGACTAACGTACTATATACTCGACTACACAATCCTCATGGTAATTATGAGCGTGCTATATGCATCGCCTCACAATCCTCATGGTAAGCTGGCTCTGACCGGTAGAAGCCTCGAGTGGGTGTGTCGAGATCTCCTACCAAATCGTTCACTGGCCGCTCCTAGCACTAGTTGCCAGTGAAGTCTGGGTACACTCGATTTACACATTCGTTACGAGTCTTTATCTAAGCTCTAGATAGGGGGATCGGGTTCTAAGGTTTACACAAGTGCTAATGAGTCGTTACACTACACATATGGCCTCTTGTACGGGCAAAAACTCGTAAAATACTTAAATATTTCACTTACGTACTAACTACAAAACATGGTTCTAGGACTTAGTCCCAGGGCTTATAGCTACTTACAAAACATGTTCAGGGTCTTAGTTAGATGATGTTCAGTTGGGTCGGGGTTCGGTGGGGCTATCGTCAACATCCTCCCCCCGCTGCTGCGTCGCGGCAGCCTCAGGGTGTAGGGAGACGATAGCCAGCTTGGAGACGGGGCGCCGGAACATGCCGCCGACGGTGCGGACGTCAGCACTTCGGACGCTGCCGTCAGGGCCGGGGAAGACGGCCTCGACGATTCCCCGGGGCCACACGTTGCGTGGCAGGTTCGGGTCTACGACGATCACGTAGTCGCCGACCGTGAGTGGACGCTCGCCCAGCGCAGAGGAGCGGCGCGGCGCGAGCGTCGGCAGGTATTCTCGGACCCAGCGGGTCCAGAAGCGGTCAGCGAGCGCCTGGCTGGCGCGCCAGGCCCTGCGGTCGGCCTCCTCGCAAAGGCCAGTGAGTGGGACCTTCGCGGGGCCTCCCAGCAGGAAGTGGTTCGGTGTTAGCGCCTCCTCGTCATGGTGGCTGACGGAGACGTGGGTGAGGGGCCGAGCATTTACAGTGTACTCGGCCTCGGCAAGGAGAGTCGCAAGCACCTCTTCCTTGGGCGCTCGCGTCTTCAGTGTGGTCTTCAGGGCTTCTTTTATTGAGCGGACCATGCGCTCCCAGGCGCCTCCTTGGTTCGGTGCGCCGGGCGGGATATAGCGCCATCCCATCCGGCGCTGCAGGCCGTAGGCTTGCAGTTCGGGCAGCCACTCGGCGTAGGCTGCTTTCAGCTCGGCGTCAGCACTCCGGAAGCATGTTGCGTTGTCGGAGTACATCAGGGCCGGCCATCCGCGTCGCGCGGCCATGCGGCGCAACGCCATGATCGCGGAACTCGTGTTTAGGGTGTGCACGAGTTCCAGATGCACGGCACGGGTAGTGAGACAGGTGAAGAGGGCCACCCATCTCTTTTCCCGTCTTCGTCCTATCGTGACGGTAATCGGGCCGAAGTAGTCTTGAGCGCAGTTCTCAAAAGAACGTACGTGTGGTTCGATGCGGGCCAGCGGCAAATTTCCCATCGCTGGCACGCGGGGTCTGGCTCGGCGCAGTGCGCAGTAGCGGCAGTTGAGGCCGACTAGGCGCACTGTTGGTCGCAGGTGGAGTATCCAATACTCGGATCGCAGGGCATTCACGACGCTCTCGTTGCCCTGGTGGTGTGCGCGCTTGTGCGCACGCAGGATTAGTAGCCGCACGAACGGGCAGCGCCCGTCCAGGATGGCTGGCCTCTTGTTGATGGGGGCTGGCGAGGCGTCGATGCGGCCGCGCATCTGGATGACGCCATCCTCGCTCAGCACCGGGTCCAGTTCGTAGAGACGGCTTCCACGGGGCACGGGCTCCCCCCG
The DNA here is from genome assembly GCA_947034925.1 of Eudemis profundana. NCBI lineage: Eukaryota > Metazoa > Arthropoda > Insecta > Lepidoptera > Tortricidae > Eudemis > Eudemis profundana. The sequence goes on along the minus strand of OX344817.1, from coordinate 2,736,119 downwards.
TGACAGGCAGCGCAGCTCTTCTGGGAAGGTTCTTCTCTGTGACCACTGGAAATAGAGATGTTCGGCGGACAGTATATGTTTCAACAAGAGGGGTACACGGGATCTAGTCTTCATAACTTCGACGAACTGAAGCACACGCGCAGTTGCTCCAATCAGTCGATCGTAGTTAGAGAAGCGATGAATGTCCGGCAACGGCGAGACGAACTCCGTCGACGCGTGACACGTCGCCTTCAATTCGGGCGGCGGCCCCGTCGGCGGCTCGGGTTCGGCTGGCCATTCGTTCGGATGTTCATATAAAAATTGGGGACCATTAAACCACACACTATTAATGTCCACGGTTCGTTTGGGATCGGATCGGGTAGGGATATCTACGGCGTTCCTATTCCGCACACTGTGTGCCAAAACAGGAGAACTTGCTGCGCCAAATATCATTGACGTCATTTTATAAATGTCTGGGGGGTCGGTTCGGTTTGCGCCCCGCCATAAAAACATTACGCGCACTCTAAATTGTTCTATGTGAAAATGTCGACCCACCTCGACACTCACTGAAGAGCATCGAGGCGGCGCGTCGACAGTGCGCAGCATAAATGTCGCGACCGGTGTCAGTATCGCCGCGCGGGCGGCGCATCGACCGTGCGCAGCACAAATGCCGCGCTCGCGCCTTCCCTATAACGTCGCGTTCAAGTCAGGTCCCTTCAATACACGAACGTTCGGGTTCCGCTGCGACGAACACGCCGCGGCATCGAAAATAAGACGAATTTTATTTTTATTCGGGTTCTTCACTGCGAAGTGAGGCAAATACCATGCTACGTTACTATTTTCACTACTTGAAATTTTCTTCGCATATTTTTTCTGCACTAAATTATCTATTTGTGCAGTATACTCGGCGGCGAAGTCGGGATCGCGGTCCATCTTACGTTCGATGCCGCGCAGCCGATTGAACGCCATGCCGAAACTTGGCGGCAGTTGCGGGTCACTTTCCCGCCACAATTGACCGACCTCATACTTTGGTCCGTTTACCCTACGGACCGTCGCATTAAAGACGTCGATCGCTCGTTGCTCTGCCGGGTTCACCTTGTTCACGTGCTTAATACCTAAAGCGTCGACATCGAAGTGCTGTTTCAATAACTGATGCAATTCGAGGTCTGGTTCGTGGCAATGATATGCCCTTACATGATCATTGGTTCGTACTAGGCGAGGCGCAATACCGAATATCGCCCATCCTAGTTGGCAACGGATAGCGGCAGGCTCGTTATTGCGGCCAGTCCGTGCCTCCAGTGGCATCATCAGGTGCCACTGGTCGACCCCCAACAATACCCGCGGCGTCGCGACGTCATAGCAGGCTTCTTGCAGGTCGGCGAGGTGCTTGTAGCGCAGCATCTCGTTCATGTTCATTCGTTGTTCACGCAGTCCCAATTGGTGAACGGTTCTAAAAATGACGGAATGTATCGAGTCTTCGTCGCGTCCCTTTAACGCGACTTGTACCTTCCGGCTTCGCTGCGTGGTCTCCATATCTCCCACGCCTTGGATGCATAGGTCCGTAGCAGGTCCGACGGCACCTACGTCGTTCGCTAGATCGGCATCAATAAGGCTTATTGTTGATCCTGAATCCAGAAGGGCGTATGTCTCAGCCTCACCCCTGGGCCCCTTGATGACGATGGGTACCACACGCAGCAACACCGACGTACGGGAGGTACCTATACTAGCTATATTCGAAGTAAACTCGCGGGCTCCGGCCGGCGAACGCGGCGGCTCCGTCCGGCGAGTTTCTGGTTCGTGCTCATACCCGCGCGCACCGCTTGCGGGCGCACGCCGGGGAGGAGCGGGTTCCTCATTCGCCCAGCGCGTCCCACTCGCGGGCGCACGCAGATGAGAGACTGGTTCGTGGTCCGCCCAGCGTGCCCTATCCGAGGGCCCCCGCTGCGGCGACACAGGCTCGAGTCGCCCACCACGCGCCCCGTCAACGGGCGTACGGTGGTAGACGACGGGTTCCCGCCGTGGCCCGCGGGGCCCGCTCACGGGCTCACGCCGAGACATGACAGGAGGGGATCGTGGTTCAAACCGTGGTTCATTACGTGGTTCATAGTGTGGGTCAGGTCGTGGTTCGTATCTTGGTTCATGCGGGGGATCGTGGAGAAGACGATGATGGGCGTGGGGGCAGCCGTTAACGCCGCAGCCCTTCGCTCGGCACTCGTCCCTCCTATGTTTACTATCTAAACATTTAAAACATATTCTATTGCCCTTGGCCCATGACCAACGGGCGGCGATGTTCATCGCGCAAACCTTCTTGCACTCTGGAGTGCGGTGCGACCCGCCGCAGCACAAACACACGCTGACTCGTTCCGTCGCATATGTCTGCACGCGGGTCGGTTGTGGCCGAGCGCCGGTGCGGGCCGGCGGCGCGGGCGGCGGCCGCGGCCCCGCACGGGATCGTCGGACATCCTCTGAAATCACGTTACGCCTCGGCGGCGCACGTGCATGCGAGAACTCAAGCTCTTGATCGCTCTCGTCCATGAGAAATTCGGCCATCAGCATCAACTCGCTATCGCGCCGCGAACCGTTTGCTCTAGCGTACGCGCACCATCGCGATCGTAGATGCGGGCTTAACCTTTCCGTAATTTCTCGGATCAGAAGTGGATTCGCTCCATAACTCTTGTTATCTAAGTCCACTAACGTTGAAGCTATATTAATAACTTTGATCGCAAAAGAATTTAAATCCGTCGCACTTGGCCCTACCGACGGAAGCCTCTTCAAATCTTCTAATGCGCGATCAATTAATAAATCGGTACGACCGAAATTCTTCTTTAAAATTCGTACGATTAAATCAGGGTTCGCGGATGAGGCTAGCATGTGTTGCACACATTGCCTAGCCTCCCCTTTCAAGCACTGTCGCAAGCGTGCAACATTTTCGTACGCCGAGAATTTATAACGCGACGACGATTGCTGGTACGCGGTGAGAAATGTCTGCCATTCACTAATTTCACCGGCGTACGCAGGAAGCTCATAGACTTGACGTGGAGGAGGGCGCATCATGGACTCTAAAGTCTCGGCAAGACGCTCGATACCCTGGCTCCTGGATCGGCTCGTAGAGCGGTCGCGGATCGGCGTCGACTGTACCGGACGGCGCAACGCCGGCGGCGGCGGCGACGTGGATCGCATACGACGGCTATTGTTCGGGTGGTTGACATCGTTCAACCACTGGTCCACCCGGTGGACGGAAGCGGCCATCGAGCCCCCGGCACGGTAGTCACCGTCGCGGGATCCCTCGGCATCGATGCGCTCCATAGTAACGGCTAAGCGTTTATGTACTAATTCTTTCTCTAAATCTATCTCGCGCCTACGTAACGCGGCCAGTTCCTGGTCGGCCAGTAGCTGCGCCTCGCGTTTACGTAGTTCTGTATTACTACTACATTGGGATCGGATCGTCGGCGGTGCCCGCGACGTCGATGGCACTTGGTCTGCGAATACGACTCGCTCCGGCACACGCGCACGCATTTCTAAGTTCGGGTTCACACGCGGGATAGGTTGATCACTTGAGAATAAATAAGGGTTCGACAGCTCACGGTTTCCTGGCTCTGCAAGCTGTTGATTGGTGGTTCGTTCATGCGCGGCCTGCGCATGCGCGGCCTGCGCACGCACGGCCTGCGCATGCGTCACTGCTGCGCGCGCAGCGTGCTCCGCCTCGGCGCGCTCCTCGGCGTGGCGCTTAGCGCGACGCTCTTCGTTGCGGCGAAGTAGCTCCTCCAGCTCTTCCCGCTGCTCGGTGGTGTCGGTTGGAGGTGACTCCGGTGAGTCCCTCGGTTCTGACTGCATTTGCAGCCGGGGATTGCGGAGGGGCGCCCCGCTCTGCTCGCCTGACTGCGCTTGCAGTTGGCGGCGGCGGGCGTCCGCCTCCTGGGGGTCTGACTGGCTCCTAGTCAGCACCATGATGCACACACGATATTGTTACGCGAACAATCTAATCGCGAGACAGAAACAGCTGATCGGTCAGGTTCTATCTATACAGGTTCGTTCGTGCCTAGCGTTCGACTTGCAACAACTGGATCGGATGCTTGTTGTTCAAGTTTGCTGGTCACGAGTGGCTCTAAATTACTTTTACTCACTTTGCAAACAATGTTTTAAATTTGGTTGATTTTGGTTGAGTTTTGAGCCAAATGAATTTTTAATTGAAATTACGTCGCGGCGTAAAATATTTTTAAAAATTAAATAATTCCAAAAATTATAAAAGTCACAGGATCGGTGCTCCACAGGTTCAGGGTTCGGGTTCTGGTCGAAATTTGTGATTCGCACAATATTTGACCGCTTTGGAGCACTTGGAAATTCCAAAAATAAATTGCGTCGTTGCGCAAAAATATTCGGGAAAAATCTACAATTTACACTAGCAGTACTCCTAGAGTACGCGGTTCAGGATCAGGTCGAATTTCGTGATTATCACGAGAATTGACTAAGTTAGAGCACTCACAAAAAATTTGGAAAAACAGAAACAATTCGATAAAATCGAAAATAATGATTTTAAAAATCCCGGAACTTCACGTCTATACGTGAAATGGATCAGGGGTTCGTATTCCGGGCTTTCCCAGGTTCAAGGATCTGAAGACCAACTCAGGGTCTGATGATGTTCACTCACTGATTCTATCTTTGGCTCGAAGGACCAAAAACTGTTAACGACGCACTCACGGATCTCGTGAGGTCCCGAAGTTAACAGCTTGATACAGCTACGATAGCTCTTCAGGTTCATACACAGGAGGTTGTAAGGCTCCTGGAGTTTTAATTACTAAGGGATCGATTGGCTCAAAACAAAGGTTCAGATTTAACACTTATATTGTTTTAAATCACTGGCTCTAGTGTGCATTTCCTAGGGTTCTACCACGCGGGAAGAATAGCACTAACAAACCCGACTCTGGCTTAACCATCTTTTTAAACACAACACTTAAATCTATTACACGGGATATAACACAGAAATAGTCACACAAAAATCAATCAGCGAATCAGTATTAAATAGTTAATAATGTTCATACTTCCCTATAAGCTATTTACACGCTAAACACTATTAAAAGAATACTTGTTCTTAGTTGGGCGGCTCGGGCCGCAACACGTAATAAAGAAATACTGTTTCACTGACTTTAAGTCCTACCTAGACTTCACTTAGGTCATAGGCTAGGGGATCTAGATACTTGTTCACTATGTTCGGATCGGATCACTACTGGTTCGGTTCTGTTTCTCACTATGAGTTTACAACTTGGGTTCACGACGCCAACTGGGCTTCGAATGAGCTCCCGGCGTATTTAAGCAAGTGATTGTTGCGCAACATTTGCAACATATTGCGTGATGGAAAATTCCGTTCAGAATGATACCATCCTACGCTGAATTCTCGTGGTCAGACCGAGAAATTATAGGGCATCGATACACAAAGTTGTTCGAAAACTTTCGCTCTTTGCCGTTTTACGTTATAGTAACGACTAACGTACTATATACTCGACTACACAATCCTCATGGTAATTATGAGCGTGCTATATGCATCGCCTCACAATCCTCATGGTAAGCTGGCTCTGACCGGTAGAAGCCTCGAGTGGGTGTGTCGAGATCTCCTACCAAATCGTTCACTGGCCGCTCCTAGCACTCGTTGCCAGTGAAGTCTGGGTACACTCGATTTACACATTCGTTACGAGTCTTTATCTAAGCTCTAGATAGGGGGATCGGGTTCTAAGGTTTACACAAGTGCTAATGAGTCGTTACACTACACATATGGCCTCTTGTACGGGCAAAAACTCGTAAAATACTTAAATATTTCACTTACGTACTAACTACAAAACATGGTTCTAGGACTTAGTCCCAGGGCTTATAGCTACTTACAAAACATGTTCAGGGTCTTAGTTAGATGATGTTCAGTTGGGTCGGGGTTCGGTGGGGCTATCGTCAACATTTGTATTTACAGCCACTCAGTACAAAAACAACCTCCAAGTATGTCCGTTCACCATCCAATCCCACCACAATATGGCGGCCCCACGCCTTTCTTGACGTTTCCCCGCCATCTTAGGTCTATGTTGGCACTACCCGTTATATCTCAACAAGTTAATCAATCCTACAACTTATAATATTTTGTTATTTTAGTATTTTGCTTAATTTACAAGTAATTATCTATAAATACCTATTTGAATATTTAAACAATTATTAACTGATTTCACTTAACAAATCAATGACACACTGTTAAATTGAAAGCCTACTAATGTTGCCAACAAAATTTCACTTAAAAGCTATAACCATCACCAAAATCACAACAATAACCCAAAAATCACAACAATACCACCAATAACAACACTAAACCTATGTCGTCTGAATAAATGATTATTTATTCATTGTTATTTATTTTATTTAAACAAAGATACGCATGTATTCCATTCCAAATAAACTATAGGAACCAGAATATTACAATGAATAAAAGTGTAAGTTATTGTTTAAGCATTGCGCGACACTAAAATACGTCGTATTCTTTCCTTCTTAAGAGACAAACACTGCCGCAGAAAAGCAAAAGGGCACAACTAACATTTTTTTTCTACAGTGAGTTATATACATATTCGGAATCAGCGAAGTTTACTGATTCCGAATATGTAAAAATCTTGGTGTCGAAAAAAATGTTAGATGTGCCCTTTTCCGTTATGGCGGCAGCACATCTTCTGTGTCATTCGCACTAATGCCTATGAATGTATCCTTAGTATAAAATTATTTTTTTAAATTTACAAAAACTAATACCAATTTTACTGCCGTAATCAGAGGTTACAATTTCAGATCCACTATCAAGTAATAGGTCCATAATAGACATTGGTCATTTGTTAGAAGGGTGAGCGAATCGTCTAACTACATCATTGGGTACTTGACTGTAACTGAAATTTGTAAAAATTATATAAGATCCTGTTAAAATAAGCATAATAAGGAAATATGTTTAAGTTTTGAGTTTGATATCTAACTTGTAACTTTTTTTATGAGCCTCCAAAGTTGAGTGGGAAAGTCCATTTTAAAAGTATACAATTATTAAAAACTATTAATATCATTACATAGCCCATCAAATTTATAGTAACTTCTATTATGAAATCTTTACGATAAACGCAAGTTTTAACATAGTTGCAGAACAAAGTTATTGATTTCCCCAAACAACGTATGAGTAGTGACGTCACTGTATAACGGGCTTCAGTAGGGAGCGTTTCGGCACGTATTTGGGAAAGTCTAAAAATGTGATTTTAACACTGTAGTATCTCGGTGAGTTTTTATGATATTGAAGTGGTTTATTCACTAATATTTCTATTATTGAGAGGTGTTTCTATAACATATCATAGAAAAAAGTTGTCAAGTAGACAAGTAGACATTTTAGATAAAATAGTTTCATCTTAATATTGTGCTTAGTATTAGCCTTAGTTTGTAGTTTCTTGCCAAATGTTAGTCTTGTAATTGTAACTAGTTCTGTTATTTAATTGTTACTGGTTCCCCGCGATACAGGCGTAGCTAGAGATGTGCCGTTCCCGAGAATATTCCCCACTTGTATAGGGAATATTCCCGCGGTGGGAATATTCCCCATACAAATGGGGAATATTCCCGGGAATGGCACATCTCTAGGCGTAGCCTAGTGCGGAGACCGCTGGTATGTTCTGTTACCTAATTCTGAAATAAATGTACTTTATACTTTAAGTAGCCCTTCTTTGTGTTACTTCAAGAGTGAGGTGTCTGTTATGACGTGGTAGACTTAGTGTTAGTGGTAGACATTCCAAACTATTGGCTTTTATTATTTATTAATTTATTAATGTATTTAAATGTAAATGTAATGTGATTTAATTTTAATTTTTATTCTAATTGATTTAATTTAATTTGTTGTAATTTCATTTCATTTCATTTTTTTAGGTATTGTGGTATGGGCTTTTTTATTTAAAGTGCGTTCTTAACTAGGGATGTAACGAATATTCGTATTCGCATTCGTATTCGCGAATATTCGCAAGATTTTCAATATTCGCATTAGCATTCGTATTCGCAAAAATCTATGCGAATATATTGCGAATATTTTTGGTGCATTTTAGATCTTAAAATTCATGGAAAAGAAAAAAATACGGCCAAGTCCGAGTCGGATTTCGAAACTATCAATGAGTAATTAAAAACTCTGTTAGATAAGTACCGAAATAACCACTTGACCGTCCAGCCCGCGAGACCATATTCCGGTCAACCGTCCGGGTTTTTTTAGCGACGCGCGCCGCGCGCTGCGCATCCACAACTTTCTACAAAAACGTCTGTATCTTCTAAACTACACAAGCTATAATAAAGAAAAAAATACTGAGGTATAAATGAATGTACATTTATTCAAATACTTTAACAGTAATACTAAAAATAACCATGATTTATTGACTATAATCAAGGTCAAAATTACGAAACCGGTAAAAATTGCTAAAAGATTTTTATTTGACGACTAATTTCAGGAAATATTGAGCGATGACCCCCTTTTTTTATTACATGTTAGAAAAATATACTATTTCACCTTTTTAATGATACCACAACCAATACATATGGTTCGCAATAAGATATCAAAATAAATTAAACAAAGTTCCTACTCCTTCCAGCATTTTAGCTCTTGCGAGCGTAATTTTGTAGCAAGATGGCCGCTTGCATAAGGCTGCCTACAACTGATGTACACTTAACCGTCCGTGGAGACTATGGTATCCAGTGTCAAAAGTAAATAAATTTTGAAAAAAATAAATAATTAAATAAATTATGTATGTACGTTTATAATATAGATAAGATTATATGTATTATATCAATGTATGTTTATCATGTATGTATTATTCTTTTTTTTTTGTTTCCTTCTGTTTTTTTTGCACCGCCTAATAACACAATTAGATTTTTCAAGTTCTCCACAACACAAAGGTTGTCTGGAAGAGATCGCTCTATAGCGATAAGACCGCCTGTTTTTTTACCTCTAATTGAAATTTCTTACAGTATCTCTCGTGTTTGTTTTGTTTTGTAAGGTGTGCAATAATAGTTATTTACGATACAAGGGTTGTAAAACAAAGAAAGGCCGATACCGCAGATGTTTGGGGCCCGAGCCGCAGGCGAGGGTCATAAATATGCGAGAGAGGGCTTTCTGTTTTACGACTCGTGTTTTGTACACAATTTTACATCACCACTTGGCCATAAAGTGGGTTTTTCCGGACGCACAGTGTGCGGATAAACACGCTTTTTGGCAAAGTGTGGTGCAAAGAGTATTTGTATTTATTTTTACTGTAAAAAGCATATATTATATATATATATACCTACATTAAATGACACAATTATACATTTTTGTTTGTTTTACTTATTAAAGATCTCATATCACGGGGTTTTCAGGTAAACAAAAATACACTTTTTATGGACTGGACATTATATTTTCGTATAATAAAAAAATCTACACATACATAGGTCTTAGACATTAGAAAGTTGCATCGATCACGGCATAATGTGATAATTCATAAAACAGTGATCGATGCAAAGGTTGACATCGCATTCCATGCACTTCCAAACGGTTCTGGCGATCACCTTGCGTTGGGCACACATCCAACACCGACTTTGTTTGAAGCCAGTACGTGTTGGGAAGTGCAGGTGCTTCAGTTGAGGCCTTTGGTGGGATTTTCGACTTACAGTAAATGTTGTTGTTGTCAGTCCAGACCTTCTAGTTATAAGTCTCTTTTCGTCAGTCAAGTCAATTTGCCGATGTATTTTCAGTAAGTCCTCTGCCAACATTGTTCTAAATTGTCGATGGTTTATTTTTGGATTTAATGTGGCAAACATGACAAAACAGTTAAATATGGCCGCATTAAACATGCGACGGAAAAGCTTTTTGTACCAAACTTTGTTTTTGTTTCTTTCTATAAGATGAGCAGACAGGTATTGATCTTTCCTATCTACTCCTCCCATTGACTTATTGTAGTCCAGAACAATGCTGGGTTTGTACGTCACTCCGTTATACTTGGTTTTTCTTCCGACTTGTAAGGAATGGTATGTGGATATTAAACTAACTATATTTGCATCCCGCCATACTATCACAGATACATCGGAACAATAACTAGCCACCACTTCACCACGTCGGAGGTCTGATTTATTTAAAGTTTTAAGGGAATCGGGAACAAATTCACGGTTGAGTCTAAGTGTGCCGTAACAGTCAGTCTTTTGTCGTTTCAAAAATCGCGCCAGTAAAGGACTATTGTAAAAATTGTCCATAATTAATGTATGACCTTTGTGAAGTAGCGGTTCTACCAAGTCGTAAACAATTTTTGCAGTCGCGTTGGTGGGTCGATCGGTTGAGCCAGTCGTGTCAATTTCAGGCAGAGTTGTATCGGTTTCAGGTCGAGTCGTGTCGATTTCAGGCCGAGGCGTGTCGATTTCAGGCCGAGTCGTGTTGATTTCAGGCCCAGTCATGTCATGGGAGTGTTGTACGTGTCCACTCATATCGTCTTCTACGGGGGGAGTATTTGTAGGCTTAGTTTTTCCAGCATATACAAAAAACTTCCACAGATAACCACTAGACGACTCGCACAATTCGTAAGTCTTTACACCTACTTGAGCAGCCTTTGACAGAATTTTTTGGGCAAAACCTAACCGCCCGTGCCATTTCAGTAGAGATTCGTCAATCGCTATCTCCTGACCTGGATAGTACAGGCTAGAAAACTTTTCGTTAAAGTAGTCGGTTATTGGTTGAATTTTACTTAACTTGGTCGGTTCTGTTAAATTTTCGTTGTCTACGAAATGTAGCAACGATTTTATTAAAAAATATCGGTTGTAGGACATTATTCTGGAAAAGTATGGCATTGAGCCAAAGCCATTAAATGAAAAGTATGACTCCTCATCTGGAAGGGGGTATAGCCCTTGCAAGATAATGAGTGCAAGAAAGCTGATCATTTCGTCTTTATCGATCGGAGTCCAACGATGCAGCCGCGAGTTTGGTAACAGCTTGTTTTCAGTTTTTAGTAAAGTTATTTTTTGGCTCGCATACCTATTGGTCTCCAAGCAAAGTAGGTCCAGAAAGTCACTGTCACACATTTTGTAAAAAATATCTACGGCGCGGGTTTGGTCTGTTATTGGGAAAGTTGGTCCTGAAGAAGCTGTAAATGTTTCTCTCTGTCCTTTAAATAAACGTCTATCCTTGTCCCACTCAAAATTGTAGTCGGCCTGAGGTACTATTTCGCGTAGTGCCAAGTCATTTTGACGGTCTTCAGCTACCAGAACTTGGGCCTGAAAATCTGTTAAATCAGCTTCTGTAGCAGGTTCTGAAAGGTCCCGCGCTGATACATTCGTAAGAAGATTGACTGCTTCGTCGTCTTGATCCACATCCATATCACAGTCACTCAACTCGTCAACAAGCCGCATCCACTCGTCAATTGTTTCGTCGAAGTGTTTGTCATTGACCCCTAGAAGCGAATTAATAATTAAATCTTGAATAAAAATCTAAAAAGGTAACATTTATAAATATTTTATTATGAGTAAAACTTACCAATCGCAAGTTGTTTATTTTTAGAACTTTTTAAAGAAATGTGTGATTCTGATTCATCTTTGGAACCTGAAATGAAAACATAATGTAATGTGTCATATGCATCTTTTGAGAACTTCAAAATTATTCTTTGTTATATATAGTAGTGTACCTGATTAAATATACAATTGACAATTAATTTAATAAATTTGGCCATCATCTGAATTTTCAGAATCTACTTGACCTCGTTTTCTTGGTGTTAGTGTCATTAATATACGGTTTCTACTAGTAGACCAACGGTCTACATCACTATTTAAAGAACTAGGAGAATTTGGTGCAGTGTCTAAATCCGGCGTACCAATTCGTAAGATATCGGCTCCATCCTGTAGAACGTCCACTGAAATAAAACAACTAAGATAAGACAGTGATAAACAAGTGTAATAAACAACTGTTTGTATTAGCTAAATAAAACATTTACAGATTTCGAAGTTTTCCTGCGCTTCAGCGGGTTTCTCTGGCGATGCCAGAACATCAACAGATGCTTGAACATCCACTGTAACAAATGAGACTGGTTTAAACAATGTTTTATCATCATCTACGCAAAATCGATGTCAGAAGCATTTACTTACACATAGCTATATCTAACTGTATGTCTTCGTCGTGTTGGTCTCGAAGTGGCGATGCCATTTCAAAATTCACTGTAACAAATGAGACTGGTTTAGAAAACGTATTGGCATCATGTACAATACAATCGATTTTGCAGAAATTCACTTACCCATTTCTATATCTATCTGTATGTCTTCTTCGATGTGTTGTGAAGGAAGTTGGACAGCTACTGAAATAGAACACGTTAAAAAATGTTTAAGCGTAATCAACAATCAATTCATTTGGACTGCTATTTACTATTTTTTTTATACTTAACTGACCTTCCTTTCTTGGCGGCACTAGTTGTATATTCTCTGTGAACAAGATAAAGTAAAGTGCTTATTTTATAGATGATTTTAAGAAAACGATACGTAAAACTATACGTACCTAGTATGCGTATACGCGATGGTGCTTTCACAGGAGCTATTGCTGGCACAGGCACTGGTATTTGCGCAGGCATTGGTGTTTGTACAGGCAATGCTGCTTGCATAGGCGCTGGTGCTTGCAAAGGCGCTAGTGCTTGTGCAGGCAATGCTGCTTGCATAGGCGCTGGTGCTTGCAAAGGCGCTAGTGCTTGCGCAGGCAATGCTGCTTGCATAGGCGCTGGTGCTTGCAAAGGCGCTAGTGCTTGCGCAGGCAATGCTGCTTGCATAGGCGCTGGTGCTTGCAAAGGCGCTAGTGCTTGCGCAGGCAATGCTGCTTGCATAGGCGCTGGTGCTTGCAAAGGCGCTAGTGCTTGCGCAGGCAATGCTGCTTGCATAGGCGCTGGTGCTTGCAAAGGCGCTAGTGCTTGCGCAGGCCCCGGTGTTTGCACGGGCTCTGGCGCAAATATGCACTGCTCCCGCTCAGGGGATGGGCATCTACGATTAAAAAAAGTTATGTCATATTAAACAAACTATCAGAAGATATATTGTAAATATAATGACTTACGCTGCGCGTATTTTTCGAGGTGGTGCGTCCGGCAGTAGCATCCGCTGCAATTGACCGAGCCGTTTAGCCGCAAAAAGTTCCTTTTTGGTGGCTACTGATAGATTTGCCAGGTGTCTGTTGTCACGCTTTCGTTGCGCACGGATAATGGAGAGTTCACTGCAAAACACCAAACATTGAAATGTCTCATAGTGAATATTACCTACAAAGTAACTGCGATAACAATACTCACTCTTCGTGGAAGGAACTACCAGCATGGCCTCCACGCCTATCGTTACATCCAGGGGTCGCCATATGTGACAGTCCACAACAAAAGGTACCTTATGGCGGCTGGCGCTTACGTCGCATAGCGCCGCAATAATATTGGAGTGACGTTAATAATAGCGTAAGCGGCAACCGCCATAAGGTACCTTTTGTTGTGGACTGTCACATATCATGACTATCATAAGTAACGCAAACTAATCTCACCCATTTACTTCTGCAGGCACAATTTTGGTTTTACCCCTCCGACCTCGACTTCCTCGTCCTCCGCGGCTTCCACGGCCTCCGCGGCTTCCGCGGCCTACATGACCACCACCAGTCAAATTTACGTCACCTTCGTCTGAACTAAAAAAATATACATATTCTAGGAATACTTATTGATAGTAGTCGGTTATTAGTTTGCCAAAAGCGATACCAACAAATAGCAAACATAAATGACACAGTGCTATGCAGTGAATCTGATCTAAAACAGAAGTAAATATTTAAGAATGCATATTCATAAGAGTTATATGACGAAATGCACACAATCTATTATTCACCTTTCTAGTAGTGGGTCTGGGGATACAGCTTTGGTTTTACCCCTCCGACCTCGACTTCCTCGTCCTCCGCGGCTTCCACGGCCTCCACGGCTTCCGCGGCCTACATGACCACCACCAGTCAAATTTGCGTCGTCTTCGTCTGAACTAAAAAATGTACATATTCTAGGAATACTCATTGAAATTAGTAGGTTATTAGTTTGCCAAAAGCGATACCCACAAATAGCAAACAAAAATGACGAAATGCACACAATCTATTATTCACCTTTCTAGTAGTGGGTCTGGGGATACAGCTTTGGTTTTACCCCTCCGACCTCGACTTCCTCGTCCTCCGCGGCTTCCACGGCCTCCACGGCTTCCGCGGCCTACATGACCACCACCAGTCAAATTTACGTCATCTTCGTCTGAACTAAAAAAAATATACATATTCTAGGAATACTTATTGATAGTAGTCGGTTATTAGTTTGCCAAAAGCGATACCAACAAATAGCAAACATAAATGACACAGTGCTATGCAGTGAATCTGTTCTAAAACAGAAGTAAATATTTAAGAATGCATATTCATAAGAGTTATATGACGAAATGCACACAATCTATTATTCACCTTTCTAGTAGTGGGTCTGGGGATACAGCTTTGGTTTTACCCCTCCGACCTCGACTTCCTCGTCCTCCGCGGCTTCCACGGCCTCCACGGCTTCCGCGGCCTACATGACCACCACCAGTCAAATTTGCGTCGTCTTCGTCTGAACTAAAAAATGTACATATTCTAGGAATACTCATTAAAATTAGTAGGTTATTAGTTTGCCAAAAGCGATACCCACAAATAGCAAACAAAAATGACACGGTGCAATGCAGTGCAGTTAGTATATTATACTCATAAGAATAAATCGAATCATTAGGCAAATTGAAGTTTTAGGAGAGATTAAAAGCACAAAGAAGCTCCACACCGTAGCCAAATATTGTGGACAGATACTGCGCCTCGGATAAAATTTTTATTAAATTATTTCCTCGCAATCGAAGCGAAAAGTAAGAGTAAGCTCTAGTTGTAAGGTCGGCTATTAAGTTAAACGGTTTTATTTGATACTAGCTTGTGCCCGTGACTACGTCCGCGCGAACTTAGGTTATCGCGCGGTCGCGCACTCTACCGGGATAAAAAGTTTCCTATGTCCTTTTTCGGGACTCAAACTATCTCCACACCAAATTTTATCTAAATTGCTTTAGCGATTTAAGCGTGAGGAGGTAACAGACAGACAGTCTTACACACTTTCGCATTTATAATATTAGTATGGATTCGGTGCTGTATCAAAATTATGCGAATTTCTAATCGAGAGACTTGCAAGTTTCACGGGTTTGGCAGGCAGTACTCCTGTAAGATCTTGTTTCAAGAGTTGGAACCCAGGTTACAATGACAACAGTCTTTGCTTGATACCCACTATGCTACTTTTAAATCAAAAGTTTCTCAAGTTTAATGGTTCTGGTGGGCAGTACCTCTGCATCATCAGGATTCAAGGATCGAAGGTTTAAACTATCGAAATCAAAATTTCATGATGATCAAAGAAGTAGAAGTGGTTGAAAAAACTGTTGTAATATTTGAAACACATGTAAGTAAATTGTAGAATTTGTAAATATTACTGTCATCTTTTTAATTTTCTGTATTATTTGATTTATTTTGTTATTTGTATATATATTTGTTTTACCTTATTTTGTATAGCGTGCAAATGTTTTGGACACAGGTCTGTAAATTTGTATGTTTTTTATTGAATAAATAAATAAAATGTATCTGAACAAACAAATATACAAAGTCAAGCTAAATAAAACCATTTTTAAAACAAGTACCTATATCAGTAACTGAAAGAATACATGCAAACAAAAACACATTTCCAAACACCGAATAATCATGGCACACGAGAAATCGTTTGTACAAACCCTTATTTCTGATATATTTTGAAACGTCCGTGGATAGTCAACCGTCCACGGCATAAACCTGAGAAGCACCGTAAATGTTTTGATGAATCCTAAAGTAGTTTGATATATTTCTTATGTTTAAGTATATTAATCTGTTCTTTATAAACCAATCGTCAATATTTATTGTATATTTCAGTAAACAGGGCGTCAAATTACTAATAATTAGGCTTTAAACAGTGAACGCACCTGCTCGAAAAAAACCTTGATATTTTAAATTGACATCACAGTCATTACACTGTCACATACTGAAGATGTTACACACTATCGTAGAAAGTACACATTCCTGGTCATTTTGATGTATAATACCCCCAAAAATATGTAAATTAACGTGAAATACTTACGACATAACTACGAGTTATCCAAAAACACTCACAATGACGCGCAGTTTCACAAGACACTACCAAAATATATTTTTTCATTCACTAAGAAACACCCGAACACTGCCATCTATGTTTCATAGAGCAAACTATTTTATTAGGCTACGCTGTTGCATCAATAGAATTGGTAAATAAT
This sequence comes from Eudemis profundana, assembly GCA_947034925.1. NCBI lineage: Eukaryota > Metazoa > Arthropoda > Insecta > Lepidoptera > Tortricidae > Eudemis > Eudemis profundana. Next base: position 2,719,796 of record OX344817.1, on the reverse strand, counting down.
TCCGCAATATTTCACTAGATGGCATTATAATCAACTGTTCCTTCTTCCACACCTTTGGATACTATGGTATCGTAGGACGGTTAAGAGCATTTTTTTTTTGGATAATATGCTATCGTCGGACGGTCAAGTGGATAAAATGAAAATAAGATATTTTTAACTTCCACCGGTTCCAATTCTTCTACCACATGCATAATCATTATCTTTAGCTGACGAATTATTCCAACTTAAACTTCAATTACTTACTTAATTTATTGCAAAACTGAATTAAATTTAAGTTAATCGTAATTGAAAACGAAGTATTGAATTTTCATAGTTATTAATTTTGTTTATTTCTAGTAATTATTAAATTTTATAACCAATATTCGTATTCGCATTCGCATTCGCGAATATCAACGTTGATTATTCGTATTCGCATTCGCGAATGTTCAAAAACCGATATTCGTTACATCCCTATTCTTAACTGACAGTTCGTCACGGACTGACAAGTTAGACGGTATTTGAACATAGCTTAAGTTTCTCCTAACCGTAGATTTTAAAATAAAAATGCCCGTATAATTTAATAATGTAGTATCTGTAATAACTTAAAAATTTCAATGTTGTACCAATAGGTTTATACCTGAATAAATAGACATTTTATTTATTTTTATTTCTTTAATAGGCCAGTTACTCATTTGTATCTTGAGTTATGGTCAATAAATTATTATAATATATACTCTTATGCCACACCTGGCCATAAAGTGGCTTTTTCCGCTCGCTGCGCGTACGGAAAAAGCCGCTTTCTGGCCAAGTGTAGATAGACATAAAATAATGTACACAACAAGTGAGGTAATAAAGAAAGCCCTCGATCGCATATTTACGTCCCTCGCTTGCAGCTCGGGCCGCAAACTTCTGCGATCTCGGCCTTTCTTTATATTACCACCCTAGTTGTGTAATGTACTATTATAATAAGGGCATTGACTTGCTATTTGTGCTTAAGCTGTGCGGTTCTCAATTATCTTGTACGAGTAGGTATAACCGCAGTTTGCTGTGACAATGTGTTTTGATTCACAGCGCGTGAGTTGTGCATACTAATTGGCTTGGAACAATATTGTCTCCCAGTATGGTAATTCACAATTTCGCCTTAAACCCGACGAAATAGTAATAACAGTTCGTAATTCAAATCAAATCATTTTACTTTTCAATAGTAAAATCCACTGAGTTGTTAGTAACATTGTCTACTTAAAGATATTGTATAACCGGCTAAGAAACTCGGCCAGGTATACACCGTGCCCCCGAATAACCCGAAAATTTTTAACCACGTATTCCTGATGGTATTGCAAATAAATAACGTTATATCAACATAGGTCGAATTTTGTCATTTTACATTAATAGTCTTATGGAACAAAATAAATCAGTAAATTGAGCCCCTCCTTATAAACATGCCCTTAACTCCTTAGGTGCTTGAGGAAAAGATATCAAAAAGGAAAAAAAAAGCTAAAATGGAAACAAAAGGTAAATTTTTGGACTCGTAGTCACTTACCATCAAATACTGCGAAGGTTAATTGATGTTTCGTTAAAAGTTTTAACAAAAAATGTAAAAGTATCTTAGTCACATTTATTAGGGCTTGTTACACACTTGGGAGTATTCATTTAAAAAAATAATGAATATCTCGGAAAGTAACCATTTTTCGTTTTTAGGGTTCCGTAGCCAAAATGGCAAAAACGGAACCCTTATAGTTTCGTCATGTCCGTCCGTCTGTCTGTCTGTCTGTCCGTATGTCACAGGCATTTTACTCAAAAACTACATGATGGATATTGATGAAATTTGGAATATAGGTGTCTTTTATGAGCCGCTAATTAGTTTGGTATATAAATAATTAATATATATTTTTAGGGGGGGCACTCCATACATGTTAAAGACAGTAATTTTTTTTTTCAGCAAATATCAACGTGTGGTACATAGTTCGACAGCTCTTTAAAAAACACTATAAGGTTCCTAAGTAATGTTTTTGATTAAGTTAATGTATTTGGAAATAATCGCTCCGAAAGTTGTGTAAATTGTGTCCCCCCCCCCCTCTATTTTCTAAACCGTGCGTCCGAAAAATGTGAAAAAAATCACGAAGGTAACGCTTAATTAATACTTTCAACGAAAATTATTTTCAACAAGATCGAATGTACGGTTTTTGAGTTATTGCCGATAAACTGCGCTTCTCAACAAAAGGACGTAATTGCTATGAAGATACGCTCTTTTGTTGTTGTACTTTTTTTACATCGGCTATGGAACCCTACACTGAGCGTGGTCCGACATGCTCTTGGCCAGTTTTTTACTCCTAATAGTTGTATATATTTTACAGTTATAGTTACAGTTTTTCTGGTTACTCGGGGGCACGGTGTATACAAGCCGGTTATTGTTAGACCATAATCGGGTGTATTTTCAAAGACATAATTTCTCTGGCCACAAATATTTAAAAGATTCCTCTTCACTAGGCTGGCATTCGTTGATGTCTTGGCAGGACTTGACAGATTCTACATTTTTAATTTTTCAATTCTAGTAAGGCAGAATCTTCTCAGTATTCGCCAATGTCAATGACATGACAGCGACATGTCATGACAGCGAAATGACGTTTTTGAAAATACACCCAACCACTGTTGGCCAGTGTTATATTTGGGACTAGACTGACGACGGGTTAAGTCAGTTAGCCTGAAATCAGAATTCGGGTCAAATTACCTTTTGACCGGACAATTATGAACCAAAATCACAATGAACCGAGCTATTTAGTTTCCAAACTGTTAGGTTATTGTTTTGACATTTAATATGATATTAGTATGTAATTTCTCTTTTGGTGTGCAATAAAGTATTGATTGTATTCTATTTTGAGAATGTGTAAGTTTATAGCAGTTGCCTACGACACAAAAACACTTAGTGTTTTTTTTTTAATAACTTTAAGTACCAGCATTTATCTTCACCTGCGTTATTCCTGTAAATATGTACGAATATACCTTCTGCAGTGGCAATAAGTACTCGTACCATACTAATGAAACGATTAATTAGATATATAGTTTTGCAATGGACTGTACACGTACACTTTTATTGTTAGTATGTTTGTCGCTAAAAAAAACACCCGGTATAGATTTTATTCATTAAAACAACACCCTGTATAGATATACGCTGAGAGCGCGGAATTGCGTACAGGCCTGCCTTTAACGGAGGCCGAAATGGAGGGTTGAAAATTTAGAAAAGAAAATCGAAAGTTGGGTAATAATACTTTTATTTGAAACTCCATTTGATATAATAATATGAAGTGGAGTTTCAAATTAAAGTGCTTAATTTATACATTCCAAAATCATTTTTGTTCTTATCCTTTTTATTTTTGATTTAGGACGAAAAACGTTAAAAAAAACACCATTCCTCTATAATCTTCGAAGTTACTAAACAGAATAATCTGTAATAATTATCAATTATTAATAATATATCATCCTAAATATTACAAAAAAATATAACGGTTTTCCTAACTTGCATCGATTTTTAAAAACTCGCTAAAATCGTAACGCAAATTTATTTGCTGCTACTAAACTAACCGCGACCTATGTCGATGTATGGGGACAACAGTTTTTTAACGACAAAGTTAAGTTTGTCCCACCATACAGTTTATCTTTAAACTATTCACGAGTCTACGTAGGTACGAGTTTGTACGGAACCCTCGGTGCGCGAGTCCGACTCGCACTTGACCGGTTTTTTTACCTTTGCTGAAGAAGTCTATAGTGTTCTGGTTATATTATTTAGTCTATGGTACTTAGTAGGTATTCCATTTTAATCGAACACAAAGCGAACTGGAAGTTTTTAAGCGATTTCGTCCCTCCAAGGGTTTTGTTCGACTCGCGGTCCGAATTAAAATAACTTTTGTTCGGGAATTGCGTTAAGTCGTCATTGTCGGTTTTAAGTCAGTTAGGATCAGGACGAACGGTCAAATATATTTATGCTTTATTGTCTATATAAAGTAACTTCGTTCCACCTCCGTTTTTAAAGGCCGAGATCGCAGATGTTTGTGGCCCGAGCTGCAAGCGAGGGCTTTCTTTATTACCTTAAGTGTCGTGTACAATTTTATGTCTACACTTGGCCAGAAAGGGGCTTTTTCCGTACGCGTAGCGTGCGGTTAAAGCCACTTTATGGCCAGGTGTGCCATAAATATATTATCTTCAGATATCCATATTTAATCCAATGGTAAGTTAGAGTACTTTGCGAGCTACATTTTGAGATTAAAATACATTTTTCAAAAAAGGTGACTAGACTTTTTTTCGTGTAGGTAGAAGCATAAGTGTTGACAAATTTGTACTATGAAAGAAACATGATGTTTCTTTATTTGTTTTTAATGCGGGTAATTTACACCACATTTTTAAGTTACATATATAGATACAAGAAATCATAGTGCATAGAAAAATTAAATGGTACTCACCTGTGGTCCAGGCAGGGAATCGAACCCGGTACCTCTAGATTTCTGGCCCAGCGCCTTAACCACTTGTCCACCGCAGCACACAGCAAGCGCCCTTAATTTTACCATCTACTTTGACTTTCGTATCATTCTAGTTTAATAGGTTTTTTATAAACTAGGGATGTAACGATACATAGTTTTGCCGATACGATACCGATATATTGTAGTAAATATCGGCGATACCGATACCGATATCTTCGCTAAATAATAAAGTATGAACTTCAGATATTTGTATTTTCTTATTATACCTAAAACTTGGCTATATTTAACTGAGAGTCAAGCTTGAAAGTGTAAAGTAAAAATAAATAGATTGTCAACTCAAAAATCTCAAAATTCAATTTTTTTATTATTAAGAACCAAAGATTTAATTAACATAGTAATTGTCATTACACAAAGTAATAGCCCAATACATGAAATAAGTCAGTAATTGAAATTACTTTTTGCAGATTTTTTTTTCATACAGAAAATTCTTTTCGCGTTCTTCAAATCTCGGTTGTATATTATCGGCGATACCGATATATCGGTATCGGTAGCGGTATCGTTACATCCCTATTAAAAACCTATATTTGTACTAGTTTAAATAAATGAATGTAAATGTCGAGAACGCGACTAATGGTTGTATAAATCGATCGTATCGATTCTATCTAATATTTAATAGGTCGCAACCCAATTACACTGCCACGGATACGACGATATATTTACCCTGTGTTAGGGTTCCGTGAGACGACTAGGGCACAGAATATATATAAGCTAAAGCAGTAAGGAAGCTACAAACAAAACGATCGAAACGCACGCACACATAGACGCGCGCTTTTACAAGGCCTCTAAGGGAATCTCGCGGTGCCGTCAGTCGCGAGTGCGCATGGAGGCGAGTGGCCGCGCTTTGCGTTTGTTTGTTACGTGCGCGCGCCCAGACAGCCCGTGAACTTTTCATTTTAAACAACCCTAACGCTCTAATGGAGCGTAGGTATTTATTTCAAAAAGTTAGCGTAGCTTCCATACTGCTCTGTTTCTATTCTGTGACTAGGGTCTCCCTACATCTATGGACGCGAACGTTTAATCCGGTCTGAAAACGCTTTATGTTGACGCAATAAGAGCGAAAACGACGTTTATGGCACACCTGGCCATAAAGTGGCTTTTACGGCACGCTACGCGTATGGAAAAAGCCGCTTTCTGACCAAGTCTAGACATAAAATGATGTACACAACACGGGAGGAAATAAAGAAAGCCGATCGCATATTTACGTCCCTCGCTTGCAGCTCGGGCCGCAAACATGTGCATTACCACCCTAGTTGTGTAATGTACTATTATGCCACACCTGGCCATAAAGTGGCTATTACGGCACGCTACGCGTACGGAAAAACCCGCTTTCTGGCAAAGTGTAGACATAAAATGATGTACACAACACAGGAGGTAATAAAGAAAGCCTTCGATCGCATATTTACGTCCCTCGCTTGCAGCTCGGGCCGCAAACATGTGCATTACCACCCTAGTTGTGTAATGTACTATTATGCCACACCTGGCCATAAAGTGGCTATTACGGCACGCTACGCGTACGGAAAAACCCGCTTTCTGGCAAAGTGTAGACATAAAATGATGTACACAACACAGGAGGTAATAAAGAAAGCCTTCGATCGCATATTTACGTCCCTCGCTTGCAGCTCGGGCCGCAAACATCTGCGATATCGTTTTTTTTTTTACCACCCTAGTTGTGTAATTTACTAAATTGACATTGATGCCGACCGCCGAACCGAGCACTAATAGAATTATGCATTCTGGGAAAATTAAGCAATCTATTAATGTCATAATTATTGTAATACTTAATATTTTTGAAAAGAGAAACTGGTGAGTTTCTTCCTGCGCTTCTCTCAACAGGAGATCACTACCCGAAGCGCCAGAAGCAAAGAATAGAATCAGAAATGTAAAAGAGCCCTTGAGGGCTTACTTGCGGATATAAATAATTTTGAATTTCAAGTCACTACCTGTTACGGTTCAAAAGACACAGCCCTATGACAGCCGGACAGAAACACGTTTGTTGTGTGAGAACCACATATACAAAATCATGACTTTGATTGGGGAACCTATTGGATCGCATAAATTTAAAAGGCATAATGCATCATTTGGCATAGGTAATTCATCATTCGGCATAATGCATTTTTTTCTTAAACTGTGGAATTTTCAGGACTCTTTAAGGCCTCATCCTGTTAAATAAGTCAGGTTAGGTTAGGTTTGCGTTATAATAATCCTGAAAAAATTACGTGTTCAGAAAAAAAATCATTATGCCAAATGATGAATTATGCGAAATGATGCATTATGCCTTTTAAATTTATGCGATCCAATAGTAAACCCTTTGATTGGCTGAACTGTTTTTGGTTTAAAATTAGGTTTGTAGGCAGTGGCGTGACTATATCATCTGGGGCCCGTGGCAAATTCCTTTAATGGGGGCCCTATCATTAAGCTTTATTATTTTAACGTTATACTTACGCCGGGGCCCTCTTGGGTTAGGGGCTCGTGGCATTTTGCCAGCTCTGCCACCCTGTAGATACGCCACTGTTTGTAGGTATAAATACAAATAAGTTAATAGTACCACTTGAAAATGCAGGCCATATTTGCACATATTGCAGAAAACTTATGATATGCATGTAGATAAAGTTATGTACGCGACTGTACATAATTAAAGGCATTAAATCACTCGTGTGATCTTATTATGAAACCACACTCGTGTATTAATGCCTCTCATTATGCACTGGTCACATAAATAACCATTAAATGTAACTATTCCTTTCTTTTCAATACAAACACAGAATTCTAAAAAACTAAATGATTTTAGCATCATTTAAACCCTGGACACGTATAAAATTGAAACTCATTACAAAAACTTGCTTTAAACCTATTCGTTATGTTTGGATACTGGCTGGATCGAAGCAAAACCCATTTAACTGAACAAAAAAAAACTTTTTTATAGCATTAGTGAATTCTCAGTTTTAAAATAACCTAAGTATCAAATCGCTGTATTCGATTGTAAACTGAGACCGGAACGACTTAAAGTTCATTATTGAAAGACAAGCTCAAAGTAATATTTAAGTAAGTATGACTTAGTAACCGTTACTCGGTGGACTGTGCACTTAACTTTTCTTAGTTTTATTTTACTTTCAGCATATTTACTAGAGAACGATTATTCTTCTCAATGTTACTAACGTTTATTTGGCTGAGAGTGACCCTGCCTGCTAAGCCTGAGGTCTCGGGTTCCAATCCTGGCAAGAGCAAATATTTGTGTTATTAGATGAGTAAAACAAAAACAGTACCGACCGGGGTTTGGTGTCCCTCGAGATCCCTAACATCGTTTGTCCTAAAATCACTTGCCCTAACTGTTTTGTCCTAATGGGTATTTGGCCTAACGATCAGTTGTCATAATAAGGTTTTTCCATAATGTTATTTTTTGTGTTTACAGAACTCGATTTCTACCGACTTGCCTATTATAATGGAGGAACAAGTTTATTGATTCTCAAATAAAGAATCCTCTACGCGTATAAATACAAATTATAAATACAAATTGTTTATTTCGATAACAAGATTTCAAAAATTTTGCATTTAGTGGGTCAGCCCCCACACCAGGCATTGCCTGTCCCGTGGGAGAGGCAATAGGATTTACGCTTACATTTAGTAACTACCTAGCGACAACATTATAGGTAAACAATTGATAATTCAATTAATAATTAAGAGTAAGATAACATAGGTTAAAATTTTAAAAAAGTAAAAACAATTTTCATCACACTTGCTCGTAAAGGGTGTTATAACACGCGGGCTTATAGATCAGCTCGAGCCGATTTACCTCCCGTGGGTTATAAAAATCTATAACTCGCACGGGAGGAAAAACTGTATGAAAATCTATAACTCCCGTGGGAGTTATGAGTTTAGTTTTAAAATATAGGACCTACCCGTACGTCATTTCAGACTAAGAAGGTTTCAAATCAGCCAAGGCTTATTTCACATCTTCAAAACTTGGCTAAAAAACCAATTTTAGTGTATATAAAAATTATGTGGTATATTTTACTATTATTTCAGTAATTTTTGCAATTATTTTAATGCAATTAAATTAATTTAGTTTAAAATTTTATTATGAAAATCGGTACAATCTGGCGGCATTGCCTGTCAAGTTTAAAACCTAAACGCAGTTCTTAGCATTATCTGTGGAAGACTACATATATTGAAAAAGTTGACAGTTGAGTTGTCTCTTAGCGGGTGCGTTTAGTTTATTTGATTTTTATGTTTTATTTTTTTTCCTCGCAAATGTGATGAAAAACATTGTGTGTATTACGGGCAGTAAGGGGATTACCAACTCGAGTCATTAAAAGCCCTCCGCCTACGGCGTCGGGCTCCTAACAGACTCTCGTTAGTAATTCCCTTCTTACTACCCTCGGTGCACAATGTACTATTACACACACACAAATAAACAAACAGCAAATAAATTCTTGTTTGGTAATTAATTGCGACGCAGCGAAAAATTATTCTCCTTTAGTAGCCAATCGCGAAACCGCAATAGGCTACTTGATGACAGTTCAAATCAGCTTCTTTTTATGAAGTGTCAAAACGCTCCGAAAGTATGCAGTTTAGTATAAAATACGAACTTGTGACGTCATGCTCGACATGGTGCCTTATTTTTAGTTTCCGTCGTTGTAAAATCGTCGGTGGCACGAAAATAAGTTTGAATGATTTTATCCGGGCTGATTTGGGAGCGTAATTTGCTGGTTAATGAGTTTATTTTGATTGTTGTCAAATAGCCTACTGTGAAAACGGACTAAAGGATTTCGACACTCTCGAGGAAACCAAAATTTATATTGTACTTTCCGTTGACCTAGAACTATGAAAGTGTGCAGTAGTAAGCAAGTAATACCGTCTTAAATACTAGAAGTAAAGGGAAAATCTGAAAACTATACAATTAAAAATAGTCCTTATTTAAACTATTTCTACAGAACCCTCGATGGGCGAGTCCGACTGGAACTTGACCGATTTTTTCAACATAAGTTTATTTCATATTTTACCAGTTGGCCTAATAAATACTTTGGTCATAATTCCAAGAAAAGGCATTTCAAAATTTCCAAGAGCTCAAGATTGGTAGAAATTACCTTGAGGCACTGAGTCTTTCCGCTTTGCTCCTTTGGCAAGATAAAGTAAATATTTGCCGGTGTTTCGGCCAGGAATGTTAGCATCGAATTGAAATTAAAACACAGGATAGACCGGGAGACGATCGGCTGTATTTTCATGTCATCAAATATAAGTAGACGTCTTAGTCACAGTATAATAGCAATTATTTATTTTATGCAACACGCGTAGCGTGCGGAAAAAGCCACTTTATGGCCAAGTATCGACATAAAATGATGTACACAACACGGGAGGCCTCGCTTGCAGCTCGGGCCGCAAACATCTGCGATCTCGGCCTTTCTTTGTTTTACTACCCTAGTTGTGTAATGTACAATATCTTATAGCTTGAACACATTATTAACTCTGAACCTTAGATACCATATACATCTCTGAGGGATGTAGATTATATTAGTTGTACCTTTTACTAAATCGGTTAACACTTCTCGTATCATCCTGTGGAATATTATGTTAATGTCATAAGAAAACGGATAATCCCACAATTGTAAATAAATCACTGAATTTTTCACTATTAATGCACTTCAGTAAGTGTAAGCTATTTAAAAAAAACGTTTCTCTTTAAATTAGATAGATTAGCTGAAGCTAAAGATTTATCATTCTTTTAACCAAAATTTTAAGTGTCTATATTTCTATAAGTTATCTACCACAACCTTATTTCTCATCTAAACTTGCACGGGTTTAAGTATATGGCTCTCGTTAGTTTGTATATAAAAACCAAACTATCCTAACTTATGCCTCACTTTTAAAAATATCACAGAATAACAAACTCAAAAGATTGATGCTAACACCGCATAATTTAGTTATTTGATGACGTAAACAAACACTTCCCCGCCCCTGGACTACATAGCCCGAGGGGTTCGTACATTGTCTCTTTCCATTACGAGATGGGAGCCGACCTCGGGCCCGAAATGGGCCCGAACGGAATAAGCTGCTTTGAGATCTGCCTCGGGAAATGCCCTTTCTGTCCCAGGTACGCATTAGGCATTCAAGAAAGTTACACACTAGACGTACAATACATACATTGACCATTGACGTATATAAAGGACAGGATTTAATGAGCGCGCAGACGGTTCCAACGCTTTGGTCCTAAAAATCAGCTTTAGGACCACAAGGACGATTAACGTCAGTGTAGCTACGACTTACTATATTTGACATTGACACTTAGATATTGTCATTGACATTGACAGCTTGATTTGACAGGGGTAATAGTTTCATTAGCCCCAAGGCCCAAGCGGAAACAGAGGCAGAGGTAGGCCTAGAGAACGCTGGGCCGACGATATACAAAGGATTGCCGGAAAAAATTGGCTTGAAAAGGCAAATAATAGAAAATCATGGCGACTATTGGAGGAGGCCTATACACAGAAAGGGGCCTTAACCTAATAATAATTAATTTGGTTTTTTTTAGAGTTAACTTATGAATGTAATTTTAGTTAAGGATTAAAAGAGGCTTATAAATAAATAAATAAAAAATAGTTTCATTTATTGTCCACCCGTGTCTCTTTTGTCGTTTAATGCTGCCACCTATATATAGTTCGTGCACGCTCCCTAGGTATAATATTAGGAATAACGCAAGCAAAGCCGCGGTTAAATACTGGTGATAGAACATTTATATATTCGATAAACTTAAACTATACGAATAAACTTATAAATGGCCCACAATATACATAATTATCGGCCAATTAAGCAAAATTTGTCCCCTATTTTCAGTTAATTACTTATTCGTGAGTTTTCAACTTATTTACAAAGTTTTATTACGAATATAGATCGAAAATATAGAACGACACGTTTAGCTATGTGGGTGGGCGATTCTCCGAGCGTTTTGACCGCGCGGTTTGACAATCATTATTGTCCGCCGATTATTTACTATAACGAAAGGACAAATCGTGACAATTTTGATAAAACTAGACTTAACCTCGGGACTGTTTTTCGGTTTCATAAAAAGTTAACTCTAGGCATCGTTTTTGACGTGATAACGTCTTATAATTCGATGAAGCCGGCTGCACGCACGAAAAAGTGTGACGTCATTTGCCGTTACCTTGCGGGGCCGTTACCTTATCAACTCGAAAAAACAGTAAGCGCCGCAGTATTTCATACATCTGATACATCTTACGCGTTTTTGCGCAAACTAACTTTATCAACTCGAAAAAACAGTAAGCGCCGCAGGATTTCATACATCTTACGCGTTTTTGCGCAAACTAACTTTATCAACTCGAAAAAACAGTAAGCGCCGCAGGATTTCATACATCTTACGCGTTTTTGCGCAAAATAGATACTTTATATTATATTATTCCAGCACTAAAGTCGTTAAGACGATAGTTTCTTACAAATTGTTAATAAATTAGCCCTTATTCCCTAAGATACGGCTGTCAAAATCTCTATTGAATGACAAGAGACACTGCTGAGTTTGGCAAAAATCTTTAAATTTAAATAGTGGATGCTGCTTTGGCAGTTCCGTTTTACGCCTGCTTTAATCGTAGTTTAAAAAAAATCGGTTGTCTGTAAAGTCGGTTTACTGACGATAGTCGAACGTGATAACGTTGACCTTGACCCTGACTTTGACTTTGACTTTGACTTTGACTTTGACTTTGACTTTGACTTTGACTTTGACTTTGACTTTGACTTTGACTTTGACTTTGACTTTGACTTTGACCTTGACCTTGACCTTGACCTTGACCTTGACCTTGACCTTGACCTTGACCTTGACCTTGACTTTGACTTTGACTTTGACCTTGACCTTGACCTTGACCTTGACCTTGACCTTGACCTTGACCTTGACCTTGACCTTGACCTTGACTTTGACTTTGACCTTGACCTTGACCTTGACCTTGACCTTGACTTTGACTTTGACTTTGACTTTGACTTTGACTTTGACTTTGACTTTGACTTTGACTTTGACTTTGACTTTGACTTTGACTTTGACTTTGACTTTGACTTTGACTTTGACTTTGACTTTGACTTTGACTTTGACTTTGACTTTGACTTTGACTTTGACTTTGACTTTGACTTTGACTTTGACTTTGACTTTGACTTTGACTTTGACTTTGACTTTGACTTTGACTTTGACTTTGACTTTGACTTTGACTTTGACTTTGACTTTGACTTTGACTTTGACTTTGACTTTGACTTTGACTTTGACTTTGACTTGAGTACCAGCCGCCCTTTTCTCAGCAGCAGCAGTGATTTTTTGTCACGATTGGCCGCCCCTAATATCTGGCCGCCCTAGGCCCGGGCCTACTGGGCCTTAGGGCAAATCCGCCACTGGTCTCTTGTCATTCAATAGAGATTTTTGACAGCCGTATCTTAGGGAATAAGGGCTATTTTATTAACAATTTGTAAGAAACTATCGTCTTAACGACTTTAGTGCTGGAATAATATAAAGTACCTATTTGACAGGTAACGACCCTGCAAGGTAACGGGACACTTTTTCGTGCGTGCAGCCGGCTTCATCGATTTATAAGACGTTATCACGTCAAAATTATTAAAACAAATCTTTGACATTATATTCGTGGAACGGCAGATATTTACACTGGCCACTTGGCCATCATTTTAGCGTGTCAATGTCATTGTAGCAGCTTATTGGGAAAAAAGTCGAAGTCCAAGTCCAACTCAAAGTCAAAGTCAAAGTCAAAGTCAGTCAAAGTCAAAGTCAAAGTCAATGTCAATTTCAGTCTTAGTCAAAGTCAGGGTCAACGTTATCACGTTCGACTATCGTCAGTAAACCGACTTTACAGACAACCGATTTTTTTGAACAATATTTATTGAGACAATAATGACGACAATAAAACGCCGTAAAAACGCTGAATATTGGCCCGGGAATAACACCGCCTATGAAGCCAAAGTTCGCAGGTAAATCCTGATCCCATCAAAAACATTACATGTAAAAAGGTGCAAGTCTCGCAACGCAGTTCTGTTACAACAAAAAAGTTTTGAGATGTAATGTTGAACCAAGTCAGTACCGGGGGGGGTCTCCACAGAACTCGATTCCCACCGACTTGCCTATTATTAGATCTATAAAATATGTTCCTCTACGGTTAAATAATAGGCAAGTCGGTGGGAATCGAGTTCTGTGGAGACCCCCCGGTACTGACTTGGTTCAACATTACATCTCAAAACTTTTTTGTTGTAAAAGAACTGCGTTGCGAGGCTTGCACCTTTTTACATGTAATGTTTTTGATGGGATCTCATTTCTTTCTGTAAGTGATCTTCCTTTATTTATTACATTCCAATCCATTCTTTTTCCAATTTGGACTGCAACACTAACTTTGTAATCGCATGTATTTGTATAGGATTACAAACTTATGTGTGCAGTTGTGACTGAAATTGCAATATTTGGAAGTTTTTTAAGACTTGATAGGCTAAAAACTAACTATGTTTAAAATTTGGAACATGTGAGTCTGCTAGAAGTACCTTAGAATTATGATGATCATCAGTCAGTGAATCAGTGAGTCAGTCAGTCAGTGACAAAACTAAGGAACTTTGACATGCAATAGTTCTTAAACTACACGTTCAAATTGAATGATATTAAGAATATATATAAGTCTTATTGTGCCCTATATATCCCTGAAATTTCAGGGTTCTAGCTTTAGCCAGTACAAAATTACGGGAGGTTGAAAATGGCCTGAATGGCTTCGAGAAAAGGATGGTACGGCCGTGCCTTTGTTGTGCTCGACTTGGCGGGGGCACTGCCGTGCCCCCAGATAAATGCAAATAATGTGTATATTGAGTGTGAGTATTTGTTCCCGGTTTTTGCCTATACAACTAATGGGTTATTCTTCAGAAATATGTCTGCGGTCACCTTATAACTCTGGCCCTTTTTCATACTAAATGTATGGAGACAGAGGAATTAGTCGCGGACATATTTCTGAAGAATAACCCTAATACTGGTATTGCATGCCCTGGGTCCTGGCCCAGATTTCCGGCCCAGCGACGAGTGGTTAACGTGGTTAACGGACGACGAGGGTTCGGTTCCCGGTCTGGACATAGGTGAGTGCCATTTAATTTTTCTATATACTTTGATTTCTTGTATCTATATATGTAAAATAATAGTGTCTTCAAGCAGTTGAATCCGAGGTATCAACCAAGTTAGGCATGCAGAGTAGTTACCGAGTTACAAGTTACAAGTTGGGGCTCGAGGGGCAGCTTGCAGCTAATGGCTTGTCAACTGAACACTGGGGCGGTTAAATATACAGGCCGGTATACAGGGTTGCTATAAAATGGAGGATGTAAGGTAATTCGAGTATCTCGGTGCTCTATATATTGCAGAAAAAATGTACCTTTTACCTTTTTTGTCTGATCATAGTAAATATAGGCGAAAATCGTAACGAAACTGAGAAAAAACAAAATCTGTTTCGTTACGATTTTCCCCTATATTTATTTTGGGCGTAACGAAACTGAGAAATTCAAAATTTGTGCGGAAAAGTTGGGACATTTTGCACTACTTTTTTATTTCATAAATGAAAAGTGCTCATGGTTCTGAGTAAAATGGTATAAGACACACCATGATCAGACAAAAAAAGTAAAAGGTATTTTTTTTCTGCGATTGACCCACAAATGTTAGTAGCATAAAAATACGTAGCTACAGATAGATTGGCATCCTGAAGCGATCGTAACTCCGAGAATTCTTGGAGTTGCAAACATCTTATTACTGAAATTAACTTGGTAGGAAAAACTTTTCAGATCTATTGGCTTATTCACAACTCAGCCGTCAGTGTTGTCACTAATACAAGGTGAATTGGATATTTGACAACGTTTTTCTGAGATATATTACAGAAAGACGTCGCCACAGAAATATTAGTGAAAAAAACCGGAGGAGTGCGAGTCGGACTCGCGTACCGAGGGTTCCGTTTTTTTTTTTAGGAGCTGACCAACTTGCAACCCTTATGATTGTCGGACCGGGTGGTCAGCCGTGGCGTTCCCTGGGGTCGAACCAGGTCGCTATCCGGACCACCCGAGGGTTCCGTACAAATTTGTAGGTACATACATATATTAAAGTACCCTTTACGTTTGATTCCCTTAATAAAGACTATATTTTTTCGCACTCACACAGACGTGCTATCGCGCGTCTGTGTGAATACGTGTCGCGCGCTCATAAACGACCGAAGTTGGACTACTTATTCATCTTTATACTTTGGTAAGGCTATGTCCGGCTATTAGTCACGGCGAAGAATAGGGATACTTGGAAATCTCTAGAAGTGACCTTCACCTTTGAGAACGAGGGGTTCTTAAATACATAGGGGAAAAACAACATAAAACATAAGTTTGAAAAAAAAAAAAAAAAAAATCATTTAGGTATTTCAGAAAACAGGTTCCATATTTTGTTAGTAAACAACTTATACACTATGTTAGGTACGCGAAATCAAATTAAATTAATTTACAATATATTATTATTATTATTTTTTTATTCACGATAGGTAAGCATTTGACTTTGATCTCACCTGTTGGTAAGTGAAGATAAAGTCGATGATGGAGCATGCTTACCTAGATAGTGCCTATTCACTCTCGACTTGAAGAGATCCAAGTTATATTTTTCCGGGAAGAGGTCTGCTGGAAGAGAGTTCACTCCTTAGCTGTCCTAGAAATAAGTTTGTAACTTTACTAAGAAATATATAAGACTTTTTTTTATTTATGTCCGGCTATTTATTTTAAGGTCCCTGGATCTGTACTTTTAATACCCGTTCCATAGCTCGTTGGCAAACCTTTAATTTGGACTTCCCATGAGAGTTACGGGTGTTTTATTATTTTTCACTCGTCAAATTATATTAAGGACAAAATTGACAGCAAAACTGTAAATTAGCACTGCTTTTACTTGTACAGAAAATGATGCTAAGAAAAGTCTTGGCTCGGTGGTTTATGTTTATACATTTCAGGATTCCTCAGTAAAACTAGGAATTCTTAGGCTGAGTTTCCACCAGGGCATTTCTCCAGAAATATGTCTGCGGTCACCTCATTCATCTGGCCCTTTTTCATACTAAATGTATGGAGACAGATGAATGAGTCGCAGACATATTTCTGGAGAAATGCCCACCAGAGCTGTGTGCGAGGAAAAAAATCCACCAATAATGTAACTAGCCTGTACTTTGCCTTAACTTAGAACTATGAAATTTGGCAAGTAACACCGTCTTATACTGACAGTACTTACAAGCCTTACTGGCTGTTGCAAAAACGAGCAGGGAGGGGGCTTGTTGCGTTCCCTGGGATCGAACCAGGTCGCATAACCGCGGACCACCACGGATGTTTCGCTGATTGCTGAAAGTGAGCAGCGGACCAGCGGGAGAGGTTGAAGCGGATCAAGCTGTCCTTGTGTAGAGTATGTATATGTATATCGAGCTAATGGGAGTTTTACTTACCTTATGTAGAGTGTGTATATCGAGCTAATTAGAGTTTTACTTACCTTATGTAGAGTGTGTATATCGAGCTAATTAGAGTTTTATTTACCTTATGTAGAGTGTGTATATCGATCTAATTGGAGTTTTACTTACCTAATGTAGAGTGTGAATAACGAGCTAATGGGAGTTTTACTTACCTTATGTAGAGTGTGTACATCGAGCTAATTGGAGTTTTACTTACCTAATGTAGAGTGTGAATAACGAGCTAATGGGAGTTTTACTTACCTTATGTAGAGTGTGTATATCGAGCTAATTGGAGTTTTACTTACCTTATGTAGAGTGTGTATATCGAGCTAATGGGAGTTTTACTTACCTTATGTAGAGTGTGTATATCGATCTAATTGAAGTTTTACTTACCTTATGTAGAGTGTGTATATCGAGCTAATTGGAGTTTTACTTACCTAATGTAGAGTGTGAATAACGAGCTAATGGGAGTTTTACTTACCTTATGTAGAGTGTGTATATCGAGCTAATTGGAGTTTTACTTACCTTATGTAGAGTGTGTATATCGAGCTAATTGGAGTTTTACTTACCTTATGTAGAGTGTGTATATCGAGCTAATGGGAGTTTTACTTACCTTATGCAGAGTGTGTATATCGAGCTAATTGGAGTTTTACTTACCTTATGCAGAGTGTGTATATCGAGCTAATTAGAGTTTTACTTACTGTGAGGTCTAAGGGTCTTCGATGTTTAGTGGACTGTATAAATGAAAAGACTTAATTTTCCATAGTGAGCGCCTACCTCACTTAGGCACTGTTGAAGAGCTGATTATCACTTGATGATAAATGTAAAAGACTGAAGAGAGTAAAATAGAGTGACTTGAAATGGCCGGGAACTGCCATTTTATAAGATTATTTTTGAAGGTGGGAGATTATTCTAAGAATACTCCCGCTAAGCTCGAGTCTTGTTCTGAGAAATGAGCCGAGCTAGTTCTGAGAATCAGCTATTCTTTTTGTGCGTGAGTGGGGGTTTGTTTACTTTATTAAAAAACACATATAATTTCTCATTACACAGAAATAAAGATTATAGCAATAATTAATTAAATTCTTATAAACGATGGACATTGATAAATCTTAAAATTAGAGTAAAACACAAGTTATTTATGATTGATTGATTAAACAGTAGAATGATTGAGTAACGAAACAATAATAAACAGTAAAAGATTCTAATTAGATTTCAATATGATTTTCTCTCCTACGTGATTGACTTAGCCTATTTGATTGTTACCTTATATATACCTAACTACTAAATATATGTACAAAGGCTATTTCCGACACTTACCTTATGTAGAGTGTGTATATCGAGCTAATTAGAGTTTTATTTACCTTATGTAGAGTGTGTATATCGATCTAATTGGAGTTTTACTTACCTTATGTAGAGTGTGTATATCGAGCTAATTGGAGTTTTACTTACCTAATGTAGAGTGTGAATAACGAGCTAATGGGAGTTTTACTTACCTTATGTAGAGTGTGTATATCGAGCTAATTGGAGTTTTACTTACCTTATGTAGAGTGTGTATATCGAGCTAATGGGAGTTTTACTTACCTTATGTAGAGTGTGTATATCGAGCTAATTGGAGTTTTACTTACCTAATGTAGAGTGTGAATAACGAGCTAATGGGAGTTTTACTTACCTTATGTAGAGTGTGTATATCGAGCTAATTGGAGTTTTACTTACCTTATGTAGAGTGTGTATATCGAGCTAATGGGAGTTTTACTTACCTTATGTAGAGTGTGTATATCGATCTAATTGGAGTTTTACTTACCTTATGTAGAGTGTGTATATCGAGCTAATTGGAGTTTTACTTACCTTATGCAGAGTGTGTATATCGAGCTAATTGGAGTTTTACTTACCTTATGTAGAGTGTGAATAACGAGCTAATGGGAGTTGTACTTACCTTATGTAGAGTGTGTATATCGAGCTAATGAGAGTCTAACTCGCAGCCCTAGTGGGCGTAGCGATTGTATGACCGGGTAGTCGGCCGTGGCGTTCTCTAGGGTCGAACCACGTCGCTAGCCGGCCCACCCTGAGTGGATCGGACTGGGTGGGAGCCGGGAGCGCCTGGGGTCGAACCAGGTCGCTTGTCCCGGTCCACCTCGATTTGGTCGGACTAGGTGGGGGCCTGAACGCCTGGGTTCGAACCAGGACGTTGGCCAGGGCCACCTTGACTTTTCGCTGATTGCTCAAAGTGAGCAGCGGACCAGCGGAGAGGATGAAGCGGATCAACCTGTCCTTATGTGACTGTGTGTATCGAACGAAGCCAGTTCGCTAAAACCTAGCCCAGCTAAGAAGACTCCGGCAAGAAACTTTTACGGCGTTATTTATTTAAGAGCGTAAAGTGCCCCACTCTTAAGAAAAGGCCATCCTCTAATTATTCCACATATTGCGGTTTTGAGCAATGTTCCAGCAACGTTTAACACTTTAAACATAAATACTTGTATCTGTAAAGAGGAAAACCTTTTAGAGGTACAAGTATTTATGTTTAAAGCCTACCATCAATTTATTTATAGCAACATTAACACTGACTCTATGCTCATTCAACCAAACTTTATTGCATCCGGAGAGTCTCAGCAATACGTAAATTATGGTCCCCGTAAAAAGCCCATGAAAATGTTCCCATACAATACATACACACTGTATAGCCTTATTTAGTGTAAACTATTTTATTACGTTAAATAATACAAATAAACATAGTGACACAATTACGTGTATATGGTAAAAAGAAGAGAAATCTAGTGCTCCAGGATGGGTATTCCACAGCTGTCTTCGCATCCAAATCTTCCTATCCTTAGCCTTATACAGGGTGGGAGGGACTATACCGACATACTCCAGCCATGAATTCCTGGTGGTGTGACGAGTAAATAATGTTATACCAACATGGGTCGAATATTGTCATTTTACATTAATAGTCTTATGGAACAAAATAAATCAGTAAATTAAGCCCCTCGTTATTAACATGTCTTTACTGGCTGAAAAGTTATCAAAAAGAAAAAAAAGCTAATATGGAAAGGAAAGGTCAATTTTTTGGCCTCGTAGTCGCTTACCATCAAATACTGCGAAGGTTAATTCTTGTTTAGTAAAAGGATTTTAAAAAAAATAGTAAAGGTATCTTAGTCACATTTATTAGGACTTGTTACACACTTGGGATTTTTCATTTACAAAATAATGGATATCTCGGAAAGTAAGCGTTTTTCGACTATACATCACATAAAATTTTTTACTCCTAATAGTTGTTAGAATCTATAGTTAAAGTTTGTCGGTATAGTCCTTCCCACCCTGTATAATGTATATTGTCGACCGTAGGTTCAATTAGCGTAAGGGACATTGTTTTGCCTGTCCCTTACCTACGGTCGACGATATGCTCTTGTCCACGGCAAGTAAGCGAGTAAAATTGGGTTCATTGCGGGCTGACGCGGAACAGTGTGATCGAACGACCTTTACAGATCCGCATTGTTTTGCTACTCGTCAGGGTGGTAAAACGAAGCAAGGCCGAGATCGCAGATGTGTGCGGCCCCAGCTGCAAGCGAGGGACGTAAATATGCGATCCAGAGCTTTCTTTATTACCTCCCGTGTTGTGTACATCGTCTACACGTGGCCACAATGTGTTTTCTTTCGCATACGTAGCGTGCGGTAAAATCCATTTTATGACCAGGTGTGGCATAATAATAGTTTATGCAACTGATAGATGTGTGGTTTTGTGCTTCATAATAAAATCACATGAGGCATGGGCTGGAGCTTTATCATGAAATGCAAATCGAAGTCTTTCATAACTATTGACTTAAATGACATCGGAAGTCATAAAAAATCAGTGCACGAAAATTTTTGCGCGGCAATTTCATCTTGACGCGAAACAAACAATTTTCAATTTGCCACCAATTCGCAAAAACAAATAACAGATGATTGAAATATACTCACTAATGTTTGCAAATAGTTCCATTTTTAAAAATACCTAACTGTCGGTTTTTAGGTTTCCGTACCAAAATGGTAAAAAAGGAACCCTTATGGTGCGACTCTGTCTGTCGGTCTGTCGTTCTGTCACAGCAAGATATTTCAGGACCTACTGATGCTATCGACTTGAAATTTGGAAAAGTTTTAAAAACCGCTAACTCGAGCCAATTGGATAGAAAAAAAATCTTATACCTTTTTTACTTTTTTTTAAGGGGTCCGAAATGGGATGTTAAAAAACAAAAGTAGAGCTATTACATCGAGTCGGATATCAAATGAAACGGCTTAATTTGTAGATACCAAAGCCATTTTTATTTTTATTTTTTTTGTTAATTTTGTACTTTTTAATTTATGACCAAAAAAAATACCATTCCCCCCTATTATCTTCGAAGTTACTGAACAGAAAAATAATTACCAATTATTAATATCATCCTTCGAAGCACCAGCATTATAATGTATTTTAGGTTAGTCTTCTAATTGTTTGTAGTAATAAACGTAAATTTAATTTTTTGTTTAGGTAAAGATATCTGATTGGTTTGTTTAGTTAAAAAACAATGTATGTATACTGTACTTATAGAAGCTATTTGCTACTGAGAGACCTACAGGCGTAGAGTTGTGCCGTTCTCGAGAATTCTCGGAAACGTTCTCAGTTAAGTATGGGAAATGTTCTCGAGAATGTTCTCTCTCCATACAAAACGGAGAACGTTTCTGAGAATGGCACATCTCTGTACAGGCGTCACTGAAAATCAGCGTCGCGAAGTAAGTAATTTACTTTGTGGCATTAAGCTGAGTGGCGACCTTTTTAGCATATCGATACCTTTAGACTCAAAGGGCGTAAACGCCGCAGGTTCTAATGGCGTTTACGCCCTTTGAGTCTAAAGGTATCGATATTTTTTATTATATTAATTTTGTAAATATCGTCGCCGTAGAGCGAAAAGTCACCAAATCACAAAATGGCCAAAATTGACTTATATATGTCATCAAAATCGCATTTTTTTTCTCCAAATTTCAGTCTTATTGCGGTAGCAATAGCGATCATAGTTTCAATTTTACAAAGTTAAAGAACTAACTAAAAACTCACTTCGGATTCAATATTTTAGTCGAAAAATACCTAATTCCGTTATACATTTTTAAACTTCTTGTGACTTATTTATGAGCGTACCTAAGTCATTTTAGTTATTTTTTCCCTAAGTATTACTAAACTATTTAACCACGAAGAACCTCATTCAAAAAGTCACTTAATTTACTTAGTTACTTTTTGAATACCTGGTATGTCAAAAGTGTGAAAGCGAAAATTAACTAACTCTATTTAGTTATCTTTCATTCATAGTTGTAAGGCAATGTACATCATTTAACCAAAGCGATAATTAATTAAACAGTTTTAATGAGTTTTACCCTGCAAAAAAATATACAATACAATAACTAATCATATTTAATTAATTTTACAATAAAGACTGTACTGTACGCCGACGTGATTTGATTGAAATTCGCTCGCAAGTTAGTGACATTTCGCCCAGTGCCGCAGGCCCCCCGCACTGATAAACTTCAGAGTTTCAAAACAAATGAAAATTATTATCAGAAAATCCGTAAAAATAACAATGTTCTTAGTAAAATAGCGTAGTAGTGGCATCACAGTCACTCTTCGACCTCTTCGTCTGTTTCTGTGACATCAGGCTCACACAATCGGTCAATAACTGTCTTATTGGTCGGTAGACTTTGGTACCATGAATGAAGCTCTCGAGGAATAACTCCTTTAGTGCATAAATTTAAGAGATCTTTTTTCTTCGCCTCAGATATAGGCAATGCCTGTGGATATGCCTTTGGAATGGGATAGACGTTTATCTTATTGATACAGTCCTCGGCGTCGTCATGGTTGTCTGGTTCATCAGATACAAGCCCCTTGCGCCTCTTTATGCTTCTCAGCGGCTTTGGCGGGCCGCCGTAAATCTGTTGGACATTAAATCCAGAGTAGGGGCTCTCATACTAATATAAAAAATAAGATTACGACGTGCCAACGCGGGATAGAGCGCAGTATGTTAAATTTAAAAAAAATACAAAAAATTAGACATACAAAAATAAGAAACATCACAAAGGGAACAGACGGTCTGAAACAAGCTCTTACACAAAAATGGAAGTGGGCCGGGCACGTAGCTCGCCTTCAAGACCAAAGATGGACAAGCAGCGTGACAGCATGGGAGGGACCAGGAGGCAAAAGAAAGAAAGGGAGACCTCGCAAAAGATGGGAGGACGAAATTAAACGAACAGCGGGTCCAAACTGGATGCAAATAGCTAAATCCAGAGAAGACTGGTTAACTTTGGAGGAGGCCTTTACCTGCAGAGGGGTTCATACAGAAACTAACATCCCAAATATCAATAATAATTAGTTATAAATCTTTTTTTTTTTCAAAATATTTTACCTGTTATCAAATAAGTCAATCAATCTTACTAACATTAGAAATAATTACGTTTTGATACTAACAAAAAATATCTTGTACATGATTTCTGTATGAAATATAGGCTTTTTTATTTTATTTTATTTATTTATTTATAGGGGCTCTCATGGTTGTAGCGGAATTTGACGACACCAGGACGCTGCTTCTCAAATCTGAGACACTCAAATTTAAGCCACGTCAATTTGTTGCCACGTCAATGAATATGGACAAGACGAAAGTTATGTTCAATGTCCATGTCGTGCCTACTCCCGTTATGGTTGAGGACTCGGCTCTTGAAGTTGTTGACGCGTACGTATACCTAGGACAGACAGTCCAACTAGGTAGGTCCAACTTCGAGAAGGAGGTCAATCGCCGAATCCAACTCGGATGGGCAGCGTTCGGGAAACTCCGCAACGTCTTTTCGTCCAAAATACCTCAGTGCCTTAAGACGAAAGTCTACAATCAGTGTGTGTTGCCAGTGATTACATATGGATCCGAGACGTGGTGCTTCACTATAGGCCTTATGAATAGGCTCAGAGTCGCTCAACGGGCTATGGAAAGGGCTATGCTCGGGGTTTCTCTGCGGGATCGAATCAGAAATGAGGAGATACGTAGAAGAACGAGGGTCACCGACATAGCTAAACGGATAAGCTTGTTGAAGTGGCAATGGGCAGGGCATATAGCACGTAGAACAGATGGCCGATGGGGCCAAAAGGTTCTCGAATGGAGACCACGAATCGGCAAGCGCAGCGTCGGACGTCCACCAACAAGATGGACAGATGATCTGATTAAGGCTGCTGGCCCACGGTGGATGCAGGTTGCTTCCAACCGAATTAAGTGGAAATCTATGAGGGAGGCCTATGTCCAGCAGTGGACGTCCTATGGCTGAAATGATGATGATGATGATGAATTTGTTGCCGTCAGTGTCGTGTGTCGTGTTTCTAACGACAGCTTCATTCAACGCCCTGACATCGAGCATTTCGTCGTGAAGTAACTCTTTTACGACGTATGGTGGAGCAGATTCTCGGTGCCTTTTGGAACGGGCACATTCCATTATATTTTTCCAATCGATCATGGAGTAAACTGACGTATGTCTCTGCTTTCTTTCGATTGAACTATGCATCGAGTCCACTTCCATATGAGTATGCCCACTCTCTAGATATTGTTGCTCCAACACTTCCAAATGCACACTGTCTTTTTGAATTCTTCTTCTCAATCGTTCCCTCACTGCTGAGGATCGTGACTCCTTTTGATTCCGTCAACCAACAGCCTCCATCGGTTACGTTCCGTTGCTTGGTGGAGCGCGGGACTGACAGATATCTCCAGTTCTTCCGATATCTGGTCTGACCACCGTTTGGGACTTCTGCCTCTAGGTCTTTTACCTTCAACTTTTCCCGTTATGATCAGGCGTTCCAAGTTGTTCGTATCTCTACTTTTTGAATTAAGTGAATTAAAAATGCAGTTATATATTGATTTCTGTTTTGGTCCGCACACGTATCACTGTAAATGGTTACCTCTTTTATTATTGTCGGCAACTGACTTATCTAATGATCCATTGCAGTAGCTGCATAACTGCGTTTTTAATTCACTTAATTCAAAAAGACAGTGTGCATTTGGAAGTGTTGGAGCAACAATATCTAGAGAGTGGGCATACTCATATGGAAGTGGACTCGATGCATAGAAAGAAAGCAGAGACATACGTCAGTTTACTCCATGATCGATTGGAAAAATATAATGGAACGTGCCCGTTCCAAATGGCACCGAGAATCTGCTCCACCATACGTCGTAAAAGAGTTACTTCACGACGAAATGCTCGATGTCAGGGCGTTGAATGAAGCTGTCGTTAGAAACACGACACACGACACTGACGGCAACCAATTGACGTGGTTTAAATTTGAGTGTCTCAGATTTGAGAATCAGCGTCCTGGTGTCGTCAAATTTTGCTACAGCCATGAGGGCCCCTACTCTGAATTTAACGTCCAACAGATTTACGGCGGCCCGCCAAAGCCACTGAGAAGCATAAAGAGGCGCAAGGGGCTTGTATCTGATGAACCAGACAACCATGACGACGCCGAGGACTGTATCAATAAGATAAAAGTCTATCCCATTCCAAAGGCATATCCACAGGCATTGCCTATATCTGAGGCGAAGAAAAAAGATCTCTTAAATTTATGCACTAAAGAAGTTAGTTATTCCTCGCGAGCTTCATTCATGGTACCAAAGTCTATACCGACCAATAAGACAGTTATTGACCGATTGTGTGAGCCTGATGTCACAGAAACAGACGAAGAGGTCGAAGAGTGACTGTGATGCTACTACTACGCTATTTTACTAAGAACATTGTTATTTTTACGGATTTTCTGATAATGATTTTAATTTGTTTTGAAACTCTGAAGTTTTTTGTTTTGAAGTTCCTTTTAATTTGATTTGTGGGTCAACTTTATTTGATTTGTAGTCCATTTTATTTTATTAAAGTGTTCGCAGAATTTTAAATGACGTTATTTAATTTGATCCTTAAATATTAAGCAGAATCCAAAAAAATAGTATAGTAAGTAGTTTTTAACTAACACGTATTTTCACTTTTTCATAGCAGTCATAATTCAACTAACTTTATTTAGTTAAATCTAGACGCACTAAAATGTGGGCAAATAATCATTAACTTCGTTCAAAAAATCACTAATTCATAATTAAGGTGTAATATTTCAGGGCAAAAATTAATTATCGCCTATAGCTCCTAAATCGTTAGTGTGAATAATATAAATCCATTTTGAGCCCAAAGAATAGCAGTTTCCAATGAATTAACACATATAAAACCACAATTTAATCTTAAGATAATTTCAGTAATAATTTTTTTTATTATTTTTTCTTTAAACCCTCATAACTCAAAAATGACCATGAACGATTTGGTGACTTTTCGCTCTACGGCGACGATATTTAACTAAGTTTGTGCTAAATAAACGTATTTCTTTCTTTCTTTCTAAATATTACAGGAAAAATATAACGGTCTTCCTAAATTGCATCGTTTTTTAGAAATTTTCAAAAATCGTAACACATACTTATTTGCTCCTACTAAGCTAACCGCCATACAGATTTTCTTGAACTATTCACGTATCTACTTACGAGTTCGTACGGAACCCTCGGTGCGCGAGTCCGACTCGCACTTTTATTTATTTTTATTTAATGGTTTCAAAGTGGCCAGTTCTAATAACTTTCAGAGGGAGGGCCACAGCCCTCGCAGTGTTGTTACTGGATATAGCAATAATCAGACCCAGTGGGGGACGTGGCGTTCCCTGCGGTCGAACCAGGTCGCTGGCCGGACCACCTTGAGAAGCATTCCATGAAAATATTTCGTAAGGGACACTACCGTTTTAATACTTCCGAGAAATAAATGCAGGAATCTAATTATCAGCATTGTAATATCATAACTCGGCTTTAAGATTGGTAGTGTTTCTTAGCAGCTAATACGTTTTATTAGGGTAGCTGCCATAGCGTTTCGTAAGGGACAAAAAGTTGATGATTTCATGGAATGCTCCTGGATCGGACAAGGTGGGGGCCGGGGGCACCTGGGGTCGAACCAGGTCGCTAGGTCACCATGTTTTTAGCTCAGAGCATACAGCGTAACTTTATCGCATCCTGTGAGCTCCGCCGTAGTTGAATTATGCCCCGTAAACGGTCCATGAAAGCCTTCCTGTAACAGGGCTGCCAGTAAGGACACAGTATAATAACCACAGAAATATATTGAGGTAGAAGAAAAAAGTGTATGTACCTCGCGTGCTAAACAGAAGGGGCGGTGACCTACTTTACACGCCGTTAACTTCAGTTGCCGTCAATATTACTATCAGATTTAAAAATCTGATGATAATGGTATAATTAGTTCGAATACCTCCAGATGAAATGGAAAACTTATGTTTACCATCACTAAATTACACTTTTGAAAAACGTTATACGCCTGGTTGCCATACGAATCGACGAACTACCTCTATCTCGATATTTTTATTTATTTTTTTATTGATAAAAATGTTTACATGACATTACAGTGAACCCAATGCGTCACGAAACTTAGACTAATAATTAAAGATACGTCTACACACAAACAATAATCACAGTAACAAATAAAGAAAACTTACATAGGAACAGATGAGCACCTAGCATATAGAGATATATTTCTGTGGTGCCAACCCTAGCCCGATAACTCTATAAACTGTCCTGTGTGCTGTCATTTTATCGATATTTCAACACACTTTATCGGTTAACTATCCTGGAAAGGCGTTTATACTCGTACATCGATAGCTACTCAAAGAGATTTATAATATACAATAGTAGTATTTTCCCGCGGCTTCGCCCGCGTTGTTCCCGTTATTGTCCCAAAGGAACATTTTACCGGGATATAGAGTAACCTATGTTTCAATCCAGGGCTTGGTCTACTTAGATGCCAAATTTCAGCTTGATCCATCCAGTTGTTACCCCGTTATTAGGTAACAAACATCCAAACATCTAAAAATCCAAACATCTTCACAAACTTTCACACTTATAATATTAGTGGGATTTATAATATTAGTGGAATTAAAGGACATTGCCCAAGTAAATAATAGAGCCCCGTACCAAATCAAAAGTTATTGTGTGAACACCAAACTGACTGTACCTTAAAGAACAATAAATTGCCATTCCTAATCACTAAATCTCATTAAAATGGTATTTGGGGATCTATAGGAAATTGAGATTGGTTTCCAGATTTCAAGGTTAGTTTTTGGGTAACGAAACGTTTAAGTATTTGTTTGATTTGAGTTACAATGTAGTTCGTAAAAGGCAAAAAACCACTGAGTTTTATGGAATTAATATTTTTGTATACATACACAGCCTGAAAGTCCAATACGAGCAAACAATTAAACCAGATAAGTATAGCGTTTAGTAGTGTTCTCATTAATTAATTGAGAACACTACTAAACGCTATACTTATCTGGTTTTTACATGACACTTAATAGTGACCTCGTAATTAATTTTTGAAAATTTACCGAGCAGCAATGTACCGCATACATGCTTGTTATGACATAGCGAGAAACGAGCTTTTTTAAAGTGACTGTCAACTAGCGTGTTTGTCAACTTGAATGTGTTGCGTTACATTGCGGGGCGAATTATTTTGTATTGTAAATATATTCATTGTAGTTTAAAGCAAAAGGTATCTAAATATAAAAACTTCTTAGGTCCTATGCTGACCACCATTTCAATATTCACCCGTATTGGATTTCCACGCAGTATAAACTAGTTTATCCTGACACGCTCAGGATAAACCGGTTTGGCCTAGGACAAACTAGTTTGGCCTGAAATCGGGTTTAGCCGGCAACATATAAATAACTCAATTCCGCCCAAAATGTCCTTTCAAGGGTTTCTCCTTCCAATCATTCGTTTTTCAAATTTAGTACAGATCGATTCACAAGAACTGGCATGAATGGATTGAACGAAAGTGATGTCACTTGACACTGTAGAGCGACATTCTTATACGGGAGGATCCAAATATTTTATACACAAATAAATAACACTTCTTCATTATTCAAGAAAAAAATTATAAATACATATAATCTGCACGTTTTGTGATGCACACATGAACATTATCATTCACTCGTTCAATCCATTCGTGCCAGCTCTTGTGAATCGACCTGTAGTTATAGTTTAGGCTATATAAGGTGTTAATTTATTAATTGCAGATATTGTTACAGCTGATAGTACCAGGTTCCTGGAGGATATTTAAGTCATTATAGTTTTTACGATGTTTTTTGGAGAAAACTGAAAAAGAAATTTACTACGTAAAAACACCCTATTAATGTGATTATTAAATGAGAACTCATTGAACAGCTTCTACTACCTCTTTTACCTAACACTTAACTGTAACTGGCCGCTTCACGCCGATAAATCAAATACTTGATAGTGAATGTCATGTTAGTTGCCGTCTAATTGTGTCGTTTGCAAACAATTGTAGACATGAGTGACATGCCAGACAGTGTTGAACGTCTTGTCAGTTAAATGCACATGGTGATAATTTTTATACGAAATTATAATAAAACTTTTGTTCGATGAATGAAACCAAAAAATATATATCGATACCTTTGGGTTCAATTGGCGTAAAGGACAAAACGCTGGTTTTGAGGAGAAGCAAAAAACCATTTTATTTTACAAAAAATGGCTATAGTTTTTTTGTTTCTCGACCTATATTTTCGACATGTATATAAAAAATATTTGAAATGCCCGTATCTTTAACCTGTGATGGTAGTTCTAGCTGTAAACAATGTATTACGGTCCTAGGCTGTACGCAAAGACTGCTCAGGCTATTCAGCGGGTACAAAACGCGTGTGTTAGGTTTTGTTATAAAGTACCAAAACGTGCGCATGTTACACCTTTTCTTAACGAAAAAGGAACGTTAAAAATGATAGCGCGAAGAGAGCTCCATCTAACGACTCAAGTTTACAAAATAATGCAGACGCGAAGACCAGAGTACCTTTTTGAAAAATTGAAGTGGCCTGAAAGTAGAACAGAGCGAGACCGAGGCGTAAGGAGTATGCACGCAAATAAACTCATCGTACCCAGACACAGGAGTATGGGGTTCCGTGGAAGCTTCCGTTACCGTGCTTCGAAGGTATGGAATGACCTACCGCCCCCACTCCGCACCAACATGGCGCTGCCAACTTTCAAAGGTAATCTGCGAAAAGTATTACTCAAGAGACAGTTATATGAATCCTAATTTTAATTTTGAACACGTATCGGAATTATAAACTCTTATCCCACAGGATACTCGGTTGTTCAGGTTGAATAGGTAACGTAACTATTAAAATAAGTGCTTGTAAAAATTCTAAAAAACTGATTGGACTGTATCTACATCTATCTACCTTAATTGTTTTTTTTTTTTTTGTATAATCACAACTGCATGTCAATACCAATCAATTTTATATTAACTTGTATGTTAAATCTTTTATGCCACACCTGGCCATAAAGTGTTTTCTTTCCCGCACGCGCATGTACTATTATATTATATGCAATCAGATTAGATTTGAAATTATATATTTTTTTTTATTCATAATGTAAAGGACGAATGTTCCCTCCCTGAATAGCAAAGCAATTAGCCCGAGTAAGGTGCAGGCTGAAAAACAGCGCTGTGCACTTGTGCAGCCCAACACGCTCACAGCATACGCTGAGCCTGAGCCTGTTGCCACTGTACCTACTTATAAATAAACAATGTAATTAATTAAGTTTAAGCTAGCTATAATATTGAATACAATGTAATTTGTTTGAGTTTTTTTTTCTTGTTTCTTGTGGCAATAAATCATTTTATCATTATCATTATCATTATTATGGAAGTTAGATGTCCTTTACAACTGGTAAAAATGTTATCAATGTCATTTACACCCGTGACTTTTTTGGGCATTTGGAAATGATGGGGTTGTAAATGACAATCTCAGATGACTTTGTTCCAATTTTGGGGCGTAAAGTTAACAGCTATGTAATAAAAATTGACAGTTTTCAACTTAGTTTACCTTCAAGAGACTTGAAAAATGTATAAAAAGATGATAAATTCAGCTAGGCATAATAACTACTATTAAGGACGGGATATTTACCATGTATGTTTGTTTTTGTGAGTTCCCGATATTTCGGCACTGTTGCAAGCGCCATTATCACGGAGTAACTGACATGCAGCGAGTTTTTAGTTGTAGTCTACCCACACACCATAGCGATCTACCCTCTTTCGGGTTCGTTTCGTCCGCGCGTTATTCATACTACTAACGTCCGCATTCTCACTTGGAACTCGATCACGTTCACGACACACAACACTGTCACTTCGCACAAGTGATACTGTCACTTCGCGTATTTACTCCTGAACATGTCTTTTTTCCCTTGGAGAACTTACGGATCACTGGATACCAGATGCTCGACAGTTGAAACCCGTCTTCCCGGTTGAAATTTTTATACTTGAGGATTTTGATAGCTTCCTTAACCATTCTGGGTAAATAGTGTTTTTCTGTTGAGCGAGAGGATCTATGGGTTGTGCAACTCAATCCAATGATTCGTTTCCGCGTTCAGAAGATGTTCAGCGATTGCCGATTTCCGAGGTTCGTTGTTTTTAAACATTCGGATGTGCTCCTTTATTCGGCATGAGATAGTCCGCTTATTCTGACCTATGTAAGAGCTACCACAGCTGCAGTCAATTTTGTAAATACCTGGGCATTCAAGCGGAAAACGGTCCTTTGGCGTACGTAGATATTGTGCCAGTTTTCTGTGGGGAGTGAAGACAGTCTTCACCAAGAACTTCTTTAAAATATTGGCAACTTTATCTGTCACTCCCTTTACATTTATGGTAGGTACGCCGGTTGGCGTTCAACTTTATAGTCCAGGTGCTTAGGCAAAACGGTGCGTCTAGGTGGTATAATCCGCCCATTATAACCATTTCTCTGTAGAACGTTCTTTAAATGTGTCAATTCACTACCCAAATGATCCTCGTCACATAAATTGTATGCGCGGTCAGTAAGTGACGCTACTACAGAGTACAGTTGGCGAGGGTGGTGGGATCATTTGGGTAGTGAATTGACATTTTAACGCAGGGCAGCTTGTGGCGAGCTGTTGGGGAGTAGCGACCCCACGTACCCGAGTGCTCCGGGGGGTCCTTAGGGAGGGTCATGGGATTTAGTGAAAGGACCTCCGCCTCTTGCTTGCCTTAACCGGCCGTCCAGAGTGGAGTCGCGAGAGCTATATGCTCCAGGCGTGGAAGTGTTAAAGGGCATAACGCCGCGAGTACTCTCGGAGAAAGCGCAGCACACCTTTCGACAGTTCGACACCCTGCAGCCCTCCTCGGCACCGGTGTTGCCCCTAGCTAGGCCATTGCTCATAATGTCGCTATTTATTTAACAGGGGCCCATCAGCGGAGGGCAAGTCACGGTCTGTCAGTACCACGAAAGCCACGTGACACTTTTCCTGACAGGCGCCGTCATGTCTCAATCCATAACCCAGTATTTAGTCCATATTTCCACCGCCATAGCCCAGTAGAGTTAGATTCCATCAATCAACAATAGTCCTTGCATCTGGCGGAGGCTAACTCTGCGTGCGTCCCATGACACGGGCAGGGACAGCATCCGCTGGGTGTACACTTTGCCTTTCATTAAATTGTCGAAAAGGCCTCTACGTGTTGGCTTCGGCTCCGCGCACGCCTCCCAAAGGGCCGGGACACCATTGTCCCGTGTGTGTACAGGAAAGACATACAAATAATAATTTATTTATTTCAGGCATCAAAGGCCCATAGATAAATACCTTAAAAACTAACATACATATCACATTACAAAATAAACTTAACAACTTAATAATGTCCTACTAGTGTTTTACTCTCTTCCAATAGCACTAAATCATAATAATGGAAGTGACATAGTGGCTAATGATTATCGACATTAGGATGTCAATCATTAGGACGAGTACGTAGTGAGTAAAACACTGTTAATGTAAACAATAAGTATAATAGTATGAAAAATAATGAATTCATCATCTTTTTCTACATTTTTCAAGTCTCTTTAAGGTAAACTAAGTTGAAAACTGTCAATTTTTATTACATAGCTGTTAACTTTACGCCCCGAAATTGGAACAAAGTCATCTGAGCCCGGCATTTACAACCCCATCATTTCCAAATGTCTAAAAAAGTCACGGGTGTAAATGACATTGATAGCATTTTTACCAGTTGTAAAGGACATCTAACTTCCATAATACATTGTTTACAGCTAGAACTGCCATCACAGGTTAAAGATACGGGCATTTCAAATATTTTTCATATACATGTCGAAAGTATAGGTCGAGAAACCAAAATACTGTAGCCATTTTTTGTAAAATAAAACTGTTTTTTGCTTCTCCTCAAAACCAGCGTTTTGTCCTTTACGCCAATTGAACCCAATTAAAGGTATCGATGGTTTAGACCTTTACGATTACGTAAATTGCTTTTATTTCAGAATTTAGACACACATTTGTGGCAGTAAATGCCAAAAATAAAGGCTAATCCCTATACACACCTGCTCTTCTTTAAAAAATGTGCTATAATTAGATTTAAGGCAGGTCTTAAAGGACAATCAAAAGCCTACTTGCCCTGTACAGCCCTGTTCGATTTATCAAATTACGGTATGTAAACAAGTATAATAATTTGAAGGCAGGTCGTAAAGGACGTGTAAAAGAATACATGCCCTTTACAACCTCCTTAATTCTATCAAATAATGGTGTAATAATTTTTTAAGCAGGTCGTAAAGGACAAGTAAAATAATACCTGCCCTTTACAACCTTATTCGGTTTATCAAATTACGGTATTATAATTTAAAAGCAGGTCATAAAGGACAAGTAAAAGAAAACATGTCCTTAACGCCCACCTCAACTATGCGCTTATGGAAAGTAATCATGAGAAATGAAGGGCTTAAAGGACAACAAGAAAAAAATAGGTCATATACGACAGTATTCATATTTACCGGCGTACTTTACGATACACCTTTTAATTCGTATTTTATAACTTGACACTTACGTCCCTTAACCTGAGCTAGTTTTGCGAACACGATGAATAAAAACTGGGTCGTAAAGGCACTTTTTTTAAAGATATCGAAATTTTAACTACACAGAACGGTAGAGCTTGAAATTCTGAACAAAACTGTATATATAACTCATTTTCGCCAAAATGTCCTTTACGCCAATTGAACCCAAAGGTATCGATATGAAAAGATTTCTTAATTTCTATTTGAAGTGAATTGTCTTAAAGTAAATTGTCATGTGTTAAAATACCTGCAAATAATAAATTAACACCTTATATGTTATCTGTCACTTCAACATATAATAAAACGTGTTTTGTTTATTTTTCAGATACTGGATTATGTCTCATACTGGTATGTACTAAACTTATAAGCTTGTAGTATATATAACTAACCAAATAAATTAGTCTAACTAAAATAGTACTTTTTGATATAAGTGCGGAAAGTATGTCATATTCACGAGTTCCGAGGTGTATCGGCCCGAGCCGCTAGGCGAGGGACAATACTCGGGACGAGTGGATACGTTGTTTAATACATTTGCGAAAAAATTACAATGAAACGAAAACATGGCACCGGTTGTCACCCATTCAGCCAAATCAAAAGAAACTATTTCGGGAAGAAACATACAGATTTTAATACAACTTAAACATGAAAAAGCAAGAAATATATTTATTACTACTTTGTAGTTTACTTATTTGCAAATTAATCTGTTATTTAGTATTCAAAAATTAGCTGAAAAGTAAAAAGCACTAGGTAGTGCTTAAAATACAACTTTGCGCAAGATTTACAGCTACGAAAAGTACCACTTTTTGACCAAGTGTATAATAGTACATTACACAGCTAGGGTGGTAAAACAAAGAAAGGCCGAGATCGCAGATGTTTGCGGTCCGAGCAGCAAGCGAGGGACGTAAATATGCGATCGAGGGCTTTCTTTTTTACCGCCCGTGTTGTGTACATCATTTTATGTCTACACTTGACCAGAATCGAAGATAATAGGGGGGAATGTTATTTTTTTAACGTTTTTCGTCCTAAATCAAAAAGTACATTATTAAGAAAAAGATAAAAATGGTCTTGGAACCTAAATAATAAGCCCTTTCATTTGATACTCCACTTGGTATAATAGCCCATCTTTAAATAGTCTATCTCCCATTTCGGCCCCCTTTAAAAAAAAGTAATAAAATAGAGGTTTAAAGTTTTTTTTATGTCCAGTAGGTTAGCGATTTTTAAAGCTATTCCAAATTTTAAATCGATAGCAGCAGTAGTTCCCGAGATATCTGGCTGTGACAGATGGACATAGTTGCATCATAAGGGTTCCTTTCTTACCATTTTGGTACGGAACCCTAAAAATTGCAATTCTGACAGTATTACATACATACAAGTCGAATTAACAACATCGTTTTTTTTTAACTCGTAAATTTTGTAACTATTTTATTATATGAATGAATGAATGAATGAATGAATATTTATTTGCATTAATCGTGGTACAATGGTCTTAATCTACATTAGTTACATAAATATGTTACGTTTCACACGATTAACCACCTAGTGGCGTGCAAAATTTTCCTTAACGCTATACTACACAGAACTATACTATACAGAACGTTGATTGCAACCTGCCGACATCCTTTTTCAATCGGATATCGAATAAAAAGCTCAACTATCAAAGCTGCCCTTATGAAAGCTCGATGGAAGTCCATTGTCAGTGTGATTGCCGGCTTTTGTTCTAGCGCGGCTAATTTACTTTGGCACGTAAGTAGGTTAATATGGTATTTAATTGAGAATTCCTACCTACCTTTTTTACCGGGTGTTGACTGTAACAGGAGCAAATAATTAAAACGTAGATTCTACGTAGAAAGCAGTAAAACTTTCGTTCGACGACTTTTATAAATTATGTAATCTTAAATTTTATCTTTTTCATACAAACAAGGACCATTAAAATAAGAGGACTGTCATTCTCCATACAAAAAGCTGTTCCCCGAATTTACAACGCCATCTATGTATAAGCTTGGTAAAAGAATTATATTATTTACAATTATTCAACTTTGCAAACGCGACACAGTATTTAAATGTTAGAATGTATTTATTATTAGCTGTTTACGAACTAATTGTTACTGTACTATGTTTGTGTGTTCAATTATAACATCGTTAAATGTTTAGTTTTTTAGCGCCATCTAGTTTTTGCCCGGAAATCCCCTAGCGGTCGGGTTACAATGCAAAGTATGGAGAATGACAGTCCTCTTGTTTTAATGGCCCTTGATACAAATTAAATAATATTTTCAATGTACGTTAACATCAGTCTAATTGACGTCGCTTGACACGCTACAAACATAAAAAATATTGCAATACATTGCGGTGGCAAATAAACTTTTTATTAAAACGTACTAAAAATTAAAACATACGTTATTTTGAAATGTCGCTGAACAAATGTTGTTAAGTTTGAGGAGTTCAAACATCTGCGATCTCGGCCTTTCTTTGTTTTACCACCCATGTTCTGTAATTACTATTTTTGCATGGCGAGGAATATAAAAATACTGTTTAGATTTGACATCGTCTGTCACTGCCTGTAATTTTATTGTCAAAACACTTCCAAACAGTTTAATATAATTGTACCGTCATAAAAAGTAGATTAATGGCCGAAGCCTACATCCGGTCGGCTTCCGCCGGAAGTGGGCTAACGACTTGTGGCTAATTGTTATTTTATACTCACTTTTTTTTTAAATAATCGCTCTGGGAAGCTTTTGTGAATTTGTTTTATGGGGGTTAGTACGGGGGGGGGTTACTGACTTACAAGAAACCTTAAATTTTTAACCTTAGATTTGAAATATAAGATTAAAATGAAATGATGATAAAATGTGAAATCAGAGGACTCGAATCCGAGGCGTTCCGTTCTTCATACAAATGCAAAGAGGGTCATCATTTGCTCCCACTCCATTGTTCGGAATCATTTGTATTATAGCTTCATACATTTTGCCTGCGTGAAATTACACGAGAAATCTGAAGAAACTAGAGTCAACGCGCAATTAGCCTTTTAAAATCAGCGCCCTCTATTAGTATAATTTAAAACTAAAGGGTTTTTGTTAAAAGTATCACTACATAGTATAAAACAAAGTCGCTTTCTCTGTACCTATATCCCTATGTATGATTAAATCTTTAAAACTGCGCAACGGATTTTGATGCGGTTTTTTTTAATAGATAGAGTGATTCAAGAGGAAGGTTTATATGTATAACACATGCATTTAGTATCAGCATTGCACCCGTGTGAAGCCGGGGCGGGTCGCTAGTATATTATATAATTGTTAATATATATATTATGCTTAGTTTTTATGCGTATTCAAAACTTGCCCTATTTACTTTGTGTAAGTATATAAATGAATTAAATTAGTGAGTTTGTCTATCTTCTTTGATGTTAGGTTATTCTTTCTCATTTGCTTAAAGGTTAGCTATAACAGATCTGTTACAGGGATAAGTTCGCCTTTGTATATAATTATTGATCTGTGTACTGTTTCTGTATGATTTTATGTGCAATAAAGTGTTTACATACATACATATATTGTTTTGTGAGTTCTCATGTCATTTTGTCACCAATTGTGCCAACCGATCAAACCAAACCATCTCAATCTCATTATCCGACCGCTTTGACATCCGCGATTCCGCGATTTGACGACCGCTTTAGCTTAGTTGGTAGTGACCCTACCTACGAAGCAGGAGGTCCTGGGTTCGAATCCCGGTAAGGGCAATTATTTGTGTGATGAGCACGAATATTTGTTCCTGAGTCATGGATGTTTTCTATGTATTTAAGTATTTGTATGTATTAAATATATCGTCGTCTAGTATCCATAACACAAGCCGTATTGAGCTTACTATGGGGCTAGTTCGATTTGTGTAAGATTGTCCCCTAATATTTATTTATTATTTATTTATTTATTATTTATCCCTAGTCGCGCCCGTGCGTCAAAAAACTTAAGATAAACGCACTAATTACTACATATTAAAATTAAATTTAAAACATAAAACCAACATACGTTTAGGAGCGCGCGACACTTATCGCGCGTCTGTGTGAGTGCGATTCATAATGGAGCATTCTTGCGCATTCTTCAAACTTTGCTTGCAGTGCGTTCGTACACGGCGCGCACACATTCAAGCGCGCGATGAAACTTTTGTAGGAAGAAAAATTACTGCTATTTTACTGTGCACTAGGCCCCGACTCGCTAGTGAATAGAAAGTTATCGATTTCTCTAATCTAGGCCATGATCTGTGAAGTAATTCACAATTTGGCCGTCAGTTTTATTCATAACTAGCTGTCCCGGCGAACTTCGTTCCGACGCAGAATTTTTAGAGTTTTTAAATAGTTGTTTTGTTGTTCGGGGCAGAGACAAACCCAAAAAAATCGAAGATCATAAAAATTGGCCAAGTTATAAATGGTGTAACAAACCCGACTTTGCTTTATAGATATAGATGTAGATGTACATGTAGATGTCGATGTAGATACAGATATAGATGTAGATGTATAGGTAGCTATAGACGTAGATGTAGATATAGATATTGTTCAACCTATTTTCGCTCTAAGTATGTCTTTATGGTACATAAAGAAAGATGAGTTGTCAAGTCAGTCAAAATAAAGTCAATGTTTTATACACAATCGTTTTCTTGCAAAATACAATAAAAATTAGTTATCGAAGTAAACATGGCCTAACGAAACCGGATTTTATCAAAAAACAGTGACCTAAATTAATACGAACGTTATTTGCTATATTTGGTATATATATATTTAGTTGACTCGAAATTATTTCAAAATTCAAACGCAACATGAATGTGATTGACAAGCTAATGGCGCTGCAAACGGACAGCTTAGAAAAGATTGAAAAGGCACATGTCAATTTCAAAAAATCTCCGAAAGAGCGAATTACATTAGGATATGTACAGGGTCGGTTAAAAGTATTGGAAAATTACTTTCGAGAATTTAAAAGCGTACACGAGAAGTTAGTAACAAGCGTCACTAAGGAGGAAAAAGGCAAATTGTCGTATTTCACGGAAGATGTGTATGATATGTTCGAAGAGCGCTTTTACACATACAAAGGCGAGTTAAAGACAGTTTTACAGAAGCTTGGTACTGAGACAAGATGCGGTCAAGGTCAGGAAGTAGCTTCAGGTAAGCCGCATGCATCAGCCAGTGCGATAAGTCTGCCTCATATTACGATTCCTGTCTTTAGCGGCAATTATACGGAATGGCAGTCTTTTCATGACTTGTTTACAACGTTGATCCACAAGAATAGTTCGTTGGACGACGTGCAGAAAATGCATTACCTGAAAGTCAATTTGAAGGGCGACGCGGAAGTGCTATTGCGACAATTTTCTGTAACCGGGGAGAACTACGCACAGGCCTGGGCCATTCTGAAAAGGCGATACGACAAAAGATACATTGCTAACTGCCTTTTTAAGAAGTTCTTCGGCCAGAAAGCAATCGTTCAAGAATCGGCCGCCGCCTTGAAACAGCTGCTAGATACATCCGTTGAACGCTTGAATGCACTTAAAAATCTCGGCTTACCGACCCATGAATGGGATGCGATTGTCATTTATATTGTGGTGTCAAAACTGGACACTGGAACTCACAAGCATTGGGAGGAGTTGATCAGTGGGGATGAATCTAATAATTTTCCTGGTCTTGAGAAATTGAAGTCGTTCTCGGTTCAGAACTTTAGAGATGGTAGAACCGGTTAACAAGAGTTACAAACCAGCGAATTTGAAGACTTTTCATATCACAGCGACCAATGTCAGTGGAGACACTCAATGCGCATTCTGCAAGGAAAAGCACTACATATACAACTGCAAACAATTCGCGAAGCAACCAGTAGAAGAAAGGTACAACTTTGTTCAGAACAACAATCTTTGTTTCAACTGTCTTATACCAAATCATACAGTGTGGCGATGTAAACAGAAGACGTCATGCCAGGTATGTAAAAGGCGACATCACTCGCTGTTACATCGAGATACAAATTTAATAGAAGGAAAGCAAGAAAACGA
This sequence comes from Eudemis profundana, assembly GCA_947034925.1. Lineage (NCBI taxonomy): Eukaryota > Metazoa > Arthropoda > Insecta > Lepidoptera > Tortricidae > Eudemis > Eudemis profundana. The sequence continues at coordinate 2,679,855 of OX344817.1, read as the reverse complement.
AGAACATTTAGACGCAACTAAGGAGGACTCAATGGTGGTTGCACATGTCAGACCTAGTGGAGAGAAAACTGGCCAAAACGTTCTATTAGCCACTGCGCTTGTGAACGTTACGTCGGAGTATGGCCAGCCACAGGTCTGTAGAGCATTGGTTGACCAGGGATCAGAAGTTTCATTTGTCACGGCTCGAGTGGTCGAGCTGTTGAGGTTAAAGAAAACGGCAATGAGCGGAGCGGTCTCTGGCATCGGTGAAGGTAACAACGTGTGCATCAATTACAAGGTGGAATTACAAATCTCATCGAGGTACGAAACTGATTTCTCTTTTAGGGTAAATGCATATGTGTTAGACTCATTAACTCGTAGTTTGCCAGCTAGGGAAATTAGTTGTAAAATCTGGCCTCAACTTGATAATATGAACTTAGCTGACCCCACCTTTAACATGCCGGGTAGAATTGATATTCTCCTCGGGGCTGATGTTTTCGGCAAAATTATAGACTCAGGTTTTATGAGAGGGCCGGGCGATGTAGTCGCTCAGTATACACATCTGGGTTGGATTTTGTCAGGTAACACTAATACAACTTCTTCTAGTTCACACAGGGTTACAAGTTTTCATGTTACTCGGCAAGTGGAAAAGGAAGAGAACCATTTAAGGAAACGCCGAGAAGCTGAAATGGAATGTTATACAAACAAGATAACTTGGCCGAGGGAAGAAGTATTATGTAAGGAAGACTACAAACATACACAGATAAGTGACAACGCTGAAGAATATAAAACAAACTCATCGTTATGGCAAGACGTTGAGGAGACAGTGAAGTCATGCGGAAGAACAAACCAAGAAGCGATTGCAAGGTTCAAGTATAAAGAAGGGATATATGACATCAACAAATTATTGTAGAAAGAAAATACAAAGAACACAAATGAGGTATTAGACTTAGAGAATGTGGAAAAGGCTGAAACCAATGATCAAGACGAAACGGTGTCTTATCTGCTTCGTAAGTTGGTGAGGGATGGTGGAGGTACATCCATCTGTGATGTATTTGATACATTAGCGATGGGCTGGAACGACGTCTTCATAAACAACACTATGATTATAGTATCTAAACTACAACAAAGGCTATGTAGTGTATTGATAAACAGGAGAGCTCATAAAACCAGTGGGATCGAAGTCGTGGCTAAAACGAGGACGACAGACAAGTATACAGGTTTAAATCCAATCGCTTGGAAAGATAAGCCTCCTGAAACACTACCAAACGACAAAGTAATCACCTTGACTTCAGCGACAGCTACAACATCTGAGATTTCTCTAGACATAACGTGTAATATGGTAAATGACAAGCCTAACCCATATTCACATGCCGCATGCGTTGTTAAAACCAACTTACATATGGTCGACTTGATAACAGGGCACGAAGAATTATCTGAAATAAAGAAGCGTAGTCATGATATTGACAGTTTGTCAAGGGCAGGTGGGCTTGGTAGACAGCAATGGGTGAGTGATTCTGAAGAGATGTTTGAATTTCTCCAAGAAGACGCAACATGTGAGAAACCTGAAACCAAAATAGAAACGAAATTAGACAAGGTGACAAAGAATAATGGAAATATGAAGAAAAGAAAAGTTTTCCACTTACCAGAATCCAGGACTCACGTACGAGTAACAACTAAATTTAAAATGTCTGGAGTACAAGTAACAAGTCCCTTTGTCCCTTGTCACGAAAGCCAAGATAAGGTGAAGATGCTTAATCGGTCGCTCTGTAGTCTCGGATCGGATGACGAGCCGCAGTCAGAAGATGTAGAAGAGTCGATGAGGTACCAAGAGAAATGGTATGAACCCTGGACTAAAGAGATTCTAGGCCGGATCAGAAAAATATTTGCGGACTCAAATGTGACTATAATTTATGTCGAAGTTATGAACGAAGATGTCATTGTTCATGTCACGATTTTAGCAGTCGAAACAAAGATGGCACCACTCGCACCGTTGACGAAGTCGAAACCTAAATTATACACAACGGTACTGGAGGCGATGCTTTTGCGGAGGCTAGACAAATTACCGAACATCTCAGTGGCTAAAATATATCCTTGGACTCGCATATATAATGGAAAACGGAGGAGTGGCAAGTCAGCAGATATACCAAAAAACATTTTCTCTATAAATGTAAAGTCAAGACACGAGACTGGAGCAGGCAAGGGCCTTTGGTGTATTGGCCTTGCATCGTTGAAAGTTAAGGAAGTACGGATCGCAAGAGGAAGTATTTTTGGAAGAGATTTACAATCAAAGGCGAGATTGTATGTAATATTAAAGGATGTTAAGGAGAGATTATCATCCACACGCAAACCAAAGATGGTACTTGGCTTATGTGGTAGACATCTTTATCATCTACCCATCCGGCTCTGGGTACCTAGAAATACCTTTTAACAACGACACAAAAGGCGGAATAAGAAGGTAAGTCGTCGATAAAACGGTTTTGGGGGTAAAGGGCCAGACCTGCCGTCGATCAGGTGTGTATGTTCCTGTGTTGCCTGAGTTCCGGTGCACTTTCAAGGGACTGTCAAGTTTTCATCTGACATTTTTCAGACCTTTATCAATTTAATTTCCTGTTCAATTAGTTTAAAGTATAAAGCAGCTACTAAGTTCATGGTGGGCGGTTAACTTCGCATTATTTGTTGATCAGATTATAAGTAGTCATTTTCTGGTTAAATACTTCAACTGTTTTGTTTATATTGTTTATTGGACTTATGTTAATATGTTATAGGACTTGTTATAATATTAGAAGATCTTTTATTTTAGTTTCATGGTGTGATTTGATAAGGGTAGGTGTGGCTAGTATGACCTATCTATGTTAACAACTTTAATATAAAATAGATATTTTGGTGGGCGGTATGTTCAACCTATTTTCGCTCTAAGTATGTCTTTATGGTACATAAAGAAAGTTGAGTTGTCAAGTCAGTCAAAATAAAGTCAATGTTTTATACACAATCGTTTTCTTGCAAAATACAATAAAAATTAGTTATCGAAGTAAACAGATATAGATATCGATATAGATGTAGATGTAGAGTAGATATAGATTTAGACATAATGTGACTCGTGAACTAGTAGTTTGTTTATAGATAGATGAGGAAGTTCATAGAAGAACTAAGTAACCGATATAGTTGCCAGAGTAGGCAAGTTGAAGTGGCAATGGTCTGGGCATATAAGTCGAAGAACCGATTGCCGATGAGTCGTAAAGGTTCTCAAAAGGAGACCACTGAACTATTCACGAGTCAAATTATAGGGTTCCCCTTGTTTCCCATAAAGTTATAAGTTATAAGTCATAATGTATTGTTAGTCATAATTATCGAAAGTCATACAGTATTTGTTTTTATTAAACGGTAATATTTTTAGGATCTTTTAAAACGCTAGCATATACAAAACAATAGGTTAGGATTGTTTTATAATTTACAACAATTCAGAATACTTTACTGTTTCAAAGAAAATGGTTTGTATAACTTTCGATAATTATGACTAACAATACAGTATGGCATGTAAAAATTATAGGAGACAATTGGGGTCTATACCCACAATATGTCACGGACGAAGTTGACGCTAAAGTTACGAATAGGCCTTTGATTCTTTATTTGTAACTGGAAATAGAGCTGCTAATTTCAACGAATCGTTTTTTTCTTGTAAAAGGCTATTCAAAAATACTTTTTGACTATAAACGAGCTCAAAAATATTATAAATGTTAAAGTTTGTGAAGATGGTTGGACGTTTGTTACTAAATAACGGAGTAACAACTGGATGGATTGAGATGAAATTTGGCATGCAAGTAGACCAAGTTCTGGATTGAAACATAGGCTACTTTATATACCGGTAAAGAGTTCCCTTGGGAAATTAACGGGTATACCGCGGATGAAGCCGGTAAATGCTAGTTATAAATAATTATGAAAGTTTGTCATGATGTTTGGATGTCCGTTACCAAATAACGCAGCAACAACTGAGTGGATTGTGCTAAAATGTCCAAATCCTTGTAACATGGAATACTTTATATCCCAGAAAAGTAGCCGCAGAGAAAACCGCAGGTAATCCTAAGTAATGAAGTGTAAATATCCAGTAGACCCCTAGAGTACTAGTCATAAAAATGTCCAGGTTATAATTTATCCGAAAGACCGACCAGGGAGTTGAACACTTATAGACATCGTATATTCATAGCTAAAAACTTTATATAAAAATTATTTAAGTACTGTTGAATTGTACACATTTGTTTGTAAAGCACCCCCGAGACGGTCAAATGGTTTGATTCAAACCTTACGTGTTTGATGAAACAGTTTGATGTCGGTTTGAACGGTTGTCAAACGGCACTGCGCAGTTTGGTTCGGTACGCCGCCGTGATTAGACTTGTGTCACACTACGAAATCCACCACAAAACTAAGCCGAGTTTGTTCAAACGCGTCGGAACACGATCAAACGGCGCGTCAAACACAACAAAACTATGAAATTTCATCAAACGGACTTCAAACCCGTATATGTTTGACAAACCGTTCAAACCACCTTTGTAAACGATCAAAATGGTTTGAGTCAAACCAAAATCTACGTGTTTGAGTCAAACCGTTTGACCGTCTCGGGGGCGCTTAAAACATTAATTTTCCGACTTCAAGCGGGCCTTTCTTGAAATCGCATGATTACGTGCCACAGAAACGTATCGAGGTAGAAGGAGAAAGTGTATGTACCTCGCGTGCTAAAAAAAGCGGCGGCGACCTACTTTGCACGCCGTCAACTTCAGTTTCCGTCAATATTACTAACAGATTTTCAAATCTGATAAAAATGGTATAATTAATTGTTAAGAGGAAACAGTACGGACGAGAGAATTGAAAATTAGGTATTTGTAAAATGTGTCGCTATCCCGCACTGCCCGCCTCTCACCCGCAGAGCGCGATAGAGACAACTGCAGCTTGGACCGAAAATACCTTTTAAAATTTCATGAAAACAACGTTTCGTAGTCCCCTGATTTCTTCCCCAAAACTTAACCTATTTAACTAATTTTTTCATTAAACATTAAAGAAAGGCTTTGGCCGTGTTCCTATGTTTTCCTTTTTTTAATAATCTAGTCAAATTTGTTTTCTGGATGTGTGAACACAGCGGAAAATCTGGCATTTTTTTTAGGTTTTTGAAGGTTAATATCTCTTTTGAGAATCAATTTATCGTAAAAAGAAAAACATAGGAACATATCAATAGTAGCCATAGAGTTTTGGACAAAAAATGATTGCTCTACTGGCATTATCCAGGCAGGAAACAGGGGACTACGTTTGTATGGAAAAACTGCCCTCCTGTTTCCTCTTAATTTCCATACAAAACAAGTAACTATTCCCATCGAGTTTAATACAGTAACTCAAACTGACTGACAGCTGTCATTTTGTCATGGAAGCAGGCAGGTTGACACAGCGGGAATAGCTTGGAAAAGAAAGTGATCTATGTAATGTTATGGGATGTTTTTTGGATACCTCTAATAAAACAAGACTTGATTTTAACTTGGTTTTATTCGTGGCGAAGTGCCGTGCTGTTTCAAATATCGATATATTTCTGTATTGCACACGCTTTTTCTGATCAAAAATAAAACGAGGTATGTACGGCGCCGCCAACTAGCTTAATTAGCCATATGGTTAGTTGCCTAGTCTTTTCATTAAACGGCGCCATTTAGTTAAGTGCCTCGACGAACATCGGGCCGTCTAGCCCTTCTATCAAACGGCTAGGCAAACTACTTTCGTTCAACAACATTAAATACCCCGCCTAGCTGAGTCCGTTAAATTTAAGTTGTATAAATCTATTCTGTCCTAGAACCTGACCTCACACGGGGGGACGGAGGGGCGGAGCATGAAAAAAGTGAACAAAACCAATTTGTTTGTTGTGTTGTTGTTGTTTGTTAGTCAGGTTGTGTCCCTCAGAGCAGAAATAGAAGCCCCGCGCAGCTAGGCTTCGTCGACCTGCTGGCGGGGCATAGTTGTTTAGAAAGAAAACCAGCCATTTCATTAACTTCATAGTTGCCCTACTAAACGAATGGCCTAAGCATTGGCAAGCCATATCCAGACGACCGCTTTAGCTTAGTTGGTAGTGACCCTGCCTACGAAGCAAGAGGTCCTGGGTTCGAATCCCGGTAAGGGCATTTATTTGTGTGACGAGCACGAATATTTGTTCCTCAGTCATGGATGTTTTCAATGTATTTAAGTATTTGTATGTATTATATATATCGTCGTCTAGTATCCATAACACAAGCCTTATTGAGCTTACTATGGGGTTAGTTCGATTTGTGTAAGATTGTCCCCTAATATTTATTTATTTATTTATTTATTATTTATTTATTATATCGTTAATTGATACATTGACGCGTTGGCTAAATTTCATCCAGGCAGTTAACTAAATGGCACTGTTTAGTGAAAAGGCTAGGCAGTTAACCAAATGGCTAATTAAACCAGGCTGTGACATGTATATTCGTACCCACACATATGTCAATAACTCCATAGGGTATACCCAGAAATTTGAAAGTTCATCGACCCTCGCACGCACATCCGGCCGCCGGCGGCCGTTTCCGGCGCCGGAACATTTACGATTCTAAACGCTAAAACCGGAAACGGTAGTATTGATACCGGTTTATTTTTAGATTAAAACGTGCCTACAACCCTTTTATGAATTTGGTAACTTTTATACCATTCACTGGTGGCTGCGCTTGCGTGTTTCCTGTTATTATCCGAAGGTACCTTTTTACAGGGATTTACCAAAATTCAAATTTTAAAAAAGCCAAATTAACCCTTAAATGCATGATGCAGCCTACATAACCAAGAAATAATTTGTTTTTAACTGTTACTAGATTTTTTTATTTTGTTGTAAGAATTTTTCTCTATTTATGACCAAAACAAGATGGCGGCAATTTAGAAAAAGTTTTACAGGGTGGCCCATTCCGATCGGTCAGTATGGGAAAGTCTTTAGACATGCGAAGATCTGTTGTTAGGAACCATGTCATCGATTTTAGGGACAAGAAAAACTGCATACATAGGTTTGAAAAAAAAACCTGGAATATTAACCGGGAATCGAACGAAGTTTAAGTTGTTTTATTACAATACCACACACTAATGTTATAAATGTGAAAGTTTGTGAAGATGTTTGGATGCTTAGATGTTTGTTACCTAATAGCGGGGTAACATCAGGCTGGAGCAAGCTGAAATTTGGCATGCAAGTAGACCAAGTCCTGGATTACAACATAGGATACTTTATATCCCGGTAAAGAGTTCCTTTGGGACAATAACGGGAACAACGCGCGGGAAAATGCTAGCTAGTGATAAATCGTGGAAACCGAAAACAATATTATTGAAAATATTTATAATTTTACGGTCAACTCATTTTGGCATTGGATTAGGAATCGGAATATAGGTTTAGGAGCGCGATACGTATTCAAGGTCAAAGCGCAGACAGTTAAATCCGTACTGGAGCATTCTTACGCATTTGTAAAACTTTGCTTGTAGCGCGTTCGCGCGGCGCGCACACATTCAAGCGCGCGATAACCTTTTTTTTGGAAGAACAAATGCGATTCGGACTCGCGCACCGAGGGTTCCGTACAAACTCGTCAGTAGATACGTATATATTTCAAGATAAACTGTTTGATGGGACATACTTTCTTTGCTCTTGAAAAATTGTTGTCCTCCTACATCGACATTATGTCGCGGTTAGTTGAGTAGGAGCAAAAAGTTTGTCTTGCGATTTTTGCGAATTTCTAAAAAACGCTGCAAGTTGGGAAAACCGTTTTATTTTTCCTGTAATATATATAACATATGGATGATATTCATAATCGGTAATTATTACAGATTTTTCTGTTCAGTAACTTCGGAGATAATAGGGGGAGAATGGTATATTTCTTAACGTTTTTTGTCTTAAATAAAAAAAAACGGTTTTGGAATCTACACACTAATCCCTTTCATTTGATGTCCCACTCGATATAATATCTCTACTTTTGAGTTTCGACATCCCATTTCAGTCCCCTTTAAAAAAAAAGGTAAAAAGGTTTTTTCTGTCCATTTATTCATTTATTCAATTATTGCTATCATGTTCATTGTCCATACAATAGATCTTAAAGTGTTATACAGTAGGTACATGATACCCTGCTAGGGCATTGCAATGTCTTACATACTAACATGCTAACAGCGTAATTTAGATTTATAAAGAACAGATAAAGTTATACAAATTCAAGCTCCAAATATATGTCGTCATTATATTAATTATTCTATTAGAATTAAAATTTGATTAATTTTTTTAGGTCATGTTCTAAGACTAAAATGAGATTCAAAATTAATAATAATGGATAATACTGATATTATTATATACCGTCAAATTATGAATTGAAATTATGAATTGAAATTAAAATTATACAATGCTTAAGTTGTCTAGCGACTGGTCATTCAAAAACTCATCAATTGAATAGTAGGCCTTATCAAGAAGTAATTTCTGCAATTTGTTTTTGAATACCTTATCGCTCGGCTCCTGTTTGAGTGCTACAGGTAATTTATTAGTTATGATGACACAACGATAGTGGGGGCCTTTTTTACACATAACTAGCTTGGAGTTTGGTATGGCTAATTGGTTTCTATACCTACTTCTAGTTTTACAGACATCTTTCTTGCTTTTAAATAGATCCGAGTGTTTTCTTGCAAAAAGTGCTACCTCCAAGATATATAAACACGGCAATGTTAATATTCTATGTTTTTTAAAGTGCGGGCGACAGCTGTTCGGCACGTGCGTGTTGGTCAAGATGCGGACGCATTTTTTCTGCATAACAAATAAGTCATGTGCATCGGTACTGGCACCCCACAAAACCACGCCATAGCGAAGCCATGCATGCGCATATGCATAATATGCTGTTAATGCGGATTGAAGATTTGTATTCCTTTTAAGTATACTTAGCGCATAGACAAACCTAGACAATTTTGATTTTACATTTTGTATGTGGCATTTCCAGTTAATACTTGTGTCTATTGTTAATCCTAGTAAATTAAAATCATTGACCTCTTCAATTGGTTGACCGTTGATTTCTAGTTTTATTTTAAGATGATTTTTTTGAATGGGTTTAAACTGAATTATTTTGGTTTTCTTTAAGTTTATCAATAAATTATGGTCTGTAAGCCATTCGGTTACATAGTGAAGGGTTTGTTTTAATCTTTCGTTACATTCAGTACTACTCGTACAGCCTAACAATAGTGACAGTCCAATAAGCTCGAGTTACCGATCTTTTACACTATTCCAAATTACAAGTCGATAGCATCAGTAGATCCTGAGATATCTTGCTGTGACAGACGGACAGACAGAGTCGCACCATAAGGGTTCCTTTTTTACCATTTTGGTAAGGAACCCTAAAAATTACTGCTATTTATACTGTGGCAACTTACAGTCAGTTGACTTAAGAGCCGATACAGACGGACTGCAACCCAACTGCAACTCCCTAAGCGTGCCCTAAGTGTGTCCAACTCGCGCATTCACAAATAATAGGTACAAAAGTGTACGTAATTCAGCGATGAAATACATAAAATTCCATTTCATTTGGTTGTATTTAAACAATTAGTTATACCATTATTATCAGATTTGTAAATCTGATAATAATACTGACGGCAACTGACGTTAACGGCGTGCAAAGTAGGCCGCCGCCACTTCTCTTTAGCACGCGAGGTACATACATTTTGTCCTTTTACCTCGATATATTTGCGGGCATCCCTTGTTTTCATTTACAATATTTCATTTTATTGTACAAAGTACGGAATGGAACAGAGAATATCCCGTTTTTGTGAATGGGAAACCTCGCAGCTTTGCTAATGGATGAAAAATAGAAAATAACCAATACTGTATTTTTTTTTGGAAATGGCGGCTTTATGGACCGCTTGCCACAGCTTTTTATACAGCCTAGCGTTCGCCTCTGACTTCGTTCGTGTTTCTATTTCGTCGTTAATATTGTAAATTTACATTTTGTATTTTGACGTTTGGAGATATTGTACACCTCCAAAACATAATACTTTGGCAACGGAGACTCTTTACATCACCACTAATTTTACTAGTCTATTTGAAGGTTACACGGAAAGAACAGGTCTAGTCACAGTAGTCACCTTTTTACCCGACTGCGGCGAAGCCCAAAGGAGGGTTATGTGTTTGACCTGTATGTATGTATGTCCGTTCCTGTGTCCGCTCGTAACTACTCAACGGCACATCCGATTTTGATAAATGATACATCATTAGATTCGCCTTGATGGTGCGAGTGTCAGTGGATATGAAGTTCGTTAATATAAACAAAATGGCGGATTTTATGCAGTTTGAAAGTGCACCGCGATCGGGTTTTTTTTTAGTAAAAATGTGGTTATTATGAAAGTTAGATTTTAATCTCAAAATGTAACGTCTAACAAAATTGACGGTGAATGTAGCCCCACAATGCCCACTTTTTAAAATCCGTCTTATGTATTTGATAACCAATTTAATGTTTACTATGCGTGAGTCTCAAATCATTTATGACAAATATTCAATAAAAACAATAAAAAAATTAATAAAAATATTAGTATTAAGTTTGAGAAGTTTTAATTTTTGGATAGGTTGCATATCGTTTAAAAGACAAAAATCTGTCATTGGTTGCCTACGGACTAACCTACTATTTAAAAACTTTCCTTACCACACTCAAACTATCAACTAACTCAATAAATCAAGGCTGTTTGTCAACTTAGAGACCGGAAGCGCCTCTAGCGGGATCGGTTTGAGCTCGTCGCCGTCGGGGCCGGAAGTGACGCTTCCGGTAGTAAAATTATTTATGTCCTCTTATAATGACGTATTGGCCACTTCAATAAAAAATATAAAAGAATAGTAGATTGTGTCACAAGGGAGCAAAATGATGTATTTACGGCGAGGGCGTATTTGAATCCTGAACGAAGCGAAGGATTGTACAATAGAATCCCGAGCGTAGCGAGAGATTCTAAAGTATAATCCGGAGCGTAGTGAGGGATTCAAGTGTTAACGCCCGTGGTGGAAATAATTTTGCTACCTTGTGACACATACTGCTTTTCACACCGACTATGAGGAAAATTCAAATACAAACGCTACCTACCAAAATAACGCAATATATACACTTACGGACCCGAATTCATTGTCCGTCAGTGTAGGTAATCAAAGAGCATCACACATTATTATTAAAATTACTGTTAAATTTGTCTATTATTATTTTATAAAACAATTATTATTTTTTACGGACGGGACGAAAATCACGAAAATACCACTTCCATATTATATTTATGGCCCTCGCCTGCGGCTCGGACCGCAGACACCTGTGATCTGGGCCATTTCTTACTATACCGCCCTCTGTGTGTAATACATATATTAATAAAACTGTCTATGGTATGGCATATTCTAAGTGGGTTCAAACTAAAAATACCGTGTTGTCCTTGAACAGAAAAGTACCACTTTGATCCCTCTTATGATCCAGCAAAATACTTTTTTTCTGAATAGGAGGTGTGAAAAAATCTTTCGTTTTGCAACCTTACTGGGGCATTCTTACGCATTCTTAAAACGTTGCTTGTAGTGCGTTCGTACACGGCGCGCACACATTCAAGCGCGCGATGTACCCTTTAGTAGGAAGAAAACTTACTGCTATTATACTGCGACGGAACCCTAAAAATAAAACTGATTTGATCGGAAGAAATAGTACATTACACAACTAGGGTGGTAATACAAAGAAAGGCCGAGATCGCAGATGTTTGCGGCCCGAGCTGTAAGCGAGGGCCGTAAATGTGCGATCGAGGGCTTTCTTTATTACCTCCCGTGTTGTGTACATCATTTCATGTCTACACTTGGCCAGAAACTTGGTCCGTACGCGTAGCGTGCGGTAAAAGCCACTTTATGTGAAGTGGCTTTTTGGCTGCGCGTACGGAAAAAGCCGCTTTCTGGCCAAGCGTAGACATAAAATGATGTACACAACACGGGAGGGCCGCAAACATCTGCGATCTCGGCCTTTCTTTGTTTTATTATAGTTCATTACACAACTAGGAGTTGTGTAATGAACTATAATCTCTCACTGAAATCCTTGATACAACAAAAGAGATTAAATGTGAAGCTTAATTATTTCTATCTTATTACTCGACTGACGTTTATATTTATTCTAAAAGTTATTCGCGAGATTACGTAATTAAAACAGCCCCGGATTATGAGGCTTAGTTTAATTTAATTCTACCCTTTTGGCCGACGCATTCCGCCGATTGCCGACACGTTTCGCCGAAAGCCTTTAAACCGAAACTTTTGGTCAAAGGTTGTGTCGGAAGCAACTCTGTAAATATATTTCGTTAATTATGCATGTATAGAATAATCAATCAGTTAGGTTAGAGAATCACACAGGAGAGAATCCTATTGGAATTTAGTTGGAATCTTTTATTATTGTTTTATTGTTTAATTATTTTAATTGTGATTTACGTGTGTTTTACTTTATATTTTAATCATCATTACTGTGTATTGTTTTATTTGTGAAATCATTGTTTACCTTTAAAAATTTAATTCTTATTTTTGTGTTATGTAAACTTGTATTGTTTTAATAAACGAATAAAATGATATCGCCATCTCACACTATGCACTATCAGGAGAAGGGACAAAATACCTAAAACTTAACCCCACATTTCCCGCCCAAGATCATATAAATATTGGGCGGCGCCTAATTTGACTGAATGCAGTCTCATCTTAAATTCTCATAAGAGAATCATCTCTAAAAGGCATCAAGCCTCCTCCAATAGTGCTTAGTTGGGGAAGTACTCAGCTATGGAACTTAAATAAGTCATTTTATTTGAACCACAAATCTACAGTCCACGAAACATCGAAAATCCAGTGAACCCCACAGGTTGGTGGATGGCAATTATGAGTTTTAGTTTCCGTTTATAGATGCCTTAAATTGTAAAATAGAAATGTTTGAACTTATTTGAATTAGTATTTTGATACAAATGTCTAAAATTGACTATTTCAAGGTCCCAAAACCAAAAAACCGGCCAAGTGCGAGTCGGATTCGCACACGCATAGTTCCGTACCACCGTGGAGAAAGATGTCTCCAAAAAATCACGTTTTTTGTATGGAGACCCCTTTTTACCCGACTGCGAGGAAGCCCAAAGGAGGGTTATGTGTTTGACCTGTATGTATGTATGTATGTATGTATGTATGTATGTATGTATGTATGTATGTATGTATGTATGTATGTCCGTTCCTATGTCCGCTCGTAACTACTCAACGGCACAACCGATTTTGATAAATGATACATCATTAGATTCGTCTTGATGGCGCGAGTGTCACTGGGTATGAAGTTCGTTAAAATAAACAATATAGCGGATTATATGCAGTTTCTAATTGCACCGTGGTCGGATTTTATTTAAATAATTACATGTAATATTTGATGGGATTATGATTACCTGATGTACCTTGAAAAACACTAAAGCCAAATCCGGCCAACGCCCAACATCCCTTCACTAACCCTCCAGAGTGAAATAAAGAATGTAACACAAACGGAAACTCCATTACACACCCCTCAGACTCAAAACGACGTAACTCTCTAGCAGGTTCAAAATAGAGCTACGCTTTTAGACACAAGAGCTTGCGAGGTGAAAAAACTTTAAACAACGTCACGGTCACGCTTCGCATTAAAAGCTTTTATTTAACATCAAAGCTTTGTCTTGTAATGAGATCTTGCAAGTTTGACCTGCTTTTTGTCTGCTCTGGTGAATGCATGCGTGAAATTCTTTGTGAAAGTTTTCAATTGGAGGGGTAACTATAACAGACAACGAGTGGTCCTATATATATATGCGTAGACAACAACTCATATTACATCATGAAAGGCCAAAAGATAGGTAGGTAAGTACATAGTTTTTTACTTCTAAAAGTTTTTTTTCGGGGGGGTTTTTTAATGTTAATTTCAGTTTTATTTAATTGATATTAAATAAATAAATAAATAAATATTAGGGGACAATCTTACAAAAATCGAACTAGCCCCATAGTAAGCTCAATAAGGCTTGTGTTATGGATACTAGACGACGATATATTTAATAGATACAAATACTTAAATACATAGAAAACATCCATGACTCAGGAACAAATATTCGTGCTCATCACACAAATAAATGCTCTTACCGGGATTCGAACCTAGGAACCTCTTGCTTCGTAGGCAGGGTCACTACCAACTAAGCTAAAGCGGTCGTAAATAATATTAAAATGTTATTTTTGTACTGAAATTCCATTTTATGTTAAAAATGCCTTACATCATTTTGGAAAAGAGCTGATACTCTTCAAACTGCTGGATCGATTTTTATCAAACATACGAGTAACTATAGCTTGGCTACTTCGTTGGTGACACTCACATGCGTGCTTTTTGTTATGTGCAGCCGTAACTACTTACACAAGTTTCCGCCAACACGAACGGCTGCCTGCGGAGGCTGCCTCCGTCGGTCACCGTTTGTGTTGGCGGTAACTTGTGTAAGTAGTTACGGCTGCACATAACAAAAAGCACGCATGTGAGTATCACCAACGATGTTGCAAAGCTATGAGAACACAAGGAAACCTGCTTTCACGTAAAAACAACCGCATCGAAATCGGTCCATCCGTTCGAGAGCCGACTCACAGACAGACATTGGCGTCAAGCTTATAGGGAACGTGCACGAACCACTACACGACAGCAGCACCACACGACAAAAGAGACACGGGCGGACGGAATAAAGGAGACTATCGCCCCTGTCAAATCAAGCTGCCAATGTCAATGATAATATGTAAGTGTCAATGTTAAATATAGTAAGTCGTAGATACACTGACGTTAATCGTCCTTCAACGCGATAAATTAACGTTATTAACGGCGTTTTCGTCAATGTGGCCCCAGCATGAGAGGGTATATGATTGAGATTGGCGGCACCAGTTGGCAGCACCTTCGTCGTCCACATTCCCTATAACACCCCTCTTTATGCGTCGGGGGCTAATGAAACAGTCTTGCCATGAATTTACTATAATTACGTATGGATGGACTACGTCCTTCATTTGATCATAATGTGACGTTCCGCAGCTAAGGGTACCTTGTGGACGTTGTCGCTTGTGCCCTTCTATCTTGATATCCTATAGTAACGGAGTCGGATACGACGCAAGCGACAACGTCCTAAGGCCCAAGGTCCTACCTGTAAGAATAATTAACATTGTTATTCGGACCCAGCTCCTTCAACTGTTGGGTAGTCGTAGCGTATAGTCTATCCGGTGCCGTAAGAGTGAACAGACATAAAACTTGATTACAATAGCATGTTTAGTTCGAAAGGTGACAAGTCGTAATACGAACAACTGAATTTTGACCTAAACACTGTTCTATTAAAGTTTAAAATGCTTTTTATGTTTCAAATACAAAAGATATCTTCACACCTGCATAGGGTTGTCAAAACTGTAATACATATGGCGTTGCATATGGCACCTGAGTAAGTTCAGCAGTTTTTTTTAATGCTATGGGCCCTATTTCTCTAAAAAGTCCATTCTACACATTTTTAACAATTTGCTTACTCTCGCTATTTAAACGGGTCCGAACACGAGTACAGTCGGGTTCCTGTTTATCTAGCAACGGACGAAACATATTTTTTTTTAATAAAACAAGTAAATGTCGTATACACGTAACCACCACATAACCACTAAACCAGATTCAACGGATTCAATACTAATTGGAATAATTCTCGTAGTAATTCCCGATAAGTATAGTTGCAACCCTACCCCCCAATGTTTTTATTGCGTTTGCAATTTTTGCGCTCTCCTTTGATATTGTATCTTAGTACTAACTGTTACGTTAGCTTTTTGTATACGTAAGAAATCACTTACGCTCTTTCTATAATAGATAACCAATTAGCTCATTTTTATGACTCTTTGCCCTTAAGCCGGCGGTCAGACTATACCATGGTCTTACAATTACGACTTTTATTGAATATAATTCAAGACTTATAGGAAGCCCATAGTCTTCTCTGTATAGGTAGTTCCATGAGAGTTGAGGTGAATGATTACACACACAGCTACATGAAGTACCTACTCATTCCAAAAAAAGTGAATGAATGAAATGAATGAGTGGGTAAATAAACACAAGGCTATAGCCTTGTAAATTACCGTTGAACTTGCTATCGGTACGAAAAAGAACAGTAATTGCACAATCCCGCTGTCATTACATGATATGTTGTTGTGTGTGTGACCTCAATTCTGCTGGAACTATCTGTAGCACTTATTCAAATAAAATCAATTGCCCAAAAAGCTATCAATGTATTGATTACAAACACGCCCAAAAACTATATAACATACAAGTAATATAAAATTAAAAATAGTTCCTAAAATGCTGGGATCTGAATTAGTATAAAACCATAGTACTGGTAGGACCGTGGTTCACAGTCACTATGAGCGTTATTTTGCGTTGGGCCTTAGGAGGATATGGTACCCGCGGAATAACACATATCAAGGACCATTAAAACAAGAGGACTGTCATTCTCCATACTTTGGATCGTGCCCCGACCGCAAGGGGATATCCAGGCAAAAACTAGATGGCGCTAAAAAACTAAACATTTAACGATGTTATAATTGGACAAAGAAACATAGTACAATAACAATTAGTTCGTAAACAGCTAATAATAAATAAATTCTAACATTTAAATACTGTGTCACGCTTGCAAAGTTGAATAATTGTAAATAATATAATTCTTATACCAAGCTTATACATAGATGGCGTTGTAAATATCGGGGAACAGATTTTTGTATGGAGAATGACAGTCCTCGTGTTTTAATGGTTCTTGCACATATGTTTCTGTCAATAGCCTCACCCTGTTTGCCCTCTGGCCGACACGCGCCAGAGTTCATATCAATTTGATGACTTCGTCTAACAAGATTCGACCTAAGTCAACGTTACACTGCAAATATCGCTAACGAACCATGTGCTACGTATATGTACATATGTTGGTTCAACACGGATAACACCATACAAGTCTTTATATGAAAGAAACATTTTTGTCTCTTCATTTGGTTTTTAATGCGGGTAAATTACACCACATTTTTATGTTACATATATAGATACAAGAAATCGGAGTACACAGAAAAATTAAATGGCACTCACCTGTGTACAGACCGGGAATCGAACCCGGTACCTCTGGATTACACAGGTGTCTCACCCCAATGCGAGCCTTTACAGGTCCCATTGGGGTGAGACACCTGTGTAATACGGGTTCTCATAGATGGCGTTTAGGTTAATTCCTATTAAAAGCAGAATGATACGGAAGTCAAGGTAGATGGCAAAATTGAGGGCGCTTAGCGGGTGCTACGGTGGACGAGTGATTGAGTCGCTGGGCCGGAAATCCAGAGGTGTCGGGTTCGATTCCCGGTCTGTACATAGGTGAGCGCCATTTAATTTTTCTGTGTACTTTGATTTCTTGTATCTATATATGTACCATACAAGTCTGTTGGGGGTTATTCTTCAGAAATATGTCTGCGGTCACTTTATTCCTCTGGCCCTTTTTCATACTAAACGTATGGACTTATGGAGACAGAGGAATAGCTCGCAGACATATTTCTGAAGAATAACCCTTGGCTCTCTGATCTGTAGACCTCGGGAGTCTGTCAACGCCATTTTGAATTCACAAAAACTGAATCGACAAAAAAGTAATTAGAAAAAATTAAAACGACTACAAAAAGGAAGAAATAACAGTTTTATGTCAACTTTTTTTTGAGGTCGGTATTCCGTTATTTCTTCATTTTCTTATTTTTACAGTAGTCACCGAATAACACTGTTAAGTACATGTTTTCCTAATGACTGTTACACACATAACACGCTATCTCAAAAACTACTGAACCGATTTTACTGAAACTTGCACAGTTCCCTAAGATTAGACTATGCCTAGCTAGTTCAACTAAAAAAGATTTTTTCAGCAGACTTAATGCCTTAAGGAAATCTCTACGAGTCAACCAATAGACTAAACAGAAACAATAAGTTACAGGGCCTTTAACGTGAATGATTCTTGGTACAAAGACTACACTGAAAAATTTTTCAATGTATTTGGAGTTTGTATCAAACGTTCGTCAGTTAACAAGATTCCAAATTAGTCCACTTTATACTATAAATATTGGTGCAACGGACCATGTAGCCACATATCCATATATCAGTCAAAAAGTTCAAATATTTTATTTATTTATTTTATTTATTTATAATTACATGTTAACATGACATTACAGTAAAAAAACCAATGCGTCATGAAACGTAAGAATAATATATCTATTTTGGCGACGAAACGGCGTGGCCCCGTTGCATCGTCGTCTCCGGTGTAGGATTCGGCAGGTCGCCCCGGAACCGTCGAAACACGACACCCTTCGGCCAGAAGTCAGCACTTGCGATGGTCTCTTGCAGCGGCCGCGGCACGCGCACCACAAACGAGCTGAAGTGCACATAGTGGCGCGAACGCAGCTGGAACACCCTCAGCGAGAAGCCGCCGAACTGACGAACGTACTCCGCCACCTCATCAGCCGTGGCGGTGTAATGTAGGCGCGATACATATAGCGCCTTGCTCGGTGTAGCGACCCGCAGACCAGAACCAACCGGTATATAACACCATATAAAAGTAGCTAATGTTCTAACACAGTCTGACAGCCTATCTACGTTTTTATCACAGTAATACAGGTGTTGCCTGTACTAGGAGCAACTAATTAAAACGTAGATTGTACTCCTCAAACTGAACAACATTTCTTCAGCGACATTTAAAAATAACTTATGTTTTAATTTTTACTACACTTTAAAGTTTATTTGAAGCCGCAATGTATTGCGATGTTTTTTATGTTTTTAGCGACGTCAATTAGACTAATGTTAACGTACATTGAAAATACTATTTAATTTGTTTGAAAAAGAGAAAATCTAAAGATTATATAATTTTTTAAAGTTGTTGAACGAAAGTTTCATTGTTTTATGAGTAGAATATACGTTTTAATTATTTGCTCCTGTTACAGGCAACACCCTAGATAGATTTCTATATGATTTCCACTAACCTCACAATCCGGGCAGTACGTATGTACAAAGTACATAATCCCGCGCAACACCGCCGGACGTCCGGACGGACCGGACGCTCGTTTTAGCTGCATTGTTAATGAGCTAGCCAGATAAACGCTAAAAGCTGGGCCTCATTTGTTGTAGTCGTAATACTTTCCTTTCCCTTTTCCTTTGTATGATTTTTTGACTGTTTCTGTATGATTTTATGTGCAATAAAGTGTTTACATACATACATATACATACATACTTTCAGCTATACCACAGAATAAGCAAGGGTAAGGCTACTTGACAGATTTCTGAAAAGTAACTCAGATTATTTGGTTACGTAGTAAAATATCTAAAAATACCGTATAAAATATACGGTCGTTTTACATACGATCAAAATACATACAGTCAAATTGCAGAACGTACGGAATTCATAACATCATATATCATAAATATATAAATATTATTAGCCGACAATCTTACACAAATTGAACTAGCCCCATAGTAAGCTCAATAAGGCTTGTGTTATGGATACTAGACGACGATATATTTAATAGATACAAATACTTAAATACATAGAAAACATCCATGACTCAGGAACAAATATTCGTGTTCATCACACAAATAAATGCCCTTACCGGGATTCGAACCCAGGACCTCCTGCTTCGTAGACAGGGTCACTACCAACTAAGCTAAAGCGGTCATCAAAAACAAAACATATACGATATATATTATTCTGATGCTGATAATATATAATTATGGTTCAAATTACATACAGCCGAATTATATAACTACGAAATTCATACACGTGATCTCCTCAGAATCGTTTAATTAAGTATCGAATATATTCTTTATATATTTAGAAAGGTACATAAATACAATGTTGAATTGAAAGTGTAAATAAAACGGTATATATTTTACAAATAACAGTATTTAATCATTCGATATAACTATTTAATATTCGATTGCTAGTTTGATTTGTGTAAGATTTTCCCCTAATATTTATTTATTTATTTCAGAATATTATCCGCGATTGTTTATGTCCGACTATAATGAATAATGAACTTGGTACAACTCATTTCTTTTCAGTGGTAAACTCAGGGTCATAAAGGGGAAAACATCTGAAAACTATAGTTTTGTAATTAAATCATAAAAATTAGTACGGAACCCTCGGTGGGCGAGTCCGACTTGCACTTGGCCGGTTTTTTACCTCTTCATAAGTCAATACCTAATTTAAATTGTTTATTTTACCCGTTCTTAGAATAGACATGATTGAACATCGACCTACGAGTGAAACCTTTATTTACCTCCCAATATACACACATAAAGTTATTTCAAAGGTAAAAATCCACTCGTTGTTGGTAGCTGTATTTTTAGTGCACACGTAATCACAACCCCGTTAATAATATAGTAGGTTGTGACATCTGTCCGTCACTGGGGGACCCTGGCTTTTAGTAATACACGCGTACGTGTACAGTCACTGTTTACGATCACACGAATGCCACAGTATAAAAGAGTGGTTTCTGATTACGTCCCCAATTTTACCCTGTATACACCGATTTCTAATTTAATTCCAATATTGGTAGGCAGAAAATGATATGTTTTTTCAATTGTAAATCTGGGGGCACGGCAGTGCCTCCGCTAAGTCGAGCAAAACAAAGACACGGCCGTACCATCCTTTTCTCGAAGCCATTCAGGCCATTTTCAAGCGTCATAATTTTGTGCTGGCTAAAGCTAGAACCCTGAATTTTCAGGGATATATAAGATATAAAATGACTTATTAGATATATTCTCAATAATATTTAATTTAACTTGTACACGCAAAATAGGCACGCAAAACAAGCCCGCGTAAACCTATAATTTTACTTTAAGTAATGCACGTCAAAGTTCCTTAGTTTTATCACTGACACACTGAGCAGTGATGATCATCATAATTCTAAGGTAAAGTACCTGAATTTTGAGCGATATACATATATAGGTCATAATGAGACTTCAATATATTCTGAATAACATTCAATTTGAAGTGTAGTTTAAGAACTATTGCACGTCAAAGTTCCTTAGTTTTGTGACTGACTGACGGACTGATGATCATCATAATTCTAAGGTACTTGGGTACTTCTAGCAGACCCACATGCTCTACATTTTAAACATAATTAGGTATTAGCCTATCAAGTCGCGCAAATGTGTTTGTACTTAATTAAATGTTTAAATAATGAAGAGCCTGCAAAACCTAAAACATATTGCAATTTCAATACGAAGTGCATAAGTAAGTTTGTAATTCTGTACAAATACATGCGATTACAAATTAACTTTTATAGTTCGATTGCAAAGAGAAACTCTCAAACAAAACATATATATGACGAAGTGAACAAATAGCTTTGCCGACCGGTCTCAATCATTGTTACTAATTGGGCGCGTATATCAAGGAAACATTCGGAAATGGACACACTCCGCTATTCCAAATAATCACTTAGGTTCATGTGAACACACTTGCCACTAAATTACTGTGATTTAAAACAAGTTTAAGAGCCAATGGATTAGTTCGCGAACACAGCAACATCCATTCAGCACATACCGCGCCAAGTACGCGCGCGTATCTCTAGCTGTCAACCACTGTCAAATCCTTCAGTTGACATTGTCACTGTGTTCAACGAAAAACTCAATTCGGGATACTGAATTTCCCGCTCTCAAATCATTAAAACATGTTTCCATTATTGATTACCATTTTAAATTGGATTTTGAATATAATTAAATCCACGCTTCGTCATACTTATTAAGTAATAACTAGCGCCCTCTCTGTGACCTCCCAGCTAACAATTAGATATTTAAGCCAATGTAACGTTGTTAATCATGATTCGACATATTTAATTATGAACTACGCCATAGTCTTCAAAGGTTCCAGTCTTTGCGGAACCCCGGAAATCCCCAATAAGCTTACTGCCAGGAAACTGAGTTACAGCCGTAGCTTTTAAGGGGATGAAATTATCGCGGAATTGGGTTATTGATACGCTTCAAGTGTTTATTAAAGCGTTTAAGCTTGCTTTTACCGTGACTCGGCCTATTTTCTGCTTTTTCCTTTTCTTCTCATTTTTCGGCGTGCAGAGAATTTGGAATGTTTTCTATCGATATTGAAGCAAAAGCATATAGATAAATAATATCAATGAGCTCATTGGAGAAGAATTTATTGCGTTTGGCGGTAGTTACCTATATGGCTCTTGTCCCTCCGCCGCGAGTAAGCGAGTAAAATTTGGCGAGTAGCATTATATTGCGGATCGGGAAAGGTCGATCGATCCCTTTCGGTCGCCATCGCAACTGTGCTTCACAATCAGTTGTCTTGCCTATTGACAACCCAAAAAAGCCTAGTTGCTATAGAAGTGGCAGACTTAATACCTAAGGGACCGTTCAAGTATTACGTAAGCAGATTTATTACAATTCTTTACCCCCCCCCCCCCTTTGTCAGCAAACTAAGCGAAGCTCTTACCTCCACTCCCATGCTTACTTAAACATTGGTATATGCATTTTCTTTTAATGTATTCTCGGTTCTAACCGAATACCTAAACGTGTGAAACACGCGCGATAAAAGCGAATACTATAGTGCCTACGTAATACTCGAACGGCCCCTCATGGCATTCTCTACCAGTCATCCATAGGGCCGAACAGAAAATTAACCAAGCTGCGTGCAGTGGATTCCTCTACCGCAACTGACTGTCGTGAAAGATTAAAAGATCCTCGTAGACAACTGGTTATGAAACACAGTTGCGATGGCGGCCGAAAGGACTCGCCCAATTCTTCAGGGCCTATAAATGGAAAAAATGCCATTCCACAATAAAAGTGATGTTTCACATTTTTTTTAAAGATCCACTACAATAGCTTCTATACAATCATAGAGAAAAACAGCCTAAAATGATGACCGTTTCAAATTTGTAAAGCCGTTTGAATTTATTTCAAAGGAGTTTTTGGCATTCGCTATCCTGAAGGTGATTCAGAATTTCGTCATCAATTTCGTCGTCCCTTATATAACGTCAATTCTAACAGGAGGTCAATATACGTTACTCGCTCGTCCCTTCGATTTCGAAGAGCCACAGCAACATGGGTTCTATATTGTCTCCCATAATTTTTAAAAGCCAAATTGTATTATTAGTCATAATTACCGAAAGTCATACAACCTATTTTCCACGAAACCGTTATGTTTTGAAAATTGTTACAAAACAAACCTAAAGCAAAGTGAAAAGACAACCAAGTAGTACGACGCGCGTCTGTGTGAGTGAACCCCTACTGTGGCAGGCCCGCGCAGGTCCAAATGCTTGCCTGTGGTGCGTCCGTACACGGCGCGTACACATGCGCATTTGCGCTCCCGATGTACCTTTTATAGGAAGAAAAACTACCGTTTATGCCACACCTGGCCAAAAAGTGGCTTTTTCCGCACGCTGCGCGTACGTAAAAAGTCGCTTTCTGGCCAAGTGTACACATAAAATGATGTACACAACACGGGAGGTAATAAACAAAGCCCTCGATCGCATATTTACGTCCCTCGCTTGCAGCTCGGGCCGCAAACATCTGCGATCTCGGCCTTTCTTTGTATTACCACCCTAGTTGTGTAATGTACTATTACCGTGCCTAAATTATTGTTTTCTATGCGCTGGCGTTTTAAAATTTCCTGTAAATATTACCATTTTAGAAAAATTTATACTGTATGACTTTCGATAATTATGACTAACGATACATTATGACTTTTGAGCTTGTGTTTAGTAGCAATATGCATATACAGGGTGGGAGGGGCTATACCGACATACTTTAGCCATGAATTCCTGGTGGTGTGACGAGTAAATAATGTTATATCAACATGGGTCCAATATTGTCATTTTACATTAATAGTCTTATGGAACAAAATTAATCAGTAAATTCAGCCCCTCGTTATAAACATGTCCTTACTGGAGGAAAAGCTATCAAAAAGAAAAAAAAAGCTAAAATGGAAACGAAAGGTAAATTTGTTGGCCTCGTAGTCGCTTACCATCAAATACTGCGAAGGTTAATTCCTGTTTAGTTAAAGGATTTTAAAAAAGTAGTAAAACTATCTTAGTAACATTTACTAGGGCTTGTTACACACTTGGGAGTTTTCATTTAAAAATAATGAATATCTCTGAAAGTAAGCGTTTTTCGACTATACATCACATAACTTTTTTTACTCCTAATAGTTGTTAGAATCTATAGTTAAAGTTTGTCGGTATAGTCCCTCCCATCCTGTATACTCGGCTGTAATGACCAACTTCGCCCACTCGTATCATAATGTAATATTTATGTGGTTTAAATAAAGTCTTCACGAGTCAAATATGTACAGACGAGATTAGCGAGGAAATTCTGAACACATTACTGCGTGTTTCATAATTCATGAGGCAACAAAGCGTAGCGAGGGTCTATAGATCATTAGGACGGGTGCTTTGTTATTTTAAGACTTTGAAGAGCATTATTATTAATATTGTATTCACACTTGTGCGAAACTCAACATGAATAATTTTATGTGACATAAAAATTGTAATCTTCTTCAATAAAAACCAACATAGAAAAATTCGATTTTTTCAAGACTATACGACACAACACCGTGGGAGAGCCAAGCTTCGGCACGAATGGGCCGGCTCGACCGGAGAGATACCACGGCCTCACAGAAAACTGGCGTGAAGTAATATTTGCGTTTCGCCAAGTGAGTGAGGGTACCGGAGGCCCAACCCCCCCCCCCCCCCCCCCCCCAATGATAGCGCAGTTCTCTAATAGCATACCCCAGGAGGGTACCAGCTGCGTTAGCGCTGGAGAATCCCTCACTGGGCTTCCACGCTCAGGTAGAATCACTCCTGAGCGTGGAGGTCCAGGCTGCCCCTCGTACTCTGGGGGGGGCAAAACCGCGCTTTACCAGCCAACATCTGCTCGGGGCAAGAGCAAAGTAGCCTCGCTGGCCGTGGACTTCTGCAACATCAGGGGTTTACACTCCAATCTTAATGCTGTTCACTATCACCTCGAGACAGCAAAGCCGGCCTTGCTCTTTTTGACCGAGACGCAGATATCGTCTCCGGCGGACACTTCCTACCTCTGTCGTCCTGGGTATGCACTGGAACACTCCTTTGTGCCTAAGGCCGGGGTGTGCGTGTACGTAAGAGATGACATCAGCTCTCGCCGCCTCAGCAATCTTGAAGGTAGGGACCTCTCCACCTTATGGCTACGTGTGGACAGCGACGACCATCCTCGCGTCTATGCGTGCCTGTATAGGTCCCATAGCGGTGATGCTGAAACCGACCGACTCATCGAGCAAATTCAGATAGCTGCAGACTCCGTGCAACAGCAGATCCCATCCGTGGAGATCGTGATACTAGGCGATTTTAATGCCCATCATGTTGAATGGCTCGGCTCTAGTAAGACCGATCATGCGGGGAGATCTGTGTACGGTTTTGCTCTGGCATATGGCTTATCCCAATTGGTTACTGAGCCCACGCGAATCCCCGATGTGGAGAGCCAGGAGTCTTCTCTGTTGGACCTTCTGCTGACTTCTCAACCGGCTGGCTACAAAACTTCCGTTATTGCCCCACTCGGTTCCTCGGATCACTGCCTGGTCCAGAGTACGGTGCCACTCACGTGCCCGCTGCGTCGGCGAGCTGCTGGTAGCCGCCGTGTGTGGCACTACAAGTCAGCAGATTGGGATGGGATGCGATCTTTCTTTGCATCCTATCCTTGGAGGCAGGTTTGCTTCACGCTGGATGATCCCAACGTTGCTGCTGACTCTATTGCTGACGTGGTACTCCAGGGAATGGAACTTTTCATTCCGTCCTCTGCAGTCCCCGTTGGTGGCAAATTCCAACCTTGGTTTGGTCGTAACTGCAAAAGGGCGTCCCGCCGAAAGCAGGAATGTTACCAAGCCTGGATAAATGCAGCAACAGTACGGGATGAAAAGACCAGCGCGTTGAAAAAGGAGTTTAATTTTGCCTCCAAGTCCTTCAAAAGGGATATTGCCAGGGCGAAATCTTTGCACATTGGTAGAATTGGCGAGAAACTAGAGCGCCTTCCTTCGGGAACTCGTGCGTTCTGGTCTCTTGCCAAAGCTATCCAGGGAAATTTCTGCAAGCCGTCTTTTCCACCTCTACAAATGGGAAATGATTCGTTGGCCCATGACGCTAAGGAAAAAGCCGATCTTTTGGGCAAACTCTTTGCGTCCAACTCGACTCTGGATGACGGGGGACACGTGCCGCCAACCATACCGCGGTGCGGAAACTATATGCCGGATGTCCGGTTCCACCAAAGTTCAGTGCGTAAAGCACTTCTTTCCCTCGACATTCACAAGTCGTGTGGGCCCGATGGAATCTCTCCTATTGTGTTGAAGATGTGCGCTCCAGAGTTGGCACCGGTTTTAACGCGTCTTTTTCGGCTCTCTTACTCATCTGGCGTAGTCCCGATCTCATGGAAGTCAGCTTTGGTGCACCCGATCCCTAAAAAAGGCGACCGCTCAAACCCAACCAACTACAGGCCGATAGCTATAACCTCTCTGTTCTCGAAGATAATGGAGTCCATTATCAACTGCCAGCTCCTTCGGTACCTAGAGGATCACCAGCTGCTTAGTGACCACCAATACGGTTTCCGTAAAGGCCGCTCAGCTGGTGATCTTCTGGTCTACCTAACACATCGTTGGGCACAGGCGATCGAGACTAAGGGTGAAGCATTGGCCGTTAGTTTGGACATGGCGAAGGCCTTTGATCGGGTTTGGCACAAAGCACTT
This sequence comes from Eudemis profundana, assembly GCA_947034925.1. Taxonomy (NCBI): domain Eukaryota; kingdom Metazoa; phylum Arthropoda; class Insecta; order Lepidoptera; family Tortricidae; genus Eudemis; species Eudemis profundana. The sequence continues at coordinate 2,653,083 of OX344817.1, read as the reverse complement.
CTTTCGAAGCTTCCATCTTATGGGCTTCCCGAGAAGTTATGCGAATGGGTCAGTAGCTTTCTAGCAGGCAGATGCATAAAGGTCGTAGTTGACGGTGAGTGCTCTGAATGCATGACTGTGAATGCTGGTGTCCCGCAAGGCTGTGTGCTATCGCCTACGTTGTTCTTTCTGCATATCAACGACATGCTGCAAATCTGTGGCATTCACTGTTATGCAGATGATAGCACGGGTGATGCCTCCTACACCGGCCGCGCCAATATTTCTCGGGATAGCGTCATCGAGAGCCGTAACAGACTTGTGTCTGAAATTGAAACTTCCCTAAAAGAAGTTTCAGAATGGGGTCGACTTAATCTAGTCCGTTTCAACCCTACGAAGACACAGGTTTGCGCCTTCACCGCCAAAAAGCTCGCGTTTGTCGCATCACCTCGTTTTGAGAGCATCCCCCTTACTGCCACAGCCACTATCGGAATTCTTGGCGTCGACATATCGAGTGAAGTCCAGTTCCGCGGCCATTTAGAGGGTAAGGCTAAATTAGCCTCTAAGAAGCTTGGTGTGCTCAATAGATCGAGACAGTATTTCACTCCGGCCCACCGCCTTCAGCTGTATAAGGCGCAGGTCCGTCCACATATGGAATACTGTTCTCATCTGTGGGCTGGGGCCCCCCAGTACCAGCTTCTCCCTCTAGACCGCATTCAACGGAGAGCGACTCGTATCGTCGGCTGCCAAGTTATTTCAGATCGGCTCGACTCCTTGGCACTGCGTAGAGATGTAGCCTCGCTCTGCATCTTCTATCGTCTATATAACGGGGAATGCTCCGAGGAATTGTTCGGATTAATCCCTGCCGCATCTTTCCGCCATCGTTCTACGCGACAATATTACCATCCTCACCACTTAGATGGTTGGCAGTCCACAACTGTGCGTTTTGCTAGAAACTTCCTGCCTCGCACGACTGAACTGTGGAATAAATTGTCGCCTGCAGTGTTTCCGGACCGATTCGACCTTCAAACCTTCAAGAAAAGAGCGTACTCCCACCTGAAAGGCCGGCAACGCACCTGTGACTCTTTTGGTGTTGCAGGTGTCTATGGGCGACGGTGATTGCTTACCATCAGGCGACCCGTCTGCTCGTTTGCCCCCTATTTCATAAAAAAAAAAAAAAAAAAAAACAACACTATTCTAGATCAGGGATCTCCAAACTATGTTTCAACTCAATGGCAATCTATTATCCTGTAAATTTCATTGTCGGATTATATTAGGTTTATGCCATTGTTGTTTCTTCCTATTCGCGATTCTGCACAAAATAAATTCCACACAACTGAATTTAATCACATGCGTAATGCTTCACAGTCGTTATTTCTACGCAATCTTGTTTCTTCCTAGTAGCGATTCTGCACAATATGAATTCCACACAGCTGAATTTAATCACATGTTTTATACTTCACTATACTATCTTTATCTTTTATTCTATCTATCTTCTATACTATACTATCTTGATTTCTCCTAGTCGAAATCTTCAAAAAAAATTTTCTCCGCCACAATTTCGACCGGGTTCGATTCTCGGTTATGTATGAGATTAAAAAAATAATAATTACAGAATCGTGAAGTATAACGCATGTGATTAAATTCAGTTGTGTGGAATTCATATTGTGCAGAATCGCTACTAGGAAGAAACAAGATTGCGTAGAAATAACGACTGTGAAGCATTACGCATGTGATTAAATTCAGTTGTGTGGAATTTATTTTGTGCAGAATTGCGAATAGGAAGAAACAACAATGGCATAAACCTAATATAATCGAAAATGTCGTTCTATTTTAATTATAAATATTTTTTTCATTACAAAAAATATACCAATAATAATTATTAATATTGTTGATCAAATAGTTTTTTAAGTTTAGTTATAATACAGATCGAAGTTTATTTATTAGGACATCAATAATAAAAAGCTACTACATATAAAAACTACCAAGTATTAAAAAAAAGCTCAATCATTAAATAAAAAACTGGCCAAGAGCATGTCGAACCATGCTCAGTGTAGGGTTCCATAGCCGTAACTATAAGGTAAAAAATACGATGTTAAAAAAGTATAACAACAAAAGAGCGTATCTTCATAGCAATTACGTCCTTTTGTTGAGAAGCGCAGTTTATCGGTTATAATTCAAAAACGGTTAATTCCATCTTGTCGAAAATAATTTTCGTGGAAAGTATTAATTAAGCGTTACCTTCGTGATTTTTTTCATATTTTTCGGACACACGGTTTAGAAGATAGAGGGGGGGGGGGCACAATTTACGCAACTTTCGGAGCGATTATTTCCAAATATATTCACTTAATCAAAAACATTACTTTTAAACCTTATAGTGCTTTTTAAAGAGCTGTCGAACTATATACCACACGTTGATATTTGCTGAAAAAAATTTTTTTAGCTTATGGTACATGTATGGAGTGCCCCCCCTAAAAATATTTATTTTATTTATTTAACTACCAAACTAAGTAGCGGCTTATACAAGACACCTATATTCCAAATTTCATCAATATCCATCATCTAGTTTTTGAGTAAAATGCCTGTGACATACGGACAGACAGACGGACGGACACGACGAAACTATAAGGGTTCCGTTTTTGCCATTTTGGCTACGGAACCCTAAAAAGAGTATCATAATTTTTGTATACCGAACATAATTATCATGTGACGTTATTTGCAGTTCATTTATAATTTATCCATAGCTCAACTAATACAGACACGATAATTAATTTAAAGATTGTATACAAATATAAAAGGCATTTATTTTCAAAAATGTTCATTTACGATTGTGAAGTGCCGATATCCTGAGAACAATATTTTACACCATTTACAGCGAATTAGTAGGAAACGATATTTGGAGCAGAATTTTGTATTAATATTTTTAGACAACTCAAAAGCGACAGACATTGATATATAAAATTTAAAAAGTCTAAGGCGGCCAGCATAATGGATAAAGGCCGTTGTTGACAATATTTCCCATTTTCAAAGGGCTGTATGGCCCTTTGGGAAAAAAGTTTGGAGACCCCTGTTCCAGATAATTATATGATTGAAGGGTTGTTTACAAAAACAACACAACTGACTAGATTGGTTGACACCTACTCAAAAAATATTCTCTGTAAGTATCAACCAGTAATGTAATTTATGTTGTTTTTGTAAACATCCTTTCAATTATAGCAAGAGTGCTTGATCATTAGGATTTTTAGGGTTAGGCTCGATTTATTAACAAGTGTGTTCTTTTTATTACAGGTAAGCATCGTTCTTCAAATAACTTGTAAGTAAACATAGGTATACCACACAAACTCACAAGAATCAACGAAATATAATAAGTAGCGTCACTGACGCTAAAAATCGGCCTATTTTTATTAAAGCCTGACTAACTCGCAACCCTAGTGGGCGTAGCGATAATATGACCTGGTGGTCGGCCGTGGCGTTCCCTGGGGTCGAACCAGGTCGCTAGCCGGACCACCCCGAGTGAATCAGACTGGGTGGGTGCCGGGGGCGCCTGGGGTCGAACCAGGTCGCCTTGTCCCGGTCCACCTCGATAGGGTCGGACTAGGTGGGGACCTGAACGCCTGGAGTCGAACCAGGGCCACCTTGACTTTTCGCAAATTGCTCAAAGTGAGCAGCGGACCAGCGGAAAGGATGAAGCGGAACAACCTGTCCTAGTGTGATTGCGACAGTCTTTTGTTTTGCCAAGGAAATAGGCTAGATGACTAAAAAAAACTGTTTAGTCCGTCTGTTACATTATGAAAAAATATTGTACAAGTATTTTTTGTTTTGTTTGACAAACAAAAACTGACGAGGATAGAGTGCTTAGAAGTTTCGAGTGACGTCACTCTTGAGTACAAATTGTACTCAAGAGTGACGTCACAAGCCCCCACTCCAGAAGTTTGATGATCTATAACTTTGTCGATTTTTAATATTTTGATAAACCAAAAAATACGTGTCCCATATTTTTCCATAATCTAACTGACGGACTAAATAGAATTACATATTTTTAACCCAGTCATCATCCCTATTCCGGGCCCTGGTCTCTGGGAAATTTCAATGTCAGTTTTGTTAGGCGTCATCGTTCTATACATTATATTTGGGTGCCTGTCGTTTCGCATAACGTTTTTTGTCCTAAAAATGTTTGGCCGAGAAAGTTTGGCATACTGTTGAATGGCATACTACTCGTTTGTCCTAATAATTTTTGCGCATACTCATTTAAAATTCTAAAGCAAGTTTGCCCTAATATTGATAACTCTAAAATCTAATTACCTAAAGCTTAATATTCCTAACATGAATTGTCCTAAGAATGATTTTGCCTATTATTAAATTGGCTACACTTATAGCTCCTAAAGTAAACTATGGTAGGCGTGAAGTCAGAATCGTTACGTGTTCTACCTTCAGGCAGGTCAGATTTCGGTTAGGCACGACGCTACGCCACTGCGAGTCATAACTATACACAAATACTAATAATATTATACAAAACCATAAATAATATTTTTACAGCAGCCCATAAAGCCTTTCTGCTTGGGTAAATTATTAGGGCGTAGAACGAAAAGGGGGGACGGGGGGGCGGAGCCCCCCACAAGGGGGGCTCGGGGGGCGAAGCCCCCCGCATTAAAAAAAAACTCAAACCACAAGTTCAATTAGGTTAGGTTAGGGTTCGAACTGCGTCCCCCAACAAAACCGAACTGCTGTCAGAAAAGTAGGTTAGGTTAGGTTAGGTTCAAAAACGAACTGCTGTCAGAAAAGTAGGTTAGGTTAGGTTTGAACTGCGTCCCCCAACAAAAAATGAACTTTTAACGTTTGAAAACTCTGCTTGCAAAAAATCATCAAGATTTATGCTTAATGACATGTAGTAAAAACAATTTTAACACATAAAATATTAGGAACACTACAATTATGCACATAAATCATTCGATATTAGAATCTTAGCCACATTAAACGATAGGACAAATAATATTTAGGACAAACGATAATAGGAGCAACAATTTCGGACAATCAAAAATATGCGGAACAAAGTGTAGGCCAAACGTTATTAGGACAAAAGAGGTTATGCGACACAACGATAGGACTAATAATTGTATGCCAATCGATATAGACCCATTATATTTACATGACAAGAATACAGTAAAATGAGAATCGTCAACACCATTCAAGTGTTTTTCATGCTACCTAACTTTAATAATTTGTTTACCCTGGTTGAAACGGACGCCGGGCCTAGGTTTGTTCATAAATCACGTGATCCTTTAAAGAAATCACGAACCACGTTGGATGTGAGAAGTTATGACATTTATATTTTCTCTGGCCCTGAGAAAATATTTAAATGTTCGCTCTTTAAGTAATTTCTTAATATTGCGTGAATTTTAGATTTTTTGGTGAACACTTGACTAGGTATTTTTATGTAACCTTTATATATTTTAATAACAGTCATAGCTTCGTTTGAACAAGGACCATTAACACAAGAGGACTGTCATTCTCCATACTTTAGATCGTACCCAGCCCGCAAGGGGATATCCAGGTAAAAACTAGATGGCGCTAAAAAACTAAACATTTAACGATGTTATAATTGAACAAAGAAACAAAGTACAGTAACAATTAGTTCGTAAACAGCTAATAATACATAAATTCTAACATTTAAGGCGCGGTAGGACCTGGCTCGCATTTCACATACAAACTAGGGTCGGGCGGAATGCAGATTATTGCAGATTATCTTCGATTTCTAACATAAAAGTATACGTTATCAACCCAAACATGAGAGGATGCCCTGCATGACTGTGAAATCATGATTGTCAGGTATTAATTTTGTCAGAAAAGGTAACTGGTGATGAACAAAATGAAAAAAAATGAAAAAAATACTTTATTTTATAGTGTTTTCGCGCTACTTTTCTATCGAGCGAAGTGTTCGCTATCGTGTTCTAAGTGAGAAGAAGCCCTAGATATAGTTCTGAATATTATTATATATGTTTTACAGTGACCTAAGAGTCAAATAAGTGCTCTAAAAATGATTTGGAAACTAGGCTTCCGTGCCCGATTCTGGTCTCACCTCGCCTTAAATACTGTGTAACGCTTGCAAAGTTGAATAATTGTAAATAATATAATTCTTATACCAAGCTAATACATAGATGGCGTTGTAATATCGGGGAACAGCTTTTTGTATGGAGAATGACAGTCCTCTTGTTTTAATGATCCTTGCTTTGAAAAATCAAATCTTGTCAAACATAGCCACGTGTGGATTAAAAAGTATTTTTTTAACCACAAAAAGGGTTGGAACCTCATGTGATTAATACATGTGCCCTTGTGTCCGTGTATCCCCGAGAGATCAAACATGTGAGCATTATGGTTTAATCGTTGTATCCACATTTATGGAACCGGACATTTCCCGAGGGAACAATGGCGGATGAGTTTAGATTTTCAAGCTTTGCGTTTTCTGCTGTTTAGCTTGTTATTGTGTAGGAGTAATTATGTAATTGTGTACCTCTGGTGTTGCAGATATCCATGGGCGACGTTGACTGCTTTCCATCAGACAGCTCGTCTGCTCGTTTGCCACTTATAAAATAGAAATAATAATAAATATCTGCTACGCCTACACGTACGTACATCACGTATGAAATTACTCTTACACTCTAAAAATCTGAGCCAACTAAGAGAGATTTTCTCTTTGTTGGCGTTAACTTAAATAAAACAAACAAGATATTAAACATATCAACGAAAGCTGATTAATTAAACAGCAAGTTCACTAGTGATTTAAACAACAATTTAGAATCTTGATAATTTTAACAAATATATTCCTTGTTTCTATCATTATTTTCTTCTTTGTATGATTCGATCATGTTTAATTAGGTAGGTACCTTATACATCAATGTTTGTTGAATCAAATCAGAACATGGTTAATTGAACTATGATAAACAATTAATATCATCTTAGTTGGTGCATCTAACGTCTTGTCTTGTTAGGCTCGTATGGAATCAAGATGCTTGATTATAACTATCACAATCTTGTTAGGAGCAACCAATTTTTTTAGAGTGTATTAATCCGGAGACTATACAAAGTGATTGAGAGAACGTAAGCAGGACCAACCCTTCGGAAATCACACTAGGCGGCACCAGTAATGGACAAGAACCAATTATGGACATTTTTGTCCCGTAAAACCCACATTTTTAGTAACGGACACTACATTTTTAAACTATCAACACTATGTTCAGATAACTGATGGCCATAACTGGTCAATCCATGAATGGCTGGGTCGGATATAAGCGATTGAATCTTTGCTGTCCATTACTGGGTACTACTGTGCTTATCTTATCCATATTTGGTGCAGTCACCCTAATATTTTAAATGTGAAAGTTTGTTTACATGTTTGGATATTTGTTACTAAATAACGCAGTAACAACTGAATGAATTAAGCATCGAAATATAAGTATGGAAGCGTTACTGAAGCGCAAAATCGGCGCCACTGAATAAGTACTAACGGGGCGGAGCTAGGACTTAGTACTGAAGAAAAAACTGTAGCGGCAAATGAAATTCTCGCATCAGTAGGCTTTGTAACCAATCACAGATTGTTGTCTTTCAACGATAAGTATGCAACCTATCCAAAAATTAAACTTCTCAAACTTAATACTAATATTTGTCATAAATGATTTTAGACTCGCACATCCAGGTGGTCGGCCGTGGCGTTCCATGGGGTCAAACCAGAATCGGACTGGGTGGGTGCCGGGGGCGCCTGGGGTCGAACCAGGTCGCCTTGTCCCGGTCCACCTCGATATGGTCGGACTAGGTCGCACATAGTAAAGGGTAGTATTTAAAGGCACATCAAAAAAATAACCATAACCTAACTGAAATACTGACTTGCACATCAAAAAATACCAAAACAAATGCATTTTTTGATGTGCAAGTCAGTATTTTTTTGCGGGCGATTTATTATTAGGGGACAATCTTACACAAATCACATTATTACATCAAATTATTTCTCCATAGTAAACGTAAAGTGGGCGTTGTGTGCTTTCAACGTCAATTTTGTCAGACATTCAAAGTCAAAGTACTTTATTCTTCAATTTAGGCATACCTATTAAAATGCACCTATTAATGTCAAGATTTGTCATCGGTTCCAGTGTGAAACCTGTGCCCCGAGACGAACCGGCTAAGAAACTCCACGAGGTATAATTTTTTCACATTATCGTTCCATACTTTATTTACGATGGTATTAACCCTCTGCGACTGAGGTGGTAGTCTGTCAGACACCGCCAAACACATTTCAAATTGCCGTTCAGCTGCTTGGCGTGATATAACTCTGTCTCGCTCAGTACCTTCCTAGAACCATACGCGGCATTGAACAATGACCCCCGAACGGCGATGCGGTGCACACTTTTGGAGTTATGAGCCACGGGTGTCCCACAGACGTAAGTACAGCAATTTAAGTTGATTCTGACAGACGTCATCTCATAAAAATCATGTATAGTTCTATAGTGTCTGTGAGTCGTCACCTCACAAAAATATTTTTATTTCTAGTGTCTATCAGACGTAACCACATAAATAATATTTATTTTAGATTCCCCGTCAAGGCATGAGGAAGGTAAAACCATTAAAACGTAGTCACATTGGGCTACCCATGACCACTGCACAACAAATCAGTGAATGGCTGGAAGAATTACACGAAGAAGATCATTTCAGTGACGTTGATGACTTGTTTGAAGACTTAATTAGTGTCAACATTAAGACTGATTTGTGCCTAAACCTATCTACAGAAGTTTTTGATTATTTTTTCATGTTCACAGTTTATGTTCATAAGATGAAAAAATAGTCAAGTTTTAAAAAGTTGTTGTTAATTTTTTTTTCATAAATAAGTAAAGTAAGATAGGTAAAAAAAGGTTAAAAATTTGATCACATTAAAGTTTATCTTCTATTTCATATTTGTTTTAGTTAAAACCAAGTCTTAATAAGTAATTACATAAATTATGTATTTAATAATTATTTTAACACAATATAGTTTATCATTTACATAATAATTAAAAATGTTATGCCCCAGTAAAAATGACGTCTGGCAGACTCCACGTCAGTAGGATGTTACCAATAAAGTCACCTCAGTCGCAGAAGGTTAAGGGCCGATACAGACGGACTGCAACCCAACTGCAACTCACTACGATTTGTATGGGAACTGCATCACAACTGCGCAGTCGGCGTGCAGTTGTGATGCAGTTCCCATACAAATCATAGGGAGTTGCAGTTGGGTTGCAGTCCGTCTGTATCGGCCCTAAGCCACAGATTACCTCCACTAGACGGAGCATGTTGGACGGCGCGCGCTCACATCAGATATGGTCAATTGGGATGTTGACTAATGTTGAATTTTACAACATAATATAGTCACATGGATTGGAAAATACTAAAGTATCATAGCACAAAAGAAATAAATAAAAAATGTATAAAAAATATAAAGTTATGAGACCACAAAATTCTGAAACGCTTAAACGCACTTTTTCGTGCTCAAAATGGCAAAATGCTTTTTTTTTCATACAGACTTAGTACAGCGACGGAACGGATGACGTCATAAATTCCTATCGTTTTGTATAGAGCGTTTTCAATGCTCAGTGCGATCTGCTACTTTTGATTACAATTTGTGGCTATTATACTTATACAAATGTATTAGGTGTCCTATAGATATTTGTTCCTCACAAATAGTAGATCGATTTACGACAGAAAAAGATCGAGTCAACAGGCGAATTGTATAGCATTACGACATTACGCGACCGGCCGCTCGTTCAGTTGCGACCATGTTTCAGACTTGTGTGTGCACCAAACGTGAAATAAATATTTCTGTTCAATCCGACGACAATCTCGAAACATGAAATGATAAAAAAGATGTGAAACACGCGTTGGACTAGTAATATCTATACCGATATTTAATCGCCCATATGCGTGGTCAGCTCATGTCGTATGGCATGCTCCGTCTAGTGGAGGTGGTCTGTGTATTAAGCTGAGACTACTGCAGACCAAGTCCTGGATTGAAAAACAGGATACTTTATATTCCTGTAAAGAGCTCCTTTGGGACAGTTACGGGAACAATGCGGGCGAAGCCGCGGCTAAATGCCAGTTTTAAATAAAAAGATTTATCTGAACACTGGTTGTAATCTTTCTATTTGCTAGTCCCCAAATCCAGCTATTCACATGTGTAGTAGTTTAATTTGGTGTTTAATATTCATACACGGATCCGCGGTCGACCCAAAACTTTGTCGCAAACTGGTTCAAAGCGGTTTCGCCTAGTAAATGGCAGATAAAACACGGTAAGCACGGTTAAATAATTGTAAGCAGTATCTCATCAAAACATTTCCTTTTTCGGAATTTTAGAGTGTTCCCAACACGTAATGACATTGCATTGTCAATACATCTATGAGAATATTATGTATGTACATAAGAATATCATGAATTTTAAGAAGAATTGTGACATACATAATATTAATACTAGAAATAAACTTAAGCTCGCAGTGCCCACCACTCGGCTCCATAAAATAAAAACATCATTCATGGGTAATTGTGTAAGGTTTTATAATAAATTGCCAAGAAACATAACTGAATTATCTATTAGCAAATTCAAGAATTGTGTAAAGCGTAAACTCATGTCCAAAGCTTATTACAGCACACAAGACTACATGAATGATGAAGCACCTTGGGATTAACTGCAACTGGAAATAACTACATTTTAATATAATGTCTCTTTCGTTGATTTTTTCTGTTTTTGAACTTGTCAACTGTTTTGACACTTAGAGACCATATACATCTCTAAGAAAAAACTGTATTCATTTTATTTTAATTTAGTTTTTAAGTTATATCGTGTGAGTTGCAGAATATTTTCATTTCTGTAATATATTTAGTATAAACATTCCTATTTTATATTTTGACGTTTGGAGGTCCTTTACACCTCCAAAACTTAATATTTTGACAACGGAGACTCTTTACATCTCCATGAATTTTTATTATCAATTTATTTTCTACTAGCTTATGCCCGCGACTTCGTCTGCGGTGTAAATTATAATTAGGCAATTACTCTTTATAAATTGTTTCTGATATTTGTTCGTAAGCTTAGTTGTAATTGAAGAAAACCCTCAAATATTGGGCACAAAACTGCACATTTACCGCGAAAATCAATTATTTAGATAGTCCATTTAAGGATTATTTCTAAAAAAATAAATTCACTTCATAGACCACCTGTTACTTACACAAAAAACAATCTACTAATTGCTATATGCTGCGCATGGAGTTTCAAACATTTTACTTTAAAAACAAACACAAACAAACCCTTTAGGGGGGTTTGTTTGAACTTTCAACCCCTACCTACTCAATAAATTTTAATGCATGATGAAATCAATCAGTTTTCTACTTTAAAAATCGTTTGGTGCATATACAAAGTTTCAACCCCCATTTAACCCCTTTCGGGGATGAATAAAAAAAAACCGTGAAATTACTTTCCTATACTCAAATTGAAGGATCTATGTGCGATGTCTCAGAGCTCCAATTTAAAAAATCATTTGGTCCCTGTACAAAGATTCAACCCCCATTTAAGCCCTTTTGGGGGTGAATTTCGAAAAACCGTAGAATTACTTTCCTGTACTCATATTAAGGAGACTATGTACGATGTCTCAGAGCTCCAGCTTCAAAAATCGTTTCAACCCCCATTTAACCCCCGTTGGGGACGAATTTTGAAAAACGGTAAAACCACTTTCTTCGACCTTTATTGAAGAGACTATATACGAAGTCTCAGATCTGTCACTTAAAAATAATTTGGTCCCTATACAATATTTCAACCCCCGTTTTACCCCTTTTAGGGATGAATTTCGAAAAAGGGTTAAATTACTTTTCTCTACTAATATTGAAGGATCTATGTGCGAACTCTCAGATCTCTAACTTCAAAAATCGTTTGGTGCCTATACAAAGTTTCAACCCTCATTTAACTCCTTTTGGGGATGAATTTCGAAAAACCGTGAAATAACTTCCCTGTACTCATATTAAGGAGACCATGTACGATGTCTCAGAGCTCCAACTTCAAAAATCATTTCAACCCCCATTTAACCCCCGTTGGGGATGAATTTTGAAAAACGGTAAAACGACTTTCTTCGACCTTTATTGAAGAGTCTATATACGAAGTCTCAGATCTGTCACTTAAAAATAATTTGGTCCCTATACAATATTTCAACTCCCGTTTAACCCCTTTTAGGGATGAATTTCGGAAAAAGGGTAAAATAACATTTTGCAACTTATATTGAAGAGTCTATTTTCGAAGTCTCAGATCTCCTACTTTAAAAATCGTGTGGTCTCCATTTAAACTTTCAACCCCTGTTTTACCCCTTTTAGGGATGAATTTCAAAAAAGGGTGAAATTACTTTTCTCTACTAATATTGAAGGATCTATGTGCGAACTCTCAGATCTCTATCTTCAAAAATCGTTTGGTGCCTATACAAAGTTTCAACCCCCATTTAACCCCTTTTGGGGATGAACTTCGAAAAACCGTGAAATTACTTTCCTGTACTCACATTGAAGGGTCTATGTCCCAAGTCTCAGATCTCCAACTTTAAAAATCGATTGGTCCCTATACAAAGTTTCAACCCCCGTTTAACCCCTGTTAGGGATGAATTTCGAAAAACGGTGAAATTACTTTTTTCAACTTATAATGAAGAGTCTATGTTCGAAGTCTCAGATCTCCTACTTTAAAAATCGTGTGGTCCCCATATAAACTTTCAACCCCCATTTAACCCCCTTTGGGGATGAATTTCGAAAAATCCCTTCTTATCCCTTACCTACGTTATACAACCACCCTACTGTGAAAATTTCATGTTCCTAGCTTCAGTAGTTTCGGCTGTGCGTTGATGAGCCAGTAAGTCAGTCAGTCAGTCAGTCAGGACATCTTCTTTTATATATATAGATTATTTTAATTGTCTTGTTTTGACGCCTAGAGACCTTTTACATCTCTGAAAATGTAGTTATAAGTTTATTATAACGTATTAATGAAATCGAATGCAATAATGTCATACCTGTTGTTAAAGTAGAGAAACTGGTGAGTTTCTTCCGGCGCTTCTTCTCACCAGAAGGTCACTAACCGAAGCGCCAAAAGAAAAGAAATGAAATAATACATACATATTTAGACTCAGACTTGTAAAAGAGCCCTTGACCTTGCAAAAATAAACTATTTTATTTTATTTTTATTCTTTACACGCAAATCGCTAGTGTGATAAGGCCCTTATAGTTAATTTTGCCCCTTCGAAAGAACTTCGCCAGCGACCTGAAAGAGCACGCGTTATGCGATAGAGACAGTTTTGTTAGAAAGAGAAACTTCTGGACGTAGTACTATTAATTTGTGTACAGGACTTCTTTGACCCGTTATACCAATTCAGATTCTCCTATCAAAAATCGCCACCACGTCTTAGGGCCGATACAGACGGACTGCAACCCAACTGCAACTCCCTACGATTTGTATGGGAAGTGCATCACAACTGCACGCCGACTGCGCAGTTGTGATGCAGTTCCCATACAAATCGTAGGGAGTTGCAGTTGGGTTGCAGTCCGTCTGTATCGGCCCTTATAACTAAAAAAGCTGTCATTCTTACTATCTCTTTCGGACTCGTTCAAGTCGTATCATGCTATCTCTTTCACGTTTCATTCGTTCTTATGTTCCTTTTCACTCAGTCCTACATATATACGTTTTTGTGCTAACGTGGTCATTCACATAATAAATAATATTAACACCGGAGTATTTACCATGTATGTTTGTGTCGGTGCTTGCAACAGTGCCGAATTATCTGGAACTCATAAAAACAAACCACATGGTAAATATCCCGGTGTTAATAGTAGTCTTACATATATTTTTGCCGGTGACTGCGCGAGAAAATTATACTGTGACAAATCCGCTCGGTGGTCAAAGTGAAGTTTTGGTAGGTACATTTTGGTCGGTGTTCGACTTGAATTGTAAATGTATACAGGTATCAGAAGGACAGATATTATTTAAAAGATTCACCTAATCTATACATACTTATAATAAAATCGTATTAAGAGTTTGTATATGTAAGAGTACTCGCAATAAATCCAAAGAAGTAATTGTGGAATCTTGAAAACAAGTAATAAAACGTAATCAATCTTCGTTTGTAGGTTTGTTTGTTTACGGTTTGCTGAGTAGACTTTTAACCCAATTAGTCCTTGGGGGTCTCTAATGTTTGCCATAATTTAATTTGTACTAATTTCATATTTTCTATAATTTTACATATCAAAATTCTTTCCTTCCATAAAATTTCAAGGGACATAATTATGACGTTCCATAATTTTACATTCAATAATTTTAATTGGCATAATGTAATGAATGTCATAAATTTTACTAACCATATTTTAAACTACCACAATCATCATTTTCCATAAAAGCCTAGAACGTTTTCCAGTTTAGTTTTTCATAATTTTACTTGGCATAATCCTTCTGTATCATAAAGTGTTGTTGTCCATAATGATTTAATTCCATATTTTTCAGGTTTGTTGTACGAAAATTATGGCTTAATTATTTTTATGGCATGCAGTACTTATGAAATACGAAATTATGGCATACAAAATTATGCCATAGGACTGTTATGGGACATGAAATTACTGAAAGCGAGGGTATCCCGGTCCTTGGTCCAATGCATAGTTGAACGCATTGAATCAATAACTAAATATTTTTACATAAAAACCCGACCGCGGTGCACTTTCAAAGTGCATTAAATCCGCCATTTTGTTTATTTTAACGAACTTCATACCCAGTGACACTCGCGCCATCAAGACGAATCCAATGATGTATCATTTATCAAAATCGGTTGTGCCGTTGAGTAGTTACGAGCGGACACAGGAACGGACATACATACATACAGGTCAAACACATTACCCTCCTTTGGGCTTCGCCGCAGTCGGGTAAAAAAACCTGAGTTTACGGTGTTATTTTCATATTTGTAACTTTGTAATATTATATATATCAAAAACACGGTAATGAGCCTTGGAATAATAGGGGACGTGCACGAACTATAGGTGGCAGCACTAAACGACAAAAGAGACACGGGCGGACAATAAAGGAAACTATCGCCCCTGTCAAATCAAGCTGTCAATGTCAATGATAATATGTAAGTGTCAATGTCAAATATAGTAAGTCGTAGCTACACTGACGTTAATCGTCCTTCAACGCGATAAATTAACGTTATTAACGGCGTTTTCGTCAATGTGGCCCCAGCATGAGAGGGTATATGATTTACACATACATCTCTAAGAAAAAATGTTTTAATTTTAGTTTTTAAGTTATACCTATTATGCGAGTCACAGATTTTTTTTTAAATTTCTGTAAGTTTGTTTTTTTGTAAAGCATGTAAATTTAATGATAGTTTAGTAGTTTATTTCGCGTTTCCCATTTTGTATTTTGACGTTTGGAGGTCCTTTACACCTCATAAACATGTTTTGACAACGGAGACCCCTTACATCTCCATTAATTTTAGTGTATGTCTCTCTCTATTTTCCATATTTCTTTTTAATTTATCTTGTTTTGACGCCTAGAGACCCTTTACATCTCTAAAAAAGTTTTATGTTTATTGAAATGTATAGGTACCTATTAGTTAAGCAGTTGTTTGATGAATTGTATTACTTATTGAAATTGCATTTTTACAATTATTGTAATGCTCAATGTTTATTTTAAAAGAGAAACTGGTGAGTTTCTTCCGGCGCTTCTTCTCACCAGAATGTCATTTGCCGAAGCGCCAAAAGAAAGAATCAGACATGTGAAAGAGCCCTTGAGGCCTACTTACAGAAATAAATTATTTCATTTCATTTCATTTCATTTAGATTGGCGGCACCAGTTGGCAGCACCTTCATCGTGCACGTTCCCTATACGCTAAATCTGTAAAATCCCTATTTGCTCGTGGGGTGTAAAAGCTCGCAAGTTTATTATCCTTTACGAAGTTTATGCTTCACACCTACGCTGGGTAAGAAATAAAATATTTCATTTCTTTAACATATTACAGATTTTGTGTGAGGAAATGTTGTTTGGCGTCTTGAAAAATACAATACAACGTAATATACATACACTGGGTGAAATGTATAAGGTGAACTATGATAATTAAATATTTAATCTCAATCTATCAATGACTTAGAAAAACTTTTACAATGGGGCCAACTTCGTAAATGCAAAAAAAAATCAACTGTCTGATAGGTACATATTGGTTTACCGACTGATGACTTTTTCTATGAAACAGCTATTTTTTTTGCGACGAAGTTGTTCAAAATCATGGATAGATTGAGGTTTTATATCAAAGTTCAATTATAAATTTCACCCAGTAGTTTAGGTCCCAATGAGTTAAGTTAGGCGAAAAACTTAATAAAAGACATAGGAAACCGATTGAGAGAGGGGCTTTGATCCTGAACTAAAACTAGATCAAAACTAAAACAAATCTATTCGTAAAAACTAAAATTCCTAAAATAAAACATATTAAACAAATCAGGCTCCCTCGGCATGATCCCAAAGATGCTTGCAGCATTTCTTCGCTGTATACCATGCCTGTGATCTAATTACCGTATCTTTATTTTATTTTTGAGAAGAATAACTGTTATCCGACGACCGGTTTAGCCTAGTGGTTAGTGACTCTGCCTACGAAGCTGACGGTCCTGGGTTCGAATCCCGGTAAGAGCAAATATTATTTGTGTGATGATATTTGTTTCTGAGTCTTGAATGTTGTCTATGTATTTAAGTATTTGTTTTTATTAAATATATCGTCGTCTAGTATCCATAACACAAGCCTTATTGAGCTATGGGACTAGATCGATTTGTGTAAGATTGTCCCTTAATATTAATATTTATTTATAATATTTATCTTATGATTTCTCTAGCCCTTTATTCAAATTATTTGATAACACGGTGTGAAAAGGATTTAAATATCACCAAAAGCAGGTTGGACAGGTGTCTTATCGCAAAGCCGCCTTATCCGGCCCAAGAATCTAAGCAACCCTTCTGGATTACCTCGGATGCTCAGCGTTACTTGGGGTTGATTTAACTTTTGACGCGTTATTTATTACTAAGGTTCTGTTAACTTTATTTATATCACATATAAAGGCATGAAAAAATGTCGCATTATGGTCCAAATAAGTATAGAGTAACTACCGAGAGTAACCTAAACTAAATTATAATTAAATATACTATGAACTAAAACTAAATTCAATCTAAAAATGGCCCCACGGCAGGGCCACATTATTAGTTTTTCTTTTCCTTAACTCTAATTCAATATATTCCCATTATTATCCCAAGAGAACCTTATACCGGTATATGTCTAGGTTTTAATTCAGTACTTGGTCTAATAACATGCTAAACTTTAATTAAATCCGTTTAGTTGTTATACAGGGTGGGAGGGACTATACCGACAAACTTTAACTATAGATTCTAACAACTATTAGGAGTAAAAAAAGTTATGTGATGTATAGTCGAAAAACGCTTACTTTCAGAGATATTCATTATTTTTTAAATGAAAACTCCCAAGTGTGTAACAAGCCCTAATAAATGTGACTAAGATAGTTTTACTATTTTTTTTAAATCCTTTAAGTAAACAGCAATTAACCTCCGCAGTATTTGATGGTAAGCGACTACGAGGCCAAAAAATTGCCCTTTCGTTTCCATTTTGGTTTTTTTTTTCTTTTTGATAACTTTTCTTCTAGTAAGGACATGTTTATAACGAGGGGCTGAATTTACTGATTTATTTTGTTCCATAAGACTATTTATGTAAAATGACAATATTCTACTCTTGTTGATATAACATTATTTACTCGTCACACCACCAGGAATTCATGGCTAAAGTATGTCGGTATAGTCCCTCCCACCCTGTAGTGTTATTAAAAAACATCCATAAATTAATCTATAACTTTAATATAAAACACCAACACGCCCTAAAATAATACTAACTCTAAAGACTAAAATTCCCATTTAAACAAATTATTAGTTTGTGATTGTCAGCTCTTATCTCCTTTTTCTTTTTCATTTCGTCCAGCATCCCCAATTACGAAGTACTAATTAGAACAGACCAAATTTAAATAGTTGTTGAGATTGACGGTTAAATTCTGAATTGCCCAGCTCTCAATTTACCCTATAGTTTCCAGTTCAAGTTCACGTATCCGTCAATGTCGAGCTTATTCAGAATTAAAACGATAAAAATCACAAAAAGCGATTTTGTATAACAAATGACGTCATCACGGACATCCGGAGGTTGTCGATCCATCACCACATTCCTCATTTACGAAAAGACATAAGAGCTTGTAGGTTGAAGGTAAATTACCCCCTTTGTTAAAGGGCGGGAATGTTCCCCCAACCTCGATAGGCATTCTGTCAATGCTAATTGGATTACGCGGGACCGTATTTTAAAGAATTGCGCGATTTTGCTCGAATTATGGAAATTTACTGAAATCAGAACTTATTGCTTAAAGTTTTGTTATTTTCACAGAGCGACCAACGTGCCTAGACTCGCTCAGATAATTTAACATTTCTAAAAAAAAGCCATTTTCTTTATTGTGAAAGTTTCTGCCAATTTCAAGTTATCTCTACTTAGAATTATAAGTTCTTTCTAACCCAATAGAAGAAAAAAAGTGTCCCAAATTTTCCATGCATTAATAAAACTTTCCTTTGTGTTACCGTTATACAAAGTATATGGAACAATAGTAACACAATAGGAAAAAAATATTGGGACAATTTTTTGTCCCATTGGGATTGTTAACATTTGTAAATCTCAGTACAAACAACACAAAATTGGCAGAAAATTCCACAGTATATATATTTTTTTTTTATACAATTTTATTTCCCTCGCACACCGCTCCGCTTGGCTCCGCTACCTCGCACAGCTCTGGTGGAACACGGGTGGAAACGCAATATAAGGCCCCGTTCAGATGGGGCGAGAACTCGTATGCGAGTTTCATTACATTGCGGGCTTCCCAGGTACAATGAGTTCATTCGATCGATTAAACGCCGCAATCGCATACGAGTTCTCGCCTCGACTAAATAAGGCCTAAGTATTGGTAAGTATACGCCACACATTTACCATGTCAGTTCTACAATAATAGTATTTGGCGCTGAAAGGCCGTATGCGACCAGAAACCTCGATATACTTCCGTGATTCTTCCCCTAAACTACCAGAATACCACAGTTAAAGAATAAACAGTTAGTCAACGCTTATACTACAGTGTAAGCATTAAAGCAACGCGGGCTTAGTAGGAAGTATTATTAAGTAGTCAAACATTAGTCAAGTATTATTAAGTAGACAAACACCAGACCTAATTGCTGTCGTGAAATTGTCATTGCCAATAGGAGTAGGTATTATTTCATACATTATAGTACTCGTTTGTATGTAAACACTTTATTGCACTTAACATTATACATAAACAATGCAAAGATCAATGGTTACGTTTACGTACAAAGGTGAACTTACCCCTGGAAGGGTTCTCAGAAGGATCGTTATGTGTCAGTACTAACAAATATGGCATTTTGACAAACGATATTGACGTAGGTTTGTCGTCACAGCCGTTTTTAAGCATTTGGTCTTCGCCACGGGGGACGTGAAAGATAGCAGCTTCCTCGCTAAGCGTATAAGCATCGTGATTCAGCAAGGAAATGCGGCCAGGATCCTCGGCATAATGCCACAAGGGTCCATTTTGGAACTAGACTTTCAGTAGTAGTTTTGATTGTTACTTTGAGGTTTTAGTTTTATCTTTAGTTTAAGTATATATTACTCTAAATATCGTCAATAAATAAATGACAGTGTGACATTCAAACCTTGAAAGGTATATCCCGAGTTCTTAAGCACAGAGACGTAGCGACGTAAAATGGCGCCCAGGGCTCGCAACCAAACTGCGCCCCTTTGTTTCTTACTGACACCCGGTGCGGATAATCCATGTGAAATGCATTCAAGACTAAAGATTTTGTATAGCGAATTAGGATTGGTATTTTTTTGTATAGGTGTAGTTAATAAATTTTGTTTTTTGCGCCCCCCTCCTTGTTGCCGCCCAGGGCACGTGCCCTGCCTGCACCACCCTCGCTACGCCATGCACATGTTATAATTCGATTTCTCTGTCTAAACGTCTAAGTTAACTGACTGTATATGTTTATACTGTGTCAATTCCCTCCCACTGTAAGAAGGGAGTTTGTACACTACAGTTAGCGCACTTAAGCCGTTTCGGGGTTATGCCGTGTGAGCACACTTGTCGTTCAAGGTTCCGGCGCTGACCCTCAGAAACTGGGGCACTCTTTATACTTATTTGGGGCGAGATGCCGTGTGCGCTGGAATAGAAGAGTTTACAGCAGACATATTGAAGTAGATGCCGCAACCCAGAGATGGGCATTATTCGAATAATGTTTTATTTGAATGATTATTCGAATAAAAATAATTCTCGATATTTTTATTCACGGATGATTTATTCGCGAATAAATCATCCGCGAATAATTTATTTGTTTTTAGGGCTCCGTATCCAAAGGGTAAAAACGAGACCCTATTACTGAGACCTCGCTGTCCGTCTGTCTGTCAACAGGCTGTATCTCAAGAACCGTAATTTTTTACAGATTAAATTTAAGATTTAAGAAATTAACAGAAATAGGAATAACATCCAATAGCATAGTTATTTGGCTACCCATATCAAAAAACAGATTTGAAAAATACTTGATATTTTAGTCATGACACTCAAATAACCGAGTCAGGGTATCACTTAGCACGAGTTTTGCAAAAACGTCAATATCTCGAAAACTAAGAGATTTTTACTGAGGTCAAATTTACTAAATCTGGTGTCTTATGAGCTGGTCTATCAGCCCTTTTCGTATCAAAGTTGGTTTTAGGGACACCCTGTCCGGTCTCAATCATTGTTACTATTTGGGCGTGTAAGTCAAGGAAAAATTCGGAAATGGACACACTCCGTTACTTCAACTAATCACTTAGGTGTGAACACACTTGCCACTAAATTACTGTAATTTAAAACAAGAGCCAATGGATTAGTTCGCGAACACCACAGCCTCTATCTCAACATATCACGCCAAGTCAACTGTCAAAACTCTCCAGTTGTCATTGTCACTGAGTGCTAGAACTACTCCAATCTGGTTACTGAATTTCCCGCTCTCACGTCGTTAAAACATGTTTCCATTATTGGTTACCATTTTAAATTGGATTTTGACTACTAATAAAATCCACGCTTCGTCATATATATTTTTTTTATATGGCAGACACGCCCTGGATGTGGGGTGTATTTGCCAATGTCGATGTTTGGAATCAGACACGCAAAGAGAAGAATATATAAAAGTCAATATGTTGTTCGTTGGAGTCTTTTTATGCCGTTTGTGTATTTAGTTGTATGCTGAAAACGAGGCAAAATCGGATACAGAAAAATAATAATCATAAATTGCACGAAATTTTCCTATATGTTACCGTTATGCAAAATATAGGGAAAAACGGTAAAACAATAGGAAACTCTTGGGACAATTTTTTGTCCCAATGTGTAATTCTAAGTAGAAATAACGTAAAACTGGTAGAAAATACACAGTAAAGAAATTGTATTTTTCTCAGTAAAGGCCGAGTCACACCGGCTGCGTGTGCACGCACTGTACGCTGCAGCTCCTTGACTTTGAGCGTGACTAGCCGTCATTTTGAAAAACATTCATACTATAAAACGCGCACGCCACGCGCACGCAGACGTGTACGCAGCCGGTGTGGCTCGGCCTTAATGCGTTCACGACCATACAGTTCACGGCATTTACTGCGTCTATCTTAGTATAAGTCAGTGGTTTACACGTATTTGCTAAGTGTGTAGAACAGCCTTTACGATTTTGCAAAAGTGTCTATACATTTTCATCTCCATTTTAGGCACTAGAAAGCATTTTTATGCCACACCTGGCCATAAAGTGCCGCTTTCTGGCCAAGTGTAGACATAAAATGACGTACACAACACGGGAGGTAATAAAAAAAGCCCTCGATCGCATATTTACGTCCCTCGCTTGCAAACTTCTGCGATCTCGGCCTTTCTTTGTATTACCACCCTAGTTGTGTAAAGTACCATGGCCCACCTACCTACATTACATAGATCCATTTAAAACGCGGAGAACGTTGTTATTATTTTAAATTATAGGTAAAATTATCTCCCCCGCCCCGAGGTAGATTGTCTAAACCCTGAAATTGCCAATTTGGAGATTGGGATTAATCAGCATAATTACCGAGAGGAGTCGCGTAGATGGTAATTAGGTCAAAATATCAATTTAAAGTCAATTGTCTGTTATATTTGTTAAAAGATGGTGTTGTTTTCTTGGTTTCGGTAGGTTGCAGTAAAATGGTATTTATAACGATACTGACTTAATTTTATAATAATTGGACCAAATACTGAATTGAAACTAGGGATTGCACACCAGTTAACCGAAAAATGGGTTAACTGGCAACGGTTAAAAACCTGTTTTGCTAAAAACAATCCTGCTGTCAACTTCCGTACTCAGGATATCAGTGATATCCTGTCAAATTGACCTTCACTGTCAGGACACATGACGGACTGGCTTTAATAAAGGGACCTCGGGTTCGGTCACTTCGCTTACAGTGCCACCTAAATTCTGTGGGTCTAGTGAAGTACCTACAAGTCAAATTTATACCAGAACCAAAAGGTCACAACTCTATAGTATGACTTAAGCTCTTTTGCTCCTAGGTTTAGTCATAAATGTAGTTTTAGTCATAAAATGAAATTTGCCCCGAACACATTTATTTGTCTCGACATTTTGGACGTGTCATAACGCCCATGGTCGCGAAGAGTGGAGCAAGCAAAATAAGTGAGTAAGAGGCCAGCCGGGTCTCTAATGTTTGCCATAATTTCATTTGTACTAAGTTTATTTTCCATAATTTTACATATCGTCGCCCCCATGCTAAACTTACTTATTAATTTTATTAATTATATTAATTTTGGTGAACTTGGATTTTAGACCTAAACCTATACAGCTTTAGGTCGAAAATCTAAATTCACCAAAATTACAGATATGTAAGTTTAGCATGGGGGCGACGATATAATTCTTACTTTCCATTTTTCCATATTTTACAGGAGTATCTAAGTATCTGCTATATTGCACTAAATCTTATTTATATCCAACAATACGTAAGGCAGATAATATTATGATACATGGAATTAGTCAATATAATGGTTATGGCATCTGATATTATAGTGATAATTATGAATTTCAAAAAGTATGACACTTGAAATTTATGGGAAATGACATAATTACATATAATATTATGGAAAACAAAAATTATGGCTTCATATTTTTATGGCATGCAATACTTATGAAATATGAAATTATGGCATACAAAATTATGTCATATAATTGTTATGGGAAATGAAATTAGTAGAAATGAAATTATGGGAAACGAGGGTATCCCCTCTCGCTCGCACCTGTGGCCGCCGCTCGCCGCTGCCACTGGTCACGCAATTTCGTGGCCAGGTGGTAAGCAAGCATGTCGTCTGTAGCCATAATACGTCTTATGTATCAAGTGGTAATGATAACCAACTTAATGTTTACTATGTGTGAGTCTAAAATATCGTTTAAAAGACAAAAATCTGTGATTGGTTACATAGCTTACTGACGCGAGAATTTCATTTGCCGCTCCATTTTTATCTTCAGTACTAAGTGCTAGCTCCGCCCCGTTAGTACTTATTCCGTGGGGCCGATTTTGAGCTTCAATTACGCCTCCATACATATTATATTTCGATGTCTGTAGCGAGCTTTTTACGGAGTCTAAACCAAACCAGTGGATTGAACTTAATAATCCCAAGATATAATTACGATAATTTTGTTAATGTTTAATATAATCCTAATGAATGATGATTGTCAGTCGCGGTACAACGCGGCAATGCTGCGAGCGTGATGGGCACCTTTGCTCCCGGAGTGACGCGGGGCGGGTTATTCGACTAAATTACTTAGTGGTTAAGTGACATGTTTGTGAGACACTATTTATGTATGTAAATAAAGTATTATATTAGGAATTAAAAAAAATAATTTCTAATGATAGTATTTCGTATAGTTAATTTATAAAATAGATAACATAACAAGGTAGGCAACGAAATGATACCAATATTGCTCGCTAGTTTGTCCTGCCCGATCGGACATCAATCTTGATTTCGGACGTGATTAGGGACATTCCACCAGAATGTCGGGCACATGACGCCATTTTTTTCTAACATAGGTAGTGCATTTTTGGTATGTCAATATTTTATAACTTGATTTCTGAATTGATAATGTCATTTAGGACATTCTATTTGTTTTTAAGGTAGCTGCCATAGCCGTCACGTGCCCGACAAAGTAGACGTTTTCGTGGATTGCTCCATTATTTCGTGTCTTGGTCACTAGGATAATTCACAATTTTGCCGTCTACCGCGGCCCTATACTATTTGGTCCGTGAACCCCCAATAAATAGTACATTACTGCAGAGGCCGGGAAGTAAAGAAGTGCCGGCCGAGTACATATAGCTGGCCGAGCGAAGCGAGGCCAGATAGTTACGAGGCCGGCAACCCCATTTCCCGCCGAGGTATGTATAGTGCTTTTCTCAAACATGCAATGAAATAAATAAACTTACTATAATAACGTTACTTAATATTTTATAACACAAACAAACTGGCTGTCAGAAAGTGACATTATATCCATAGACAATGTAAATTCGGCCAAAAGCTGTTTCAGTTCACATTTTTACCGCGAATATTTACCTAGATGAAATATTTTAAATGTGTATTCTTGTGGTTTAGTTTGCAATTTATAATAATTGGAAATTGTTTATAATGTGTTATTTGTTACGTTCATGTCAATTTTAAATTAATAAAACTACAAAATATAGCAAAAATCGTTTTTTGTTTTTTTAATGGCTGAATGCCGTGTTGCTGAGGCCCAAATAAATGTGGAATGGAAATTAAAAAAAAATACATTGCCGGCCTAGGCCGGCATTGTAAGTATGAAATTCCATTCCGTGCCAAGTGTCAAGCCGCATAGGAAACGAGGTACTTTGTGGCCTATTTTTAGGCACGTAATGTCAACATTTCATGCCATGTTTGAGAAAAGGCTATATCTGTCAACAGTCTATTCTTAAACCAATAAGGCTGTATCGGATTATTGTAAAACTAATTATTATATAAGCAAACCTGAGTACCTAATAGGGCCTAGACCTCACGATATATCAAAAGCTAACCAGCCTGAGCTAAATAGTTGTATATAATTATTAATTCGTTCGCATAAAAAACTGCCACGCGTTAATTAGAAAGTAGTGATAAAAGTTAGAAGATTTAATTTGCAACCATTACGGGATAAGGGATTAATTTCTAAAACACCACGGTAATACACCATATTTATTATCAAAGAAAACTGTTAATCCAAGCCAGTACCAATTTAATGCAGAAATTAAACACAGCAAATAACAAAACATGATGTAATTTAACCGGAAATATTTACACTTAACCAAAATTACGTAATACGAATTGCAGTTACTACTGTTCACTAAACTAGAATAATCAAAGTATCTAAGTGAAATGTACTTATCTAAAACAACTATTATTCACCAACATAATACTACAAACTGGTTACTCTGGTTAATAGAAACGTTAATTGCTTTTAAAACACGATAATTAAGTTACTCAACGGCTATAAGCTTATAAACGATAGTAAATGACAAATCGAAATTTAACCCGAACAAGCAACAAAACTTTAAGCCTCGATTTATAGATAACAGTGATTAAAATAAGTACTTATCTTTATATTTAATTACACCAATAATACGCAACTAACAACTGATCGTCCCGAAAAAACAAATGTAATGTTCCAAGCTCCTCGTGTCCGTCACAGCAAACCTCGGCTTGCCGCCAATGTTCTGAATGGTCGGTGGCGCTTAGCGAATCACGACGCGAGGAATTGGCGGTTAACGACGCTGATTGGTCCTTTCTCGCGGGTGTAAACGCTATCGTTGCGCGAACATAACGCCATCTGCTGACCACGGTGCGAGTTATCACGATCCACGGTGTCGCATCGTTCTACTCGCGATGGTACCTCCCTCTTCCGGCGGCCGTTATTGACACTCGTCCATCCTGACGACTTTGCGACTCTGCAAAGAAATAAAAATGACAAGAATTAACAGTTAAAAAAAAAGAAAACAACTAATCGTGGTTTTACTTTTCTTTAACCAAGATATTCAATATGTTATTAATGAACCAACATTAAAATAATTGTATTTAATTATATTATGTTACAAATTATTATTAATATGAGGGGTGCTCAACATTCTTACTAATAGAGAAACCGATAAGTACCAACAACAACACTAACCATGATTCTGCAATTATTCATATTATTTTTACTATTACCAAGTTTATCTTACTATCTCAATCATAATTTATTCCAATTCATATTATCATTTCTCACCACACATTCTATAACTGTGTTTTTTTCCAATCAATTATATCCAACATTTTTCCACAGTTCCAACCAAAACATCATATACTCCATTTATCAGTACCTTTATTTCAATCAGACCATTTCTACAAATTTTCCATTATTCCATATTCTCTTTAGCAAACCATACTTTAACCAGAAATATATTCCAAGCAATCTATTACCAAATACTTACTCCAATAAACCAATCTGGTGACTTAGCAATCAACGTAGAAAATTGATTTATCCCTCTAACAAATCAATCAGTTCCTCAGTACTATCTACCTGGCTGTCATCCGAACTGCTTTCCTGAGCATCTCCTTGAAATTTCTTAATAGAGTCCGAAGATACTAAGGCTTCAAAGCGCTTGTAACCCTTAACACCTTTGAGCGAAGTGATCACATACCTGTCATTACCAGCAACTTTTGTAATTTTATACGGTCCACTAAATTTTTCTTTCAGCTTTCGTCTTACATTGATGTTCCTGTCGGCTGCACCTTTCCAGAGTACTAGATCATGTACCTTGTATTTAGTCGGTGGTTTTCGCTTAGCATTAAAATGCTTTCGCATGACTTCGCCCGTCCTTTTGAGATTACCTGCTGCGGTACGTCGCGTCTGCTCTGCTGTCTGTTCGTTATCAAAAGAGTTTCCTGCCATACCTTGATACCTGCTGCGACTGGCACTAAACATCAACTTGAAAGGCGTGAATCCTGTAGAAGAGCTCTGCAAATTGTTCATGCCCCATGTAACATTTGGGAGCTTAGTGTCCCATTCCCTCTCGTTGTCTACGCTGGTGTTGAGGGCATCTAATAGAGTACGGTTGTACCTTTCTACCTGTCCGTTGGCGCGGGGACATGCTACTGCATTAATTACGTGTTTTATGAAGTTCTCTAAACAAAATTGTTTGAAGCTTTTACTTTTAAAGCTTGAACCACTATCTGATACTATTCTTTTTGGATAACCAAATGAGCTGAATATAACGGAAAGAGCACTAATTACCTCACGGGCCCTCGTTGTCTTCACTGGTACGGCCCACGTGAACTTGGTGAACGAATCCACAGCCATCAATAAGTAACAATTACCTGCACGACTTTTGCAGAACGGTCCCAAATGATCGATGTGTATTGTATGTAATGGCTCGCTAATTTTCTCGATCGGATGAAGTTCACCTTCTGGACGCCCGTACTGGCTTCGTTTGTATAGACAATCTAAACAAGCGTTTACATACTTTCGGATAAATCTGGTCATGCCAGAAAACCAAAAGGTGTCCTTGATGATTTGTTCGCAACGTTTCAAGCCTGGATGTCCAATACAATCGTGGTATTTTCTTAAGACGTTCCACCTCCCATACTTAGGCACAACCAACCTTTCTTTTCCACCCGTAATCAACCTGTACAGCCGATCTTCCTTTAACCTGTAGTTATTTTTAATGTCGGGCTCTGCGTTACCTGATTCTAATTTCGTTTTGATGATGCGTAACTTTTCGTCTTGATTTTGGAGACACACAATCCAGTCGAAGACGTCTATTGTGTTGACATCTATTGCAACTCGTGGCTCCACCGGGCACCTGCTGAGAGCATCTACATGGCTGTGAGACTTACCCGGTCTATGTTCTCCCTCCATGTCGTACTCCTGTATAAGCAACCACCATCGTGCTATTCTCGGCATCAAATCCTTCTTTAGGAACGTGTGCCGCACTGCTGAGCAATCTGTGACCACTTTGAAATGAGTACCTACCAGATAAATCCGGAATCTTCTCAGGGACTCTACTACGGCCAAGGTCTCGAGCTCGTAAGAGTGATACGCTGCTTCTTCTTTACTCGTTTTACGGCTGAAGTACGATATAGGTTTTAAGTTACCGTCTTGCTTTTGTAGAAGAATACCTGCCAGCCCCTTACTGCTAGCATCAGTATGGACTTCGATGTCACCTTCCCGGCGAAAGAGAGAGAGTAGCGGTCGCGACGTCAATACCTTCTTCAACTCTTGAAAAGCTTCCTGTTGTTCTGGACCCCATTCCCAACAAGTATTTTTCTGGAGCAGCTTGTACAAGTTGTACGCTATACCTGCATAGTTTTGAACGAACTTTCTAAAATAACTAGTAAGCCCTAGAAACATTCGCAGTTCATGAATATTGCTTGGTTCCTTATACGCAGCTACCGCCTCAATTTTTTTGCTACCTGGCCTGATACCTTCCTTGCTGATTTCATATCCCAAATAATCAATTTCAGTTTGCAAAAAGAAACATTTGTCGAGGTTGAGAGTTAATCCTGCTTCTCTAATTATCTCCAAGACTTCTTTTAAAAGATCGAGGCCTTCATCTATGGTGTTAGTCGGGAGAAGTACATCATCAATGTAAGGCAAGACTTTGTCGTGACGCAATGACGAAAATATACGATCCATCAATCGCTGAAAAACAGCTGGTGAATTAGCCAAGCCAAAGGGCATACGCAGGAACTCGTAGTGTCCTTCAGGAGTCACGAAGCCAGTTTTGTGAATAGAGTCTTTCGCGACAGGAATCTGATAAAATCCCTGAGACAAATCAAGACTGGTAAAATACCTCTTTCCTCCTAGCTTTTCAATGTGCTCTTCAATCACAGGTAAAGGATATTTATCCTTTACCGTGATGCTATTAAGCTTCCTAAAATCGACACAAAGACGAAAGTCTCCATTTTTCTTTCGCACCAAAATTATGGGACTCGCATAATTGGAGGAAGACTCTCTTATAATACCATTCGATAGCATATCATCAATTTTCTCCCTCATAACTGCCTTTTCGGCAAATGACAACCTATAGGGACGATAACAAACCGGTTTATCGGAGTTCAACTCGATATTAAGTTCCACTTTGTTAGTTACTCCAAGCTCACGAGTATCCGCAGAAAAACAATCTGAATATTCTTGTAAAATTTTTGTCAGCTGTTGTAAAACTACTGGATCCTCAACACCGCATTTAATTTTATTGATATCGAGTTTCATGATGGATTTGGTGGCTACATTTATTCCAAGGGATGGAGGATTTATAGATTCTTCCGCTACATACCCACGAACTAATAAATGATCTTTTTGAAAAATCAAAGGGCTTGGGCTGTGATTCACGACCAATACGGACTTGACTGGAGCACAAAAGACACAGGAAGGAATGCTATAGTTTATATCCTTGTAGCAACATGAACGGGTTTCCACAAATAATATGGTGGAGTCTTGAACAACATCATTACTAAACGTCTCTACGAGCTGAGCTGTATTTGATGGAATAACAGTCTCCTTAGAGCACAGTAATTTAACTTTTGACTGATCTGTCACATCATGTACTGAATTTATGTGAAAGGACTCCTCAGGTATTATATCAATGTTAGTATTTTCCAAAGTGACTGTTGTTCCAGAAATCACCAACCTGCACTGCCGATCATTAAGGATTGGCTGACCAATAAACACGTCAGCTTGTTTTAAATCGACGTCGACTACCACTGCATTCGACTCAATCTGCACACCATCTATTTTAAACTCAACAGTCACCTGACCACAAGATTTAACCGGTGAACCACTAAACCCGCTAACAAAAATATCGCATGGTTGTAAGGTAAGACCCAGTCTCTGAGAACTCTCTAAAGAAAGCAAATTTACTTGTGCCCCTGTATCTAAATATGCCCTAACTTCGACACCATTCAACTGTATGATTTTAAAATAGCATTCATTTACCTGAGAGTCGACAAAGTTTACAGTCTTGCGGAAACATTGCTCGGTTTTGTGGTTGGTCTTCCCGCAGATGTCACACTTCACAGCGTTAGGGTTCTTTGGACAGGAACGCACGATGTGACCAGGTTCCTTGCATAAGAAGCAAGTAACAGACGACTTGCCCGACGTCGATGCTGGTTTCTGCTCTCCACCGTTTTCCTTTGAAGCGCTAGGAATAGGGTGATCTCTGCTCCGCGTCGATGGATATCGCTGGTTCGGTATCCCCTTTCTTTCATCGTTCATGCATAAGAATTGAGAATATAGTTCCCCAGGAGTTCTATAGTTCCCTGCCCTTGCTGAGGTTTTTAAGTGAAATGGCAACCCTTCAATTATACAGGAGACAGCCTTTTCACCCGTAATTTCGCATTTGGTTAACATATTACATTTAGAATAAAAATAGTGCGTCATTGTTTCCGAAAATTTTTTTTTTCTATTTAGCATTTCCTTAAGAGCCTCAGCAAAGTCCCTATTTTGCGGAAAGGCCTCCAAAATTCGCTCCTTCCACTCAAGCCACGTCATCTCGTAACTACGTAAAGCATTGTGCCACATTTTCGCTAGCCCAGAAAGGCGCGCCTGCATATAATAACTTTTAACACTATCGGTCCAACCATGTATTGCACCCAATTGCTCGATTTTATTGAGCCATTGCAGCGCTGGCAACTCAGACTTCTCAGGATCGAATTCCGGAATGATATCAGGTTTGACCATTACACCATAATAATTTGGATAGATCCTACCCGGTTTATCCAGCGCAGCAGGTGCCTCTCGCTCCACAGATTCTCGTGGCCGCCAAGGTGCCCAACGTCTCGGTGACTCATCCCGACTGCGCCTGCTCCTGCTGCGCCTCCGTCTTTCGGTCCTTCTATTGTCCCACCTTATTGGGCTGCGGGACCGACTCCGGCTTCGCGAATTCATGACCACTTCTGAAAATGTAAAACTAATTATTATATAAGCAAACCTGAGTACCTAATAGGGCCTAGACCTCACGATATATCAAAAGCTAACCAGCCTGAGCTAAATAGTTGTATATAATTATTAATTCGTTCGCATAAAAAACTGCCACGCGTTAATTAGAAAGTAGTGATAAAAGTTAGAAGATTTAATTTGCAACCATTACGGGATAAGGGATTAATTTCTAAAACACCACGGTAATACACCATATTTATTATCAAAGAAAACTGTTAATCCAAGCCAGTACCAATTTAATGCAGAAATTAAACACAGCAAATAACAAAACATGATGTAATTTAACCGGAAATATTTACACTTAACCAAAATTACGTAATACGAATTGCAGTTACTACTGTTCACTAAACTAGAATAATCAAAGTATCTAAGTGAAATGTACTTATCTAAAACAACTATTATTCACCAACATAATACTACAAACTGGTTACTCTGGTTAATAGAAACGTTAATTGCTTTTAAAACACGATAATTAAGTTACTCAACGGCTATAAGCTTATAAACGATAGTAAATGACAAATCGAAATTTAACCCGAACAAGCAACAAAACTTTAAGCCTCGATTTATAGATAACAGTGATTAAAATAAGTACTTATCTTTATATTTAATTACACCAATAATACGCAACTAACAACTGATCGTCCCGAAAAAACAAATGTAATGTTCCAAGCTCCTCGTGTCCGTCACAGCAAACCTCGGCTTGCCGCCAATGTTCTGAATGGTCGGTGGCGCTTAGCGAATCACGACGCGAGGAATTGGCGGTTAACGACGCTGATTGGTCCTTTCTCGCGGGTGTAAACGCTATCGTTGCGCGAACATAACGCCATCTGCTGACCACGGTGCGAGTTATCACGATCCACGGTGTCGCATCGTTCTACTCGCGATGGTACCTCCCTCTTCCGGCGGCCGTTATTGACATTATGTCTGCCATGTTTCATTAATCATCATTTTATTTATTGCTTGTAACTGTACACATACTACCATAGCTAATGGTGATTCAGTTATATTTTTGCCCACCTTGTAAATCACATATCTCATTTCGGCGTGCAAAGTAGGTCACCGCCACTTCTTTTTACCCGACTGCGGCGAAGCCCAAAGGAGGGTTATGTGTTTGACCTGTATGTATGTATTTATGTATGTATGACCGTTCCTATGTCTCAACGGCACAACCGATTTTGATAAATGATACATCATTCGATTCGTCTTGATGGCGCGAGTGTCACTGAGTGAATTAAGTTCGTTAAAATAAACAAAATGCCGGATTTTATGAAAGAAAGAAAGAAAGAAAGAAAATACATTTATTCATGACAGCACAAGATAAAAAAACAAAAGAGTATACACATTAAATTAAAAATAGATACGCTGCCACAAAACGGTCCCACCTCAGCAAAATGCTGACCTGAGAGCCCTTTTAAGGCGAGGTAAGACGAGAATCGGGCGCGGAAGCCTAGTTTCCAAATCATTTTTAGAGCACTTATTTGACTCGTAGGTCACTGTAAAACATATATAATAATATTCAGAACTGTATGTATGTAGGGCTTCCTTTCACTTAGAACACGATAGCGAACACTTCGCTCGATAGAAAAGTAGCGCGAAAACACTATAAAATAAAGTATTTTTTTCATTTTGTTCATTACCAGTTACCTTTTCTGACAAAATTAATACCTGACAATCATGATTTCACAGTCATGCAGGGCATCCTCTCATGTTAGGGTTGATAACGTATACTTTTATGTTAGAAATCGAAGATAATCTGCAATAATCTGTATTCCGCCCGACCCTAGTTGTATGTGAAATGCGAGCCAGGTCCTACCGGGCCTTAAGGATTAACTGGTAATGAACAAAATGAAAATAACTGGTCAAGAGCATGTCGGACCATGCTCAGTATAGGGTTCCATAGCCGTATCTATAAGGAAATGTGCTACATATAAAAATAAAGCTGAAAATAAACAACTGGCAAAAGGTCTTAAATGCCGTGTAAATCAATGGCACTTAAAACCTTTTGGTTGAGAAGTTTTTCGGCAATAACTTCAAAACGGTCTATTCGTTACTATTCAAAATAATTTTCGTTGAATGTATTTATTAAGCGTTACCTTCCTGATTTTTTTCATATTTTTTGGATTTACGGTTTAAAAGTTAAAGGGGGGGGGGACACAATTTATGCAACTTTCGGAGCAATTATTTCCGAAAGTATTCACTTAATCAAAAAAAAGTACATAAAAGCCTTATAATAGGAAGTATGTTTAGGAACATATATATTTAAAATAATTAGAGGTAGGATATGCAACAGCCAGGTGTTGTGTCACGTAAAGTTGTGCGTCCCCGATAGGTACGTGTGGCGCCGGCGCAAGCCGCGGCTGCTGGTCGAGCCGCGCGGGCGCACAAACCTGCTTGGAGCGGCGCCGATGACGCGCGCATTGCGCACCCTTAACCTAATAGCTGAAAACATAGACTTGTTTTCTTGTTCTTTGAGTGAATTCACAAAGGCAGCATTATTTGTAATATGTTACGTGTATACCAGTTTAAATAAGTAACGAAATCGTGCAAATAGTTACACTATTGTCTTAGGCTTAGCACCTGTAAAAATAGTTGTAAGTGTGGAAAATAAATAAAATAAAAAAAAATAAAAAAAAATAAAAATAATGTTTTTAAAAGAACTATCGAATTATGTACCTCACGTTGATGTTTGCTGAAAAAAAATTTTTTTCGCTTCTGTTACATGTATGGAGTGCCCCCCCTAGATTTTTTTATTTTTATTATTTAACTACCAAACTTAGTAGCGGCATCTACAAGACATCTATATTCCAAATTTCATCAGTATACGTCTTGTAGTTTTTGAGTAAAATGCCTGTGACATACGGACGGACGGACGGACGGACGGACGGACGGACATGACGAAACTATAAGGGTTCCTTTTTAGCCATTTTGGCTACGGAACCCTAAAAATGAAAAAAATACTTTATTTTATAGTGTTTTCGCGCTACTTTTCTATCGAGCGAAGTGTTCGCTATCGTGTTCTAAGTGAGAGGAAGCCCTAGATACAGTTCTGAATATTATTATATATGTTTTACAGTGACCTACGAGTCAAATAAGTGCTCTAAAAATGATTTGGAAACTAGGCTTCCGTGCCCGATTCTGGTCTAGCCTCGCCTTAAAGTGCACCGCGGTCGGGTTTTTTTTATTAAAAATACTTAGTTATTAGCACGTGAGTTACGCTTTTTTTCTTCTACCTCGATATATTTCTATGCTTTATATTTCGATGTGCTGATGACGAAATTACCAAACAACATTTTCGTACACAAATCAGCGCTGACCACTAAGCGGGGTTCAGGGCTCCCATTAACGTCGCGCCCCGCGAGGCGGTGAGAAATGTAGGGATTATTACCCTTCGTAGGCATTTTAGACCGATCGTTTTCAGAACATTGGCATATTGTAGTAGTACCAGTTAGGGTTACCAGATGTTCGGGAATTGGCGGGATTCTCCCGATTTTTTGTATATCCTCCCGACTCCCGACAAAGAAGAAAATCTCCCGACAAACGACTGAAGTAAACACAATGATGGCTTGATATAGACTGCTTTATTATTCCTTCAACCTACCCACATGCACCGATATTTATAAATACACTACATCTCTCTCTTTATGGAAATGATTCTAGAAATATACGAAGATAAGATACTTATTAAAATAAAGGTAGTATATACATACAATACCTAGTTTATACAACATAGTTCTCCTATTAAGAATCATAATGACATCATATCCCTCTTTTCATGCAAAATCAATATTGTGCTACATTTGGTGGTAATTATTTATTATTACTAGGTATTATTAGGTAATAGGCTATTTTCCTGACATATCAATCAGTTACTCTTTATGAAGTATCAAAACCCTCAGATAGTATGATGTTTGTATGGAATAGAAGTGAAATGACGTCATTTTACTCAAACATCAAATTATATTCTTATTTGTAG
Source organism: Eudemis profundana (assembly GCA_947034925.1). Lineage (NCBI taxonomy): Eukaryota > Metazoa > Arthropoda > Insecta > Lepidoptera > Tortricidae > Eudemis > Eudemis profundana. The sequence continues at coordinate 2,617,969 of OX344817.1, read as the reverse complement.
GTCTTTGTTTTTTAAAAATCGTTGAAATGCTAATAAAATAGGTGATGTTTAGTTCATTTTTGCAAATTTTCGAAAGCTGATTTAATGGCTAGCGTTTAGCAATTTATATTAACTACAGGCAAATACCCTACTGTTTTTGCATACATGGATTATTTTTATTTGTAATACGGCTCGCCTCGATTACGTTAAGTTAAAATACACTGTTGACACTATACTTATTATTTACTAGGTTATTCTTTAATACTATATAAACAGGCATGCATATAAATGATAAAGAAAATATCTGCTATTAATGTAATGCCTCCAAACTTAAAATAGTATACAATGTTTTTATTATTTAGTTAGGTAGGTACATTGTTTTAATTTAGCTTTGGCTTGGATTGCAGCAGCCCTCGTCATAGGGCGCTGATTAGTATTATCGGTTGGCCCTGGAACAATGGCCTGCTGACCAACTTGCGGACAAGGCTCCGCACTTGTCGTGTCGAGGCCCGCGTCCTCTGACTCACCCACGTCGGCGTAGACGCTGCCGTCGCTAGAACAGCCTGCATCATCTTCATTCACTATCTCACGATGAGATGATGACGGAGATGCGGCCTCTTGTTCTAACTTGATAAGATGTCGCCTGTTCCGTCTGTAACGTCTGCCAGTTGCATCCGTAATGAAGTATGACCGCGGCTGTGGAGCCCGGCCCGTGACGCGCGCCGCGCGCCTCCGGCCACCACTGCCGTCCATCGCGATGACGTGATCGCCCGGCTGCAACTCGGGTAGTGCTCGGGCGCGCCCGTCATGCCACTCTTTATTCTTTGCCTGATTACGCAATATATTTGCGTAGTCGGCGGCGTTGTCCCTATCCGGCATCAACTTATCTTCGTGAACCGGAAGACGGGTGTTTAGCCGCCTACCCATCAGTAATTGTGCCGGGCTAGTGATACCATCCCGTGGACTAGTCCTGTAATTCAGTAAACCCAAATAAAAATCAGTACCGGTGTCTAAAGCCTTTTTTAAAATCATTTTAATCGTTCTCACTGCCCGTTCGCTACGCCCATTGGACTGGGGGTATCCCGGGGACGATGTCGAATGTTTGAAATCCCACAATTCTGCAAATTTTTTAAACTCGTTTGAAGAATAGGCTGGCCCATTGTCAGAGATCAGTTCTACCGGAATTCCGTGTCGAGCGAATTGATCTTTCATCGCTAGTACTACACAGCTGGAGTTTATTGACCGTAAGGGACATACCTCGACGAAATTGGAGAAATAATCTACTATTAATAAATAGTACTTATTTTTATATTCAAAAATATCCGAACCGATTTTCGCCCAAGGCAAGCCCGGTATGTGGTGTGGCACTAACGGCTCCCGCTGCGGCGCGGGCGCGCGCTCCGCGCAGGCGCGACAGCGTCGCACGGCGCGTTCTATGTCGCAAGACATGCCCGGCCAAAACATCACCTCGCGTGCTCGGCGCTTACACCGGTCTATACCGAGGTGACCTTCGTGTACCCGCGAAACCATTTCCGGGCGAAGATCAGTCGGAATGTATACCAGATTATTTTTGAAAATTACTCCATCTGTGTGCTCGAAACATTCCCTGCTGTCCCACAGCGTTCGCACGGATTCATCCGACTCATGTTTTGATTTTGGCCATCCATTTTTTATGTAATTTATGAGTACTCGACATACCTTGTCGTTGCGCGTGGATTGTCTTATTAACTCCATTTTGTTGTCACTCACTTGCACCGTTCGTAACAAAAAACACGTTTGATCGTCAACCTCGCGCGACACCTTGTCGCTCATGAGTTCGGTGAGCGGTGCCCGCGATAATGTATCTGCAACGAACATATATTTACCTGGTTTGTATACCACTGAAAAGTCATACCTCTGAACACGTAGCATCATGCGTTGCAACCTAGCCGGCACAGAGTCCAATGACTTTTTAAAAAGCGCTTCCAGTGGGCGGTGATCCGTTTCGACTGTAACATCCGTTTTTCCGAAAATGTATTGATGAAACCTCTCGAGAGCGAACACGATGGCCAGCATCTCCTTCTCAATCTGTGCATAGCGTTGCTGTGTGTCAGTGAGCGTGACGGATGCGAACTCGATGGGTCGGCCGCCCTGCAGCAAGACAGCGCCCAGCGCACGGCTGCTGGCATCCACGGAGAGCACACAGGGCTCTTTCGGCGCGAACAGCGCCAGCACCGGCGCAGCGCACAACGCCTGCTTTAGCACGTGTACCACGCGCTCCTCACACTCACCCCAACACCATTCGCTATCTTTTTTCAGTAGATTTCTCAGTGGAGCCACCTGTTCTGAGTAATTAGGCAGAAATTTAGCAACGTAATTCACCATACCCAAAAAACGCTCCAAAGACTGCCTGTCTCCGGGGCTCGGCATTTCCTTGATCGCCTTCAACTTATTGTCATCGATTTTAACCCCCTCGGAGTTAAATGTGTGACCCAAGTATGTCACCTCCATCACGCAAAACTCGCATTTCTCTCTATTAAATTTTATACCTACTTGTCTAGCCCGTTCGAGCAAGGTTTTTAGCCGGCGGTCGTGTTCATCCTTGGTTGCCCCCCAGACGATGACGTCATCGACGAATGAGTCGACGCCATCGAGGTCCTCCAACAGCTGCCTGACCTTGCAGTGGAAAACCTCTGAAGCTGAATTAATCCCGTATGGTAAACGGAGGAACTGGTATCTCCCAAAAGGAGTGCCAAAGGTACATAGATCTGCACTGTCATCGTCGAGCTGGACCATCCAGAACCCGGACCTGGCATCCAACTTGCTGAAGTAGCGCGCTCCTTTTAGCTTGGCCGCAATTTCGGTAACCGTGGGCAACGGATAATGCTGACGACGAATTACGCGGTTCAAAGGTCGTGGGTCAAGACATACCCGAAAACTACCATCTTTCTTCGCGGCCATCACTATCGCGTTCACCCACTCGGTAGGGTGTGTGACTTTCCGTATAACGCCTAAATTCTCCATCCGAGTCAACTCCGTCAAAAGCTGGTCCCTGACACCCAATGGAATCTTACGCACAGGACAGATACACGGACACGCGTCACTTTGAACAGGTATTTTATATTGACCAGGAAGTTTACCTAGGCCGCTAAACAAGTCTTCAAACTCCTCAACATTTAGTGAATAAACGCGCTTCACCAGACCAAATTGTTCCAGGGCGTCTTTCCCGAGAATACTTTGACACTCATTACCCGATATAATAAATTTTAACAAAAACTCTCTGTCTTTAAATACACACATAATAGTAAATGATCCCACAACAGGTACCAAATTACCACAAAATGATTGGGCTTTAACATTATCTGGATTGACATCGGAAAGAGAAAATCCCAACCTTAAAAAATTACTTTTTGATAAAACATTCAAATCAGAACCAGTATCAAGTTTAAACTTATGTGTAACCAATTGGCCCAAACAAAGTAATTGTAACGTTTCATACCATTTAGAGTCCTCAATGTTATCAATTTTCTGAATAGTGTCCAAATAGTACAACTCGTCGTCGTTTTCTTCTAACTGATAAATTTTGTTAGACTTACGCCCCGGACATACTTTTTTATAGTGGCCTCTGGAGCCGCACAAAAAACACTTTACACTTTTCGCCGCACAGCGATTACCGCCATCACAATAACTTTCCGCACACGACGCACACAATCGCTCTCGACCGCCCCAGGCCGCCGGCGCCGCCGCCGCCGACCGCACGGGTCCCGCGCCGCTCGGCCCCGGCGCGCCGCCGCCGAGCGCACGCACGCCGCCGTCCCTGCGGCCCAGGCCTCCGCGACGCGGCGCTCCACGCCACGAACCACGATTCCTTAGTGCATCGACGGACATATTTTTCATCGACTCGCTCTTTACACCCTCGATCTGTCGGCTCTCTTCAGATGTAACTTCGCTCGACTGACATATTCGTATTGCCTTTTCGAGCGTAAGATCGTCTGTGCGTAGGAGTCTATCTCGTACTACGCTATCCTTAATCCCGCAAACGATGCGATCGCGTAGCAAGCCATCCTCGAGTTTATCGAACTCGCACTGTTGACTTAAAATCCTCAAGGCGGTCACGTACTCATCGATACTCTCGCCCGCTTCTTGGCACCGAGTAAAAAATTTAAACCGAACCATGATAACATTTGTTTTAGTACCAAAATAGAGGTTAAATTTTTCAATCAACTTAGTTATATCATCACGGTCCTCCTCTTTATCGAACTTAAATGTTGTATACACGTCATACCCGTCGGACCCAATTAGATTTATCAACAAACTGGCTTGAATATCGGCAGATTCCTTGTAAACTCCCGACGCTTTTAAAAACACTTGAAATTGTTTCAACCATTTGCGCCATGAGTCAGCGCGGTTCGCTGGGCCGCCTTCTAGGCTTAGTTCAACAGGAGGGCGCGCATGATCCATAGCTTATTAATTTAGTGAACACGGATATACTAAATACACGTACTTTACTATAACTTAACTCACAACACTTTAACTTGTAATTAATTAATTAATCCTTAGCACCGCTGTCACCATGAAGTAAACACAATGATGGCTTGATATAGACTGCTTTATTATTCCTTCAACCTACCCACATGCACCGATATTTATAAATACACTACAACGACTTCATTTTAAAACTTAGTCCGAACCACTTAAGGTGGTCCTGCCAGCGAAAATTCTGGCAAAAAAAAATCGCGCGTCGAGGGCGTGGGGCATCTCCCGACCAGTCTCAAAATCCCGACATATTGTTTCCTGCTCTCGATAATAGGGTAATTCAATCTGGCAACCCTAGTACCAGTGCCGTAAATAGGGCGGTGCCACCGGTGCCCAGGCACAGGGCGTAGACTCTGGGGGGCGCAAGAATGGCCAGACCAGGCAGGACCCTAGGGTACCTATAATAACTAAAAAACTGGCCAAGAGCATGTCAGACCATGCTCAGTGTAGGGTTCCATAGCCGTAACTATAAGGTAAAAAATACGATGTAAAAAAAGTACAACAACAAAAGAGCGAATCTTCATAGCAATTACGTCCTTTTGTTGAGAAGCGCAGTTTATCGGCAATAACTCAAAAACGGTACATTCGATCTTGTTGAAAATAATTTTCGTTGAAAGTATTAATTAAGCGTTACCTTCGTAATTTTTTTCATATTTTTCGGACGCACGGTTTAGAAAATAGAGGGCGGGGACACAATTTACACAACTTTCGGAGCGATTATTTCCAAATACATTCACTTAATCAAAAACATTACTTAGGAACCTTATAGTTTTTTTTTAAGAGCTGTCGAACTATGTACCACACGTTGATATTTGCTGAAAAAAAAAATTTTACTGTCTTTAACATGTATGGAGTGCCCCCCCTAAAAATATTTATTTTAATTATTTATATACCAAACTAAGTAGCGGCTCATAAAAGACACCTATATTCCAAATTTCATCAATATCCATAATGTAGTTTTTGAGTAAAATGCCTGTGACATACGGACAGACAGACGGACGGACATGACGAAACTATAAGGGTTCCGTTTTTGCCTTTTTGGCTACGGAACCCTAAAAAACAAGGGCGCTATAGAAGCTCGCACAGGGCGCAGAAAAGGCTATTTACGGCACTGAGTACTATCTACTTAACTAAATAGTAGTAAAAACACGATTTTAAGCTAACATGGTCATTCACATAATAACTAACTACTATTAACAACGGGATATTTGCCATGTATGTTGGTTTTTGTGAGACACAAAACGTACATGGTAAATATCCCGTTGTTAATAGTAGTTATTAAAATAGTAGTATACAGCGTGGAAATCCAATACGGGCGAAAATTGAAACGGTGGTCAGCATAGGTTGGACCTAAGAAGTATATTTAGATAACTTTTGCTTAAAACTACAATGAAGATATTTACCGTACTAAATAATTCGGCCCGCAATGTAACGCAACACATTCAAGTTGACAAACACGCTAGTTGATAGTTACTTTTAAAAAGCTCGTATCTCGCAATGTCATAACAAGCATGTATGCGGCACATTGCTGCTCGGTAAATTTTCAAAAATTAATTACGAGGTCACTATTAAGTGTAATTTATAAAATCATAATTAACTAATGATAACACTACTAAACGCTTTATCTGGTTTAATTGTTTGCTCGTATTGGACTTCCACGCCGTATATATACCAGGATTACCAAGTGTTGCTCGTACTAGGAGCAAATAATTAAAACGTAGATTGTACTCCTCAAAATGAACAAAATTTGTTCAGCGACATTTAAAAATAACTTATGTATTAATTTTTAGTACACTCTAAAGTTTATTTGAAACCGCAATGTATTGTGATGTGTTTTTATGTTTGTAGCGTGACAAGCGACGTCAATTCGACTGATGATAACGTACATTGCAAATACTATTTAATTTGTATGAAAAACATAAAATCTATAGAATACATAATTTTTAAAAGTTGTTGAACGAAAGTTTTATTGTTTGATGAGAGAGTACGTTTTAATTATTTGCTTATGTTACAGGTGGGTGTGTAATGATCGATATAAAAATATTTAATATATTTTCTATCGATATATCAACATTTGATATAATTTCAAAGGGTATAATCACTCATTGTGTATAATAAACGTTTGGTATAATTTTAAAATATATACATTTATTTCGTATATTTAACGTTCGGTATAACGCTTATTTCTTATAACGATTATATGGTATAACGCTCATTTTATATACAAATCATAATATATAACAATCAAGAGGTATAATAGGTATATAAATCTGTATTACCATTTATATATTTGAAATTGTAACGCCTGTGACCTAAACCTAACCTAGCCTACTTTTTGATAGCAGTTCGTTTTTGTTGGGGGACGCAGTTCGAACCCTAACCTAACCTAACCTAACCTAATTGAACTTATGGTTTGAGTTTTTTTTAATGCGGGGGGCTTCGCCCCCCGAGCCCCCCTTGAGGGGGGCTTCGCCCCCCCGTCCCCCCTTTTTCTTCTGTGCCCTTATAATTTACTAACCTAACCTACTTTTTGATAGCAGTTCGTTTTTGTAGGGGGACGCAGTTCAAACCTAACCTAACCTACTTTTTGATAGCCATTCGGTTTGGTAGGGGGACGCAGTTCTAACCTAACCTACTTTTTGATAGCAGTTCGTTTTGGTAGGGGGACCAAGTTCAAACCTAACTTAACCTACTTTTTGATAGCCATTTGTTTTGGTAGGGGGACGCAGTTCAAACCTAACCTAACCTACTTTTTGATAGCAGTTCGTTTTTGTTGGGGGACGCAGTTCGAACCCTAAACTAACCTAACCTAACCTAATTGAACTTATGGTTTGAGTTTTTTTTTTATGCGGGGGGATTCGCCCCCCGAGCCCCCCTTGTGGGGGGCTTCGCCCCCCCGTCCCCCCTTTTTCTTCTGTGCCCTTATAATTTACTAACCTTACCTACTTTTTGATAGCAGTTCGTTTTTGTTGGGGGACGCAGTTCAATCCTAACCTAACCTACTTTTTGATAGCCATTCGTTTTGGTAGGGGGACGCAGTTCTAACCTAACCTACTTTTTGATAGCAGTTCGTTTTTGTTGGGAGACGCAGTTCAAACCTAACCTAACCTACTTTTTGATACATTATATCAATAATGGTTATGCCAATTGTATTTTATATGAAAATAACGTTATACCATAAGTTCATTATAGGAAATAAGCATTATACTTAAAGAATGCTATATTAAATGTTATTCTATCAAATGATCATTATTAGAAATAATAATTATGTCATATGTAGTGTTGTTATATGATTTCATAATTATATCAAAAAAATTTATAGCCATCGTTACGCACCCGTTACAGGTATCACCTGTATATAGCAACTGATACATAATGAGATAGATACCTTAAAATATGAGTGTGGTTTTATGAAACCAGCTGAAGGCCAGTTTTCGGCTGGCTTCATAATAATATCACACGAGTGTTTTAATACCTAATTGTATACCGTTCTGTTACATACATTGCTACCCACATCAATAAACTCTCTATGATGTGTTTTAAAACCTCAAATTAAAAAGTCTGGTTGTCTGGAAGATATCGCTCTTTAGCGATAAGACCGCCTATTGTTTACCACTGGTTTTTTATAAGTTTGCATTGTAATTAATCTTTTGGTGTGCAATAAAGTATGATTGTATTGTATTGTATTGTAAAAATGTCAAAATCGCGGTTGATTAAAACTTTTTTCACGGATATCACGCAACCGTAGTTTTTATTTTCAAATTCAGAGATAAACTAGAGTAGGCGTCTTGATAGTAGACGCCTACTCTAGTTTATCGTTCGATATCATGTAATGTGCGAGATTTGTCAGAATTATTTGCAAATGATATTTCATTTCGAATAAAACGTCATTTCGATTGATATTAGAATAAAGGCCAAATCAAATTTTCTTTGTATTTCACAGAGTTCGAAATTTGAATGTCCTAATAACATCGAGTTCGATTTTATCATGAAGCTATAATAACATTTTTACAGATAAGTGTTGTAACAAAACAGTTACTCTTTATGCTGGTCATAATTTGCGACTTTAAGCATTATAGGAGGTTTATGATATGTGTGTAGATAAACTCGATGCTTTTCAACCACAATATCTATGAACTCAATACGGTAAGGCTCTGGGCACAAGTCCACGGCACGGCGCCGTACGCGGTGCCGTTTCACGGCGTACGGCGCCGTGCCGTAGACATGGGTCCGCGCCCTAGCCCCTAATGCCAAAAAAACTCGAATCATGGAGAAAATAGATTAAATCGATGAGTGTTTCGAATTTCTTATATAACGAGCTCAAACATTGCTAAGGAAAAAACGTTATTTAATAAATAAAATACAGTATCTGCAAGATGGAATAGATTAGGAGGCCATGACATATATCTTATCCTAAAGCACAGGTCATACCTATTTAGGAAGTAGAGTTCTAGTTAAGTTATCTTTGTAAAAATATGTTTTTGAAATAAATTATTATTATTATTATTTATTATCTTGCAACGATCGCAGAAAAGGCGGGTGAGTACCGAATCGTCTACGTAGCAAAATGTCCATTGGCGCAAATTGACCACAAAGTGAAAAGTCGATTATGAAAATTGACCATTTTGTGAAGATGCCTAAATCGTAAAATACACAATTAGCATATAGTCCATAAAGCGACACGGCTAGATAACAACACGTCTAAGTACAGTCGCCATCAGATATATCTGAGCTGTCAGTGTACTCATAAATATCTGAACACGGCTCTATTTTCATAGCATTAGAGCCGTGTCCAGATATTTATGAATACACTGACAGCTCAGATATATCTGATGGCGACCGTAAAATGTCAAATATTTAAAACGTCCAAAACGCAAATTTACCTAATGTCGACCACAAAGCTGAACACCTAAATATCAAAACGTCCAAAACGTATGTCACGATGTAAAGATGTAATTAATTATAATAAAACCATTTTGCTTTTTGGTCATTATCCTACTTGGGCTAACTGCTTTCGATAAGATTTGACAATATGCTATTTGTGGTATTAGCTTTCTTGACATTAATATACTTTGGACATTATGCTACACAGATGAATTGCTATTGTGATGTTCTGCGTTATGCACGTTATGTTAATTGGGCAAAATGCTAACTGGACCATTGACGTTTCGCTTTTTAGTCTTTTTGCGTCATTGGACATTTTGCTACCTAGACGATTCGGTACTAATCCGTATCGTTTCGTTCATGCGATGGGTCACAGAAATGTATTGATGTAGAAGCAAAAAGTGTATGTACCTCGCGTGCTAAAAAGAAGTGGCTACGGCCTACTTTGCACGCCGTCAACTTCAGTTGCCATCATATTTGAAAATCTGATAATAATGGTATAATTCATTGTTCAAATACCACCAAATGAAATGAAAAATTTAGGTTTTCCATCACTAAATTACGAGTACACTTTTGGCGTCAGACGCCAAGCGGAAAACGTTGCACGCTTGATTCTCATACAAGTACGAACTATTTCCTTTCTCGATATATTTCTGTGCGATAGGTGATTTTTGAGTCTTATTCCTCTTATCATCTCCCTCCTTATCCAACTTTACATGGGGTCGGCACAACACGTTTTTCCTTCCATTCTCCTCTATCATTCGTCATCTCAGCGGGAACCTATTGGATCGCATAATTTTAAAAGGCATAATGCATCATTTGGCATAATTCATCATTCGGCATAATGCATTTTTTTCTTAAACTGTAGAATTTTCAGGACTCTTTAAGGCCTCATCCTGTTAAATAGGTTAGGTTAGGTTAAGTTTGCGTTATAATAATCCTGAAAAGTTTACGGGATCAGAAAAAAAAGCATTATGCCAAATAATGAATTATGCGAAATGATGCATTATGCCTTTTAAATTTATGCGATCCAATAGTAAACCATATCTCTAAGTTCAATTAAAATATTTTTTGGGTTGAAATTTAATGTTACACCTAGATAGTTATTAATGATAAGTTATTAATGTTAGGGATGAACGTCGAGGGACGGAGTGCAGTTGGTAGGTTAAGGGAGCGATGGATGGAGTGTGTGAAGGAAGACATGAGAAAGAAAGGAGTGAGTGCTGAGATGGGCTCATGTCTTCCTTCACACACTCCATCCATCGCTCCCTTAACCTACCAACTGCACTCCGTCCCTCGACGTTCATCCCTAACATTAATAACTTATCATTAATAACTATCTAGGTGTAACATTAAATTTCAACCCAAAAACTATTTTAATTTAACTTAGAGATATAACCTCAAAATATATATTTATACATCGTAAGTCATTTCTGCAATCGTTACTAGATACGTCGCGACCTCCCGGTCTAGGCACGAGGAAAAACATTAACCTGAAATCTCGAGTAATTATTTAGATGAACTCTCATTAGGAGCATTCCATGAATATTTCGTAAGGGACACCACCGAGAAATAAATTCAGGAAGCTAATTATCAGAATTGTAATATCATAACTCGGCTTCAAGATTGGTAGTGTTTCTTAGCAGCTAATTCGTTTTATTAGGGTAGCTGCCATAGCGTTTCGTAAGGGACAAAAAGTTGATGTTTTCATGGAATGCTCTATTAGCGGTACATGGCAACATTTTTATCTAATCGGGATTTTCATTTCGAAGCCTTGGCTACACGGGAGTCGCCAGTAAAGATTCTAACACCAGTATCTACATCACACCAGCACTGCCGTCCTATGTCTAAAACTGAACTAAGCTTTATGGAGTTGTATAGGGGTTAGTCCAGTGTTAGACATCGGACGGCAGAGCAGTAATGTTTCTCCCTACGAAAGGTCCATCGCGCGGCTTGTATGTGTGCGCGCCGTGAACGAACGCACTACAAGCAAGTTCTACGACTGCGTAATCAGTGTTGCCAATTTAGCAGTTTCAGTGCTAAATTTAGCATAATTTGGACTGGTTTAGCAGAATTTTTTTACATTTAGCAGTTGGCATAATTCTTGGCATAATTTTGTAAATAATAGAAATGTTACCTGTTAGTGACAAACACACAGATTAATGGTAAATTTAGAAACATACAAGTTGGTGATGTGATGACATAAGCTTGTAAAATGACCTTCGATTGCATGGTTGACAATAATATAACTATCAAGTTTATTATTTATCTTTTGGTGTGCAATGAAGTTGTATTGTAAGTCGTAATAAAAGTGTAAATTTTCTGCCACTTTCATTTTTAACATATTTTACTTTGATTGTATGCTGTAGTAAAAAATTTAATTTGGTTTAATATAAAAAAAATGTCGATTAACACATTGACATTCTTAATTTACTTATCTTTAGCAATTTTTTTCCTGGAAGTTTAGCATGGACCACAAAAAGAATTATTTTAAAGCTGTAATAATCACAATACATTATTTTTTTATTTAGCACATTTTTTAACAGAATTTATCAAGTTTTAGCATAATTTTAGCAGATTTTCAACAAAATTTTAGCATTGAATTAAATTCAGAGTTGGCAACACTGTGCGTAATAATGCTCCAGTACGAATCGCACCGTCTGCACACTCACTCACTCTGCTAAGTTTCTTTCCGGTGTCTTCTTAGCTGGGCTAGGTTTAGCGAACCGGCAACTAAAACTCCCATTCGTTCGATACACGCTCACATAAGGACAGGTTGATCCGCTTCATCCTTCCCGCTGGTCCGCTGCTCACTTTGAGCAATCAGCGAAAAGTCAACGTGGCCCTGGCCAAATGTCCTGGTTCTACCCCAGGCGTTCAGGCCCCCACCTAGTCCCACCTTATCGAGGTGGACCGGGACAAGCGACCTGGTTTGACCCCAGGTGCCCAAGGCCCCCATCTAGTCCGATTCACTCGAGGTGGTCCGGCTAGGGACCTGGTTCGACCCCAGGGAACGCCATGGCCGACGACCTGGTCCGAAGATTGCTATGCCCAATAAGGGTCGCAAGTTAGACATGCTTTAAAAAAAAGTCTGGACATAAACCTTGAATAGGTATCGCGCGCTCTTAAACGGCCAAAGAGTGACCACTTGTCTGTCGTTATACTTTGCTAATATCCAAACCCCCAAACTCTCATTTTTATTAGGGGCAAATAACCCCCAAATATGCAAACACCTTTTTAGTACCGTAAAACGGGGTGAGTAGGGACAAAATTTACATTCAAACCTCGATAACATTTTATTTTTACATATGCAAACTGAATTGTATATATTTTTATTATTGTCGTTTGTATTTTAGTATTTTTATGATTTTGGGTAGTTCCATTTCATAACTCTAACGATAAACACAAAATCTCCTCCCCCCGTAGTTCCTCGTAGTTGGGGTGAGATGGGATTTCAAACTAAGGTGAGTTGGGAAAATTGTTGGATCGACGCTTTTGGATTATGAATTTACTACAGCTCCATTTGTAATAAGAATATATTACTTAGGTAGCAGTAGCCTTTAAAAACCACGTCACCCCTCTGACATCCTTACTATCCTCATTCATAATCTATTCGCAATCCCTACTCACCGCATTTTACGGATTATGATATAAGCAGAAGATATGATAGAATTTACCTACCATTAGCTTCTAGGTGAACAAAAAACATCGTAATAAAATTGGCATTCTATACATTCCCAGTGCCCTGATGGCTGAAAAATGTAGTATTTTTCATTCTTTATAGTTGAAAACCTAAATTCGTAATACATACTTTAGGGAGCGGAAATTCTCTCCAAATTGGATTTGGCCGGGTATCGGCTCAGATATTTCTGGCAAAAGAGCTTGTATTAGCTGAAATGGAATCAATTTGATTCGTTTATAGAAATTTCATTTGTTGACTTCCTGACTGGCAGCCGTTTTTACTGAGTGCGCATTTTTTCACATTAAGTCCTATTATTGGAAGTCCGAAAATATTTCTCATACCGTTTTACATCATAGTAATCGTTCTTCATAAAAATGTTTAATACTAACGATCGAAACTCATAATCATCAGAATTCATAATATCACTATACTAATATTTGTTTTCATATATTTTTTTATACTTACGATCTAAACTGTCTACTGTTTACTATCAAATAAAATTACTGTTTAACTAGGTAAAAGATAAAAAAAAACTAATCATTCTAATAAAATTCATAAATTTGTTTATACTAATAATAGTTTTCAGATGTTTTTAATCATAAGTGCTAATTATCCGCATGGTTGAAATTATAAAGTCAACAGTCATAAATCTAGCAAGTTTAACCTAACTTAGTAGATTAGGTTAGAACTTTGATACCTCACAAATCTCATAATAAAGAACTGTTGCTAAAAAAAACTTAGGTTAGATTTAGATCTGTGTTGGTGGTAGTAATAAAAATGTATGAAAAAAAAAGTATGAGGTAAAAAATTATGAAGAGTGATCATTATGAATACAAATCTGTAGTAAAACAAAAAAAAATAGAAATTAGTACATTAGGCAGGGCTTTCTTTAATTACCTCCCGTGTTGTGTACATCATTTTATGTCTACGTTTGACCAGAAAGCGGCCTTTTCCGTACGCCTAGCATGCGGTAAAAGCCACTTTATGGCCAGGTGTGGCATAAAAATGGTTTCAGTCATATCTCACGAGATGTCAGTATAACGTAGATTCAAATCTTTTGTATTCTTTTTGTATGGGTATAATATTGTCAGAATTATACTTTCAGAAATAATTAATTCAATTGTCTCATGTAAAATATATGTAAAATGCATATTTTCCGTAAAGGATGTGATATAATCATCGAAATATCGATAACTTGAGACTCAAAGGGCGTAAACGACATTAGAACCTACGGTGTTTATGCCCTTTGAGTCTAAAGGTATCGATATAATGTCGATACCTTTAGACTCAAAGGGCGTAAACACCGTAGGTTCTAATGGCGTTTACGCCCTTTGAGTCTAAAGGTATCGATGTATGGAACGATAACGTCTAACAAAATTGACGTTGAAACTTGCCCCATAACGTCCACTTTTTAAAATCTGACCCATCTTCGTCTTATGTATCAAGTGGTATTGATAACCAACTTAAAGTTTACTATGTGTGAATCTAAAATTATTTGGGTGTATTTTCTCAGGCTTAATTTCTCTTGCCACCAATATTTAAAAGATTCCTCCTCACTAGACTGGCATTCGTTGGTTACTTGTTAGAACTTGACTGATTCTACATTGTAACCAAAAGTGCCAATTCTAATAAGGCAGAATCTTCTCAGTATTCGCCAATATGACATGACAGCGAAATTACGTTTTTGAAAATACACCCATTTATGATAAATATTAGTATTAAGTTCGAGAAGTCTTCATTTTTGGACAGGTTGCATATAGTTTAAAAGACAAAAATCTGTGACTGGTTACAACCCAAGTAGCAGACAAGCTGTATAAAAGCTTATACAGCTATTATACCTCCAGTTTAGGCGCTATAAGAGCTGTATAAGCTTTTATACAGCTTGTGTGCTACTTGGGAAAGCTACTGACGTGAGAATTTCATTTGTCGCTACAGTTTTTACTTCAATACTATAAGTGCTAGCTCCGCCCTGTTAGTACTTATTCCGGGGGCCGATTTTGAGCTTCAATGAAATGAAATGAAATGAAATAGTTTATTTCTGTATGTAGGCCTCAAGGGCTCTTTCACATGTCTGATTCTTTCTTTTGGCGCTTCGGCAAATGACATTCTGGTGAGAAGAAGCGCCGGAAGAAACTCACCAGTTTCTCTTTTAAAATGAACATTGAGCATTACAATAATTGTGAAAATGCAATTTCAATAAGTAATACAATTAATCAAACAAGTGCTTAACTAATAGCTATACATTTCAATAAACATAAAACTATTTTTTTTAGAGATGTAAAGGGTCTCTAGCGGTCAAAACAAGATAAATTAAAAAGAAATATGGGAAATAGAGAGACATACGCCGGTTCTCTAGAACCTTTCTAGCGCGTACAATAAGGATCTGGAATGAACTTCCTGCTAAGATTTTCCCACTGCGCTACAATATGGGATTTTTTAAAAAGGGTGTCATCAAATTTCTTCGAGACCGGCAACGCATTGGCAATGCATCTAGTGTTGCAAATGTCTATAGGCGGCGGTGACCGTTTTCCATCAGGTGGGCCGTCTGCCTGTTTGCTAGTCTATAGCAATAAAAAAAAAAAAAAACATACACTAAAATTAATGGAGATGTAAGGGGTCTCCGTCGTCAAAACATGTTTAGGAGGTGTAAAGGATCTCCAAACGTCAAAATACAAAATGGGAAACGAGAAATAAACTACTTCAGTTACGCTTCCATACTTATTGTATTTCGATGGATATAAAGATATGACGAGGAAGGCCTAAAACCATTACCTTTGGGTTCCGGGTCACCTTAGGTCACCTTAGTGGTATGGTCCAATAATTATCCAATAACCCAGTATCCGCACCAGTTTGAGTACTGGTGTATTGCTCTTCATGTCTTTCTTTACACAATCTAAATGTCGCATTGGTAATAAGCGGAGTTACACGATAAATTCACAGAAATAGGCTCAATCGCTTATATTTCCCAAAGAAGACTGACAATCCATCGGTCAATCGGTCAACGTCATATTTCCTCCTTTTAATCTAAACTGCCTGCATTACTCAAAAAGAATCTAATACTAAATGGTCAGTCATAACTAGCGCCCTCTCTGTGACTTATCCAAGCCAATAATCAGATATTTTTGGCTAATGTAACGTTGTTATTTTATCACGATACGAAAGATATAATATACATATTTTAAAGGTCTGACCCGACCTCTTCTATTATTCAGCGCCTGTCAGAGCGACTAAGCGCTGGAATTTAAAAACAGAGATTGTTTATTTTAGCGGCTTTGAGGGCAGATAATAATTTGTTATTATTAAGGCCAGCTTATTTTAAACTCGTTATCGCTGTGCGGGGTTTTTCGCATTGATTTACGTTTTTCTCGTTATTTCTTTTCGTGATTCCTCAAACTAAGCTATTACTAGCAGTGGCGTGGCGTGAAAGATCCTTGGGCAAGCCGGTGCAGATTTGGCGTACACTTTCTTTAAGAGCTGTAGAATAAGGTGCTCAAATGCCTGATATTGCCAAGCCGCTAGGAATAGAGTTCTTTGGACGCTACGCTACTGATACCTAGTTTAATACGAAGAAATTAAAAATATTAAGGCTCCGAAGTAGGGCTTGTGACATCACTACTAGGTAAAAAATGTACCATGACGTGACGTCACGCGAAACTTCAAAGCACTGGCGCGTTGTCATTTTTTGTAAGTCAAGCCAAAGAAAATTGTACATTACTTACCTAGGGCGGTAAAGCTAAGAATGTCTCAGATTGCAGGTATTTGAATGTCTACACTTGGCCAGAAAGCGGCTTTTTCCGTACGCGCAGCGTGCAGAAAAAGCCACTTTATAGCCAGGTGTGGCATAATAGTACATTACACAACTAGGGTAGTAATACAAAGAAGGGCCGAGATCGCAGAAGTTGGCGGCCCGAGCTGCAAGCGAGGGACGTAAATATGCGATCGAGGGCTTCCTTTATTACCGCCCGTGTTGTGTACTTACATCATTTTATGTCTACACTTGGCCAGAAAGCGGCTTTTTCCGTACGCGCAGCGTGCGGAAAAAGCCACTTTATAGCTAGGTGTGGCATAATAGTACATTACACAACTAGGGTGGTAATATAAAGAAAGGCCGAGATCGCAGATGTTTGTGGCCCGAGCTGCAAGCGAGGGACGTAAATATGCGATCGAGGGCTTTCTTTATTACCTCCCGTGTTGTGTACATCATTTTATGTCTACACTTGGCCAGAAAGCGGCTTTTTCCGTACGCGCAAAACCAATTTATGGCCAGGTGTGGCATAAAATATATTTAAAAACAGTTTTAACCATCATGCTTATTAGAAGAGGGAGTGGGTTTTGTCATAACGTAGTTTGATTAAGATTGAGAATAAAATCGAGAAATTTAATTCGAATCAAACCATTTGATTACGAATTTAATCATAAGCCAATCTGATTAAAATTTATATGATTAAATCATTAATTGTATGAAGTAATCATTTCAAATTTAGTTTGATTATAATTGAATTGATTTAGACTATCGATGAACATTTCAAAAGTCTAAATCCTTTTAACTAAAGATATATCAACCAGTTTAAGCCTGCTACATTTGAAGCGAAGCCCGCATTAACTCAGGACGTGTTACATGCATACATACTATACACACAACATATAACATGCCTCGTGAAAGGATGCTGTAAATCAAGAGCGAAGCCGTTTTGGTTGCAGGGATGGACGGGCGTCGATAAACTTATTTACATATCGATGAACAGATACTCTGTCCTGTTAGGTATTTAAATAAAGGTAAACAAAAAACCACGTGACTCGACTCGCCCTTTAAAAAAACACAATGTCTGAGTACCTATACAAAATAGTCGAAGCAATTTTTGGTAAGAAAAAAAAAATAAAAAAGCCGTCAATAGGTTGTACATTTTGAGTACGTTGCCAAAATGAAGTGTTAACTTCACTAACTTTGAATATTAAACTTTATAACTCCAAAGTATTGTAACTACTGTTATTTTCTCATGAACTAATTATAAATAAATATAATAACAAATATCCGGGGACAATCTTACACAAATCGAGCTAGTCCCAAACTAAGCAATGCTTGTACTATGGGTACTAGACGACGACATACATACTTATAATAGATAGATACATACTTAAATAGATAGAAAATATCCAAGACTCAGGAACAAATACTCGTGCTCATCACACAAATATTTGTCCTTACCAGGATTTGAACCCGGGACCTCTAACTTCGTAGACAGTGTCACTCCCACTAAGTTAAACGTTGCCGTGTTGATCTATATCTAGGTATTGTATTCCTGTATCTAAACCAAGGACCATTAAAACAAGAGGACTGTCATTCTGCATACTTTGGATCATATCCCGACCGCAAGGGGATATCCAAACAAAAACAAGATGGCGCTAAAAAACTAAACATTTAAAGATGTTATAATTGAACAAAGACACATAGTACAGTAACAATTAGTTCATAAACAGCTAATAATAAATAAATTGTAACATTTAAATACTGTGTCACGCTTGCAAAGTTGAATAATTGTAAATAATATAATTGACAATATTTCAAATTTTCTACTCCTTCATTTTATGAGCTGGATAGAAAATAGGTGGAATTTTAAGCTACCCGTATTTTTTCTTTTTCGTTTTAACTCAATTTTTCAATTAAAAATAGCAGTTTGAAAAGTAGCTCATTCTAAAAGGGCGTATGTAGAAAATGACGTCACTTTCCCAACTAGAATCCAGAGCGACAATTACGATTTAAAAAAACTAGAATCCAGAGCGACAATTACGATTAAAAAAATAACTGTCAGGCGTTACAGCGTTGTCAACATAGGAAGTTCGGGAAGACAACGATGCTTTTGCTCCTCTTATTTGGGCTGGATTATATTTATCACTTGCCGATGTGTACTCCATCATCATAATTTCAACACGCGGCAGATTCCTGCTATCAGCCTGAGAAAAACCTTCTGATGTCTTCATTATATGAAAAAAATCGGTGTCCGGTAAAAGAATGCCAAGTTAATAATGTTTGAATGCGTTATCGGAGTCCAGTGGGAAAGTGCCAAGTCTTTTAAGGTCTTCGAAAACGTGCAAATGAACCAACGGTAAGAAAATTAAACTTCTAAAGCCGCTAAGCAGTTGTAACAATTTTCAAAACAAATAAACGTCAGACGGCAAGTATGTCAGAAAATGACAACCGGATACCATACACTTTTTAATCGTTTCAGCACTAAGGTCTCTCTCGATAATGCAGGGAAAATGACGTCACACTTCCGGTTCACACTAATTGACGATTTTTTCCAAAATGAATGGGAAAAAAAATCCAAAAATATTTTTTTTGAGCATAAAATACAGTTTTACCCAAATGGTTTTCGAATTAAGATCTTTTGAAAATATGAAATGTTGTCAATTCTTATACCAAGCTTACACAACACAGGAACAGCTTTTTATATGGAAAGTAAATTTTTGGTCAGCCGTTATTAAAATTGATCCGCAAAAAAAAATAAGCAGTTAAATCATTTGGGCAGCATACAAAGATTTGGCTGGCAATAAATAAAATCGGGCGGCAACTCTTGTTCAGCAAACAGTTTAAAAACGGTTAACATTTTAACCAATATTAATCTGCTTTTTTTATCATTTGGCTGCCTAATAAACAGTCGAGCTGCAAAATAATTACTTGGGTAGCAAGATTTTACAATTGGTCAGCAGAGAGTTTAATTGAGATATACAGGGTGTCACTGTGATATATACTGGGTGTCACTGTGATATATACAGGGTGTCACTGTGTTATATACAGGATGTCACTGTGATAGATACAGGGTGTCACTGTGTTATATACAGGATGTCACTGTGATAGATACAGGATGTCACTGTGATATATACAGGGTGTCACTGTGTTATATACAGGGTGTCACTGTAATGTATACAGGGTGTCACTGTGATAGATACAGGATGTCACTGTGATATATACAGGGTGTCACTGTAATGTATACAGGATGTTACTGTGATATATACAGAATGTCATTGTGATATATACAGGGTGCCATTGTGTTATATACAGGGTGTCACTGTGATAGATACAGGATGTCACTGTCAGCAGAGAAAACATGTCTGTAAGCAGTTTAATTGAAATATACAGGGTGTCACTGTGATATATACAGGGTGTCACTATGTTATATACAGGGTGTCACTGTGATAGATACAGGATGTCACTGTGATATATACAGGGTGTCACTGTGTTATATACAGGGTGTCACTGTAATGTATACAGGGTGTCACTCTAAAAACGAAACAGCTCCCAAAAATAGGTAGGTTAGGGTTATTTTTTTTTGATGACCCTAAAACGAAACGGCTCCCAAAAATAGGTAGGTTAGGGTTATTTTTTTTGATGACCCTAAAAACGAAACGGCTCCCAAAAATAGGTAGGTTAGGGTTATTTTCTTTTTGATGACCCTAAAAACGAAACGGCTGTCAAAAATAGGTAGGTTAGGGTTATTTTTTTTGCTGACCCTAAAAACGAAACGATACACGTTGTGAATAAATAATATAACTTCTAAACATTATGAGATGTATAAAAAATCGAAATACCAATTTTATATGAGCCCATCACAGTGACACCCTGTATACATTACAGTGACACCCTGTATATAACACAGTGACACTATGTATATATCACAGTGACACCCTGTATATATCACAGTGACATCCTGTCCTGTATCTATCACAGTGACACCCTGTATATATCACAGTATCACTCTGTATCTATCACAGTGTCACCCTGTATATATCACAGTTACATCCTGTATCTATCACAGTTACACCCTGTATATAACACAGTGACACCCTGTATATATCACAGTGACACCCTGTATATATCACAGTGACACCTGCTACTTGACAGCTGACAATTACCGAATGACAAAATGCGCACACGATTGGCGGCAGAATAGTTGCGCCCAGTTAGGTTTTATTGCCCCCTTTTTTTTTGATGAACAAAATGAACTATTTTGCTTACCTACTGATTGCTTACCAAAATTTGATTTACCGTAGATCGCTTAATGCAGCTCAAATATTTAATTTGCTGACCAAAATAATTTAGAGCAGATCAGTATATCATTAATTGCAGCCTGATTTATAAATGTTTGCTTACCATAAGTTGCTTACCAACTAGCTATTTTGGCTGACCAAATACATATTTCTGCTGACCAAAATATGAATATTTTGCTGATCGATTAAATGATACCCTTTTTATATGGAGAATGACAGTCTTCATGTTTTAAAGGTCCTTGATCTAAACATATATTAGCGCCAAACTTCTCACATATTGTATTTTAGGATTTAAATAAGCACATATAATATAATTAATCCCGAGTTGGAAAGTTAGTTATAGTTCGACGGAGTTGGCTGATTTATCAGCGCTAAGCCGGATTTCGATAATTACTTATTGTAATCCCTACACCTGGGGCTGTGGAGCCAGTAAAACTATAATACTATATAGGAAAGCTCGCCGAGTATAGAAATAATGATCCACAGCTATTTACACCATATATTTTACACTATATACATAAAAATTATATTTATTTACACGTGAAACTAAAACAACGTGACATTAGCATTCAAGGCTTAACGTAGGGAGACTTCTAAAGAACTACGCATGCGCGACGTTACTTAACCATAAATTAAATAATTATTTACAAGTTTATGTACAAAAAGGTTGTCGCCACAACCCCACAACTATAATAATCTATTTAGGTCGCACGCCCATTTCGGCCACTAAACGCGATCACAAGTAGGGCATGCAATACCGGTTTCACTTGTATGGGCCAATACCGAAAAACCGGTATTATCCATACAAATAAAACCGGTTTTACATGCCCTAATCTTGTTATAATTATTAAAGTAACCTTAATTTGATTTATAAGATAATGCAATAATTAAATGTTAAAAGAGTTGTTGTATTGACTATCTGTGATTGGGCGATACTGACAGTTGACGTCGACCAATCACAGACAAGTGCTATGGAGGTAAGGGTTCGCGGTTGATATTCGAGCCCGGGCATTCGTTACTCGACAGTCACTAAGGACAGTCGTTCTTAAGTACTTATTGTCTAATACTACTAGTGTCTACTTTAATAAACAGTGATTATTGTACATCAGTGAGTTTTATCATTCCACATCCAACGTGCTATCCTGAGTGTTGAGCCAACGGTTTACATATCAGAAGGAGGATCGAAAACTTACCCACTTAACAGTTGGCCTAAAAGTTACATAATTGCCACAGTTGGAAAAAAAAAACGTAAGTGTTTTCTGATAATTCCACTATCTATTTTTTTTTTAAAGCCTATCTTCGCTAATGATGGTTGGTTGAACAAATATGCCATGTGCTATCAGTAGAATTGAGTTGAAGTTAAGATTATGTCTAAAATTGATCCATAGTGTTATAATATGGTACCTTTTAAGAAGTTATGGATACAGTTTATAGTAATCCACATTCAAATCAATGAGAGTTATTAGATATTAGTATCACAATTATTTTAGAAATTATGCCTTTAGACTCAAATTCAACCAAGCAATTTATTGGCGGGATTATATTCTAAGTTAATAGGTATAAAATAATAATTTAATTTGCAATTTCCATTAACGCTTAATATTAAACTACATTTAGTCGTACTTGTGTATTTATTTACTTATTCTATATGCGGTTAATATAAAGTATTACATATGTGCAACACTCTTTGTATGCAAGTATTTAGGCTGTTAAAATTAAAAGTAAGTCAAAATGATAGTCTTCACTCCTATGGCAAGCATACAATTAATATCAAGTCCCTTACCTTCTGTTCCATGTAAATTACGGTTTTAAGTTAATATGTTGAATAAATCTTACTTAACATACGTCAAGTTACTCTTTCATTCATGGCATATGTGTTATCATGCATGTCATGTGTGACATATGTGGAGTCACGTGTGTCATGTGTGGTGTCATGTGTCGTGTGTGGAGTAGTGTGTGTCTTATGTGGACTCGTGTGTGTCATATGTGGGGTCATGTGTGTCGTATGTGGGGTCATGTGTGGCATATGCGGAGTCATGTGTGTCGCATGTGGGGTCATATGTGTCATATGTGGGGTCATGTGTGTCATATGTGGAGTCATGTGTGTCATATGTGGAGTCATGTGTGACATATGTGGAGTCATGTGTGTCATATGTGGAGTCATGTGTGGCATATGTGGAGTCATGTGCGTCATATGTGTGCCATGTGTGTATCATGTGTGGCGTCTGGCGTCATGTGTGGCATATGTGGAGTCATGTGTGGCGTGTGTGACATGCGCCGCGGCTGCCACGTATCGTGTCGTATCGTGTGTTTGACGAAATAATACCTGAAACTCTCACAATTTCCGTAAATCGATCATCGGTGACGATTGATGATTGCGGGGTGATACATCTGTGACAGAGGATAGGTATTATAATATTGCTTGTTTATTGACTCTTTGTTTTTGTTTTATGTTTGAGAACACGAGAACATGGAACATGGTGGAAGTAGTTCCCGGCGAGATCGTGAATTACGATCCGTTACACGGAAGACATTAACACCACCACTACCACGTCGTAGTGGAACTCGGAGTCGAAGTCGCAGTCAAAGTCGCGGACGGAGGCGTTCACGCGATGGAGCCCGTGGCAGTCGTCGTCGATCGAGGTCCAGGCGCTCAAGAGGAGCAGGTCACACCGCCCAGAGTCTGGAAATTCGCCGAGGCACCGAGCGTCGCCTCTTCCTACTCCTACGCTAGAAGCAACTAATCGTGAGTCGATGAATAACCTATTTATGGAAAAGTTTATTGATGCACTTAATAGTATGAAAAATGATAGCAATCGCGACAAATTCCCGGTGCTGAACAATGTAATTCCCGATTTTGACCCGTTGTGTAAGGAGCAAACGGTTGATGCATGGCTTCACAAAGTAGACGAATGTGCACAAATCTATGGTTGGAGTGATAAGCAGGTGATTCATTATTCTCTACCAAAATTAACGGGTGTAGCAAAAACCTGGTATCAGGGTTTGCCTTCACTTCTATTTACATGGCAAGAATGGAAAGTTAAACTAAAGGAATCTTTTCCAACCAGAGATAATTATGCAGATTTGTTGACGGAAATGCTAAATAAGAAAGTACGTTTTGGCGAATCTTTAGAAATCTACTATTATGCCAAAATGAATCTTCTTAATCGCTGCGAAATATCAGGAAAGCGCGCGGTCGATTGCATTATTGCAGGGATTGAGGACCGTAGCGTTAGGGTAGGTGCACAAGGAGCAGAATTTACAGAGCCAGAGCTAGTATTAAAGTTTCTGAAAACGATCAGAGTAGGTCAGGATAGGAATACGAACGAACATCAGAAGGTTAAAGAGAGAGACAAACGTTTACAGAATAATACGTCTATAAATAATAAAAGCAATGTCACTTTACAAAAACCAACAGGACCCATGACGTGTTATAATTGTAAAGAAACGGGTCACCCATTTTTTCGATGCCCAAAGCCGAGAGTTCAATGTACTAAATGTAATTACTTAGGACATAAGGATACTGAGTGCCCTGGAACGAAGCAAAGTACCAACGCAAAACCTAAAGCAGTTTTAAAAGTGGAGAGCTGTGGCGACTCCAGTGCTAAATACAGGATGCCTATAAAAATAGATGGAAAGTTGACAGAATGTTTAGTCGATTTGGGGAGCGAAGGTACTTTGATTCGTCTCAGTGACGCTCAAAAGATGGCATTACATTGGACGGTAGGAGAACTTCCATTGTTAAGGGGCATAGGTAACCTACCCTATAACCCGCTTGGTAAGGCTAGTGTCACGATTGAAGTTCAAGGTGTAGTAGAAAATCATGTTGAGATACTGGTGGTGGATGACTACCTAATTAATTGTCCTGTTCTACTTGGTCACACTTTTACTGAAAGACCTTCAGTAAAAATAGTCAAAACAGAATCGGACGTCATTTTCCAAAGGGTTAATGAAGAGTCTGTTTTGATTTGCCCTCTCTTATGCCTTGAAGATACGTTGCTAAGCAGTGGTGAATTAAAGGCAATTCCAATCTATTCCCACAATAAGTTTACGGGAAATGTGTACGTAAACGGAACTGTGCGAAATGTTGTTGACCATGAACATTACTTATTACCCGGAGAGTACAAATTAACGCAAGGGGTTGGTAGAGTACTAATCCAGAACATCAGTAATAATAACCTAGTCATAGAAAAGGATAGTTTAATAACTCGAAGTAGAACATTGGTAGAGAGCTTGCAAATCCGAAATTTAGACATTGACGATAAGTTACCGTCAGATGAATCACCAATCAGTTGCGGAGAAAATTTGTCTGAGCAACAAAAGGCATCATTAAAAATCTTACTAGAGAAGTACAAACCTTGTTTTTCCAATAACTTGAAGGATCTTGGATTTACAACAGAAACTGAAATGGTGATTCAACTGGACGACCCTGATCCCGTTGTGTATCGTCCTTATCGTTTGTCGTACTCAGAGCGTCAACTAGTACAGGACATGATCAAAGAAATGCTAGAAAGTGGCATTATAAGAGAGTCTAACAGTCCTTATGCAAGTCCGATTGTGCTGGTGAATAAAAAGTCTGGGGAAAAGAGGTTATGCGTAGACTACCGTGCTTTGAACAGCAAAACAAAGAAAGAGCACTACCCTCTTCCTCGGATAGAAGACCAGCTGGACTTGCTATCTGGGAGCTCCTTATTCGTCACACTAGACTTAGCATCTGGCTACTACCAGATCCCGATTGCCGAACAGTCTCGAGACAAAACGGCATTCGTAACTCCTCAAGGTCAATATGAGTATAACAGAATGCCATTTGGGCTGGTAAACGCACCGTCTGTTTTCCAGCGTACAATGAATAAAATCATCCAAAATTCCCCTGCCGCCTCATATGCTCTAGTGTATATGGATGATATTTTAATACCGGCTAAATCGTTTGATGAGGG
Organism: Eudemis profundana; assembly: GCA_947034925.1. Taxonomy (NCBI): domain Eukaryota; kingdom Metazoa; phylum Arthropoda; class Insecta; order Lepidoptera; family Tortricidae; genus Eudemis; species Eudemis profundana. Next base: position 2,591,926 of record OX344817.1, on the reverse strand, counting down.
GATGGCACGATTGGAGGAGGTGATGCGTTTACTAGCCGAAAGCGGCCTAACACTTAAAATGAGTAAGTGCAATTTTTTCTACGACAAAATAGAATATCTAGGGTACGAAGTCAGTGCGGAAGGAGTTAGACCTGGCACCCTCAAAACAGAGGCTATATCCAAGTTTCCCACACCAGGGAATGTGCACGAAGTGCGCAGGTTCTTAGGACTTGCGAGCTTCTTTAGGAGGTTTGTTGCCGGGTTTGCTTTGATAGCTCGGCCGCTGACCGGCCTCCTAAAGAAAGAGTCTACCTGGAAATGGGGAGACGAGGAGATAGCGTCATTTGAGAAGCTAAAACAACTTTTGATAGAAAGGCCAGTTCTAGCCCTCTACGACCCCGATGCGCCAACACAACTTCACACCGACGCGAGTAAACACGGTGTAGCCGGGATTCTGTTGCAACAAGATAAATTGGGAGCGTTAAAACCTATCGCATACTATAGTAGGCAAACTAGTGTCGACGAGCAAAAATTACACTCGTTCGAACTAGAGACTCTTGCCATTATTGCGTCGTTAAACAGGTTCAGACACTATCTACTTGGTATTCGATTTACGATAGTGACAGACTGCAATGCTTTGCGCACCACGATGAGCAAGCGTGATTTGATACCTCGCATAGCTCGTTGGTGGTTGCAGTTCTTAGAGTATGACTGTTCAATAGAATATCGTGCGGGTGACAAAATGGCACACGTTGACGCCTTAAGCAGAGGCCCTGTTGATGACAGTCGGGAGGTTGATCACGTGTTAGACATTCTTTCAGTTGGTACTGAAGATTGGTTGGCAACTGTACAACAGTCTGATGAAGATATTAAAAATATCGCAGATACTTTGAGTGATGCTAAATGTAAAGAGGCTGTTGACATCTTCAATAATTACAAATTGGTGAATGGACGCGTTTATCGTATCATCGACGAAAATACTATTCGTTGGGTAGTACCGAAAGGCACCAGATGGCAGCTGTTAAAAGCAAACCACGACGATGTCGGACACTTTGGGTTCGACAAAACCCTGGCACGCTTAAAAGCCACTTATTGGTTTCCAAAGATGAGACGATTCGTGAAGAAATACGTCTCAGCTTGCTTAGAGTGTGCTCATCACAAGCTGCCAAGTGGCGCCAAATCCGGCGAACTACACCCAATACCCAAAGTTAGTGTGCCGTTCCACACTATACACGCAGACCATCTTGGTCCTTTCATACGAACCAAACGTGGCAACACATATATTCTTGTCATCGTCGATGCGTTCACTAAGTTTGTAGATCTCACGGCCGTACGTAACACAAAGTCAACAACAAGTATAAGAGTTTTCAGACAGCATTTTAGTTATTTTGGCACACCTACGCGCTTAATAACTGATCAGGGTACAAGCTTTACTAGCAGGACCTTTAAAGCCTTTGTACGGTCAACTGGTATAAAGCATGTGCTCAATGCAGTGGCCACTCCCAGAGCGAACGGCCAGGTGGAGCGGTATAACCGCACCATTTTGGCGGCGCTCGGGGCGATGAACCACGACAAAGCAAATGGTTTATGGGATGAACATTTGCCAGACATTCAGCTGGGAATTAATACCACTGTACATTCTACTACCAAGAAGACTCCGACAGAACTTCTTTTTGGTCGTAATGTGACTAATCCGTCACAAGGGCCGCTGAATGATATAATGCACGATGTTGCGCCTGTAGTCGGGGAAACTTTAGAAGAAATGAGGACTAGCGCTGATGATCTAATTAAAGCACAACAGGATAGAGATAAAGAACGGTATGACAAACATAGGAAAGTAGGGATGCGTTTTAAAAAAGGTGACCTGGTTAGAGTCATAAGAGCGCCCACAGGGATAGAGGGCCAGTCAAAGAAATTAGAGCCTAAAGTTAGAGGTCCTTATAGAATTAAAAAAGTGCTCCCTAATGATAGGTATGTAATTCAAGATACGCCTCTCACAAAAACAAGTAAAAAGTATGAGGCTGTAGTAGCCATTGACAAATTATTCCCATGGGTCTGTTTTAAAGATCCCGTATCAACTGAATCTGAAAGTAATAATGAGTCTGATTGCGAATGAGAGATGATGTATAAAAAAAAAGTGAATATTAAAATAGATATGAGAATAATGATTACTTTTATGTATTATGTAGATCCATTTACTGATGTCCAATATATTTGCTAGTCAAGGTAATGTACTAGCGAATACTAATTCACTTGGTAAGGTAATGTCCTCGTGGATTCGTGCAGCGCATCAGGTAACGGATGCCCTGCGTTTTGGCCATTGGTATAATTGGATGATGACATTTCATCTATTGGTTAGGGTAATGTTCCGATAGATGAAATGGCGAGATGCTTGAAGAAAGTATGGGTTTGTCAGGTAACCGACGCCCTAATTAGAAATGTATATGTTAGAATTACTAATAGTCAATACATTTGCTTGTCAAGGTAATGGACTGGCAGATACTGATTCACTGGGTAAGGTAATGTCCTGGTGGATTGGTGCAGAGCGTCAGGTAACAGATGCTCTGTGTTTTGGCGATTAGTTTAAAGCGTAATGGCAGTATACTTATTGGTTAAGGTAATGTTCCAATAGATGTACTGGCAAAAGTAAATGAGCTTGTCAGGTAATCGATAAGCGAATAATATGTTTGTAATTTTAATTCTACTAATTGGAAATTATGGTGCTATAAGATAAAATCAAGTATAGTTTTTGTCATCGCTGTGTTTACTACATTTAAAGGAAAGTATTGTTTAATATACATCTATTGCTATTGTTACAGTTAGTTAATTAGAGTACTAATCTCATTGTACAACGAGGGACTCGTTGAGGGGCGGATGGCCGAGTTGTTATAATTATTAAAGTAACCTTAATTTGATTTATAAGATAATGCAATAATTAAATGTTAAAAGAGTTGTTGTATTGACTATCTGTGATTGGGCGATACTGACAGTTGACGTCGACCAATCACAGACAAGTGCTATGGAGGTAAGGGTTCGCGGTTGATATTCGAGCCCGGGCATTCGTTACTCGACAGTCACTAAGGACAGTCGTTCTTAAGTACTTATTGTCTAATACTACTAGTGTCTACTTTAATAAACAGTGATTATTGTACATCAGTGAGTTTTATCATTCCACATCCAACGTGCTATCCTGAGTGTTGAGCCAACGGTTTACAATCTCAAGTGGCTTACAGCAAAGTATAAAGACGAAAAAGTAGTCCAACTTCAACCGTTTAGGAGCGCGACACGTATGTGTGAGTGACTTGAGCATTCTTGTTTCTTTGCTTGTAGTGCGTTCGTACACGGCGCGCACACATTCAAGCGCGCTAAGTACCTTTAAATGGACAGATAAAATATCAAACGAAAAAGTAATGCAATTAATGAAGAAAGATTTGGAAGCCGTAGTAACTATTAAAAAGATAAAAGCATCGTATTTCGGTCATATATATTATATAGGAATACAAAATACGATTTGTTAAAACTAATGATTGAGGGTAAAATAGAAGGGAAAGGAGGCCGGGGCGGAAGAAGAACATCATGGATCAAGAATGTCAAGGAGTGGCTGGAGGCTGAGAGCACGGAAAAACTAATTCGCATGACTAATATAGATCGACATATGGACAGATGGTCGCCGACCTCCGGGATGGAGATGGCACTTGAAGAAGAAGTACCTTCTGTAGGAAAAAAAACTGTATTATACTGTGCTTAGAGCCTATTCACACGGCGTCTTTTAAACGCGTCGCCAACGCGCGTTTCGTACCGCTGTTGCTTTTACACCCCAAAAATAGACACATACACAACACAAGTGGCTTAGAGCAAAATATAAAGTCGAGCAAGTAGTCCAACTGGAGCATTCGTATTTCTTTGCTTGTAGCACGGTATACGGTAGTTTTTCTTGGAACAAAAGGTACATCGGGAGTGCGCATGTGTGCGTGCCGTGTACGGACGCACCACAGGCAAGCATTGCCGACTGCGCGAGACTGCCACAGTATGGCGTTCACTCACACAGACGCGCGTCCTGCGTCTATGTAAATAAACGGCCGAACTACTTAGCTAGTATACTTTGCTTGTAGTGCGTTCGTGCACGGCGCGCACACATTCAAGCGCGCGAAGTACCTTTTGTAGGAAAAAAAACTGTATTATACTGTGCTTAGAGTCTTTTCACACGGCGTCTTTTAAACGCGTCGTCAACGCGCGTTTCGTAGCGCTGTGTGTGTTTATTTTTAGGGTGTAAAGCGCCCCCGAGACGGTCAAATGGTTTGATTCAAACCTTACGTGTTTGATGAAACCGTTTGATGTCGGTTTGAACGGTTGTTAAACGGCACTGCGCAGTTTGGTTCGGTACGCCGCCGTGATTAGACTAGACGCTACGAAATCCACCACAAAACTAAGCCGAGTTTGTTCAAACGCGTCGCAACACGATCAAACGGCGCGTCAAACTCAATAAAAATATGAAATTTCATCAAACGGGCTTCAAACCCGTATATGTTTAACAAACCGTTCAAACCGCCTTTGTAAACGATCAAAATGGTTTGAGTCAAACCAAAATCTACGTGTTTGAGTCAAACCGTTTGACCGTCTCGGGGGCGCTTACGTGCTCCGTCTAGTGGAGGTAGTCTGTGGCACCAATGCTATACAAAGTGTATAAAAAAAAGCCCGCAGCTTGTGGCGGCCACGCCGTTCTCGCGATAGTTAATTAACGCTATATATCCGTTAATGAGTAATTTACGCACACGAAGCATAATAATTAGAAAATGAAGGCTAAGGACAAAGCAATCTTCATAATCACGTAATAAAAGCGAAGATTTTTTCGCTCTTATTTCGTGTACGATCCTGGATATTATTGCAAACAGACGAGGAAAAATGATAGGACATTTGATAAAACACGTCAACTTCTTTAAAACTATTCTGGAAGGAAAGATAGAGGAAAGAGAGGTAGAGGAAGACCTAGACGCAGCTACAGGCACTAGTCCCACCAGCAGCGACCAACGAGCAGCGAGTAGCGATTGTCGAGTATTTTCTTCGCGGGCGAGTGAATTCTCTTAGAAAATTTACTCGCCGGCAGTGTGAACAACCAGCGATGAACTATTAATATATGTGTCTCTTTTACTAACACAGGATCCTTATCTTTTGTTCGTTTCTTGGGCGAGAAAATCGCCGATAGCTAATCGCTTTCTCGCTCTTGGTGGGACCAGTGCCACATGGACCAAGCGAAGGAAAAGTTAATGTCGTATCTTATCAAAAAGTCAAGAAGCTGGCGTACATTAGGCAAGACATTAGACTTAGCTGTAAAAATAGCCAACACAAAAAAAAATCGATACAAATCGACGTGCAAAATATACTCCCATCCCTACTCACGCAGTAAAAAGTACACCTTTGCTATACCTACATCAAGTTTGGGATGGTGCGGGCGGATTATTTCTTCACGTTTTCGTCAGATTTCGACACTGACTTTATCAATCGGTATTCAATAATATTAAAGGGAATTTGCTCCTTTCAAACAACTTTGAATAGCTTGTTGACAAATATATAATTTTTAAGTATCCTGAATTAGGATAAAATGGGAAAATAAACAAACAAATGTTGTTTGTTTCGTATAACTGCTGTTGCCTCAAAATGGCGATCTATTACCGAGTCTGAAAAAGTTGTTTCTAGTTACGTCTCCGATTTTACAATAGCTAATTGCTTCAGATATAGATCATACTAAAAAAAGTGATATATTTGGCAATGCCTTTTTATAAATTTTAAGTATAATTATGAAAAGGAACATTCGATAGTGACGCCAGTTGATTTTAGATTTTTTGTGACCTAACGCAATATCTGCGTTTCGATAAATCAATACACAGAAATATATCTCGATATATTTTATATAGAAGGAAAAAAGTATATGTACCTCGCGTGCTAAAAAAAAGTGACGGTTACCTACTTTGCACACCGTTAACTTCAGTCACCGTCAATATTATCAGATTTGAAAATGTTCAAATACCACCAAATGAAATGGAAAATTTATGTTTCTATCACTAAATTACACTTTTGGCGTCAAACGGCAAGCGAAAAACGTTACACGCTTGGTTCCCGTACAGATCGACGAACTTTTTGAGTTTATTTATGTATAAAACAATGAATTATGTATGTTTTTTGGAGAAAATTAGGGAAGTAAGTTTGCTATGTAAAGCACCCTGTTAATGAGGTAAACAATAATCAGTGATTAAGACACCTAGTGTATGATTAGTGGATAAGAAACCATTTGTGTTCTGGAAGAGCGAGTCCTGCTAACATAGGAACGTTATGTACCTACCTACCTACTAGGAGGTCTCAACCTGACCTATTTAAAACACCACTGTTAAAATGATTTTTTTTTAATTATTTTATGCCACACCTGGCCATAAAGTGACTTTTTCCGCACGCTGCGCGTACGGAAAAAGCCGCTTTCTGGCCAAGTGTAGACATAAAATGATGTACACAACACGGGAGGTAATAAAGAAAGCCCTCGATCGCATATTTACGTCCCTCACTTGCAGCTCGGTCCGCAAACTTCTGCGATCTTGGCCTTTCTTTGTATTACCACCCTAGTTGTGTAATGTACTATTATGGTTACATATTTTTCAAAATGAATGAACTGGCTACTTAACAGAAAACGACATCCACGTGACAGAAAATGGTTTTGTCAGTTAAATGAACAGTATGATTAAGTTTGGGTAGAATTTTAATTTGTTTATTTTGTTCGGTAAATGAAAACAAACATTTATATGAAAAGTTTCTTTTAATTCTAGTTAATGATAATTATTATAACGTAAAGTATCTTGGCTTAAAATATCGGTAACTAACTTGTTAGCACCTTATATTTCTGTGTATTAATTGTGAGGAGCTAGCCGGTGGTTTATTGAAGGAGTTCTCATCTGAGCACCGCCATAGAAACATTATTAAATATTTGGAAAATGCATAGTTTAAATTATCAAGTAAATGTTTCCCTTAAATAAATCGACCTAGTAGACCCTCACAGTACTGTGTTGATATTTATCAACATCGATACACAAATCACATCCCTATTTTCGCAGTAAAAAGTATACCCTGCTATACATCAAGTTTGGGATCGTGCCGGTGGATTATTTCTGCACGGTCTCGTCAGATTTCGACGCGGACTTTATCAATCGGTATTCAATAGATTGAAGGGAATTTGCTCCTTTCAAATTTAAATACTTTCCAAAAAGGATACCGATACGGATAAGCTTGCACCTGGTTGGTATGTGATGCCAAGGAAACCAGGTGCAAACTTAGCTCAACCGATTAGTATGAAAAAGTTAGGATGAAGTCGGCACGGGTCCCTGTTGACAGAACGAGCTGATTTTTGGTTTAACGGCATTTAAGCACATAAAAAACATAGTTAGATTTTCGAAAATAAGGGACATCCTAATGATTTTTTTTTGAAGTCTGACTAACTTGCAATCCCTACTGGATGTGGGAAAAATCGGACCCGGTGGGGGCCAGGGGCGCCTCGAGTCGAACCAGGTCGCTAGTCCCGGTCCACCTTGAGAGGGTCGGACTAGGTGGGCGCCAAAGCGCCTGGGGATAGCCTAATGACCTATCACTGTCACACTACATTGAGTGGAAAGAGTTGAGATGAGTGAGATCCGCACAGAGCAAGAGGTAATCACAATTAACGAGCTCCTTAATTAGTTACATAAAAAATAATGTTGTTCACCGGTTGCTCTCGCTCTACTATTAATATGTCAGATATCTCTGTACCAAAAATAGTACACAATATCTTTACCGACTCCCCCCAACTTTGAGCCAAAATCGATATCATAGCATAAAGTAAACTTACTACCACGGTTACTTACTACCACGGGCGTAGCCAGGGGCAGGGTTTTGGGGGTTCAGATATTAACTTTCATAGAATTAAAATAAGAACAGGCATGCGGCATATCTCATTGATTACTATTACCCCCCCCCCCCCCCCCCCTACTAAAACCTGGCTACGCCCGTGCTTACTACATTGGCTCAGCGACCCAAAAAGGATCTCGGCCTCAGACACAAGAGATCGCCAATCTTCCCTATTTTGATTGGCTGGAGTGATGAAGTCCAGAAAGACCTAAGTGCCCTCAAAGTACCCGAATGGCGTGAGGTGGCACAAAGTGGGGAAAGTCGAAACAATTATCCAACTGAACAACCTTTTGTGTCCAACTCGAAATGGATTCTGTTTGAGAGTTCCAAATAGAATCCCAAAACTGTGATAAAAATCGCAATAATATCAACTGTTCCACTCCAGAGTTCCATTCCCAATTTAACTTCCGGGTACTGTCGGCGTCGGTTTGCTGACAGACCAATATATCACGCGGTCGAGTGTACTCACAGAAATACAAGGTGAAATCTGGAACGTGATACAAGATAATTAAACCTCAATCTATCCAGGATTTTGAACAACTTTTACTATTGGGTCAACTTTGTATTTAATATGCAAAAAAAATACAACTCTTTCATACATTTTGGTCTACCTATTGATGACCTTTTCTGTGAAACAGTTAATTTATTTTGCATTTACAAGATTGACCCCATAGTAACTATTTTATTCAGTAATTAAAATTAGGTACAAATAAAATATAACTACATATTAATCTAAACTTAACTAAAAAATTAAACTAATCTTACGAAAATAACCTAAATTAAAACTAAAAATTATCTAAAAAATTGGGCCCCCTTGGCATGGTGCCGAATATGCTAGCAGCGTTTCCTCGCTGTATGGCGATACTTATTCGTTCCGCGAGGAAGCTGCCAGCATTTCGGTCACCAGTGCAGTCGACCAGCCTTTTGGACAAGCCAAGTCCCCATGGTAAAAGTTGTTCAAAATCATGGATAGATTAAGTTTTATTATCTTGTATCACGTTCCAGATTTCACCTTGTATAACGAGGTAGGAGGAAAAAGTGTATGTAAATCGCGTGCTAAAAAAAGGGACGATGACCTAGTTTGAATGCCGTCAACATCAGTTTCCGTCCATATTATTATCAGATATGAAAATCTGATAGTAATGCTATAGTTGTAGTACATTACATAACTAGGGTGGTAATACAAAGAAAGGCCGAGATCGCAGACGTTTGCGGCCCGAGCTGCAAGTGAGGGATGTAAATATGCGACCGAGGGCTTTCTTTATTACCTCCCGTGTTATGTACCTACATCATTTTATGTCTACACTTGGCCAGAAAGCGGCTTTTTCCGTACGCGTAGCGTGGTAAGTTTCACTTGTATCAAAAATTAACAGTAATAAACTTTTGGTATTATGTATGTAAAATCACAGAAATATTCAGCCTTAAAGTTTAGCATAAGTATAATATTAACAAATTTTACACGCTATATTGCTAGCCGATCGCCAACGCGACCGTTAGTCAAAGTCATAATATATAACAAGTATAAAGGTTTAGCTAAATACTAGCAATTACTATTCATTTTCTCCAATGTAATGGAGAAAATACAATTTTACTTACATAAAGATGTTGAACGGCGATGGTGTCAAAATAAACGCAAGTAACGAGGAGTCGTATAAAGCGATCACAAAGTTGCTAAAAGATAATAACTGTCACTGGCATTCTTACGAAAACAAACAGGAAAGACCCATACGAGTAATGGTGAAGAAATTACCTTCTTCCTGTAAACCTGAAAGAATAATAGAAGACATAAAATCTAAGGGTTTACTCATTGAAGATGCTGTAAACAAGTTAAGCTGGAAAACCAAGGAACCACTTAACATGTTTATGCTTACCTTCAATAATAAGGAAAGCATCAATAATATCTATCAGCTGAAATGTATATTAGGATGTGTGGTAGACATTCAACCGCTGAAGTCATCAAAACTAATCCCACAATGTAAACGCTGTCAAGCTTATGGACATACGCATAAATACTGCGCTAAAGAACCGCGGTGTGTTAAATGTACGGGAAAACACCTTACTATAGACTGCAAGAAACGAGTAGAAGACAAGCCAAAATGTGTGCATTGCGGAGAAGCGCATCCGGCAAACTACAGAGGCTGTATGATAGCCAAGGAAATGCAGAAATTGAGAAACAAGACCGCCAAGAAACAACCAGAGGTCAAGAAAAATACGCCAACCGCCATTCAGCAAAAACCCAGCTCAAAAGTCGTGTCAGCTGTAAATAAAAACGTCACTTATGCTCAGACTGCAGCCAAAAATGCTTCAAGCATACAGCGTCAAGTGCAAACTAATACTGAGGAAAACAAACTCAATGAAATTTTAAAGTTCATGGCGTCATTTGACGAACGCCTGAAAAGAATTGAAAATAGCACTAAAACAGCTATACATAATATACAGAAGAAATAACCATGCATAAGTCCCTAAAAATTATGGCATGGAATTGTAATGGACTACTGAAACACCAGAATGAACTTCAAGTAATCCTAGACATAGAGAATATTGATGTGTGCCTTGTATCAGAGACACACTTTACAAGACAATCATACATTACATTTAAAGGCTATAACATTTATCACGCACTACACCCAGCAAACAAAGGCAGAGGCGGCAGTGCTGTGATTGTTAAATCAAAAATTCAACATGAGGAACAAATCAAACACGAACTACCTGAGGCCCAATGCATAGCAATCCAAATCCAAACCGAAAAATACCCACTCACGGTGGCAGCTATATATTGTCCACCTCGATATACTATAGAAAAATACACGTATATAAGCCTTCTGCAGCGACTCGGTGAAAGATTTGTATTAGGAGGCGACTTCAATGCAAAAAATACGCACTGGGGCTCCAGACTCACGAATACAAAAGGAAGAGAACTCATGAATGCCATTACAGAAATTAAATGTGACGTTGCATCAACAAGATCTCCTACATATTGGCCAACTGACCCATTAAAAATCCCAGACCTGATTGACTTCTTTGTATACAAAAATATATCTCGTAACTATCTAGAAACTGAGCAAAGTTATGATATGAACTCAGATCACTCAGCTATATACTTAAAAATACATAAAAAAGTACTAAATAAGGAAACTAGCCCTAGCCTTGTTAACAAACAAACGGACTGGGAGAGCTTTAAACTAGAATTAGATAACAGTATAAACCTCAAAGTATCATTAAAGACCCAAGAGGAGCTAAATTTAGACTTAGAGAACTTTGTAACGCTAATACAACAAACCGCATGGAAAAATACGCCAGAAATTATAAAAAGAGATACCAAGAACGCATACCCCAAGGAAATTCGGCAACTAATAGCAGAAAAAAGAAAACAGAGAAAAATATGGCACCAGTCTAGGTCTCCACAAGACAAAAACGTGTTAAATAATCTCACAAAACAACTACGGAGGCGAATCCAAAGCCACACCGATTCTTGTACAAGTACATATCTCCAAAAGCTAACTAGTGAGCGTAGCACAGATTACTCACTTTGGAAAGCAACTAAAAACTTAAAACGTCCCATGAATCATATTCCGCCAATTCGACTTGGAACCGGAAGCTGGGCAGTTACTAATGAACAAAAAGCAAAACAATTTGCTGAATACCTAGAGGGTATATTTAGACCAAACGATTCCCAACCAAATGTCGAACCAATTGACGACTACTTACTCGTATGTGAAGATCAATTCGAACTAAAACTGGTATCACCTAGAGAAGTTCAACGAGAAATAAAACAACATATCAATCCTAGGAAATGTCCAGGTTTTGATCTTATATCAGGAGAAATACTACACAATCTTCCAAGGAAAGCTATAGTTAAGCTGACAACCCTTATTAATGCTGCGTTAAGGCTAAAGTATGTACCAGATTCATGGAAAGTCGCTGAGGTAATAATGATACCTAAACCTGGAAAGCCACCTTCCGACACCACGTCGTATAGGCCAATTTCCCTGCTGCCTGTCATGTCAAAACTGTTTGAAAAACTCTTACTCAAAAGACTAAAACCTATTATAGAAGATAAAAAACTTATCCCTGAACATCAGTTTGGCTTTAGAGAAAGTCATTCGACAATAGACCAAGTACACAGAATCACAAATATAGTTGAAAATACCCTTGAAAACAAGAAAGTCTGCTCTACGGTTTTCTTAGATGTGGCGCAGGCTTTTGATAAAGTCTGGCATGAAGGCCTCATAATTAAATTAAAAAGATTGTTACCCAAGTCGATTACAGATATACTGCATTCCTACATAACAGGTAGAGTCTTCCGAATAAGGCAAGAAAATGCCTACTCAGAAATCAAAGAAATAAAAGCTGGAGTACCACAGGGCAGCGTACTAGGCCCGGTCCTGTACCTACTGTACACAAGTGATATTCCAGAACTAGACAACAACACTATTGCGACCTTTGCCGACGATACCGCTATAATGGCGGTTGGAAGTACCCATGCAGAAGCAGCGGAAAAGGTTCAAGTAGCTGTCAACAAAGTCCATAACTGGACAAAGAAATGGCGAATTAAGTTAAATGAGTCTAAATCCATTCATGTCAACTTTACAAATAAACAAGATCAGTACTGCCCAGTTTATATAAATCAACAACGCATACCATACGAAAATACAGCCAAGTACTTAGGTATGACGCTTGACGCGAAGCTTCGCTGGAAAGCTCACGTTAAAAAGAAAAGAGACGAACTTGAAATACGGTTCAAGAAGATGTACTGGCTACTGGGACGACACTCCTCACTGTCAGTATATAACAAACTACTTCTCTATAAACAAGTCCTTATGCCAGTATGGACTTATGGAATACAGCTGTGGGGCTGTACCAAACAAACCAACATGCACATTATACAAAGATTTCAAAATAAAGTACTTAGGGTCATTGTGAATGCACCCTGGTATATAAGAAATGACGACCTACACCGGGACCTCAACATACAGCTCGTCGATAAAGTTGTAAAAAAATACGCTGAAGCCCACGAAAAAAGGCTGCTTCATCATGTGAACGTCGAGGCAATCCAGCTCCTCGATCACACGGACATCGTGCGACGGCTCAAGAGAACGAAACCTTTTGAGTTAGTGTAAAGTGATAAATAAAAAGTGCTGTGAAAGTATTAACTATAGACACATGAACAAAGTGACTTCCCCTTAAATAGAGACAATAAGAAAAGTGCCGATGGACACAATCTTATATATCATAACTTTATAAAACTAGGTCAAATTTATATTACTCATTAGTCTGTATTTAGGCTAGATTGTAATTGTATACGTATTTAATAAGTTATTATTTTATACGATAAATAAAAAAAAAAAAAAAAAAAAAAACTTACATAATGAGGATAGCAAAAAGGAAAACCGAAATTCCGGTATTTCGGTATCGGTCCTTTTCAATACCGGTATTGTTAATACCGAAAAATAAGGCGGAATTCCGGTTTTTCGAGATTCCGGAATACCGGTAGTACATGCCCTATTCTATTCACCCAGTTGGTAAATTACTTAAGGAATCGAAAGTCATCTAAAAGGAAAACAATAATGATCGTAGGTATTTTTGGGCTACCACTCTAGCGAAGCTACTGTTGCAAAGTATCAATCATTTGATAATTTGGCGGCGCGCCAACTCTTCGAGTGGCTATTTATTTATCCGACTGTACCGGACATCTGCTGCGTGAGGGTTTTATGTTTTTCCACGTTTTTCTTTGTAGCCATTTTTGTTTGAATGACCCTACTTATATTATAAACAGACAGAAGTTTTTGTGGCACAAATAAAATTGTCCTAGGGACTTCCCAACGATATTAATTTACCGATAAATTGTTCTTTCTCATGACACAACGATACATTAAAATAAGTAATTTAAAGACATTTAAATAAGTTATTTTAATGGGCCATTTACCAGTTTTCCTATAGACCGCAGAGACACTTTTGTCTATTAAGTGCTGCCACCTATAGTTCCTACACGTTCCCTATAGAACCAAACATCTTAATATTCCGCACAAGATGTGCTTTTCTCTAGTTCGGCATAAATAAAAACCTTTTTTATACTCAACATTACAACGTTATTTAGTAGTTGTTACGAGCACAGCCACTCGATTTTGAGTCTTACGACTTCTATAATAAAGATGTTGGCTAGTTCTGATTTGGCGTTATACGCTGTTGTAGTTTTGAGATCTCCACCTTACTACGCCACGCCGTTATGAGCGCAGTTGGTGTTTTATTGAATAAACTAGTTTATGCTAGTGATTTTGTGTAATAGCGTGAACATATTGTGTTGTGAAATTATCATCATTATTGGCCTCTTGCATCTATACAATACTCTTTATTGCACACCAAAATTACAGAGAGACATTAAAGGGTTATTCTTCAGAAATATGTCTGCGGCCACCTTATTCCTCTGGCCCTTTTTCATACTAAATGTATGGAGACAGAGGAATAAGTCGCAGACATATTTCTGAAGAATAACCCTAAAATAAACAAGATATTAAAAACGAATGCTACACAGAAGTATAAAGAATTCACAAAGACGTGCGACCGCGTTTTTTTTTTTTTTTTAGCAACTGACAAACTCGCAATCCGTCCTGGGCGTAGCGATTGTCGGACCGGGTGGTTGGCCGTGGCGTTCCCTGGGGTCGAACCAGGTCGCTAGCCAGACCACCCTGAGTTGGTCGGACTGGGTGGGAGCCGGGAGTGCCTGGGGTCGAACCAGGTCACTTAGTCCCGGTCCACCTCGATCATAGTCCCGGTCCACCTCGATCGCGTGTAAAACTTAAGTTTTTTATACTCGTACCAAGGACCATTAAAACAAGAGGACTCTCATTCTCCATACAAAAAGCTGTTCCCCGAATTTACAACGCCATCTATGTATAAGCTTGGTATAAGAATTATATTATTTACAATTATTCAACTTTGCAAACGTGACACAGTATTTAAATGTTAGAATTTATTTATTATTAGCTGTTTACGAACGAATTATTACTATACTATGTTTCTTTGTTCAATGATAACATCGTTAAATGTTTAGTCTTTTAGCGCCATCTAGTTTTTGCCTGGAAATCCCCTCGGGGACGATCCAAAGTAGGTATGGAGAATGACAGTCCTCTTGTTTTAATGGTCCTTGCTCTAGTTACTTCAATCAGTTCGCTAAAATGATCAATACTTTGGCCATAGTCTCTCGATTGAAAACATTTCAATTTTCTAAAGCACTTTAATGAGAAAAGTTTCGAGTGTCAGGTGTCAACGGATATCAATGTCAAATGTCAAATTATTTGGAAGTGTTAGACTTGAGTTTAAAGTTAGGGAAGGGAAACGGCAACACAAAAGAAAACTTCTATGTCATTTTGTTTAAGTTGTTAACACTGTATATCATCATCATCATTATTTCGATATGAATACTACTAATAAATGAATTATGAATATACGTATTTCAACCTATATACCTCCGGTATTGAGATAACATAGTTTCAGAATTCAATCGTGGGCGTATTTTCATGAGGGTATTTAGAAATCAGAAATCCACCAGCTGGCAGCAGGGTGGCGAAAGGTCTATTTGGCAGTAGATGTCAAAATCAGGTGGTGTGATTGGTGGATCTTGACGCCTACTGTCAAAAAGACCTTTCGCCAACCTGCTGCCAGCTGGTGGGTTTATGATTTCTAAACACCATCATTATTTTAAATTTCTTTATTTTTTCGAGGCGCATAATTACTGTTAAGCAGTGTTAATATAGTACAGCTTATCATAAATTGCGAATAACTTAAACATTACTGTACTATAATAAATTAAATGAATATGAAACTTATAATCAATTTTCTTTGTTTCAGATTAAATGCATTAAGTGAACCCTCAAAAATGCCGCTACAACAGAACCGTTACTTTCGAAAATCGCGCGCGCAATCATGAGAAAGTTTCGCCACTCGCCGGTGGATGGCGCCCATATCAACAAAACAATAACACGTGTGTTTGGCAACAGATGGCGCGGTTGTCAACAGTGTTGCTAGTGGTTTTTTGTACTATTTGAGTGTTGTAGTTTAGTTTCATTAGTGATACAGTGAGTGAGATGCGAGACGGGTCCAGGCCCGGGCCGAGTGGTGCCTCTGCGGGGCATGGTATTGAGAAAGACGATGAAGGTAATTAATTATTCTATTGCATAAAGGCTTCTATAGCGTGTAAGTCTAATACGGGCGATAAATTAAATCGGACATAGTATTCATTAGTGTAATCATGAAGTAAAAGGTTTTTTTAAGTTGCAGTTCATTACGACCCCATAATTATTTTTTTTTAATTTCTCAGCAGCAATGTACTGTAAACATGGTTGCGTGCGGTACGGCGGTACCGAAATGTCAACGTAACTGTCAACGAGCGTTTAACGTGAGTGTGTTTGCACTACATTGCGGGCTGAATTATTTTGTATGGACAAAATTATTGTTGCAACTTTAAGTAAATGTTATCTAATTACCTTCACTTTGTCCTATACTAACCACCGTTAAGAGATTCGCCCGTATTAGACTTACACACTGTATACTGTTGTGAGTTCACACTTGCAGAGTGGGGAGCGTGGCCTGGCCAGGCGTTCAGGCCCCCACCTAGTCCGACCAAATCGAGGTGGACCGGGGACAAGCGACCTGGTTCGACCCCAGGCGCCCGCGGCCCCCACCCAGTCCGATCCACTCAGGGTGGGCCGGCTAGCGACCTGGTTCGACCCCAGGGAACGCCACGGCCGACCACCCGGTCATACGATCGCTATGCTCAATAAGGGTTGTGAGTTAGTAAAAAAAAAAAAAATAACAGACACCTCATTCCATTAATGGACGCCAGACTATCAACATCTTGAACATCTCCTGAGATTGCATCGTAGAGGCGAAACACTTCTCGAGTTTTGTATTTTTGGTGGTGGTTTGTTATTAGGGATGTAACGATACCGATACCGATATATCGGTATCGCCGATATTATACAACCGATATTTGAAGAATTTGCTGTATGAAAAAAAAACTGCAAAAAGTAATTTCAATTTCTGACTTAATTTATGTATTGGTCTATTCTATTACCTTGTGCAATGATAATTACTATGTTAATTAAATCTTTGGTTCTTAATAAAAAAAAAAGAATTTTGAGTTGACAATTTATTATTTTTACTTTACACTTTCAAGGTTGACTCGCTGGTAAATATAACCAGTAGTCATTGCCATTAGTTATAATAAGGACATAAAAATATCTGAAATTCATACTTCATTATTTAGCTAAGATATCGGTATCGGTATCGGTATCGCCGATATTCACTACTATATATCGGTATCGGTATCGTATCGGCAAAACTGTGTATCGTTACATCCCTATTTGTTATATGTATTTGCATGTTAATTTATTTTGCATGTGAATGCATGGCAAAATACGCAAGTCAGTATAACGGGCCAGCACTAATTGACTAACACTTTCTCATATCGCGGATTAGCAAAGCAAAATTTTTGTTTTAACTGTCGTTGAGTATCGCTGACATACAACGACGCCTGTGTTATATGTAGGGATGGTATGGGTGGTTTTAACCAAAATAACTCAATATACTTGGACATGCTTGTAATCAGTCTCACTCTACTATACTCTAGTTATGTTCTAGTTCTAACCTCCCAAGATACAATACTATACTATATTTATATGACTAATCTACGTGCTCGTGAGAGGAAAACCCTTATCGGTGGATAGCACTATATCTCTCTTAAATCAGGTAATCTATGTACGTGCAGATTACAGTGTTTGCCTATCACACTGTGTCACTCCGACCTTGCTCGGGCTCAGCTAAGTCTCTTGCCGGAGTCTTCTTAGCTGGGCTAGGCTTAGCGAACTGGCAACTAAAACTCCCATTAGTTCGATTTACCTACTCACTCTACATAAGGATAGGTTGATCCGCTTCAACCTTCCCGCTGGTCTGTTACTCACTTTGAGTAATCAGCGAAACTTCAAGGTGGCCCGGGCCAAGCGACCTGGTTTGATCCCAGGCGCTTCGGCCCCCACCTAGTCCGACCCTCTCCAGGTGGTCCGGGCCAAGCGACCTGGTTCGAGCCCAGGGAATGCCATGCCCCTCCCCAGGTCCGGTTTTTACAACAGTCAAGACTTGTAAGTTCGTCAGTTGAAAAAAAAAGACGACGCCTGTAGTTGGCTCTGTCTGTTTTTTACGGGTAAACGCCCTTACTAAAACTTTTACCTACTTGTACTAGAGATTTACTTGAGATTGTGAGATTGTGAATCTGGGTGCCAACATCGAACCGAAACTTCATCGCGCCGCATTCGCGAAGACTAGTTTTTAATATAAGTCAAAATTACAAAGTTAACACATTTCTAGAACTTGCGCCCGACTTGAAGTTTACTCGTATTTTAATGGGGTAAGCGTTGAAATCATTGACTGGTATATAAAAAGCCAGCCAACAGGACATACGGTACCAGCACCGTGGCCCTAAATACAGTTTTAGGGCTAATGCAACGATAGTCGGCAGCGGGATGCGACAGCGAGAGGTTGCCACTGGCGACTGTCGTAAAAATGTAGGGCTTTTTTATTTAAAGTGCGTTCTTAACTGAGAGTTAACAGGTCGTCACAGAACTGACGATTAGTGTCAAACTCCATACATTTCGGTTCGCCTAACCGTAGATTTTAAAATAAAAATGCCCATAATACCTTTTTTCATTTTGATGACAAAAAATGCGCGTTTTCTGTTATGTGATTTCAAGGAAACTCGTATTGAAATCGGAAATCTTTTTGAATCGAAGAAACGTAGGCAAAAATTACCGTTAAAATTATAACCTAAGATGAATATAATTCAAATTCAAATTCAAATTCAAATAATTTATTTTCAGACATAGCATCCATAGAAATGTGTCAGTACAAGGCATAATAATTTTAATACTAGTGTTAGTAACTATATCTAAGACAACATACAATTAGGTACTCGATTTTTTAAAAACGACGAGCTGGGGCAACAACAGGTGCGTGCAGCTGCACCCAGCGCGCCTGCAGCGGCGAGTCCCATCGCTCCGCCAACGCGCTCAGAATTCTGTTTGAGCTGCAGCTAGAACGCTTCTGTAACGAGGCGCATCGCTTTCTTATGATAGCCCCGAAGCTGTCGGTATGCGCCTCGGCAAACATTGCTGACGCGCTACAGTGACGTGGCAACCCAAACAGCACCCTAAACGCGTTGTTATACTGCACGCGCAGAGCGTTGTATGCCCGCTGCGTAAAACTGACCCATAGACTGCACGTGTAGAATGTTTGACAAAAGGCTTTGAATAAAGTTACCTTTACTTCATTACTACAACGTGCAAATCTGCGAGCCAGCATATTACAGCGTACACACAACGCCCTGCGCTCCCTTTCAATATCTTCAACATCAGACATACTCTCAGTGACCCAGTGACCCAGATACTTAAACTTTTGTACTCTATTTAGAGGTGTTCCATAAAGTCTAACAGGAGGCATTCTGTAACATTTTTTACCAGCTTTAAATTGCATTACTTCGCTCTTAGACGTATTGTATCTGAGTCCATGAGCCACTGCATATGTTTCACATATAGTTAAGAGTTGTTGCAGAGCTCCAACCGAGGGGCTCAGTAGCACCATGTCATCCGCGTAGCTTAGGTTGTTAACGCAGACCCCATCAACGTGGCATCCGACATACGTGCTACTGAGCTCCTCGATCAGCTGATTCATGTAAAGGTTGAATAGCTTGGGTGAGCTCAATCCTCCTTGCCTCACGCCGCACTCCATCCTATACACGTCAGAATGAGCACCTGCCCATTAGACATGCGCGAAACAGTGCCTCAAAAAGTAATGCTATATCACATTACTTTTCCGAAAACGTAATATCACACTGAGATATCACATCACTCGAAACATCACCCGTACATAGTCGATGACGATACGCAACAGCGCGGGCGCGCGCGAGATACCAACATCACAGCTATCAGCTACATTACGCAGCGCGTGTTCTCTGGAGTCTATAGGGCGTCTTTTGAAACTATTACGCGCGTTTCACTCGGTCCTCGCTCTCACTCGCGGTCGGGCAATGTTATTTAGAGTGATGTTTGGAGTGATGCTTGATTTCTCGGAGTAATGCGTAATGCAACATCACGCGTTCGAGTGATATCTCATTTGTGATATTACGCGCATTACTTACACATGTCTACTGCCCATCTTACAGCATTCATTTGATTACCATACCAAAACTCAAATAATGACGTGACCTCCCGAGGGACGCTCGTCCGTTCTCTTAGCTTTTGCCACAATATGTCATAAGTAACCATGTCGAAAGCCCGTGACAGGTCCAAAAAAACAGGCAAATACCGGCGTTTTACGAGAAGTGTAGTAATGAACGGTCTGCTTGAGACATAATATTGCGCTCTCAGTAGATAAGCCTGGCCTGAAACCAAACTGAGCGTCATGTAGGTCCAGGTGTATTCCCAGTACATCGTCAAGCAAACCGTCCAATACCTTAGCCACAATCGTGGCTAACGATATGGGCCTGTAGTTGGACAAGTCAGAAGCGTCTCCTGTCTTATTTTTTACAATAGGTACTACAACAGTATACATGAGATCCTCAGGCAGATAACTATGACTAATACATAAATTGAAAAAGAGAGAAAGCACTCTCGGGAGATGTACTCCAGCAAACTTGAGATGCTCAACACTCAGCCCGTCGTGCCCGGGAGACTTCCCTTTAACCATGTTCTTAATTTTTAAGGCGACTTGCCTGGCTGAAAATCTGACGGAGGGAATCTCGGGCTGGAACCCAGTGCTAAGCATCCCCGTTGACTGGAGTAGCGGAGATACTACTTTAAAATGTTCTTTAAAAACATTGGCAATGCCAGTTGGCTCATTTATGCCGGCCACGCTCACAGGGAGGCTCGGCTTTGGAGTAAATTTATTAGTATTTTTCCAAAATCTACTAAAGTTTCGATCTGCATGATTTTTAGCTAAAATGTCCATTTTTATATCCTGTTCATGATCCTGGCAATACTTCAATTTATTCTTGAATATCTTTTTTGTTTCAAGCATTCTTTCATTAACGTACCCAGAAACCGGTTTGCCGTACGATAACCACCAACTGTACCAAAACCGAGCCTCCCTATGGGCGTCCCCGACATGCCTATTCCACCCCGTTATGTGCCTATGTTTCTTACGAATATTATGCTTGTGACTAAGTTCCGCGGCTTTCTTTAGTACAGAGATAATTCTGTGATACATGTCACTAAGCACCTGTTTATGCATATTATTAGCACACATCTTATCAGCACACTCACAACACTCGGGGGGAAAGTTAACATTTTTTAATTCAGAGTTACAGTATTCTTTTTTAAATATATCTATTTGCTCAGGGCTCCTTTCACCCCAAGTCACTTTTTTTTGACCTCATAGCGAAACAGTTGTTTTAGGTTTAATACACTTAAAGTCGCATTCGATTAACAATGGATAATGATCGGACCAGTAAACATTATGCAACACTTTCGCGCTAATCACCGCCGGGCGCGCTGCCTGAGTCACGACACAGTGGTCCAGCCAGCGTCTACACGCGTGAGCGTCACTAACATATGTGTACGTGTCCACAGGCAGTAGTTCCATGTCAACGCAACACCAGCACTGTTCAGAACAAAAGTTCAGCAATTCACGAGGAAAGGACTCACCCGGATGTGCATTAAAATCCCCGAGCACTAAAACTGATTCCACATTGTTACTCTCGATTATTGAGTTTATTTTACTCATACAGTTCGTGAATTCAGTTAAATTTTCCGTCGTATCCGTTGGCATGTACACTGACATTACAATCACGGCGCGATCGTTAAGTACTATTTTAATAGCCGCAAGACGCACACTATTACACTTTATCACAGAAACACACGGGAATGACGATTTTCTCCATAAGAGGGCAACTCCGCCGTGTGGCCGGCCTCTTAATATTTCAGCTGAAGAATCCACTGCAGACTTGCCCGTGAAAGCGAAATCATCATCTATACTTCCGAGAAAAGATAAATTATGATCCATAATCCACGTCTCCTGCAACGATATTAAATCAGCTGTGCGACATAGATTACGCACACACTCCACAGACCGAATAACATTTCGACAGTTAAAACTGATATAGGTTGCATAGTTGGATATGAAAACCAATAAAGATGATACGAAACGGAGAGACGAAAAAATTAGGTAAGTCATATGTGCAATTTAATCCGTTTAAGTTGTTTTATTACAATGATACGAAGGTTAAAAAGTGACATGATGCAGAAATAAGTGGCTCGCATGAGCAAAGGATGTGCATGGCAGTCTCCTCTGACTCTTGGCAGAGCTTTTGTTTGGTGGTTTCACAAAACGGCTCCGGGCCAACGTGGGGTATGTCGGCTCCTTTCCTTGCGAGTTCATCTGCTTGTTCGTTTCCGTGTATATGGGAGTGTCCTGGTACTCATCTGTTCGTTACTAAGCTAGCTATCTGATGGGAGGTACGTACCGTTTCGATCCTTCCGCGGCCGCGTGGATCGGCGCCCGTGATGACGAGGAGGGAGAAGTCAGTCCAGCACATAAATCACCAGATTTTGAGCTTATTTAACAACATATGGCCATAGGTGGGTCACTGATATCAATTTCCAGTTGAACAGAGTCCTCGCGAAGATATTTAAACGGAGAAAAAGGTTTTTAACGCGCGTGCGGCGGTGGTTAGTTTTTGACTCATTTTTACTCATGCCGAGCACTAGGTGGCGCCATTGGCGCACAAACGGGTGCGTTCCGATTTCCACAATAGGATACCATCCCAAAAAGAAAGAAAATAGAAACAGAACGCAAATTAATCTAATTTGTGTTGCCTTGTATAAGTACGTAAATACCTACTCAAAATAAGAAAATAATTAAATCTAAAATATCTGTTCCGGTACGGAACACCATCTAAGTGTAACTTTGTTGGATATGGCCAGGGTGTTCAGGTTATCCTTACAGTTTCGGACAAGTTTAGAATTTGACTGTAGTGAATCTAGAGCCAGCAGAGCAGCTTAGCTGTCCGAGTTGATGTAGATGTGTAGGTGTCTAAGGTTATTTTCAAGGATGTCTCCGCACATTTGTTGATGGCGAAAACCACCACTTGAAAGATTGAAGCCTCTTTACCATTAGTGTCTCCCCATGTTATATAGGTAAAAGTTGTGGTTGCTCTCTGACTGAATACTTGACACGTTTTTAGATGTTTTTTACAGGTTCTGTATATTTTTATGTATTTTTATATACTCATATGTATTTATTTATTTATATATGTATACAGTTTAAGTATTTATTTTATTTATTTACATATAAATACCTCTTTAATCTCTATTACATGTTTCTCAGTTTGTCTACCATCTATCTTGTCTCATCACTTAACTGCTCAATGGTTAACTGGTTTGGTTGGCTGGTAGGTTGTTTTTGCGTGTTTCTTTTTATATAAAAAAAGAAACACGCAAAAATAACCTACCAGCCCTACCAAAAAAAAGTTACATGACTTGAAGTGCGCACTCGAAGAATTATTGAAAAAAACCTTAAAAAATTAATAACTCGAAAACTACAAAAAATCGGCTAACATACATGGGGTATATTCTGATAGCCCACGACACGACATGAGGAATCTAAAAAAAATTATAACTTCAAGGTTTGGGCCACCCTGTATATTTTAGCTGCGTCTGTGGCATCTGTCAATTAATATGGAAAACATATCGCAGGATACCGCACTATAATAAATGATTGTTATAGCTTCGTTTGCTCTTTACGTCCACGCAATAAGAGCGAAAAAGACGGCAATAAAGGATAAAAGCGATTCGGCGTCAATATGTATATGTGGGGAGACCCTTAGTCGCGCCCTTTGGTCGGGTCCTTATGTATAAGTCAATGGACTGAAAAGTTTGCGTTACGCTTGCATTCGAGGCAAACTGGTTGGATAACGAAATGTATTCACACTAGAAGTGTGGCGAACTTGCTCGGGTTGGGTAAATAATTGGGTCGCAGAATAGATAGTGTACCTACATTCAAACCGTTGTCTATTTGATAGATGGACGGTGTTACGCAATAATAATACTAGGTTTACCGAACAACTTAAACTCCCATTAATTCGATTTACACTCTACATAAGGACAGGTTGATCCCCTTCCACCTTCCCGCTGGTCAGTTGCTCACTCTGAGCAATCAGCGAAAGTTCAGGGTGGCTCGATCCCAGGCGCTTCGGCCCCCGCCTAGTCCGACCTTCTCAAGGTGGTCCTGGCCAAGTGACCTGGTTCGATCCCAGGCGCTACGACCACCTGGCCCGATTTTTGCAACAGTCAGACTGCCGTCCTAATTCAAAAGGACGCATCTCAGTTTTATAGGTTTTGAGAAACAAGCAATTTTACTTTATATGAAAGAAACATTTCTGTCTCTTCATTGGTTTTTTTTAATGCGGCTAGATTACACCACATTTTTCGATTCCCGGTCTGTACACAGTTGAGTGCCATTTAATTTATCTGTGTACTTTGATTTCTTGTATCTATATATGTAACAAGCAATTTTAGTTGTGGAAATGGCATGATTTGGAGGTGCGCAAAATTTTCTTAATGACTTTCAGGAAAATCTTATGAACTAAGATTTTTTTTGGAAATGTCATATGACATATGATGCATTGATATGTTTTCTATTCAAGAATGCAAAAAAATTAAATTGGATTTTTTGAGATTATTTTGAAAGGAAAAAAGAAAGTAAATACATTTATTTGTGACAGCAAAAAGTTACAAAACATGAGAGAAAAAATAAAAAACAATAAAACACAAAAAAACCTCGCTGCCACAAAAAGGCCCCACCTCAGCGTAATGCCAACTCCAGAGCTGGCGCTGGTCTTCCGGTGGAACCAGACAGGTTTGAGATGCGTCATTTTGGATTAGGACGGCAGAGTAAGACTTGCAAGTTTGTCAAATTCCAAAAAAAGGCTATAACATATCGTCACACGGACATGACCGGCTGTTGATGATGATAATAAAATATCTGATGACGTCACCAGGTTCCTCGGCATCAGAAGACTGCAGCTACGAGGAGTTGATGTCCCTGAAGGCTCTGCTGCACTTTCCTGAGGAGGTGGCCCTTAGACTGACCGATACGGAGTACCAGCTTTTTTACCAAGTAAGCTCATTTTATTGCATCTTTTTAGAAGAAGAAGAAGAAGAAGAAGAAGAAGAAGAGACATTTATTTTGTAACCATAAACAACTAAACAAGGATGCAAACTTAATCTATTCTTAAAACTAATGGTACAATGGTAACATAAATGGAACCCACTCAGCATGTGTCGCGACACTCGTGAGTGTCACGACGCTGATCTTCCGTGGGCCCAGAACAGAGTATGTGCAACAGCGTGCTGTGTACGTTCGTATGTACCGTGCAGTATGTAGGTGCGTGTGATAATAAATAAGTATGTGAGTGTGTATGTGTGTGGAGTGCAATTATATGATAATTATTTAAAATAATAATAATAATAAAATGAAGGTATATGGGGTATGAAAGGGAGTGCGATATAAATACATACTTTATTAAATTAAGCCTTCTGATGGGCGATAAAGCAATATACGGGACGCGCTTGCAAGTTACAGGCCATAAATCAGCCCACAGACACGGTAAACGTCAACCCAGACACAATTGCTGAGCAAACAGATGTTGCTTGAGTAATTTTTTAAAAAGGAACTTTGAAGGAGCTCTTCTAACTGGGGGAGGCAGATTGTTCCAGCATTTCGTAGCAGCATACCGAAAGCTGCCACGGAATGCTGCTGAACCGTGTCGCGGGCATATGAGTCGAAGAGCCTGCCGTTCAGGGGCACGTGAAAAAGTGAGCTTAGAGTAAAGATAAGGACGTTGCCTGTCTCGTATCACATCAAATAGCAGTGAGGCCAAATGATATTCTCGACGAGCTTCCATTTTCAGGAGACCACCTTTGTTTAGAAACGGGGTGACGTGGGCTCGAGGTGGGACCGGATAACAGAACCTTACACAGGCATTTTGCAGGCGTTGTATAAGCCTCTTGGTCCTTGAGAGTAAGCACTGCCCCATAACCGTGTCAGCGTAGTTCAGCTTAGAAAGTATCAGTGTGTCACACAGTTTGATGCGCATATCAGTGTTAAGATAATCTCTAACCTGGTACAAAACCTTCAAGCGATAGAAGCAATTACGCACAGTCTCGGCAATATGTTTTTCAAATTTCAGGGTGCCGTCCATATGAACTCCTAAATTACGAGCTTCCGGGACGTATTCGAGCTTGTCGCCGTCAATAACCACATTCGGGCCTTGCGATAGGATTTTTGCAATTTGGTTTTTAGTACCAAGAACTAAGAACTTTGATTTGGCAGCATTGAGAATCAGGCCGTTCGCAGTACACCAGCGGGTGATTCGACCTAAATCCTGATTTAGTTTATCAATTGCTGCCTGTTGCTCAGTGACACGCAGTGACTATATTATTAAAAATACTTTTTTTTATGTTAGCATCAATGCATTTAGTTCGGAAAGTTTTGTTTTTCTTAAAAACCGTAGGAATTTAATTGTTTGTTAAGTTGGTAGTTGTGCATTTTTATCGTAAAGTTAGAATTGAGCGCTTAATCCTTGACCTAAGTTTAACCTAGATTTAGAAGTCTGTGGCTGCTAGCAGTATCGTAATGTGACTATAACGACACTAGTGCTGTCATGGGGAATAGAGTATAGACTTCTCTGAACTCATATTATATTAGTATTCGTGACCAAGTAAAAGACAGATAAAAGTACAGGAGTAGAAAAAATAACTGGCCAAGAGCATGTCGGACCATGCTCAGTGTAGGGTTCCATAGCCGTAACTATGAGGTAAAAAATACGATGTAAAAAAAGTACAACAACAAAAGAGCGTATCTTCATAGCAATTACGTCCTTTTGTTGAGAAGCGCAGTTTATCGGCAATAACTCAAAAACGGTACATTCGATCTTGTTAAAAATAATTTTCGTTGAAAGTATTAATTAAGCGTTACCTTCATGATTTTTTTCATATTTTTCGGACGCACGGTTTAGAAAATAGAGGGGGGGGGACACAATTTACATAACTTTCGGAGCGATTAATTCCAAATACATTCACTTAATCAAAAACATTACTTAGGAACCTTATAGTGTTTTTTAAAGAGCTGTCGAACTATGTACCACACGTTGATATTTGATGAAAAAAAAAAATTTACTGTCTTTAACATGTATGGAGTGCCCCCCTAAAAATATTTATTTTAATTATTTATACACTAAACTAAGTAGCGGCTCATAAAAGACAACTATATTCTAAATTTCATCAATAGCCATCATGTAGTTTTTGAGTAAAATGCCTGTGACATACGGACAGACAGACAGACAGACAGACAGACGGACGGACATGACGAAACTTTAAGGGTTCCGTTTTTGCCATTTTGGCTACGGAACCCTAATAAATAACGTCTTATATCGCAGATATTTTCTGTACAGACTCTTATTATGCTCTTAAATACTAGTAATTCTCTTGAAGATGCGGATTAAGAATGTAAGCCTAAATATTTGATAACACCCTACGTTACCTCCAATATTGGCTGTTAAAATCTTAATTTCCTGCCTCCATATTGTATGATCCTATCTGCTCTGGTAGGGCTGCCTCAACCATTCACGAAATATTATTTGTTCACTTCAAAGAGATATTGAGTGTTTTTAATTCGTTAAAGGTAACCTTGTGGAAGGGCGCCTTTATTGATAGCCTCTTAGTAATTTTTTAACTTTTGTATTTACAATTTTAAGCTAACAGGGTCATTCACAAAATAACTACTATGAACACCGGGATATTTACCATGAACTCACAAAAACAAATATACATGGTAAATATCCCGATTTTTTTTTTATGAAATAGGGGGCAAACGAGCAGCCGGGTCGCCTGATGGTAAACAATCACCGTCACCCATAGACACCTGCAACACCAAAAGAGTCACAAGTGCGTTGCCGGCCTTTCAGGTGGGAGTACGCTCTTTTCTTGAAGGTTTGAAGGTCGAATCGGTCCGGAAACACTGCAGGCGACAATTTATTCCACAGTTCAGTCGTGCGAGGCAGGAAGTTTAATAGTACCTAGTCGTTAACTTCATTAACTATTACATTTTTGAGTCTATCATTAAGTTTTGTCTGGTTTGACGATGATTTTCACGCACTTTAATGATCAGAATAATCTGAACTTTGGCAGTTTAACACGCGCCGGTAGTACTCAAATTAAAGAATGTGCTGGAATGACAGTAAAATTTCTCCTTACAATACCTATGATCTTATAAAACAACAGCGGCAAGCGCCGTACTGCGTGTGTGTTGACTTACACAGATGCGTTGCATCTATATAGATGCAACGCATCTGTGTAAGTCAACACACTGTGTGTGACTCATATGAGTCAGTGTCAAAGCCGAGTTTGAGAGTACACTCTGTTTCGACGGTAGTGTCATCGTTGTTGTGCCCCACATGACAGTAAAAATTGGCTCCATAATAATGGTATGGTTTTGATTGGCAAGCACCGTACTGATAGGTTATCGCGAATAAATACTACGTTAACCGTATCGTCATATAGAGTGGTTCAAATTTTAGCGCCAGAAATAGAAGCCCAGCTGCACGGGGCTTCTTTTTCTGCTCTGAGAGACACAAGCTGACTAACAAACCTAACCTAAAAAACTGGTCAAGAGCATGTCGGACCATAATCAGTGTAGGGTTCCATAGCCGTATCTATAAGGAAATGTGCTACAGATAAAAATAAAGCTAAAAATAAACAACTGGCAAAAGCTCTTAAACGCCGTGTAAATCAATGGCACTTAAAACCTTTTGGTTGAGAAGTTTTTCGGCAATAACTTCAAAACGGTTTATTCCTTACTATTCAAAAGAATTTTCGTTGAATGTATTTATTAAGCGTTACCTTCCTGATTTTTTTCATATTTGTTGGATTGACGGTTTAAAAGTTAAAGGGGGGGGACACAATTTATGCAACTTTCAGAGCGATTATTTCCGAAATTTCACTTAATCAAAAATAACTGGCCAAGAGCATGTCGGACCATGCTCAGTGTAGGGTTCCATAGCCGTAACTATAAGGTAAAAAATACGATGTTAAAAAGGTATAACAACAAAAGAGCGTATCTTCATAGCAATTACGTCCTTTTGTTGAGAAGCGCAGTTTATCGGCAATAACTCAAAAACGGTATATTCGATCTTATCGAAAATAATTTTTGTTGAAAGTATTAATTAAGCGTTACCTTCGTGATTTTTTTCATATTTTTCGGACGCATGGTTTAGAAAATAGAGGGGGGGGGACACAATTTACTCATCTTTCGGAGCGATTATTTCCAAATACATTCACTTAATCAAAAACATTACTTTGGAACCTTATAGTGTTTTTTAAAGAGCTGTCGAACTATGTACCACACGTTGATATTTGCTGAAAAAATTTTTTTTTACTGTCTTTAACATGTATGGAGTGCCCCCCCTAAAAATATTTATTTTAATTATTTATATACCAATCTAAGTAGCGGCTCATATAAGACACCTATATTCCAAATTCCATCAATATCCATCATGTAGTTTCTGAGTAAAATGCCTGTGACATACGGACAGACAGACAGACAGACAGACAGACGGACGGACATGACGAAACTATAAGGGTTCCGTTTTTGCCATTTTGGCTACGGAACCCTAAAAAGTACATAAAAGCCTTACAATGTTTTTAAAAGAACTATCGAATTACATTTAATCATATATCTTAAAACAGTTATAAGAACAGATTTTGTAATTATAAATTGCAAACTAAACTACAAGAATACACATTATTTTAAAATTAAATATACTAAAAACTAAATTAAAATTAAATAAGTTAAAACTAAAATAAATCTAAAAACGGCCCCTGCGGCATGGTGCCGAAGATGCTGGCAGCATTTCCTCGCTGTATTGTAAGGCTGATACTATCGAATTATGTACCTCACGTTGATGTTTGCTGAAAAAAAATTATGTATGGAGTGCCCCCCCTAGATTTTTTTATTTTTATTATTTAACTACCAAACTTAGTAGCGGCATCTACAAGACATCTATATTCCAAATATCATCAGTATACGTCTTGTAGTTTTTGGGTAAAATGCCTGTGACATACGGACGGACGGACGGTCATGACGAAACTATAAGGGTTCCTTTTAAGCCATTTTTGGAGTTTGTTTTGTTCACTTTTCCATTCACTCCGCCCCTCCGTCCCCCCGTGTGAGGTCAGGTTCTAGGTCAGAACAGATTTATACAATTAAAATTTGACGGACTCGGCTAGACGGATTATTTAATGTTGTCGAACGAAAGTTAGTTTGCCTAACCGTTTGATAGAAGGGCTAAACGGCCCGATGTTTATCCAGGCACTTAACTAAATGGCGCCGTTTAAGGCCCGGTAGGACCTGGCTCGCATTTCACATACAACTAGGGTCGGGCGGAATGCAGATTATTGCAGATTATCTTCGATTTCTAACATAAAAGTATACGTTATCAACCCAGACATGAGAGGATGCCCTGCATGACTGTGAAATCATGATTGTCAGGTATTAATTTTGTCAGAAAAGGTAACTGGTAATGAACAAAATGAAAAAAATACTTTATTTTATAGTGTTTTCGCGCTACTTTTCTATCGAGCGAAGTGTTCGCTATCGTGTTCTAAGTGAGAGGAAGCCCTAGATACAGTTCTGAATATTATTATATATGTTTTACAGTGACCTACGAGTCAAATAAATGCTCTAAAAATGATTTGGAAACTAGGCTTCCGCGCCCGATTCTCGTCTTACCTCGCCTTAAGCTGGTTGGCGGCGACATATATATGACACTTCCAACCATCTTCCTTCGAACTTCGGTTCCCAGGCACAACACCCGCCTGGAAAGAGATCTCTCTAATACCTTCTCTTCCACACACTATCAAAGGGACAGCTAGTATAATGTTACTCTTCTACATTCAAAAGGAGGAAAGCAGAAAACCGCGAAGTATATGTAGTTTCACGAGAGTTGAGGCCACGCACACAACAACACTGTCATGTAATGACAGCGGGATTTTGAAATTACTGTTCTTTCTTCGTACCGATAGCAGGTTCAACAGTGAATTGCAAGATAGACCGAAAAGTTTGTTTAAACTATAGCCTTATGTTTATTTACTCACTCATTCATTTCATTCATTCTTTTTTTTACCCGACTGCGGCGAAGCCCAAAGGAGGGTTATGTGTTTGACCTGTATGTATGTATGTCCGTTCTGTGTCCGCTCGTAACTACTCAACGGCACATCCGATTTTGATAAATGATACATCATTTAGATTCGTCTTGATGGTGCGAGTGTCACTTGTTCGGTATGAAGTTCGTTAAAATAAACAAAATGGCGGATTTTATGCAGTTTCAAAGTGCACCGCGGTCGGGTTTTTTTTAGTAAAAATGTGGTTATTGCAATGCGTACCTACTCCATGTAGCTGTGTGTGTAATCATTCACCTCACCTCTCGTGAAACTACCTATATATTTTAGGAAAACCTAGGGATTATTAAGTTACATACCCACACAAAATTTAACAGACAAAAATCCAAGCTTTAGTTGTTTAGGGCAACGACCTAACGAATACCAAACGCCGAGACCATGTTTATTTTACAAGGGAGCCATTTTCTTTTTCATGTAATCACAGAGATTACCCGGCAGGATTTCGTTATAAAATATTTTGTTTAAAAACAAAAAAAAACACAATAAAATGAATTGAAAAGCCTTTTTCATCCTGATTGAATTTAAAATTCAATTAGTAGTAAACTGACGGTTTTTCGACGGCTGTTGTAATACATATTTTACCTACACCCATATCATAATAGTACATTACACAACTAGGGTAGTAACACAAAGAAAGGCCGAGATTGCAGGTTGTATATAATCTGCGATACCGATATATCGGTATCGGTATCGTTACATCCCTAGTTACACCATTTATAACTCGAGAACGGGTGGGCCGATTTTTATGATCTTTGATTGTTTGGGTTTGACTCTGCCCCGAATAACAGAATAACTATTAAAAAAGCCGAGGCAGAACGAAGTTCGCCGGGACGGTTAGTGTTTTAATAAAATAAACCGGACTAGAGAACCATATTTTAAAGTCAGTTAAAAAGCAGTCAGAGCGCCTTAGCGCAAAAATACTCCTATTCGTAGTGGTAGTTTCACGACAGTTGAGGCCACGCACACAGTAACATGTCATGTAATGACAGCGGGATTTTGAAATTGCTGTTCTTTTTTCGTACCGATAGCAGGTTCAACAGTGAATTGTCAGATAGACCAAAAAAGTTTCTTTAAACTATAGCCTTGTGTTAATTACTCACTCATTCATTCACTTTTTTTGCAATGAGTAAGCACTTCATGTAGCTGTGTGTGTAATAATTCACCTCAACTCTCGTGAAACTACCTATTACTGACGTTATATAGGTAAACCTTTTTAGCAGGAAAAGTCACCAATGTAGGTACAAAGGTGAACTTATCCCTTTAACAGACCTCTTCCAGGCAAGCACGCCTTTCCCACGGTTTTAGCAGAAAATAAAAGGGCACCAAGATAAACGAAAAGGTCGTCCTCTCTTTGTTTTTAATTTCGTCCTCGCGCGGATCGATCGTCCTTCGGCCGTGTGGGCATGAGGCTGACGGAGAAAACCGTCAAGGGTGAGTCGGACTGACGTGGGCCATTTTTTTTTAAGTTTTACACTAACTTATTTTTAGATCTGAGAATTTTACATAATTTCTACTCTGAATCAGGCGTACCTACTATCGTTTCTGATAAAAGAAAAAAGTGTCCCAAATTTTTTCTCTTACTTTTCCATACACACTGGTATGGCGGTAACGGAACGGAAGAGCGATATTTGTATGAAGACTGCGCCAAAAGGGACATGATCGCCTTTAAAATTGACCACCAGAACTGGGAGACGCTTGCGGAGAAAGGAACGGAGTGGCGGAGGTGTGTGGTGAAGGGTCGCAAGTTAAGCGATGAGACCTGGTTCTCTGCACTCACTGACAAGAGACAAAGACGACACCAAAGCGACTCAGCGCCACCTGTAGCATACTTCTCTTGTCAGGCCTGCGGTAGGACATGTCGCTCTCGCATCGGTTTATTTAGCCACCAAAAGCGATGTCTCTCTAACATTGCACCATGAATCGTCTGTAATAGACGCAAAGGATGATTATATCGAAAAAGAAGCATCCCATCAAAAACATAACATGTAAAAAAATTGTCTAGGAAATTATACTTCTTTTGAATAAACCACACTCGTATTTTCACGCCTCTCATTATTATCAGTTGCATAAACAAACTCGTACAATTTACTATTTGAAGTAAGGAACCCTAGAACGAAATATGTAGGCAGGACAATTAATTTTGTATGAAATATCAGTTCACTGCGAAACATTATTAAAAGCGAACTTCCAATGCTTGTTTTTTTAAATGAAATGTTTTTTCGATTCTAAAATGTACCATTGGCAGATGGCGAAAGTGAATAGACACTAAGTATTTTTTATTAGAGAGAGACGGTCGGGCGTTCCGGCCGGTGGTCGGACCCGAACGACAGTTTTGTTGGAGAAAGAGACTTCAGAAGTCTCTGTACGTCGTAGAGTCTGTGTGGAAAGAGAATAGGCGTGGCGAAAAACGGAACTAACCTAACCAGTATGGCCACAGAACAGAAAATACGGCACATACTGTAGAAAAGCATTACAGCGCCCCCCAAAATTAATCCTATTCTCTTTCCGCACAGACTCTAGTACTATTAATAATAATACGAGTCAAGTATTTTACTTTTTATATATGTATTATAAAATTCCTAACCTAAGAAAATAAATTATAATTCATTGTAACATTAGGTGGTAGGTACATAAAATTGTCGAGGCTTCCTATTAGGCGTGAACCTGTGTCAGGAATCCTCGCTCTTCCATATAACAGTGATTGTATTAATACTAACGTCTATATGAACTTAATAAATTACTGATTACATTGTACTTTATTGCTAAAACATGAGAGTGATGTGTGTGTGTGTGTGTGTGTGTTTTAACAGGATTTACATACATTTTATTTTACTTCACTTTACATTTACTTATTTTACATACATTTTATGTATTACTTATCCTATGCTGCTATACTAATGCATGTACCCATTAACTGTAACATATTACATGCTGTGGTCCGCATAAGAG
This sequence comes from Eudemis profundana, assembly GCA_947034925.1. NCBI lineage: Eukaryota > Metazoa > Arthropoda > Insecta > Lepidoptera > Tortricidae > Eudemis > Eudemis profundana. Next base: position 2,557,793 of record OX344817.1, on the reverse strand, counting down.
CGCTTTCACATTATCCGATACGATATCGGTATCGGACACCAACGGCCGATATCGTGTGATGTCTTCACATATCTCCGATAAAATCGTTCCGATTCAGCCATTTTCAGAAGCTTTGTGTGGACAATAGCAGACTACAATACAAAACTTTATTTGCTGAATCTATTATGTCCACACCTAATAACAGTGGCTATAGATAGTTCCAGCAGAGTTGAGGTCACGCACACAACAACATGTCATGTAATGACAGCGGGATTTTGAAATTACTGTTCTTTTTTCGCACCGATAGCAAGTTCAACAGTGAATTACAAAATAGAGCAAAAAGTTTATTTAAACTAGGGATGTAACGATACCGATACCGATATATCGGTATCGCCGATAATATATATAACCGATATTTGAAGAACGCGAAAAGAATTTGCTGTATGAAAAAAAATCTGCAAAAAGTAATTTCAATTTCTGACTTATTTTATGTATTGGTCTATTACCTTTTGCAATGACAATTACTATGTTAATTAATTCTTTGGTTCTTAATAAAAAAAAATGTATTTTGAGTTGACAATCTATTTATTTTTACTTTACACTTTCAAGGTTGACTCTCTGTTAAATATAGCCAAGTTTTAGGTATAATAAGGACATAATAATAATATAGCCTTTTTTATTCCATGACTTAAAAAGAAAACATACATAATTAATAGGCTACTTGATGACAGTTCAAATCAGCTTCTTTTTATGAAGTGTCAAAACGCTCCGAAAGTATGCAGTTTAGTATGAAATACTATCTTGTGACGTGCTTGTGACGTCATGCTCAACATGGTGCCTTATTTTTAGTTTTCGTCATTGTAAAATCGTTGATGGCACGAAAATAAGTTTGAATGATTTTATCCGGGCTGTTTTGGAAGCGTAATTTGCTGGTTAGAGTTAATGAATTTATTTTGATTGTTGTCAAATACCCTATTATAGATAAATATCAACATTTAAGACATGGCCCCTTCTCGGGTATAATAAGGACATACAAATATCTAATGTTCATACTTTATTATTTAGCCAAGATATCGGTATCGGTATCGCCGATATTCACTACAATATATCGGTATCGGTATCGTATCGGCAAAACTATGTATCGTTACATCCCTAATTTAAACTATAGCCTTGTGTTTATTTACTCACTCATTCACTTTCTTTCAATGAGTACTTCATGTAGCTGTGTGTGTAATCATTCACCTCAACTCTCCTGGAACTACTTATATTACCTATATCACATTCCATCCCACACGCACACGAAGCCAATGTAGTATACACGTGTAGCACACATACAAACATTATCGTCCGACAGCTCACGGGTACCGCCAACATATCGATATCCGTTCCAATATCCGATATCGGAACGGACAACGTGAAATGCAGGTACCTACATATTTCATACATTTTACTTGCCCCGATATCGGGCCTCTCTCCTTCGGAGAGAGGCACAAAACTAGATTTCTCAAAGTGGCCATACAATTAGCCTGTTGACTCGATTTTTTTCTGTCCTAAATCGATTCTACTATTTCTGAGGAACAAATATCTATATGACACCTAATACATTGGTATAAGTATAACAGCCACAAATTGTAATCAAAAGTAGCAGATCGGACTGAGCATTGAAAACGCTCTATACAAAACGGTAGGAATTTATGACGTCATCCGTTCCGTCGCTGTACTAAGTCTGTATGAAAAAAATAGCATTTTGCCATTTTGTGCACGAAGAAGTGCGTTTAAGCACATAATTGTCGTACATTTATTTTTTCAGTGTTATTTAAGCATTCCGAAATTGACTTTAATTTTTCTTAAAGACGATAAAAAAATATGGTTTTTTTTTTAACTTTGTGGTCTCATAACTTTATATTTTTTATACATTTTTTGTTTGTTTCTTTTGTGTTATGATAATTTAGTATTTTGCTATCCATGTGACTATATTATGTTGTAACATTCAACATTATTCAACATCCCAATTGACCAAACGAGCAGCAGACGATGGAAAAAAAAAGGCCCCGATATCGTATCATCAAAGTATAAAGACGAACAAGTAGTCTAACTTGGGCGGTTTAGGAGCGCGCGACACGTATTCACACAGACGCGCCACTTCTGTATAAGTGCGATCCATACTGGAGCATTCTTACGCATTCTTAAAACTTTGCTTGTAGTGCGTTCGTACACGGCGCGATGCATTCAAGCGCGCGATGTACCTTTTGGACAAAGAAAAATTACTGCTATTTTACTGTGGTGTCCGATACCGATATCGTATCGGATAATGTGAAAGCGCTCTAAGACATATTGCAGCCATTTCGTGCTAGGCATGTATACAGGGTGATTTCTGGGTCGTGGAGCTAGAAAAGAAGGCATAATACAATATTCAAAGATGAACCTGATGATGTTAATTATTAATTTCTTATCACCAATATTTGTAAATTTTTTTCAGATTATAAGTAGAAAAAAAACATTTTGGCATATAATTTTGGTCACCCTACTCAATGTGACGTCTTGTCGCTTCCCATACTGCGTATGTCAAAAGTCGTAGGGTGACCATGATTTACTTAGTTTAAGATTAATTTTACTTGAAAATAAGTTAATTTTAATTAATGCTGTTTTGATCGAATGCTGTCATAAGATAATATTGACCAGTTATAGAGTCAGAAAAACTGATCCGGGATCACGACTCAGAAATCACCCTGTACAAGGCGAGTGATGACCACTTTCCATCAGGTAGCTCGGCTGCTCGTTTTCCACTTACTTATTAAGAACGGACTACGAAAAAGCTTGGAAATATTTAAGTCAACACATTTTACCCTTAAGTAATTTCGCGGCTAAATAAAGTCGCAAACCTTAAGAGTCCAATAAATCTTGCCCGAGGCCAATTTAGTCCAATATCCCGCAATATGTGGTCAAATGTGCCATTTGTCGGGGCGCAACTATGCGGGGGACGAGCGAGGATGCCCTGCAGCCAATCAGAGGGCGGGATCACTGTTTGTAGTGGAGGTTAGGTTTTTTTATGTACCTATGTATGTTTTACTTGGCCCATATCTTATACAAATCGACTTAGTTCCAAATTAAGCAACGACGATATCCTACAATCCGATCCTACTAATGTTATGCGTTAATATCCCAAGGGAACTCTTTACCGGGATATAAAGTATCCTGGTTACTATCCAGGACTACGAAACATAGGATACTTTATATCTCGCTACACTCTAAAACAATTGGTTGCTCCTTACAAGATTTTTGATAGTTATAATCAAGCATTTTGATTCCATACGAGCCTAACAAGACGTTAGATGCACCAACTAAGATGATATTTATTATTTATCATAGTTCAATTAACCATGTTCTGATTTGAAGCAACAAACAATGATGTATAAGGTAACTAATTAAACATGATCGAATCACACAAAGAAGAAAATAACGATAGAAACAAGGAATATATTTGTTAAAATTGTCAAGATTCTAGATTATTGTTTAAATCACTAATGAACTTGCCGTTTTAATTAATCAGCTTTCGTTGATATGTTTAATATCTTGTTTGTTTTATTTAAGTTAACACCAACAAAGAGAAAATCTCTCTTAGTTGGCTCAGATTTGAGAGTTCCTCGGAATACTGAAACAGGCGAAGCCGCAGCTAAATGCTAGTCCTATTATATTGATGGCCAACCTTTCCCATCCCCCCATTTGACTTTCGCAAGGAAAAATAGTTTCAAAACCCAAACGCCGCCATTACAGTAAATCATAAGACCCACCTGCCACTAACACCCTTCCAATTTCGATACTTGAATCTTCTCTCTCACTCATTCTTTAGTAGCAGTAACGTGTGGGAAAGAGACGGAAATTTAGGCTTCCGAACATATTTTGGAATTGAATTTCAATTGCAAATGCTGGAATTCAGGATAGAGGTAACGCCGAAACTCGTCCCAGCGTGGTTGTGTTAAGTTTGCACCTGGTCGCTTTGATATTGAATACGAATCAGGTGCAAAATAAACTTGTCCAAGGTTTAAAATCGTGCTTGAAATATGGTAAAAAATAACCCTTATGGTGCGACTCTGTCTGTCTGTCTGTCCGTCTGTCAAAGTTAAAGTCAAATATTTTTATTGTAGATTGCGGGTAACACAATAGTACATTACACAACTAGGGTGGTAATACAGAGAAAGGCCGAGAGCACAGAAGTTTGCGGCCCGAGCTGCAAGTGAGGGACGTAAATATGCGATCGAGGGCTTTGTTTATTACCTCCCGTGTTGTGTACATCATTTTATGTCTACACTTAGCCCGAAAGCGGCTTTTTCCGTGCGCGTGCGGAAAAAGTCACTTTATGGCTAGGTGTGGCATAAAGTATAATATATTTGTATCTTACAGGGCCAGTTCAATAAAAGCTTGAAGATCGTAAATTTCCGTAGAAAAGTCTATAATTTTACTTTTTTTTTAAGCTTTTTGATTGAACAAATAGAAGGGAAATAGGATGAAAACCTATCCTATCGGCCTAAATTCCTACATGTAGGTACAATTTTTCTCAGTACCTGGCAACACTGATCCTCAACCGCATTTTTTCCTTTTACAACAAGGAAAAGCAAGGAATCCCCAGGAGCAAAGCCCTAGAGAATCAACTAATTGAATCTCATGAAGAAGGCCCTACAATCGCTGTCTTGGTCTATTTGGATTGTATTATCTTATTATATGGATCTTTTACCGCTACTCTGGTCTGGAGGGACCTCTTGTATATTCTACTAACATTATAAATGTAAAAGTTTGTGGAGATGTTTGGATTTTAGGGTTCCGGACCAAAATGGTAAAAAAGGAACCCTTATGTCCGTCTGTCACAGTCAGATATCTCAGAAACTACTGCTGCTATCGATTTGGGATTCCAACGCCATTTTTATATTTTGTTGTTAATTATGTACTTTTTGATTTATGACCAAAAACGTTAAAAAAATACCATTCCCCCTATTATCTTTGAAGTTACTGAACACAAAAACCTGTAATAATTACCAATTAAAAATATTATCCTAAATATCACAGGAAAAATACAACGGTTTTCCTAACTTGCACCATTTTTTAGAAATTTGCAAAAATCATAAAACTATCTTATTTTACTCCTACTAAACTAATCGCCGTACAGTTTTTCTTAAACTATTCACGTATCTACTTACGAGTTTGTACGGAACCCTCAGTGCGTGAGTCCGACTCGCACTTGACTGGTTTTTCTTATTATATTGATCCTTTACCGATACTCTGGTCTGGAGGGACCTCTTGTATATCCTACTAGTACATTAATTACTTAGGGTGTAGCGTGCGGTAATTGCCACTTTATGGCCAGATGAGACGTAATAGTACATTACACAACTATGGTGGTAAAACAAAGAAAGGCCGAGATCCCAGATGGTTGCGGCCCGAGTTGTGAGGGACGTAAATATTGTGTACATCATTTTATGTCTACACTTGACCAGAAAGCGACTTTTTCCGTACGCGCAGCGTGCGGAAAAAGCCACTTTATAGCCAGGTGTGGCATAAAAAATATTGTACACGTATTTTTTCTTTTGTTTAACAAACAAAAAATGATGAGGATGCAGTGCTTCGAAGTTTCGAGTGACGTCACTCATTGGTACAATTTTCACCTAGGAGTGACGTCACAAGCCCCACTCCAGAAGTTTGATGATCTATAACCACTCTATAACTTTGTCGATTTTTAATATTTTGATAAACCAAAAAATACGTGTCCCATATTTTTCCCTAAACTAACTGACGGACTAAATTGAATTATATATTTTTAACCCAGTCGTCGTCCCTATTTCAACCATTTCAGCACAAAAGCAGCTGGATACCCGGAAATGGTTACATCAGTTATATAATACTCTATCAGACTACCTCTAATATTACGTCACCACTTAAATAACCGGAAATATGTTTCAGAGCAACTTCCGGCCCGGTATCCCCATCAGTTGTCAACCGTACTTTCCTTTAGAATATAATGTTTCCGCTAGCCATTTGTCATGATAATTCTCCTGAAAATTATGACACTTTCATAAACCGTTTTATTTAGATACGAAGTTTTGTTAAAGGAAATAAAAAACCGGTCAAGTGCGAGTCGGACTCGTCCACCGTGGGTTCCGTACAAATTTGTAGGTACAGTCAAGGAATTTAATTTCCTACCCGTTTCATTGAAATGCATTCACGATGCATTAAGGTCGAAATTTCTATTTCAGTAATAGTATTTAAATGTCAATACGTATTATTTGTCACTGCACATTACAGATAACCTCTTTGCGAAGTCATTTTGCTCATCTAATTACGAATACGTGTCAGTCGGTGTCAGTATCAATCGAGAAAATTTTAAAACAATTCCGAATCCAGACTCCGGAAAGTCTACCGCAAACGTCGATATCTAAATTTCGTTATCTGCGTTCTTCTCATTTAAATATTGCAAGATCGAGAAAGATGGACTTTCTTCGAATTTCGATTCCGCGGTTGTCGTACTTTTTGGTAGTGCCTTGATGTTCCAAATTTCAGTTCACCATGTGAACGTTGTTAATCTGTTACCTAGTTACTGACACAAAACAATGCGTATGATGTCTAAGTAACGTCGTAGTCTAGCTAGCTCTTATGATGACAGTATGCTATACGACATTGGAACTTAAGTGGGTTGGAAATTAAATTCAGTGACTGTACATATTATTGAAGTACCCTATAAATTTTACCTCATCGGCGATGGCGAGATGACTTGGCCTCATTTCTGAAGGACTGGCAAGACGAATCTCAAAACCGTGAGCAGTGGAAGAGGGGGGAGACCTATGCCCAGTAGTGGGACACAGCAAGCTCATAATAATAATAATATAAATCTTCATTCCCTTAGTAATGTATACTTTTTACGATTACTTATTTAAAAATGTATATTTTTCTGATTTTCCCCCGTATTTGTAGTATTGGCAGAGTGCAAAGCGGGTGGAGGGGGTAGCCTAAACGATCACAGCGCTCGCTACGGCTAAAATTGTCATTTTTGTCGCTGACTTTTCTCACTGAAAACAACAATTTTAATATTATTGGCAATACTGTTACTGACTACCATTGTCCAAAATTGTGTAATAAGTATAGTAAAATAACACAAGATTTAATTAATATTTTTCACAATATTTATTTACTTCTTGTTTGACAGCGGTGACAATATTGTCCATAATGGCCGCCTGTGACGTGGCGCTGTCGTCGCGCTCGGTCCCAATCAAAGACTACAATATTATACTAGGTTATAGACAGGCAACTCGGCCAAATTTCTAATCATCGTACTTGTGCTGCCATCTATCCTTTATTACACGTCAACAAATCTACACACACATATACACCCACACCCACACACATACACACACGCATACACACATATATATAGCTACGTATATCGATACCTTTAGACTCAAAGGGCGTAAACGCCATTAGAACCTGCGGCGTTTACGCCCTTTGAGGCTAAAGGTATCGATATATAGGCAATTATAGTTTGGCATGGTATGACACATCTTAGAAGTTACGTTGAAATAAGTTTCTAATTACAATCACCAAGTTTAAATTAAATGCGCCCAATAAAGCAAATTAATTTAAATTTAGTGACCTAAACTAAAAACTTATTTCTACGTAACTTCTAAGACGTGCCACACTGCATAGTTTGAAAGAGGATTACTAAGGAGCAGTGTAAATAAAAATACCAGTTTCCGTTTTCTAGTTTTACTTATACCTACTTATTTCAAAGGTGAATTTATCTTCGCATTCGTTTTTAAATTCACAAGAAAATGTACTTATCATCTTTCCCTTAAAAGTCAGATCCACAACTGTGCTTCGATATTTTAAATTTTTCTGGATTGCTAGCAGGATTCCGAAATCTATGCAATTGGATCCCTGAAAAAGAAAAAGTATTAAAGATGATATCAACTCCGAAATACGCAAACCTATTTAGTACCACGAAACATTTATTATAGAATTGGTAAAAGGTTCAATTTGTTGGATATTTATAGGCGATTTCAATTCCGTGATTTCCGTGTCTAAATTATAGTAGACCACTTTGATAAAAAAACCCAGAACATTATAATTACCTTCTCCGTCACGAACTTTGCGGCCGGGTAGTCAGAAAATTCTGACCGACATTTTGTTTATAACAAAACTTAACACAGCAGAAGGGTAACAGCACATACAACGGGGGAATTAATGCTGAACTCGACGTTGAAATGAAATAAATAATGGACAATACTGCACTCGACGAATTTCCCGACATTTTTTATTTGATTGATGTCAACCAGCACCGATTTCTTTTTTTTTGGGAATGTTATGGCCAACCAGCCAGCACCGCCTTGACAGACTATTGTTGCCATGTAACAAACAATAAATAATATCATGAGTGGTTAATTTTAATCAATTGAAATTTAAATTTAAATATATTTTTATATTCACACGATTTTTATATGTATTATCTGGTATATATTTTGTTTATTTAATAACTTCGTCTGTGTGGGTTGCCAGTTCGTTTATTTAATTACATTCACATCATTACGTATATTAAAAGAAGGCCAAGTGGTACGTGTAATGTAAGGTAGATGGCAATCAAAGCAAAGCGGTTCACTTTTTTTCTATTGAGTTACCGGGGCATGGTCCCAATAAGACAGTATTACCACGGTATACGATAGTTTATCTTCCTACACAAGGTACATCGGGAGCGCGCATGTGTGCGCGCCGTGTACGGACGCACCACAAGCAAGGATTTGAGCATGCGCGAGCATGCCGCAGTATGGCGTTCACTCACACACGCGCGTCGTGCGTCTGTGTAAATACGTGGCGCGCGCTCCTAAACGTCCGAAGTCGTACTACTTGGTTGTCTTTATACTTTGATATTACTTGTCATAGTTCTCGGTCAACGGAAAGTACCCTTTGAATTTTGGTTTCCTTGAAAGTGTACAAATTTACGTTTTTAGCGGCATTTAAACGGCCGTATTTTCACGTTAACTTAAAAGTTTTATTTGTTCACAGCTTCAAGGGACCGTAGACCTGAGTCTATTGTTTTAATTTCAACTCGATACCTCCACGCTTTCCCGAGATAAAGGCGGACAGACGGGCAACAAAGTGATCTTATAAGGGTTCCGTTTTTTCCTTTTGAAGTACGGAACCCTAAAAAACCAGTAGATTAAGTCCTAAATTAAACCATAGAATACAATGTATCCCGTCCCTTGCGAGCTTTCGGCAGTGTACGTCAGATTCCGATTTCGTCAGATGACATGTAGGTCAGATTCCGTTTTCGGCAGATTCCATCCATGGAATCGGAATCTGACCTCCAGGTCAGATTCCGATTTTGTAAGGTGCCACATATGTCTGATTCCGCTTTCGACAGAATCCTAATGAGTCAGATTGCATTTTTGTCAGATTCCTAGTAGGTCAGATTCCATTCTCACCAGATTCCTAGTAGGTCAGATTCCGAGGTGGTCAGTTTCCTAGTAGGTCAGATTTCGAATACGTCAGTTTCCTATTTCGTCAGATTCCGAGTAGGTCAGTTTCTATTTCGTCAGATTTAAATATCTCTAGGTTTATGGGGCGCTGATTTGTGACGTGACGTGAAATGACGTCTGCCATCTTGTAGTGTGAAATTCGCGCCATTTTTGACATCACCACAGCCAAAAATCTAGAGATATTTAAATCTGACGAAATTAAAACTGACCAAATACGAAACTGACCTACTCGGAATCTGACGAAATAAGAAACTGATGTATTCGAAATCTGACCTACTAAGAAATTGACCACCTCGGAATCTGACCTACTAGGAATCTGGCGAGAATGGAATCTGACCTACTAGGAATCTGACGAAAATGCAATGTAACCTATTAGGAATTTGTCGAAATCGGAATCAGACATATGTGGCACCTGACGAAATCGAAATCTGACTTCCATGGAATCTGCCGAAATCGGAATCTGACCTACATGTTATCTGATGAAATCGGAATCTAACGTACACTGCTGAAACCCTTGCGATAATTACAGGAATAACACAGACGGAACCGTGGATTAACGCCAGAAAGATATATTAGATGCTACATGATATAACAATTACGTTTCTTCTTACAAATGACAACTCAATTTGAAATCGCATTACGAATTCCTTTTTCAAATTCCATTATTACAATAAAAAAAACACCTCAAAATAAACCTAAATCTAAAGCAGTTTAACTGCGATATACAACCTTATGTCTAGTACATAAGGTATAGAATGTAATTGAGTTTTTAATGGCCTTATCCCGTTTTTTCGTGGACTTCAAAGCTCTTTCTGCTCGCTCTGTTCGCACCATTGGAGATTTGCATTACATGGATCCGCGCTTACGTCACTTATTTATACAAATAGCGGTTAGGGAGCGGTTTGAGCGATTGAGCGGCGCGTCGAGCGATATTGTAATCGGTTAGAATGGTTCATTAACTAACAAGGCGACTCAGAGTCACACAACGTGCAGTGTAAAGGTGCACATCCCGGAAAACCTCGAGAGGCCAGAGCACCTGGGAGTCCCCGGCCAGCGGCGCGTTGACGCCACTACTCGCCCAACACCTGTGAGCCTGCTCACCAGACCAACAGCCCAGGGGAGTCCAGTTGACTCCCTCTAGTCCCAACCACAATTTATGGAGGGCCCAGCCCTATTTTGATTCATAAAAACTGTCAAATATTATTAAAACTTTTAATAAAATCCTTGAAATTTAAACAACAAGAGATCTCCAATAAAATAAAAATATAAAAACGTGGATAGTATTTAATATGGGAACATCTTATTTACTTGAATCGAGATCAGCACAATTTTTGCTAAGAAAAATGCCATGTTGGCATTCTTGAATGAACTTAATTTGTCTGATGACTCATTCAAAACTTCATCCAGCATTCTATCAAGTCGTCTTTCATCAACTTTCAGCGATTTTTTTATGTTAAACCTAAAAATATATAATATTTAGTTAAAAAATTGGAAGAAAAACAATAAAAAAAGTATACACGAACTGTGTGGCGGGGTATGACATACCCCACAGACGTTTGAACATCACCTAACAACGCTGATCAGCGCAATACTTGGATCACTATCTTATTTCCTCTTGCAACCTCTTAACTCCAGCTACACGAAGCCTCGAAATTGTAGTCGTGATATAAAAAAAATACAAAAAAATATACCTAAGTAACGTGGGGTATGCTACACCCCACCACACTCTCGCCGGGTTAAATCGATTTCCGGTAGGGAGCACTTGTGATAGTGGCTGTGTGATTTTCTCTGTGCGATGGAACCAGAAACGAGGAAATCCGCAGAATAAACAAAGTAACCTACATACCTCGCAATATTGCACAGTTGAGGTGGCAGTGGGATAACCGTTAGGCAGCGTTGGCAGCGTTGCCAGGTCTACTGATAAAGCAGTAGATCTACCTGATGTTTAATCTACTGAATGAACTGAACTACTGAATTATTTCTAATGTTTCAAGAAATCTACCTGCTTTTCTTATGTGGATAAAAACCCACACTACTAAATACCCAATCATCATCTGTCTTAGCCTTTTCCCATTATCTGGGGTCGGCTCTCCTTGTCCGTTTTCTCCATTCCGGGCGATTTTGAGCGGTTTCTGCGTTGATATCCGCTTGTTTCAGGTCTTTTTGAACCGTCGTTAACCAGGTGGCGGGGGGTCTTCCGCGTCCGCGCTTCGTCGTTGGTATGTCTAGGGCCACTCGAACCATGTGGTCTGAAGGACGTCTCATAACGTGCCCGTACCGTAAACGTTTTTCCTGAACTTTGTCGATAATGGGGGCAATTTTGTAGCTACCTCTTACATATTCATTCCTGATCTTGTCGAGTCGGGTGACGCCCGCTGACCAGCGTAACATGCGCATCTCGGTCGTGTGCAGCTTTGCGAGATGTTGTTTGGTGGATGCCCAGCACTCTGTGCCATACAAGAGGGCAGGGCGGATCGCAGTCTTATAAAGCTTCCCCTTGATTTTTAGGGGCATTCTTGTGGGGCACTACTAAATACCCAAAATGTAACAAAATCTACTCCGTGGCGGTGTCAGTGCCAATGCCACTATTTGTCACTGTAAAAATTGGTACCAAAAGTCGCTGCCGTAAACATTTCCTAAATACACATATTTACACACATATAAGTGATTTTTTTTTGAGATCTCTTTTTGACGAAAAGTTGCATCCCTATCGATTCGATTCGACCGTTCGAAACATGTGTGCAGAAGATGTATCATATTATAGTATTATTTTTTATTTAAACATGTAAATGTCATACTTAAACATAACAAGTTGGAAACTTACGTGTATGTGAGCGGCGTTTTACGCTTCTCCGTACATTTTACAACTTACGGAGTGACAAAAAAGTGTGGGAATAGCTTAAAACTAGCTCAGATAACGATATTTCCACATTTTATTTAAGCTACTGATTTTTTTCCTCAATCGACTGATTTTTTAAATTTTCCGAACTTGACTGCTTCTATCAAATTCCATCTGGCAACACTGTGGATTGGCAAGCAACAGCAGCATAGGAGCCCTAGACTCGGCCGACAGACAACCTCGTCAGAGTGGTGGAGAGTCGGTGCATGCGGTCTGCACAGAATTGTACTCTGTGGCAACCTTTCATAGGTTGGAGTCATATGTCCAGTCTGACAGATAGACAATCCTTGTCAAGTACTTTTTTGTACTAACGTATTACAGTATTTTTGTCGAATCAATCGCCTTGTTTCGATTTAATAGTCCAAGTTTAGTTAGTTTCCTTCAAAAACTAATCTACAATATTGTTCCCAGGTTCCCCCAATAGACTACCTCCGCCAAGTCACGCTTGATCTAGGCGGCGAAGGCGCGCTAGGCTCGGCCGCCGAGCGCCCCGTCATCCGACGCGCGCCGCCGACGCGCGCGCAGCAGGCCACGCGCACCGTGCGCGCGCTCATACGCCGGTTCAACGAGGTAAGTACCCGAGACTGGTTATAATCCGCACCACATAACGTCTGTGACGTTAGCCTTAGGCCTCATTTTTATGCCATTCTCACTCGCCTCATTTTAGTTCTAAGCTGTAAATATGTTTTATTTTTTTTTACGTACTTTCTATATACTTTTCCGGGTGCGGCCCATCGGGTCGCGCCTGCGTTGTAAGACTGTGTAAAAGGGCCCAACTGAGCTCTGGGCCTGCGCACAACGTCAGGAATATGCCAATGCCAATGCCTTAGGCCCTGTTGAGCCTATCCCCCTTCGCTACTATGGCAGGTAATTTATCAAACATAGGTACATGGTCCGTATATGGTCATCTAGACTGCTAGGGCGCGCTAGGCACACACGCCAGTTCAAATAGGTAACCTTACCGAATACAGTTACAAATTGTGACACGTAAATCAGCATCCGTGAGTGTGCCCACGTAAGTTTGTCACTCGACACTTATAAGAGGACGAAATGAGGCGACGAATTCTGTACTTCATTACACGAAAACTCCAAAAACTTTTCTTCCCCAAAACTTAACCTATTTAACTAATTTTTTCATTAAACATTAAAGAAAGGCTTTGGCCGTGTTCCTATGTTTTCCTTTTTTTTAATAATCTAGTCAAATTTGTTTTCTGGATGTATGAACACGGCGGAAAATCTGGCATTTTTTTTAGGTTTTTAAGGTTAATATCTCTTTTGAGAATCAATTTATCGTAAAAAGGAAAACATAGGAACATATCAATAGTAGCCATAGAATTTTGGACAAAAAATTATTGCTCTACTGGCATTATCCAGGGAGGAAACAGGGGACTACGTTTGTATGGAAAAACTGCCCTCCTGTTTCCTCTTAATAGCATTAAAAGAAGTTTATGTATAGTTAATTTCTGGAGAAATTACGCGTGCGCAAAATACAACTTTCCGCACGATATACAGCTACGAAAAGTACCACTTTTTGAGCAAGTGTATTAAAATAGTACATTACACAACTAGGGTGGTAAAACAAAGAAAGCCCGAGATCACATATGTTTGCGGCCCGAGCTGCAAGCGAGGCACGTCAATATGCGATCGAGGGCTTTCTTTATTACCTCCCGTGTTGTGTACATCATTTTATGTCACTTACACTTGGGCAGAAAGCGGCTTTTTCCGTACGCGCAGCGTGCGGAAAAAGTCACTTTATGGCCAGGTGTGGCATAAATGTCATTTCCACTCGTCCCGAGTTCCCCATACTTTCCGCACTTATATCAAAAAGTACTATTTCCAAACACACATGTGAGGTACGAGCAACATCCGCCATACTGTATCATGTGCTGTAATCTTGGGATCAGCGTAACGGCCACGACTGTGTGACAAGCGGAGCGGTGAGCGATTTATTGCTTCACTAGTGTTTCTCTGCCTCTTCGCCCACGTAGGCTTGTTAATTGAGTTATTCTTCTAAAATATATCATGATTCGACTGTTCACTCATTAGGGTGGTCCAAAAAAATAAATTCCTTCTCCACAAGGCTGTCTTCATTTATCATCAGCATCATCATCATCAGCCTTTGCGTCTATTACAGACGATTCATGGTGCAATGTTAAAGAGACATCGCTTTTGGTCGCTAAATAAACCGATGCGAGAGCGACATGTCCTACCACAGGCCTGACAAGAGAAGTTTGCAACATATGGTGCTGAGTCGCTTTGGTGTCGTCTTTGTCTCTTGTCAGTGAGTGCAGAGAGTATCATCAGCATACGTGTGCTAACTCGGGTACGTTTTAGGGATTTGATATCGATTAATAAAATATCGATATATGAGTTAATGGGTTTTTATGCACGTATACGCATTACAAAACCTGTACTACTATAAAGAGGTTCAATATTACGTCAATTATGATGCCCAAAGCAAAAACACATGAATATTGTCATGGTTTAGTGAATATCCTAATCCTGATATACAAATACGTGAAGCAAAGTTAACTGGCTCTGAGTGATTTTCTTAATTTGTTTATTGTAATTATTCTAAAATTTACATAGAATGAATGATATTCATTTTTGTGGAATAACATCTTGATATTCTTGATCTTGACAGTAACATCGATATATTGCTTTAATATTTTTTTTTAAATAACCGACTTTCAATGAACCTAGCTTATAAGATGCACGAGTGACTATGAACAATACCCAAATCGCCGTATATGTGCCTATAATATTCGAAGAGTTCCCTCGATTTCCAAGATCCCATCATAAGATCTTGGTTGGGTGAGACCACTCTGGAAGATCAATCCCTATCAAACAAAAAACTATTTTCCAAATCGGTCCAGGCGTCTTCGAGTACACGCGTTACTGACGTAAAAAATGAAAACCGTCCTTTTTTGTGGAAGTCGGTTAATAACGGACTTCAAATGAAGAGATTTGATAAGAAATGCAAAATTCACTATGAAAAATACCCAAACCGCTATATGTGTGCTTATAATATTCGATTTCTCCAAGATCCCATTATTAGATCCTGATGTTGTTGCAATGGGACCACCTCAAAGGTATACCCTATCAAATAAAAAATAATTTCCCTAATCGGTACAGCCGTCTTCGAGTAATCGCGTAACAAACATAAAAAAAGTGATTGTCGTCACACGAAATGTATTAGGAAATCGCTCGCCGCGGCACAGTCTACGTCGAGCTGGAAAGCCGCGATACGAGCGAGCTGAATATTTTATATCGAAACCAGCATCAACACAGATGTCGGTCTACACGGGTGTGTAAATATACCTGGCTACATAACAAAGGCTGGCTGAAAACCGCGCGGCGAATAAATTTACATAGTTGGTGCTGACGTTTAGTGGATTTTTAGGTATATTTAGTTGGTACCACGTAAATGGACAGACCAGAGCAAGGCCGTAACTAAGTGCTCGGTTTACAAATGTACCCGGAAAGCTGCAGTCCGCTACCAGTGGCGCCGTATTACCAAGATCATCACTCATCGTGATTCACAATGATGACCACGACCACTCTGGCAAGAGTGTACAGACTAAGAAGAAGACCACGTAATCACATGCCGAATCATTTACAACGGTTATTATTATAACTAAATGGGACTTAATTGTGTAAAAACATTATACAGGTTGAAATTTGTTGATCGTCCGCATTTTTCCTAGGCATTAGGTATCAATAAAATATGCCATTTCTGAAATAAAAATGTACATAAATTTTTCACCATAAAATGCGCTGTACGAAAATAGTACATTACACAACTAGGGTGGTAATACAAAGAAAAGCCGAGATCGCAGATGTTTGCGGCCCGAGCTGTAAGCGAGGGACGTAAATATGCGACCGAGGGCTTTCTTTATTGCCTCCCGTATTGTGTACATAATTTTATGTCTACACTTGGCCAGAAAGCGTCTTTTTCCGTACGCTGCGTGCGGAAAAAGCCACTTTATGGCCTGGTGTGGCATGAAAAAATTTGCGATATCTCACTCCGTTAGCGTCATTATTTTTCATGGGTTTTTACGAGTTCGATCTAAACCTGAAATTGGTTTTACTTTCAGTGTTATTTTTGCAGATAATATCTCAAATTAATTAAAGATCAAAACGGGATACAATTATTTCATAACCCTGGAGTATTTTAGAAAATATGTCGGTATTTCACCCACCCAAATTCATCGTTCGCGAGTGTAAGACAATATGTCTGCGTCTAATTCACGAGTCTCCATACATTCAGTATAAAAACAGCGAAGCGGTAATTAGGTGACCGCAGACATACTTCTGAAGAATGGCCGAAATATGAAATGAAATGACAATAAGAATAAGTTCCATAAAATTTCTCTATTGTATATTCCGGTACCGAAAAAAATTGTTAACAAAACCTATTTATAGGGTCCTTAAAAGGACCTTATCACGCACACAGAACACAGATTATTTATCATCACAGATTTCGGTCGTTTTGTTTATTGTTTATTTATTGCAACCATGGTATTACAAGATGTTATAGTATTACATTACAGGTACATCATGGACCCTGTTAGGGCTTAGCAAATTAAATTAAAATTTAAGATAAATAAGTAGTTATGATATTCTAGGTTACTACGTACATAAAATTGGCTTCCTATTTCAAATTTATATAAAGCAATAGGTTAAAGGCTCAGCCACACCGGCTGCGTGTGCACGCACTTTACGCTGCAGCTCCTTGACTTTGAGCGTGACTAGCCGCCATTTGGAAAAACAATCACACTATACAACGCGTACGCCACCGCACGCAGACGTGTACGCAGCCGGTGTGGCTCGGCCGTAATCTGTTACTCAATATCATTATTATCTCAAAATGAGTATATTTGTATGAAAACACGCTTGCAACTCGCTCGTAAATCGCAGTGTGATAACGTGATAAGGCACCAGTGACGTGGCGTCCATAGAACCCGATTCCCACCAGCTTGCCTATTTTAAAGCATATCTACTACTCCTGAAGTAAAAGTAATCCAAATGTACTCCGGCTTCCACCAACAAGATGGACAGATGATCTGGTTAAGGCTGCTGGCTCACGGTGGATGCAGGTTGCTTCCAACCGAATTAAGTGGAAATCTATGAGGGAGGCCTATGTCCAGCAGTGGACGTCCTATGGCAGAAATGATGATGATGATGACTCCGGCTTTACTAGAACATATTTGGCGCCATGCCACTATAAGGCACTAACCGAAACAAAACGGTATGAAGTCATAACATTCTAAAACAATCGACTATACAGTCTCTGGCCTGTGTTATAATAGCGACCACATTGAGGATGAAATTGTGAATAGCCACCTGGCAGCCGAATCAACGGCCAAATGCCTACCTCGAGTAATTAGATTCCAAACGAGATTCTGGCCTAAATGTGTTGACACTCTGCCGATACGCGGCCAAAATGAGGTTGACTGTACGTTCCGACGTATTCGGTGCAGCATAGCACACTCAGCGATGTACAGTTGAAGTCATAAATACACGTTATACGTTTGGCTTAGTGGGAGTGACACTGCCTATGAAGCGAGAGGTCCCGGGATCAAATTCTGGTAAGGGTAAATATTTGTGTGATGAACACGAATATTTGTTCTGAGTCATGGACTTTTTCTATCTATTTATGTAGGTATGTATTTATCTATATAAGTATAATTATACTGTATCTTCGTTAGTACTCACACAACAAGCATTGCTTAGTTTGGGACTCGGTTGATTTGTGTAAGACTGCACGCCGACTGCGCAGTTGTGATGCAGTTCCCATACAAATCGTAGGGAGTTGCAGTTGGGTTGCAGTCCGTCTGTATCGGCCCTAAGATTGTCCCTTAATATTTATTTATTATTTTTAAATATCCACACGTTGCGACTTATACTCCGAGGTCAATTCAATTCCAAAATGGGTTGCCAGTAAAATATTATTATTTGGGGGCACGGTAGAGGCCAAGACGAGACAAAGGAAGCGCGGAGCATTACCTACCTTTTCGCGATCACTCCGACCTTGCTCGGGCTCAGCTAAGTTTCTTGCCGGAGTCTTCTTAGCTGGACTAGGTTTAGCGAACCGGCGACTAAACCTTCCCGCTGGTCCACTGCTCACTTTAAGTAATCAGCGTAACTTCAAGGTGGCCCTGGCTTAGCGACCTGGTTCGATCCCAGGCGCCCCCGACCCCCACCTAGTCCGACCCACTCAAGGTGGTCCGGCCAGCAGCCTGGTTCGACCCCAGGCAACGCCACGGCCCCCACCTCGTCGTATTTTTGCTACAGTCACTTGCAAACTTACTTAACTTGCAAGTCTTACACATGCAAGTTTGTCCAGCTTAAAAAAAAAAAAAACCTTTATGCCACACCTGGCCGGCCATAAAGTGACTTTTTCCGCATGCTGCGCGTACGGAAAAAGCCGCTTTCTGACCAATTGTAGACATAAAATTATGTACACAACACGGGAGGTAATAAAGAAAGCCCTCGATCGCATATTTACGTCCCTCGCTTGCAGCTCGGGCCGCAAACTTCTGCGATCTCGGTCTTTCTTTGTATTACCACCCTAGTTATGTAATGTACTATTTCTCAAAGCGTTCCGTCTATTTTTGTAGCCTTATAGAGTCGGTCTAGTCTAGACAGTGCTAGAAACTTGAAATTCTCAGGAAATTATGTCAATAGAGTACCTATCTATTAAACATGCCAAAGTTTCAAGTCAAGTGTAAGCTCCTAACCACTGAAATATATCGAGTTAGGAGGAAAAAGTATTACCTCGCGTGCTAAAAAGAACCTACTTTAGACGCCGTCAACTTCAGTTTCCGTCAATATTATTATCACATTTAAAAATCTGATAATGATGATATTAAACGGAGAGCTAGCGACCAAATCGGTCATGTGGCTTCAGCTGTATTGAAACTCCGTTAGCTACTTCCCTGAACAACCTTTTCCTACAATCTTCGTGCTGGCAGGCCGCGGGCGGTGGGTGCGGGGGTAGTGGGGTGGGGAAAAAGAAGAAAAAAAATGTGGGCTCAGCAACTTTAATTTTTTTTTCAAACAGTTGCTCTGTACTCCCGTGCACCCAAAAAAAAATTTAAATCGGGAGAATTGAAACGGGTGGTGGGAAGGGGTTGCCAGCGTTAATTAAAAGTACCAAAATAATAATAATTTTCATGTGGGCTCAGCTGTATTGGCTTTTTTTCGGACGAGAGGTTAATCAATATGTAAGCCCCAAAAAAATAGCCATGCAAAAATATCGGTGGGAAGGTACAGAGCAACTGTTTGAAAAAAAAAGTAAAGTCGCTGCACCCACATTTTTTTTCTTTTTTTTCCCCACCCCACTACACCCGCACCCACCGCCCGCGGCCTGCCAGCACGAAGATTATAGGAAAAGTTTGTTCAGGGAAGTAGCTAACGGAGTTTCATTTCAATACAGCTGAAGCCACATGACCGATTTGGTCGCTAGCTCTTATACTATATAATTAATTGATCAAATACCACCAAATGATATGGAAAATTTATGTTTTCCATCACTTAATTGGGTATATTGCAGAAAAAATTTACTCCTTAACATTCGAAGCAACGGAGAGTTTTGAGCGTATCTAGTATGAACCTTGGGTATGCTAAATAGGCATCGTTCTGAGTGACGAGTTCTTATTTTCGGTACGAAAAATCCAATCTCTGCGAGGAGCGCGGTACTGTCAATGCGACCAGACAGAATATCGTGTAATATAGAAATGTCAAGCAGAAGACGTCGATCCTCCAGACTCAGCAAGTGGTGACGTTTACATCTCAAATTGTAGGTAGCGTCCCATTTTTTGGCACGATAATTCAAATGACGCACAAAAGAACGTTGAATTTTTTCAATATTTTTTTTGTGCGTTATGTACTGGGGTGACTAGATGCAGCTAGCATATTCAAGTATGCTTCTGACATACGCAAAATATACAACCTTAATGCAAGAGGCATCCTGAAATTCACCACAAATATAATGTATGGAATCATAACGCCAAACAAAAATGAAGTTGAAATTTGCCCATAACGCCCACTTCTTAAAATCAATACGTCGTATGTATCAATGGGGCTGATAGCCAGCTTAATGTTTGCTATGTTTGATTCTAGTCATTTATGACAAATATTAATTAGGTTGTCTGAAAGAGATCACCACAGCGATAAGACCGCCTATTATTTACCACTTTTTTTTACTGGCTTTCAAAAGAAGGACGGTTCTCTATTCGTCTTTTAGGGTTCCGTAGCCAAAATGGCTAAAAAGGAACCCTTATAGTTTCGTCATGTCCGTCCGTCCGTCCGTCCGTCCGTCCGTCCGTCCGTATGTCACAGGCATTTTACTCAAAAACTACAAGACGTATACTGATGAAATTTGGAACATAGATGTCTTGTAGATGCCGCTACTAAGTTTGCTAGTTAAATAATAAAAATAAAAAAATCTAGGGGGGGCACTCCATACATGTAACAGAAGCTAAAAAATTTTTTTTTCAGCAAACTTCAACGTGATGTACATAATTCGATATTTCTTTTAAAAACATTAGAAGGTTTTTTGTACTTTTTTTGATTAAGTGAATACTTTCGAAAATAATCGCCCCTAAAGTTGCATAA
This sequence comes from Eudemis profundana, assembly GCA_947034925.1. Taxonomy (NCBI): domain Eukaryota; kingdom Metazoa; phylum Arthropoda; class Insecta; order Lepidoptera; family Tortricidae; genus Eudemis; species Eudemis profundana. The sequence goes on along the minus strand of OX344817.1, from coordinate 2,536,778 downwards.
ATTGTGGTCCCCCCCCCCCCTTTTACTTTTAAACCGTAAATCCAAAAAATATGAAAAAAATCAGGAAGGTAACGCTTAATAAATACATTCAACGAAAATTATTTTGAATAGTATCGAATAAACCGTTTTGAAGTTATTGCCGTAAAACTTCTCGACCAAAAGGTATTAAGTGCCATCGAATTACACGGCATTTAAGACCTTTTGCCAGTTGTTTATTTTTAGCTTTATTTTTATCTGTAGCACATTTCCTTATAGATACGGCTATGGAACCCTACACTGAGCATGGTCCGACATGCTCTTGACCAGTTATTTTGTGTTTGTTCACCGATTACTTGAAGACGGCAGAACCGATTTCAAAAATTCTTTATTTGTTTCAAAGGGTATATTTTAGAGATGGTTCCATGCAACCAACTCAGGATCTGATGATGGGATCTTAGAGAAATCGAGGGAACTCTTCAAATATTATATACACATATAGCGATTTTTTTTATAAGTTTACATTGCAGTTTATCTTTTGGTGTGCAATAAAGTATCACTGTATTGTATTGTATTATTATCAGAGCTCGGAATAGGCTGTGCCTATTTACCTAAACTTCGTGGGAGGACGTAACTAAGAGTGGCTACAACCACCAAAAATAATTATTTATTTTTATTGAACGCGGGATTTCCTGGGATTAATAAGAATACATACTGTACATAAATTCGCACTCGGGGGCAAATTATTAATGAAATTCAAGATATATTGAGAACTCAAAAATTGACTTCATTAAAAATTTCTGCATTAGACAATTGTATTTCATTAATAATTTAACCCTGAGCGTGAATTTATATGGATAGTGTATTATTATTAAACCAGGGAAATCCCGGCTTCAATAAAAATAATTAATTATTTTTGGTGGTTGTAACCAGTTTAGGTAAATAGGCACGGGCTATTCCGAGCTCTGATTATTATTAAGTTTAAGAAGACGCAATTTCAAAAAGGTTGCATATAGTTTAAAAAACAAAAAATTGTGATCGGTTACAAACCAACTGACGTGACAAATTCATTTGATGCTACAGTTTTTTTCTTCTAGACTAGCTTCGCCCTTTTGGTACGTATTCGTGGTGCCGGGGAGCGTCAGTTACGCTTCCATACTTCTTATTATATTTCGATGTTGGTAACTCTTCCTTACCACGGTAATAGCGAGTAATAATGCCGTTTTTCCCGGCGTGTGATTTGCGGAACGGGAGTCCCGGGAGTCTTGTTAGTGGTTTACGGGCACAATGGACACGTGCCGCACCGCGTGACGGCCGGCGCAGCCTATTCAATCCGCACGTTAACGCTGTAGGGAGATGTAATAACGCAGCTTATGATGTAACTGTGTTGTGTGTTCACTACACAGTGACACTTCGCATAGTGACTGCAATACGCTACATCTCAAAAAAAAATATTTTTTAGTTATTGTTGATTACTATCACTTACTAAATACGTGACAAAAAAAACGAAAAAAAAAATCTTTGAGATATGGCCGTATTGCAGTCACTAGGCGAGTCTTAACAGCAAAAATACTATCAATATACGATGCATTTTTAGACTATGTAACAGATTTTTAGATTTGTTACTTTATTTCTATGTTTGTAAAAGAAACACATATAAAATATAGACAATTTAGAAAACGGGATTGTACCAATAAGAAGGTATAGTCTATACACGCGTGTAACATTTTTCCCTTGGCGTTTGATGCCTAAAGTGTAATTTACTGATTAAAAACATAATTTTTCCATTTATTTGGTGGTATTTGAACAATGAGGGTGTTTAAAAATCATAAATCCACCAGGTGGCAGCAGGGTGGCGAATGGTCTTTTTGACAGTAGGTGTCAAAATCCACCAATCACATCACCTGATTTTGACATCTACTGCCAAATAGACCATTCGCCACCCTGCTGCCACCTGGTGGATTTATGATTTTTAAACACCCTCATTAATTATACCATTATTATCAGATTTTCTAATCTGCTAATAATATTGACTTCAACTGAAGTAAACAGCGCGCAAAATAGGTCGCCGCCACTTCTTTTTAGCACGCGACGTACATACACTTTTTCGTTCTACCTCGATTTTTTTCTGTGGTCATTCATTACTCTTTCTAATGTTTATGTCACAGCCAACTGGTTAAATTAACCATTTGATTAACTGCCTAGCATTTTCAATAAATTATAGTCTGCTCTGAGGGACACAACTAAAAAACTAGTTGATAGTACAGTTTTTCTAGGTATAACATTGGATCATAAACTCCAGTGGGGTCCCCATATTGCTATTCTCTCGAATAGACTTAGTTCTGCAGCTTTTGCAGTCAACAAGATCCGACAATTAACAGACATCAAAACAGCTCGATTAGTATATTTTAGTTACTTCCACAGTATTATGTCGTATGGTATTCTACTGTGGGGCAGTGCTAGCGCTTCAGAGCTTAATACTATATTTGTTCTGCAGAAGAGGGCTATTCGAGCGATATATAAGATGAACTATCGAGACTCACTTAGAGATAAGTTTAAGGACATTAATGTAATGACATTGCATTGTCAATACATCTATGAGAATATTATGTATGTACATAAGAATATCATGAATTTTAAGAAGAATTATGACATACATAATATTAATACTTGAAATAAACTTAAGCTCGCAGTGCCCACCACTCGGCTCCATAAAATAAAAACATCATTCATGGGTAATTGTGTAAGGTTTTATAATAAACTGCCAAGAAACATAACTGAATTATCTATTAGCAAATTCAAGAATTGTGTAAAGCGTAAACTCATGTCCAAAGCTTATTACAGCACACAAGAATACATGAATGATGAAGCACCTTGGGATTAACTGCAACTGGAAATAACTACATTTTAATATAATGTCTCTTTCGTTGATTTTTTTCTGTTTTTGAACTTGTCAACTGTTTTGACACTTAGAGACCATATACATCTCTAAGAAACAACTGTATCCATTTTGTTTTAATTTAGTTTTTAAGTTATATCGTGTGAGTTGCAGAATATTTTTATTTCTGTAATATATTTAGTATAAACATTCCTATTTTATATTTTGACGTTTGGAGGTCCTTTACACCTCCAAAACTTAATATTTTGACAACGGAGACTCTTTACATCTCCATGAATTTTTATTATCAATTTATTTTCTATTATTTTAATTGTCTTGTTTTGACGCCTAGAGACCTTTTACATCTCTGAAAATGTAGTTATAAGTTTATTATAACGTATTAATGAAATCGAATGTAATAATGTCATACCTGTTGTTAAAAAAGAGAAACTGGTGAGTTTCTTCCGGCGCTTCTTCTCACCAGAAGGTCACTACCCGAAGCGCCAAAAGAAAAGAAAAGAAATGAAATAATACATACATATTTAGACTCAGACTTGTAAAAGAGCCCTTGAGGGCCTACTTGCAAAAATAAACTATTTTATTTTTTTATTTTTTTTATTTTTTATAAACCTTACCTAAAATAAGGAGTGTGTTTAATGAAAAGGCCAGGCAGCAAACAGCTAATTAAGCTAGTTGGCGGCGACATTTATACTATACAACGCCCTGGCATTGAAGAAGTAAACCGGCTAAGCTATCTGGGTGATATCGCGGGGGGGCGAATTTCGAATAAGGATGGGATAAGTCGATAAAATTTGACGTAATTCTACGGTTTAGTACTGTGTTAAAATAAAGAGGCCTTTTTATACTTTGATGGCAAATATTTCGTATGTGATAGTCGCAGTGAAGACGTTTTCTGTGTTAAGGGAAAAATTAATTTACGTTTTCGTATTATTGGTTATAAAATACAAAAGGGTATATTTGTAGCGATCCTATGAATTGCTGGGTTATTCTTCAGAAATATGTCTGCGACTTATTCCTCTGTCTCCATACATCTAGTATGAAAAAGGGCCAGAGGAATAAGGTGACCGCAGACATATTTCTGAAGAATAACCCCTATTTTTTTATGCCTCGTCTAAATATTACTTTATAATACCTACTATTTTAAATTATTATACTATACATATTTCGTGAGAAACTGACATATTTCATAATTTGGTTCTTTTTAGTTTAGTATTTACTAAGCAAATATAGTCGGACTACGCTAAGTTTGCAGAGGTCGAAAAAGGATTTATTAAAAAAGAAAAAAATATATATATATATTTATATATATATGGCAACATGCGAAAAATACAGCAAGAGGATTATTTAATTGAGGTGTTTTTCTATTGCCGCTATTACAACAAATAATAAAAACAAAATAAAGTTAAAAATAAAAGGGGTCACAATACAATACAATACAATATACTTTATTGTGCACCAAAACAAAAGATTACAGAAACTTAAATCTAAAACAGCATAAATGGTAAACAACAGGCGGTCTTATCGCTAATAAGCGATCTCTTCCAGACAACCTTAGGGTAGTAGAGTTACAATAATAAAGTTAACTAAAACAAATGAGCAATAAACGACTTACGAGTATACTGTCGATCACAGAAATATAGTAAAAAACCCTTGCTCAAATATAATTACCCGAAGCGTCAAAAGAAAAGAAGAGAAAATAATAGAATCAGACATGTAAAAGAGCCCTCGAAGGCAGCCTACTTGCAGAAATAAATTATTATTTTTTATTTATTGCCGACCGCTTTAGCTTAGTTGGTAGTGACCCTGCCTACGAAGCTGGAGGTCCTGGGTTCGAACCCCGGTAAGGGCATGTATTTGTGTGATGAGCACGAATATTTGTTCCTGAGTCATGGATGTTTTCTATGTATTTAAGTATTTGTATCTATTAAATATATCGTCGTCTAGTATCCATAACACAAGCCTTATTGAGCTTACTATGGGGCTAGTTCGATTTGTGTAAGATTGTCCCCTAATATTTATTTATTTATTTTTATGCCACACTTGGCCATAAAGTGCCTTTTTCCGCACGCTGCGCGTACGGAAAAAGCCGCTTTCTGGCCAAATGTAGACATAAAATGCTGTACACAACACGGGAGGTAATAAAGAAAACTTTGTATTACCACCCTAGTTGTATAATATACTATTATTTTTTTTATGGAAAATTTATGTTTTCCATCACTAAATTACACTTTTAGCGTCAAACGCCAAGCAAAAAACCTTAAAAAATTAAAATAAAATAATTTATTTCTGCAAGTAGGCTCAAGGGCTCTTTTACATGTCTTACATTATTTTGTCTTCTTTTCTTTTCTTTTGGCGCTTCGGATAATGACCTCCTGGTGAGAAGAAGCTCTTTTACATGTCTTACATTCTTTTGTCTTCTTTTCTTTTCTTTTGGCGCTTCGGATAATGACCTTCTGGTGAGAAGTAACTTTAAAGTGAGTGCAATTTATCGCCAATAAACGCGTGTTTGGCGAGTTAAAAAAAAAAAGCGCCGGAAGAAACTCACCAGTTTCTCTTTTCATCATTTAACACACACTTGTTTGCCAAACAAATCGACGACTATGCCATAGTGCCCTATCTCGACATATTTCTGTGTTGCCGATAGTCTGGTACAGTTTTCTAATATCGATAAGAGTGCCCTCTCCCTCGGCAATCTGATCTTTATTTAATTACAGCCGTGCTAATTTCGTTAATTTTTACGCACGACGCGCGTCTGTGTGACTGAACGCCATACTCACGCATGTTCAAATCCTTGCCTGTGGTGCGTCCGTACACAGCGCGCACACATGCGCGCTCCCGATGTACCTTTTGTAGAAAAAAAACTACCGTATACCGTGCCTAAGTTGTTTGCATCGACTTAGATACAGGCTTATGCTAAGACTGTCATCTCCAAAATTGGACACCTAGGTCAAAAAGCGCAAATCCCCGGATTTTGGAGCTCGAAACCCGAACACGTCAACACAGCAGCAACGCAGTTTTTCTTTCGCCCGGGGGAGGGGGGGGTGCATTAGCTCTCGCGGTGCTGCGAGTAGCAAACCCGGACTAATGAAACCCCGCCCGGACATTCCCCAGACGCTCACTAAACTAGAACAAATCCGGGGAAACCCGGGAGGATGGCAGCCTACATCGTTTGCCAAGGCCGTAGACATTGCTACGCTTTAAAGAGTACTACGCCATAGACAGTGCTACGCTTTAGATTGTGCTACGCTTTAGAATGTGCTACGCCGCAGACAGTGCTACGCTTTAAACAGTACTACGCCGCAGACAGCGCTACGCTTTAGACAATGCTACGTCGTAGACAGCGCTACGCTTTCGACTGTGCTACGATGTAGACAATCATCATCATAATTTCAGCCAAAAGACGTCCACTGCTGGACATAGGCTTTCTCCAAGGATCTCCATGATTGTCGGCTTTGTGCTGCTATTACTAGCGGCTTCCCGCGGTTTTCACCAGATCATGGGTCCACCGTGTGGGCCAACACTTCGTCTTCGAGTATGTGGTCGCCACTCGAGACTTATAACCCCAACGGCCATCAGTTCTGTAAGCAATATGCCCTGCCCATTGCCACTTAAGGTTTTCAACCCATAGACAATGCTAAGACATAATTAGGTAGTGCTACGCCGTAGACAGAGCTACGCGTTTTAACAGTACTACGGTGTAGACAGTGCTACGCTATAGATAGTGATACGCTTTGGTTAGACAGTGATACGCTTTTGATTGTGCTACGCCATAGACAGTGCTACGCATTTTAAAAGTACTACGCTGTAGACAGTGCTACGCTTTAGATTGCGCTACGCCGTAGACAATGCTACGCTTTTTAACAGTACTACCACAGAATATAAATAGAGCAGTATGGAAGCTACGCTAACTTTTTGAAATAAATACCTACGCTCCATTAGAGCGTTAGGGTTGTTTAAAATGAAAAGATCGCGGGCTGTCTGGGCGCGCGCACGTAACAAACGCAAAGCGCGGCCACTCGCCTCCATGCTGCACTCGCGACTGACGGCACCGCGAGATTCCCTTAGGGGCCTTGTAAAAGCGCGCGTCTATGTGTGCGTGCGTTTCGATCGTTTTGTTTGTAGCTTCCTTACTGTTTTAGCTTATATATATTCTGTGGTACTACGCTGTAAATAGTTCCACGCTTTAGACAGTGCTACGCCGTAGACAATGCTAAGACGTAGGTAGTGCTACGCGCCATAGATATCGCTACGCCGTAGAGATCGCCACGCGACGTACAGTCTATACGAAGTTACATTCGGATGGGGTGCCCGACCGAAACTACTTTTTACGGCCAAATCCGGAACCGAATTTCGGCTATTCAGCTAGGGAATGCAACTCGATTATTTTTTGTATGGAAAAAAATCGGTTTCAGTTAAAACTCGAGTTTTTTTCCATACTAAAAATAGCCGATTTCAATCCCTAGTTTCAGCCGCAACCTAAACTTCCATAAAGGTCACAGCGTGGGATCGGTTTCAGCCGTAGTTTCGACTGGATATCAGGTGAAACCGAATAAGGCATCCTATTATTAATACTTTATATGAAAGAAACATGATCTTCCTTTATTCGTTTTTAATGCGTGTAAATTACACCACATTTTTATGTTACATATACAGCGTGTAAGTCTTATACGGGCGAACAATTAAACCAGATATAGCGTTTAGTAGTGTTAGGGTATCATTTAATCGATCAGCAAAATATTCATATTTTGGTCAGCAGAAATATGTATTTGGTCAGCCAAAATAGCTAGTTGGTAAGCAACTTATGGTAAGCAAACATTTATAAATCAGGCTGCAATTAATGATATACTGATCTGCTCTAAATTATTTTGGTCAGCAAATTAAATATTTGAGCTGCATTAAGCGATCTACGGTAAATCAAATTTTGGTAAGCAATCAGAAGGTAAGCAAAATATTTCATTTTGTTCATCAAAAAAAAGGGGGCAATAAAACCTAACTGGGCGCAACTATTCTGCCGCCAATCGTGTGCGCATTTTGTCATTCGGTAATTGTCAGCTGTCAAGTAGCAGGTTTCACTGTGATATATACAGGGTGTCACTGTGATATATACAGGGTGTCACTGTGTTATATACAGGCTGTAACTGTGATAGATACAGGATGTAACTGTGATATATACTGGGTGTCACTGTGATAGATACAGAGTGATACTGTGATATATACAGGGTGTCACTGTGATAGATACAGGACAGGATGTCACTGTGATATATACAGGGTGTCACTGTGATATATACATAGTGTCACTGTGTTATATACAGGGTGTCACTGTAATGTATACAGGGTGTCACTGTGATGGGCTCATATAAAATTGGTATTTCGATTTTTTATACATCTCATAATGTTTAGAAGTTATATTATTTATTCACAACGTGTATCGTTTCGTTTTTAGGGTCAGCAAAAAAAATAACCCTAACCTACCTATTTTTGAGAGCCGTTTCGTTTTTAGGGTCATCAAAAAGAAACTAACCCTAACCTACCTATTTTTGGGAGCCGTTTCGTTTTTAGGGTCATCAAAAAAAATAACCCTAACCTACCTATTTTTGGGAGCCGTTTCGTTTTAAGGTCATCAAAAAAAAATAACCCTAACCTACCTATTTTTGGGAGCTGTTTCGTTTTTAGAGTGACACCCTGTATACATTACAGTGACACCCTGTATATAACACAGTGACACCCTGTATATATCACAGTGACATCCTGTATCTATCACAGTGACACCCTGTATATAACATAGTGACACCCTGTATATATCACAGTGACACCCAGTATATATCACAGTGACACCCTGTATATTTCAATTAAACTGCTTACAGACATGTTTTCTCTGCTGACAGTGACATCCTGTATCTATCACAGTGACACCCTGTATATAACACAATGGCACCCTGTATATATCACAATGACATTCTGTATATATCACAGTAACATCCTGTATACATTACAGTGACACCCTGTATACATATAACACAGTGACACCCTGTATATATCACAGTGACATCCTGTATCTATCACAGTGACACCCTTTATACATTACAGTGACACCCTGTATATAACACAGTGACACCCTGTATATATTACAGTGACATCCTGTATCTATCACAGTGACACCCTGTATATAACACAGTGACACCCTGTATATATCACAGTGACACCCAGTATATATCACAGTGACACCCTGTATATCTCAATTAAACTCTCTGCTGACCAATTGTAAAATCTTGCTACCCAAGTAATTATTTTGCAGCTCGACTGTTTATTAGGCAGCCAAATGATAAAAAAAGCAGATTAATATTGGTTAAAATGTTAACCGTTTTTAAACTGTTTGCTGAACAAGAGTTGCCGCCCGATTTTATTTATTGCCAGCCAAATCTTTGTATGCTGCCCAAATGATTTAACTGCTTATTTTTTTTTGCGGATCAATTTTAATAACGGCTGACCAAAAATTTACTTTCCGTAGTGTTATCATTAATTAATATGATTTTTTAAATTACACTTAATAGTGACCTCGTAATTAATTTTTGAAAATTTACCGAGCAGCAATGTACCGCATACATGCTTGTTATGACATTGCGAGATACGAGCTTTTTTAAAGTAACTGTCAACTAGCGTGTTTGTCAACTTGAATGTGTTGCGTTACATTGCGGCCCGAATTATTTTGTATGGTAAATATTTTCATTGTGGTTTTAAGCAATAGTTATCTAAATATGCTTCTTAGATCCTATGCTGACCACCGTTTCAATATTCGCCCGTATAAGACTTACACGTTGTATATAGATACAAGAAATCAAAGTACATAGAAATTATAAATGGCACTCACATCTCATGGACACAGGTGAGGTGAGTGCCATTTAATTTTTCTATGTACTTTGATTTCTTGTATCTATACAAGGTGTCTCGTGAGGAATCGAAAACATTTTAACCACGCATTTCTAAGGTCACTAGAAGTAAGAAATGTTATGTAACATAATGTCAAATTCGGCAAAAAAAAACACGAAATCTACAAAAACCAATAAAAAAAATACCATCGTAACAAGAAAAAAAATTTTTTGTTTGCCGATTTTGACATTATGTTACATAACATTTCTTACTCCTAATGACCTTAGGAATGCGTGGTTAAAATATTTTGGATTCCTCACGAGCACCTTGTATAATATGTAGCATCCTATTATTGTTTTTCTTGGGTATGGAACCCTAAAAAGGCAGGGGTAAGTAAACCTGCCTTTTGTAAACGGTGGAAAGGTCAGCCCTCGAAAGAAAGGGTAGCGTCAGTGTAATAAAATTATAGTGGCCGTTACTATCGATGTGCTTAATGGTAGACGGGGATTTATATTTCAACGACACGTTTAGCTTAAGGCCGGGTCACACCGGATGCGTGCGCGTCGCGTACGCGTTGCAGCTCCTTGACTTTGAGCCGCCATTTTGAACGCGTTACGCACAAAGTCAAGGAGCTGCTGCGTGCACGCAACGCACACGCAGCCGGTGTGCGTTGGCCTTTAGTGAGAGTGACACCGCCGACGAAGCTAGGGGCTATTCATTTATTACGTAAGACGATTTAGGGGAGGAGGGGAGTCAACCATGTCTTATTTTCTCTTACAGGGGGTTGGGAGTTTTGATCATTCTTACGTAAGATCATAAAAATGCGCAAAATAATCTTAACTTTTGAAAAAGCGCGCAAATCCGCGCAAGAGCGTAGGCGCGTGCTCGGTTGTGTATAGATATTTTACTAAAAAATATAAAAACTGGCCAAGAGCATGTCGGACCATGCTCAGTGTAGGGTTCCATAGCCGTAACTATAAGGTAAAAAATACGATATAAAAAAAGTACAAGAACAAAAGAGCGTATCTTCATAGCAATTACGTCCTTTTGTTGAGAAGCGCAGTTTATTGGCAATAACTCAAAAACGGTTAATTCAGTCTTGTTGAAAATAATTTTCGTTGAAAGTATTAATTAAGCGTTACCTTCGTGATTTTTTTCATATTTTTCGGACACACAGATTAGAAGATAGAGGGGGGGACACAATTTACACAACTTTCGGAGCAATTATTTCCAAATATATTCATTTAATCAAAAATATTACTTTGAAACCCTATAGTGTTTTTTAAAGAGCTGTTGAACCATGTACCACACGTTGATATTTGCTGAAAAAAATTTTTTAGCTTCTGTAACATGTATGGAGTGCCCCGCTTAAAAATATTTATTTTAATTATTTAACTACCAAACTAAGTAGCGGCTCATACAAGACACCTATATTCCAAATTTCATCAATTTCCACCGTGTAGTTTTTGAGTAAAATGCCTGTGACATACGGACAGACGGACAGACGGACGGACGGACATGACGAAACTATAAGGGTTCCATTTTTGCCATTTTGGCTACGGAACCCTAAAAACTATTAGTATCTGCAAATAAACGTCCCTACAAAAAAGATTCTGTGAAAAATTAAAACAGCCCAAACGTAAAATCATGTTTCCTTTAGATTCTTACGTAGTATATATTAAATAGGGGGGAAGGGGTCAGCTAATTCTTATTTTTTCTTACATAAGGGGGGAGAGGGTCAAAAACTGGCAAAAATCGTCTTACGTAATAAATGAATGCCCCCATAGAGGTCTCATACTTTCTGGCGGAGACATGTTATCTTACCGAAATCTACAAATTCTCATGTCTACAGATTCCCAATTCTACAGATTCTCATATCTACAGATTCCCAATTCTGCAAATTCCTATACTTACAGATTTTCAGCAGTGCAAATTCCCGATCGTACAGATTTCTCAGAATTACGATCTTTGAGAATAACCGAATGTTGCTCACCGTTCTCTCGCAGTAAAGACTATTCGTGCTACAGAAGTAAATATGCATTTTAGTCTTTGTTAAGAATGGGATTGAGTCGGATGAAAAAAAAACCTCATTGCTGACAATTTAAGGTCATTTATTATTTTTCAAAAAGTTTGTAATGGTCGCCTTAATTGGAATTAAAAATCTGTAGAATTGGGAATCTGTAGAATTGGGAATCTGTAGATTTGGAAATCTGTAGAACTGGGAATCTGTTGATTTGGTAATCTCTTGAATTGGAAATCTGTAGAATTGGAAATATGTAGAGTTGGGAATCTTTAGGACTGGGAATTCGTAGAATTGGGAATCTGTTGATTTGGAAATCTGTACATTTGGCAACCTATAGAAATAGGAATCTGTCATTGAAATCTGTAGATTTGGGAACAGACCCAGTCCCCTAAGCCTCTACAATTACATTTTTAGAGATGAAAATGGTTTCTAGGCGACTAAACAAGACAATTAAAATAATAGAAAATAAATAGACTAGTCAAATTAATGGAGATGTAAACAGTCTCAATCAACAGTCTATATGCTAACGTTTTAAAATGTCCTAATAATATTACCGTTTTAAAGAAACTAGTACATTACACAACTAGGGTGGTAAAACAATGAAAAGCCGAGATCGCAGATGTTTGCGATCGAGGGCTCTCTTTGTTACCTCCCGTGTTGTGTACATCATTTTATATCTACACTTGGCCAGAAAGTGGCAGTGGGTAAAAGCCACTTTATGGCCAGGTGTGGCATAAAAATACTTTATGACTTTCGATAACTATGACTTATATTATAACTTTATGGGATACAAGGCCCTTTGACGCGTCTAACTTTTATTTAATCTAGCACTCACGACAGCATTACTCGCGTGTTACGCGACCCTTTTGTGTATGAGTAGGGTTGTCACTCGCGGAGTACACTCAGGCACATATATCATTACAATATGACACTCAGACTTGACCTGGCTCACGAGATGACCAAATCAAGACATGTGGGATTTATTTATCTGGGGGCACGGCAGTGCCCCCGCCAAGTCGAGCAAAAAAAGGTACGGCCGTACCATCCTTTTCTCGAAGCCATTCAGGCTTATAATTCCCAGTTCTACAGATTTCCAAATCTACAGATTCCCAATTCTACATATTTCATATTCTACAGATTCCCGATTCTACAGATTTCCAATTCCAATTAAGGAGACCATTACAAACTTTTTGAAAAATAATAAATGACCTTAAATTGTCAGCAATGAGGTTTTTTTTTCATCCGACTCAATCCCATTCTTAACAAAGACTAAAATGCATTTCTACTTCTGTGGCATCAACAGTCTTTACTGCGAGAGAACGGTGAGCAACATTCGGTTATTCTCAAAGATCGTAATTCTGAAAAATCTGTACGATCGGGAATTTGCACTGCTAAAAATCTGTAAGTATAGGAATTTGTAGAATTGGGAATCTGTAGATATGAGAATCTGTAGAATTGGGAATCTGTAGACATGAGAGTTTGTAGATTTAGGAATCTGTAGATATGAGAATCTGTAGAATTGAGAATCTGTAGAATTGGGAATCTGTAGAATTGAGAATCTGTAGACATGAGACTCTGTAGAATTACAAATCTGTAGACGTGGGCCTAAAGGGAGGCTTGGAGCTTGTAGGCGCTCGCCAAGCCTCGACAAGCGCGTAAATGTGCGAGTCACGATGCCCACCACTGGGATAGCCTATCCTATTACTTTTATCAATGAACTATCTGTCCAATGTTTTCCTCTCCGCCGCGTGCTCACCCTAACCCTATCGGATGTGTCCCGTCCTGTAATCCGAGGCTGCTCATAATAAAATGCAAATTGGATGGGACGTAGCACTACCAAAACGTCTTATTGGTTACTTCAAGATGCCGGCGACTTCGTCTGCGAGTGCGAAATAGTTATACAAGGTGTTTCATTGAACGTAATACAACTTAAGCAATTCCGGCTCAGTTAACGACCGAGAACAAAATACTAGTAATTGATTTATTAAAATTCGTCATAATTAACTTATCCTACTTTGCTAGCAGAATTAAGAAATTACAATCTCGTAGTGTGGGCACCCCTCAGGACGTCACGCTTACGTGACCTGTTTTTTTGTTATGACCAATAACTTCAATAATGTGTCAGAATGCATGCAAAAAAGGTAAGTTTTCACTCCAAATTTAGATTCAAACTTTTTTCTTTTAACTCTAAGTAGGGTAATCACGATGAGACCAAAAAAACATGAATAATTAAAACAGTGATATTAATTAAGATGACTTTAAAAACACGAGACCTAGCACAGGGTTTTAGCACCAGGGAGAGGAGTTTAAAAAAACATGAGTTGTATGACGTTCAATGAAACACCCTGTATTACACAACTAGAGCAGTAATAGTACTTAGATTGTAAGTAATTTAAAAAATTAAACCGACTTCAAAGGTAGTAATTTTTAAACTTGCGAAGATGTTTGGATGTTTACGTATAGATTTTTGGAGGTTTGGATGTTTGTTACTAACTAAATAACGGGATAAAAACTGGCTGGATTGGGATGAAATTTGGTATGCAAGTAGAACAAGTCCTGAATTGAAACATAGGATACTTTATATTCCGGTAAAGAGCTCGCTTGGGGCATTAACGGGAATAACGCAGGCGAAGCCGCAGATGAATGCTAGTAGATGATATAATATTTATGCCACACCTGGCCACAAAGTGACTTTTTCCGCACGCTGCGCGTAGGGAAAAAGTCGCTTTCTGGCCAAGTGTAGACAAAATGATGTACACAGCACGGGAGGTAATAAAGAAAGCCCCCGATCGCATATTTACGTCCCTCGCTTGCAGCTCAGGCCGCAAACTTCTGCGATCTCGGGTTTTCTTTGTATTACCACCCTAGTTGTGTAATGTACTATAAACATCGAGATAATCATGTTTCTAGGCGATAAATAAATGAACTCTCAATAATAGAAATATTACTGAAAATAATCTCGAATATCATAAAAACACGGGAGGTAATAAAGAAAGCCCTCGATCGCATATTTACGTCCCTCGCTTGCAGCTCGGTCCGTAAACATCTGCGATCTCGGGCTTTCTTTGTATTACCAGTTACCACCCTAGTTGTGTAATATACTATAAACATCGAGGTAATCATGTTTCTAGGCGATAAATAAGAGTTTAATAAAAATATCTTCAGTGAACAGACATTTCATGACACCTTTTATAATCTTAGAGAAATCCTTGGTAGTTACGCCGTTATTGAACGGCGAATGGGAGGGTCATGTCATTCAGATAATCTGATTTACAGAGGGCCTTGTATAGTTTGAAATGTTTCCGAATCCTAGGTATATTGATATTACAATAATGGCGTACGAATTTTGGTGACTTATGATCGTAAAGTCTGAGCGCTTTATTACCCTACTGCGGCAAAGCCCAAAGGAGGGTTATGTGTTTGACCTGTATGTATGTATTGTTCGTTCCTATGTCCGCACGAAACTACTCAACGGCACACCCGATTTTGATGAGTGATATATCATTAAATTCGTCTTGATGGCGTCACTGGTTACGGAGTTCGTTAAAATAAACGAAATGGCGGGTTTTATGCAATTTAAAGTGCACCGCAGTGGGGATTTTTTAAGTAAAAATGTGTTTTTTTTCCATAAATGCATGTGTCCCAATATTTGACTTGACTTGTATGGCTATTTGACAACTTATTTCTGTGATAATTTATAGAAATTAACTCTCAATAATAGAAATATTACTGAAAAAATTCTCGAATATCATAAAAACTCACTGAGATACAACAATGATGTTAAAATCACATTTTTAGACTTTCTCAAAACATATCAAAAACACTTCACACTAAAGGCTATAACGTTAACACTTTGTTTGGGAACATCAAAAACCTTGGACTTTCCCACCCACATGGGTGCAAACCTTTGCAAGCTCATAAAAAAAGTGAAACATTTGGTATCAAACTCAAAACTTTAACATATTTTTCTACTCCTGTACTGTTATCTGTCTTTTACTTGGTCACGAACACTAATATAAGAACATACATAATATGAGTTCAGAGAAGTCTATACTCTATTCCCCATAACAGCAGTAGTGTCGTTATAGTCACTTTACGTTATTGCTAGCAGCCACAGATTTCTAAATCTAGATTAAACTTAGGTCAAGGATTAAGCGCTCAATTTTAACTTTACGGTAAAAATGCACAACTAGCAACTTAACAAACAATTAAATTCCTACGGTTTTTAAGAAAAACAAAACTTTCCGAATTAAGTTCATTGATGCCAACATAAAAAAGTATTTTTAATTTAAGTATATTTTAAATTTTAAAAAAAGTTTACCATAGACACATACTGTCAGTCAAACGTCATATTTGCCTTGTTTCCAGGTTATGATTAATTTTGTATTTTATAATTTAAAACCTAGTCGTAGAAAAAGTATTGTATGCAACGTTGTATAATTAAGTCAAAAAACGCTCATTGCGTCTGTATTTGCGATACTCGCCGCGTTCGCGGCTCGTATCGCAACTCACGCAATTCGCATTTTTTGAACCCACTTATACAATTGTTGCATAAAATACTATTATGCCACACCTGGCCATAAAGCCGCTTTCTGGCCAAGTGTAGACATAAAATCATGTTCACAACACGGGAGATAATAAAGAAAGCCCTCGATCGCACATTTACGTCCCTCGCTTTCAGTTCGGGCCGCAAACTTCTGCGATCTCGGCCTTTTTTTGTATAACCACCCTAGTTATGTAATGTACCATAACATATTTTCTTATTTTGCTAATTTTAACATGATTATATATTTCAAATTTAAAAACTTATATGTTTTTTCAAATTTAATCGATTATTTTTTCAAAAATCCTCAAATCCGATACAGAAATCGTAATTTCGGTATTGAGTCTCAATACCGAATCTCAATACCGGAATTGAGAATGATCCTGTATTGCATGCCCTACTAGCCAGTAACCACAGGGTATCCTTGTCCCCAGGTCTCAGCGTGGGTGACAGAGCTGGTGCTCTCGCAAGCCGCTGAGGATCGGAAGGCGGCGCTGGCCTGCGTGCTCCGCGTGGCCCTGACCTGCTGGAACATCGGCAACTTCAACGGCGCCATGGAGATCGTTGCTGGACTCAAGTAAGTAGAGAGATTCTAAGTCGTGAACATTGCTTCAGGGTTACACTTTGGGAAAGGGTTCCCCTTGTTTTGGCTTTTTTTTTCTCCCCATGTATTGTGTATCCAAATACACTTTCCACGTTGTCTGATTCTATTGACTGTTCATAATAATTATAAAAGAAAACTAACGTAAACTAACATAGTAGAACAGGTCGATTCACAAGAGCTGGCACGAATGGATTGAACGAGTGAATGTAATGTTTATGTTTGCGTCACAAAATTATTAAATACAGGTTGATTCAATAAGCGATAAAAGTGTTTTTAAACTAGCTCGTCGCATAAGTTCGTAACCCAGCCTGCATTGTGTGTTTTATGAATGAACAACAAAAAAATCTCTACCTCTGGGTGTATTTTCGCTGGCAAAATTTCTCTGGCAACCAATATTTAATAGATTCCTCCTCACTGGACTGGCATTCGTTGATTACTTGTTAGAACTTGAATGATTCTACATTGTAACCATAAGTCCAATTCTAATAAGGCAGAATCTTCTCAGTATTCGCCAATATGTCATGACAGCGAAATTACGTTTTTGAAAATACACCCACCTATACAATGGCATCCTTGTTTGCACACTGACGCCGTGAAGCGCGGAAATTGCATTGAATCTCTAAATTACGTATGAGTTTCAAATATTTTCGCCATGATTTCGTAGATTGCGGCGTCAGAGTGAAAACAGGGTATAAATTCAATAAAAACTCCATGATAGTAGAATATTTAATAGCGAACTGCCAAATTTACCTGCTGCCTTATTATCTTGTACCTGCTTAGTCTTAATAATGTGCAGATTTTATGTATTTTTTATTTTTTTCTTGATTAATGATTAATGCAGAAGTGTTATGTACTTGTTTACAAAATATTTGGATCTTGCCGTTTAAGAACGTCACTCAACAGTGACGAGTGACATTACTTTCGTTCAATCATTTCGTGCCAGCTCTTGTCAATCGACCTGTAAGTAGTCCTAGGGTAAAAGAGGAAAATCGCGGTTGAGAGATACCAGAGAAAGTGGCGAAAAACAAATAGTTATATTGACAAATAATCTGAAGGAAGATTATTTGTCAAAATAACTATTTGTTTCTAGCTAACTAGACTTTTAAGCTATTGTTTTTCTTAAAAACCGCGCTATTCTTGTTTATTTATTTAGGGGTCTCAAATCGGCTCTAAAGATATTAATGAAATTTTATATGTGAGGGTTTTCGCAATCGATCTAGCTTAGTGCTTTTTCTGGTTAAACGCATGTTTTCGAGTTTTCATATATTTTGATTGATCGTCTAAAGTAAACGCCATAATTAGGCGAACCAGTTTGACAGATAAAAATGTCGCCTGACTCACAGAAAATTAAATAGTCATAGTAAATATCGATAAAATATTATCGACAATAGTTTGCACGCATCAGGATCTGTCTAAAAATACAAAATAAATCCATGAAACGTGTAAATATTTTCAAGAATTTATTGTGTCCTCTTACTTTATTTAGAGTCTCTGCGGAAAGAGAATAGGCGTGGCGAAAAACGGAACTAACCTAACCAGTATGGCCACAGAACAGAAAATACGGTACATACGGTAGAAAAGCATTACAGCGCCCCCCAAAATTAATCCTATTCTCTTTCCGCACAGACTCTATTAGGTTATAAACTTATATATTAAGGCGAGGTGAGACCAGAATCGGGCACGGAAGCCTAGTTTCCAAATCATTTTTAGAGCACTTATTTGACTCTTAGGTCACTGTAAAACATATATAATATTATTCAGAACTGTATCTAGGGCTTGCTCTCACTTAGAACACGATAGCGAACACTTCGCTCGATAGAAAAGTAGCGCGAAAACACTATAAAATAAAGTATTTTTTTCATTTTTTTTCATTTTGTTCATCACCAGTTACCTTTTCTGACAAAATTAATACCTGACAATCATGATTTCACAGTCATGCAGGGCATCCTCTCATGTTTGGGTTGATAACGTATACTTTTATGTTAGAAATCGAAGATAATCTGCAATAATCTGCATTCCGCCCGACCCTAGTTTGTATGTGAAATGCGAGCCAGGTCCTACCGCGCCTTCACAGTCATAGTCTTTATTTTTATTATACCGACAAAATATCACTGGCCTAACTCTGGCCACATTTGTGCTTGTGTAACTGTCTAACTAGTTCGCCTAATCATGGCGTTTACTTTAGGTATTTGTTGCGGACAGGTCCGCTCAGGTCCATGCAATGGACTGTAAGGTGCTGCAGCAGGTCAGCAGTGGCAGCAAGGGTTCATCGGGATGTTCATGGAGGCCGTAAGACAGTAAAAACACTTGTTTCAAGTAAACATTGATGCAAGGAGGAAGCGTGGTTCGGTAGTGAAGTGGATGTATGAAACTGTATAAACTGACTTTGGAAGGAAAAGGAATCGGTATAAGGTAAATTTACGTAGGGCGCAACTAGTGGGGTTGTGTTCAAGTGCCCTACTTGGGTGTGTGGAGGGGATAGAAGCGGTGAGGTAGGTTGGTGGGGAATAGGAAAGCATCATCTTTATTGATAATTACACATACATTTGGCATACACATAGCATTTTAAATCTTATAATATATTGGTAAATTTGTAAAAGTTGTAAAAAAACTAAAGCTAAACACAGAAAATACACGAAATTTAATAGCAAACAATAGATAGTGAAAATTGAGTAATTAAACAGTAAAATGAACAAAAATTAACTTTTAACGTATTAAACAATATTAAACAAAACAAAATTAAAGGAGTCTCTTTCTGATAAACTTACATACTACCTAGCTATACTTATGAACTACCTAGCTAATATTAACAATCTCCCCCTCGTGCGCGAGCACTATATCTAGTCGCTGCTGATCACAATGAGGCGAGAGGCTGGACGACGGATAAGTCCCGATGCTGTGCGTACTTCTGTTACTCGAACCCGGCCATCTGGGCCTGGGAAAACAGAAGTTACTTGCCCTCTTGGCCATGTGCCTCTGGGCATAGTCTGGTCTACAATCAGTACGATGTCTCCGATTTTGATTGTTTGTTCGTTTGATACGTGCCCTCGTCGAACTTGTAGCTGAGGTTTGTATTCTCGTATCCATCTGTTCCAGAAATCGTCGGCCATAGCTTGAGCCGCCTTCCAGCTGTTTGTAGTCATTTTTAGGTCTCTAAAGCTCCCGAATGGTGACATGCCACATGACCTACCAATGAGAAAATGGTTGGGGGTCAAGGATTCTTGTTCCAAGTCTGGGTTGACTGGCGTCAGCGGTCGGGAGTTGACCAAATGCTCTGCCTCGAGCATGAGAGTATGAAGTACCTCTTCTGTTGGGTATTTTTCTTTCAGTACGGTGTAAAGGGCCGTTTTGACTGAGCGTACCATTCTTTCCCAAGCGCCCCCCATGCTGGGTGCGCCCGGTGGGATTTTCTTCCATGTGATGGCCTTGCTCTCTGCGTACCCAGTCAAATCGTTTTCGTTGGCCCTTAGTGCTTCTGCAATTTCTGTTTCAGCTCCTCGGAAGTTTGTCGCATTGTCGCTGTAAATAATAGTAGGTGTGCCGCGCCGCGCCATTAGCCTTCTTAGTGTCATGATCATGGAGGAAGCCGAGAGAGAGGTGGCTAACTCCACATGAATGACTCGTGTGGTGAGGCACGTGTAGAGTGCGCCCCACCGTTTCTCATGGCGGCGGCCTACTGTTATCTGCATTGGTCCAAAATAGTCTACAGCCAAGGCGGTGAACGGGGGCTGGTTATGCATAAGCCTTTCGGGTGGTAAGTCGCCCAAGGGAATTTTGTGAGGTACCCCCTTGTATGTGCGACACCACTGGCATCTGTTGCAGATATATCTGAGGCAACTGCGTAGACCGATGATATAATAGCGCTGCTGGAGCTCGTTGAGTACTGTTTCTCTGTTGCCATGGCCGAGCGTACTGTGAGTGTGTAGTACGATCAACTTCGTCAGCTGTTCTTTGGCATGTAGAATGGGCAGTTTTCTCAAACGATCTTGCGTCAATCTGCTGTTCAAATAGAGCACGCCTTGCCGTATATCCACGGCAATCTTCTTCAGGGGCGAGTTCTTCGGTAGTGGCCGTCCAGCCTCTTTGCATGTGATCTCTTCTTGAAACGTCAATCTTTGACTTCTCCTTATAAGGAGTAACTCGGCCAACTGTAAGTGGTCGGTTTTCATTGTTGGACGTATTGTCGTATCGAGTATCATGGCTTTGAATACCTCAGCAGAGAGCAGAACAGTAGCAGTGGAACGCAAGAGTCTATTATAGTTCGAGAATCTATCGATCGACGGTAAGCAATCTGTTACAGTTTTACCGACCGTGTGTAAAACGGGTTTTACGGTTCGTTCTTCCCCCGTAGGGGATGGCGGCGCCGACACTGGCTTCTCCTTTGGCCACGTCTCGGGGTCGCCTCTAATAAATTCGGGACCGAAAAACCACCTATGCTTCGCGTTAAAGTCTACGGGAATGCCCTTGGTGGCGTCGTCGGCGACGTTCATGGCGGAGGGCACCCATCGCCAGTCTACTGGCGCGGTTAAGCTTTCGATCTCGGCTAGTCGATGTGCTACGAATGATTTGAACGAGCGAGGATCCGACTTTATCCATGCTAGTACGGTTTTACTATCTGACCAATAGTAACATTTTTCGATTTTATAATCGGATTCGCGCTTGATCGTTTCGGCTAGCCTACTGCCTAATACCGCGGCCTGTAGCTCGAGTCTCGGGACAGATATGGGCTTCAGCGGTGCCACTTTCGCCTTGCCTGCCACCAAGTGTGATGACCTATCTCCGTTAATATCGGTATTAACGAAGTAAATTGCCGTAGAATAAACTTTTTCGCTAGCGTCGCAAAATACATGCATCGATGTTTCTCCCGAGGGCGCGGGTACGTAGCGGGCTACTTCTAAATCTTTCAAGAATCCTACGTTTTTTACGAAAGCTAGCCAAGTCTGGTGGTGTTCCTCCGTGATGGGATCGTCCCATTGAACCCCACTACGCCAGACGTCCTGTATTAATGCTTTGCCTACCATCGTAACCGGCGAGACTAACCCTAAGGGGTCGAATACCGACATGACCGCGCTGGTTACTTGACGTTTGGTAGGGGTAGCTAGTTTCGTAACTTCGATCGGGATATTTCGGAAATTGACGTTAAAACCAAGACTATCGCGTTTGTGGTTCCATATCATACCTAACGTTCTTTCCGTATCGCTTTTCCCTAACGTAGTTTGCTCGCTAGTACGCTTGTCCGCAACGTCATCTATGACCTCTGGTATGTTAGACGCCCACCCGCGCAACTCGAAAGAGGCCGCCAAATGCACCTTGTGCATCGCGTTTATCACGCTCTTGGCCTCCCCCTCGTCACTGAATGTGCCCAGATAGTCATCCATGTAGAAGTTACGGACGGTCGCCCGTGCGACCTCGGGTTGCTCGCTTGCGTGATCGTCTGCGTTCTTATTTTTCACGTAAATGGCGGTGCAGGGCGATGATGCCGCTCCGAAAATGAGCGACGTCATACGGTACTCTACCGGTGGCCCCGCCCTATCTTCGCCCCTCCATAAGAAACGTAGACTATCACGATCCGCGTCAATAATCTTAACCTGGAGAAACATCTCCTTAATGTCGGCTACGACCGCGATTCTACCTTCCCGAAATCTAACCAATACGCCGAATAACGATTGGAGTAGGTCCGGACCCGCTAACAACGCGTCGTTAAGACTTTTTTCGTTAGACTTTGCCGCAGCATCAAACACCAAACGGACCTTACCCTTCTGAGGGTGTACGACCGCGAAATGAGGTAGGTACCATGCCTTTTTTGATGTGGGCGGGGCTTCGGCCCTTTCCGCATAACCTGCCTCTATCAAATTGTTGACCTGCCTACTATATTCTTCGCGCTGTTGCGGGTCTCGGTCTAGTTTCCTTTCGAGGCTAAACAACCTATTTACGGCCTGGGCTCTGTTATAGGGCATCTCCTCGTCATCGGAGCGCCACAGAAGCCCAGCCTCGAACCTATTGCCGCCGTCAATCCGTTGACACGTGTCGTTAAGCAATTTAAGAGCGCGCTGCTCTGGATCCGCCTTAGGGGTTTTTGCCTCGATACCTAAACTTTCGATACTAAAAAACTCTCGCATTAATTTAATTGCGGTATCCTCGTTTTGCTTTGACATGGGTCGTATGTGATTGACGTAGGCTATAGTTCCGCGGTTCAGTGAATCTCGACCGTGTAAAACCCACCCCAATTTAGTTAACGACGCGACGGGTTCGTGTTTACCCCCTATCTTTAACTGGCGCGATGTAATCAAGTGCCAGTTGTCCTGCCCTATCAAGATAGTTGGTTTCGCGTAATCATAACACAATTCGTCGGCGATATCCTCGAGATGCTTACACCGTTTAACTAGGTCCCTATCAACCTGTTGCGGACCCAGGTCGAGTTCACTGATTGTATGCGCGGCTATCATATGCAGTTCGCGACTGCATGTCCCTTTAATCGAAATTTTAACCACGCACGATTCGTAATCGTTCAATTTGTTGCCCCCTACCCCCTCTATTGCTAATAATCCGTTAGGCTGTCCTCCGGGCACTATTTCGTCTGCAACGGCTCTTTCGATTAAGGTTATGGACGAGCCTTCGTCCAAAAGTGCGTTCGTCAAAACAGTGCCTAGGGGGCCCGACACCTCCACCGGGATTATTTTCAGGTAAGTATTAGGTTGTACGTGGTTAACCGAGCTAACTTTGCCGCGGGTCGTTGCGATTTGGGCTTTTTTTTTACTCTCTAAAGCTCTATTCTCATTGTGCAAGAGTTTATGGTGAGATGCTTCGCAACCACCCGCGCCGCAAGGTACGTATTTGCACTTAAAAAACCGCCTATGATCATTCGACAAACAACGAAAGCACATCCTAAACTGCTTCGCCTTTTCCCACCTGTCTTCTATGGACAATTTCACGAAGTCCGCGCATTGTGCTGGGGCATGTTCCCCTTCACAAATCACACATTTTTTCTTTCGCGCGGGCTCCGTGGGTGGTATTGGGGACGGCAATTTAGGCTGACTTTTTTCCGGCTTTTTTTTTAGTTGTTTGGTTTTTTTTAAACTTGCCACCGTGGCACGACGCGCGGATTCTGACTCTTCCTCCGACTCGGAGCTATACGAGCTCTCAGAGTACGTCCTACCACGCGCTGCGTTTACTTTCGGTTTGTGCTTAAGGCGACGCTCTTCACGAATATTTTCGTACGAGAACATGGATCCGCACTGATCTCCGACTGTGTTTAAAAATCGCGTAAGCAAAACGAGATCGGGTGCTCCGTGGTGCGACGCCTTAAACTCGAACCATCGATATTTCAAAATTACGTTGAGTTTATCCACGATTCTGTTAACTAGCTCCGGCGCGTACAAATATTGCTCCTGGTTTAAGGTTTTAATTGCGGCTACCGTGTTCGCGACCCTATTCGCGAAAGAAGCAATATTACGACCGTCGTCGGTTAATCGCGGCATTCGCTTTATATTTTCGACTTCCGTGAGAATTATTAATTCGGGCCGTCCGTATCGTCGCTCTAAAGTGTCGATTATTTCAAAAGGTTCCGTAGTCGTGTAAAGTAAAGCCCTAACTGTTTCGCGGGCCGTCCCGCGAATGGCCTTTCTCAAACGAGCTACGTTTTGGACGTCCGAAAACATGCTCTCTGTATCGCTAAACACCGCCTTAAATGCCATCCACTCCGAAACTGTCCCGTCAAAATATGGGAGCTCGTGGATGAATTTAGGCGGCTTCGACCTATTTGAGTTTACTGCTTGCACTATCGCGTCTGCCAACGACTGCATGTCCGTGGTGCCCCGTACGGGTTCCGGTCGCGGACCATGCCTAGGATGCTCGACTTCCGGGTCGATATTTCGATTCTCTAACGCTATAGCCGGCCTACTTATACGCTGCTCCGTGAGCCAACGCTCGACGTGCAAAGACCCCTCGATTCTTGGCGGGGGCGCCGCATCACTGGAGTTCGCTAGGTCACTCATCCTGGCAATCTCCAGCCGACTTTTCGCTGCTGCGGCGGCCGCCTGGGCCCTTGCAAGTTCGGCGTTATGCGCCTCTAGTTCCGCCATCAAAACAGTTAAACTGTTGCTACTCGCGTTAACTAACGTGCCCGGTGCACTCCTATTATCGTCGTTGTCTTCCGCGATATTCTCCCTAGCGGTCGTGACTCTATCCAGTTCCGCTGGTTTATGTGCCGATTTGTTTCCACTGCCACTACTCTGCTCTGTTAAGCCGGTGCCTTTACTCCACGTGTTCGTCTCGGTAGACGTAGTCTCACCGGACTCGGGCGTCGTGCTCTTTGACTTGCTAGTCATTGCACGTGTTTGTGGAGGATCAGACATCTTCGTCGCGCACGAGGGTCCCTAGCTATAAAAATTATCCGTAATTAACACTCCCTAGCTAGTATCACTCCCTAACTATCACTCCCTACTATACCTAACACCCTAACCACTAACTGCCTGGGTGAACTGCTACCGTGGTGATGTCACCCAGGAATAGGAACGTAGGGATAAGGAGGGATGGATAGCCCCCGGCAGAGGGATCGGTAGCTTAGGGTTGCTGATAGCACGGTAGGAACAACCGCACCAGATTCTTGACCAACCTGTGGCCCCCTTCGCTATCCTCACCGTGCCGGCGCAGACTAAGCTTAACACTCTGCGCTTGCTTCACAGCCAGTTAACACCGCTAGGTGGCTGAGCGCGTAATGAGCAGTTTAACGAGACGTAACCGGGCAAAGCTACGCCTGGTGGTTACGGCTCGATTGGGTCAAGTATACTCAGAACGATGCCAGATAAATCCGACACTGAGAACTCGCACGTACTTGTTTCTTTCTTCTTTGCTTGAATCAAGTATACTCAGAACGATGCCAGATAAATCCGACACTGAGAACTCGCACGTGCTTGTTTCTTTCTTCTTTGGTTCTGGTTCTGTTTTGCTGTCTTCTGGTTGCTTCTGATATCCGGAGCTCGAAGGACCACTGTTGCGGACAGGTCCGCTCAGGTCCATGCAATGGACTGTAAGGTGCTGCAGCAGGTCAGCAGTGGCAGCAAGGGTTCATCGGGATGTTCATGGAGGCCGTAAGACAGTAAAAACACTTGTTTCAAGTAAACATTGATGCAAGGAGGAAGCGTGGTTCGGTAGTGAAGTGGATGTATGAAACTGTATAAACTGACTTTGGAAGGAAAAGGAATCGGTATAAGGTAAATTTACGTAGGGCGCAACTAGTGGGGTTGTGTTCAAGTGCCCTACTTGGGTGTGTGGAGGGGATAGAAGCGGTGAGGTAGGTTGGTGGGGAATAGGAAAGCATCATCTTTATTGATAATTACACATACATTTGGCATACACATAGCATTTTAAATCTTATAATATATTGGTAAATTTGTAAAAGTTGTAAAAAAACTAAAGCTAAACACAGAAAATACACGAAATTTAATAGCAAACAATAGATAGTGAAAATTGAGTAATTAAACAGTAAAATGAACAAAAATTAACTTTTAACGTATTAAACAATATTAAACAAAACAAAATTAAAGGAGTCTCTTTCTGATAAACTTACATACTACCTAGCTATACTTATGAACTACCTAGCTAATATTAACAGTATTAATGAAATTATGCACGTAGTGAATTAAATAATTTTCAAGAATATTTACCTAACCTGAAGAACACCGGAATATGGCGGAAAGCAGAAGATTTAAATCAGTGAAGATTCTACCGCGTTGAATATTGTTCTGAAGATGTCCGAAGATCTGCACAGAAACGGTACAGTCGGCAGGGGTTTCTTTCGGCCTTCAGCTGTGTCTTTAGCCTGTAGGCCGGCGGAAACTACTTGCTGACTGTACCTACAATCACAGACGGCGAAGAACAACATGGACTTGCTCACTGTACCTACACTCACAGTCGGAGAAGAACAACATGAACTTGCTGACTGTACCTACACTCACAGTCGGAGAAGAACAACATGAACTTGCTGACTGTACCTACACTCACAGTCGGAGAAGAACAACATGAACTTGCTGACTGTACCTACACTCACAGTCGGAGAAGAACAACATGAACTTGCTGACTGTACCTACACTCACAGTCGGAGAAGAACAACATGAACTTGCTGACTGTACCTACACTCACAGTCGGAGAAGAACAACATGAACTCGCTGACTGTACCTACACTCACAGTCGGAGAAGAACAACATGAACTTGCTGACTGTACCTACACTCACAGTTGGAGAAGAACAACATGAACATGCTGACTGTACCTATACTCACAGTCGGAGAAGAACAACATGAACATGCTGACTGTACCTACACTCATAGTCGGAGAAGAACAACATGAACTTGCTGACTGTACCTACACTCACAGTCGGAGAAGAACAACATGAACATGCTGACTGTACCTACACTCATAGTCGGAGAAGAACAACATGAACTTGCTGACTGTACCTACACTCACAGTCGGAGAAGAACAACATGAACATGCTGACTGTACCTACACTCATAGTCGGAGAAGAACAACATGAACTTGCTGACTGTACCTACACTCACAGTCGGAGAAGAACAACATGAACATGCTGACTGTACCTATACTCACAGTCGGAGAAGAACAACATGAACATGCTGACTGTACCTACACTCACAGTCGGAGAAGAACAACATGAACTTGCTGACTATACCTATACTCACAGTCGGAGAAGAGACGAAGAACAACGTGAGCCAGAAGCACACACGGCCCTCGGCCGGCATCAAATACACTTGACTGTACTGAAATACTTGTACATATAGGTAATTTCACGAGAGTTGAGGCCACGCACACAACAACACTGTCATGTAATGACAGCGAGGTTTTGAAATTACTGTTCTTTTTTCGTATCGATAGCAGGTTCAACAGTGAATTGCAAGATAGACCAAAAAGTTTGGTTAAACTATAGCCTTGTGTTTATTTACTCACTCATTCATTTCATTCATTCACTTTTTTTGCAATGAGTACTTCATGTAGCTGTGTGTGTAATCATTCACCTCAACTCTAGTGAAATTACCTATAAACCATCTTCAGAATTTTAAAGTTAGAACGGATTCGTTGAAGAAAATAATAAAAACAAATCAACCGTTTTAGGTCTTTACTGCTATGGCTTCCGAACGTGACTTGACATTCGCATTGTATATAATGTCATGTCACTAATGTCACTTTCTGTTTTAAAATTTTATTTGGCTTAAGTAAGGTTATTTTATTTAGTCCTCACAAGTGTGATGAAAAACATTGTGTGTGCCACGGGCGGTAAAGGAATTCCTTACTTACCGCCCTTGATACACAATGTACTTTATGTACTATTACGTCTCCCCCAGGCCATGAAGTGGGATTTTCCGCACGCGTAGCGGGCGGTTATTGCCACTTTATGACCAGGTGTGACGTAAATGATAAAAACAAATATATAACAGAAACAAACTACTTTGATCCCTCTATTCTCTCTTAAGAGGAAATAAGTGCGAGTCGGACTCGCGCACGAAGGGTTCCGTACCATTATCTATAATAAAATTTCTATTAATTCTCGGAGGCTTTTGCTCGTAAATCTTTGAAAGGCGCTAGATGTAAATACAATAAATTGAAAAAATATTATTAAACATGTGTTTTATTCTGTTTTTAGTATTTAGGTTCAAAGATCTTTATTTGTTGTTATAGCGGCAACAGAAATACATACTCTGTGAAAATTTCAACTGTCTAGCTATCACGGTTGTTGAGATATAGCCTGGTCACAGACGGACGGACATCAAAGTCTCAGTAATATAGTCTCGTTTTTAGTTTTTACCCTTTGGGTACGGAACCCTAAAAAGGCCATTTTTCTGAATAGATCTAAAAATTTAGAGAATAAAAAATTATATAATAAAAATGCTTTACAATCTCGCACCGGTAGTATTTAGTAATTAATTAATTATTTAGTACGCGAAAAAGTACTAAATAACCAATTCGCCTGTTGACTCGATTTTTTTCTGTCGTAAATCGATTCTACTATTTGTTAGGAACAAAATCTATATAACACCTAATTACATTAGTGTAAGTATAACAGCCACAAATTGTAATCAAAAGTAGCAGATCGCACTGAGCATTGAAAACGCTCTATACAAAACGGCAGGAACTTATGACGTCATCTGCTCCATCGCTGTAGTAAGTCTGTATGAAAAAAATAGCATTTTGCCATTTTGAGCACGAAAAAGTGCGTTTAAGCAACTAGTTGTCATACATTTATTTAGTGTTATTTAAGCATTCCGAAATTGACTTTAATTTTTCTTTAAGACTAAGAAAAAAATATCAACTTTTTTTAAACTTTGTGGTCTCATAACTTTTATACATTTTTTGTTTATTTCTTTTGTGTTATGATAATTTAGTGTTTTCCAATCCATGCGACTATATTATGTTGTAAAATTCAACATTAATGAATATGATTTCAGTCTGTAAACACGATAGGCACGTTTACAGACTGACAAACTTTAACTATAGATTCGTTAGACTATTGGGAGTATAAAAAGTTAATCGATCGAAAATGGCTTACTTTCCAAGATATTCATTATTTTTAAAATGAAAAATCCCAAGTGTGTAATAAGCCCTAATAAATGCGACTAAGATACTTTTACTTATTTTCTTTATACCGTTAATGAAACAGCAATTAACCTTCGAAGCATTTGATGGAAAGCGACTACGAAGCCAAAAAGTTTACCTTTTGTTTCCATTTTAACTTTTATTTTCCTTTTTGGTATATTTCTCTCCAGTAAGGACATGTTTACATGGAAGGGCTGAATTTACTGATCAATTTTGTTTTATAAGACTATTAATTTAATATGACAGTATTGACCTATGTTGATATAACTTTTATGCCACACCTGGCCATAAAGTGGCTTTTTCCGCACGCTGCGCGTACGGAAAAAGCCGCTTTCCAGCCAAGTGTAGACATAAAATGATGTACACAACACGGGAGGTAATAAAGAAAGCCCTCGATCGCATATTTACGTCCCTCGCTTGCAGCTCGGGCCGCAAACATCTGCGATCTCGGCCTTTCTTTATATTACCACCCTAGTTATGTAATGTACTATATTTACTTGTAATTGCCATGTCGTGGTTATAATTTGGCGGTTTTTTTTAAAGCCTGACTAACTCGCAACCCTAGTGGACGTAGCGATAATATGACCGGGTGGTCGGCCGTGGCGTTCCCTGGGGTCGAACCAGGTCACTAGCCGGACCACCCCGAGTGAATCGGACGTGGTGGGTGCCGGGGACGCCTGGGGTCGAACCAGGTCGCCTTGTCCAGGTCCACCTCGATAGGGTCGGACTAGGTGGGGGCCTGAACGCCTGGAGTCGAACCCGGTCGTTTGGCCACCTTGACTTTTCGCTGATTGCTCAGAGTGAGCAGCGGACCAGCGGGAAGGATGAAGCGGATCAACCTGTCCTTATGAGAGTGTGTGAATCCCACCGTGTATATGTCGCCGCCAGCTAGCTTAGTTAGCTATTTGTTTAGCTGCCTACGACCATTCTCACGAAGTAGACTGCGTCTAATTACCGCGTCTCCATACATTTAGTATGAAAACAGCGTCGCGGTAATTAGGTGACCGCAGACATACTTCGTGAGAACGACCGCCTAGCATTTTCATTAAACACACTCCTTATTTTAGATTAGGTTTGTTGGTCAGCTTATGTCCCTCAGAGCAGATATAGAAGCCCCGCACGGCGGGGTTTCGTCGACCTGCTAGCGGGTCATAGTTTAATGAAAAGGCTTGGCATTTAACCAAATGGCTGGTTAAGGCGCGGTAGGACCTGGCTCGCATTTCACATACAACTAGGGTCGGGCGGAATGCAGATTATTGCAGATTATCTTCGATTTCTAACATAAAAGTATACGTTATCAACCCAAACATGAGAGGATACCCTGCATGACTGTGAAATCATGATTGTCAGGTATTAATTTTGTCAGAAAAGGTAACTGGTAATGAACAAAATGAAAAAAATGAAAAAAATACTTTATTTTATAGTGTTTTCGCGCTACTTTTCTATCGAGCGAAGTGTTCGCTATCGTGTTCTAAGTGAGAGGAAGCCCTAGATACAGTTCTGAATATTATTATACATGTTTTTCAGTGACCTACGAGTCAAATAAGTGCTCTAAAAATGATTTGGCAACTAGGCTTCCGCGCCCGATTCTCGTCTTACCTCGCCTTAAATAAGTTAGCTGCGACATCTACACGATGTAGAATGTTAAATGTAAAATAATGTAAACGGGTGGAAAGTAGATCTTCCGCACGTTCGACCTGTTCGCGGAGTGAGCCCGATAATATATGCATTAACGGAGAAAACGGGCACGGGAGTGCGACAGTCAAGTCTCCACTTGATGAGCATTTCTTAAAATGTATGCCATTTTTTTATTGTGCAGTTTTCGGACAATTTTATGTTATTTCTTCTTAGAATTAAGGGTTTTTACAATACGAATGGAACAAAAAATTGGCATTTATTTAGAAATGCTTCGATAACATTTACTTAAGATGACCTAAGACTACTACTCTGATGACTTTATTCAATGAGATTGAGATATTTTCGTGTTTATCTTTTAAACTCAAAGACAGACTATAGTTTGGCAAGTTCCTTGGTGATACTCCCATGGTCCGCGCGGGGGGCGGGGAATGCGGGGGACGTACTGAGCACCGCTACACGCGATGCGAATTACGTACGGATATATCTGCCGATATCCCTAAAGGCCGAAACAGTCTTTCGATTCTTTCTAGCTGCAAATACAGTTTGCAGGCAGATTTTTGCAGTTAAAATAACTGCACGCCGACTGCAGTCGGCGGACTGCGAAGTTTGTTTACAATTTTGATGCAGTTATTTCACCTAGAAAAGAACTGCCTTCCAACTGCACTTTTGCAGTCAGAAAGCAATTTTTAAAATAGGCATGTATATACATTATGTCAAATTTGTTTGGCTCCACATTCAATAATTTTTCCGATCCGCAGACTCTTCTTTGCGTAGTTATCTCGTGTGCTTTTTGTTATGTGCAGCCGTAGTTAATATGTACACAAGTTACCGCAACCGACACCGGCTGCCAACGAGCTCTTGTCAGGCGGCCCCCGCCGCGCGCACACCTCACAGCACCCCCGCTGTCTCCGTCGCCCGCGGACCATGGGAGTGTCACGAATGAAATTGCCAAGCTCTAGAGTCGGCATCAACTATCATATCGTTATATCAAGCAACGTGCGAGATTTGTCAAAATTGTTTGCAATTGACATTTCATTTCGAATAAAACATAATTTCGGCTTATATTAGAATTGAGGCTAAATCAAATGCTTTGTTTTCCAGAGATGTTTTAAATTCGAATGTCATAATGATCGAATTCAATGTTATTATAAAGCAATAATTACATTTTCACAGATAATACATTTGTTCTAACAAAACAGTTTTTATCGCATTAGAGAGTGTTTATGATTATGTGTACCTATAGATAAAATATGAAAGGATGAAAAATATTATTAATACATTTTTCTTATTATGAGTAGTATTAACAAATGCCAACGAATTTTATTAAAACATTCCATTAAAAAAATCCAAAAACAAATATTGATTCGTATGTTTTATTGAACTCGCCAAAAAATAAGATTAGATATCGTCAAATGTAATATCAGCGTGTCTTACGGACTTGGCGTTGTGTTTACGAGCGCGCTGCAAAGTGTATTATGATGTAACACATACGTATAAGTAATAGTATATGGTATAGTAGCCTGATATTAATACTCGCTCTACATAGAGCAGAGCATGCTTAGAGTCGGTGTAAAATCAACTTCATAAATATATTTATGCCACACCTGGCCATAATGTGGCTTTTTACGCACGCTACGCGTACGGAAAAAGCCGCTTTCTGGCCCAATGTAGACATAAAATGATGTACACAACACGGGAGGTAATACAGAAAGCCCTCGATCGCATATTTACGTCCCTCGCTTGCAGCTCAGGCCACAAACATCTGCGATCTCGGGCTTTCTTTATATTACCACCCTAGTTGTGTAATGTATTATTAAGGTGTTTCCAAATTAGATGCCAATACTTAAGAGACTTTAACTTACATCAAAATAATTAACTTTAAATAGGAATTGGGTAGGTAAAGGTTTTCAAATATACGTAGTTTGTAGTTTTTCGATAGTTCCCGACGTAATGATCTACAAAATACCGGCATTTATTCTCTGTAATTTATTTGTTTATTCTCTGTAATTTTTCCAAAATATTGTTTGTAATTCTCGATTTGACACTTAACAAAAAGGGACGCCAGGCTGACAAAATTAGTGCTTAAGTTCGTAATAAAAACAAAACAATTGTCTATGCGAGGTCTGTGTCGGCTGTCAGCTGTCAATTGTGACCAAGCCAACCTGATAGTGACAGTCGACACAGACTTCACACAGAAACGTTTGTTTTTTACGAATTTAGGCACTCATTTTGTCAGCACTCATTTTGTTAGCATCCCTTTTTTCAAATGTCATATCGAGAATTTAAAACAATATTTTGGAAAAGTTACCGGGAATAAAAATGCAATAGCGGTATTTTCTAGTCTAGGTCATTACGTTGGGAACTAACGAAAAAATAGGCATATAAACTACACATCTTTGAAAAACGTTACCTACCGAATTAAGAAAACTTTATATGGGAACATTTTTGTTTTCATTTTCCGAACAGAATACTTAAATTAAAATTTTGTCCAAACATAATCATCCTGTGCATTTAACTGACATGTTATCGCTTTCTGTCAAGTGAGCATGCATTTAAAGGTTTCATACGATAATCAAAGTCCTAACCCTTAAATGCATGATTTTTTGTATAACTTTTTAATGATTTGAAATAGATGTGTCTTGTTGTATAGATTGAGGAAAAAATAAAAAAAAATCATCAAAAAAAGCACTGGCCATACAATATACGATGCAGATACACATCATTATGCATTTAAGGGTTAATCGCTGAATTGTACCATAAATTAGTTTTATGCCACACCGGCCATATATGGCCATGGCCAAGTGTAAACATAAAATGATGTACACAACACGGGAGGTAATAAAGAGAGCCCTCGATTGCATATTTACGTCCCTCGCTTGCAGCTCGGGCCACAAACATCTGCGATTTCGGCCTTCTTTGTTTTACCACCCGAGTTGTGTAATGTATTATTTATTTTACTTAAGTCTATTTCTGAGGACGAGTAATATCACCTCTAAAAGTAATGGCATCTGGACACACCTTATATATACGTTACCAAAGCGACCAAAACATCAATACACCCATTCATAAAACAACCGGTCATGTGCGAGTCGGACTCGCGCACCGAGGGTTCCGTGCAAATTCGTAAGTAGATACGTGAATAGTTCAAGAAAAACTGTATGGCGGGATAAACTTAACTTTGCTGCTGAAATACATCGACATAGGTCGCGGTTAGTTTAGTAGCAGTAAATAATTTTATGTTCCGATTTTTTCCAATTTCTAAACAACTATGCAGGTTAGGAAAACCGTTATATTTCTCCTGTAATATTTAGGATAATATTAATTATTGGTAATTATTACAGATTTATCTGTTCAATAACTTCGAAGATAATAGGGGAATGGTATTTTTTTAAGGTTTTTGGTTCTAAATCTAAAAGTACATAAATAAGAATAATGATAAACTTGATAAGATAGCATTTAACTTTAAATTTTCGACGTCCCGTTTCGGCACCCTTTAAAAAAAAGTAAATATGATAAATAAGATTTTTTCAACACACTTGCTCATAAAGTCGCTCATATTTCGTGGTACACGCAGAACGCAGCTTATTACACACAAGTGCTTTTTACTTTACATTACCGCACGCGTGCTGTAATAGGCTACTTGATCCCTTTTTAAAGTTTGACTTATATTATAAATTATTATCTAAAATATTATTATATTACCCCTTAGTTATTATTTATTAATCTAGAACTTTGACTTTAATTGGTATAATAATAGCATAATAACAATACAAAGGAACTAAAACTAAATTAAAATTAAATATACTATAAACTAAAACTAAAATAAATCTAAAAATGGCCCCTGCGGCATGGTGCCGAAGATGATGGCAGCATTTCCTCGCTGGATTGTGAGGCTGATGCGTTGTGCGAGGAAGCTGCCAGCTCTTCGGTCTCTCGTGGTTTCTGCGAGTCTATTAAATTTTAACTTTCGTAACCGGGCGAAAACGATGTTGCTATGTTAATCTTTAGATTATCTGTGGTGTGACGTCATTCAAACCGAAAACAAACATTTGACATTTATCCAGCGTTCATGGGGAATGCTAATAGTAATCAATCAATCAAAACGAAACGATTACGATCACAACCGAGTGTTGCGATATTTTTCCCAAAAAATTTTTTTCCTGCTATTGATATTTTCGCAAAATTTACCATTCTTCACTTTTTCTGTAGCATATTTTCCGGTGTGTTTTTATCCTTATTCGTAGTAATTACATTCTCAAAATGTTCCAATCTATATTTATCTGGATAGTTAATATAACCCATTCTGATTTTTTTCCATGCGCCCTGTTTCGAGTTGCATATACATATTTCGCCAAGACTACTGTTTGTTTATTTTACTAACGAATAGAATGTAAACTAGGATTTACGTTACATTATAACAATTAACTTTATGTCAGATGTAAGCATGTAATTTTATTTAAGAGGAGAAAATGTATGTTTTATTTTAAATTATTCTATAATAAATACGCAGAGCCAATTTGTTTCTTAATGTTGGGTTGACGTACCGTAGATATATTTAGGGCATAACAATATTCTCGATTAAAATTGAATAAGATGTGTGACAAACAAAATAACAGGTATAAAAAATATATCAAAGAGAACTAAGCTATTGTCAAATTAAAAGATTAGTAAAATACGCGAGTGGAACAATTGCTTGAAGCATTACAATACAAGAACATTTTATACTGTAAAACCTTTTAAACTGTATTCTGACAAATAAAAATTTTCTGATTTCTGATTTCTGAAGGAAAAATCGATATTGGCAAAATAATCTTTGGTAAATTAAACGATCGTAAATTATTTTTGTGGTAAATTTTGCGAATGGAAATGTCAATACCAGGAAAAAAATTTTTTGGGAAAAATATCGCAACACTCTCACAACCTCAAAAAACCACCAAGTCACTTACCTATGTCAATGTCACAGCAAAGCATAGCTAATGGCGAATTTCACTCGTATAAGATTCGGCATGAAATTAGATTAAGGTCCTATGACATCACATCATGGCCGACACCGTTTTCAGCGTCCAAAAAAAAATAAGACAAATTTTCAATTAAAAATATGTAGCCATCAAACACTTTTAATAAACCGTAATCGAAAAATATTGATTTCTTAAATAAATACTACAGAAAATAATCATTTATTACACCAAATTTGATATGAGTCTAGTAGCCTATTGCCCAATGAGAGCACGTCATGTGGCTCGGCGCGCGGATATTATACCCACTGAGTTCCGACACCGTGTCCCTGTACATGGGCACTACACCGAAACCACACGACGAGTGTCCGTCAAGATAGCGTACACCGTAAAGATATTCAAAATCTGATGCAGCCAATAAATAGTACCCAAATAGTACCGACGAAATACCTAGGTGAAAAAATAGTACCCATAAACTTTTCGGAATATAAGGCCTGTTCACGGTGTACGCTACCGGGCGTCAAGCTGGCGTACACCGTTAGTATCTCTGGAACGGCTTTGTTTTTGGAAACGCTTTATATCTCAAAAAATAGTACCCAAATAGTACCCTAGGGCCCTACAATTTCATTTCTCTAGTTATCGTAGAAGCCGAGATATAGTGAGCTCTTTCTATAAGAAATTCCCGGGTACGCCAGCTTGACGGTGTGAAATTTTGTACACCGTTAAGTTATGGAATATCTCGGCTTTTACGATAGCTAGAGAAATGAAATTTTAGGGCCCTAGGGTACTATTTGGGTAATATTTTTTGAGATATAAAGCGTTTCCAAAAACATAGCCGTTCCAGAGATACTAACGGTGTACGCCAGCTTGACGCCCGGTAGCGTACACCGTGAACAGGCCTTATATTCCGAAAAGTTTATGGGTACTATTTTTTTCACCTAGGTATTTCGTCGGTACTATTTGGGTACTATTTATTGGCTGCATCAGATTTTGAATATCTTTACGGTGTACGCTATCTTGACGGACACCACGACGAGGTTAGATAGACGAGAATAGATAAACCACTAAATAAATATGTAAAAAACAGAAGTTTTAAATGACAAGTATTATTTTTTATTCGCAAGTGTGTTGAAAAACGTCGTATGACACTCGTGGCAGTCTCGGCTATGCAACACAGCCTCGACTGTAATGACCAACATAGCCCACTTGTATCATAATGTACTATTTTATGTCCAGTAGGTTCGGGTTAGCGCCTTTTAAAACTATTCCAAATTTCAAATCGATAGCAGTTCCTGAGATATCTAGCTGTGACAGACGGACAGACAGAGTCGCACCATAACGGTTCCTTTTTTACCCTTTTAGTACGGAACCCTACAAATGACTGCTATTATACTGTGCCTCAGATCTCAATTCAGCTGTACGTGAATTATACGTGTGATGGAAATTACGAGATATGAAGGTAGTTTGCCGTTCAATTTCACGCCGCTTACCGCTTTGAAGGACATACGTTCGTATTATACACAGATATCATGTTATTCAGATGTGTATATAGGGTGGAAAAAATCTATGGGCCCTGGAGGGGAACTACCTTAAATCCTTTAATTAGCTAATTCTACTGAAAGGAAACATTCCTTTATTTTTAAAAAGAGATAAAACTGCATTTACAGATTTCCTAAAATTCGCTCGTCTCACCCCGGAATTGAACCAGCCAAAAATTAAAAAAATAAGCACTCACTATTTTATTCTACGAATCGATAGGACTATTGTTCAAGATAAAATCTTTCTAATAAACATTTGGTCTTACAAGTAAAAAAGATCATGAAATCTATAATTAATTTAATTTGAATGCAGTTTTGTTTCTTTTTAAAAAAAAAAGGAATGTTTCCGTTCAGTAAAATTAGCTAACTAAAGGATTTAAGGTAGTTTCCCTCCTGGGCCCATAGATTTTTCCATCCTGTATATTTTTTAAGCCGTACTACATTGTTTTTATTGTCCATTTTATTTCTAAAATGTCTCGAAATAACAATCTACCTACCTACCTTTACTACTTTTTCAATTTTGTTTTTTTTAAGGGGGCCGAAATGGGAAAAAAATCGAATGAGTAAATTTAAAGCCGGACTATTATGTATACATCAAGTGGAGTATCAAATGAAAGGGCTTATTTGGTAGATTCTAAAACCTTGGCCATTAACCAGAATTTCTGGTTAATGGTGCGCTTTCTGGTCCAGAAAGCGCACGCGTTATGCAATAGAAAGAAACGGTCGGATGCGATGCGTTCCGTACGGTGGTCGGGCCCGAACGTCAGTTTTGTAAGTAGAGAGATTTCTGTTCGTAGTACTATTAATTACTAGCATTTACCCGAACTTCGCTCGCGTTGTTCCCGTTACTGTCCCAAGGGAACTCTTTACCGGGATATAAAGTATCCTATGTTTCAATCCAGGACTTGGTCTACTTGCATGCGAAATTTCAGCTCAATCCATCCAGTCGTTACCCCGTTATTTAGTAACAAACATCCACACATCTAAACATCTTCACTAACTTTTACATTTATAATATTAATGGGATTGTGTGCCCCAACTTTCAACGTCTGTTCTTTACGATATCTGTGTTAAG
Organism: Eudemis profundana; assembly: GCA_947034925.1. Classification (NCBI taxonomy): domain Eukaryota; kingdom Metazoa; phylum Arthropoda; class Insecta; order Lepidoptera; family Tortricidae; genus Eudemis; species Eudemis profundana. The sequence continues at coordinate 2,498,059 of OX344817.1, read as the reverse complement.
CGCTTCCGTATCATGCAATCGTTCCCATTTTCAATTACTTTATTTAAGTCGCATTTCGCCCTCTAGTGTGAAACCCGACTTTATTTCGTATACTATTAGGTTCATTTTTGAATAACACGTATGAGTTGATGAAAACTGTTGATTTGCTTTGGTAACGATAATACGCTCAAAGTATACCTATTGAATGTGTTAACGGGCTTTACTAATGAAGCTTTTTATTGGTAATAAGATGGATAAAATAAAAACAGTACAGAGTTACTAAAACTTAATTAGAATTAAATATATAAACTAAAATAAGATTAAAACTAAAATAAATCTAAATAATAAATCGGCCAAGTGCGAGTCAAGAGTTTTTTCATTTTATTTTGTTTTTATTATTTATTGCTATTGCGGCGATAGAAACAAACAATCTGTGAACATATCAAGCAAGCAAAAAATAACTGGCCAAGAGCATGTCGGACCATGCTCAGTGTAGGGTTCCATAGCCGTAACTATAAGGTAAAAAATACGATGTAAAAAAGTACAACAACAAAAGAGCGTATCTTCATAGCAATTACGTCTTTTTGTTGAGGAGCGCAGTTTATCGGCAATAACTCAAAAACGGTACATTCGATCTTGTTAAAAATAATTTTTGTTGAAAGTATTAATTAAGCGTTACCTTCGTGATTTTTTTCATATTTTTCGGACGCACGGTTTAGAAAATAGAGGGGGGGGACACAATTTACACAACTTTCTGAGCTATTATTTCCAAATACATTCACTTAATCAAAAACATTACTTAGGAACCTTATAGTGTTTTTGAAAGAGTTGTCGAACTATGTACCACACGTTGATATTTGCTGAAAAAAAAAATTTACTGTCTTGAACATGTATGGAGTGCCCCCCCTAAAAATATTTATTTTCATTATTTATATACCAAACTAAGTAGCGGCTCATAAAAGACACCTATATTCCAAATTTCATCAATATCCATCATGTAGTTTTTGAGTAAAATGCCTGTGGCATACGGACAGACAGACAGACAGACGGACGGACATGACGAAACTATAAGGGTTCCGTTTTTGCCATTTTGGCTAAGGAGCCCTGAAAGCACGTGTTTTGTATGGGGACCTCGTTTAATTCTTGATTTTTTTTTATTGTTTGATTTTTAAGCGACACTTAAAATACACATTCTGTGAATATTTCAAGTCTCTATCTATACACAGTCCTGTGACAGACCGACACGAACACGTTTCTCGTTTGGGGACTCCCTTTTATTTTGTTTTTACCCGACTGCGGCGAAGCCCAAAGGAGGGTTATGTGTTTGACCTGTATGTATGTATGTATGTCCGTTCCTATGTCCGCTCGTAACTACTCAACGGCACAACCGATTTTGATAAATGATACATCATTAGTTTCGTTTTGATGGCGCGAGTGTCAGGGTATGAAGTTCGTTAAAATAAACAAAATGGCGGATTTTATGCACTTTTAAAGTTCACCGCGGTCGGGTTTTTTTTAGTAAAAATATTTTTGGTATTTGTTGTTATAGCGTCAATAGAAATACATATTCCGTGAAAATTTCAAGTCTCTACCTACTACTGATTAAAAGCTAGAGCCCTGTGACTCACGGACAGACGGACAGCATGAGGCTTTGTAAAAGGGTTCCATTGGCACCCTTTGGGTACCTTTAGGTGGCTACGGAACCCTAAGAATGGCCAATGGCATGATACTGAGGGGGCATTCCACCAGAACGTCGAGCACGAAACGCCATTTTTATCATACTTCTAACAAAGTTAGGAAGTACATTTTTGGTATGTCAATATTTTATAACTTGGTTTCTGAATTGATAATGTCATTTAGGGCTTTCTGTTTGTTTTTAAGGTAGCTGCCATAGCCGTCACGTGCCCGACAAAGTAGACGTTTTCGTGGGATGCCCCTGAGGATGCTGGCAGTATTTCCTCGCAGGATTGTGAGGCTGATGCGTTCAGCGAGGAAGCTGCCAGCTCTTCAGTCTCTGTCTGACTCTGTCTCTGAGTATCTTCCACAAGTCTTGAAAGGGGAAGGGTTGAGAGACAGACAGACAGATGGGCAGACGGACACGAAGTGATCTTATAAGGGTTCCGTTTTTTTCCTTTTGAGGTACAAAACCCTAAAAAAGGCCTGTTAAATTTTTCCAAATTACTCTTAAATATCAAGAATACTTAGCGGTTCGAAGTAATTTTCGAATTCCCAAAGAAATAATGTTATTTTAATGAAAACCAAAGTTAACGCCCGCTATTGGCACCTATTCGGCAAACGGCCCGAATTTATGCCGCGACAGAAACTTTCTCGGCACGCAATGACGAGAAAACGCGGCGTTTCTTTTTACGGGCTTTTTAACTTGCAATTTATGTATGTGAACAGTTTATTTATTTAAACTTTATTTGACGACCGCTTTAGCTTAGTTGGTAGTGACCCTGCCTACGAAGCACGAGGTCCTGGGTTCGAATACCGGTAAGGGCATTTATTTTGCGTTATCAGCACGAATATTTGTCCCTGAGTCATGGATGTTTTCTATGTATTTAAGTATTTGTATCGATTAAGTATATCGTCGTCTAGTATCCATAACACAAGCCTTATTGAGCTTACTATGGGGCTAGTTCGATTTGTGTAAGATTGTCCCCTAATATTTATTATTTATTATTGCACAATAATTAAAAGTACAGTAAACGGACTTTATGTCTTAAGGCATTCCCTACCAGCCAATCGTTGGATAAAATAACCACTTTGGTTGGTGCGCTTTATTGCAAATAAATAAAACATAGTCAACAATGTAAAATGTATGTGTCTGTCCTGGACCGGTCATGCGAGTTTCTCGGCATGACGACGCACCTACCTGGTTCCACCGGAAGGCCAGCGCTGGCTCTAAGGTCTGCATTTTGCTGAAGTGGGACCGTTTTGTGGCAGCTCATCTTGGGTTATTCTTCAGAAATATGTCTGCGGTCACCTTATTCCTCTGGCCCTTTTTCATACTAAATGTATGGAGACAGAGGAATAAGTCGCAGACATTTCTGAAGAATAACCCTCTTAAGTTTAATTTATAATATTTTTATTATATATTTTTTTGTTGTTTTTATCTTGTGCTGTCATGAATAAATGTATTTTCTTTCTTTCTAAAAGTTTGTAACAATTGAATTTACAAGTGACAAGTGCTAAACGGTTATTCTTCAGAAATATATCTGCGACTTATTCCTCTGTCTCCATACATTTAGTATGAAAAAGGGCCAGAGGAATAAGGTGACCGCAGACATATTTCTGAAGAATAACCCTAAAGCATCATTGAAACAGGGTACTTTATATTCCGTTCTATTGAAAATAATGACGAGAGGAACTCAAGCGAAGCCGCGAGTATTTTGTTAACGTAACCATCCAAAATCTAATAGAAACCGTCGTATTTTAGCCCCAGTGCGTAACGCACTGGGGTTAAAATACGACGGTTTCTTTAGAAAATCACTTGCTTTTGGTAACTGTAATTACTTGTCCAAGCATTCATTTCTATAGAAATAGACCAAAAGCTTATAGAAACCGTCGTATTTTAGTCCCAGTGCGTAACTCCCTGCATTAGGTACACTCGGCACGGCGCCGCTGTTTGTAACCGGAGCCGAATGGAAACGCACAGATTCCGACGCATGCTTACAATTAACCAAAAGCAACAATGTATCTAAATACTTTCTAGAGATCCAGGCATACTATGTATATAACCAGTTACTAGAAGCATGCAATAATTAAAAAAAAACATAATTAATCGTTAATATATGATCAGGAACTCGAAGGCGATTGAAACACTGCAAAACCCGTTCAAATAGACATTAATGTCGAGAATAACCCAGGCGAAACTATGGGTCAATGCCAGTAGCTACTAGCTAACTAACTATCAAAAAGCAGAAACCGTCGTATTTTTGTCCCAGTGCGTAACTCTCGGCATTAAGTACGCCCGGCACGGCGACGCCGTTTGTAACCGGAGCTGAATGGAAACGATTTACGCAGATTCCGACGCACGCTTACAATGTAGCAAAGGCAACAATACATTTAAATACTTTCTAGAGATCCAGGCATACTATGTATATTACCAGTTACGTTAGCCTCATCATAAATTACTAAAGCATTTAATGCGGTTGAAACACTATAAAACCCGTTGAATTGGAAATAATAAATAAATAAATATTAGGGGACAATCTTACACAAATCGAACTAGAAGCCCCATAGTAAGCTCAATAATGCTTGTGTTATGGATACTAGACGACGATATATTTAATAGATACAAATACTTACATACATAGAAAACATCCATGACTCAGGAACAAATATTCGTGCTCATCACACAAATAAATGCCCTTACCGGAATTCGAACCCAGTACCTCTTGCTTCGTAGGCAGGGTCACTACCAACTAAGCTAAAGCGGTCGTCTAAACAAATAATGACGAGATTAACCCAGGCTAAGCCGTGGGTCAGTTTTATAACTTGTCGATTACGTAACAACAAAAAACTTATAGAAACCGTCGTATTTTTGTCCCTGTGCGTAACTCTCGGCATTAAGTACGCCCGGCACGACGCCGCCGTTTGTAACCGGAGCCGAATGGAAACGATTTACGCAGATTCCGACGCACGCTTACAATGTAACAAACGCAACTTGTCGACAGTGAGCCCTCTGATACGCTCTATAAATTATCCAATAAAAATAACCGACTTCTAATATAGAATCTACGAAATGAGCAAATTCGTGAGATACTATAAAAATACTGAAATGGGGATGATGACTAATGTTGAATTTTACAACATAATACAGTCACATGGAAATTATCATAACACAGAAGAAATAAACAAAAAATATATAAAAAATATAAAGTTAGAAGACCACAAAGTTTAAAAAAATCGATATATTTTTATCGTCTTAAAGAAAAGTTAAAGTCGATTTCGGAATGCTTAAATAACACTGAAGAAGTTAATGTACGACATCTATGTGCTTAATCGCACTTTTTCGTGCTCAAAATACAGGGAGGACAAGAGATGACGTCACAGGGTGCGGCCGTTTTCAACGCCCGGTGCGGTCGGCCACTTTTGATTGCAATTTGTGGCTGTTATAGTAATCCAAGTGTAGTAGTTATAGGTATATATTTGTTCCTCATAAATAGTAGAATCCATTTACGCAAGCAAAATGTAGTTAGTACACAAGCCTATTATTATAAACCAGTGAACCCGTCTAGGTACAACATTTCATGAAGATCGGTCCGGTCACAGAAATATATATGTAATTCCGTGGCTAAAGGTGCCTTATGGACGTTGTCGCTTGCGTCGTATCCGACTCCGTTACTATAGGATATCAAGGTAGAAGGGCACAAGCGACAACGTCCACAAGGTACCTTTAGCTGTGTGACGTTACATATGGAGAGAGAAGTAGTTCGTCGATTTGTATGAGAGCCGAGCATGTAATAGTAGATTGTGTCACAAGGGAGCAAAATGATATATTTACGGCGAGGGCGTACATTGAATCCTGAACGAAGCGAAGGATTCTAAAGTATAATCCGAAGCGTAGTGAGGGATTCAAGTGTTAACGCCCGAGGTGAAAATAATTTTGCTACCTTGTGACACATACTGCTTTTCACACCGACTATGAGGAAAATTTAAATACAAACGCTACCTACCAAAATAACGCATCACACATTTTTAATAAAATGAAATGTTTAATTGTTCAATTTATAGTCTCTTATTATTTTATAAAACGTATATTATTTTTTACGGACGGGACGGGACCACTTCCATATTATATTTATGGCCCTCGCCTGCGGCTCGGACCGCTAACACCTGTGATCTGGGCCACTCCTTATTATACCGCCCTCTGTGTGTAATATATTAATAAAGCTGTCTATGGTATGGGATATTCTAAGTGGGTTCAAACTAAAAATACCCTGTTGTCCTTGAACAGAAAAGTATCACTTTGATCCCTCTTATGAGGGAGCAAAATACTTTTTTCTGAATAGGAGGTGTGAAAACCACTTTTCACTAATAATAAGGAATAGCCCAGATCACAGATGTTTGCGGTCCGAGCCGCAGGCGAGGGCCATAAATATAATATGGAAGTGGTATTTTCGTCCCGTCCGTAAAAAATAATAATCGTTTTATAAAATAATAAAAGACTACATTTTACTATTTAACATTTAATTTTTAATAATGTGTTGATGCTCTTTGACTAACTATATATTTCGTTATTTTGGTAGGTAGCGTTTGTATTTGAATTTTCCTCATAGTCGGTGTGAAAAGCAGTATGTGTCACACGGTAGCAAAATTATTTTCACCACGGGCGTTAACACTTGAATCCCTCACTACGCTTCGGATTATACAATAGAATCCCTCGCTACGCTCGGGATTCAATTGTAGAATCCTTCGCTTCGTTCAGGATTCAATGTACGCCCTCGCCGTAAATACATCATTTTGCTCCTTTGTGACACAATCTACTATTTCCACCGGCAGGGTGAGACGAGACAAGACGAGGATTGAATTGAAATTTGTATGAAGTTTTCAATTCTCTCCTAGCGATGCGCGACGAGAGAAACTGGCGGGCTCGCAACGTCGTAATCATAAGAGTGTTTTCTCATTACAACTTTTTTAAACAAAAACACAAATATCTCAAAAACCAAGCTGAATCCAGCAAACATACGACATTTTAACTTCTGTTAAAATTATTCGGTTTCCTCGTGTTACATGTATAAAAGGACTGATATTCACTGTGGCTATTGTGTCAGGGGCGTTTCTCCAGAAATATGTATTCGACTCATTCATCTGTCTCCATACATTTAGTATGAAAAAGGGCCAGATGAATGAGGTGACCGCAGACATATTTCTGGAGAAATGCCCTCAGGGACCGTAACGTGGTATCGTGATTTATAATCCACTTTTACGTTTCAAGTCTCTTGTACCGTACCCGTGTGACCTATTTACAAACAAATTTCGAACATAAAGCATCAAAACACATTTTTATTAATTAAATTTATTTATTTTGCAAGTAGGCCTCAGAGCCCCTCTAAGGCGACTTTTTACACATAATAAAGTCGTACAAAGTCTGTGTTTGTAAATATTTTATTAGAAGAGAAAAATTTTAAAAATATGCAGGGTGTTTGGTCCATCGTTTGCCAAATTAAAATGGCGGATAGGTGGGGTTATTTTCTATCCCTCTACGCTCTCTAAAAAAATTTTTGGCCCACGTGTATTTTTTTTGCTTTCTTTTGTAGTTTTTAAAGAATTTACAGGGCCGACGCGTTTAAATTTGAATTAAAAAAAAAGTAAGTAGAAAAGAGATGAAATGTTTATACTTAGCAGCGTGAAGTGTAACGTTTCACGGTTATATCAAAGTCAAAATTACTGACATGTTACCGCTAGTTTTTTTTTATTGACCCTCAAATGTTTTACAACATGTAAAAATTTTGTCAAACATCAATTTTGATTTGCAATAAAAAAAAACTAAATAAGACCACATTCTTAAAATTATCTTAAGAAATTCTGTGTTCTATCCTCTTTCTAATGATGTACAATAATCCCAAAGAACCATTTCATGAACTTCATTTTTTTCCGATTTCTTGTAACGGACGCAACAGGCAAATTAACGATGCCCAAACATTGACGCTGTATGTTCTTTGGAATTTCCTTTATCTTTTCGCAGGTTTTCATTTTTCGGCGACCAGGTTTGCAGGTTGTGAAGATGTAAAACTTTACCTTTCGTAAATTTGGACTTGGAGTTGAAGGTCAACATTCACAAACTTGAGCGAAATCGATTATGCATGACAAGAGAATATTCTTGAAAACAACACGTGCGAAGAGGTAAATACTGATATCTGCTGCATTTATTGTCCTGTGTAGAGCAGGACAATAAGTGCAGCTGTCCCTCTCTTTCATGGGTTATGGGTTAAACGTCAACCCAGGCGAGCCGTGAGGCCGGTGCTGGGATCAGATTTGACTTTAGTCGTGATTTGACTGTCTCTGGTGGCTAACGCATTTGTAAAAGTTTTTTTTGTGTTTTTTTTGTGACTGTATATGTCTCAAGCAGGATTCGAACCTGCATCTCCTACGGCTCATCCCATGTCATAGCGCGCTCAGGTGGGAGTTCATTCCACATCCTGCCGGTTCTTGGCAAAAAAGAGCGTGGTGCCCGCTTGTTCTTGGGATGCCAAGCATCTAAAATGTGACCGAAAAACTCTATTCTGTATTTTCTCCAACCCATGTTGACGTAAATAACCAAGTACCAGATTGTATATAGCTGAAACAAAAGTGAAAAATCCAATGTTCTCCTATTCAGGGCGAAAAATACAAATATGAGGGAATGTTCATTGCGAAATTCTGAATGCATAGTTAACTTTGCAGAAAAAATACAACGCGGTTTCTAAATAGTGGAGTGGTCGGTGCGAGGGAGGAACGGCAAGCGATTATAGTACATTACACAACTTTTTTTTTATACAACTAGGGTGGCAAACAAGCGTACGGCCTGCCTGATGGTAAGCAGTCACCGCCTATGGACACTTGCAACACCTGGGGCATTACGTGCTCGTTGCCGACCCTTTAAGAAACTATTCACTCCCCTCTTGAAGAACTCCATACTGTAGCCTTTCGGGAAAACCGCTAGGGTGATAAAATAAAGAAAGGCCGAGATCGCAGATGTTTGCGGCGCCAGCTGCAAGCGAGGGACGTAAAAATGCGATCGAGGATCTTTATTACCTACCGTGTTGTGTACATCATTTTATGTCGACACTTGGACAGAAAGCGGCTTTTTCCGTACGCGTAGCGTGCAGTAAAAGCCACTTTATGGCCAGGTGTGGCATTTATTTAAAATAAAATTCACATAAAATTATGTACATAACACGGGAGGTAATAAAGAAAGCCCTCGATCGCATATTTACGTCCCTCGCTTGCAGCTCGGGCCGCCAACATCTGCGATCTCGGCCTTTCTTTGTTTTACCACCCTAGTTGTGTAATCTACTAATATCCAATATGCCGGCGCTCCTGACTTGGGCCGAGAGTAACAGTTGTAATATTTCTTTTTAGTTTTTATCGTTCCTTTTCAGCTGAGCTCTCGCGCGCTACAATTTCACCATAGGGATGGGAAAGCTGTTAAATACGATTTATCGATGAATAACTTTTATTTCATCATGACAATATTTATTATAGTTAAAAACGTAAACGCGATCAATTCACTCGTTTGATTCAAACATATTGATGATTATTTTTCATTTCAAAGTCGTCAGCCTAACAGTATTTTTTATATTAATTAACCTTATTTAAATTGCTGTAAAGTTTTAAAATGTTTATCTATTGTAAGTTTAATTTAGTTTTAAGAAAATTACTGTAACCTAGTAGTCATGTACCTATGCAGTTATTATTACGTTTCAAATGTTAAAATGTAAGTAAATGTGTGTTGTAAATCATAGGGTTAGCAATTTAAACCCAAGAAAACATAGACTTTATAGTGTATTGTAGAGACCTGGCCGCCTCTGCACAATATTTATGAATATAATTCAAATATCTGTCAGTCTAAGGCAGGGCTCGAAACCGGTATTTTGCAATAACCCCGAAACAGCCCAATATTTTGAATCGTTTTATGCTTTTTATGTAGAGCTCAGTAATGTATTTAGGTCATGATTTCGTATTATTAGATTGTCTGGTTAAAAAACGAAAGAACGATAAGAACAGAAAGAATACCGGTAGTTTTGTATGGAGCAAATACCGGTTTCCGAGCCCTGGTCTAAGGTGATGTTTTTATATAAAATATTGATTCAGTTCTCATCTGAGCGCCACCATAAAATAGTTCATTACACAACTAGGGTGGTAAAACAAAGAAAGGCCGAGATGGCAGATGTTTGCGGCTCGAGCTACAAGTGAATGGGGATGTAATATGCGATCGATGGCTTTCTTTATTACCTCCCGTGCTGTGTACATCATTTTATGTCTACACTCGGCCAGAAAGCGGCTTTTTCCGTACGCGTAGCGTGCGTAAAAAGCCACTTTATGGCCAGGTGTGGCATAAAGATCTTTTTTGCCTCATCTGGCCATAAAGTGGCTAGAGTCTGTGCGGAAAGAGAATAGGATTAATTTTGGGGGGCGCTGTAATGCTTTTGTACCGTATGTGCCGTATTTTCTGTTCTGTGGCCATACTGGTTAGGTTAGTTCCGTTTTTCGCCACGCCTATTCTCTTTCCGCACAGACTCTAACGGGAGGTAACAAAGAAAGCCCTCGATCGCATATTTACGTCCCTCGCCTGCGGCTCGGGCCGCTAACATCTGCGATCTCGGCCTTTCTTTATATTACCACCCAAGTTGTGTAATGTACTTTTATTCTTTGGACATAATATAATCTAAATTGATCACTATGTGTGTTCTCTCCAAATAACCTCCTCTGAGTAGACCTACAGTATACAACTATACACAGTACTAGAAGGTATTTTTTTATTATAACCAAAGCCGTTACCCGCCATGCTAGCATTTACGGCTCCAATTGTCTTCATCAAACGCCATGTTTTATGCCTCGACAGACATTATTTTAAATTGTTGGACATAAAACGTGTTCCATTTTTATGGCCGCGTGTTCATTTCTACAGACAAGCTGAATTATAATTAAATATAGGGTATCATTTAATCGATCAGCAAAATATTCACATTTTGGTCAGCAGAAATATGTATTTGGTCAGCCAAAATAGCTAGTTGGTAAGCAACTTATGGTAAGCAAACATTTATAAATCAGGCTGCAATTAATGATATACTGATCTGCTTTAAATTATTTTGGTCAGCAAATTAAATATTTGAGCTGCATTAAGCGATCTACGGTAAATCAAATTTTGGTAAGCAATCAGTAGGTAAGCAAAATATTTCATTTTGTTCATCAAAAAAAAGGGGGCAATAAAACCTAACTGGGCGCAACTATTCTGCCGCCAATCGTGTGCGCATTTTGTCATTCGGTAATTGTCAGCTGTCAAGTAGCAGGTGTCACTGTGATATATACAGGGTGTCACTGTGTTATATACAGGGTGTAACTGTGATAGATACAGGATGTAACTGTGATATATACAGGGTGTCACTGTGATAGATACAGAGTGATACTGTGATATATACAGGGTGTCACTGTGATAGATACAGGACAGGATGTCACTGTGATATATACAGGGTGTCACTGTGATATATACATAGTGTCACTGTGTTATATACAGGGTGTCACTGTAATGTATTCAGGGTGTCACTGTGATGGGCTCATATAATATTGGTATTTCGATTTTTTATACATCTCATAATGTTTAGAAGTTATATTATTTATTCACAACGTGTATCGTTTCGTTTTTAGGGTCAGCAAAAAAAAATAACCCTAACCTACCTATTTTTGAGAGCCGTTTCGTTTTTAGGGTCATCAAAAAAAAAATAACCCTAACCTACCTATTTTTGGGAGCCGTTTCGTTTTTAGGGTCATCAAAAAAAATAACCCTAACCTACCTATTTTTGGGAGCCGTTTCGTTTTAGGGTCATCAAAAAAAAAAATAGCCCTAACCTACCTATTTTTGGGAGCTGTTTCGTTTTTAGAGTGACACCCTGTATACATTACAGTGACACCCTGTATATAACATAGTGACACCCTGTATATATCACAGTGACATCCTGTATCTATCACAGTGACACCCTGTATATAACATAGTGACACCCTGTATATATCACAGTGACACCCAGTATATATCACAGTGACACCCTGTATATTTCAATTAAACTGCTTACAGACATGTTTTCTCTGCTGACAGTGACATCTTGTATCTATCACAGTGACACCCTGTATATAACACAATGGCACCCTGTATATATCACAATGACATTCTGTTTATATCACAGTAACATCCTGTATACATTACAGTGACACCCTGTATACATATAACACAGTGACACCCTGTATATATCACAGTGACATCCTGTATCTATCACAGTGACATCCTGTATACATTACAGTGACACCCTGTATATAACACAGTGACACCCTGTATATATCACAGTGACATCCTGTATCTATCACAGTGACATCCTGTATATAACACAGTGACACCCTGTATATATCACAGTGACACCCAGTATATATCACAGTGACACCCTGTATATCTCAATTAAACTCTCTGCTGACCAATTGTAAAATCTTGCTACCCAAGTAATTATTTTGCAGCTCGACTGTTTATTAGGCAGCCAAATGATTAAAAAAGCAGATTAATATTGGTTAAAATGTTAACCGTTTTTAAACTGTTTGCTGAACAAGAGTTGCCGCCCGATTTTATTTATTGCCAGCCAAATCTTTGTATGCTGCCCAAATGATTTAACTGCTTATTTTTTTTTGCGGATCAATTTTAATAACGGCTGACCAAAAATTTACTTTCCTTAAATATATAGGGTTTATGGATTTATATTAACTGTAGTAAAGCTATTTTAGGTATTAAACGTTTTCGTGGTTATTACTCGTTTTAATATTGTCTTCGGTTTCCGAGATTATCACTCACAGTAATGAAACAACCGGCACGGATTTAAAGGCTTTTTTATTTAAAGTGCGTTCTTAACTGACAGTTAGCAGGTCGTCACAGAACTGACGATTAGTGTCAAACTCCATACATTTCGTCACGGACTGACAGGTTAGACGGTATTTGAACATAGCTTAAGATCCGCCTAACCGTAGATTTTAAAATAAAAATGCCCTTAATCGCGTATAATTCTACTTTTTAGGGTTCCGTAGCCTAAATGGCAAAAACGGAACCCTTATAGTTTCGTTATGTCCGTCCGCCTGTCTGTCTGTCTGTCTGTCTGTCTGTCTGTCTCTCTGTCTGTCTGTCTGTCTGTCTGTCCGTATGTCACAGGCATTTTACTCAGAAACTACATGATGGATATAGATGAAATTTGGAATATAGGTGTCTTGTATAAGCCGCTACTTAGTTTGGTATATAAATAATTAAAATAAATATTTTTAGGGGGGGCACTCCATACATGTTAAAGACAGTAAAAAAATTTTTTTTCAGCAAATATCAACGTGTGGTACATAGTTCGACAGCTCTTTAAAAAACACTATAAGGTTCCTAAGTAATGTTTTTGATTAAGTGAATGTATTTGGAAATAATCGCTCCGAAATTTGTGTAAATTGTGTCCCCCCCTCTATTTTCTAAACCGTGCGTCCGAAAAATATGAAAAAAATCACGAAGGTAACGCTTAATTAATACTTTCAACGAAAATTATTTTCAACAAGATCGAATTCACCGTTTTTGAGTTATTGCCGATAAACTGCGCTTCTCAACAAAAGGACGTAATTGCTATGAAGATACGCTCTTTTGTTGTTGTCCTTTTTTTACATCGTTTTTTTACCTTATAGTTATGGCTATGAAACCCTACACTGAGCATGGTCCGACATGCTCTTGGCCAGTTATTTTTCATCACACTTGCTCGTAAAGGGTGTTATAACACGCGGGCTTATAGACCAGCTCGAGACGTTTTACCTCCCGTGGGTTACAAAAATCTATAACTCCCACGGGAAGGAAAACTGTATGAAAATCTATAACTCCCGTGGGAGTTATGAGTTTAGTTTTAAAATATAGAACCTACCCGTACGTCATTTCAGACTAAGGAGGTTTCAAATCAGCCAAGGCTTATTTCACATCTTCAAAACTTGGCTACAAAGCCAATTTTAGTGTATACAAAAATTATATGGTATATTCAACTATTATGTCGGTATTTTTTGCAATTATTTTGGTGCAATTAAAATAATTTAGTTTAAAATTTTATTTTAAAAATCGGTACAATCTGTCGGTACTGCCTGTCAAGTTTGAAAACTAAACGCAGTTCTTAGCATTATCTGTGGAAGACTATATGAAAAAGTTGACAGTAAATAATTTTATTTTTGTCTTATTTTATTTTCCTCGCAAATGTGATGAAAAACATTGTGTGTACCACGGGCAGTAAGGGGATTACAAACTCGAGTCATTAAAAGCCCTCCGCCTACGGCGTCGGGCTTCTAATAGACTCTCGTTAGTAAATCCCTTCTTACTACCCTCGGTGCACAATGTACTATTAAGTCCCAGCTTAGCAGGGGACTTAAAAAAATGTAGGTAATATATGCGACTTAATCCGTGCAAGTTGTTGTTTTATTACTATAACTCGTTTTATCAAAACATTTTTTATATTTTTAGCAATTCGAAATCATGCCATTTTCTTCTTTATCTTCTTTTTTAATTTTTTTGTTTTATATTATTTCTGCTTGGAATTATGAGCCCTTTCCATCCCAATGGAAGAAAAAAGTATACCAAACTTCCCATACATTAATGAAACTTTCATTTGTGTTACTGTTATACAAAGTATATGGAAAAATGGTAATACAATACAAAAAAATATTAGGACAATTTTTGTCCCATTGCCATTACAAAAGCCTGTAATAGGGATGACGACTGGGTTAAAAATATATCATTCTATTTAGTCCGTCAGTTAGATTTTCGAAAAATATGTGACACGTATTTTTACCCGACTGCGGTGAAGCCCAAAGGAGGGTTATGTGTTTGACCTGTATGTATGTATGTCCGTTCCTAAATCCGCTCATAACTACTCAACGGCACAACCGATTTTGATAAATGATACATCATCAGATTCGTCTTGATGGCGCGAGTGTACTGGGTATGGAGTTCGTTACAATAAACAAAATGGCGGACTTCGTGCACTTTTAAAGTGCACCGCGGTCGGGTTTTTTAACGTAAAAATGTGGTTATTATTTTATACTATATAAGCAAAAAGCATAAAAGGCCTGCCGGATGGTAAGCAGTCACCTTAGCCTTTAGATGCTTGCAGCGCCAGGTGCATTACGTGCCGCGTTTGGCTTTGTTCCGTTTAGCCAAAACATTACCGCCTCATGCGTGCGTGCTCATAAGGGATAGAAAACTTATTCTATACAACGCAGAAGAAGTCGCGGCAATTAGCTAGTTTAACATAACATCGATAATAGGCTACTTGACAGTGTGAAAAATAATGGAAGAATTATGGATATATGTATTAATTATAAGTATTCAAACCAATTTACGTCAATATTACTAAAAATAAATGGATAATTTATTTATAAAACTCGGATGAAAATTGATTATTTTTTATCTGTCGCCATTTTATCGAAAACGGTTTGGATTGGCCGATGACGTCATAGTAAACAGCATCGACAGCATCTGTCAATCCTATTTTTAAAGGTAGAACGTTATGCGATCCTCGTTGACATTTGTCGGTTTACTATCACGTGTCGTCATAGACGCCATATTGTGCGAGAAACCGTTTTGGCGGCTAATTTTAAAAGTGCATTTTTATTTGCTTTTTTCGAAAAAAATACACAAAAGAATTAAAAATTACCACTTTCTGAGTGCTCAATAGACATCATCAAACAATCGGATTGACTTTTCAGAAACCTGTCAAGTAGCCTATACTCGTAGTCAGTCGCATCACTAGTCGCCATATTGCACCGCTGTCGCAACCGAAATTGCTTCGTAAACCGATTACGACCGATCCGGTCCGGTTCATAATTTGGTGCGATTGTTATTGCTTACTCGCTTCTTATTATCGCTTGTTGAATTAATAATGCAATCTGTTATTCGGATATACAATAGGTATAGATTCAAAAGTGCTGATGTGCATATTGATATGGATTATGTCCGAAATAAACATTTTGTTTTTTATGATTATTTTTTTTTTTTTATTTTGTATGCAACGAGTACTTCATCATCATCATTTCAGCCATATGACGTCCACTGCTGGACATAGGCCTCCCTCATAGATTTTCAATTAGTTCGGTTGGAAGCAACCTGCATCTACCGTGAGCCAGCAGCCTTAACCAGATAATCACCAGATCATCTGTCCATCTTGTTGGTGGACGTCCGACGCTGCGCTTGCCGATTCGTGGTCTCCATTCGAGAACCTTTCGGCCCCAACAGCCATCTGTTCTACGTGCTATATGCCCTGCCCATTGCCACTTCAACAAGCTTATCCGTTTGGCTATGTCGGTGACCCTCGTTCTTCTACGTATCTTCTCATTTCTGATTCGATCACGCAGAGAAACCGCAAGCATAGCCCTTTCCATCTTTTCATCGAGTACTTATTTCATACTAAATCTGTGCCAGCTCATGAATCGACCTACACTTATGTTCTTTTGAATAACTCCGTATTTTTTGTTGATTTTTGAAAAGATCATCGAATAGTAACCATTAGGTTTGGATTTGTTTGTTTTATATCAATCCAATAAAAAACCGTTTCAGTGAATTATAGTACATTACCCAACTACGGTGGTAATACAAAGAAAGACCGAGATCGCAGAAGTTTGCGGCCCGAGCTGTAAGCGAGGGGCGTAAATATGCGATCCAGGGCTTTCTTTATTACCTCCTGTGTTGTGTACATCATTTTATGTCTATACTTGGCCAGAAAGCGGCTTTTTCCGTACGCGCAGCGTGCGGAAAAAAACACTTTATGGCCAGGTGTGGCACCAGTGGTAGAAGTGTTACGAGCCCACTGTGCCCTCAACAAACGGCATGCGGAGAGACGCCGGTGGGTTTTTAGTGGGTATGGTAACAGAGGGTGTGCGAGAGGAGTGAGCCCCACATAACCCCCCCAACCAACATCTGGCCTCCCTAGGCCTGGGGGGGTATGCGTAATGCATTTTCCCACCGCAAAAAAAAAAAAGAAAAGGTGTGGCATAAATAATATTATGTGACATTCCGCGGGCAAAGGTACCTTATGGACGTTGTCACTTGCGTCTTATCCGACTCCGTCACTATAGGACATCAAGATAGAAGGACGCAAGCGACAACGTCCATAAGATACCTTTACACATGTCACATCACATATGTCAACGTAATGAAACTTTAGCATTTTAAATGTGTCAATTAGTGTAGATACCATCAAACACGATCTCTAACAGTCCCTCCTTTTTCAGGTCGACCAAGCTCAAGTCCTTCTGGACGTCGGTGTCGGACGAGCCTCTCCCCGCGCTGGACTTTCTCTCGGCCGCGCTGCTCTCGGCCGAATACGAGCGCGCGCTCGGCCGTGCCCTCGCCATGCCGGAGTGCCGGCTTGTGCCTTTTTTCGGCGCCTTTCTGAGAGAGCTAAGGTACGTAACTATCTCTCCCCGCGTTCGACTTTCTCTCGGCCACGCTGCTTTTGGCCGAGTACGAGCGCGCGCTTGGCCGTACCTTCGCTATGCCGGAATGCCGGCTTGTGCCTTTTTTCGGCGCCTTCCTCAGATAACTATTAAGGTAACTAACTCTAATAAACTTACTAATATTCTATTTAACTGCTCTTCTACCAAGGAAGATAGAATAAAGTTGCCAAAGTAAGGTTATTTTTATTCCAAAACTGAGTAAATCGAAAGAATCTCAGTTATCATTTATCCATTATTATTATCAGTTGTCTTATACACTCCGTTCCATTTTCCCTGTTAGACAATTTATGTATCTGATTCGAATGAATCAAGTAGAATGAAAGTGAATACACTCATCGCATTATTTAACTGCACTCGGTTGAGCAAAATCTCTTCCCTTCCGACTATCTCGCGCACTAATAAGCTACAGACGAGCCTCTCTCCGCGCTGAACGTTCTCTCGGCCGTGCTGCTCTCGGCCGTGCCCTCCCCAAGTAGCACACAAGCTGTATAAAAGCTTATACAGCTATTATACCTACAGTTTAGGCGCTATAAGAACTGTATAAGCTGTTTTACAGCCTGTGTGCTACTTGGGTCGCTATGCCGGAGTGCCGGCTGGTGCCTTTTTTGGGCGCCTTCCTCAGAGAACTAAGGTAACTTACTGTAACAAACTTACTAAAATTCTATTTAACAACAACAACAACAACAATCATACTTTATTGCACACGAAAAGAAAATAACATTGCAAACTTATATAAAAAGAGAGGTAAACAATAGGTAATTAATGGTTGAAATACCACCAAATGAAATAGAAAATTTATATTTTCCATCACTAAATTACACCTTTGGCGTCAAACGCCAAGCGAATAACGTTACACGCTTGGTTCCCGTACAAATTCTGCGAGGTGATTCAAATTACCATACTATTGAACAACGACACCACCCCAACCAATTGTGTTTATTAATAAAATTAATTGAATGTATTAGCGATGTCGTGGTCACTTGGTCACCGAAGTACTAAACAACGTCTAATCATTAGCGTAATGCAGCCCCAAAGCTAGTAAACATGCGCAGTAGTAATTAAAAAATACGATTGGCGAGTGGATGATTAATATATGGATAGAGCGGCGACTACCACCCGGGATTTTACAATCTATTTAGATATACCAAGGACCATTAAAACATGAGGACTGTCATTCTCCATACAAAAAGCTGCTCCCCGATATTTACAACGCCATCTACCTATAAGCTTGGTATAAGAATTATATTATTTACAATTATTCAACTTTGCAAGCGTGACACAGTATTGAAATGTTAAAATTTATTTATTATTAGCTGTTTACGAACTAATAGGGTACTTGCCTGTAGTCGATATAAATTACTTCACGCTAGCCTTGAAATCTGCTTTCGAAAATTTGCAAAAATCAACTAAAATTCACCTATTTAACGTTTTAAACGATTTTTAAAAGACCAAAAGCTATAAATGAGGAGATGATTTGATGTTTGAGCACAATGACGTCATTATGCTTTTTCTCGTAGAAACTTCATACTATCCGAGCGTTTTGACAATTCATAAAAAGTAACTGATTTGATCTGTCAGGAAAGTACCCTATTGTTACTGTACTATGTTTCTTTGTTCAATTATAACATCGTTAAATGTTTAGTTTTTTAGTGCCATCTAGTTTTTGCCTGGATATCCCCTTGCGGTCGGGGCACGATCCAAAGTATGGAGAATGACAGTCCTCATGTTATATCATACCGGGTGGATCGGAATGAAGTACTTTCCTGCAAATATGGCACGCACTAGAAGCAAAGAAATAAGAATGCCTGCGAATGCTCCAGTATGAATCGCACTCACCCAGACGTGCTATATGATTCCTACCAGCTTGCCTAATATCAGGCATTTGAGCACTTTATTCTACACTAAATCTGCACCACCTTGCCCAAGGATATCTTTTACGCCACGCCACTGTTCGTTTGGGACTAGCTCGATTTGTGTACGGGATCTTACAATATTTATTTACTTACATTTTGACGTGATAACGTCTTATAATTCGATGGAGCCGGCTGCACGCACGAAAAAGTGTGACGTCATGGGCCGTTACCTTGCAGGGTCGTTACCTGTCAAATAGGTACTTTATATTATTCCAGCACTAAAGTCGTTAAGACGATGGTTTCTTACAAATTGTTAATAAAATAGCCCTTATTCCCTAAGATACGGCTGTCAAAAATCTCTATTGAATGACAAGAGACCAGTGGCGGATTTGCCCTAAGGCCTAGTAGGCCCGGGCCTAGGGCGGCCAGATATTAGGGGCGGCCAATCGTGACAAAAAATCACTGCTGCTGCTGAGAAAAGGGCGGCTGGTACTCAAGTCGAAGTCGAAGTCGAAGTCAAAGTCAAAGTCAAAGTCAAAGTCAAAGTCAGGGTCAAGGTCAACGTTATCACGTTCGACTATCGTCAGTAAACCGACTTTACAGACAACCGATTTTTTTTTATTTAAGTATATAATAAATAAAGAATTAGGCCAACAAGCACGCGTTGGTTTTGACCGCTCCATATAAATAGCGATCTAGTAATGAACACTGTGGTCACTCGACCGATACGTTATGCGGGCGGTAACAGACTCAGGACATACAGCGGGCCCACAGAGACACCGCACACCCCACACCACCATGGTTTTTGACTAGGGCTTCCAATCCCGGTATTCCGAGATCTCGGTATTCCGGGACCCGCGCCTTTTTTCAGTCCCGCGCATAGCGGGATTAAGAGCGCGGGATCCCGCGGGATTTGCGGGATTGCGGGACAAACATTTTCGACACAATATTGATACAAGCAAATAATAAATACTAATAAATAATAATAAAACTTGGCCTTTTCTTTGTGTAAGTTAGTATGATAGCTTGTCTATCTTCTTTAAAGTTAGTTATTCTTTCTCGTTTGCTTAACTCAAAGGTTAGCTGGAAGAGATCTCTTATAGGGATAAGTTCGCCTTTGTACAGATCCATTATTTTTTTGTATTGTTTCTATTTGAATTTATGTGCAATAAAGTGTTTACATAAATTTCATATTTTAATAATTTGTCTTAAATTATAATTGAGTTCCTTAGAGTTTGTTTAACAGAGGTCGATTTTAATGTTGGTCTCAATAGAACTAATAGAAGTGCAATGTTATTTTTATGTGTAATATTTAATGTTTAAAAGGCAAACTCTTATAAAAGTTTAAATACGTTGATTATTTCGTTATTTCATTTACCTTATAATTGATATCATTAAGTTCTATGCGGGGTCCCGTAAATACCGAGATCCCGTGGGATCGAAAATGTGGAATCCCGCAAGTACCGCGATTAAAGATAGGCTGCGGGATATTAGTAGAGACCTGGTATAATTTATTATTTTTTCTACAAACAAAAATAATACATCACTTATCGGAACAAAAAAGTAAAAACCTTTTTGGAAGCTTTTGTAAATTGGGCAAAAACTATTTATTTATTTAAACTTTATTGCACAAAAGAAAACTTATCGTACAAAAGGCGAACTTAATGCCATAAGGCATTCTCTACCAGTTAACCTTAGGGCAAAGCAGATAACATGTGGGCGGTGCTACTAACAAAAAAAAGAATACATGATATAATACATATACTAAAGATAATAGTAATAATAATTACATACATAGGGATAACCATATAATATATAAATAAATACACATATATAAATACAGATGACACGTCTAAGCAGATACACTAAGAGATTTCAGTTCTACCAGCATAGAAATCACGCACAGATTTTTTGAACGCGAACTTATTTGGAGCTTGTTTGATTTTAAGAGGAAGACCGTATTATAATGATAATAAATAAAAACATTTGTTAATTTTTGAAATAGTTTATTTTTTAAGTTCTTCTTCTTTAATATTTCTTCTGCACAATGCACAGTAAACATTAAGACCTTATATAACAAACATGACATTAAGTTAACAAATTGCACTAGTCATATCCATATTAATATCGACATCGCTACTTCAAATCCGGTCTCTGCCTATTAGTTACGGCACTAGCCTACTGTAGGTGTTGTGGCTATGGCGGCGTCAGTCCTGCCGGTGTCAGTGACATCGGTAGTCCATGTCGGTAATTGCTAGGTAAGGACTAATAGCTGCACTACATACGTTCTAATGCTTTGTGAATCATCAAGTTTTAAAGGTCTCTGCCTACAACACGGTATCATGCTATAACCGTACTATGAACGTATCAGACACTGTATGGAACGTGCTGGTCGGCATAGTCTCAAACTTTCCAATACAAAGAATATTTATTTTCTCTGAAACGTTCAAAAGTACGGTCATGGCTGTTGAATTTATCCATCTAAATATACAAAACTTAATCTAATACATAATGTAATTCGATAATAAGTATTAAATCGAATTCTTAATAGACGCGCTGGCAGTTAGCTCGCTACGCGTTCAAAACAAATCTGACCTGACAAATATGTTTTCTGCTTCCAAGTGACTTATTAAAAAGAATAGAAAATAATTTTTTTTTTTTTTTTTTTTAAAGTTTAAAATATTTATTTACAAACATACAAAAACTAATATATATATATACATGATTTAAGGGAAGTAAAATTAAAACTAAAATTAATAAACTAAATCCTACATTAAAAATAAAAGAAAACATTACAAACTAAGATTTGGCCCCCTCGGCAGAGTGCCCATCACGCAGGCAGCATTCCCGCGCTGTATCGCTATGGCGAGTCTTTGCGCGAGAAAGCTGCCCGCGCGAGGGTCCCCCGTTGCCTCCCTCAGGCGCTTACTGAGCGCCCTGTGCAGACCACGCGCACCCTGACCCCACGGACCGAGTGTCTCGACGCCGAATGCCACAAATTCATATTGGGCGCCGAGACAACTGTATTTTGTGATCTTTAATCGCTCCCGGGCGTCTGCCGCCGCACCGGCTGTTTTGTGGGTCGCCGGTAGGTAGGATGCCGCGAGCGTATCCGCACAGGTGGCATCCCACACCAGCGCCCTGCCCATTCTCCACGGTATCAACGACATCCCGTCGGGGCGCTTACCGTCATCCCGGATAATTTGCGGTTCGAGAACCGCCGGGACGTCGGCGCTGACGAGCGCCCTTCTCAGGATGTCGTTGAGTGCGGCGTGGCGAGAGTGGCGGCCGGCCCCCGAGGAGCATACCAGTCCGTGGTGCCCTAGGCGATCCGCGTTGGCCCCACAGGAGGCGCAAATATGGTCTACGCAGACTTCCGTGCCTAGTCGGAGACCAATCGCGATGCGGAATGTAGTTGGGTCTAAGTATGTGCCGGTGTTAGGTGAGGGATATGCATGGAGCCATTGGCCAGACTCTGGTCTGGATGCTGCTAAGAGCCTGGCGCGGTCCTTGCCTGATGAATCCGTGATGAGTGTGTTTAGGGTGGAAATGGATGCGATGGTATCCCAGGCCCTCTGGCTCTTTGGTTTGGATGGCAAATTTGGGCTCGGTCCAGCTAGCCAGGC
Organism: Eudemis profundana; assembly: GCA_947034925.1. Classification (NCBI taxonomy): domain Eukaryota; kingdom Metazoa; phylum Arthropoda; class Insecta; order Lepidoptera; family Tortricidae; genus Eudemis; species Eudemis profundana. The sequence goes on along the minus strand of OX344817.1, from coordinate 2,475,402 downwards.
ATTCGAAGCTTCAATCGAACACGCGATCTCGCAGTTTGTAGCCGCCGGGGCTTTGAGGATTTTACCTGCGAGATCGGAAGTGCTATGAATTGAAGCTAAGAATGCCGGCAGAGCGACACTTGAAATTTGGCGAGTTCCCAACCCACCGTACCTTATAGGTAGGGAGGCTTGGGTCCAAGCCTGTTCGCTGATGCTTATGTTTACTATGGATTCAATTTGGAATTTCAAAAGTGTGTCGAGAGGTCGGACCAGGTTGGGGAATTTCCAAATAGGGCAGCAGCGAAGCAGGTACGTAAATTTTGGGACGAATAAGCAGAATTTTAGTATGAACAACGCGGCATGACTGCTGATTTTGGTCAGGCGGTCCGCGTGTTCATTAAATTTGGTAACCGAATGATTTAAGAGGAAAGGGATGGCTTCGTTGAAGACGGGTGCGCCGAGGAGGTGCAGATCGTTTTTGGATGTGTTTTTGATGTTCTGGGCAGCATTATTAAAACTTTGGCGGATGTCGGAAGCCAAAGTAGGGTCAACTTGTTCTGAAATGTATAATTCACACTTGTTGAAGTTGAGATCTAAACCTATAGCAGAAAATTTATTTGTAATTTGTATTAAATCTGCCAGAACGGTCTGCGAGTCTCCGCCCAGTGTACCGTCGTCAAGGTACCACACGTTTAATTTAGAATTTAGGCTATGTATTATTGAATTTATTGCCAAACTAAAAATAGCTGGACCGAGGGGATCACCCTGCTGACATCCCACTGCCGAAAGAATTTCGTTATTTTTGTGGACTAAATTGGACGGACAATGGTAGCATTGCAGTAAAAAGTTGTAAATTTCTGGTACGTGTAATTTAATTTCGTTCAGCAGGGTATCCCGGTTGACAGAATTAAACGCGTTTTTTACATCTAATTTAAGGAGAACCTCGCACATGTCGCTTTGGGCAAAGGTGCGTACCGCGTGGACTGCGGCTTCGCAGCCTCCGCGGGTGCCAAAACCGACTTGTACGGGTTCGAAAAGGGCCTGAAATTTGTTACGTGTGAGCCGGACACACACTTTGGCTGCTAGTCGCCGAAGAGTTGACCCCACAGCTATGGGGCGCACGCTACCGTCTTTTTTTGTTAGGGCGATGAGGTTAGCCCCATAAATAACCGGTGTTATCTCTTGACATACATCACCCGAAAGCATAAGATTAACCAGTCTTGTGAGATTTACGGTCAGGCGTTCCCCAGATACCCCTGTACCGTGACTGGTAAGGTCTGCAAGGTGTTGGGGTGAGATGCCGTCGAGACCAGAAGCCGAACCCTTTGGGAAGGAGGCGAGGGCCGCTACTATGTCTCGTTCTGTGGCATGGAGACAAGCCATGGGGTCAGATGGCGGGTCAACGAAAATGGGTGTGGGAGGGCCTGGGGGGTGCTTGGACTGTAGCGCCGCGAGGGTCTCCGGTGTGTCGGGTGCGATGGTGTCGTTGGTGAATAGGAGCCGCGTGGCGCCTTTAAGGTCTCCATCGTGTACTTTCTCCTCCACCTTCCTGAACAAGTCGTGATTTCCTTTACGGGGTCCAGCTGACACGGTAAAATTTGAAAGAGTGGGACTATTAATATTGTTTCTAATTTTGTGCGTGAGGGAGGTGTTAATGTTGTTGTTGTTGTTGTTGACGTGGAGGATTTTGTAGGAGAAAGTTAGTAGCTCATGCCACGATGTCGCATTGTTGTTCCGAACGCATCTGTTGATGGTATCGGACAGGGCATCAGCGACGGAGGCCCTGACGCCACGAGGTATCCGCTTAATTAATGGTGTTGTATGTTTGAGCTGGCCGAGAAGTGTTTGGATTGGGATGACATTAGGGTGATTTGGCGTTGATGATGAGGCGCTGTAGTTTTGTGAATTTGACGCAGAAGGCGTGCATGCAATACGAACCTGATGTGCACGTGTTTGGTGAATGTGAAGACCTCTGATTGACGTGAAGCTCCTCTGGCAGACCTCACAGGGCTGCATGTGGGTTAGCAACAGGAGCGGGGGGCCACATAATGCGACAGTACAAGAATTGCCATCTAATATCTATAATTTAGTAAAGAAAGGTAAAATTATATCTAAAAGTAGAAACGTTCACAGACACAGAATGTTAAACAGCGATACCCACTGAGAGAACTTAAAAACGTCGAAAAAGAGCACAATTCCTTTTGCGGCGTCCAGCGGGTGGGATATAAGTTATTAGTATTCACGCAACACTATATATATTAATATTTACGCAGCACTAGGAAATATATTTATAAAAACAATGAATGACAGCGCCGTGACACCGGGCGTCTGTCACTGCGTAGTATGGGGGCGCCGCCCCGGGCGCATGCGGGGCCTGCTCCTTCTCGCAGAGGTTGTACTGCTTTCGGGCCGGGATTCTGTGTGTCCATGAAAATACAGGGGCTCCGAAATAAAATGAGTCTATATAAAATAAAATAGTTTTATTAAAAAGCCCTGTACCTCCTATAGGTTATGGGCCCAGCACGCTTCCACTGCGCCCTCCTATAATGGCATGATACGATGTAATGGGCAGAGACCTTATACGTTAATTCAGTTCAAACAAATAACAAGTAACTTCTGTATCAAGCATGTTTAAGGTGATGAAGTCGCTCAATCTACATACATGAATTACAATACCACCACGATTGATATCGTGCAAGCAAATGATGACCCTCTTTTTTATTGTATACGGAATATCCGACGCGGATCACCGAAGTTTGTAAGTATTGCTAAGTATTTGCACTCCCTCGCAAAGTATACATCATTATAAGTGAGATTGGGTGAAGTAAATATTGACTCAATTTAGACGAGAATTACAACCAAACTTACACGCGGTTAGCGGTGAAGGCGTGAGAATATTTTTAGGATTCCGTGCACAGAAATATAATATCGAGATAGAAGCGTGTAACGTTATTCGCTTGGCGTTTGACGCCAAAAGTGTAATTTAGTGATGGAAAACATAAATTTTCCATTTCATTTGGTGATATTTGAACAATTAATTATACCATTATTATCAGATCTTCAAATCTGCTAATAATATTGACGGAAACTGAAGTTAACGGTATGCAAAGTAGGTGGCCGGTACTTCTTTTTAGCACGCGAGGTACATACACTTTTTCGTTCTACCTCAGTGTGTGATTCTGTGCATATTTTTGATCAAACCCTTTAACCCTTAAATGCATAATTTTTTGTATAACTTTTTAATGAATTGAAATAGATGTGTCTTGTTGTATAGATTGAGGGAAAAATAAAAAAAAATCATCAAAAAAAGCACTGGCAATATACGATGCAGATATACATCATTATGCATTTAAGGGTTAAAAAGGCGTGAACACTTGTATTTGAATACACACTTGTATTCAAATTGGGTACTTCACCTTAACCGAAATTTGTAAAAAATATATAAGATCCTGTTGAAATGAGCAAAATAAGGAAATATGTTACAGTTTCGAGTCTGATAGCTAATGTGTAACTTTTTTATGAGCCTGTAAAGTTGGGTGGGAAAGGCCATTTTAAAAGTATAAAAATATTTAATAACATTTTTCTACTCCTGTACTGTTATCTGTCTTTTACTTGGTCACGAACACTAATATAAGAACATATATAATATGAGTTCAGAGAAGTCTATGCTCTATTCCCCATAACAGCACTAGTGTCGTTATAGCCACTTTACGTTATTGCTAGCAACCACAGACTTCTAAATCTAGGTTAAACTGAGGTCAAGGATTAAGCGCTCAATTTTAACTTTACGGTAAAAATGCACAACTACCAACTTAACAAACAATTAAAATCCTACGGCTTTTAAGAAAAACAAAACTTTCTGAACTAAATTCATTGATGCCAACATAAAAACAAAAGTATTTTAATATATTCACTGCGTGTCAACTTCATTTAAAAAATAAAAAGTTTACCATAGACACATACTGACAGTCATACGTCATATTTGCCTTCTTTGCAGGTTATGCCTTGTTTGTATTTTATAATTTTAAAACCTGTCGTAGAAAAAGTATTGTATGCAACGTTGTATAATTAAGTCAAAAAACGCTCATTGCGTCTCTATTTGCGATACTCGCCGCATTCGCGGCTCGTATCGCAACTCACGCAATTCACATTTTTTGAACCTTCTTATACAACTGTTGCATAAAATACTATAATAACTCATGAAATGTATGGTAACTTTTGTCATGAAACCGTTACGATAAACGCAAGTTTTAACATAGTTGCATAACGAAGTTCTTGTTTTAAACAACGTAGGTCTGTGACGTCACGTTACAATGGGTTTCAGTATGGAGCGTTTCGGCACGTTTTTGAGAAAGTCTAAAAATTTTATTTTAACATTGTAATATCTCGGTGAGTTGTTATGATATTGAAGTGGTTATTCACTAATATTTCTGTTATTGAGAGGTCTTTCTATAACATATCACAGAAAAAAGTTGTCAAATAGCCAATTTGTGCAATAGGAAAGCATTCTGAGGAATAACCACATTTTAACTTAAAAACCCGACCACGGCGCAAAACATTCGACGTATTAAAGTGCATAAATCCGCCATTTTGTTTATGTTAATGAATTTTTGACTTTACTTCCTCGCGGGCTTATTTTATGTGCAGCCTGGGGGTGAGATTTACTCAGACAGTATACAACATATTGCGTGTCCAATATAACAACATACTCAGGATGCTGCGGCTACTGAAGCACTGCAGTGCATCAGGCACGTTGGCCGAAGCGCGGGCGGACGACTTTTTTGCCGTTCGGCGGAAAAGAATAGCCTCACTGCTGAAGCGGGTGCGGAGCAGCAGCAACAGTACGAGTATGCTGAGTGTGTTGGCCGAGCGCCTGGACTGCCCGCTCACAAAATACTGGGTTGAAGTGGTTGTTGGCAGGGCCAAGTTAAGTCAAAACGTGCTCCTGAGATCACTTTTTCTAAATTATCTACTTTTTGTTTTTCTTGGGCTAACATAGTTTTGTAAGGCTCAAATTGTAGTGTTTTAATTTTTATTTTAGTTTATATGTATGGATCTATTTGGTCTGAAATAATAGTAGATTGTTCAACTAGGGACTAAAACGAGCCATAATGACACGAGGTGTTTAGCCACCCGAGCGTAGCGAGGGTGGCTATAGATCGAGTGTCATTATGGTTGTTTAGTCCCGCGTTAAACACTCTACTTTTCACTTTGAATGCGAGGAAAAAAACGACGTTCTATTACACAAAATTACAATATTTATTGTTCCGTACTTTCGGTATAAAGTTGCACTATACACATTAATTGTTGAAATATTGTGCTCAATACGATTAATGAACATTCAAAAAGCAAAGAACATTTTTTCCGCGGTTCTTTATTTCATTTTTTTAGTCAGTGAAGTCACTCAGGCTTTAAATTAAATGCTGGCATTTTTAGCCAACAGGTTCAAACGTAACTACCTATTTTAAAACTAATTGGATCATGCAAAATAAAATTAAGTTATCCCTAATCTAGTTAAATTGATTTATATTCGTAATAATTAATCATTATTACTATATTAAATCGTTATTTGTTTAATATTTTTGCACAGTTGTCTTTTTAGGTTATTTTCACACCCTCTTTCCCAGCTGTGCCATTGTTTTAGTACCATAAATGGTACTATAGCCTGGCAATTTCATTTGTGACATTCCCATGTGTGCTGTTTGTTGTGTGCAGCCGTAACTACTTACACAAGTTACCGCCAACACGAACGGTGACCGACAGAGGCTGCCTCTGGTCCGGCTGGGTCGGTCGTCGGGTAGCTTGTGTAAGTAGTTACGGCTGCACATAACAAAAAGCACACATGTGAGTGTCACCAACGAAGTTGCCAAGCTATAAGTACTGCTTGTTTATAATACTAATAGAATAGGAAGTAGGATAGATAGATAATTCTATACACTTAACAACGATCAGAAATATAATTTCCGAAGTTTCCTGAAGTTACTCCCAGCAGTTGTTATTTCGTCAGATAGTTTTAGTTGTTATAAATGTTTAATTTAGTTGCCTGTGTTTATATTTACAGCCCGCAGACAGCCTTGTTAAGTTACGATCTCTTGTTCGATTAAATATTCGTAAGGGTCACTGGCTTATCAATCTCGTAGACACGGAGTAAATATTACTTATATTTTGTGTCCATACGAAACTAGTTTTCATCGCCGAAACTGAAACCGAATTTCGGCCGAAACCAGAACCGAAACTGAAACTTCCATATAAGGTCATATTTTCGTGGGTAGATAAAAAAATACAATAATAATCAGTCAGTATTAATTTTTAAATAACATATTAATCATTTTATGCCACACCTGGCCATAAAGTGTTTTTTTAAAAGCCGCTTTCTGGCCAAGTATAGACATAAAATGATGTACACAACACGGGAGGTAATAAAGAGAGCCCTCGATCGCATATTTACGTTCCTCGCTTGCAGCTCGGGCCGCAAACATCTGCGATCTCGGCCTTTCTTTGTTTTACCCTAGTTGTGTAATGTACTATAGTCTCTTATATTTAGAGTAATCATTAATATTAACATATTACAACTTCTTATTTCAAATACATTATGTATGCTTTTTGAAATAAAAACTGTCCGATCGCAGTACGAAACTCCTCAAAATCAGTTTCAGTTGCGGCCGGATGGCAGCCTAAGCCGAAACTTTGCCGAAACTCGTTATTTTGCCGAAACCAAGCCGAAACCGAAACGGTCGGACTCTACAATTATATTAGCTATAAATTAATACTTTATGCCTTTCGATAATGATGACTAACAATACAGTATGACGTATAACATTACGGGAAACAAGGGGATCCCATACTTTTTACCCGATATTTCCAACTCTACGATCAAAATTGCAGGCTTCCTCTAGTCTATATATACATGGTGGGAAGGAGTATAGCAACAAACTTTAACCACGTATTCCTGATGTCATTACAATTTTTTTTTTGACACTGACTAACTCGCAACCCCTCCTGGGCGTAGCGATAGTCGGACCGGGTGGTTGGCCGTGGCGTTCCCTGGGGTCGAACCAGGTCGCTAGCCAGACCACCCTTGGGTGTTCGACTGTGTGCCACACACAGTCGACACGCAGGTCAGGCTGGGTTAGTACCGGGGGTGCCTGGAGTCGAACCAGGTAACCTTGCCCGGCCTACCACGATAGTATCGGACTAGGTGGGGGCCTGAACGCCTGGGGTCGAACCAGGTCGTTGGCCAGGGCCACCTTGACTTTGCGCTGATTGCTCAGAGTGAGCAGCGGACCAGCGGGAAGGATGACTCGGGTCATCCTGTCCTTATGTGAACTTGTGTATCGAACTAAGTCATTACAAGTAAAAAATGTTATATCAATAGGTCGAAATCTATCATTTTACATTACTATTTTTTTTGGAACAAAATAAATCGGTAAATTCAGCCCCTCCTTATAAACATGTCCTTACTTGAGGAAAAGATATCAAAAAGGAAAAAAAAAGCTAAAATGGAAACACAAGGTCAATTTTTGGGCCTTGTTGTCGCTTACCATCAAATATTGCGAAGGTTAATTGCTGCTTAGTTAAAGGATTTAAAAAAAAATGTGAAAGCATCTTAGTCACATTTATTAGGGTTTGTTACACACTTGGGAGTTTTCAATTAAAAAATAATTAATATCTCGGAAAGTAAGCGTTTTTCGACCATACATCACATAGCTTTTTTTTACTCCTTATAGTTGTTAAAATCTATAGTTAAAGTTTGTCGGGTTACTCGGGCCCACGGTGTATAAAAGAAGATGTCCTGAATGACTGACTGGCTCATCAACGCACCGCCGAAACTACTGAAGCTAGGAACTAGAATTTTCACAGTAGGGTGGCGTATAACGTAAGTAAGGGGTAAGAAGGGATTTTTCGAAATTCATCCCCAAAGGGGGTCAAATGGGTGTTGAAAGTTTATATGGCGACCACACGAGAGAGAGTCGGGTGAGACTTGTGTCTGAAATCGAGGCCTCCTTAGAGCGGGTTTCCGAATGGGGCCGACGAAATCTCGTCTCGTTTAACCCTATGAAGACACAGGTCTGCGCATTCTCTGCCAAGAAAACCCCATTTTGTCCAGCGCCACAGTTTCAAGGAACATCCCTGTCTATCTCCAATAGCATTGGGATCCTTAGCGTTGACATTGCCAAAGACGTGCAGTTTCGGGGTCACCTGGAAGGCAAGGCAAAACTTGCCTCAAAAAAGCTGGGTGTGCTAAACCGGGCCAAACAGTACTTCACCCCACGGCAGCGCCTTGTGCTTTATAAGGCGCAAGTCAGGCCTCATATGGAGTACTGTTCACATCTCTGGGCTGGAGCACCAGCTTATCAGCTTGACCCCCTCGATGCCATCCAGAGACGCGCCGTCCGCATTGTCAACGATCCCATACTTACTGACGGTTTAGAAACACTTAGCCTCCGGAGAGACTTTGCATCTCTCTGCGTCTTCTATCGTTTGTATAATGGGGAATGTTCCAAGGAACTGTTTGGGTTGGTGCCTACCGCATCATTCTACCATCGCACTACTCGTCATCGGCAGGCGGTTCATCCCCATTTCCTTGAATCATTACAATCAACAACGCGCCGGTTCTCTAGAACCTTTCTAGCGCGTACAATAAGGATCTGGAATGAACTTCCTGCTAAGATTTTCCCACTGTTCTACAATATGAGATTTTTTAAAAAGGGTGTCATCAAATTTCTTCGAGACCGGCAACGCATTGGCAATGCATCTAGTGTTGCAAATGTCTATAGGCGGCGGTGACCGCTTTCCATCAGGTGGGCCGTCTGCCTGTTTGCCAGTCAATAGCAAAAAAAAAAAAACACGATTTTAGTAGGAGATCTGAGACTTCGCACATAGACTCATCAATATAAGTAGAAAGTCAAATTCAAATGATTTATTTGTAAACATAGGTTTGTAATATAGGTTAGATAGGTTTGTATTGAAATTGTTATAATTATATATCACTATTTTTCGCCACAGGGCATACAAATATTTTGAGTCAAGATGGTGCATGCTTAATAATATTAATACGTAAACTATGTCTAAAAATTAAGTTAGAAATTTAAACTACAGATTAAGTTATAGAGAAAAGTAAATTCACCGTTTTTTGAAATTCACCCCCAAAAGGTTTTAAATGAGGGTTGACAGTTTATATAGATACCGAACTATTTTTGAAGTAAGAGATTTAAGACTTCGTACATAGACTTTTCAATAAGAGTAAAGAAATCTAATTTCATCGTTTATCAAAATTCATTTCTAAAAGGGGTATAATAGGGGTTGAAAGTTTGTATACAATTTTTGAAGTAGGAAATCTAAAACTGATTGAACTGAATAGAACTGAAATGATTGCAACATTTATTAAAGTTTATGTCCAAAACGAGTTGAATAGGGGTTGAAAGTCTGTTAAGTAAATTGCCTAATTATAATTTACACCGCAGACGAAGTCGCGGGCATAAGCTAGTAGCTTATAAATGTTTATTGTTACAGAGAGATCCTGGACGCGGCGCCCTCCCTCACGGCGACCCCCACGCACCACAGGAGGGAGTTCAAGAGGGAGTCCACAAATGAAAACAGGTAAGCCATAACGGCCATTCTCACGAAGTATGTCTGCGGTCACCTAATTACCGCGACGCTGTTTTCATACTAAATGTACGGAGACGCGGTAATTAGACGCAGTCATACTTCGTGAGAATGGCCGATAAGACGCAAACCGGGTAAAGTCAGTCGGGGTAAGACGAACATAGGGTGTGTCATATTTGTATAGGTAAAAAAAAGTGTTTATTTTGTCAGACTTTACTTAGGCCAGGGGTTTCTCTTATTCCAAAACTAGATCCAATAGTAGATCTAAAATTTCAAGGTGATAGAAACGTATTTAGGGGTTGCGATGGGGTAAGCGATGTTTGCTATATTTTGCAGTTTTATTCATATAATCTCGACATGAACATAACAAATTACACATTATAAACAATTTCCAATCATTTTAAATTGCAAACAAGAATACACATTTAAAATTTTTCATCTAAATATTCGCAGTAAAAATGTATACTGAAACAGTTTCTGGAAAGTAAATTAAAATTTTTCGTTATTCTATTTTTTTTCTACTTTACTTTTAGTGGCGCTAGAAAATAAAGTTAGATTTTTTGGAGTGTTTTTAATTTATTTCATTGCATATTTGAGAAAAGTACTATACATACCTCGGCGTGAAATGGGGTTGCCGGCCGAGTTCATATAGATCGCCGAGCGAAAGCGAGGACAGATAGTTACGAGGCTTGCTTTCAGGCCTCCGTAGTAATGTACTATTATTACTTTGACAGAGGTTCCGTGAAAAGGGATCCTACAAGAAGAGAGAGCGGGAAGCGGATAGACCAGGGGACAACGACGAGTCCTTTACGGGACAGTGCCAAAAGAGACCCGAGGGCCAGTGAACCTAGCAGACAAGTGGTGAGATTTTTTTACTTCTTTACTAGCCGTGCCCGCGACGTCAAAATATTGAGATCTTCTTCTTCTTGTTCTGCCAAACCGTAACCTTTGCAAAGTCCTCTCGGGCAATCATGCGAGTGTGGCTGCGCAGTATTTTTTAACCGACTCTCAAAAGGAGGACGGTTCTCTATTCGTCTGAATGTTCTTTTTGTGTTTTTGTTCACCGATTATTCTTCCTACAAATGATACATCGTGCGCTTGAGTGTGTGCACGCCGTATACGAACGCAATGCAAGTTTTTTTTTTTTTTTTTTATTATTTTTTTTTAAACCTGACATACTCCCAACCCATAACCGGGCATGGTGATTGTCGGGCCGGGTGGTTGGCCGTTGCGGTCCCTGGGCTCGAACCAGGTCGCTGGCCAGACCACCCACGGGCGTCCGACCGTGTGCCGTACACACAGTCGGCACGCACATCGGGCTGGGTAAGTGCCGGGGGGTGCCTGGAGTCGAACCAGGTCACCTGTCCCGGCCTACCACGATAGGTGTCGGACTAGGTGGGGGCCTGTTCGCCTGGGGTCGAACCAGGACGATGGCCAGGGCCCCCTTTGACTTTTCGCTGATTGCCCAGAGTGAGCAGCGGACCAGCGCACTGCAAGTAAAGTTGTTGTACTTATCTGTAAGAATGCTCCCAGTATGGATCGTTTGTGCGCATACGTGTCGCGCGCTTCTAAACGGCCTTTGATTACTTGTTCGTCTTTATACTTTACTTAAGGAATGGTTTCTAGGATAAACCTATCCCATGTCCTTCCCGGGGGATCTATATCTGGTGGCATAAAATTGTTAGGCCTAATGTTCTGTCGCAAAAAAAGAAATAGCCGTTTGCGCCGCAAAAACGTACATTTCGACTCTCTCAAGGAAACCAACCTTAATAGGGTACTTTCCGTTGACCTGGAACTATGAAATTTGCCAAGTAATACCGTCTTGTACTACAAGTATAGGGAAAGATCTAAAAACTATACATTTGTAATTAAATGATTAAAAATATAGTCTTTATTAAATATGTTAGTCAAATAAGTATTCTCAATTTGTATTTTAACGTTTGGAGATCCTTTACATCTCCAAAACATAATATTTTGACAAAAGAGACTGTTTACATCTCCGTTAATTTTAGTATCAATTTATATTCTATTTTTTATTTGTCTTGTTTGGACGCATAGAGAGACCCTTTACATCTCTATAAATGTAGTTTTTAAGTTAATGTAATGTATTAATGAAATTATTGTAACACTTTTAAAATGATGAAAAAGAGAAACTGGTGAGTTTCTTCCGGCGCTTCTGCTCATCAGAAGGTCATTACCCGAAGCGACAAAAGAAAAGAAAAGAAGACAAAATACTGAAGACATGTAAAAGAGCCCTTGAGGGCCTACTTGCAGAAATAAATTATTTTATTTTATTTTATTTATAGTATATGTAGGGAATCGGTGGGCGAGTCCGACTCGCACTTGTCCGGTTTTTTTGAGACTTTTCATGTCATTCCGCGCAAACAAAATGTATGAAACTATAAAATAATAGTACATTACACAACTAGGGTGGTAAAACAAAGAAAGGCCGAGATCGCAGATGTTTGCGGCCTGAGCTGCAATCGAGGGACGTAAATATGCGATCGAGGGCTTTCTTTATTACCTCCCGTGTTGTTTACATAATTTTATGTCTACACTTTGGCCAGAAAGCGGCTTTTTCCGTACGCGTAGCGTGCGGTAAAAGCCACTTTATGGCCAGGTGTGGCATAAAACACATTTCAAACGTAATTGATGTCGTAGAAGCAAGCGATGATGTTCTTCACGTTTTAATGGAAAGCGATCGACTCAAATCACCGTAGGCCGAGATGCTCGTCTTCTTCAAACATTTCGTTTTTCCTATATCTTGCCTTAATAGAAGTAGCGTAAAATGGGGTGAGTAGGTATTGCGAGGGCAGTTGGGTTATGAATGGGGAGAGTAGGGATGACAGAAGGGTGAGGTGGTTTTTAAAGGCTACTGCTACCTAAATAATATATTCTTAGGTATTACAAATGGAGCTATAGTAATATTCATAATCCAAAAGTGTCGATCCAACAATTTGCCCAACTCACCTTAGTATGGAATCCCATCTCACCCCAACTACGAGGGACTACGGGGTGAGGAGGATTTTGTATTTATCGTTAAAGTTATGAAATGGAACTACCCAAAATCATAAAAAAACTAAAATACAAACGACCGGAACATTTATTATAAATACAATTCAGTTTGCATATGTAAAAATAAAATGTTATCGAGGTTTGAATGTCAATTTTGTTCCTACTCACCCCGTTTTACGGTACATTGTACAATTTTACTAACGCGTAATAAAACTCGTAATCAAAGAAAGAGAAGTGATTAACTTCAAATGATTGAGTTTGATGACTCTGATTGAATACTTAATAGATTTGTAATCGTGGATCGATTGAAAGGAAGCGGGATGGGAAAGCAATTAAAATGAATAAGGACTCAATCAAACCATTAGGATTTGGTTTTATTACGGCTAAGGCAGCTGTTTGATGTCTTTTTTAGGGTTCCGTGCCCAAAGGGTGCCAACGGAAAATCCCACTTGCTGGCCTGGGGGAAACGTAATAGTACATTACACACCTAGGGTGGTAATACAAAGAAAGGCCGAGATCGCAGAAGTTTGTTTGTTTTTATTTAGGTTAAGTAAGGTTATTTTATTAAGATTTCCTCACAAGTGTGATGAAAAACATTGTGTGTGCCACGGGCGGTAAAGGAATTAAAAAACTCGTGTTATTAAAGGCATCGGCTTCACCTCGGGCTTATTACAAACACTCGTTTGTAATTCCGTACTTACCGCCCTAGATACACAATGTACTAGTACTTACCACGGGAGGTAATAAAGAAAGCCCCAGATCGCATATTTTATCGCCCTTGCCTTCGGCTCGAGCGTGAAATACTTGCGATCTGAGATATTCTTTGTTTTACCCCCTAGGTAAATAATGTACTATTACCTACATGCCTGTTTTAGCCACTTGCCCCACCGCCGGCGGGTAAGCGAGTGAAATTGGGCGAGTAGCATTACATTGCGGATCTGGAAAGTTCGACCGACCACACAGACCCCGCCAGCCTGCAATGAACTGTTACCTACTCGCCCAATTTAACTCGCTTACTCATCAGCGGTGGAACAGGTGCCTCGTGTTAGCTGTGTTGTCAAATTGACAAAAAGGTGTGTAGGGGCACATACGTTCAAGTCTTAATTAGCTGCATTAGTTCCAATTCACCACGCTCTCCCCTTTACCTTTGATAAACGATGCCCCCTTCCCCTCATGGGCCACCACGCGAGCCTTGGATATCCAGCCACGAATCCTAGTCTCAGTTTTCCGTGACACCTAGAAAACGATACGGGTTAACGGGTTACACTCGGTCGCGAAAAATTTAAATTTCATGTTATGCAATCGCTGAATGCAACGCCCCGGCTGCAAAAACAAATAAAATTAAACAGCTGGAAGAGACCTTAAATAGTCTGTCGGTTTAGGTATTTAAAAAAAGGTAAACAAAAAAACCACGTGACTCGGCTCGTTCAGCCAATCAAAGTAACGTTTTGTATCTGTGGCGCAATACTACTGGCTGAACGACCCGAGTCACGTGGTTTTTTTGTTTACCTTTATTTAAATACCTAAACGGACAGACTATAGTTAGTGAAGTGTCTAAATCTCGAAGATTTTAGTTTAAATGTTGTCATTGATGAGAAAACTGATTAAAAATACCTCTGTTGTTGTTTTTAGGGTTCCGTACCAAAATGATAAATAAGGAACCCTTATGGTGCGACTCTGTCTCTCTGTCCGTCCGTCAGCCAGATATCTCAAAAACTGCTGCTGCTATCGATTTGAAATAGTGATAAAAATCTCTAACCCGAGCTTATTGGATACAAAAAAATTATTTTACCATTCTTAAGGCCCGGTAGGACCTGGCTCGCATTTCACATACAACTAGGGTCGGGCGGAATGCAGATTATTGCAGATTATCTTCGATTTCTAACATAAAAGTATACGTTATCAACCCAAACATGAGAGGATGCCCTGCATGACTGTGAAATCATGATTGTCAGGTATTAATTTTGTCAGAAAAGGTAACTGGTAATGAACAAAATGAAAAAAATACTTTATTTAATAGTGTTTTCGCGCTACATTTCTATCGAGCGAAGTATTCGCTATCGTGTTCTAGGTGAGAGGAAGCCCTAGATACAGTTCTGAATATTATTATATATGTTTTACAGTGACCTACGAGTCAAATAAGTGCTCTAAAAATGATTTGGAAACTTGGCTTCCGCGCCCGATTCTCGTCTTACCTCGCCTTAAAGGGGCTCGAAATGGGATGTCAAAAATTAAAAGTAGGGCTATTATTTCAAGTTTGGAATCAAATAAAAGGGCTTTATTTGTGCATTCCAAAACTGTTTTATATATTTTTGATTTGACTGAACAGACAAATGTGAAATAATTACCGATTATTAATATCGTCAAAATATTACAGGAAAAATATAACGGTTTTTCTAACTTACATCGATTTTTAGAAATTTACAAAAATCGCGATACAAACTTATTTTGTCAGTTAGGCACTAAACTAACCGCGATCGATGTCGATTTATGTTGATAACAGTTTTCCAACATCAAAGTTAAGTTTGTCTCTCAATGCAATTTATCTTGAACAATTTACTTTTCAGTTATTCTATTTTATTACACCAGGTAACAAAGTGTTTGTAAACTAATAATGAGGGTGTTTAGAAATCATAAATCCGCCAGCTGGCAGCAGGGTGGCGAAAGGTCTATTTGGCAGTAGATGTCAAAATCAGGTGGTGTGATTGGTGGATCTTGACGCCTACTGTCAAAAAGACCTTTCGCCGCCCTGCTGCCAGCTGGTGGGTTTATGATTTCTAAGCACCCTCATTACAGGGATAATGTCCTGTTGTTAAGTTTAATACCTCATTTTAAATGTTATTTAGATAAGTACTTAGTAATTAGTAACTAATTATAGTTAATACAGTTGTTTTGTTAAAAATAACTAATTTGTTATGGAAGAGCGGGGTCTCCTGACTCAGGTGTTTATATACTTACTACGAGATCCCAACCTTTGTACTGTATGCCTCGTAAGTTTAACAAAATAAACATTTTCATTTCATTTCATATGAAATGTGTCTTAACTACGAATTCCGACTCGCACTTGGCCGGATTTTGTTTTATTAGTTTTGAGCCATCAACTTTACTTACGATTTTTTTTAGTACATAGCTTCATTCGACGAGGAGGGCGAACACGCTCCTGGCTGGAGGCGCGTGGGTCCTGAGGGTCTCTTGAACCTGGAGAAGGTCTACCGCACCCAGGCCGTCATGGACCACATAGCCAGCTTCCACCAGCACCACTACGCGTTGGCCAGGAACAATACTCCAGTCTTTGGAGACTATTTAAGGTGAGCACCCCAAAGACCCAAGGATTACAAGGGGTATTACGTCTAAATTATCATAAACCATATAACTAGACAGTCAGTCAGCCAGAAACTATAGTTGTATAACTTTGAGTTTAGAAAACACTCGCGGTCAAAAATTTAGGGTCAGTTAAATACCGCCCTATTTCCTAAAATACTCCATGATGATGTCATGAGCATGAGGTTATATGTTCCTGAGTCATGGATGTTTTCTATCTATTTAAGTATGTATATCGTCGTCTAGTATAGTCTGACCGCCGACTTAAGAGTAAAGAGTCATAAAAATGAGCTAATAGGTTATCTATATAAAGAGTGTATTATAGAAAGAGTGTAAGTGATTTCTTACGTATACAAAAAGCTAACGTAATAGTTAGTACTAAGGTACAATATCAAATGACAACGCAAAAATTGCAAATGCAATAAAAAAACATTGGAGGGTAGGGTTGCAACAATCGGGAATTTTCAACTAGTACCTATTCCGTTGAATTAGTGATTTATGGTGGCGTTTTAATATTTTAATCACTTATTACAGTTTTGACAACCCTATGCAGGTGTGAAGATACCTTTTGTATTTAAAACATAAAAAGCATTTTGAACTTTAATAGAAAGTGTTCAGGTCGAAATTCACTACTTCGTATTACGACTTGTCACCTTTCGAAGTAATAATGCTATTGTAACAAGTTTTATGGCTTTTTACTCTTACGGCGCCGGATAGACTATACCCATAGTACAAGCATTGCTTAGTTTGGGACTAGCTCGATTTGTGTAACATTGCCCCCCGATATTTATTTATTTCAAAGGTGTAGTGTGGTCCTTTGCTAACATTGTTTGGACACCCCTGTGCTAAAGGTATTGCTGTTTACAACCAACCTTCTGTTCCAGAGCAGGAATAGCCTCATGCGACGAGCCGGTCTTCTCGCAGCCCTCGCAGCAGACCAGCTGGTCCTTCGAGAACGAGGCGCTGTACGAGCTGGAAGGGGGCGGCTACTGCCCCGTCCAGCCACTACCCCATGACCATGGGGTCACGATGTTCCCGTTACAACCACAACATGGGGTCTGCATGGACCGCCATGTTTTACAGGTAAAGCTTCTGATTAGACTCTGAGGTTTTCCCAAAACCTCCACCTTCCTACTTTCTATCAACATACCACTCGCAATCGTCAAGAACCAGACACCTTGGAACAAAAATGGCAAGGCATTCATCTAGACACTTTGAAACCAAAAGGTGGAGAATTCAAAGGGATTTCCTACCGTGAAGGCTCCAGATGAAGATTGTGTTCCCTACCCAAGGAGTATGTTATGTATACTGTAGCTAGTTGTAATGACTGTTAGCTTAATAGTCTATTTCTCGACGTGAAACATACGTTTCCCATTTTGTATTTCGACGTTTGGAGGTCCTTTACACCTCCAAAACATAATGTTTTGACAACGGAGACTCCTTACATCTCCATTAATTTTAGTCTATGTTTGCCTATTTTCTATATTTTTATCGTGTTTTGACGCCTAGAGACCCTTTACATCTCTAAAAATGTAGTTTTAAGTTTTGTAATGTAATGGATCCGGAGATTATATACGTCTCCCGGTAAAAGTAAAAAAAAAACTGTGCCCAGTTATTTGCTTGTTGCATTTTATAAATGTCATCTTATGTAATAATGTCACAATTGTTGTAATGTTGTTTTTAAAACAGAAACTGGTGAGTTTCTTCAGGCGCTTCTTCTCACCAGAAGGTCATCTACCGAAGCGCCAAAAGAAAAGAATCAGACATGTAAAAGAGCCCTTGAGGCCTACTTACAGAAATAAATGAGTTTGAGTTTGAGTAGTTCTGGAGTTCTTCAAGAGGGGTGCGAATAGATTTCTTAAAGAGCCGCCAACAAACACATAATGCTCCTGGCGTTTTAAGCGGTTATAGACTACGGTGACTGCTTAACAAAGCGCTGTACTAGCTGGAAGCGGGAAGGTACTGCCCAGTTCAGCCCCTTCCCCATGATCATGGAGTCACCATGTTCTCACAACATCCAAAGCATTGGGCTCTGCATGGACCGCCATGTTTACAGATAAAAGTTCTAATTAGACTCTTAGCGAGGTTTTCCCAACACGTTTTCGTTATTTTGGTAGGTAGCGTTTTATTTGATATTTCGCCATAGTTAGTGTGAAAAGCAGTATGTGTGACAAGATAGCAAAGTTATTTTCACCACGGGCGTTAACACTTGAATCTCTCACTACGCCACGGATTCAATGTATGCCCTCACCGTAAATACATCATTTTGCTCCCTTGTGATCATGTGACCAGGAGCGTATTTACCCTAGGGCGGCAGACCGCGAGGGGCGGACAGACACGAGGCATCTCTCTGTAGGGCGCCGAACATTATTGGCCCGGGGCGCGAGATTTCAAAATACGCCCTTGCTTGTGATTTTTGAAGCCTGACTAGCAGCTTGGTCAACTTTTGCGAGCAGTTGCTGCGCGTAAAATGCTCTGCCCTGGAAGTGGTGGGAGTGACAGCTCCCGTGGTGGTGTTTCTTAGTTGGGCTAATTGCCCGTTTATGACCAGCCTGGCTCATCTAATATTCTTCGTTTCCTCAGATAATGCAGCACGGCACAGCGTGTGTGGTCGGCGAGGCGGAATGGGGCGGGACCGTCGCGCAACTGAGGTTGGAGCGCGCATGCGCCATTTTGGCGTGGTGCAGGACGCAGCACAGGCCACATATGAGTCACGGTAAGAGATATATCCAACTTTACACGTATTCGACATAGATCCAGACTTTCACTACAAGGCGTACGTAACTCGTATGCGAGTTTCATTACATTGCGGGCTTCCTAGGTACAATGAGTTCATTCAATCGATTGACCTTTTGCACGTCAACGACGTATATATTGGCACCGCAGGTTGTACGCCAGCGACGCATATATTGGTCACATAGCGCAAAGCGATATAAACCTTCATGCACCAGCATAAAGTTCAATTTCGGTTTTGACACTGTTATGTCACCGAAATTTGCGACTTTTAAGTTTTACGTAGCGGCGAAAAGGTTAAACGCCGCAACGGAATGGAACTCGCATACGAGTTTTCGCCGCGTCTAAATCGGGCCATAGGTAAGTGGCATCATTCTTAAAAATCAGAAGACACAGCGTAATTCACCATTAATTTTTTATAGTGAAATATTGTATCCAACTTAGGTACTTAATTGCCAAAATCGACTTTCACTTACCACACAGAATAGGTACTAAATATTAACCCCTCCAGCACGTTTACCTTATACAAACCTATCACACAGTTCAATCAGTTCGCTGAAATTATAAATATTTTTTGTCATAATCTGGATTGTAAATATTTAAACCTAGCTGTCCCGGCGAACTTCGTTGCGCCTTAGTTTTTAGGGTTCCGTACCAAAATGGTAAAAAAGGAACCCTTATGGTGCGACTCTGTCTGTCTGTCTGTCTGTCTGTCTGTCTGTCTGTCTGTCTGTCTGTCTGTCTGTCTGTCCGTCTGTCACAGCAAGATATCTCAGGATCTACTGATGCTATCGACTTGAAACTTGGAATAGTGTTAAAAGTTGCTGACTCGAGCCTATTGGATAGAAAAAAAATCTTATACCATTTTTACTTTTTTTTTTAAAGGGGTCCGAAATGGGATGTAGAAAAAGAAAAGTAGAGCTATTATATCGAGTGGGATATCAAATGAAAGGGCTTAATTTGTAGATTCCAAAACCATTTTTGTTTTTTTTCTTAATTTTGTACTTTTTGATTTATGACCAAAAACGTTCAAAAAAATACCATTCCCCCCCTATTATCTTCGAAGTTACTGAACAGAAAAATCTGTAATAATTACCAATTATTAATATCATCCTAAATATTACAGGAAAAATAAAACGGTTTTGCTAAATTGCATCGTTTTTTAGAATTTTTCAAAAATCGTACACATACTTATTTGCTCCTACTAAGCTAACGGCCATACAGTTTTTGTTGAACTATTCACGTATCTACTTACGAGTTTGTACGGAACCCTCGGTGAGCGAGTCCGACTCGCACTTGACCGGGTTTTTTTTAGATGTTTTACCAGTTATATTCTGTTATTCAGGGCAGAGACAAACCTAGAAATTCAAAGATCACTAAAATCGGTCCACCCGGTTATAAATGGTGTAACTAACACGACTTTGTTTTATGCATGTAGGTATATAGATATTCTAAGGCCCGTTAAGGTCATAGTTTTCTGCTTTTAAACATGGTGTTCATTTTGCAGGAGAAACCCCATCAGAAAGCGTACAGCAGGCTGAAGTCAGTTTATCGTACAACCCCGAAGAAGTGATACCTCTGAAATACACAGCGAATCTGGCGCACGAGAACGAGGCTGGGATCGTTGGGGAGGAAGGGTAAGAACAAAACCACTATAGTTAGTACCTGATAACAATAGACTCTAGAGGGACACAGAAGCTGGGATTCCAAACACTTTCTGTAAAGTAGTAATAATATTTATTTGATGTAAAATTGTAGGACAGTTTGTCAAACGATAGAATACAATTCCACTTCTTCTTCGCGATGGTCGAGTGACAACACACGTTAGAGCAAACGCCTCTTCCACTGCCCCACAGAATCACTCATATTGAACGTTACAAATAATTATTCACCAACAAACTATAACAGAGACAGTATACAATTAAAACAACATACAAATTCGATATAACTATTTGATAGTATAATATAATAATGACAGCTCTGAGCTGTCTCATATATGAGTGTTGCTTATCTCTGGCTCTTTGGGTATTTTATGAGGACACTTTTTTATTTTCATCCAACCAAAAAGTATCGATATCATCAATATATTATTTTTCAACATCTACTTTAGAAATGTAAGTTATTGGATGTCAACCTAAAAAAAACCGGCACTATAAAGAACCTTTTTTTTTCTTCTGTCTATTCCTATACGGAACAGACTGTAGTCGGGCATTTATCCAGAAATATGTCTGCGACTCATTCATCTGTCTCCATACATTTAGTATGAAAAAGGGCCAGATGAATGAGGTGACCGCAGACATATTTCTGGAGAAATGCCCAGTCAGAGTAACCTCTTCTCCCTTTTTTAGGGTTCCGTTCTCAAAAGGTGCCAATGGAACCCTATTACTAATCCTCAGTTATCCGTCTGTCGGTCTATCCGTCCGTTACAGGGCTCTAGATTCTGAACCATAATAAGTAGAGACTTGGAATTTTCATAGAATATGTATTTCTATTGATACTGGAACAAAAAAAAATAAAAACAAAATAAAGTTCAAAATAAGGGGTACCTATACAATAAACGTGTTTTGGCGTATCTTTGCTTGACGGTAAAGGTATAATAAATGAAGGAACCCTTCATGTGCGAATCCGACTCGCACTTGGCCGGTTTTATTTGTGAAGATAACCTGCGAACCAGGTAACCAGGCATCGGGAGGAAAATGGGGTTTAAAGGGAAATATGGTCTATTTCAAATCATCAACTGTATGTAACATTTAACACGGGCCCAGAGTATGGAGGTCGAAGATATTTGTATTTTTCAAAGATCAACGACGCAACTGAAAAATCTGAAACATTTATCTAGTAATAAGGACGGTTATTCCTGTCATCAGAAAAAAAATCAAGCTTATCTAATAATTTTCATCCATACCCAATTTGATGGTTCACTACAAATATTTTACTGTCATGGTGCTTTTATTTAATTTATACCCTGTTTTCACACTGACGCCGCAATTTACGAAAATATGCGAAACTCATGCAATTCGATGCAATTGGCTACTTGACAACTTTTTTCTGTGATATGTTATAGAAACACCTCTCAATAATAGAAATATTAGTGAAAAAACCACTTCAATATCATAAAAACTTACCGAGATACTACAATGTTAAAATCACATTTTTAGACTTTCCCAAATACGTGCCGAAACGCTCCCTACTGAAGCCCGTTATACAGTGACGTCACTACTCATACGTTGTTTGGGGAAATCGATAACTTTGTTCTGCAACTATGTTAAAACTTGCGTTCATCGTAACGGTTTCATAACAAAAGTTACTATAAATTTTATAGGTTATTTAATGATATTAATAGTTTTTAATAATTTTATACTTTTAAAATGTACTTTCCCACCCAACTTTGGAGGCTCATAAAAAAATTATATGGTAGGTATCAAACTCAAAACTTGAACATATTTCCCTATTATGCTTATTTTAACAGGATCCTATATAATTTTTACAAATTTCAATTACATTCAAGTACCCAATTACCGCGCGTCATGGCATCAGTGTACAAACAAGGATGCGATTGTGTAGGTACGTTTTTGTACGTAACATACACAATGCAGACTGGGTTACTAAAAACATGATTATCGCTTTTTTTTGCGTGGTTTGTGTCCTGTTTGGTCAATATTGACCACTTTTGGTAAAACTGAAGTTGTGCCCCTCTGGAAGGAGAGGGGCACATGATTGTAGTTTATTAAATCAACCTGTATTTAATCAATTTGTGACACACACATAAACATTATCATTCACTCGTTCAATCCATTTGTGCCAGCTCTTGTGAATCGACCTGTAAGTCTCTTAAAGCAATAGTTTAGTAGACGTGTGAGAAAAAACTGTCGCAAATTTGGAAACAAATTATTTTTTGCTTTAAGATTTTAGTTGTATTTTTACTTTTAGGTTAGTTACTTATATCTTTGTACATACTATATTTATTGGTTAGTTATTGAATAAGAGATAAAATAACTTATAATAAATTAATATAATACCAGTATATTGAGCTACATGAAAGCTATTGGACTATTTGACCTCCCTCAAATGTCTGTTCTCCTAACAGAGCTTCTTTTCCCACTTTATCGACCTCCAATGGTCTCAAATGAGCAAAACACGCAGGTGATTCCCCTGGCGTTACAAGCGACCATAGGCTGCGGTGACAGCTTGCCATCACGCTTGATTCCCACTCTAGTTGTATAAAAAAATTACTCTCTATCGGACAAAACCTTGTTCACAGCTTCATCGACCTCCAATGCGTGAAGGACATGCGTCTGAACGGCAAACTCTTGGAGCCACGAGACCTGGCTGAGCTGGCGCACACGGCGCGCCGCTGCGGCCTCGACAGCGCCCACGGGACCCACGTCATCTCGCTCGTCTACGGGCGCACGCTGAGCGACAACCGGACCGTGCACTTCATGCTACCCACTTATTTATATAGGTAAGAAGTCTATAGGCGAGCTGCCTCGACAGTATCCACGGCACCAACGTCATCTCGCTCGTCTACGGGCGCACGCTGAGCGACAACCGGACCGTGCACTTCATGCTACCCACTTATTTATATAGGTAAGGGAGTCTATAGGCCCCTCGTCTGAACAGCGAGCTGCCTCGACAGCATCCACGACACCCACGTTATCTCGCTCGTCTACGGGCTCACGCTGAGCGACAACCTGACCGTGCACTTCATGCTACCCACTTATTTATATAGGTATGGGAGTCTATAGGCCCCTCGTCTGAGCGAGCTGCGGCCTCGACATCGCCCACGTAACATAATCTCGCTCATGTACGGCTGCACGCTGAGCGACAACCGAACAGTGCATGCACTTCAGGCTGCCCGCTTATTTATAAAGGTAAGAATCTGAGTCACATTACAAACATTGATGCTGTAGAAGCCAACAATTACTCTCTTTTGGTTTTTAAGGTAAACCGACCGACACCTTAAGCACACTTAGCGCAGTGTGTAAGTAGGTAGTGAAAGAAGATAGATGCTACTATTAGCATCTATCTTCTTTCACTACCTACTTACACAGATCTATATCTGAAAGCATTCCTGTATCCAATGTGCTTTGTTCCCAGGGTATGGGCCGTAGGCCTCCACGCGGTCATCCGAGCGCTCATGAGCCAGGCCAAACTGGCGGACCGGAGTCTGGCCTGGCTGAAGAACAAATACACGGCGCTATACTACGAGGACGGGTGCTGCTGCGAACCTCTTGTCAGTGACGCCATCCGGGTGAGTCCACTATGCCATCCAAACCGCGCTAGTCTAGCCTGGCTGAAAAACCAAGACACTGCGCTATACTATGAGGAAAGGTGCTGCGAGCCTCTCGTTAGCGACGCCATCCGGGTGAGTCCATCTGTCTTTCAGCCAAACTAGTTTAGTTTAGAAAAATACACGGCGAAGACGGCTACTGCTGCGAGCATTGTCAAGAAGCTAGTTTGTCTAGATGAAAAACAAATATCCAGTGCTTTACCATGTGGAGACATGCTGCGAGTCTTTAGCCAGTGACGCCTTCCGGGTGAGTCCACTATGCCATCCAAACCAAGCGTGCTAGTCTGTCCTGGCTGAAGTACCTACACGACGCTATACTACGAAGTCGGCTGCTGCTGCAAGTATTTAGTCAGTGACGCCATCCAGGTGAGTCTATCTGCCATCCGAACCAAACTAGCGAGACTTGTTGCAGAACAAATCCGTTATCGTTCTATACATTATATTTCGATGGTATGAGTGAGTGGGCGGCCCTGTGGCGTGTACGTTTAGGGCTTTAACTACTTCTAGGAAATGAAATGAAATAATTTATTTCTGCAAGTAGGCCTCAAGAGCTCTTTCACATGTCTAATTCTTACGGCGCTTCAGCAAATTACATTCTGGTGAGAAGAAGCGCCGGAAGAAACTCGCCAGTTTCTCTTTTCAAAATACAATAATTTCAATAAACATTAAAACTACATTTTTTTTAGAGATGTAAAGGGTTTCTAGGCGTCAAAACAAGATAAATTAAAAGAAAAATATAAAATAAAAAGAATTACTAGGTTCTCGTTCTAAAAGCTTCTTTGTTTCCAGGTGTTTGGTGGCAGAGAGTCAACTTGCGGCAGCTCATCGCATTCCACACCAGTCAAAGGGGCCTTCACAGATTCACATTCAGACTCCATGCGGAGTTCTGGCATTAAATTTAAGGTGAGTTTGTTCTTTTTCAAACTGGTGTATTGTTTTTTCCTTCCTGGCATTGTAAATTATTTCTTATTCCGATCAGGGCTCTACGATAAATACTTATATGATAATTATAAATGTATAATTGGTAATATATTTATATTCGGTTTTTATGTGTATTCAAAACCTGCCCCATTTTTGTGTACCTAAGTACTCGTAAATGAATTAAAGTGAGTTTGTCTATCTTCTTTACGTTAGTTATTCTTTCTTATTTGCTCAAAGGTTAGCTGGAAAAGATTCCTTACGGGGATAAGTTCGCCTTTGTACATAACCATTAACCGTAAATGAATTAAAGTGAGTTTGTCTATCTTCTTTACGTTAGTTATTCTTTCTTATTTGCTCAAAGGTTAGCTGGAAAAGATCCCTTACGGGGATAAGTTCGCCTTTGTACATAACCATTGATCTTTGTATGTACTGTTACTGCATGATTTTATGTGCAAATACCTACAAACGGTAGCCTTACTGCCTCAAGGCATTCTGTACCATTCAACTCAGTATCAGAATCAGAAATCATTTATTGTAAAATTGTGCATGTACAAAGATGTTTAAATTAATAGTATGCGAGTATCACAATCAACCGTTTTACGGTACACAATATTACTGAAGTTTTAAACTAATTAATTAACCACATGAAAAAAATATATATCATTTTAGGTTTGTCAAAATTCTGCTACAGTTCAGTACATTAATATTTTCATTCTATAAACTCATTACATTGCTAAATAATTCATAACTTAAAAACAAAACACGAAAAATTATATATTAAAGTAGTCAAAAGTTACTTGCAATAAATTCATAATTAAATTAGATACACAAAAATAACATTAAATAACTGGCCAAGAGCATGCCGGACCATGCTCAGTGTAGGGTTCCATAGCCGTAACTATACGGTAAAAATACGATGTAAAAAGTACAACAACAAAAGAGCGTATCTTCATAGCAATTACGTCCTTTTGTCGAGAAGCGCAGTTTATTGGCAATAACTCAAAAACGGTTAATTCGATCTTGTTGAAAATAATTTTCGTTGAAAGCATTAATTAAGCGTTACCTTCGTTATTTTTTTCATATTTTTTGGACATACGGTTTAGAAGATAGAGGGGGGGGGACACAATTTTCACAACTTTCGGAGCGATTATTTCCAAAGGTATTCACTTAATCAAAAACATTACTTAAGAACCTTAAAATGTTTTTGAAAGAGCTGTCGAACTATGTACCACACGTTGATATTTTCTGAAAAAATTTTTTTTTAGCTTCTGTAACATGTATGGAGTGCCCCCCCTAAAAATATTTATTTTAATTATTTAACTACCAAACTAAGTAGCGGCTCATACAAGACACCTTTATTCCAAATTTCATCAATATCCATCATGTAGTTTTTGAGTAAAATGCCTGTGACATACGGACAGACGGACAGACGGACAGACGGACGGACGGACATGACGAAACTATAAGGGTTCCGTTTTTGCCAATTTGGCTACGGAACCCTAAAAAGTATCAATAGTAAAAGACGTACGTGTGTAGGTACGACTTACAAGTCGTTACACAAGTCTATGTGTAACAACTTACTACACGCCTTAAAACTGGGTCATACACGTTCAGGAAAACGGGCGTCTTTTCTGTGGACAATACAAAAGTTAACGACTTGGGTACATTTTACTTAACCTTTTATCATACAGGTTTTAAGAAAAAAACGGTTTGTATAGGTAAGTCTATGAGGATCCAGTAAAAAAATTAGGCTTTAAAGCCTAACAATTTTATAATGTTCACAGGAAAGACGTACTTATAACCTTAACTCATACTAATAGTACATTGTGTATCAAGGGCGGTAAGTAAGGAATTACAAACGAGTGTTTGTTACAAGGCCGAGGCGAAGCCGAGGGCTTTAATAACACTCGTTTGTAATTCCTTTAACGCCCGTGGCACACACAATGTTTTTCATTACACTTGCGAGAAAATCTAATTAAAATAACCTTACTTAACCTAAATAAAATTTTATAACTGACAGTGACATTAGTGACATAATAACCATAGACAATGCGAATATCGAGTCACGTTCGGAAACCATAACGGTAAATACCTAAAACGGTTGATTTTATATTTGCAAAATACTGGAATACACTATTTAAACATTAAATTAATGTTACAGAAATATGTGTTTATATGTATTTGCAATAACAGTTCTCTTTAAATAATATTTCAGTGATAAAAGTTAAAAAAGTAAATTGGCATTTCCTTTGAACACGACAAATAAGAGTAAAACAAAACCATCGTTTCAAATCTAAAAAGAAAACCATTACGTCCTAGGGCGTAAAAGGTCATTTACGGCCCGCAGAACCTACGTGTAATGACACCATTTTCGAGCAAGTGTGATGAAAAAATATTTTTGACCCAACTATGCTGTTTTGTTATAGAAAAACAAGTCGACATCGGAGCTGAAGAGCAGCTCGCCGAAAAGCTACGGGTCCACGCACACGTCAGGGACCAGGAGCGAGGACGAGGTGGTCATACAGGGATCTCCGAGACATAGGTACACCCTGTAAAATTATGGAACAAATTGCCACCGTCTTTCAGACAGTGTCGGTCTGTAGCTTCGCTTAAGGAGAAATTAAAAAAGTTGTGGTTGCCCTCTGACTGAAAACACATGACACGTTTTTAGATGATTTTACTGGTTCTGTATATTTTTATGCATTTTTATATGTATATACTCATATATTTGTATTTATTTATTAATATATGTATACAGTATATGTATTTATTTACATATAAATACCTCTATAATCTCTTGTACATGTCTATCAGTTTGTATCAGTTTGTCTCATCTCTTGTCTCATCACTCAACTGCTCAAAGGTTAACTGGAAGATCCCTCAAAGGGATAAGTTCGCCTTTGTACATATACCTTTATTTTGTAACCCTGTACTGTCTTATTTTGTGCAATAAAGTGTTTGTGTATAGGTACGTCGCAGCACTTTCTTCTATATCTATCTCTCTATCTCTAAGAGTCCTGCACATTGTGCCACTAGTAGCAGCCACAGCCCGACTACTGCCTTTGCTACAACCTTTTTTAAACCAAACCAAGGGCATCGTGAAAGAATTTATTACAGGCCTCATCTTGACTTAACCCTTAAATGCATGATTTTTTGTATAACTTTTTAATGAATTGAAATATATGTGTCTTGTTGTATACATAGATTGAGGGAAAAATAAAAATAAATCATCAAAAAAAGCACTGGCCATACAATATACGATGCAGATATACATCATTATGCATTTAAGGGTTAATTAGACAATGGTTGTAGCGTATTAGGATTCTATAAAAACATCTACTTTTTATCGCTTACTACCTAACGCTATGATAGCTACCATATTAAAACTTATTAGGGCTCGTCCAGAAATCATGTGATGGGGGGGGGGTCACAAAAATATCACGAATGATCACGATGGGGGAGGGGGGGTCCGAGAAGATATCACGTGTAATTTTTTGTACACAATGGGAAAGCCAAAAACAACGAAATCACTCAACAATATTTTCTAAGCGTATTTACCCAGATAATTATCATTTATCAACTTTCAATCATGAACAATAAATTTCAAAAATTACACGTGATCTTGGATGGGGGGGTAGCGTTACAATCACCAAATATCACCAAGGGGGACGGGGGGTCAAAAATAGGCCAAACTTGATCACATGATTTCTGGACGAGCCCAACCTTATTAAGTAGCTGCTAAGAAACAGTACCAATACTGAAGCCAGGCAATAGAATAGAATAGAATAATTTATTAAACAACGTATTATACAACAATGACATTTAAAGACTAAGATATACAATTAGAGAGTTGAACCTATATGCCTGAACTAGGATTCCCTGTATCTCAGGCAAAAAGGGACTATCAAACATTTGTATCTAATAATAAATATTTACATACAAAATATGCAGTTTAATACAATTCAAATCTTATTAACTAGTATCACGTTGAATCAATGTGACATGCTAGCATCTGCGTCAGCAGAACTGTAAACTGGGCCAAAATCGATGTTGCATTCTTCAAGTTTGTGCAAATTTCATTTAGAGGTTATAGGCGTACGATTGGTATTTGCCTAGTTTTCGAAATTGTGTAAGTAGGACATCTCGGTAGTAGGTCACTTAGGCGTCTTCATAATCTATGGAGTAGGCAATGATATTATCATACCAATATTCAGCTTACTAATTTTACATGTCAAAAGTATTAAAAAAGGGTGTGTCGCTTACGTAACGTTTCCGTGGCATGCTCCATTATTACCAATTGTTCCAGTTCATACTCTGCAGCCATGAGCCAGCACCACCCCTCAGCTCCTCGGCATAGCAGCCTCACAGCAGCAGCCACCTGCATCATGGGGGGATCGCCGAACAGGAGTAGGTGCGTATTCTTTTCATTAAGTATATGGGTAATTTCACGAGAGTTGAGCTGAATGATTACACACACAGCTACATGAAGTACCTACTCATTGCAAAAAATTAATGAATGAAATGAATGAGTGAGTAAATAAACACAAGGCTATAGTTTAAACAAACTTTTTGGTATATCTTGCAATTCACTGTTGAACCTGCTATCGGTACGAAAAAAGAACAGTAATTTCAAAATCCCGCTGTCATTACATGACAGTGTTGTTGTGTGCGTGGCCTCAACTCTCGTAAAATTACCTATACCTAAGTGTAACGACGAGTATTATTAAGACTATGTCTGTATTATCTGACAAATCAGTGAGTCCAGTAAATAGGGGAATAACTCAAGAACGGCAATTTTCAAGAGACAATAAACGATATTTCGATGTGTAGTGATTAGAACTTGTTAGGCATTCGTCTAATAAATATAACTAAGAACTCTTCAAAACGGATCCTCTTGTTTTAGCATAATTTTATTTGTCCGAACACTCATTACGTATTATTGTTATTTTACAGATACTATTGACTTTTAAGAATAATTATAAAGGAAACCTAATCTAATCTATTCTAAGTGACTGACATAAAAGATTTCCCAAAATATTTTCTGTCAAAGCTGGAAAAGTAGGTATGCCAAATAGAAGGAGCCCCTTCAGGAGAAGTGTGCATAGGCTTTTACTGAACCTTCGAGATATAGGTACCGTCGGCCTCATAGTCACTTACCACCACGGGCCCGTTTCACGAAGCTACAAGTTACAAATTACAAGCGGAAGTCTCTTTCTATCAAAAGGTATTGAAAAGAGACTTCCGCTTGTAATTTGTAACTTGTAGCTTCGTGAAACGGGCCCCAGGCGCTACAAACAGTGGTGTAGCTGTCAGAGATAAAAGAATGATACAAAATTCAAGGATGTAGATGGTACCGTTCTTTAGGGGTCTATGACTAGCAATGCCCGAGTCTTTTAGCCGATTTTGATGATGATTATGATTATAAATAATAATAATAAATAACGCAGGGCAGCTTGTGCCGAGCTGTTGGGGAGTAGCGACCCCACGTACCCGAGTGCTCCGGGGGGTCCTTAGGGAGGGTCATGGGATTTAGTGAAAGGACCTTAACCGGCCGGCCAGAGTGGAGTCGCGAGAGCTATATGCTCCAGGCGTGGAAGTGTTAAAGGGCATAACGCCGCGAGTACCCTCGGAGAAAGCGCAGCACACCTCTCGACACCCTGCAGCCCTCGGCAGCGGTGTTGCCCCTGGGCCATTGCTCATAATATCGCTATTTAACAGGGGCCCATCAGCGGAGGGCAAGTCACGGTCTGTCAGTGCCGCGAAAGCCATGAGACACTTTTCCTGACAGGCGCCGTCATGTCTCAATCCATAGCCCAGTATCTAGTCCATAATTCCACCACCATAACCCAGTAAATTTAGATTCCATCAATCAACAATAGTCCTTGCATCTGGCGGGGGCTGTCTCTGCGTGCGTCCCAACACGGGCAGGGACAGCATCTGCTGGGTGTACACGTTGCCTTTCATTAAATTGTCGAAAGGGCATCTACGCGTTGGCTTCGGCTCCGCGCACGCCTCCCAAAGGGCCGGGACACTATTGTCTCGTGTACGGGAAAGACAAACATAATAATAAAATAAATCTTCTGGACACGGCGCGCATCGTCAGGAGGTTCCTCTCTCTGCGGCCCTAACCACCGGTAGCCTGGGCCCCGCCCCGCTGCCGGCGGCACCCTAGGTTAGGTTTTTAGGGTTCCGTATATTTATAATGTGTTTATATTTTGTAATTTCAGTTTGTATTTTACTTTTTATATATATATTGTAAAGAGCCTAATCAAAGAAAATAAAGATATACCTTATATTTATGATTATCTTTTATTACTTCCAGTTTACGTCGACTGGAAACGAGCGAGCGTTTCTGGGAGAACCTGAAGCACCTGCGGACGGGATCCGTGGGGTACGACACGCAGCTGGATTTTATGGACTTCGTCGCTTTGTTCAGGAGTTTCAGGTGAGAAGCAAACGGTATCAAACGTCTTACACAGCTAGCAGAAGCATGCTGATAGTTGTTTCAGGTGAGAAGCAAACGGTATCAAACGTCTTACACAGCTAGCAGAAGCATGCTGATAGTTGTTTCAGGTGAGAAGCAAACGGTATCAAACGTCTTACACAGCTAGCAGAAGCATGCTGATAGTTGTTTCAGGTGAGAAGCAAACGGTATCATAAACGTGCTGTGTAAGACGCAGCACAGATTGCTGATAGTAGGGGAGCCCAAGCGGGGATTTCGGGCATTTCTCCAGAAATATGTCTGCGACTCATTCATCTGTCTTCATACATTTAGTATGAAAAAGGGCCAGATGATTGAGGTGACCGCAGACATATTTTTGGAGAAATGCCCTTTCGGGATTTACTAAAGCGCGGCAGATTAACATACAGCCACCTTGTACCCGGTTAAGTACCTCCACCAAATCTGAGCCCCATATACAGGGTGAATTTTAAATCGTGAATCGTAACCACGTTTACCGGTAAAGCTACTTAAGACTAATACAGAGCACTAGTGTTAATTACAATTAAAGACCCGCTTAATTAATTATTAACAAAACGGTGGAGGCGTTTATTACCATTAATCGTAATAAAACTGAATTATTTTATGAGTAAATACGATTTTTAAATACCTACTTATGTATGTATGTATGTAAACACTTTATTGCACAAAATAAGACAAATTACAGGGTTACAAGATTAAGGTATATGTACAAAGGCGAACTTATCCCTTTGAGGGATCTCTTCCAGTTAACCTTTGAGCAGTTGAGTGATGAGACAAGAGAGATGGTAGACAAACTGAGAAACATGTACAAGAGATTATAGAGGTATTTATATGTAAATAAATAAAATAAATACATATACTGTATACATATATAAATAAATAAATACATATATATGAGTATATATACATATAGCAATACATAAAAATATACAGAACCTGTAAAAATCATAAAACGTGTCAAGTATTCAGTCAGAGGGCAACCACAACTTTTTTAATTTCCCCTTAAGCGAAGCTACAGACGAGGTATTGAGAGAGACAAATCTGCACTAGAGCGCAGCCGGTGGCCACTATCCTCCGCCATAAATTTAAACCTCTCGGAAAGGTAGAATGGAGAAGAGGGGACAAACAGAACATTAAAAAGGAGAGACAAGGTGTGTACGTCTCGTACTTATATTGACAATGTCGACGATGTTGACATTTATTGACAATACGTGCCAAAATTCTATCCAGCCAACTTCAATATTGGGAGGATGGATATCTAATGTTGAAATTTTCATGACAAGTACGAAACATGAATGTAGGGTGACAATTAAGGTGAAATTAGGATAAATCAAATTAAAAGTGGACAAAATAAAAACGTACTTAATTTAGGTTTAAAAGCATTGTAAGTTATTGTTAACTATGTATAGACTTCAAAAAAAATATAACGGTTCACGATTTAAAATTCATCCTGTATATGGCCGCCCGTCAAGGATAAAGGATCAGATTAGTGAAAAAACATGACATTTCTCCCATCCGACACAGCAGGCGACAACCAATGAGCATCTGTAACGCAGCGAAATGTACGGGAGAGTGGGGGAATTGGCTATTTGACAATAGTATACAGGGTGTTTCATTGAACGTAATACAAATTAAGCAATTTCGGCTCAGTTAACGACCGTGAACCAAATGCGCAAATTGATTTATTAAAATACGTCATACTTAATTTACTTTTGCTAGTTTGCTAACAGAATTAAGAAATTAGAATCTTATAATGTGGTCACTCCTCATGACGTCACGCTTACGTGATCTGTTTGTTTTTTATGACAAAAAACTTCAATAGTGTGTCAGAATGCATGCATTTTATTCATAAAAAGGTAAGTGTTCACTACAAACTTAGATTCAAACTTTTCTCTCTTAACTCTAAGTAGGATAACCACGAAAAAAAAACATGAATAATTAAAACAGTGATATTAATTAATTAAGATAATTTTAACAACACGAGAACTGCTAGGTAGCAGAGGGTTTTACCACCAGGGAGAGGAGTTTAAAAAACATGAGTTTTATTACGTTCAATGAAACACCTTGTAGAAACCTCTCAATAATAGAAATATTAGTAAAAAAACCACTTCAATATCATAAAAACTCATCGAGATACTAGCCGCCACTTCTTTTTAGCACGCGAGGCACATACACTTCTACCTCTATATATTTCTGTGGTGCCTATACTTTGTCTTAGGCGAAGAACACACTGAAATCGCCCGTCGCCGGGATTTTTTCCGTGTAGGTGCGCATAGTAGTTGCGAGTCGCCGCGATTTACGCGCCAGTGTGCGCCACCCCGCGATTTTTCTATACAAATCGATGATTCTACATACAAAGTTGAAAATCGCTGAGTCGCGTGTCGCCGCGATTTTCGCTGCAGTGTGAGATCCGCCTTATCTTGTCCGCAGCCTGGTGATGCGTTCCGAACTTCGCGATGTGTTCGAGCAGTTGGCAGTGCCGCGTGCTCGCTCACCACTTCTCGCCGAGAAGAGCCGAAGCTCGCCCGAGCTCTTCCGAAGCAAAACCGCCTTCAGGACAGGTAAGCTAACACCCTATTTAGGGTTTGTATATACAAGATATCAAAGCACATAGAAAAATTTAATGGCGCTCACCTATTTATTATTATATGTATTTTGTATATGTTCTGTATTTTAGTTTTTGTATATAGTCTGACCGCCGGCTTAAGGGCAAAGAGTCATAAAAATGAGCTAATTGGTTATCTATTATAGAAAGAGCGTAAGTGATTTCTTAGGTATACAAAAAGCTAACGAAATAGTTAGTACTAAGGTACAATATTAAATGACAGCGCAAAAATTGCAAATGCAATAAAAAACATTGGAGGGTAGGGTTGCAACTACTTATCGGGAATTACTACGAGAATTATTCCAACTAGTATTCTGTTGAATCTGGTTTAGTGGTTACGTGTATACGCCATTTCCTTTTTTGTTAAAAAAATAGGTTTCGTCCGTGGCTAGATAAACAGGAACCCGACTGTACTCGTGTTCGGATTCGTTTAAATAGCGAGAGTAAGGAAATTGTTAAAAATGTGTACAATGGACTTTTTACAGAAATAGGGCCCATAGCATTAAAAAAAACTGCTGAACTTACTCAGGTGCCATATGCAACAGTGAACAAAATCGTACGTAGCGGTACAAGTGAAGGAATTACCAAAGCAGTAGCAAATAAGTTCCCTAAAATTGACAACTTCACAAGAGATCTTATAAGTCGAATAATATATGACAGTTACAGACAAAGACAGTGAATAATTACAATAATGTATTTTAATGTAGTATAATATATCTTTGAATTATTTATAATGTAGGTATTATTTTACTAACTTATTACAGTTTTGACAACCCTATGCAGGTGTGAAGATATCTTTTGTATTTGAAACATAAAAAGCATTTTAAACTTTAATAGAACAGTGTTTAGGTCGTAATTCACTTGTTCGTATTACGACTTGTCACCTTTCGAACTAAAAATGCTATTGTAATAAAGTTTTATGGCTTTTCACTCTTACGCAGCCGGATAGACTATACTATGTTCTTGTTTTACTTTTTATTGTTACAATTATTACAAATTGTTATGACGATCCTTATTGGGCGACATGATTTGATTATTATTTGCTAATTCGGTTTTTATTGTATTTTGAAATTGTGACATTTTCACTTTTATTATTCTAATTTTGTATATTGACGAACATGACGTGAATGCTTGTAACTTTGTACTACAAATTTATACTGTTATTTTCTCATGAAATAAATGATCTATCTATTGTATATAGCTATCTATGGTCCACACCAGGAATCGAACCCGGTACCTCTGAATTTCCGGCCCAGCGTCTTTACCCTTAGACCACCGGAGCACCCAGCAAGTGCCTTCAGTTTTGCCATCTATTTTGACTTTTTTGGTGATCGAATGGTAAAGAGGCTGGGCCGCAAATCCAGAGGTACCAGGTTCGATTCCTGGTTTGGACCATAGGAGAGCGCCATTTAATTCTTCCTATGTAACATAAAAATGTGGTGTAATTTTCCCACTATTTAGGGTTTTTTTCCAATTTAATAAAAATTAATATTTGTGACAGTTTTACTATTTTCTACCTTTGAAAGACCTACTGCCTCAGTGCCATTTTAAGCATCCGTACTCAGTGCCTTTCTGCACTCCTTTACAGGAAAATAACAAAAAAAACATCCTGATCACCTACCGACTGGTAGGTGATCAGGATGTTTTTTTCCTTCGATCAGAATCTGACTTATTCCTATAATAATTACTATGGACACCGGGATATTTACCATGTATGTTTGTTTTCATGAGTTCCCGATATTTCGGCACTGTTGCAAGCGCGGAGTACCTAACTGACGTGCTGCGAGTTTTTGTAGTCTACCCACACACCGTAGCGATCTACCCTCTTACGGTTAACTCGTAAAAGGGTGAATCAACTTTTTTATGCTTTAAGCAAAGATTGCTCTTACTCCTTATTTTTTCACCTTTTGCATGTTTTAACATGCTTTTAATGGAACAAGATCTTACATCTAGAGATAAATTAGGTAAAAATAAAAATAACACTCGTTTTTAACAAATAAATAAAATAGCGGACGAACCCTTATTTTCATACAAAAGTGGGGGACTATGTCCGCTGGGTCATTGCTTATAAACAAGTTATAATAAAAAATATTTGCATTACGTAGCTTTATTATCTGTCTGTTAAATGAGCATACACTTTATTCAAAAAATATTCGAATAAAGATTTCCTTTCAATTTTAGTTGGAGAAGGTGAAATTTTGTTGACAAAGAAAAGTTGATTCACCCAAAAACAAACATACATAGTAAATATCGCGGTGTTAATAGTAATTATTATGTGAATGACCATGTTAGCTTAAAATCGTGGCTTGTTCCTTCTTGTACAGGTCTCTTGACGAGGAATGGTTCCCTGGACCTCGAGCCGCCCAGCGACAAGGCGGCGCGGAAAAAGGCCTTCGATCTGTTAGCCGCCGCTGCCTTACCAGGTAGGCCACTTCTGTAGTGTCATCATCATCATTCGCTTGCCCTTCCTTACCTAGTCCGACCCTTTCAAGGTGGACCGGGACTAGCGACCTGGTTCGATCCTAGGCGCCCCCGGCTCCCAGTTAGTCCGATCCACTCAAAGTGGCCCGGCCAGCGACCTGGTTCGATCCAAGGGAACGCCACGGCCCCCACCTGGTCCGATTCAAAAAATCGCTTGCCCTTCGCCCGTTTACTTGAGGTCAGAGAATCATCTCTTCCTTCCGTACATACATAGGTATACTTTTTTTTTTCTTTTGTACCTGACAAACTCGCAACCCATATGGGCATAGCGATTGTCGGACCGGGTGGTCGGCCGTGGCGTTCCCTGGGGTCGAGCCAGGTCGCTAGCCGGACCACCCCGAGGGGGAATACATATACAGTCAACATCATAAATATACATACGTTAACAAGGCGACAAAAATATGTGTACTCTTACGCCCCTGACATAATTGTCATTCTAGAAAAGGCCCCATTTAGACGGGACGAGAACTCATATGTGAGTTTAATTACACTGCGGGCTACCCAGGTACGATGAGTATAGGTAGTTTCACGAGAGTTGAGGTGAATGATTACACACACAGCTACAGGTCGCGTCACGTAAAAAGAACGCTGGTGGTCAAGCTGCGCATTAGGCCATTTATATTTTTAGGCTATTTGGTGGTATGAGGTGAGAAGCGGGGAGGGCGGGTTAATCGAACCGCGCCGCGAGCGAAAGGCTAGTTCAAAAGTAAAACAATAAACATAGTACTTTCGTGCGCGTGTGTAACAATGCGCAAAGACACCCCCTCTACTTTCTTCCAGCGTTCTTTTTACATGACGCGACCTGTACATGAAGTAAGCATTGCAAAAAAAGTGAATGAATGAAATAAGTGAGTGAGTAAATAAACACAAGGCTATAGTTAAACGAAACTTTTTGGTCTATCTTGCAATTCACTAGTAAATAGCCTAGCTACAAATTGTATTAACATAAGGTTTTTCTATCTTTACTCTAAATACCTCAAAACAGGTACTTATCAAACCACCCTCGTAGTGTTGTGTGCGTTGCCTCAACTCTCGTGAAACTACCTATAAGTACAGTTGATCGATTAATCGCCGCAGTGAAATGAAAATCGCATACGAGTTCTCGCCCCTAATGAGGCCTAAAGGAGTCTGCATTAAGACTACATTTTTTGACAGATTTATTTTTTTACTAACAGGGGCGTGTCCAGACGTGAGCGGGCGTGTGCTCTCACTGCCGACGCTGGGGAAGTTCTGCGAAACGAGACAAAGCGAGCCCAAGACTGAGCAGCAACTTAAAGACATCATCCAGGTGCGTGGCTACCACAGAAATATAATCGAGGTAGAAGGAAAATGACCTCGCGAGCTAAAGTCATCAGTTTCCGTCGGGCTCCCTTTATTTGGCATACGTTTTATTTGTCCGAATGTATTGTTAGCCCGAATTTTGTTTCGCATAAATTTTCTGTAGCTTTAACGGAAAATATTTTGCAAAATCTTTTACATCGGCTACTTAGAAGATATTAGGTTAGGTTAGGTTTCTTTTATAGTTATTCTGAAAGGTCAATATTATCTGTAAAATAACAATTATGCGTAAATAGTATTCGGGCAAATAGAACATTCGTACAAATAAAATTATGCCAAAACAAGGTGAACCGTTTCCGTCAATATCATTATCAGATTTTAAAAATATATAATATTCGTATAATTAATTGTTCAAATACCACCAAATGAAATGGAAATTTTGTGTTTTCCATCACTTATATACAGGTGGCCCATTTCGTTCGGTCGGTATGGAAAAGTCTGAAACTATAAGACATACGAAGATCTGTTCTTAGGAACCATGTCATCGATTTTAGGGACAAGAAAAACTGCATGCATAGATTTGAAAAAAAGACTTGTACTTTAACCGGGAATGGGACCCGGTCGTTTTGAAAAATAATACTTACATTATTTCTATTTGGATATCCATTGTGTAGGTAGGTCATACGCAGTAAATGTTACTAGGAAACACAATATCTAAAACGAATAAAATCCATTGTATTCAATATCTTTACTTCAATTAAGTTTTTTTTCAATCCGGGTTCGATTTCCGGTTAAAGCACAAGTTTTTTTTTTAATCTATGTATGCAGTTTTTCTCGTCCCTAAAATCGATGACATGGTTCCTAAGAACAGATCTTCGTATGTATTACAGTTTCAGACTTTCCCATATTGACCGATCGAAATGGGCCACTCTGTACATATAATATAATTACACTTTTGGCGTCAAACGCCAAGCGAAAAACGTTACACGCTTGGTTCCCATACAAATCGACGAACTATTTGCTTATATCTCGATATATTTCTGTAGCACCTACCTGTAGAGCTAAATATGTGTAATTAAAACCAGAAATATTGCTTTGCTAATCCGCGATATTGGGAAATTACATCAACGGACTGTCAACATTTCCAGCATCTCCTGATGACGCCTCCACAGAATATACACGGTGTAACACGAGGAATCCGAATAATTTTAACAGCGTATTCCAGACATTATTTGGAGTTAAAAATGTCGTATAATGTTTGCTAGATTCAGCTTGGTTTTTGAGATATTTGCGTTTATGTTTAAAAAAGTCGTAATGAAATCTCCAGTACAAAACACCCTTATGATTGCGACGTTGCGAGCCCGCCACGTCTAAGTTGACTGTAAAAGTCAAATTCAGTACCGTCATTAGTATGTTTACATGTCAAAGTCAGCTTAATATTTTTTCTCCAAAAACGTAAAAATATCGATAAATTAATAACAATAATCCAATATTAAATTGAATGTTATGACAAAAAAAAACAAATATGAAGAAACTTTCACAAATCTTGGAACATTGTAATTACTAAAGGCAAGCCGGATCACTTTTGGATTTGGTTAGAACAGCACATGATCGGGATTCGGGATGAATGGCGTACTCGAATGCTCACCAGTGGCGGTAACAGGCTGAAGAAATGGTGATAATGATGAAGCCAACGGATTAAAAGTATTCGTGCTATTACGAGTTCGTTGGAGTATCAAGTAGTCTCTCTTCTCTTCTCAATCGTTCCCTCACTACTGAGGATCGTGACTCCTTTTGATTCCGTCAACCAACAGCCTCCATCGGTTACGTTCCGTTGCTTGGTGGAGCGCGGCACTGACAGATATCTCCAGTTCTTCCGATATCTGGTCTGACCACCGTTTGGGACTTCTGCCTCTAGGTCTTTTACCTTCAACTTTTCCCGTATCAAGTAGTAAAGTGTAAGAAAGACACCGACAGCAACGTACTGGGTACATAAGTACTTAACGGAATCTTAATGAATGTAATATTTTTATGATAGGCAGTTTATTTTTATTTTTTTATGAATGAATACTGTCGGCAGGAGTAGTACTAGTATTGTTGCAAGTTAATTTTGTAAACATTTCATTTTATTATTGTAATTACTAATTAATCTTACTTATGCAATTCATGTTATCCACAAATTATACGAAATAATACACAAAATTCTTTCGTTTTATTTATTAAGTACAAGCATACCACAGGTACTTTTACTTGCATTAACTCACATTAATTTAATATCGTAAAACCGTAACGGCCGCATTTTTAATCGGCTATACTTAACTGCAGTACACGGCAAGGTACACACACATTTATTTCCCAATAGATATACACCACGCAGCACTCCCAGCCAAAAGCCAGCTCTAGCCCACCAACTTAAGGCCAACGGTCCGTATTAGATATCCTTCAATTTAACATTCATTATTTCTGAAGACACTTTCTAACGTCTTATGCCTAGTTTAACAACTAGATAAGGCTGACAAGATAATAAATACCAGTACAAGATAATAAAAGTTACGCTGTGAAAATCAAATGTACGTTGTACAAATCTTATTCGTGGGTTACATACAGTTCAGAGGCAATGCTTAATAATTTTTTTTTTTTTTTTTTTTTTATATGGCTATCTAACAGATTTTGCCAGTGTCATGTCGATTACGAAACGAAACGAAAAATAAAGGTCGAAAAAAGATAAAAAATAAAGAGTTGCTAATTTGTGATGAGCGGAGGGCGGAAATAAAAACAAACAGGTAGAAAAGAAGCAAAAAGAAACTAAGGAGGCCGGAATGAGAGAGGAGATACTGAAACTTTACAGCTTCAAGTTGTTGATTAGGCAAAAGGACCCCAATGCCACGAAAACATCCTTTTCTTTATCGATCTTCAATAGCTCTCGAATATGTGTTGGGAAGGGGACCTTAAGCCTAATCAAGTCCTTGAATAGATGGGAGTGATCCAGAAGAGGGCAGGCAAAAAATAAGTGGTTGAGGTCGCCCTCATCTAACCCACACTCACAGATGGACGAATCCTTTATATGAATTTTGGCAAGATGAGACGGGGTGCTACAATGGTCCAATCTCATCCGGATAATGAAAGAGCAAATTTTTTTTTCGAGATGGAATTTAGCAAACCAGGGCTTGGTACGGATTGTGGGTTGGACCAATGAGTATTGCTTCCCCCTGGTCACACTTGAAGCGGACCACGCAGAGGACCACGCCTGGGACAGAGATTTTGATGTTAGGTGAACCAAATCGTGACAATAATTTTTAAATGGAACTTTGTCACCGCATACTACCGCTTCCTTGGCAACTTGGTCAGCTCTCTCGTTACCAGCAACTCCCGAATGGCCTGGAACCCAAACCAGCGCAACTTCGTATCCTTTATTTTGGCATAGGGAAAGATTATGCTTGATTTGATATAAAACCGGGTTATGCGTTTTGACAGAAAAGGGGTTAGAGAGCAAAGCCTGTAAGCAGCTACGAGAATCTGAAAAAATTAAAGATTTCTTCAGCTTAAAGAGGAGAATGTATTTGATGCTCTCCAGCAGGCCCATACATTCGCCTGTGAAGACTGAAGTTTCTGGCGGGCATTTCACTTTTTGGACAATATTGTACTGCGAGTGGTAGACTCCTACTCCTACGCAACCCACTGGCGACAGTTTAGATGCATCACAGTATAGAGTATTCCAGCCTACCCATTCGCGGGAAAGTATCTGGCGGAGATACTCATCAGCATGTGGGTCGCCTCGGCAAATGTCAAAATTTAAGATAACGCGGGGG
The DNA here is from genome assembly GCA_947034925.1 of Eudemis profundana. Classification (NCBI taxonomy): domain Eukaryota; kingdom Metazoa; phylum Arthropoda; class Insecta; order Lepidoptera; family Tortricidae; genus Eudemis; species Eudemis profundana. Next base: position 2,433,883 of record OX344817.1, on the reverse strand, counting down.
TAATAGGTGATAGACTCATACGCAAATTCGAAAAGGGGGAGTTTTGGAGAGTGGAAAACCGGATCCTTGCAAGTTTGAAATAGCGAAAGGCTTTTAACCAGGCACGGCGGGCCTTTATGCACCCAGCAAGTGGCTGCTTTAAGGTCGTATAAACGGTGAATTTGCGAAAGTGTAAATCTCTGTGCGATATACTGAAGCATGTCTAAATAGGTAAATTATTAGTAAATAGTTCCGATTGTACTTTTACGTAAATCCTGCTTTAAAACAATAATGCCTGACAAGTGAATTTTATTATCTATCACCTATGTCATAGATAATAAAATTTGCTGTACACACTCGGACAGACTGGACGAGACACGCGTGACGTCCTTTTCTTACTCACATCGTGGGAAGAGCACAACATGCGTGTCTCGCCTGGTCTCTCCGAGTGTGTACAGCCGGCGTTACAGATGTAGTGCAAAATGATTTTCCATCGGGTAAACTCGGATCTCAATCGGAATACGATGGCACCCGAACTGTCAGTCAATGATTGTATTAAATGAGTGAAGTTTTCATATCCATTAATATGGAACTTTATTGTTTAGTGTCAAATGTCAAAGTGAAAAATGGCGGCTGTAAGATGGGTACTGACGCTGATTGAGAGAGCACGATAAATACGAACTTTTCCGATAAAATACGATGGAAAATAATTTTGCACTACATCTGTACTTGCCTAAAAGAGATAACAATAAGAAACGTTGCCAGCTTATCCTAAGGTGTTGATTTACTGGTGTAGGAAAAATAATTAATTTATTATGTATGAAAACATAACAAAAATTAAAATCATATTTCGACCTGGGTTCATATAATCTTTTTTGTTTCTTATTACCTTAGGAACACACTGTTAAAATTATTCGGATTTCTCGTGTTACACCGTGTATATAAGTTAAAGCAGTAAGGAAGCTACAAACAAAACGATCGAAACGCACGCACACATAAACGCGCGCTTTTACAAGGCTCCTAAGGGAATCTCGCGGTGCCGTCAGTCGCGAGTGCGCATGGAGGCGAGTGGCCGCGCTTTGCGTTTGTTTGTTACGTGCGCGCGCCCAGACAGCCCGCGATCTTTTCATTTTAAACAACCCTAACGCTCTAATGGAGCGTAGGTATTTATTTCAAAAAGTAAGCGTAGCTTCCATACTGCTCTATTTATATTCTGTGACGCCTCGTAGAGGTAAAACACGTGTATCACTACATAGTATAAAGCTGCGTTTCCACCGGAGCCGTGCGAGGTAGCTTAGCGGTGTGCGAGGAAAAAATCTACCAATCAACGTGCCTAGCCTCGCTCAGCGCGGCCCGGCATTGGGGGGTCGACCTCCTCGCGACAACACCACACAAAGGCCGCGTCCCGATTTGCCCCAGGACCCGAATGTCCTGGCTTAACTTCACTCCGACCTTGCTCGGGCCCAGCTAAGTTTCTTGCCGGAGTCTTCTTAGCTGGGCTAGGTTTAGCGAACCGGCAACTAAAACTCCCATTAGTTCGATACACACGTTCACATAAGGACAGGTTGATCCGCTTCATCCTTCCCGCTGGTCCGCTGCTCACTCTGAGCAATCAGCGAAAAGTCAAAGGTGGCCCTGGCCATCGTCCTGGTTCGACCCCAGGCGAGCAGGCCCCCACCTAGCCCGACACCTATCGTGGTAGGCCGGGACAGGTGACCTGGTTCGACTCCAGGCACCCCCCGGCACTTACCCAGCCCGATGTGCGTGTCGACTGTGTGTACGGCACACGGTCGGACGCCCTTGGGTGGTCTGGCCAGCGACCTGGTTCGAGCCCAGGGACCGCAACGGCCAACCACCCGGCCCGACAATCACAATGCCCGGACGTGGGTTGTGAGTTTGTCAGGTTTAAAAAAAAAAGGCCCGGCATTGGTAGATTTTTTCCTCGCACACCGCTTAGCTACCTCGCACAGGTCCGGTGGAGACGCAGCCTTGAACAGTCGCTTCCCGCTGTCTGTCCCTATGTATGCTTGGATCTTTAAAACTACGCAACGGCTTTTGATGCGGTTTTTAGGGTTCCGTAGCCAAAATGGCAAAAACGGAACCCTTATAGTTTCATCGTGTCCGTCCGTCTGTCTGTCCGTATGTCACAGGCATTTTACTCAAAAACTACATGATGGATATTGATGAAATTTGGAATATAGGTGTCTTGTATGAGCCGCTACTTAGTTTGGTAATTAAACAACTAAAATAAATATTTTAAGGGGGGGCACTCCATATATGTTACAGAAGCTAAAAAAAAATTTTTTCAGCAAATATCAACGTGTGGTATATAGTTCGACAGCTCTTTAAAAAACACTATAAGGTTTCAAAGGAATGTTTTTGATTAAGTGAACACATTTGGAAATAATCGCTCCGAAAGTTGCGTAAATTGTGCCCCCCCCCCCCCCGCTCTATCTTCTAAACTGTGTGTCCGAAAAATATGAAAAAAATCACGAAGGTAACGCTTCATTAATACTTTCCACGAAAATTATTTTCAACAAGATGGAATTAACCGTTTTTGAGTTATTGCCGATAAACTGCGCTTCTCAACAAAAGGATGTAATTGCTATGAAGATACGCTCTTTTGTTGTTATACTTTTTTAACATCGTATTTTTTACCTTATAGTTACGGCTATGGAACCCTACACTGAGCATGGTCCGACATGCTCTTGGCCAGTTATTTTTAATAGATAGTGATTTAACAGGAAGGTTTATATGTATAATACATGAATTTAGTATCAGCATTGCACCCGTACGAAGCCGGAACGGGTCGCTATAGCTTGGCAACTTCGTTGGTGACACTCACATGTGTGCCTTTTGTTACGTGCAGCCTTAACTACTTACACAAGTTACCGCCAACACGAACGGGGGCCTCCGCAGGCTGCTTCCGTCAGTTGTCGTTCGTGTTGGCGGTAACTTGTGTGAGAAGTTACGTCAATAAATCAATTTTGTTCCGTTTTCCCTCAGAGGCACGAGCCTGACCCGACGCTCCGCTCCGAGAACTGCCTCTCGTTCGAGGGCTTCGTCCGGTTCTTGACGGACAAGGACAACTACGCGTTCGTGCCGGAACAGAGAAGAGCCAACAACTTTGCCGGGTTAGTTATTATTTACTAAATTCGTTCCCAGGTACCGGTCGCTGCAGCCAATAGGGAACTATAGGTGGCAGCGCTAAACGACAAAGAGTGTCCGTCAAGATAGCGTACACCGTAAAGATATTCAAAATCTGATGCAGCCAATAAATAGTACCCAAATAGTACCGACGAAATACCTTAAAAAAATAGTACCCTTGAACTTTTCCTGTTCACGGTGTACGCTACCGGGCGTCAAGCTGGCGTACACCGTTTGTATCTCTGGAACGGCTTTGTTTTTGGAAACGCTTTATATCTCAAAAAATAGTACCCAAATAGCCCTAAACCCGAGGACCCTAAAATAGCATTTCTCTAGTTATCGTAGAAGCCGAGATATTCCATGACTTAACGGTGTACAAAATTTCACCACCGTCAAGCTGGCGTACCCGGGAATTTCTTATAGAAAGAGCTCACTATATCTCGGCTTCTACGATAGCTAGAGAAATGAAATTGTAAGTACCCTAGCTATTTGGGTACTATTTTTTGAGATATAAAGCGTTTCCAAAAACAAAGCCGTTCTAGAGATACAAACCGTGTACGACAGCTTGTCGCCCGGTAGCGTACACCGTGAACAGGCCTTACATTTCAGAAAGTTTAAGGGTACTATTTTTTTGACCTAGGTATTTCGTCGGTACTATTTGGCTACTATTTATTGGCTGCATCAGCTTCTGAATATCTTTACGGTGTACGCTATCTTGACGGACACAAGAGACACGGGCGAACAATAAAGGAAACTATCACCCCTGTTGTGCGGGTTTTCTTAATTATCTCCCGTGATGTGTACATCATTTTATGTCGCCACCGCCACTTGGCCAGAAAGCGGCTTACTCCGTACGCATAGCGTGCGGTAAAAGCCACTTTATGGCCAGGTGTGGCATAAATTGTTTTTTTTTCACAGCAAATCCTTGGAAGAGGACGACCAAAGCAAGGAGCTGTCTAAGGAGATGATGGGACCCCTCAGTCAGTATTACATCGCTAGCAGCCACAACACCTACCTGACGGGACACCAGCTCAAGGGCGAGTCTTCTGTGGAGCTGTATAGTCAGGTAAGTTACAGGCAAAATTGTAGATGGACTCACAACCACTAGTTACTCCTTCAGGCAAAATTATAGATGGGTCTAGGACCACTACCATCTACCTGACGGGGCACCAGCTCAAGGGAGTCTTCTGTGGAGCTGTATACTCAGGTAAGTTACAGGCAAAATTGTAGAAGGACTCACAACCACTAGTTACTCCTTCAGGCAAAATTGTAGAAGATGGGCCTAGAGCCATTACCACCTATCAGACTGGGCATCAACTCAAGGGAGAGTCTTCTGTGTAGCTGTAAAGTCAGGCAAGTTACAGGCAAACTTATAGATGGGCTTAAAACCACTATTACATACCTGATGGAGCATCAGCTAAAGGTCTTCTGTGAAGCTGGTCAGGTAAGTTACAGGCAAACTTGTCTAAAATGGGCCTAGAGGCAAAATTATCTAAAATGGGAGCGAATATCACAACACCTATGTATGTATGGAGTCCTCTGAGAAATATAGTTGAGTAATAGGTACAGGCAAAATTGTCGAATATAGGCCTAGAGCTACTTACCACTGCACCTATTCATATAACTCTCATTATGGTATTACAGGTTTAAAACTAAGATGGTATTATAGAATGAAAACAACAATTACGCCGATAACTTTATTATAGGAAATGACTTAAAAACGAATTATTTATTTACGTTAACTTACGTTATACATAGTGAATTGATTATTCACAAAATACATTAACCTCCGCATATTTTCCCAGCATCTGTTTTTCCAGAAATGCACATTTACCAAAATATCTACCAGGTTTCACTTTCACAAATCAACCAGTTTATGCAATAAAATAAAATTGGGCAATGTTCATTTAAGCTTTGACGGCTTTCACCAATTATTACATCAAAACAGGACTTGTCGCGTAAAAACATCCATTTACCTCAACGTTTTGGACGTGTCGTAACGTCCATGTTCGGGAAGGGATGAGGTGTGCCTTTATCAATATTATAAGTAGATATGACTAAAAAAATTGCTTAGGTACTACATCGCAGTGGTGCGTAAATGATTTCCATTAGTGTGTGTTACGTCTGTACCAGAATCGCGCTCTGTAGTCGTCACTGCACGTGAGGAACGCCGGAGCCGTTCCCGAGTGGACGATGTGCCTAAAAATATACGACTCATAAAACATATGTATGAGCAAGGACCATTAAAACAAGAGGACTGTCATTCTCCATACTTTGGATCGTAACCCGACCGCTAGGGGATTTCCGGGCAAAAACTAGATGGCGCTAAAAAACGAAACATTTAACGATGTTATAATTGAACAAAGAAACATAGTACAGTAACAATTCGTTCGTAAACAGCTAATAATAAATAAATTCTAACATTTAAATACAGTGTCACGCTTGCAAAGTTGAATAATTGAAAATAATATAATTCTTTTACCAAACTTATACATAGATGGCGTTGTAAATTCGGGGAACAGCTTTTTGTATGGAGAATAACAGTCCTCTTGTTTTAATGGTACTTGGTATGAGTTAGCTAGTTGACAGCATTTGCTCTGACTACGGATCTCTACATAACCATCGGCTTGCATACTTCCCACTGCTGGGCAGATACTCTCATAGATAAGAGTGTATGACCACCGAGCGTACACAAATTATTTCACGCTACACTATACGCGTTTTCGAAATGTTGTAAAAATATACTATACTTCACTTGAAGGGTCCACAAAAAGAACATGACTAGTCACTTCTTTTTTGAAAATGAGATTTTAATCTCAAAATGTAGAGCTCGCAATAAACTATAACTTACCACTTGAGTACAGGTGAATATCTTAAAATAATATATATATTTTTCACTTTTAAAGAGATGGTTGCCATAGTAGTTGTTCCCGATGACTAACTTTCAAACCGCTATAACTCGAAAAGTCACTTAGGTGACTAGACATGTTCTTTCCGTGTACCCTTCACTTATTACTGCTTCCATCGATTTATAAATGCCAAAAAACTAGAAATCAGAAACCGATTTGACCACACAGAACAATGACGTCTGAAAAGGAGATTTTTTGGCACATCATAAATAATAACCGATTGGATCTGTCTGGAAAGTACACAATTTCTCCAGATTTTTTCCCTGGATGATTACCTGACGGCCCCGTTGTGTCCCAACGACATCAGTTGCGCTCTGGACGCGCTTCTAGAATGCCAGGTGCAGAGCGACGTAGTGGCCTCGTCCGGGAAAATCACGTAATCTTCTGTGTGGTTGAATATGGCCTGCGCTTGATGCTCTTGCTTGCCTGAGGAAATAAACAAAATCTTCAAATGAATATTTCAGTAACAATTCAGTAACATATGCGGGCATTTTTATTTTAAAATCTACGGTTAGGCGAAACTTAAGCTATGTTCAAATACCGTCTAACCTGTCAGTCCGTGACGAAATGTATAGAGTTTGACACTAATCGTCAATTCTGTGACGACCTGCTAACTGTCAGTTAAGAACGCACTTTAAATAAAAAACTGGCCAAGAGCATGTCGGACCATGCTCAGTGTAGAGTTCCATAGCCGTAACTATAAGATAAAAAATACGATGTAAAAAAGTACAACAACAAAAGAGCGTATCTTCATAGCAATTACGTCCTTTTGTTGAGATGCGCAGTTTTTCGGCAATAACTCAAAAACGGTTTATTCGATCTTATTGAAAATAATTTTCGTTGAAAGTATTCATTAAGCGTTACCTTTGTGATTTTTTTCATATTTTTCGGACACACGGTTTAGAAGATAGAGGGGGGGGACACAATTTACACAACTTTCGGAGCGATTATTTCCAAATATATTCACTTAATCAAAAACATTACTTTGAAACCTTATAGTGTTTTTTAAAGAGCTGTCGAACTATGTACCACACGTTGATATTTGCTGAAAAATATTTTTTAGCTTCTGTAACTTGATGGAGTGCCCCCCCTAAAAATATTTATTTTAGTTGTTTAACTACCAAACTAAGTAGCGGCTTATACAAGACACCTATATTCCAAATTTCATCAATATCCATCATGTAGTTTTTGAGTATAATGCCTGTGACATACGGACAGACGGACAGACGGACGGACGGACATGACGAAACTATAAGGGTTCCGATTTTGCCATTTTGGCTACGGAACCCTAAAAAGCCCATGCACGAGTCACTCACGTCAAAATACAACTTTGCGCACGATTTACAGCTACGAAAATCGCGTATTCTGTACTTTCTACCTACCAGTGGTCCCGGCTCCCGTGTACTGAATAAGGCATCTGCTGCTTGACAGCTCCCAGAGTTTGATGGATGAGTCCAGACCTGATGTCAGCAGATACTGGAAAAGATAATGTAGTAGTGAACGAAGGACTCTATAAGTCATTGATTGAGCGATTGAAGCGAGCGATGCGTCACTTTTCAGTTTGGGCAAAAATGCTTCCGTATGTCCGGTTGTTCACCTCTACAGGTCGCATTTCTAAACAAATTTTCGTGAAATTTTTTGTCGATTCAGTTTTTGGAAATGTTTCATAATAACGGAGCCATAGACAGACTCGCGAGGTCTACGATTTAGTACAAATGGCTGACTTAGTGCCTTACCGAATTCTCTACCAGTCAACCAATGATGGCGTAAACAGAAACACTAACTTGGTGCAGGGCCCTTAAACTAATTGTAAGATAAATTTACAAACATATAAAATCCTGAGGGATTCTTAAGTAAAATCCTGAGCGTAGCGATGGACTATAACGTAGCAGGAACCCGAGCGCAGTAAGGGCTTGTAAATAGATTGTCTTACGTAGATTCCTGAGCGTAGCGAGGGACTACATTGGAATCATGAGCGTAGCGAAGGACCATATTGGAAACATGAGCGTAGCAACCCACCTATAACTGATAACAGGAACCTAGTGGTTTGAAAATAGATTGAAGTCTTCTTACGTAGAGCGAGGGACCATATTGGGATCCTGAGCGTAGCGATGGTCTCTAATCTGAAATGTAGAGCGTAGCGAGGCTCACCTTGCTGTTCTTAGTGAAGGCCACGGAGCATACTTCGTAACCATCATGGGCATTGAAGGTGTTGAAACAGCGGTTGTAAATAGATTATGGTCTTACGTAGATCCCTACGACAGCGAGGGACTGCATTCGAATCATGAGCGTCGCGAGGGATTATATTGGAAACAAGAGCGTGGCAACCTCACTTGTAACAGGAACCCGAGTGTAGTGAAGGTTTGAAAATAGATTGAAGTCTTACTATTCCAGAGCGAGGGACCATATTGGAATCCTGAGCGTAGCGATGGTCTCTAATATAAAATGTAGAGCGTAGCGAGGGCTCACCTTGCTGTTCCTAGTGAAGGCCACGGAGCATACTTCGTAACCATCATGGGCGTTGACGAAGGTGTTGAAGCAGCGGTTGGAGACGGTGTCCCAGAGTTTGATGGCGCCGTCCGCGCTGCCACTCGCAAAGTACTTGCCGTTGGGCGAGAACCTTTGCAAAAAAAACAGAAATTATAGTACATTTTCAACACAATTGGGTTAACCCATTATTTTGTAATGTATGATGATTCAAAAAATGGATACAACCGTTAATTTTTATATTTTTCGCTTTTATTAATAGCTTGGTTTTAATTTTTTTTTTCAATTTGTTTTTATTTTTTATGTGTTATTTTTTTTATTTATAGACTCACTTGATAGTGTTGACCTGCTTGGTGTGGTGGTGACTAGGCACGGGGCACACGAAGCACTGGCTGGTGGTGACGTCATACAGCCGAATAACTGGGTGCGTTGTTGACGCTATGATATGGTCGCCGAGAGGATGGAAAGCCACGCATAGCACTTGCTCCGCGTCCTAAAAAAGAAATATAGTAATATAAAATATGCGATCGAGGGCTTTCTTTATTACCTCCCGTGTTGTGTACAGCATTTTATGTCTACATTTGGCCAGAAAGCGGCTTTTTTGCCAAACATTTGGCCAAAGAGGCACTTTATGGCCAACTGTGGTATAATAGTACATTACACAACTAGGGTGGTAATACAAAGAAAGGCCGAGAAATATGCGATCTCGGCCTTTCTTTGTATTACCACCCTAGTTGTGTAACGTACTATTTCAATAATTGAAAAGAAAAATAAATATCCATAGATTTTCGTGCCATCTACGTTTCATACGACAAAAACTAAAAAGAAGGCACAGGTTTGAACATATTGAGCAGTTACGTCCAGCGGCATAACTAGAATGAGAGACATCCGGGGCGGATATCTAGTCTAGTCTGTTCATTTGGGTATTTAAAAAAAGGTAAACAAAAAAGTGGAAGGCACTAGACCGCGTGGCATGTCGCTCATGCGATGGACTGACCAAATAAAATCTGCTCTGGGTAACCCATTGCATGAATGCACCAGAAGTGCTACGAATCGGACGAGATGGCGAGATATCGTAAGGCGGGCAACAACAGCCTCCAACCCTCCCTCATGATGTCCACGACCGCGGTTTACCCTTGAATTGTCGACAAACGTTTCATCGACATATCATTTCATCGAAATATCATTTCATCGAAAGTTAATTTTCTCTGAAACCATATTTTTCTAGAAATTAATATAAAATAAAACAAACCTAACCTAACCTAAAGGATGACTCTTAAAAAAATCCTGAAAAGTTAACGGTTTCGGAGAAAAAAGTTGTCGACGAAATGAAAATTCGATGAAATGAAACATTCGATGAAACGTTTGTCGGCGAAACAAGGGGACACCCCACGACCGCTCTGCCAAGAGCGAAACGAAAAAGATAGTCTGGGACCCAATGAGAATAAAATTCATTTCCGTGGGACTTACTTCCGCCATACGGACTACTGGTATGTACTTATTCGGCATACTTTCCTGAACATAAAAAGTGCGGTAGTCACTTCCTAGGAGTATGGAGGGGGTAGCTATGACGTAACAAAGATGGCGGCCGGGCCTATTCTATTTACGCTATGTTTAGATAACTACTGGGCCGATTTACTCAAATAGGGTGTCAGATGAAAGATAATTAAATGAACATTATTTTATTTTATGGATTCAATACTGTAAACCTAAAACCAAATGAAATATTTTCAAAAAACTACAATTTGTAAAATCAATCTTTTATTAACATGTGAGAAACTCGGAAACCGTTAGGATTATGGAAATTTAGAGTATTATAAAAAAAATAGGTACATTTATCACCTTTCGAATAAACTTTAAATCATTAAAATCGAGCTGTAAACAACGGAACTGCAGTCGTCTAAGTGAGCGTGGGTAGCGCCGAACTGACTATGGTACTCCGATTTTGGTACGAATAATCTTGTAAATAACGTAACAAAACGGGTACAATCACAGCAAAATAAAAAAGTATTATGGGTGCTTGACTAAGTGTCATAGAGGTTTGCAAGACAAAGAGAGTGGCATTTGTTTTTTTTTTTTCAAAATGGTGACTTCAATATGGCGGCTGATTTTCAAATTAGTCCGAGGGGGCCGAAATTCAGTATGGGGGGGATTTTGGGGCCTACGAGTCTGAATCTGAAATCAGAATTTTTTTGTTCATACAAAAAATATTTTTTTTCATACAACTAAAAAAAGTAAATTTTGCGAGCCCGAAGGGTGAGCTTCAGGGTACAAGGACGAGCCCCTGCGGAGGGCCGCAGACCCGACGCGTCGTCACCTTGGCAAGCTCTCCTCATCCCCAAGTAACCTAAAGCGAGGCCGAAGGCCGAGCTCCGCGTAGGGCCGAAGGCCCCAAGCGTCCGAATATTCCCAATTTTTCTCAATATCCAAGTATATTTAAGCTCACCCGAGGGCCGCAGGCCCTCGGCGGAGTGTCAGCGATGCGAGGCCGAAGGCCGAGCTCCGCGTGGCACCGAAGGTGCGGAGCGTCACAGCGCCGCTCCCAATTACGCGAGCCCAAGGGCCGCAGGCCCGAAGGGCGAGCCCACCCAGATCCTTACTACCCTCACAGTATCTTATAGCTCTCCCGAGGACGGCAGGCCCTCGGGGGTGCGTCAGTGACGCTAGGCCGAAGGCCGAGCTCCGCGTAGCACCGAAAGTGCGGAGCGTAACAGCACCACTCCCACTTACGCGAGTCCAAGGGCCGCAGGCCCGAAGGACGAGCCCACCTAGATCCTTACTACCCCCTAAGTATCTTATAGCTCTCCCGAGGGCTGCAGGCCCTCGGGGGAGCGTATGCGACGCGAGGCCGAAGGCCGAGCTCCGCGTAGCACCGAAGGGGCCCTCGGGTGAGCTGAAAGACACTTGGGGATTAGTAAGGATCTGGGTGAGCTCGTCCTTCGGGCCTGCGGCCCTTGGGCTCGCATAAGTGGGAGCGGTACTGTGACGCTCCGCATCTCCGGTGCTATGCGGAGCTCCGCCTTCGGCCTCGCGTCGCTGGCGCTCCCCCGGGGGCTTGCGGCCTTCGGGAGAGCTATAAGATACTATGAGGGTAGTAAGGATCTGGGTGGGCTCGCCCTTCGGGCCTGCGGCCCTTGGACTCGCGTAAGTGGGAGCGGTGCTGTGACGCTCCGCACTTTCGGTGCTACGCGGAGCTCGGCCTTTGGCCTCGCGTCACTGACGCTCCCCCGAGGGCCTGCCGTCCTCGGGAGAGGTATAAGATACTGTGAGGGTAGTAAGGATCTGGGTGGGCTCGCCCTTCGGGCCTGCGGCCCTTGGGCTCGCGTAATTGGGGGCAGCGCTGTAACGCTCCGCACCTTCGGTGCTACGCGGAGCTCGGCCTTCGGCCTGGCATCGCTGACACTCGAAAATTGGGGCTATTCGGACGCTTCGGGCCTTCGGCCCTACGCGGAGCTCGGCCTTCGGCCTCGCTTTAGGTTACTTGGGGATGAGGAGAGCTTGCCAAGGGGACGACGCGTCGGGCCTGCGGCCCTCCGCGGGGGCTCGGCCTCGCACCCTAAAGCTCGCCCTTCGGGCTCGCAAAATTGACTTTTTTTAGTTGTATGAAAAAAAATATTTTTTGTATGAACAAAAAAATTCTGATTTGAGATTCAGACTCGTAGGCCCCAAAAACCCCCCCATACTGAATTTCGGCTCCCTCGGACTAATTTGAAAATCAGCCGCCATATTGAAGTCACCATCTTGAAAAAAAAAACAAATGCCACTCTCTTTGTCTTGCAAACCTCTATGAAATTTAGTCAAGCACCCATAATACGTTTTTATTTTGCTGTGATTGTACCCGTTTTGTTACGTTATTTACAAGATTATTCGTACCAAAATCGGAGTACCATAGTCAGTTCGGCGCTACCCACGCTCACTTAGACGACTGCAGTTCCGTTGTTTACAGCTCGATTTTAATGATTTAAAGTTTATTCGAAAGGTGATAAATGTATCTATTTTTTTTATAATATTCCAAATTTTCATAATCCTAACGGTTTCCGAGTTTTTCACATGTTAAAAAAAGTTTGATTTTACAAATTGTAGTTTTTTGAAAATATTTCATTTGGTTTTAGGTTTACAGTATTGAATCCTTATAATAAAATAATGTTCATTTAATTATCTTTCATCTGACACCCTATTTGAGTAAATCGGCCCAGTAGTTATCTAAACATAGCGTAAGTAGAATAGGCCCGGCCGCCATCTTTGTTACGTCATAGCTACCCCCTCCATACCCCTAGGAAGTGACTACCGCACTTTTTATGTTCAGGAAAATATGCCGAATAAGTACATACCAGCAGTTCGTATGGCGGAGATGAGTCACACGAAAATCGTTATTTGAAGACTTTTTTACAATTGGGTCCCACACTAAGAAGAGAAACAAATAACTGGCCAAGAGCATGTCGGACCATGCTCAGTGTAGGGTTCCATAGCCGTAACTATAAGGTAAAAAATACGATGTAAAAAAAGTACAACAACAAAAGAGCGTATCTTCATAGCAATTACGTCCTTTTGTTGAGAAGCGCAGTTTATCGGCAATAACTCAAAAACGGTTAATCCGATCTTCTTGAAAATAATTTTCGTTGAAAGTATTAATTGAGCGTTATCTTTGTAATTTTTTTTATATTTTTCGGACTCACGGTTTAGAAGATAGAGGGGGGGACACAATTTTCACAACTTTCGGAGCAATTATTTCCAAAGGTATTCACTTAATCAAAAACATTAATTAAGAACCTTAAAATGTTTTCAAAAGAGCTGTCGAACTATGTACCACACGTTGACATTTTGTGAAAAAAATTTTTTTTAGCTTCTGTTACATGTATGGAGTGCCCCCCCTAGATTTTTTTTATTTTTATTATTTAACTACCAAACTTAGTTGCGGCATCTACAAGACATCTATATTCCAAATTTCATCAGTATAGGTCTTGTAGTTTTTGAGTAAAATGCCTGTGACATACGGACGGACGGACGGACGGACGGACGGACGGACATGACGAAACTATAAGGGTTCCTTTTTAGCCATTTTGGCTACGGAACCCTAAAAACCACGTGACTCTGGTCGTTCAGCCAGTGGTATTGTGCCACAGATACAAAACGTTACTTTGATTGGCTGAACGACCCGAGTTACGTGGTTTTTTCGTTTACCTTTTTTTAAATACCTAACAGAACAGTTTATAAGGTGTCATCCAGCTGTTTATTTTTTTATTTTTTTGCAGCCGGTGCGTTGCATTCAGCGATTGCATAACATGAAATTTTAATTTTTCGCGACCGGGTGTATAACGTTTTCTACCTGTCACGGAAAACCGAGACTAGGCTATTAATATTCTCGTGGCTGTAAGTCCAAGGCTAGTGTGGTGGCCCATGAGGGGAATACTGACAGTGATACTCTTGTAGGCCTTTTTCGCGCTCGCCTTGGTGATATCGAACAGCTTGATGCAGCAGTCCCGAGAGGCGGAGACGAGGATCTGTTCTCGTGGAAGTCCAGGGCTCCTGTGGTGGTCCAAGAAGGGATTACTGACCGTGATGCTCTTATAGGCCTTCTTTGCGCTCGCCTTGGTGATATCGAACAGCTTGATGCAGCAGTCCCGAGAGGCGGAGACGAGGATCTGTTCTAGTGGAAGTCCAGGGCTCCTGTGGTGGTCCAAGAGGGGATTACTGACCGTGATGCTCTTGTAGGCCTTCTTTGCGCTCGCCTTGGTGATATCGAACAGCTTGATGCAGCAGTCCCGAGAGGCGGAGACGAGGATCTGTTCTCGTGGAAGTCCAGGGCTCCTGTGGTGGTCCAAGAGGGGATTACTGACCGTGATGCTCTTGTAGGCCTTTTTCGCGCTCGCCTTGGTGATATCGAACAGCTTGATGCAGCAGTCTCGAGATGCGGAGACGAGGATCTGCTCTCTTGGGTGGAAGTCCAGGGCTGTGATCTCGTCCGTGTGGTCGTAGCTGAGGTGAAAATAGTACATTACATACTTAGGGCGCTATAGTACATTACACAACTAGGGTGGTAATACAAAGAAAGGCCGAGATCGCAGAAGTTTGCGACCCGAGCTGCAAGCGAGGGACGTAAATATGCGATCGAGGGCTTTCTTTATTACCTCCCGTGTTGTGTACCTACATCATTACCCGACTACGGCGAAGCAAAAAGGAGGGTTATGATTTTATGTCTACACTTGGCCAGAAGGTTGGCCACTTTATGGCCTGGTGTGGCATAAAAATATATGTCCAACTAGCGACCCGCCCCCGCTTCGCACGGTGTTTGTCTATTATATTATACATGTATTATACATATAAACCTTCCTCTTCAATCACTTTATCTATTAAAAAAAACCGCATCAAAATCCGTTGCGTAGTTTTAAAGATTTATTAGAAATTCGCCATTCATTTGACATATTTCCTTATTATCAGATTTGAGTAATTAAACGGAAAGATATTTGCCAGGCATCAAGACTACTAAATCCTTTTGCTGATGTTCTCATATGCATTGTTCTAAATAAAATTATTTCGACCTTAGCGTAGACGCACTCTACATCATTGCAATCTCAAGTAACAGTTGTTCATCTCAAAGAAGGTACTCACAGCGTCCTGATGACAGGGTGCCCTTGCTGCTCCCTGCCAGGGTCCACCTCCTCCGGAGCCGACTTGGCCAGCATACGCTCCACATCCAAGATCTGCAGTAACACAAAATTAAATAAATAAAAAACATTATTTTGGGAAATTTTAAAACAAAGATAACATCAAAATAATTTCTTTGCCTTACGCACTTTGATAAATACAATAAATATATCTATCTACCTCAGTGTCTCAACACCTTTATAAGCGATCGGAAAAAAATTATGAGTCCGTGACGCGAAACTGGGCGGAGTGCGGAGGATCGAACCGTGAGTAGACCAATCACAGTGCTCGAAATCTCCACTCAACGTCAGTTGAAACAGTATGATTGGTCAATTTTCCCCTCCCTCGTTTCGAAATATCATTTCAAATAGCCTCCTCTCTAGCTACGGTAGAATACACCCCCCCATTCAAAGCACTCCTCAAACAATAAAAAGACTGCGGGCCTGCTATACTGCCACGTCGGGCATCTGACTAGCAGTGGCGTGGCGTAAGATATCCTTGGGCAAGCCAGTGCAGATTTGGCGTACATTTTCCTTAAGAGCTATAGAATAAGGTGCTCAATAGGCTGATATAAGGCAAGCCGGTAGGAATCGAGTTCTTTGGTCGTCAAACTACTGGTACCTAGTGTCATGTTCTACCTTGATGCTGGCGTCAACACTGCCAGTAGCAACTAGTTGTCCGCAGGCACTGAACGCGCCTGCGCGGCACGCCATCTTGTGTGACGTCACGTAGGCCGTCTCATACGTCGCTGGCTCGGGGGCGAGCGAGGAAGCATCCATCTCGAACTCCAGGTCTATGAGACAATGGACATAACTCGATACCTTTAGACTTAAATGCCGTAGGTTCTAATGGCGTTTACGCCCTTTGAGTCTAAAGGTATCGATATTTAATCGTTTTTATGATTCAATCCTTTTCTAGGTGAATATTGAATTTTTATATGACACCTACCATATTTAGATTACAAAAAACCGGTCAAGTGCGAGTCGGACTCGCGCACCGAGGGCTCCGTACAAACTCATAAGTAGATACGTCAATAGTTCAAGAAAAACTGTATGGCGATTAGTTTAGTAGTAGCAAATAAGTAATTTAAGTGCCCAATTATACGTTAATTCCGGTTTTTTTAAACTTCTCATATCATTTCGCGTAGATAAAATGTATCAAGCTATAAAAAATAAAACACATTTCAAACATTAGTGATGCCGTGGAACCAAACGATGACCCTCTTTATGAGTGTTTGGAAAACCGACCATCTCAAATCACCTTAAAAGTCCTGTCTAGGGTCTCAACCTATCTCTTTTTGGTAAAAAATCATACTATGATGCTGAGTAAACGTTTACTCGACGTCTTTTATGACTAAAGAGTCATATAAGATTATGCTGAGTAATCTGCGTATTCTGAACAGCTTGGGCACCAGAAAAAATATGTATTATGTAGACTCTTTATATTTTGGTCCAACGCAATAAAATGTATGGGTTTAATTATCAACGGCAACGTTGAGTATGAGTATCCAATACATGCCGTAGTTATCACGAAATGAGTCTCGCTCCAAGGCCACTGTACAGTAGCATCGCTCCATAATGGATCTTCTTTATTTAAGAAACAATCCACATCCGCTACAATAACCATTCAGGTTGTAACTGTTACTAGAAATAAAAAAAAAAATCCATAGCTAATTTCATCTAAATCATCAGCAATGTAAAGTGTGAATAGGTAACAGACTCACAGAGTCTTTTTTGCGGTTAGATTATTTGTTTAGATTTGGATCAAAAGATGTTAAGGCAATTTTCATATTTGAAAAAAAAAAACAAAGAAAAATGTCATCTGCATCAAGAAATTTCAAGCCTTAATGACTGAAAGCCAAGTATCAAGAAACAAACAAAATATACAACTGAAAGGTTTACTTACCAAAGCCCGTAGTGCCAAGCAAGTGCTCGGCACCGCTGGACGCCGCTAATCGGTCCTTGCGGTCGGGCTCATGCTGCACTCCGACCATCATTACATTAAGCAACCTACAAATGGAATATAACTGTATATCACATGACGGGTCACTATTAGAGTGACTAGGTCGCAAAATGACAACATCTCATAATGTCCCGAGTCACAAAATGACCACATCGCTCCTAGTCAACATATCAAAATGTCAGAATCGTAAATTGCCTGCAATGTCCAAGTTGTAAAATGACCATGTGGCCCCAGGACAACATCTCAAAAGGAGTAAAATATGAGAATACCTAAGTCGTAAAATGACTATGTTGTCGAAAGTCTGGACAGTTACGTATAAAAAACAATATTAAATATATTGGATATAATTAAATATCCGGGGTTTCACACTTGACAAAGGACTACTAATATACAAATATATACAACTTATTTTGTGAATACATCAAGCGCATCAGTTACAATTCTATACTTATTATATTTCGTTGTGTAGTTCCCATAAGAAAATCACAACTTGGTTTGGGACTATGTAATATTACAAGGTGGACAACAATACATGATTTGTGTAATATTGTCCTCCAATATATATTTATTTAGTACCTGTCACTCGGTGGGCAGGGATCAGCATGAACGGCCGCAGCCAAGGTAGCCGCGATAGTCTGGAAGCCGTCATAGTACAGTTGGCTGTAAATAAATACAATTTCAAATGAGATAGTGAAAATTTCTTGACATTTGTTCTGACATTTGAATGTCTTCATCTGATTAGTCCTCCATAAAGTGGTAGTTTTAAGGATTTTCCATTAAGGACTTTAAAATGCAAAAATAACATCAAGATTTTTTGAACATAATTATCATGTTCACAACTTCAAATTGTGTCTCGGGAAACTAGTATTAAAGAGAAAGATACATACGTAAAGTTTAAATATGCTGATTTTAAGGTGATATCGATCAGGGTATATTTAATTGATTATAAATAAACGTCTGTACATAAAAATGTATTCAGAAATTATCACATAACCTCCAAATACTAGATTACTGAGAACATTACGTGCGATTATTAATGCCATAATTGCTTGTGGTAAAAATGATTTTTGAGTCTTAAAATCTAGTTGAAATGAATAAACAGCAAGTCTTAATAATGTAATCTATAGAAAACGGGCATAGGGAACAACTTGAAAACAGATACAAAGAATCAGCGCTTATTACCCGATAATCATGCGATAGAGCAACTCCCTGTTCTTAACCACATTCTTGCTATCGATTTCTCCATTGTTCTCCTTCATGTTTCCACAAAAACCTGGAGTATGCCGCAAATTCGCAGATTTAACACCGGTCGAAAAGGTTACATTAGATTTATGTTTGACAACAATCTACGAATTTATATTGTCTTTGTCTATGGCATCAGCTGTGTGTCTATGGTTTTCCGGTGCCGCTTGATTATGCGATTTAAGTATCGATAATAAAATAAGATTTATTGAACGAAATTAATAAAAAGCGAAGCAATCTAGACAATTTACGCACCCAAACTGGAGCTATGCTTCAGAATTTAGTCAGCCAGCGGGTTAATTCTAATCAATACTCGCAGACATGCGTAGTATACGCCGTTGCTTCCTAGGTACTTAATCAAAATGTTATTCATTCCTATTTTAAATGTGTATCTTTAGGTATAATTTTGCGTTATTTATAGCGTTTTTATTTTAGGTGTTTCGGTTTTAAATATTTAAAGTATTTTTATATTGACGATCGATTTTTTTATCGATTAAATAAATGTCATCGACTTTTTAGACGTATGAACTAATTGTCATTGTCAAAGTTTATCTCTGTTTACAAACGAAAACATTTTGTTTTAACAGGTATTGCTGACGGGATGTCGCTGCGTCGAGCTAGATTGCTGGGATGGGGACGACGGCAGCCCTGTTATCTACCACGGCCATACGTTCACGACAAAAATTCCATTTCGACGAGTTGTCGAAACAATCGAAAGGTGAGTGTCGTTATTTTTAGTTAACACGTTATTAACGATGGTTATTTTAACTTTTCAGTCTGTTGTTATGACTTACATAATTTATATCATAATAATAACAGTTGAAGTAGGTACGTCGAAAAAATATCGTTTTAGCCGTAATAAATAATATCTAATTTGTATTGAATAAATTATTCAATATTCGTTTGTATTTTTAGAACCCTGATGGAACCCTTGCAATTGTTTATTTAAACCCTGGCCGGTTTTGTCTATGCTATTTAAAACTTTTTTATATTTTGGCGGGAATCCAAATTATATATATTTTTTTTAATTTTCCTTTACAAAAAGGTTCATTTCATTTTTCAGGAGTGCATTCGTGGCCTCACCTTACCCCCTGATACTAAGCATAGAAAATCACTGCAGCTTGCCGCAGCAACAGGTTATGGCTAGCACGTTTGAGGTCAGTATAGCATTTTCGTATTTTTATAATAATAATATATTAGAGGTCATCATACTACTACACAGTTTTCTTGTTGTCATAGTCACACTAATCTAATATTATAAATGTGAAAAAGTTTGTTACTAAATAACGCAGTAACAACAATTGAATGGATTAACCAGGGGTTCCCAAACTGTGCGCCGCGGCGCCCTGGGGCGCCGCGGAAAGTGTAGAGGGGCGCCGCGAGTCGATCCTTATATCTATTCCATTATATCTATTTCAAATAGCTAACTAGGGTAGGGCGCCGTGACGAAGTACGAACCTTGTAAGGGCGCCGCGGGCTGAAAAAGATTGGGAACCCCTGGATTAAGCCATTGACATATACAAAGGACAGGGCTAAGCGATAGCACAGACCGTTCCAACGCTTTGGCGGTAAAAATACCGCCAAATCAGTACGCCGCACGACACGCCCCGCGTGCACTGCGCAGCTGGTCTTTATAGCTGCATTTTTTGTTACGGGGAAAATAGTTCCGAACTGTTCTGATGGGCCTATCCTTACTTTTGAAATCATTGGATTAAGCTTAATTTTTTTGCACTTCTGGTAAATTAAATTACTTTTAGCCTCGTAATTCCAACAGCACTTCAAATGTTTTTGAAATTTGAGCCTTCCTTCTTTCAACAAAATTATTTTTAGATTTCTACTAACATTAAGTTCTAACTAACATTAAGCATTTACGAGATTAATAAGCATATAGCGAGATTAATATCTTGGTTATATTTTAAATATGAACCCATATTATTGATGAAGATCAAAGGGATATCTGAAGCTGTAACCCTTTCATACACCTTACAAAATAACGAGATTACTCATGGTTGGCTTAACAAACACAACACCAATATTTTAGTTGTTTTCAAATGCATGCATGTGCAAGTTCAACTAACCATAAAATAATCACATTCACATGAGTAGACTTGAGTAGACATGTCTACGCTTGAGGAGTTAAATTAACGCCCTCTGTTGGGTGCCGCTTTGATCAGTTAAGGGGGCTTTTATGTGACGTGATTAAGCGCAAAGTTTAACCCTTAAATGCATGGTGTAGGATGCAGCTTACATAAACAAAAAATAATCCATTTTTGTAAACTATTCTGCATATTTTCATATTTATAACTCATTGTTGGCAAAATTGTTTTACAAAAAAGTTATTAGAGTTTTTGAGAAAGTTGGCGGCAATTTTGAAAAAGGTAAATATTTAAGGTTTTCGTTAAATTAGTTTGACGGTTTTTAACAAAATAAGTAATTATTTTTTAGTATAATGTCGTAGCACATATCATAACGATTAAACTTTTGCTAAATTTAATAAAGTTCTCAGTCTATAAGTAAACAATACTTATTTGTATATTTGATCATGTAAGATCCAGCTTACACTATGGACTCCCAGCAGTTTTACAATACTATGAACAGTATAGGGAACGTGCACGACGAAGGTGCTGCTAACTCGTGCCGCCAATCTAAATCATATACCCTCTCATGCTGGGGCCAGATTGACGAAAACGCCGTTAATAACGTTAATTTATCGCGATGAAGGACGATTAACGTCAGGGTAGCTACGACTTACTATATTTGACATTGACACTTACATATTATCATTGACATTGACAGCTTGATTTGACAGGGGTGATAGTTTCCTTTATTGACCGCCCGTGTCTCTTTTGTCGTTTAGTGCTGCCACCTATAGCTCGTGCACGTTCCCTATCGAAATTATTCTTGCAAATTGATTTCACACGTACAACATTTCGATATTATTAGTAGGTTCATTTATTTACGGTCTTAAGAATAGGGATGATGACTGGGTTAAAAATATGTAATTCTATTTAG